>CM065438.1:15812500-17105000 GCA_033030585.1 Hippophae rhamnoides | reverse complement strand
AACCCAATTACACCCAAGAAAATTATTCTCAATTTTCTCTCACAAAAGCTTTTCTCTATAAGCTTTTCTCTCAATTGGAATGAACACTTTGGATGATTAATTCATTACAATTACACATCTATTTATAGGAAAATTCACTCCTTGAATTACTCCTTAAATTAATAGTTCCTTAAATTGCTCCTTGAATTAAGCTCCTTGTTTTGCTACATAAATTTCTCCATGTTTTGCTCCATGAATTGCTCCATGTTTTGCTCCTTGTTTTACTCCATATTTTGCTCCTTAATTTGCTCCTTAAATTAAGGAGCTTTATGACAATCTCCAACAATGAAGAACAAAGAAGACAATTGTAAAAACTCTTATTCACTTGATTGCATTAACTGAATTAGATGGCAAGATATTTATATGAAAGGTATCTACAAAATTATAATTGTCTACAAGTGATATCTATTGTAACTAACATAAGCTAAATATCATAACAAGGGACAATATAATTTATATATGCAGTTCAACACTCATTGTTACCTTCTTTTTTTAATATTGTTTGTGGGGTCATTAACCTTTTTTTCTATATGTTGCTAAAAAATCATGGCTTTTTAAAATGTTCATGTTTTATCATTAATTATAAACATAAACCTATGTTTTGCAAACAGAAAAAAAAAACTTTGCTTTAAGCTTCTTCAAAAAAAACTCCATGAGTTATCAAAATAAGAAATAAACTCTTTTTATTTAGACTTAATGTATTTGTATCATAATGATAATAGCTTTATATGTATCTATGCTATCGTCTATAAAATTTCCCAAAACTTGCTCATTCTAGCTTACAAAATAAAAAGTATTATGTAAACAAAATAACATAAGTTTCATCATGGAATTCAAGCCATGAGGAAAAATCATAATACAGATATGAAAAGGAAAAATACACCAAGATTGCCTCGTAGCTAATTAATAGGTAATGGATTTTTTAATAATCTCATATTTGATTTGTAATATAAATTTTAATTAAATGATGGCTGCCTTGACACGAATAAAATGCCCTTTTAGAATTTCTCTTTAATAAACATAAGGTTGGAAATATAATAAAATGAAAATTTTTGTTTATCAATATTCATTCATTTATATTTAGATTTCAATGCTAAACGATTTTTATTGCTGAAGCAAAAACCAAAGTTTTTTTTTTTTGGGTAGTGATAAGTTGTCAAATCCATAACTCAGCTACAAATTAAAAGTTGTTAAATCCATAAGATTATGGGTTTTTCCCAAAAGTTAATGACAAGAATAACAATGCTTAATATCATTTTTAAACAAAGTGTGACCCTATCTATCCTTTTAGTGTAATAATTACTCTTTGTTTAACATGGCAAAAGGTGTTCTTAATTAATTTTTAAGAAAGTTAAATTAATTTTCTGTAACATGGTATTAAAATGGAGATATTTTACTCAAATATCAATAACACGTTTTTGAAGTTAGAATAAACACGTGTTTATCCTTCTTGATGTTTATGTATCAAACTTGAATGTACCTTTGGAAATGATATAGTAGTTCCATGTTTGCTTAGTATACTCCTCTTAAAATAGAATAGAGGGATAATGATAAAATTATATCATATATTTTCTTTTAGAAGAAATAGAATTATCATTCCTCTTCCAGAAGAATAACTTGAATAGGCCCTCTACCGGACAAGAAATCTGGCATTGATCTTCTACTTACTTATTTAAAACTTATTTAAAAAAATGGGGATATCTTAGAATTATCTTATTTATGTGTTAATATCATTTCTATCACAATTAAAATATTCTATTTTATATTCTCAATTCAAGTATGATACTTTTTTTTTAAACTATTTTAAATGATATTATCTCTTTTGACACATATCTACTACATACAAATTGAAAAAGAGAATTTAAGAAAATTTAAGAAAAAATACAATAGAAAAAAAGAATTATGATTGTATTTCCTAAAAGATAAAAAAAATTAATGGTATGACTTTTTATTGTAAATTTCTTTGTCATTCTGTTAAATTTTTTAAATTTAGATTATTGATGATAATAACAATGTATTAATGCAAAAATAAATAGTAAATTTGAATTATTTGAATTCTTATTATTATATAAGTTTTGATACCTTAGTTAATATATTGATGTTTTTATGCTCTATGTTATTAAATATTTTGTTTTAATATCCTAATTTAATTATCCATAATTTATACATCTTTTAGCTATATTATATTATTATTTTTTTTCTTTTCCTTAAATATTCATATAAGTCTTTGTCTAATTTGATATGTAATATGTAAGACACTTATAGTAAACTTTGACATTTAAGATTTATATAATAAATTTTGATTAAAAAATAATAAACTTTATTTAAAATGGTTAAAATTTGTAATAATATTGAATTATGTACTAAAATATTTTATTTTAATAACATGAGATATAAAGAGTAATAATGTTTTACTTAATTATCTATAAATTATATAAGCCATAAAATTCTCATATTTTTTTATAGCCAATTAAAAAAATTCTCATATTTTTATAGCTAATTAAAAAAATCTTTCATTTTTCTCTAAAAGAATCCTTTCGTTTACTTTGAGAGGCTGTACACTTAATATTCATTAAGCACTAGTAAAGTAGTAGTATGTTTGTTGAAAACAACCCTAAACTCTACGTAGAACTAGCAATGTTTGAAGAAAACAACCCTAAAACCTTAATTAAATCAAAGGTAGGTAGGTAGGGTATATGGATAATTAAACTGATACAATTATTTTATTATTATTATTATAATAAAAAAATATTTTAATTTATTACATTTTGGTGTTACTATTTTTTAAAAAAATTTATCAATAATAAATTATTATTATTTTAATAACAATATTTAAAATTATGACAATATTATCACCTATATTTTAATATATAAGGAAAAAATTAAGACAACTAAAATAAAAAAAAATGATAATCATGTTTTCACAACTATTTTTGTTACGTGACAACAAAACAAAAGTGTATGAAATAAACTTTTTTAATATTTTATTTAATTAAACTTTAATAATAATATTGTAGGATAAATTTAAGGTAATAATATCGTTATAATAAAAATTATTATTGTTATAATTAGTTTTCATTTACCGATATTTTATACATTTTTATTATAATAAATAATAATAATAATAATAACAATACTAATATCTTAAATTTATTATTAATAAAAAATAAATGAAATGATTTCACATTCATTTGTGTTATTCAAACAATAAATATATATATATATATATATATAATATTATATATTTTTAAAAATAATTATTTTTATTATATTTTCACTACTAATCAATAAAATTGTAAATAATTATAAAAATAATTATTTTTATTATATTTATATCAATACTTTAAAATAACTATGTTAATAATAATAGGGGTTAAAAATTAGAATAAATTCATGCCTTTTTAGCAGCGCTTTATTTCGAGGCGACACGAGCATTACCCCGGCGTTTCCTCCCATTAAGTCCTGGAAACTCACAAATCTAATTCTATGGATTCTCGTGATTTCCTTTGACTTAAATGTCCTTACTCTTTAACATTATATACGAAAATGTCCCTCATTTTCTTCTATCCTTTTTATCTCAGTAATTCAGAACTAATATAACTTACATAGATCAATGATCGATGAGTAATATGGAGGCTCTGTACATATACAATTAAGCATGCATAGATTTCATCACAACTATATTTTCCGTTCTTTTTCTTAATTGATGGTTGTACCTGCAACTTTGTGGTATTTTTGGGTTCCAAACCCTTTTCTTGATCAACCCTATTTTAATAGTCTCAAAGTTGTCCAAATCAAGCGCATAAAACCAAATAATGTTAGGTTCACGATCTTATTTCGTAGTTGCCAACCTATTACAAGATATTATTTCTTCTTAAGGATAGAATATTGTTATAATGTAATATTTATTATTAAGTTTTTTTTTTTTCTATCTCACGTTTATTACTTATAAGTTTGAACAATTTTTAACTTAACGAAATTTTATTATATTTAGTTAATATTGACTTTTTAACATGATATCAAAATTGGGTCTAATTTGATGGATGTCTTTATCCTTAACAATCTCATCATAAATTTTGTGAGACCATATATGTCTGTGTAGAACATGATTATTAATTTTCTTTCAGTCAAGTATTTGGGTCCGTAAAGATTTGGGTAAAAGTGTTGTTTATAACGTAAAGATATAATTAATATTAAAAATAAAATTAACATTTTAAGTATATTTATTGTCCAAACGTGACAATACCATTGCTCCAATGAAGTATTACTTAACAATGCCTTTCATCTGGGTTAATCTACTTTGCTTTACTTGTAAGGTACGTAGTTTAAGTTAATCTCATTTGTCAAATATTCATTTTAGAAAATAGTTTATTAATTTCAATTATTTACTAAAACAACATTAATATACAACAGAGTTTATATTTGAGTAATGATATATTGTTATAATAATTTTTATTATTTTCAACATAAAATTGTATGAATAATATATTATATTTTTATAATTAATTATGATTTATTATCATTAATAAAAATTAAATTATGGTAATATTATGAACAGTTATAAATCTGGATAAGGAAGTACTATATATCTTCTTCTACAATATTGTGTTTTTTATTTGTATTGAAGATTCAAGTTCATAAAGGGTATAAAGGTAATGAGGTAGAATTGGTTATCACAGTCAAAGCGTGGTCAAAGTTTATTTATTTTATTTTTATTTTTATTTTTATTTTTTAAATAAAACTAGTGAGTATGAATGCGTGCAAGCATGCAAACGGATAATTGACCTGCCTGTCAACAACTTTCAAACACAAAGGAAGAAAGAAAGAAACAAGCAGACCAAGAGAACCGACACGTGGCGGTCAAAATAGATAGTTTGAATTTGGCACAAAAACAAAAAGAAGTTGAAACGGCGTGATTAATTTGAGTTAACAGCAAATAGACAGTGGCAATAAAACTATGAAACTATTCGATCCTCCCTTTAATTTTTCATTAACATGACTGAATATAGTGTCTCCGATTCTCAAGAAAACAAACATATACACACTCTCATGCCCAGATTCTTTCTCTTCTTCAACATTATACTCTATTTCTATTCTTAACTTAATCCTTTCTTTAATTTCTCTGCAATTTTCTTTATCAATTTCAACTCTCTCTCCCTCTCTCTCTCTCTCTCTCTCTATATATATATATATATTAATTATCAAGGTCTCGAACACTTTTGGAACTTAATCTCTTTTTGTTATTCTCTCTCTCTCTCTATGTGTGTGTGAGAGGGAGAGAGAGAGAGAGAGAGAGAGGGAGAGGGAGAGGGAGGGAGGGTTGTATAAGGGAAGTGAGAGAGATTGAAGAAAGCGAGAGAAGTGGGTTATTGTCTCCTTATTGCGGTGCACTTCAGTCAAAGAAGCCTCATATTTATGCTCAAGAATTTGGCGGGAACTGTGTCATAATCAACATTTGACAGGTGATTTTCTTTTTTTAAGTAACTTTATTATATTCTACTAATAAATCTACACGTTCTGAACAAATTCAGTTGTTAGGTAAACGACGACGCTTAGATTCGCTTCTAAGAAATTAACCAACTTGCTTGAGTTTAATATAATCTTAGGGTATCCAAAGTTCACTAATACTAAAGATTATACAAATTTAATTGCATTCATTTTTATATTAACATTTTTTTTATGTCATGTGTTAATATTATTTATAAAAATAAATAATTTTAAAAAATTACACTATATAATAGATATGATCGTAAAGATGTGTAAACTTGTGTTAGTATTTTTCATCCAAAGTTTTCTATGATAGAAGTAATCATCTTATTTGACTGTCATATTATCATGACTCCAAATCACATGTATTATTTGAATATATAATTTTATGTACCATTACAATTTATCAAGTACGTACAAATGTTTACTTGTAACAAAAACTCATCTTTTTAGTTACATTTACTTTTGCATTTGTTGCATATTAGTCCCATATATAATTACACAACATAATTGGAATTAATCATGTATATATTTGCATGCTTTCTATCTATATCAATGTAGGTTCAAGTTCAACATATCAGGTCTATATACAAGATGAGTGTTGAGTACATAAATTTGTAACTATGTATTTTATATTGTGTCACATGTGAATATTATAAAAAAAATGAATTTTCAAAATAGATTTTACACACTGCATGATATAAGAGGTGGTGTGAGTGTAAAAAATATTACAAATTCACGTAATCTTATTATTTTTCTTATTTATACAATCCAAGGGGCTAACATCTCTTTATTTTTAAGGAATGAAAAATTATTCAACTTTTGCTTAATTAATTGGTAATGATAATTTAATAAGTAAAAAATTGTTTTGCATCAAGTTATTTTTTTTTTTGTGAAACAACAATTGATAATTAAAGCAATTTATTATAAGTTAATAAAAAGTGATTCCAAATATCCTAACTCTAATAACAAGATACCACATACATTGCTGCTTCAAAACAACTAACATACATATAAAAGTGCTTTTTAATAAAATGCTAAAAGAGTCCATGCATGTGTAACACACATATTTTGTTTTTTTTCTTCCCCCATATACTCAAATATATTTTAAAACAAACTTCCATATTCATGTTGTGTTTCAATCTCATAGAGAATCGGAAAAAGGTATGAAATGTTAGAAGCGGCGATTGTGTGGTATGAATTTGTGTTCACGTGTTGCTTTGTCACATGGAAATTCATTATAAGTTTTGATCTTTTTATTTATTTATAATAACATGTAATATGATTAGTTTTATAAAAATTAATAACTCGTATATTATATAATTTTTATACTCATATCAATTATATACTTGTATAAATATTAATTTAGAATTTAAAAATAAAAAGTTAATCTATTATATAAAACATCCTATGTTAATTATATTCATATTTATTTAAATTGTAATTAGTTTGTACACCGAACACATGTATGATCTTGTATACTTCAATATGTGACTAGGGCAGGAAACGTAATTAGGGTTTCATAGTATATATTTTATTAGAGCTTAGTGGATGACACACCATACATATGTGCATATATATATATATATAGAGAGAGAGAGAGAGAGAGAGAGAGAGAGAGATTAATTACAGAGTAGTTTTAATATATTTCTACCTTTTGACGGGTTCGAAAACCAATTAGGTGGTCAAACAAATTTATACTTGGGGGAACCAAAACTAAATCCTTCAATCTTTCTTAATATCCTTTTGGAATCCATTATTTTTATTACAGAAAGACTCAAGTTTATTTTGAAAGAGAGTATTGTAATCTTTACTGATTCGTACTTTTAATATTTAATATGTCGGGACTAACCCAATAAAATAATTCATGTCCGTACACACACATCTTTAACACATGCAGGACTCGGGGATCCACAAATTTGGGTGGTGGTTTTTCTTTTTCCCAATTTTGTAGAGATCTTCTCTGATTAATGGGTTTAATTCATCAACGTCTCTTCTATTAATTTTTTTTTAATTTTTTAATCATTTTAATTTTTAATAAAATTTATCGTTAATTCTTTTCTAACATGATATCAAAAAATAAGTTCCTGATTCACCCCTTACAATCATCTAAGTCGGTTGATACATGGGATTATATGTTTGGTAACTCTTCTCTACCCATATTTTGTCTCATAGTGTTGAAAATTAGTAAGAGCATGCATGTAGAGAGAGAGAGAGAGAGAGAGAGAGAGAGAGAGAGAGAGAGAGAATGAGAGAGAAAGGGGTCCGCGGTAGCTTAACTTTACGTAGAGTGTCGATATTGAGAATGGGGAGATGATTTAGAGAGTGTGGGAATGCTGGGCTTTGAGGAGTCATTTATTGTACAGAACGAGGACGAGAGTTCCAATAACCACAAGTGGGGTTTAGAAAGAGAAACTCATTAGTATAACATATATATATATATATGTGTGGGTGGTTTTGTATTTTTCCAGTTGGATTTGTCTCTGTTCAAAGTCCGTAAAGCTATGGAACTTCTGGGACTAATACTTTATTCAAAAACTGTTTACATATTTTAAGCTGGTTAAGGTTTGCAAATTTTTAGTAAAATTATTTATTTTATATGAATATGCTTCAATCTTGTTATATATATATATATATATATATGTGGGTCACAAACATTATATTAAATGTATACAATATATAATATTAATTTTATTATTAACAATGTTATATGCTTTATTATTATTATTAAATATGCGCGCATTAAATATAATGTGTAAATATTTTATTGAATGTGATGTTAAGATGTTAGATATTAAAATGATTTTTGAAGTAATTATTAATAAATAATGAGTTATATATATTTTTAGCATGAAAATTGTTTCAAGTATTAAATGCTAATACTTCGTACAAAAATCATTTTTTTATACAACAATTAATTTTTTTTTATTAGACTAACTAATAGTAGATATTGGTTATTTGTTTACAATTAGTTTGTTTAAAAACTTATTATCCTGTATTATTTATTTATTAAAATTAATATCGATAATATTTAATATAATACGTATCAGTACCAGAATAAAAAAAATTAGTTAGAATTAATTAATAATTTTTTCATGTCTTTATAATCTTTTTATTTTTAATATTATAAACATAAAATACAAAAAAAAAAAGCTTAAATAGAATATAGAAAATTCTTCCCGATAGAAGACAGATATAGTAATTGTAATATCATGTAATAACATTTTTTTTCACTCACAAATTACATGACACTATAATATTTGTTGCAAAAATAAGTTTTTAAAGAATAATAAACTATTATTTTAGTTGTAAATATTATGCATTTATTAGATAATAAATATAGGTAAAAATAAAAAATTGCTAATCAATAGATATAGTAATTATTTGAAAATATAGCACATGGAGCAGCGTATATAAAATTACTGTATTTTATTAGTTGTGGCACTCGTGTCCCTCGTAATATCTAGTAAAGTCTGTCTATGAAATAAAAAAAATTTATTAAATTATTATAGTATTATTGTAAGTATGAATTTGTCTTTAAGTGTTGGAATACTATGACAGTGATCAGTCAGACTATCCCTAAATTGACCAAATACTGCACAAGAGGTGAGAGACTTAAGAAGAACTCATAAACACAAAACCATATATCTCTCTCTATCTCTCTTCTATCTTTTGTTTAAATAGCTTCTCTCATTTCATTGCTCTCTCTTTTCAACCTTTCTTGCTCCTTTCTCTTCTTATTCTCTCATGTCCCTTTAAATACTTTTTACTCCACAAAAACACAAACATATATTATAAGGACACAGATCAAGAGAGAGATATCATTTTGAGATTCACTGTTCCAAACCCTAGTTTCAGTTATTTGGGTACCAACCTAATTTATATGATTCTTCATTCATTCTATTCCTCTGTGCATATATTATATATACTGCTCTTACTGAATTCTTAATGTTTTAATATTAATATCTGTAATTATAACTGGGTTTTTTTGTTGCATGCACAGGAGATTTTTGATTCATTTGAATATAGAAGAAAGGGGGCTCAATGAATTCAAACAACTGGCTTTCTTTTCCTCTATCTCCAACACATGCTTCATTACCAACTCATCTCCATACATCACAAGCTCATCAATTTTCACTTGGTTTGGTTAATGATACTATGGACAATCCTTTCCAAAACCAAGGTGCGTACTAATTATTACTCATGATCTTCTTCTTCTTACAAAAATATATATTAATTAATTTGTGTCCATTAATTTGTAGAGTGGAATATGATAAATGGTCATGAGGGAAGCAATGAAGTACCAAAAGTGGCAGATTTTCTTGGGGTTAGCAAATCTCATGAGCAGCAGTCAGATCTTGTAGCCTTCAATGAAATTCAAGCAAACGATTCAGATTACCTTTTTCATCATCAAAACCACACTAGTACTCTAGTTCCTGTTCAAAACACAGTTGTAGCAGCAGCTCATGGTTCATCAGCCACTTATGATTTTCAAGAAAATTCAAGCAATCTACAGTCCTTGACTCTTACTATGGGTAGTGGTAAAGGCTCAACTACTTGCGAAACTAGTGGGGATAATAGTGCCAATACTAGTGCTGTAGAAGCTACTCCTAGAAGAACTTTGGATACTTTTGGACAAAGAACTTCTATTTATCGTGGTGTTACTAGGTCAGAAGTAATGTCACTATATTATATATACATGACATACCTAGTTATAGTAATTTCAATTTTAAATTTGTATTATTATACTTGTAGGCATAGATGGACTGGGAGATATGAAGCACATCTTTGGGATAATAGTTGCAGAAGAGAAGGACAATCAAGGAAAGGTCGTCAAGGTAGAAGAAATTAACCTACTTTTCTCTCTTTAACTGCATTAATTGTTTCTCCCTTTTGTACGTATGATCATATATATATATATATCTTTTACTAACTTAATTTCTTCATCTTCTTTGGCATATTTGCGTGGTTTGTCACTTGATGAAGTGTATTTGGGTAAGTAGTATGTACTACAACTAATATATATACATCAACATTTTCTCCTTTTGGCTTATGTGATTTCATATATGATAAAATTTACTTTGGTGATATAGGTGGGTATGATAAAGAGGATAAGGCAGCTAGGGCTTATGATTTGGCTGCTCTCAAGTACTGGGGTACATCCACTACTACTAATTTTCCGGTAAGCTAGCTTTTATATGTAGATTATTAAGTTTGTGTTTTTGTTTGATAACATTGTGATAACTACTACTACTACTTATTCTACACTTGGTTATATAGATCAATAACTATGAGAAAGAGTTAGAAGATATGAAGCACATGACTAGACAAGAATTCGTCGCAGCCATAAGAAGGTATATATAGAAATTTATTGGATTTTATATTTTACTCATTTGTACATCCGATGGCTATCAAATTAAGATCAGTACCATTTCAAATACTGCCTCTAACAAATTTCTTTTTGACATTTAAAATCTCAGGAAGAGTAGTGGCTTTTCAAGGGGAGCATCTATGTATCGTGGCGTCACAAGGTACTTACTAAATAAAATTAACATCTTTAAATGGATTGAGTATCGCTAGATATCACAATTGAAGTGGTCTGATTGGATTGACGTACCACGGATTTAATTAGCAGTTTCCCATGTAGGTTTTGTTTTGATCTATGAAATTCTGATACCTCATTTGTGATAAATAGCATTAATTTCCATCCACATTCCACCTCAAATCTCCCCTCTAATTTACATTGTTAAATTACTCTTTGTTCAGGCATCACCAGCATGGTAGATGGCAAGCAAGGATTGGTAGAGTTGCTGGAAACAAAGATCTTTACTTAGGAACTTTCAGTAAGTTTTTTACTTTTTCTTTTTTACATTTTTTTAAGAACATAAATATAACCTCAATTGGAATAGATTTTCTTAAAAAAATTTATTCATTAACTCTCCCAAAAATTAAATTATTAAAAGAAGAATTAACATTACTTTTATATATGTATTACTCCTCCGGAGTTTACGACTATATGCATGATGTAATCAAAACACTTACAATTCAACAATTTAGATTCTTGAGTGATAAACTCATTACCTCTAATTCTGATATTATGTTAAAAATTGTTTTTTATACAACTATTAATCTTATAACTTTAGAGGTCAAACGTCTATATATTAACATCAACCCAGAAATAGTTTGTTAGAATTTGTTGAAAAACCAATACTTCGAAAAGCTTAAGTTAGAATAAAAAAGGGTACCTGTGCAGGTACTGAGGAGGAGGCAGCAGAAGCTTATGATATAGCAGCAATAAAGTTTAGAGGACTAAATGCAGTAACTAACTTTGAAATGAATCGTTATGACGTGAAAGCCATTCTTGAAAGCAATACTCTCCCAATCGGAGGTGGAGCTGCTAAAAGACTTAAAGAAGCTCAAGCAATTGAATCCTCTCGAAAACGTGAAGAAATGCTGGCTCTTAGCTCAACTTTTCAATACGGAAACAGTTCAGCTTCTTCAAGTCCATACCCATTACTACATCAACAATCATTAATAGACCAAAACCCTCAACCTAATTTACTGTCTCTCCAAAATCATGAAATACCACAATACACTGCTAGTCATCATCATCATCAGGACCCAGCTTCATTAATCCACCAAAATTACAATAATATCCAAACTCAACTTCAACTACACCAACAATCGACTGCTTCATATCTTCACTTACAACAAGGACATAATAATCATCATCAATATTACAACAGCTATATTCAGAACCACCCAGCATTGCTTCAGGGTTTGATGGAAATGGGTTCTTCATCATCTTTAGTACATGATAATAATGGTAGCTCTAGTGGGAGTTATAGTGGAGGAGGAGGAGGGTATTTAAGTAATAATGGAGTTGTTGGTGGTGTTAATGGGATGAGTAATTCGAATTCAACAAGTCATGCAGAAGAACAACTTGGAATAGTGAAGATTGATTATGATCAAGATATGCCTTCCGGGAATTATGCTGGTTGGTCTGGAGGATCAACCGATCCGAATACTGGTCATGTTTTTACCATGTGGAATGACTGATATTCAGAGAGACAATTTCAGATTAATATGTGGATTTTTGATTCTATCAGAGACTTAACTTTCTTTTTTCTTTTCTTTTCTTACTTTTTTGTCCCTATTTGCATTCTAAGTGATTGGGGTTGGTTCTCATTGTAGAAGCCTAAAACACCAAGCTAGCTAGCAAGCAATGCTCCTCTAACTTTGATTCGGCTGCTTTTCTATTTGTTGATGTTTTCGTCTGTTTATTTAGTATCTTATTTTCTGATGACAAGAATTGACCATATAAAATCAAGTCAAGAGCTTGTCTTCATTGACATGTACGTTGGGATGGGTGTAGGTTGTACCCAATTTTGTATGCACAAAGAAATATATGTCAATTTTGAATTTCCATTATATTCATTTTTCGAATTTCGGGATTTTTTTTTATTTGATCTTATTTTATTTTTTCTTGTTTGAGACTTTATACTGTTGACATTACATACGGATTGAAATTGTAAAATAAAATAAAACTCTAAAACTTATAACAATAAAGATATAATTCTAATAATATTAAATGAGTATGAATGGTCATATATTAATTTAAATGAATTTTAATTGTATCGTATTTAACGTTAAATGATGTATCACATATTTTTAATAGTTAAAATTGTAAGATTTATTAGTGTTGATGATATTCATAGGCAAAACATCTAAATGTAATTTTAATTCATAGTTATATTTTAAGAATATTTTCAAGCAAAATAAATTATCGAGCTCTAAACAAATACATCACATATATATCTTTGTTCTTATATACATTAATTTCATATTAGATACATAAAAACATTTTTGTATTTACGTTAATCGATTGATTAATAAAAAATTGGATATATCAAGAATCAATCTACCTTGATTAAAAATTATTTGATTTAATTTTTAAATGAAATAGATTGATTGAAGTTTAATGTTCGATCTATCGATTACTAGATCGATACTCGATAGATTAGAATTGATATACTAATCTCAAAATTTATTTTTTAATATCTTAGATCAATCAAGAATTGGCTAGATTGATAGAACTTTTTGGATCGATCGAACGACTAGGATCTTAACTTTAACCTAATTGTTTACTAGAGCCAAATATTTCAATTATTATTTTGTTCCTATTATTTACTGCTCTATGAATTTTTTAACTGATATAATTGTAATTGGATTTTAACCTAACATTAGGACTTTAATCTTTCTTATATAAAGAACCTAATAATCCATATTTTATTTAACAATAATTGAATCAACTTTTACAACTTATGTTTTCTATCTAAATCTATTTTGCAAAAATCTTTTTGTTAGGATTATTTCATTAGTTAATCTATCAAAATATATTTTGGTTATGTTTTATTGATTAACAATCCTACAATATTTATGTTATTTTGCTTAAAAATTCATTCTAGGGTTACAAGTAGTTTTGATTTATCTATTCTTCGATTAAATCATCTAATTAGGGCCTTATTATGGATCATTTAAGAGAGGATTCGTCTACAACCCGTGCACCTTTATTTGATGGGTCTATCTATCTATATTGGAAAACTTGTATGAGAGTCTTTCTACGGTTAAAGATGAGAGTGTTTAGAATTCTATTCATTATGGTTGGGAACCATCTACGATTATCAAAGATAATGTAGTCACTCTTAAACCAAGAAAAGAATGGACCACTAAAGACAAGACTAGTAGTAACTGGAATAAAAAAGGTATAAATGTTATCTTTACGGTAGTGTCTGCTAACAAATTTTGTCGAATATTTGAGGTTGAAACTGCCAAGCATGCTTGAGATAATTTAGAAGTTTCCCATAAGGGCACCACTCGAGTTAAAAGAACAAAAATTTGCATGCTAGGTACTGAGTTTGAAAATTTGAGAATAGAAGAGTCTGAAATATTTTCTGAATTTTGTATTAAATTATGTAATATTGCTAACTCTTCTGAATCTTGGTGAGAAAATTAAGGAATTCATGTGGGTTATAAAAATATTGTGCTCTTTACCAGATCATTTTCATGCCAAAGCCACTACCATGGATGAAAGTAAATATGTGTACACCATTAAAATTAAGGAGCTAATTGACTCACTTCTCACTTTTGATATGAGTTTTTGAACTCTCACAAAGAATAAAAGGTGTTGCTTTCAAAATTACAACCATTGAAGACTATGACAATGATGATGAAGAACTAGTACTTATAGCCAAAATATTGAAAAAATCTTCAACAAAAAAATCCTCAAAATAAATGACAATCAAGTCATCAAAAGGATTAGAATCTAAAAGAACTCAAATTTGTAAGTTCTGATGGTAAGAAATCTAAACACACCAAACCTCAATGTTTTGAGTGTATGGGTTATTGTCACTTTGTAGCTAATTGTGAAAACAAGAAAAAAAGACTAGAAAAGTTTTCAACACTAAACTTACCAATTCTAAAAGTGACAGCGACATCTAGTTGAATCATAAAATAATGACACTAACTTTTTGGCATTTATTGCAAAAACTAGTAGACATTTCAATAAGTCTTATATTGATTCAAACAATAACGAAATTGACTCAGAATTCTTACTTAATAAATTTAATGTCACTAGTATTGATGAATTGTTCATAGATTTAGTAAGATGTAAAAAGGAAAAGAAAAAAGGATAGGTGGCTTGTTGAAGTAACTAGATTTAATGAAAAAAAATCTTATGAAATAAATTCCTTAATACTAGAAAATAAAACGCTTGATTTTTCTGAGTGTATTAATAATTTGAATTCAAGTCTTAAAGGTCTAAAATAGGAAAAAAAATAACCTAGTACAGGAACTTGAACAATTCAAAAAAGATGTAAAAAGGCTAACCATTGGAGGTGAAAGGTTGAACAAGATTATTAATTATGAAAGATCTGTTGGATACAAGAGGGGTTTAAAATATGTACATGAGCACACTACGCCATCTTCAACAAAATCAATTGAGTTTGTAAAACCTTCAAACATGTCCTCCTCACATGTTACAACTTCAACATCAAAAACTGATTTGGTAATGCCTTCTAATCCTGCTTCTATTGTTACTTATTATACTCAAAAAATAGTTGCAATTGTGATAGAAAAACATGCTAATAATGTATCTATTTGTCATAATTGTGATAGGAAAGGTAATATCAAACCTATTATATATTTCTTGTGACAACTCTCCATTTTAACAATATCTATCAAGCTCAATTCTCTGGAATTAATTTTCATCATCCATACATGATCTCAACCTATGATGAATAAGAAAAAAAGGTGAATTCTAAGAACATGCCAAAGATAAATAAGTCAATTCAATCCCAACACAAAGATGTTAAAAAATTAAAATTCAAGAAAATTTGAGTTAGAAAATATTTTTTTTTTGGTTAACTAACCGTATCTTTTCTTCACCTAGGTATATTTTTTAGAATGCTTAATTGATTCTAAATGAGTATGTTAGTTTGATTTATTTTGTTTCTCATTTTTGTTTGATTATTGTTTAGTTGTCGTCTTTTGATTTTTGTTTTAGTTCATTTAAAATTTGATATCCTTTAAAAAAAGGGAGAAATTTTTTGAAGGAAGTATAATTTTTCTAACATTGAAATAAACTTCAAATATCATTTTGAGATCACAAAAAAAATATAGTTTCTATAACTTGATTCATTCTGATTAATTTTTCATTGTGTATTTAAGTATCTTATTATGTGCATTCATATTTTGTCCTTATATATAGTGATTAATGTTAACAAGAATTGACTCACACACTCACTGGACACATTTGTATGTTATGCTAGAAGTTTATAATTGATTATGTGAGATTTTTAGACTTGAGATAACCTTAATAGTAAAAATTATGTTTGACATTTATCTTTCACTTTATAAAATATGTGGTTAGTCACCTCACCGATCGAACCCTGTCTACTGTGGGTTTGACCCTATATGCTCCGAGCATTGCAGGATGTCGTGGGGACATTTTTTGGGGTGAGGACTAACTCAGGAGATGGTAGCTCTCACATGCATTACAAGATGGCCTATAGTGTATTTCCATCATATCCAAATAGATGTTAACCCAAGCTCTCCTTCTTAGTGCCAGCTTGGCACAAATGCAAGATCAATAACTCTGACAGATCGTGAAGGAGTCAAAAGTACTGGTGGATGGACGATCAATTGGATCGATGGCTAGACCTCGTGATTATTGGTTAAGGCTTGAGCAATAGAACTAGTTGGTTGGTTCTTGTTCCTCTTGGAAGCATAGAAGATTGGGTCTAAGTGGGACTTAGTAGATTACATGGATAAAGTACTTTCTCTTACAAAAACTTGCAACGCCTTATCTCTTTCCAAAGACATATATGTGTGTGTGTCTAACGTATTGATTTTTTTTAACTTAATAGAACACACTTATTTCCCATAAATAGTAGCAGATGTTGATAACGTTAACACCAGATAGGACTGCTCTTCATATATATATATATATATATATATGAAAAGATAGAGAACGTTAAGAAATTCCTAAAGTGTTGATTTTTTCAGCTTGATAAAACAATCATTTTTCACAAATGGTATTAGATGTTGATGTCGTCAATACCAGATATGGTTGTTCTTCGTGGATCTAGGAGACAGAGAAACTTGTTAGGGCCTCAAACCATCATGTGGTGTTGGCCTTTGATCCTCTTATACTTAAGTCAGTAATGAGATTTGATAAATGTATAGGATATCTATGTCTCACTTTGTGATGAATAGGAAAAAGAGTGTTTATGGTTGTTATTCTATATTATGCAAGAGAAGTTGAGTTATGATATTTGTGAATGTGATCAATAGTGATTATATATAGGGAATAGAAGTAACCTGATATGTATCCTTTATCCATATAGATAGATTTGTTGTAATGTTGACATGTTGTTCTTATCACTCAGTAATGATCTCTTTTGGATAATTAGAGGATAATTACTAGCTATTTATATATTTATTGAAATTATTTTTTGATCATGCTTACCCAATGATTCAGTGTTTAATGGACTGGCCCATAAGATTTTGATGTTGATTGTGATCACTCTTTAATTACCAAATTACACCCAACATAAACAAATTTGTTGTTCTAAAAGCACCAATGAAACAAGAACAATTGCGAGGAAATAATCACTACTACAAAAAGGGATATTTAAGTCGCCATGTAAAGTCGATTCGGTATAGAATCGATGCTATCCACGTTAGATGTAGCATCGGTTGACGTGGCGAATCGACGTTACATGCATGGATAGCGTCAATTTGTCACGTCAACCGACGCTACGTCTTATTTTTTAAATTAAAAAATAGCACCTAGTTTACAATTGAAATTGTTTTAGGTCATTATTATTTTATTTGACTCTTTAAATAATATAGTTTTTTTCTCTTTTTTTAGACAATTAGTTTTTAACATTATATAATTTTGTTTATTTGTTTGGATATTTAAATTTATATATGTACGTACAATATATCTTTATTTAATTTTGTGTAATTGTTTTAAATATTATTGCAAAATTATTATTTTTCTCTTTTTCTATAGTACGTATGCATAGTTTAAATAAAATAGTAATTGAAAAAAAAATTAATTGCGTGGAGAGCGTCGGTTGATGTGGCGAACTGACGCTACCCACGTGGCTAGCGTCGGTTGATGTGGCGAATCGATGCTAGACACGTGGGTAGCGTCGGTTTTGCCCCGTCAACCGATGCTATCTATGTGGACGTAACGTCGATTGACGGGGCAAACTGACACTATCCACGTAATATTATCGTTCGGCTCATTTCTTCTATGTAGAAACCCAAAATTCTTCATTTCTCTTCTTCATTTCTCTCAAAACCGAGCTCACACCCACCCTCTTTCTCAATTTCCGACCACTTCCAACCACCATTTGCAACGTCGTTTTGTATGTTATATTCCTCTTCTTATTATCTTTCAGATCTACTCGTTTTTTGAGCAAAATACTCAAATTTTTTATACCCATTTTTTTACTTATCCTCACTTAAAAAACATCATTTTCTTCTTCATTTCCTTCATATAGTCACTTCATAACATTCTTGTAAGTATTTCTATTAATTTTGAGCTTATTATTTAGTTTTTTTATTTTTGTATAAATTTTTTATTTATGTATGTTATTTATTTTGCTTGTTATTATTATATGTTTGGCTTATTTTCTGTAGAAATAATTAATAATTGAAATGTCGTGGATTTGAGGGATTATATATATTTACCGTACGTGGATAAATTTATTTATATGTAAATAATTATATTTTATTAAGTAAAAGTAATACATTTGTAAAATGATTAAAATGATTAAAAGTAATAAATTTATTTATAGACAAATGATTAATAAAGTGTTAATATGAGTTCGTCGAAGGGTTATATTACTCGGATGTCGTTGTGATAATCTCTTTTTTATGGTAATATTTATAATGATTTAATTTCTCCATTCGTATGTCTCTGAAGTTTAGACTGTTTGTTTGATGGATGTTTACGTGCTCATATATGTAAGAGAATATGAATTGTTATATAAATCAGCTGTTTTTTTTTGTCTAGTTTCCTTGTCATAATGCTATTGATTCTAAGCCAATCAAGCTTGCTCACACAATCTAACTACACTTTGACGACATTATTTTATTTGTAATTTAAGTTAACTATATGTATTGTATATACATTATTTGTTTTTGTAATAAATTTAATTATCAAATAATTAATTATATTCAAATTTTTAATTATTTGTATTATTATTTATATTTTAGTTTTTTTATGCTATATATATTGAATATTGAATACGAAAAATTAGAATTAAAAAAATCATAAAATGTACGTATAAAATCGGTTTATCGAGTGATCCGATTTTAAAGTCGATTTGTTGAATCAATTTTAATGCATATTTTTATAGTAGTGAATTTTCGAAGAGACTAAGGAATAAATGGTAAAAAGCCTTTATTTGCATTTGTATCAATGGCAAAAAAAAAAAGGTGGAGCAACGTTGTGCTAAGAAGTTTGTGCAAAACAGTTGAAAGTGTAGAGGAGTGATGGAAAGGATTTGTAAATATCTTGATTTTAGTTTTATTTTATCCTTGTTTCTTAAGCCGCTAATTTGTAGGAGTGTGCACTTAGGTTGGAAATTAACAAAAGGAATGAACTATGAAGAAGGGAAGAATTATCTGGAACCTCCCCTGTGGTTTGAAGCTGTTTTAAGATTCTAAAATTAATTAAAATATCATCTCTAAATTTATAATATCAAAAATAACACAATAATAATATTAAACTAGATTTAATTATCTAAAATTTAATATTAAACGAATATATAGTAAAATTTTAACCTACACGATGTAAAATTTTAGGATTGAATTTTTTTTTAATAATAATAATATATAAGATAATATAAATATGTTATTTTTGTTGTTGATTACAAATTTAAATGAATCTTATAAATGTTGTTTTATCTTTAAAAAAAGCATTTATAATAAACTTCGATTTGATGCAAAAACTTTGTCTTGTGAAGCTGAATATTAAACTTGCTACAACTCAGAGTTCACAATTTTTCAATAGAAGAATACACGTGTTCGGGTATACACACAACATATGTAGTAACAATATAATAAGAATAACTTTTAATAATTAGCCGGCTGCTAATACAATTGGTTGCATTTCTTAAAGCAATACTCATTTTTTTCCCCTTCAGATTACAAGGATATATAATTATTTTCCAATATGAAGTCTGGTACAAAAGACAAAATTACCTACCTTTCACTTAATGAGGTTAATATTCAAAATTAGACACCTTAATTATGTAAAATAGAAACTAATAAAATACTAGTTTAAGAATATGAAGTTTAATATATTACCTTTTTCAAATAAGATTACTATAAATTACTTCAAACCCAGCCTCTTGCCCTTGTTTCCAATATTTTTTTATTCATTAATTTGCTTGGCCCAATTGTATATTTGAGAGCATATATTACTAAAATAATGTTATTTTGCTCTGACCAAAAGCCAAATTAACATGTAACATGATTTGGTGTTATATATGAAAACTAAAAGCTAATACTTTTATATTTGATTATCATTATTATATATAACACATGAAAAAAACAATGCATAATTATAAGAATAAATAATAGTTTAAATCTATCGTTTGTAGGGGTGAAACCGTTGATTTTACTGTCATCCGATCCGATCCGACCATCCGCTCGGATTGAAATATCCTAATCCACAACCGATTCGATCACTTCTTACATCCGCTCAATCTGATCCGTAAACTATTCGGATGATATCCGATCAATCCGATCAATCCGACAAATAAATTTAATTAACTCTATTTTTTGTATTTTTAAATAATTTTTTTAAATTTTTACATAAATCATAACATAAAATTATTTGATTTAAAAAAAACATTAAAAAATTAAATAAATATATATTAATTATTTTTATATATTTAATTTAATAAATATATATAATTAATTTCGGTCGGATCGGATCGGATGGTCGGATGAATCGTAATGAAATCCACCATCCGATCCGCACTTAACGGATGGAAAAAATCTCCATCCGATTCGACCATCGGATTGGATCGGATCGGATGAAAAATCAACGGATCGGATCGGATTGATCGGATGATCGGATTTTTTGCACACTCCTAATCGTTTGTATTGAAAATGTAATTTAGATTCATATATATATATATATATATATATATATATATATATATATCAAAAAAGATAACATAAATTTATTAACTTTATAAAAATATTTTATTATAAGAGTAATATATTAACATATAATTAGAATAGTTTTTTTCTAATTATAATATGAACAAAATCTAGTAGGTGGAATACTGATGAGGCGAATTTGTTTGATGGGAGAGCTTTAACAAACTATCATCTCTAACAGTACTGGCTCTCTGGCTCTTACACGAGATATCAAACAAACTTTTCAACCTTGATCTAATCATATCAAATTTGTGACTCCTTTTATCTATCTTGGTACTTTTGGTGCACTCCTTATATGCTGCTAGAAAAGGGTCTTCATGCTTTCTAAGGCCCTTTGAGGAACAGCTCTTTGAAAGAGACGACTGCTGAAAAGTGCAAGGGGGAAGAGGGATTTGCAAATCTTCCTGGACCGAAATTCTCGTCGCCGCCGCTTCTTTCGAAGGACATGGTGGCGATGGTAGCTTCAAAACCAAATTTTCTTCTGTCAAACAATCTTTTTGAGTGACTTTAGAAACTCCGGGCTTGTTTTCCCATGAAAACGGCACGTTTCCTTTAGATTGAACTTTGCTTTGTTGACTCATAGTTGTTGTGTGGTTGGGTTAGATAGAATTTGTGAGGAGAAGATTTTAGGGTTTTTAATATGGAGGGAGAATTCAAAACGTTGATGGTTTTGTGATCATATATATATATATATATGATTATATATATATAATCATATTATAAAGGATGATAAGGACCAAACAAATCAGACATGAAGAAGGAAAGTGTATATATGCTTTCCAAATAAGGACAATACAGAGGAAGTAAAGTAGACCAAGTAATTGAGGCCTTATGTTGACACAACAATATTGTAACAATTGGGAATAACTTCCTCCAAAAGCTTAAAGACAAAAGTAATTTTGACGTCAATTAATTATATTGACTCAGTATATATATGTTTAGGTACTTGGAACCATCGACATAGAACAAAATAAATACACCCACATTTTTTTTTAAATAATGAGATTTGCAAAATTGTAACTTGTGGATATGTATTCTAGTGTTTTTTTTTTTTGTTTTTGTTTTGTAATATGTACAGATTTCTCTACTAGAATATTAATACAAAAAGAAGACTTTATTTGGATTATATATAGTTAATTTTTCTTTAATATGCAAATTATATTTTATAAATTTAAATATTACTAAGAATTACTAATTAACTAACAATAATATTTAATTATATCTTCATTAATATTTTAAATTATTTTTATTAATTATCTTATAATATAACTAGACGAAAATATTAATCAAAATTTGTTTCTTTACCCTTATCTCCACCAAATGTTTAAACCCTCTAAATCATGTATTTATTTACTGGAATTCTAATTAGTAACTTCAAAATATTTACTTTAAACTCAATAAAAATAAAATCTACTAGCTCTTCAAGTGAAAGTCCTACAACATAACGAAAGAGTATAATATTATTGCTACCCAAAAATCAACATAATAAGATTATTTATTAATTCACCTTTAAATAATTTAAATTTATAAGAAAATTAGTTACTGATATTCTTCTTAATAAAAAAGGAAAAGATTGTTTTATCAAATTTCAAAAAATTATAATAAATCAATGTTGCGGGACCCATATAATTAATTTTATAGTGTAGGATGGGATCTCTCTTTCCTTTCTTTCTAAGCCTCTGGTATTATAAATATATTTTCGTATCCATCCGGTGATTTTATTTTTTTTATTTTTAAGAAAACTTGTAATATGTTTATATCAACATCTATTATATATATTTTTAAAATATAATATTATAGATAATTTTTAGAATATATTAAAATAAGAAAAAATTATGTATTTAATTTAATGTTATTTTACATGTTATTAAGTAATTAAAAATAAATTTTATATGTTACTTGAAACTTAGTTTTGTTATCTATATTGAAAAATAAAAACTATATACGTAACAATTTAAGATTTTAAGTAATAAATTTCATAAAAAAAAAATTTCTCTTTAATTATTTCTTATTATTGTCTCCTTTTTCTCACTTAATTGAGATAGTAAAAATAAAAACTCATATTAAAAAAATTACTTTTAATTTTTATGTTATGTATACGTAATTATTTTATTTAGAAACAAGTAAGTAGATAATTTTAATCTTTTCATTTTATTTCGTATTTTTTTTCAAATCAATTACTAATATATATGTTGTGGTTCAAAAGCATAGGTTGTTATTGAAAAAAAATGTTAGCTTTGTTTTACATGATTTACTCATCACGTTACTTTATAATAAAAAAATCATTTAAATATATTTACTTATTCATCTTTTTCAAAAAAATTAAAAATTTTAATTTATTATAAATTATAAATTATAAATATTTGACAAAAATTTCTAGCTATTTATTATTTTTTGTTGTATCTTTTTTTTAAATAACAATTTCACATTCACACATTTACACATACATATATAATAATGAGATTCAAACCTAAGATTTTTTGGTGCTATAATAATTTTTGTTTTATCTTTTATATTTGACAAAAAAATAATATCAATCCTTATCTAATATTTTATATTTTTATTTTTTAATATTTATCTAAATTTTATGTATATTAATTACATAAGCTCCTTAATTAATATTTTTTTTCTTGATTAAAAATATATACTTATTTTTTACATTTAATAAATAATTTTAATTAAATAAAAATTATTAAAAATAAAAGAAAAAAAAATTCTATTTATATTGTTTTAATAAAAAATATTTAAGAACTCAATTTCATTATTCACGTTAGGCCTCCGCACTCAACGTTTGGACTTTTGTGACCTTAAAAGTCTCTAAGATCTTAGCCGGCAGCTTTGTGAAAGGATTGGATGGAGATGCCCGCATGATGTGAACACCTTAATTGATTTGTTTTAACCCATTTTTTCAATTGATGCCTTTAATTAATTAATTGATAGCATAATTTTATTTAAAAATAAAAATTTATTTTTAACTCTAATATATATATATAATGTAAAAAATATATTAAAAATATAATGTATATATATTTTCATAAGTGAAAAATTATATAATTAAATCATATAAAAATAAAAAATAAAAACACAAAAAATTTAAGAATAATGATAATATCACACTATTTTAATTTATATCTCAATATGCATATAATTATTTGAACATATGATTTATACATTAAATAGTTTCTCTAAAAAAATTTATAGAATTTAAAAAATTTATTTCGTATCTATTTAGTGAAAAATATTAAAAATTAAATAAAATAATTTTATTTACAATTTATATTGGGTAATCATAAATAAAAATACTTTATTACTCGGTAAATGTTCCGATCACTTTGAGCCAGATTAGTACTTTAGCCAAAAATTCATTTTTTTCCTATTATTAATTTGTCACATTAAATAATTCACTCCAATAAACATAATTTAATATTTAATAAATTTAAATAATTATAATTAGACATAAACAACATTTAATTAGACTAAAATGATATACCAAATTACTTTTAATATTAAAAATATATAAACTAAACACATTTTTATTATTTTCTAATTGCTTTTCTTGGTCAACCATTTTATACAAATGTTTCTTATATCGTCCGTTATATTATTATAAACAAATTCTTGAAAATCAGCGTAAAATGATCTAAAACAGAGTGAAACAATTTTGAACATTTAATGGTGTTGCTGAAAATTACTAACTATTAGAGCTTTGCATAAGCCATATTGATAATTTACAATGCTTGCCAGGGGACGTCTATGGAATCATCTTGAGAGTGCATACCACTGACATTACTACAGAGAATTACCACATGAAACAGAATAGACATGTTACAATCTAACCATAACAACATCCAACAAACCATCAAAGAACATATGAAATTTTCCCCAATCACACAAATACAACTTCTAACTGCAGACATTTCCTAATAGCCATGCCTCCTAGCAGACATGGAGACATAAAATAGCACCTCGTTAGACACTGCAGCATATTTAGAAGCCATTTCATAGATGAACACAAGCATCATATTTCAACATGCAATTCTGACCAATCGCATTTTAGATTTTATCCAGCTTCTCAGCCTTGACAACAGGGTTGGCTTTTGCTATGGCTAATCTGGCAGCAGTGCAATAATCATAGAGGCATTCATGTTTGTCTGAATAGCGATGTACTGCACAGAATAGGTTTCCACATCTACAATTGAAGCCTGTTAATCCTACCCGCTTGTTACAACTAGTACAGCGTTTTGGTCCCTCTTTTGGCTTTGCCATGCTCCTCTCCCCTGATTCAGATATAGACAATGGTTGCATAGGGATGGTCATTGGTTCAACTGGTTTGGTTTCTAGATCAATATCAACAGCAACAGGAGGATCCCTTCCATTGACATTGGATGATCCATTAACAATACTTCCAATGGATGATGCGGCAAGCTTGGTTTGTTCCTGTTTCAACAGTATGTCCTTGTGGCACTTGGAACACATGTTCATGGTAGCTGGACTTCCAAAGAAACCACAGTTATTGGCACACAATATGGGGCCTTCAGGAGGAGCTTGGCATCCTGTTTTGTCATGGTCCATGTTTATCCCTCTCCTGCAAGTAAAACATGTAAATCTAGGATGCAAACAAAGATAACAAGGCGATCTCAACAAGAAACTACAATCTACAAAGAAGAGAGAAGAAAAGAGAGCTCCATAAACCAAAAATTAGAATCCCCTAACTGAAGGATAAAAACACACCCAAGTGATCTTTAAAATAAAAAAAGTTACCACTGAGTTGACTTTTGTTAAAAAAGAACACTCAAAATAATGGCATCATCATGTGTTTTAAAATAAAAATAAAAAATGGAAACAACAACCCACTAACCCAATGTGCTTCTCTCTTTCCCAGCTTCACTATTACAGGCATAAAAGGAATCTCTATGTTTCATTCATTAACCAGATGATACCAGAAGAGAACATACTAAGACTAAAGAAGCTCCTCACAGTAATTTAGTAAAAACTAGCTAAAGGTATAGCATTGATCAAATAAATATATGAAAATATCTCAACATTAGAAAAGGTCAACGGGAAATATAGCACCAAGCTGATCTAACGGGTAAGCAACCTGGGAAAAGCGGTAATGTGCTCTAGATGTTCTCTCTAACATGCAAAACAGAAAGGTAGTGAGACAGCTTGAACAACCATATCAGAAATGTCAAAATTATGAAAATCTCCTAAACTCACCACCGCAGAGAGAAGCCAATAAAGGCTTATAAGTGATAGTAATATGTCTACATTCATAAGAATTATGTAAATATTAAACACAGGCTATATCACTTGGACACTTCAACATTTATCGTGAAGAATATTTATCGTGAAGTATCATGTCCAAGAGACATGTCAACATGGGTGTGGGTTCCAATTCTGATACATATCCAATAATTTACGAATCTCGATATCACAAAAGAATCCTTATAACATAAAACACAGGCAGATAAGACTGTTATGCAAATATCATGCGAATTTTAAAACGAATCAGCTGATCACTAAGTTACTAACATTTTCGCATCTACTTGACAAGGCGCAAATTTAAAAATTAAATAAAGAACTCTTACAGATTCGAAAAAAAAATAGTTTCCAAATTATGCAATAACGACCTTGACTTTTCAACACGTTTAAATAACGATTCAAAAATTATTTTACAATACAAGAACCAAACAGAAAGCCTAAAATTCCATAAACCATAAAAGAATAAGAAAAAATTAGCTTCAGAGCCTCAAGAACATCAAAAAATGAAAAACTGACACGAAACTTTAACCAACCAATTCAAAATTCATGCAAAAAAAAATAGAAATATGAATATCACGTACCCTCAGAAACCCTCAACTTTTGAGAAAAAAACGTGAAGAAATTAACCTTGCAAACCGATATCTAAGCTCAGAATCGCATCGGATTAAAAGCTGTATAAAAAACGTATATGAGACATACTAAAATATAAAGAAGATCAATCAAATACCTTAAACAATCGCAAGTTATTCCAAATCAGAAACAAAAACTAGAAGAAAGGATTCGAATAAAATACTAACCCTAGAGGATTTGGGATCGAAGAGGAGAGAGAGAGAGAGAGAGAGCAAAGCCGAATAGACAGGGAAAGAGAGATGCGTTTCTCCCTTTCTCTCTTTTCGCTTTTTTTTTATTTTTATTTTTTCCCTATTCGTTTTTTCTCTGTTGCCCTTTATTTTCTTATTTAAGAAACATTGAAGCAATCGTCCTATCTCTTTTTAAAAAAAAAAAAAATCTTACGATATAATTATATTATTTATGTATCAAAATTTTATAAATTTTTTTTATTATATTAATCTTATTTTATATATTAATTATATAATTAAATATGTAATATTATTTAAAAAAAAACGCTCCATACCGACTAGGAGACGACGTGGATGTTTTCTACTGGCTATGTCTTTTAGCTAACTTTACTTATCTGGTGCATGTTTATTTCTCAAATAACGGAATGGATCATATTAATTATGTTTAATTCACCGCCATTGATTGTTAGTAAGAGGACCGTCCAATGTATAGAACTTCGGCTGTCAGCTGTGTTAAGTGCTTATCTCATTCGAGCAGGGTTGTGGTGGGTGTTTTCTATGTGGTCCAATAATCAGGAGTCACCGTGAAAAAGCGTGGGCCTTTAGTGATATTCTATTCTTCTTTATATATATTTTTTCTTTTTTCCTAATTACAGCTTTGGCTTTCAATCTTTTGATTTTTTAAAGCAAGTCTTCTTGGCCAAGCCAAATAAACATTTTCTTGTTTTTTTCTTCATTGGCTAATCAAACTTGAAATCTGGTAAACTAACTTTTTTTCAAAAACCCAGCAACTGACCAGAATTCAAGTTTAAATCAAATTTATATTTTTTTTTGTGAAGTTAGTTGATCTAAATAGATTCAAAAAAATCTCAAATCCCATACGGTCATTAGAGGTTCGAAAAAAAAAACTTATTAAAGTTTAACCAAACTGTTAAAAATTTGGATATATAGTTGGAGACAGATCAATATACCAATTAAAAACTAACAAACAATAATGTGTTGGATAGCAACAAGCATTTAAGAACATATGTACACATAATTATATCTATTTTAAATTATTATAATTTTGCTTTAATTTTATATAAATTAGATTATAAACATTGATTTATTCAGATAATAAAAATCATTTCTTACGTTATATCATAACTTAAGAAATAGTTCTCCCAAAAATCAATTTACACAAAAAAAAAATTCTTCCTTTCAAATTTTGTTTTTTTTTTCAAAATCAATTTCAAATCACAAAAAAAATTCAAATTCATCCCATTATAATCTCCAAAAATTTTCGAGCAATCTATAATTTTTTTCAAACCAATACAATCATTTACACGCCTTGTCTGAGTTTGTCGGCATTCTAAGCGCCTCGTCGGAATATCACACTCCTACACACGCTCTCGTTGAAAAAGACAACTCAAACGACATGTCGTTTAAACTGCCCTCTGAAGAAAAAGACGCAATGTTTTTCCAGTTCGATCTTCCAGTCAGTTCGATCTTCTACCCGGTTCAGTCACTATCTAGTTCGATCTTCAACCGGTTCAGTCGTCTAGCCACCAGATCAATCATTCCAGACGCCGGATCAGTCAATCCTTGATACATTTTCTTTAAAATACAACTCATTTCAGTTCATTATATTTTCATAAACAATCATTATTGTTTAAAACACATTAAATCTTATCCCGTTTTTGAATTTTTCACTCAACAATCATGTCTGAAACTACTAATACCATCCCTACTTTACCAAAATGGTATGATGATCCTAGTCATTCATTATACTTACACCACTCAGACCAACCGGGCATGATTCTAGTGGCTCAATCCTTAAATTAGGAAAATTATCATATTTGGAATCATACGATGCTCATGACTCTCATTACCAAAAACAAAGGTGTATTTATTGATGACACAATCACGAGGCCACCAGTAAACTCTGAGGTAAAAACCAAACGATGGAATCGTTACAATATTCTCGCCAAAAGAATAGATTCTCAATACCATGTCGCCTAAAATTAAGGAAAGTGTCATGTATAATGATACCGCATATGAGCTATGGGAAGAATTGAAGGAATGTTTTTCACGCACTAACAACGTGCACCTATTTCAAATTGAGCAAGAGATCCATGAATGCATACAAGAAGGTATGAGCATTGAAGAATATTACACCAAATTGAAAAGCCTATGGGATACTCGAGAGGCATTATGTCCTCTTCTACATTATGGAGGAAACGCTGGAAGGGAACTACAGGAATACCAACAAAAGCAACAAACCGTAAAGTTCCTCATGAGGCTTAACACAATTTACACAACAGCATGATGAAAAATCTTGCTCATGAAACCTTTACCTACAGTAAATAAGGTATACTCACTCATTGTTCAAGATAAAAAGCAGAGAGTTGTTTATACACAAACCATGGGAAGGATGCCAAAAGTTGTTGCACTTGTCACCAAGGATAGTCGTCCACAATATCGTCGCAAGAATTACCCATCATGGAACTAACATCTCAAGTGTGATCGATGCAACAATATCGGCCACAATTATGAAAACTGTCGAAATCGTCTCAAATGTAATTTCTGTGGTCTCAATGGACACAACTCTGAAAACTATCGAAATCACCTCAAATGTGATTTTTGTGGTCTCAATGAACACAACTCTGAAAACTATTTAAATCGCCTCAAATGTGATTTCTGTGGTTTGAATGGACATGACATCAACATGTGTCGGAAGAAAAAGGGCAATTCAAGACAAGGGAAATGCAAGATATGGCTTCCCCTCCAAAGCTCACCATATTGACTTTCAAGCAAGCAGCTCTGACACAAGGACACCATCCTACAACCTTCCATACGTCCAATATCATGAGCTCATTACACTTCTCAATCAAGCCAAATCAAGTAGCATGGCAAGTCAAGTGACTACTCATCAGGTAACACATTATGTGCAAGTGTTTTCCACTCAGGAACCGGTTGGATTTTTAATACAGGGGAAATTGATCACATGGTTTGTTTCCAAAGCCTTATGAGCTCCAGCATTCCAATCACTAGTCAGCATATGCATTTACCTGATCATTCACTTGCACATGTCACACATATTGGCACCATACATTTCTCCAATAATTTCATACTCCATAATGTCTTATATGTTCCCTCCTTCAAATTAAACTTGGTTTATGTAGCCAAACTCACTTAAACTACATTTTGTCATGTCAACTTCACTAATAATGTGTGTTTTGTTCATGACAAATGCTTGGGGAAGATGATTGGGATGGGATCTAAGAAAGTAAGACTCTACTACCTGACTATTTCAAAAAATACTGGATGTTTCTCCGTTTCAAATATTGCTCCAACCAACCATCATCTCTCGCATCAACGAATTGGTTATTTATCTGATAACAGTCTGTATGTACTTTCTCTTTCCATTAATATATCCTTCTATTCTATTAGTGATTGTTCTATTTGTCCACTAGTTAATCAAACTTGTAATCCATTTCCTTTAAGTTCTATCAATACAAAAACACATTTTGAACTGATTCATGTTGATATTTTGGGTGGCTATCACATTCTAGCACTTAATGGAGCACGTTATTTCCCCATTATTGTTGATGACTACTCAAGATGTACATGAGTCTATCTCTTAAACACTAAATCTAATACACACACATTTCTCACCATCTTCATTAATCTTGTTTAAACACAATTTGCATCCATAGTTAAAATCATTTGTAGCGATAATGGACCATAATTCTCTATGACCAAGTTGTTTTCTAGCAAAGGAATCCTACATCACACCAGTTATGTCTCTACCCCTCAACAAAATGGTGTTATTGAATGAAAACACTATCACCTTCTCAATGTAGCTCACGCATTGCTCTTCCAAGTCATCCTCCTTAAACAATTCTGGAGAGATGTCATTCTTACAGCCACATACCTCATCAATCGCACTCCAACACCTATTCTTAAGGGTAAAACACCATTTCAAATTCTTTTTCACAAAGTTCCTAGGTTTGAACATCTTCGTGTCTTTGATTTTCTTTACTTTGCGTTTACACATCATGATCGACCCACCAAGTTTGATGGTAGATCACATCGATGCATATTCATTGGGCATTCATCTGGGATAAAAGGTTACCGAGTCTACAATCTGGAAACACACAAAACTTTCGTGTCTCATGATGTTATCTTTCATGAACATGTGTTTCCTTATTCCACTTCTGTTGTCAACACTCCAACTCTACTCACTCCATCAAAAAATATTATTTATGATGGCATGCCTGACATTCATCAATCAACCACTCCAAATACATCATTTACTCATACATCATCTAACGTTCCAATAATCGACCCACACACCCCTAATCTTCAAGATACATCTCCTGAAACACTATCATCACCTTCTGCACCGCAATTAACTCCTTCAACACCAATTACACATAAACTCTACCAATCCACTCATGTTCCTAGCTACCTTCACAAATATCATGTAAAACTTCCTTACCTTCCCGGTCCTTCCCTTCATCTAACTCAGCATCGTCCGATAACAAAGGTACTTCTCATTTTCTATCTCATGTAATTACTTATGATCGATTATCACTTGCACATCATGCCTTTGCTACTTCTATTTCCATTATCAGGAAACCAACCACCTTTGCTGAAGCTTTCAACTATCCAAAATGGCGGCTTGCCATGAAACAAGAACTAGATGCTCTCGAAACTAATGACACTTGGACGCTCTAACAACTTCCTCCATACAAGAAACTGGTTGGTTGTAAATGGGTCTACAAAATCAAGTGTAATCTTGATGGCCCTATAGAACGATATGGGGCTCAGTTAGTGGCCAAAGGATACAATCAGATTGAAGGTTTTGACTACCAAGAAACTTTTGCACCATTAGCCAAACTTGTCATTGTTAATCTTTTTCTTGTCGTTGCTGCTTCGCCAACTCGATGTCAATAATGCCTTTCTCTATGGTGATCTTTACAAAGATGTCTAAATGTCTCTTCCACCCAGATTCGGACGAAAGAGGGAAACACGAGTATGTAAACTACACAAATCTTTGTATGGACTCAAACAAGCCTAACAACAATGGCTCATCAATCTATCAACAACACTTAAGCTAGTCAGTTTTAACCAATCCAAGTATGATCACTCACTATTCGTCCAAACCTGTGGTAATTCCTTTTCTACTCTTCTTGTCTATGTAGATGATATAATCACAACAGGAAACAATCTACAAGATATTGAAGAAACTAAGAATCATCTCATGCAACAATTCAAGCTAACAATCTTGATGAATTAAAATATTTTTTTGGCATAGAAGTTTCACTATCCAAGAAGGGAATTGTTCTGTCACAATGTAAGTACGCATTTAAAATATTGGAGGACATGGGTTACCTTGGTGCCAAACCTGCCAATTCACCTATGAAGCAGAGTTTATCCCTCAACAAGGTTGAAGGAGAATTCATTAGTGACCCTACATCCTATCGAAGACTTGTTGGGAGATTAATATACTTGACCATTACACGGCCCAACTTAGTGTACGTTGTGTACATTCTCAGTCAATATATGGACAAACTACGAAAACCACATTTGGAAGCAGCTCAATTAGTGCTACCATATGTCAAGAACACACCAGGACAAGGTCTCTTTTTCTCAGCAGCTAGTTCACTACAGTTAAATGCTTTCTATGATGCAGATTGAGCTAGATGCACAGACACACGACGATCAATCATAGGATATTGTATGTTTCTTGAAAACTCACTAATTTCTTGGAAGACTAAGAAGCAAAACACAGTCTCATGATCAAGTGCAAAAGCAGAATATCGTTCTATGGCGGCAAATTGTTACGAAATAACCTAGTTATGATACATTTTGGATGATTTGGGTATCAAACACTCTCAACCAACCAAGTTATAGTGCGACAATCAAACTACCCTTCATATTGCATCAAATCCAATGTTTCATGAACGATTCAAACACATAGAGATCAATTGCCATCTAGTGAGAGAAAAGATTCAAGCTGGAATGATCAAGATTTATCATATCTCTACATCTGAACAACCAGTTGATATCTTTACTAAATCCTTAAGTTTTTCACAGTTTTCGAGCTTACTTAACAAGTTAGAAATAATTAACGTATATTCCAACTTAAGGGGGAATGTTAAAGAATTGGAGATCTAGCTGAAAACAATCAACACATCAGCTGGAAACAAGCAACAACAAAATGGTGGGGAGCAACAAGCATCCAAGAACATGTGTCAACATAATTATGTCTATTTTTAATTATTACAATTTTACTTTAATTTTGTATAAATTATATTGTAAACATTCATTTATTCAGACAATAAAAATTATTTCTTACACGAACCTTTATTTTTAATACATGTTAGTTTTTAAATATATTTTTTAATTATTTTTATATATAAAATGTACTCTTTTCTAAATTTAAATCTCACTCTCATCTCTCGTGTTTCTTTCAGTATCTCACTCATTATGAGTATGTATTTTACTTACAAAAGAAAAATTAAAAAATAATATAACTATATGTTATAACTTTGTATGTAAATAAAATTTAATCATTTAATCGTAATAGTCTAAGTTTTGTACGTAGTTAATATAATTATTTTAGTATTATGAAAATAAAGATTTAAAAATTGTATCCTAATTACCAAGAAATTAAAATACTCTCTTTTATATCGTTCAAGACTTAATGGTAAGAACTAAAAAGTTACAATATTAAAGTTACATTTTTACCTTCAATTTGTTCTACACTTCACGAAAATAAAACAAGATTTTAACGTTAATAAAGTATAAGATTGATTTAACAGTTAAATATTATATTATAATTATGTTTAATTAAATCTCATGTTATGATTAATTAAACAGGTTTAAAACTGTAAAATTAGCTTCTTTAAAAACAAACTTATCAAAGAAAAAGTTAAAAGGTTGATTATTTGGAAATAATAGATCAATTAAATTTTAAAAAATCATCAAGATAAAAAAAAAACTAACAGCACATAACATGACAAAATTGTATTATTCATGGTTGTCTTATTTCATTTCGTTAAAACAATAATCTTTAAAACCAATTAAAAGATGCCGTAAGAATTTCATGAAAAATTGACAACTTACAAATAGTTGATATTATTATGGCAGAAACGTTTGGATCCCAATGATTTTATAGGATACAAATAGCAGAACACCATGTGTTCTAATCATTTTTGGAGCCGCTTATTTTGATGAAATAATTTGATGTTTCTATTCACATTCATGTATCTAAGCAATAATATACGAAGAGAATAGCGTAGCCAGGCTGTTTGCCAAGAAAAATAAAGCCAAACAAATTACAAGATACATGGGTATTGCTTTTAAATTTCAATATTGGAAACAATGAAAAGTACTACCATATATTAATATTTTAGCATGTACAATTCATATAAAATTATGTCATTTTACCCTAAGAATAAAGTTGTATATAATTGATAGCATATGTGTATAAGGTATGTAAATTAATGTCTATTCTTTGTTAAATATAATTAAACTTAATTATAAAATCATCGTGGAAGGAGCCAAGAGATCCCATAATTTCATCGAACTATTTACATATATCTTGATTTATTATTTTTATACCATTAAATTTCACAAATGTAACAAAAATATCATCAATATACATATAGCTTGTCACTAATTAATTGACATTAATAATATTTTTGTAATATTTTATAAAATTTAATTATACGAAAATAATAAAATAATTGATAATATTTTTGTAATAATTATAAAGTTTAACGGTGTAAAAGTAACGAATTAAAATTTAATAGTATTTTGATAGTAACTCTCAAATTTTTGTGCTAGAAAAACCTACTTACTCTAGAAAAAACTACTTCATGAATAAAAATAAAAATAAAAATAATATATATTTTTTTACAAATAGTATGCAAAGAACACAAAAAGTTTTTAGCTTATATTTTTGTTTCTGATGATTTTTACTTGATCCTGTTTTGCACGTACTAATTTAAAATGTGGTTTTTAAATTATCTCTTTAATTTTATTTTAATTTTAGTAATATTAATTCTATGTTAGAATTTTAATTAATGTCTTGTAGATTAAATTAATATAAATATTTTATAGGAAAAAAGGGTAAAATAATCCTTTTTAATAATATATAGCTTAATTCGATTATTTTTACCCGTATCATTTATTTATATTGATTAATAAAAAAATATTATTTAATTATTTTCATTATTAAAAAGGTATTGATGAAAAAAAATTGGTTATTTTATTATTAAATTTAAATTTAGGTCACTTATTTGAAAAAAATATATATACATTTTTTAAAGTTAAAAAAAATTTAAATTTAATTAAAAGAGTAATAAAAATAGAAAAAATGATTGAGTTAGTTATGTTTAAAAAAAACAAGTAAAATAACTAAATATATGTTTTTCAAGTAAAAGGGTCATCCATCCAAAACTATAAAAAAAAAGTAAAAAAAATAACATGGATTTTAATCGAGAAGATTTGACATTAGTCTAATAAACAAGATGCATACAATAACATAATAAAATCAAATAAAAAAGAAAGAGTTCAAAAATTATATTATACTTAACCTAGTGATACTTTTAGGTTTAAAATAATATAAAACAATATAATATTTCATACATTCTCATTCAATAGGAATTACCTATATGTATTACACCTTGTTAACCTCTTATAAATAAGAGAATATTTCATTGGAATATGAACATGTGTTAAAATAGAGTCATTTTGACCCTTACTTTTATAAAAAAAAATGTTAAAAATAGAGATAAAATTAATAATTAATATTAATAAAGAATATATAACAAGATTTTATCTTCAAAAGTTCATTTTTTAATCATTTCAATTTTTAATCTCACTGATTTTGTCTACTTATTCCATTTAATTTATAAATTCATTACCGGTGAAGTTTTTTTAATCAAATAAATAAATAAAAATAAATGCATATTTTTTTTATTATCTAACATTTTTATTTAATTTTCCCAAAAAAAGCCTAACATTCTTATTTGATTATAGATCCCATTTTTATTATATTTATTTAAATCTTATTACATTTTTTTTTCAATTATGAAAATATATATATCTTCTACCATAGACTTCATGTTAGGCAATAGCTTAGCAAGTTTATTTGGTATTTCTTCGTTGAACATATTTAAATTTTTTTTTAAGTTTTTTTTTAAATATTTCATTTATGACTCACAACTCTTTAATTTTCTATTTATAAAAAACAATAAAAGATATATAGCAAAATTTCCCAAAATATCTTTCACTGTCAAGTGCAAATCACCATGTTTTGTAAGTTAAAAATAAATAAATAGAATAACATCTAAATCTATAATCACGAAAACATTTTATATTCCCTTAATTTTATTTTAAATATTATTTAAATTAACTATAGTTATTTATATCTTTTTAATGATAAAATTATCTTTATTTTTATTTTTATTTTTATTTTTATTTTTATTTTTATAAATTTTAAAAATAATTTAATTTTTAAAAAGTTACTAGAAATAACAATATTAAAATATATATACATAAAAATAAAACCCTAATAATATTTAACTTATTTTAAATAAGGATATTTTAATTTAAATTGTATTTTATTAAATAAATTTTAAAATAATATAATATATTAAATTTTTTTAATAATAAAAATTTATTATTTATTATTTTTATAATTATAAATTTTTAAAAATATTATTTTTAATATTTTCTCCGTAAATATTATTTTTATTATAAAAAAAGCACAGAGAATCCGAAAAGGACAAACTGAAGACCGAAGAGCCTTTCAAAAGTAACCGTTAAAAGTTAACGGCTAGTTCGTCAAAAAAGCAACCGAGTAGCCGACATCTATACCCACCCATCTTCAAACCGTTCGATGTTTCCGACTTTTTCAAGATCAACGGTGCATACTAACGGGTCCTAGTAGACGTTGTAATAGGAAATTTATTTACGTTTTACAACAAATGAGAGTTAAGACAAGACGCCCCTATAAATATCGGAATCCTTCAACGTCCTAAAGCATATAGAAGAGACATCCAATTCCCAAAAGCCTTATTCAGAACATTATCTTCAATTGTTTTTTTTTTCCAGCATTCACAATCTCACCCAATCTTTATACAGAAATGGCCAAATTTAGCCGCTGTATTCTTCGTGGTGTTGGCAGCTTTTCTTCTTTCGGTTTCAGCGCAAGATAGCGAGTTCGCACCAGCTTCAGCTCCGGCAGGTGAAACCGGTGCCGGAACTCCAGTGATGTTTTCTGGTGCCATTACCTGCTCTACGCTGCTCTTCTCTCTTGCTGGGCTTCTATTGCAGTAGATATTTATGAAGAGATAGATATTTGTGTATACGTGATTTATTTAAATATCAGTAATATTTAAATGTTTTTTTGTTTGATTGTTTCTTCTATTTTTATTAAGATATTTCATAGAGTTTGGAAATAATGATGAGCCTTGTGCTCAGACTGTTGTATATTAGGTGCAGTGATTTTTTTTATATATATTTTAATTTATTTATATTCATTTATAATATTTTATTTATACAATATTTTCATTATTTTATTTGTATTATATTTTCACTATTTTACTTTTAATATATTTTTATTATTTTATTTGTTTCACTTATACTACACTTATTATTTCACTTATATACTACAATCCTATAAATAAGATTTTTTATATATATTTTAAATTACATCACTATAAATTAAATTATTATTTTTTTATCATTCTTCACATTATTCTTCACATTGTATAAGAGTCTCTCTATCAAAAATTCATCTCTCTTTATCACAGTCAGATTTACTCTAATCCGGCTCACCTCAACCCAACTCATTTCAACCTGATTTACTTTAATCCGGCTTACGTTAACCTGATTCTAGGCCTGTTTTAACTCTTTTTTTCATTTTTAAGGATATCTTTTATATTATTTCTATATGTTTTATATTTCTTCTATTATTTCGTTAAAATAGATTGAAATGATGTCTCAAACTAATCTCTATCACTCTTGATGATACTCTAGTCTGGGCACAAGCAATGAAAAATTTCTTGAAAGAACGTAAGGTGTTTCATAACTGGTGATAATTTTTTATTTACTGATCGCCTTGAAGACTAGAAGAGTAAACATCATTAAATTATTACCTAGTTTAGTAATACCACATTATCCATCCATGATAAATTTGGGCGTTTTGACACAGAAGTTTGGTAATTTTTTGAGCCTTGTTTCACTACAATAGATTTGGCCAATCAATATCAACTTCTAACAACTCTTCATACCAAACGTCAAATGGTGATCAAATCAACCAATTTTTTTTTAAATGCATACTATTTGGGATTAACTCGCTTTCTGAACTAACTTGGACGAACAAGATTGATGATGAGATGTTTGCAACTTATCATAATCATCAACCATGAGAAAAATAACAAGACGTTGGTGATTAAAGTGCAAATCCCAATATCAATCTTGTTCGTCCAAGTTGGTTCAGAGATAGCAAATTGATCCCAAATACATTTCATAGAGAAATTGGTTAATAGTTGGGCAAATCTGTTGATGGCGTTTGGTATGAAAAGTTGTTGATATTGGTTGGTTAAATATGTTGTAGTGAAGCAAGAGCCTCAAGAAATTCCTAAACTTCTTTGGCAGTGTCAAAACGCCAAAATTCATCATGTAATAATTTGATGATGTTTACTCTTCTAGTCCTCAAGGCGACCAAATAATGAGTTGTTTTTAGTGGTTTCTTGGATGGATATAGAATATCACCAGTTATGAAACACCATAGCTTGCGTCCTTTCAAAAAATTTTTCATTGCTTATTCCCAGGCTAGGTAGTTAGTATCATCAAGGGTGGTAGATCAAATGTCTGGGACATCATTTCGATCCATTTTAACGAAATAATGGAGGAAATATAAAGCAAATATATAGAAACAGTGTAAATGAGATATCCTTAAAAATGAAAATAGGAGTTGAAAATAAGCCTGGAACCGAGTTGGAGTGAGTCGAGTTGGCTGTGATGAAGAGAGGCAAAATTTTGATAGAAATTCTATATGAGAGGCTCTGATACCATGTGAAGAGTATAGACAATCAATCTCGATATATTTTATTTGTTCATAAAATACATTATTGTGAACAATCTAAATAGCACTCTGATTGTCACAATATAGGATAGTTGCAGTTGATTGGAGAAAACCCATATCAGCAACCAACAGAGCCAAAGAAGTTCTTGAGTGGTGTTAGCAAGAGCACGATATTCAGCTTCAGTGTTGGATCGAGAAGTGAGGGATTGTTTCTTGATTCTCCAAGATATGAGAGAGTTTCTAAGAAAGAAATAATATCCAGTGGTAGAGCGACGATCATTTGGATCACCTACCCAATCAATATCAGAATAGGCCGAAAGAAGAAGATTAGACTTGTTGGAAAAGTGAATACCATGAAACATGGTGCCTTTGATGTAGCGAAGAATGCGAAGAACAACAATATAATAGGTAGACCATGGAGCAGACAGATGAACAACATAGGCAATGTCAGGATGAGTGACTGTGAGACAAACAAGACTGCCCATGTTATGACCATATCATCTACGTAAAGGAGTAGAAGTGTTACACCAGTGGGAGTCTTACGAATAAAGAGACCGGAGTCATAAGAACTAGAAGTGAAGCCAAAGTCAGTAAGTGTAGAGCTGAATTTGGAAAACCAAGCCCGAGGAGCTTGTTTGAGGCCATAGAGAGCACGACGAAGTCTGCATACTTGATAAGGTGAATGAGTGTATCTAGGAGGAGGTTTCATATAAACTTTCTCGGTTATGTCTCTATTGAGAAAAGCATTTTTGACATCCATTTTAAATATTTCCAATTTCGGGCAGCAGCAATAGCAATGATACTTCGAATAGAGGTGAGGCGAGCTACAGGTGCAAAAATTTCTTCATAGTCGATTCCATATTCCTGTGTAAAACCTTTTGCAACCAGACCAGCTTTATATCATTCCATAGACCCATTTGAGTTTTGATTTTGAAAATCCACTTACAACAAGATCCCATGTATAGGCTTTTGTTAATGCATGTAATTCATTTGTTGTCAATGAGGGTTAGAACTAGCTTCTCTATAGTTTTGGGGTTCATAATGAGACAAAATAGTAGAGAAATATTGGTAATCACGAAGATGAAAAGGAAGACTACTTACACGAGTAGAACAACGAAGTGATGACTCTGGACAATCAGGTAGTTGGTCTTCTTTGAATTTGGACAATCAGGTAGTTGGTCTTCAAAAGATGTTGTTATAGTAGGATCAGTAGAAGGAGCAGACATATCAGGAGGAAATGGAGCAATGTCAGGAGGAAATAAATCAATAGTTGGGTCATTAAAAAATGAGAGTGAGGTAGGAGATGAGACATGAAATGAGGAAATAGAGAAAAACATTTTATATTCCCAAAAGATTACATGACAAGAGATGTGCAATCATTTAGAGATAAGGTCTCAACAACGATAGCATATGTTCTATTCCATACCCTAAAACAACAAAGACGAGCACGAGGTTCCAATTTATTGCGTTCATGAAGGTGAAGAAGAACAAAATAGGCACAACCAAACACTTTGAGTAGTTCATAAGATGAAGAAGTACTATAGAGACACTCATAAGGGGATTGATTGTGAATAATAGGCATAAGAACATGATTGATGATATAAATAGCCGTAAGAGCTGCTTCACCCCAAAAGCGTTCAAGATAAGAGTGTGAATAGTATTAAGAATATGTATGTGTTTTTGCTCAGCTCTTCCATTTTGTTGAGATGTGCCAGGACAAGAATATTGAGAAAGAGTTCTATTTTGTCGAAGAAAATTTAAAAAATTTGTTTATTTATATTCCATAGCATTATCAGCTCTAAGTACTTTGATATTTTGAGCAAATTAGGTTTTAACCATTTGGGCAAAATCATAATAAATTTTGGGGTAATTCAGATCTATATTTCATGAGAAAAATCCATATGAATTTTGAATAATCATCAATAAAAATGACAAAGTAAACATATCCCATCAGAATGAATGTGTGGATAGATCCCAAACATCAGAATGAAATAAGTCAAAAGGGGAGATAGAAGTGGAATCACTTTTATTAAAACATAAAACAGGTTGTTTTCCCAATTGACAAGGCAAACAATTTATATTATCAAAAATAGAAACAAATCCTACTTTACTAGAAGATGCTAAGGGACGAACACATCCTATTACGTATGGCCTAGACGAGTATGCCATAGGTTGATAGGAATAGTAGAAGCAACAACAGAAGTATGAGGAGAATTGAGCAGATGAAATAAGTTCAAATAATCATCCAACCTTACGGCCCATCCTAAGGATCTGTCTTATCTGTGGATCCTGCACATGACAACCAAAAGAGGAAAAAGTAATAGTAAGACCAAGTTCACATAATTGACCAACAGAGATAAGATTTAGAGTAAGGTTGGGAATATGAAAGGTGTCAGAAAGTGATATAGAACATGTGGAAACTTGTCCTACAGTATTAACATGCATATATGAACCATTGGTAGTTTGAATTAAAGGTTTGGAGATGGAAGATGTGAGTATTATGAGCCATATGGTTACAACAAGCAGAATCAAAATACCATAAAGATTTACATGATGTGAGAGACAAGGCAGTAGGAGGAGGATTACTAGATTGTGAGAGAATATGTTTAAGAAGACCTTCAAGTTCTTGAGTAGAGAAGATAAATTTGTCATGATTATTCTCAGAAATAGCAGCAGTGTATGAGTTACTATTTTTACCTGAAGTATGCTGAGAGGGATTCTGAAAGCAATCTTTGTGAAAGTGTCCTGGACCCTTCTTGTGACAATATATACATACATGAATAGGACATGTAAGAAGCTCGTGATTGGGGTTATGACAGTAAGTGTAGCCTTGATGTTTGAAGCCCTCTTTAGAACCTCCTTTAGGGCGATAAGAAGGGGTGGCAAGAACAGAATCTTTATGATGAACTTTGAAAACCCTCATCCGAGTTTCTTCAGAACGAAGCTCGATCACAACAGTATCTAAGGACGGAAAAGGACTCCGATGGAGTAGGGAAGCCCGAACAGGTTCAAATCAATCATGGAGAGCCATAAGAAAAATAACAAGACGCTGGTGATTACGATAAGTTGCAAACATCTCGTCATCAATCTTGTTCGTCCAAGTTAGTTCAGAGAGAGCGAGTTGATCCCAAGTAGTATGCATTTCAGAGAGAAATTGGTTAATGGTTTGATCAGCCCTTTGGTGTTTGGTATGGAGAGTTGTTAGAAGTTGATATTAGTTGGCTAAATCTGTTGTAGTGAAGCGAGCCTCAAGAAATTCTCAAACTTCTTTGACAGTGTCAAAACGCCCAAATTCAACATGGATAGAGGGTAAGGTGGTGTTATGGAACTAGGTAACAATTTGATGATGTTTATTCTCCCAGTCTTCAAGGCGGTCAGCAAATAATGAGTTGTTTTCAATGGTTTCTTGGATGGGTATAGAGATATCACCAGTTATGAAACGTCATAGTTTTCATCCTTTCAAGAAACTTTCCATTGCTTGTGCCCAGGCTAGGTAGTTAGTATCATCAAGGGTGATAGAGATTGGTTTTAGGACATCATTTTGGTCCATTTTAACGAAATAATGGAAGAAATATAAAGCAAATATATAGAAACAGTATAAAGGAGATATCCTTAAAAATGAAAAGAAGAATTGAAAACAAGCTTGGAACCGGGTTGAGGTGAACCGGGTTAGAGTGAGCCGGGTTGAGAGTGAACTGAGTTGGGGTAAGCCGAGTTGGCTGTGATGAAGAGAGAGAAATTTTTGATAGAAATTCTAAAAGTATATGAAAAACTCTGATACTATGTTAGATTTGAGCCTAATTCCACTTCAAAACTTAATTTATAAGTTAAATAATTATTTAAATTTATATGTGCAACGGATAAGTGTACTCAATTAACTTGGAAGTTAATTGGTCCTAATCTTGATTCGTGATGTGATTAAATATGATTATTTGAGTAATATATTAATCTGTATATGTTTTATCTTATATATTGAGTTTTTCAATTCTCCGTATTTATTTCTACGTGAATTTGGTTCGAAGATTTTCAACATTAATTAATAATGGCAATTTTAATGCAATGCAATGGGAAAATAAACGACCGTAAGTCATCGTTTTTTAATTTTTGTAAGTTATATCAAATTATGGAGCACGCAAACACTTAACCAAACAAATTAGCGTTAATTTCGATAGTGGATGGAAGCTAGGATTATCTTTTAACATGTGTTACCGTTTGTGGGATTGTTTTTAGTAGCCCTACATTTATTAAAAACACCTTATTTAAAATAATAAAAAATCACTTTAGTCATCTTATAATTTTATATAAAAATAATCACTAATATTTAATAAATATTTATTTTTTTATTTTCTAAAATTTGTTTAATAATTTTTTTAAATTTTTTAATTATTTTCACTTTATAAATTTTGATAAAAAAAATCAAAAATTAAAAATTTGATTCAAAAATCATAAGAAATCTTATCAAAAATTTTAATTAAAAAATCTTAAATAATTTCTTTCAATTTTTATCTATTCATAATATTTTTTCTCGTTCTTCTATTAATAAATTAAGATATTTTTATTTATCACATATTTAAAAGACAATAAAAAAAAATTTAATAAAATAAGATATGATTATATTTAATGTTTTGATATTTTTGTTCCAAGTTTACTTTCGGATAAAATTATAAATATTTAAATATTAATAATTTAATAAAATGATAAATAAAATTTAATTTATCGGGTTTAAAATAAAATTTATATAATCGGATAAATTAGAAATATGAATAGGAATTTATTTTATTTTTTTAATGTGTAAAATATTATTTAAAAAAATTGAAAAAAATGTGTTTGAGCCAATCATTTGTTTATTTTAATTGACTTTAAAATTACAATAATAAATTGAGAGATTTAAATGTTTGGATTTAAAATTTTCATGTATCTGATAAAATAAACAGAGTGTATAAGAAGATTAAAATTTATTCCCTAAAATAATATAATTAAAATCTAGATAATGCTGCTTTGATGGAGGAAACTGCAAAATTAAGATATTTTAACTAACTTAAATATATATGTCTATTAATATTACTTGTATAAAAAATTAAATCATAATTTATGATTTTTTAGGTAAAATTATTTACATATTTTATTTTTTTGGGCAATACATATCTACTGTTGCTCTGATGGAGAACTTCACAATTAAGAGATTTTTTACTAACTTAAATATATATCTAATTAATTAATCTATTGTATAAAAAATTAAATTATAATTTATAATATTTTTGGGTCAAATTATTTACATATTTTTTTTCAATACATATCTACTGTTTCCCTTATATCTCTTTAATTATTCTATAATTTATTTAAAATTTTAATTTTTAATTAATTAATAAATTATTAAAATACTGAAAATATCATAAAATTATTTAAAATTTAACTTAATGTATGCATGCCCAATATTTATTTTAGTAATGTATGCATGCTCTATATTAATTAAATAAATTTAATAATAATTATTTTAATATTTTAATAAATTAATACAAGTATTAATTAAATTAATAATATATTTGAATTAAATTTTATTTTTTATTAAAATCACTATCGTTGTAAAGGTTATTATCATAATAAAATATATTGCTTTGTCATTCTAAAACTTACCATGAAAGTAGAAATTAGTATGTGTTTATTATAAAATAAAAAATATAACTATATATTATAGTTTTATATGTAATTAGAAATTAATTATTTCATCATAATAGATTTAAATTTATATTTAGTAAATATAATTATTTTAGTACTAGGAAAATGTTATTAGTAAGTCTTATTATGATACTAAATATCATTACGTGTTTTTTATAAAATAAAAATTATAAATTATAAAATTAAACTTATTTAAACAGATTTTATAAATTAATTTGAAGGTTGATTGTTTGAAAATAATAGATATTAATTTTTTAGATTTTGAAAAACGGTAAAAATAAAATCAACTATATGGACAGCAGCAGATAACATGACAAAAATTGTAATATATGTCGTTGTCTTGTTTCATTTCATTAAAACAGTAATCTTTACAACCATTTAAAAGATGCCGTAAGAATTTCATGAAAATTTGACAACTTACAAATATTTTCAATTTATGTATACATAAATAGTTGATATTATTATGGTAGAAACGTTTCGATCCCAATGATTTATACAATAGCAGATGTTCTAATTATTTGGAGCAGAACGCAAAGGTTTGTTTTGAGCTAATGAGCTGGAAAGAATAGAGCCGCTTATTTTAAAAATATATAAGAGTTTAAATTTCTTTGATGAAATAATTTGAATAATTTGATGTTTCTACTCACATTCATGTATCTAAGCAATAATATACGAAGAAAACAATCTAGCCAGGCTATTTGCCGAGAAAAATAAAGCAAAACAAATTACAAGATGGGTATTGCTTTTAAATTTCAACGTTGAAAACAATGAAAAGTTCTACCATATATTTGAACGTGTACAACTCGTATAAATTTATGGTATTTTATTAGAGGTGAGTAAAATATCTATTTTATTAGGGTGAGTAAAATATCTGATCGATTTGAAAAATTTGATCAAATCTAAAAAAATTGAGTGGTTTCAATCCAAAGTTGAATCGAATTTGGATTAGATTCTATCAATTCGCTCAGGTTCAGATTCGGATTGAAAATATTCAAATTCGAATAATCCAATCCGATCCAATCCGATCCAATATATTTAATATATTATTTTAAAAAATATATATATAATAATATATTATAATTAAACCTAATATAAAACCGAAATTTCATCGAGAGGCTCGACACCTTAATCTCAATTATCTATAAAATCTTATCTCTCTCTGTCTCTCATACTTGACTCAATCTTCACGGTCGACACGTTCTCCGTCGCCGCTCTCTCCTTCCTTCGTCATTGTTCATTCGCCTGTTCCCAGTTTGACTCCAACTATCGTTCATCAGTCCCCATTATACATGTGTTCGCTTTTGATACGGTGATGAGTTATTACTCTTCAACTTTTCTGAGTTATATAATAGCTTGGATGTTTTGGCTTTTCTGTCTATTATATAGATCGATTTAACTTGACACAACTCGTCTGTTACGACCAAAAATGATAAGCTGGTGCTTAATATTTTCGTAAATCTCCATCTGAATCTGATTTGGTTTTACATTAGCAATATCCTTTGGTACATGAGAACTTAGTTTTTACAGGTACAAAGCTAATAAGAAACTTATTTTCCAATTAGGAATGTTAAGAGGCAATGGTTACCAAGTTTGTGATGGATATTTAGGATTACACAGCCTATGTTTCGATGATGAGCCAACTATAGGAAAGACGAAGCCTGAAACTATACTTCGTCAACTTACAACCAAAAAAGGACAAGTAAAAAGGACAAGTAATGTCTTGTACCCGCTTTCTTTTGTATTTGGACAACTTGTCTTTACTGAGAGCATGTTTATACTTGAGAGAAACAAATGTTCGACAACAAGTTCTATTTCAATTTTCTAAATGAACACATAAACATGTATAACAAGTTCTGTAGTGTAGGATTGTTTATATGCGCATAGAAATTAAAATAATGTTTGATTTCCTGTGCATATTCGGTTCTGGTTTTGATTATTCTAAAATTAATCATGGTCAATTTTTGAGATTGGTATTTTATGAATTCTATAAAAACCCACAAATTTTATTTTAATCTTTGATAGATTGCTCATCTTTATTTTTCTTTTAGCTTGTTTTAGAGAACTTCAATTTTTTTTAATTTTTTTTCTTTGTTCGGTAAATTATTTTAGATAATTTGAACAAGAAGGCTGAAAAATGCAGAGTCCAAAAGAGGCGCAACACTACATACATAAAATGGATCATCTAATGAGGTTGCATGTCATAGTGTAAAAGCTGCCTTATAGTTTCTAAAGAACATACTTGTATATTTATATAACATGACATTTAGGCTTATGGTAAATTAAAATTTGTATTGCAGTCCTTTTTATGGACAAAGATGTCGAGTGATTCAACGTGGTGCTAAACTCTTGTGCGATAATGACCTGCTTTTATTAGGAGGGCAACCATTGAAGAAACTCGTTGTCTTTTATATTGGCTAGGCAACGAAGGTTTTGCATTTGCTAGACAATGAACAAGTATAGCATTCATGACCTTTATGCTTCGACCGTTCATTTAAAGGATTGGGCTTTGGAAGTTCCATTGAACAAATCATCTTAAAACCAACCTATATTGAAGATTTGTAGTGAAAACACTTTAAAAGTGTTGTTTTATTTTAATGTAATTTGAATTTTAATATTTTTAAACTTTATGTTAAAACTATGGATATTTTGAGTTAAATTATGTAATTTGTATTGAATTTTTTTAACTATTTTAATCATATTGTCATTTATTGTTGAATTTATGTGAAAAATATTTTTATTTTAAATTTTTCTTTGATTTTATGTAATTTTTCATTTTATAGGTTAAAATTGCGATTTTGCTCCTATCTGATCGAATCATATTCATATTTGTTCGAATTTGGATTAAATAATTTTTGGATTTGATCGGATTTGGATTAAATAATTTTCAGATTTGATCGGATTTGATTCAAATTGCCTTAAAATTGGCGGATTTAGATTGAATAATTTTCGGATCGGTTTTCAAATTGTCTTAAAATTAGCGGATTCATATTTGTTTGGATTGATATGTACAACGAATCAAATTCAAATTAAATAATTCATAATTTATTTCGGATCGAATCAAATTCGAATTGACCTAAAATTTACGATTTCGAAACAATGCTCAGCCCTACATTTTACCATAAGAATAAAGGTGTATTCAAACTCGTGTATCATATTGTAATTTAAAAAAAATGTATAATTGATATTATGTGTATATAATGTATGTAAATGTCTAGACTTGTTAATTGCAATTAAATTTAATTATAAAATTATTGATAAAGGGGACTAAAGATTCTATAATTTTTACAAAATAAGCATTTAAATTACATTATTTTTTATTAAAACATTTTAATCCCATATTTTGAAGAAAAGAATATGCATTTTAACTTTAAGAAATTACATGACTTATATATACTTTTTTTTTAATTAAAGTGTATTCTTTTCCTATTAAAGTTTATATTTTTTACAATTATGAGATTAAATCACTTTAAATGAAATTTTTTGAACAAAATTTACATGGAATTCACACTAATAAATTGATAATAGAGATAAGTGATAGTAGAGATAGTAATAAATGAAATGATATAAAAGTATAACACGTATACCATAACACAAATAAAAAATTTAATAATAAATATAAAAATTAATAATTTTTTCATATCATATATGTCTAGCTATTTTTTATTATTATACATACGTAAAACATAAGAATTAAGTAATTTTTTGTGTTTTAATTAATACATAAATATGATATAATTAATATTAAAATACTACATAAATACGACAATCGTGACACAACTTTAACATTTAAATGAGAGATATAATATCAAAAATATCATAAGTTTAATAAATAACTACATAAAAAACACATATTTTTATCATGGGATTTTAAAAATTATTACAAAAATATTATCAAACTTTAATTTGTTATTTTTATATTTGATTTATTAATTTTATACTATTAAATTTTATAAATTTAAAAAAAAATAACATCTAAATCTTTAATCACGAAAACATTTTATAATCTCTTTATATATTTTTTTATTAAAAAAAATCCTTAATTTTATTTAAATTATTATAATTATTTATATCTATTTAATAATAAATTTATCTTTGATTTTATTTTTATTTTATAAATTTTAATAACATTATTTTTTAAAAATTTAAATTTTTAAAAATTATTAAAAATAACACTATTAATATATATATATAACCAATAATATTTTAGTTCAATTTAAATTACATTTTAAATTAGTTTTTAAAATAATATAATATATAAATTTTTTTAATAATAAAAATATATAAGATAAATATACAAATTTTTAAAAATATTATTTTTATTATAAAAAAATCACAGAGAATCCGAAAAGGACAAACGGAAGACCGAAGAGCCTTTCAAAAGTAACCGTTAAAAGTTAACGGCTAGTTCGTCAAAAAAGCAACCGAGTAGCCGACATCTATACCCACCCATCTTCAAACCGTTCGATGTTTCCGACTTTTTCAAGATCAACGGTGCATACTAACGGGTCCTAGTAGACATTGTAATAGGGAATTTCTTTACGTTTTACAACAAATGAGAGTTAAGACAAGACGCCCCTATAAATATCGGAATCCTTCAACGTCCTAAAGCATATAGAAGAGACATCCAATTCCCAAAAGCCTTATTCAGAATATTATCTTCAATTGTTTTTTTTTCCAGCATTCACAATCTCACCCAATCTTTATATAGAAATGGCCAAATTTAGCCTCTGCAGAGCTGTATTCTTCGTGGTGTTGGCAGCTTTTCTTCTTTCGGTTTCAGCGCAAGATAGCGAGTTCGCACCAGCTTCTGCTCCGGCAGGTGAAACCGGTGCCGGAACTCCAGTGATGTTTTCTGGTGCCATTACCTGCTCTACGCTGCTCTTCTCTCTTGCTGCGCTTCTATTGCAGTAGATATTTCTGAAGAGATAGATATTCGTGTATACGTGATTTATTTATTTAGTATTAATATATCTATTTGATATTCTTTTATTACAAATATTATTATTATTATTATTATTATTATTATACACTATTATTATACACTATTAAATGTTTTTTTGTTTGATTGTTTCTTCTATTTTTATTAAGATATTTCATAGAGTTTGGAAATAATGATGAGCCTTGTATATTAGGTGTTGCGATTCTTTTTGGTCCTGATCTTGGTTCGTGATGTGATTAAATATGATTGATTATTTGAGTAATAAAAAAATATTTATTTTATTTTTTCTTCTTATTTAATAATATTTTTAGTTTTTTTAATTCTCGGTATTTATTTCTACGTGAATTTGATTTCAAGATTTAATAATGGCGATTTTAATGCAATGTGAATGGGAAAATAAACGACCGCTTAATTTGAAAGTTATTATATCAAATTATGGAGGATGCAAATAATTAACCAAAAGTAAAAAATTAAAAGTTAAAAAATCCTGTCGTGGAATATGTTAGGATTATCTTTTATAACATTGTGTTACAGTTGGCGCCTTTAAATGCTTACTTTTTGTTCCAACAATAAAAATAGGATTGTTTTTAAATAGCCCTAAATTTAAAAACGTCTTTTCCATAAAAGTAATCAGTCTTTTTTTTTTTTACAAAATAATTCTTTATTTTTTATTTGTACTTTATATAGTCAATTTTTTATAAAAATAATTATCAATACATTTTTAATAAAAAAATTATTTTAATCTAAATCAAAAATCAAAGTTCACATTGCTTTTTATTTTTTAATCAAATATTAATTAATTAAGATATTTTATTAAAATTTAATAAAAAAATATTATTATTTTTAAAGTTTTAAAATTTTATTATCACAATAGTTTTTTATTAAAAATATATCTATTTTTTTATCTCATTTAATTTTCTATGAAATAAAAAGATATTATATTAATTAAAAATATTTTATTTATCAAAAATGATTTTAAAGAAGAAGATAAGTAAAAAATACATAATTATATTAAAATTTTAATTTAAAAAATGATATATATTTTTAAAATTTTAAAATAATAATTTATTTTATGTTTTAAGTTGTGTAATGAAAAACGTGTGTTTTTTTTCATTGAGAGATTTGGATTTAAAATTTTCATATATTATAAAAATGTGACCAATTAGAGATTTAAAGTATACAATTTAATGGGGAGAAAATGTAAAGACTTAATAATTTATATTTGAACATTTTTTAAAGATGTAAATTCCCCTTAAATGTTGTTTATAGATGAAAATTTATTCCCTAAAATAATAATAATTAAGACAGAGAGATTCTCGATTTTAATAGAAGAAACGGCAAAATTAAGACATTTTCCTATTAACTTAAATTACATATCGAATTAATCTACGTTTCATATAAAAAGTTAAATCATAACTTATAATTTTTTTTCATATTTTAATTTTTTGAGCAATTCACATTGTTCTTATCTCCTTATATAATTTATTTAAAATTTTAATTTTTAATTAAATAATAAATTATTAAAATACTTACAAAATCCAAAAATTATTTAAAATTGAACTTTAATAAAGCATGATCGATATTTTCTAATAATAACTACATTAATTAAATAAATTTTAATAATAATTATTCTAATATTTTAATAAATTAATAATAATAATTAAATAAATTTTAATATTGGATATCATAATAAGTAAACTTTATCACATTGGATCAATATTTTTATTATATAATGTCATATTGTACCACAAATTTTATTTTTTACTAAAATTAATATGAATTTTATTAAATTAATAAAATATTTGGGTTAGATTATACTTTTTATTTACTAAGGTTTGTTACCATTATTATGGTAACATATCTATCTTGTCATGATAAATGATCATAAATGAATGTTAGTTACGTCTCCTCGTACTAGATATCTTCTCACATTAGGTTAATATTTTACCATAAATTTTAATTTTTATTAAAATTGTTCCGACGTAATGTTTATATCATTGTTGTGATAATATATTATTTTATTGTGATAAGTCTTATTATAATACTTTTTGACAATAATAAGTATTCTCACATTAGATAAATATCTTCTCATCAATGCCTTACACCATCTTTATTTCTACTTTAAAACTCTAATTTTGGTGCAAAATTTGGTATAAAGTTGGACTATGTACCAAATCTTGTATCAAATTTGATGCGATATTATTTATCATATTAAAAATGTTGTAATTTTTTTATTACATATAAAAAATTTAAAAATTACTATAATATAATATAGAGTTAAAAAAATTAATATAAACTAAAAAAAATAATAGTTTAATAAAATTTTAAAAATATTGTTAATTTTTTTATTAAATATAATATATTAAAACTAAGTACATAATATAAAATAACCAAAAAATACTAATATAAAGCTAAAAATATAATATAAATTAAAATAACGATTTAGTAACCGAATAAATCATTTTCAAATCATCCAATATTATTAAAATATTAACTAAAAATATCTACACTATTTTGAGATCGGTCTTGATTTTAATATCATTTTTCTTGTTCATAATTTATTTTTCGACATAAATAAATCAAAGATAGAGAAGCTAACATTACAATTCAAAATGTACTTATCGAATATTTATAGTATGAATATAGTAATTTATCGAATTAATATATATCAATGTGTATTTTTAATTATATGTAATTTTAATTTTTTTAATAATATAAATTTTTAACTAATTAACTAATAATACTATATAATTGTTTAATTGTTTGAATGTGATAATTGATAAAAGAAAAATTAAATAAAATTTTATTTTATAAATGAATATATTTTTTAGTGTAATATTTTATGTTTTAAGTTATGTATGAGTAAAAAATTTGGTGTAACTATTAGTATAAAAAGAAGTAAAATTTGATATAAAATGAAATAATGAGTTGAATATATCTTTATTATGAATTATATTTTTTTACTAAAATTACTCTACGATAAAATTAAATATTATTATAATAAGTCTTATCTTTCGGTTATCTTGATTAAAAAAATTAGATTATCAATAATTTTAGATAATTTTTTTGATTATTATTAAAATAAAAATTTACTTTTTAAAAAACAACAAATGAAATATCAGCTAAAAAATGTTGGAACGATCCTCACATAAGCATCAAAGTTGTAGAGTGTTGATAGGGGTGTCCATAAATTGGAAAATGGGACAGAATGATTTTATAAATTAAACGGTTATGTCCAATTTATATTAATTAAAACCGTTTTTCAAATGGTCCAATTTAATTATATTAATTTTTAAATTGATCAAACCGAACTTGACCGGTTTAATAATATATTAAATTTTTTATATTTTTTTCATTAGAGAGGTCCAAAAACCGAATCAAACAAAAAATAAGACTAAATCTGACCAAACGATTTTATAAATCAAATTATTTGATTTGGTTAATTTTTTCCCAAAATCGAAACAGAACAATGTACACTCCTAGAGTATTGTAAACCCATCAACTTACTCTGCCGTGCTTGGGCAGGCATCCTCACATTTACATCTCTAGATTATTCTATTGTTGTTACTTAGATATTTTTTTAACATTTATTTTAAATTATTTAAAGCTATTATTTCAAATACTTTAAATAATTACATAGATACATATCAGATATGAATTGAGTTCACTTATTTTATTTTTATTTTACTAACAATAATTGACAAAAAGAATATGTAAATTTTTAAGCAATATAGTATATTTTTTATATATTTTACTCACATATTTATAGGTTAATTCACAAGCATTTTGAGAGTTGGGCACTAAATCAACTCAATTATTAAAAAATAAATTTTAAATTTTATATTTATTAACTTGTATATAAATTAAAATTAGAGACTCAATAATTTAAATATCTTATAATAAAATAAAATACATGTAATATTTTTTATTAAAAAATAAATTACATATTATAATTATTTAATTAAATATTATAAGGACTAAAAAACAAATAATTTATTTTTATATTTTGTGATGGAATTCAGAGGTTAAAAGTATTTTATATATTTACGATACATATAATCAGATTAATCTACATGTCAGGCAACATTGGCGATCACTTAGAGATTATTTCTAAAAAGAGCTACAATACAACGAATTTTTTCAATTATTATTTTTTAAAAATATAGTAATGATATAAAATTTTGTTTTTCTCTCTTTTTTATTTTGTTTCTATCAAAGTACAAGGGTGATAGTCCTAACATGAAATAAACACAATGAATTAATTTTTTTTTACTAATTTTTTTATAAATTTAAAAATCCTATTACTCTTTAGTAATACAAATAATTTATTTAAAAACATTAACAAAATTCTTATTGTACAAACAAAACACAACAAAAAGCTCAACATACAAATACGAAACAAATATAATTTGATACTATTTTTAAACTTAATATAATATAATGGAATAAAGAAATAAATATTTTTAATTAATATATATATATATATATATATATCATATGAAGTAAAATTTATTAAATAACATATTTGTGGTTTTTCAATTATTATTTTTTAAAAATATAGTAATGATATAAAATTTTGTTTTTCTCTCTCTTTTATTTTGTTTCTATCAAAGTATAAGGGTGATAGTCCTAACATGAAATAAACACAATGAATTAATTTTTTTTACTAATTTTTTTATAAATTTAAAAATCATATTACTCTTTAGTAATACAAATAATTTATTTAAAAACATTAACAAAATTCTTATTGTACAAACAAAGCACAACAAAAAGCTCAACATACAAATACGAAACAAATATAATTTGATACGATTTTTAAACTTAATATAATATAATGGAGTAAAGAAATAAATCTTTTTAATTAATATATATATATATATATATATATATATATAATATGAAGTAAAATTTATTAAATAACATATTTGTGGTTTTATTTAAGTAAGAATCCACAACCATCTGAATGCAATACATTAACTTTATCTTGACCATTAATGTAATTATAAGATAATTATATTATGTTTATGTTTAATTATAACACAATTATATCATGGTTATGTTTAGACTAAAGTAATACTAATTTCACATGAATGATCATAATTTTTGTATTATATCCTAAGTCATATATCATGTTATTCTCGTCGATTATAATTTTAAGTAACTTATCAAGAGGTGATATAAGATATTGATTAGTATTTTAGGTAAACAATATATTGATTAGTATGAATTAAAAGAATGTATATATGCTAATTTCTCATCCCATTATTTATTTATTATAGAAATTGAATGATAATTATTTTCAACAACTTATTGATGCTGGCAGGTAGAATTATGAAGATCTATCATGCGGTTTCTTAAAGGAAAGCCACCTTTTCGAGACTTTTATTTTCAGTATTTTAAGACTATATATTCCCTTAAAATATATAGGAAAAAAGAAAGGGTGGGTGCATAAAGTAAGATTTATAACATATATCTGAGTTTGAAATTATAAAACTATATTTTTTTAATCATGATTTACCAATCATTCATGGGTACTTTGAAAAAATATATATATATATATATATAAAGAAGAAAATATAGTCGGTTGTTGTAAAGGTTTATTGCATTAATTAAATTTTTATACTATAAAAACTACTATTATTAGGTTGTTTTAGGTTTAGACTAAAATCATAATTAATTCAACACTAGGAATTTTTGAAAAATGATAACAACTTTAAACTAATAAATTTGAAAAACTAATCCAACTCAAATCGATTTTGTTGATTTAGTATGTGTTGGGTTAAGAATTTTTTTTTCTTTTTTTGTTAATAAATTTTATTTACTAATTTTTTTTAACTCTTATATTATAATTTTTAATATTTTAAAGTTAATTTTATTATAATACTTAAATTTAAAGATTGAGATTTCAATTAATTACCAAATATTATTATTCACATCAATCATAGAATCAGAGTACAAGAAATATTTAAAAATGAGATAAATAGAAAATAATGAATAGTAATAACTTACCTAAAATAATCACTAATTTTCATATCAAAGTCAATCTATAGTGTTGTTCATACTATATAAATTCTAACAATAAAAATATAAAAAACAATATAGTTATAAATTATAATAGATAAATAATTAAATATTATAAAATTAGTGTCTCATATAGATAAGAAAGAAAAATAGAGTGAATACCTTATCTAGAATTTCTTGCATAACTTTTGCTTAAATATCCAAACTCTAATGATAAAAATAAACAAAACTTGTTTATCTCGCACTGACAAATTAGAAGAAAAATCTAATTTTAAAATATTATCTTAAATGAAAAAGGTTATCATCTTATATAAAATTAGAAATATAATAGTAAATAATTATTTATTTCTTATTTATATTTTTCATTTTTATTTTTAACTATTAGTTAGAAGATTTGATATGTAAATAATATATACTAAGTGTATAAATCCTAAAAATATAAAGATTATAAAAATTAATTACATGAAGTTTATAAATCCTAAATAATAATATAAAAATAGAAATAATAAAATAAATGTATTATGTCAATTCGATTTTTAGTCCGTTTAAAAAAATGAAAAAGAAACCAACCAAATATCAATTGATTTTGTAAAAAGAATAACAACCCAAATTAATAAAATTTTAAAACAAAAAATATTAAGTTAAATTGGTTTGAGTATGTTAGGTTGGATTCGTTTCGGTGCATTTTATACTACCATAAATTTCATTATTTATTTAATATTTTAATAATTTTGAATAATAAATTTTTTACTATTTATTTAATATTTTAATAGTTTTTACGATAAATATCATAGTAAATTTTTTTTTATTATTTTACTTATTTAACGATAAAATAAATCATTTAAATAAAATAATATTATTTTATTCAAAATATGAATATAAAATATTTTTTGTTATATTTTTTAAATTTTTTATAAAAATAAGGTTCCATTTTATAGTTTTTATTAAGTGACTAAATAATTTCTTTAAATTAAAGTAGCGATCTGTGTGTATTTTTATTAAAAAAATAAAAAATAATTAAATTTGTCTATTCAAAAGAAAAACTTAGGGTTATTAATTGAAAGATGACAGCACAAAGCCGCAAAAGGTTATGCAGTGAGAGTTCTGTCTAATGTTGCTAACCTACTTTGAAAGATGAAGTGAGCCATGTGGAGACAATTCGGTGGCCGTCCAACGACCAGCTAGGCTTACACTTATAATTAACTGTAATCTTCAAGAAAATGAGCTGTCTTCTCCACGTGTCAAAACCCCACAAGCTTACCATGTTCTCACAGCAAATCACTTTGCTATATATAAACAATACACAATAGCCCTTAAAAATCATACAGAGCAAAGAAATTAATTAAAGCATTAACATTTATACTCTTCAGGCTTAGTAGTCTCAAAATCACTCTTGTTTTTGGATCTTTGCTATTCATATTCTTCCAAGTAGTCTCAATAACATCAACTAATATAATTAATGGCTCAAATTAGCATATCCAGTGTTGCATTTTGGGCATTTTTGTTTGTAGCTGTAGTCATGGCTTCTGCACAAGAGACACCATCATCATCACCATCACCATCACCATCACAATCGCCATCAATGGAAAAGGGATTTGCCTCCTCTTTGCCTATTTCTGGAGCTTTTCTGGGTTGCTCTCTTCTTATTTCATTGCTTGCTTTCTTCAAAAACTAATTCAAAGCTCGATCGTCTTTTGTCATGATGGATGGACTCATCATGAGGATCTAATTTATTGGATATATCATGTTTGCGTATTATTATTTTTGTTAATAGCCACCTATTTTGGAAGATGATATTATGTGATTCTTTTGTACTAAATTTATTATTATTGTTTTATGTTACTTCAATAAATTATTTCTCGTTTACATAAACAAAAAAAAAAAAAAACATTTGTTCGATTCCGTGTTTTCTTTCGATTCCCTTTGCTCTGCCCGCAGTCCAAAAGGACCAAAACTCTCTCGGCTCGATCGCTATTAATTAAATGGAAAAGAAAAAAAAAATTATATATAAAAAATTCTTTTTAATTGTAATATTTTGTTAATTTTATGTGATACTATTAAAAAAAATTGAATAAAATAGCAAAAATGGATGAATGAAAATAAAAAACTAAAAATAATTATAAAAAAACTAAAAATCTTATATCAAAATATAAACTTTAAATAAATCTTATTTACATTAATTAAAAAGTAACACGTCTAGCTTAATTATTATTAGATCTTTGATTTCATTAAAAATTCTATTTAATTGTAAATTAATTTATTAAATTTTTTGTTAATTTTTTTGTGATACTATTAAAAAAAATGAATAAAATAGCAAAAATGGATGAAAGAAAAGAAAAGTTAAAAATAATTATAAAAAAAAAAATAGAAATCTTATGTCAAAATATGTTCCTTATTTAGATTTTATTTATACATAAAAAATATTTAAAATCTTCAAAAATTTATGATTGATTAAAGTTTTTAACATTTATTTACATTTTGAATACTCATATATTTTTTTTAAAATTTTTACAAAATCTTAAACAATTTGTATCGAATGCAACGTTATAAAATTACAAACTAAAAATTCCCTTTCTGTATCGAAGTTCTTGTACACAGTATATTTAAGCGCTTTCTTTAAAAAAAAAACAAAAAAAAAAAACAAAGATTTAAGCGCGTTGCGTTACTGTAGTTTTAGACAACCTTCGTCAAACCCCTCCCTTGCCTAGTAGAGCGCCATCAAAACCAAAACATTTTTTTTTCCTTTTGCTAAATTATATTCTCTCTCTCTCTCTCTGTTTGCGCTTTGATATTCGAATTAGAGTTCTTATTACTTTTCGAAGGATACCTCCTATGGATTCTCAGGTCTTAGTGGCTCTCGGACTCTCACTCGTTGGTGGAGTGAGCACTTCTATAGGTAAGTAAACAATGCTGTGTTTATTTTAGATGTTCGTTTTATGGGTTTTGCGTTTGAGTATCAAATGGAGATAATTTGCATATAAGTATTGATATTGGTGGAACGGTTTATCTTTAACCCTAAACCTTCAGTTTCATTTTTATAAAAATAGAAAAAAAGTGTTAAGGAGTTGGATGAGATCGACTAATACTAGCAGGTGCATACAACATGTGTATCTAAGAATTTCTCTTAGCTTTGGCGTTTGGGAACCAAGTTTTAGATTCTTTTTTGGGTAAATTTTCTTCAATTTGAGCTTGAACTGTTTTTTTTTGGCTGAAATGTTTAATGGGCTCGCTTTATTTAGCTTGGTATGGTGATTTTAATGAGATGTGTTATGATAATGGACTATTAAACCCATAGGAATATGTAAGGGTTTATATTGTATGATCTTTTCCTTTTCTTTTTCAGGAGGGGCTAATTACTTCCTAGTTATTACATGCTACTTACAGTATTTGATAAATTTGATTTCTTACTTTTAGAATAGGTAAGAATAACTATTGTATTTGAAACTTTATAAGATATAAAACTAATTAACTTAGAATGGGTGAATAGATTATTTATAATTTCTACTAATTTATAATTTAATAATTTAAATAAAGCGACTAGACATGCAATCATGTGTAAAAATAAAGTGTGAAAATAAAAGAATAACATACGATATTTTTAGGTGAAAACAACTTAAGTCACAACCGTGACTCAAGAGGAAAACCACATATCCATTGGACCACCTAACTTTTCACTATGAAAAAAAAATGTTCAAATACAAACTCGGTCTTATACTACCCTCCTTAGAATATTGTCTCAATGTACTTTACTTACGAACCCCTATTATGTTTTCACAGTTTTCAATATCAGGGTGAGCGGTTTCCAAACCAACGTTTCAATAAACTTCCCGCCAATCAGATACATTCCAAAATTAACTGCAAAATGGTTAGCACAAAAATACAAGTACTCGTGTGTGTTCTAAAACAGACTTAATAATGAATAATCCTAACTAGATGATTCAAAACATATGTTACTTAAATCAAATCAACTAGTAAATCGTAGAGCAAAAAGATCAAGCATAAGTTCAATAAAAATAGTTTCTTTAAAGATTAATAATCAAATTAAATAACTATGATATGACAAAAAATATTATTTGATCTAATAATTTAAGAACAAAAATAAAGAATAAGTCATAGGAACATATTATCAAAATATCGAAAACTAATTAGGCTTATTAATCAATCAAATATAACCATCAATATTTGACAGATTGACTAAATAAAGAAGTCTAAAGAATTATGATCTTATATTTGTAAAAAAAAAGAAGAGAAATTAAGAAAAATAGAATAATGCTCTTGTGTGCTTGATTGAAACAATGAACAATGAGTTTTATTTATAGGAAAATTTAAAACTCGTAATTATATGTAATTGATAAATATATTTCTTGTTACAAATATGATTAGTAATACTCATTAATTAAAAAAACTCTTATATGATTGATAAATATCTTTTCTATTACAAATAGTATTAGTAATATTCACTAATTAAGAGGACTTTTATTTAAAGAAGAGTTTTTTAAAAATAGACTCATTAATATGAAGATTCCTATTTAAAAAAAAGTTTTTTTAAAGTATATTTTATGCTATCTTTTAGGCTAAAGATTTAAGCTATAATTTAGAGTATATCTTATCTAATATTTTAGCATATATCTTATTCTATATTTTAGCAACAAAAATAATTTTAGATTTATAAATATGTGCTATTAAACGCGTGAGTATAATCCTATGTGTTATAGTTATAACAGATATACTTGAAGTATAACTATTTAAAATTCTGACGTTTCTTTAACTTTGTTTGATAGACTTGATAGCGATCTTAAAAATTGTTTTTTAATATTGGTTTATGTTACTTCAATAATTTTTTTAAATGAATCATTTACTATTATTAAAAATGTTAAATATATTATTATATTGGTTTATGTTACTTCATTTAACATAAAATGTTAAATGAATCAATATATTATTATATTGGTTTATATTTGATAGACTTGATAGCGAGTTTAAAAATAAGTTTACAAGTAAATATTTTGTTCACGAAAATAACTAACATTTATAATCCTTACAATATTATTCTCTTACCTTTTAACTTATAAAACTTGATACAAAAATTTAAACATTGTTGATATAATTTAATGGTAAAGTTGCTCATTATGGTTAATTTGATTGTAATTTGTAGTTTTATATTAAATTTTATAATTGACATTAATTTTTTTTTGTAATTTTGTACCAAAATAGCTAACATTTTGCAAGAATAAGGAACCAAATTGATTTTAAATACTTATGTTATTTAATGTTTCTTCCTGTCTATTATATCTATAGGTACATGCAAGATCGTTTTTCGCGCTTAAACCTAAAATATGCTAATTTTTCATAAGTCTTGCATTAATTTTAAAATATTTAAATTCCAATAATTGAAAATTTTAAATGTCATATTTATTTGTATAATTGGAAAAAAAGAGCAAATCTAGGACAATAAAAACTTATGTTTTCCATGATAAAAAAAGTTCATAATATTGAGTATCTTAGGGAAAAAATTTAAAGACTAAAATTTCATTATTTTTAGAGAGAATTGTTTTCTTCTATAAAAATAGTATGTTATATGTTTTCTTTACAAGTATGATCCAAAATAAACTTATAAAAATATTCAAAACGAGATGTAATAATTAACAAAATGAATGTCCAATTTACTATCAATTTTTGTAACCTGGTAGAGTTAGTCCTAAAAAATTAATTTGACTAGTTTAGTACTCTAACTTCTCCGTTTTGACTAATTTTGTATTCCAACTCTCCAATTTGACCCATTTGAGATAATACTTCTTAACTTGTTCAATTTTATCAATTTTATTAATTTTTGGATACCAAATTGGTTAAATTGAAAAAAATTAAGATATTAAATTAGTCAAACTGAAGAAGTTGAATACTGTTTATATTTGTACTTGGGAAATAACTTGGTGGAGTCACAAAAATTGGTGTATAATTTAACTTAATTAATGTGAAATTATAAATATCTTGGTGGAGATTGATATTAAGTTTTTTCTCAAAATATTTGACAGAGTTGTATCCCCTCCTGTTGCCATGAATAGGTTTGCCTCTACGATATTAGATAACCATGAGGTGTAGCAAGCATGCAAGTTAGGTGAAGGGTTTGCTTCATGGCCAAAGTCAAATGATACACATTATAGGAAGCTATTAATGAGAGAACTTGATGCTTGTGTGTGTGGTTTTGTGTGCTACACCTTGATTTCTCTAATTGTGGTACTGCAAATCAAAGAACGTTCTTGATGATTTGGGTTTCTTTGTTTTGGGACTTTTCATGTATGAGAGTTTTTGGGTATATTGGGATTTTGGGTTTGAGTGTTATTTTGGATTTTTAGTATTGTGCTTAGGATACAGAGTGTATTGGATATTGGGTTAAGACTCTATTCAAGAATTGATACTAGTGGATTCTTTAGAACTTTGGGTATAAACTAAGCAATTTGTCGAATCTTGTTAATTTCTTCGGTTCTTGTTTGCTTGTTGGTTGATTTTCCGTTTCCACATTTGTTTGTTTCCTTTTGGTGTTTTTGTGCTTTCATTGTGTCCGATATTCCACGAGGGGTAGTTCATTTTCATTTGTTGGTCATATATTTGCGGCTTTTCTTCGTGTTGATAGCTATTAAGATTGTGTTGCCCTCCTTGATAGCTAGCAAGCTTTGAGCTATCCTTTAGTGGGTGCCTAGAAAAGATAAAGAAGTGGAACTTGTATACCATCTGCATAAGTTCTATATGGAATTGGTTTTCTGCCTGTTTTAATTACTTGAATTTAGAGCCTCGTTAATCCTATCAATGTTCATACTACTGTGCATCTTGTCAATATACTTCTGCACTATTCCACTGAAACATGCCTGTAACTTACATTTATCCATAGTTACTAACAATCTAACAAAATAGTAAATGGGATAGAACATCTAAAAGATAACTTTTCTTACTATATTGGTCTGAGTGATGTGAATTCTAATGTAGAAGCATCCTATTTTTCAACTGTTATAAATTATAGTTTGACTAAGTTAGTAGAACAGTTGTTAACATTACCTGACAGTGAAAGAAAATGCATTCTTGGTTAACTATTTATTTAAAATGAATCCCAACCTAAATTTTCTCATTTTAAAATTTAGAATTAGCACATGCTTACAAATTTATGTAGATACATGTCCCGCATTTTAAAGGATTCTTAATCGTGTTGTGGTGAACAAAATAATGTAACTAGAGTTCCTTCCTTTTCATTTTCCATTCCTCTTTACAGCCTTGATTTGCTTGCAAGCATGATGAGAAATTGTCATAACAAGGTGAAGACAATATTTATTTTTTCTCTCTCTAAAAGTACGTTCGGAATTCACAGAGATATGCCAAGAAATGTTTTTATCCTTGTGAAATACTAGCATTCTCATTTGTGGAACTTTTTCTCATGGATGGGACGTGCAACAAGGATAGTGTTTTTGGGCACTTGGACACTTTAGGACATTTTTTTTTGTTGGAATATTTATTCCAGTTTTTTCAACACTGAGGTCAAATTGAGTAAATTGTACCTCAGAATGAAAATTTATTTTCAAGTTGTTCTCACAGTGTACCAGGGTATTCATCCCTTCATTCTTAATGGCGTTCATAGTTAATTGTCAAACACTCATGATATGCAATTATTGTTGCACAGTTTTAACTGGTAGTGCTTAATTTCCCATTTGTTTGTTAAGATAAGATTAGTTCAGCACTTAAATCTGAAATAATTATTGTGGGACAGGTGCACTTTTTGTAGTTCTCAATCAGGCTCCGAACTTGAAAATGCTTGGACTACTACAGGTAATTCACCGAGGTTGAACCCTCATTTCACTAGTATCTTTTTCATGGTGGGTAATACTGTTAGGAAAACAATGCATATTCATTTCATGAAATATTTAGCTCATCTTATTTTCTTAATCTTCTATGTTATTTAGTTTTCTCACATCTTCTAACCATACTGTAGAGACTCTTGGATTTTTACACTTCTTTGATAAAAGAATTGTGAAACAATAAATCAAAATATGACAGCCCTAAATGATACCATGGTGAGTAGTAATTCTGTTCCTTTCAAATGTCTCCCTACAGGGTTTTGCTGCAGGTCTGATGCTCAGCATATCATTCCTGGATTTGGCTCACAATGCCTTGAACTCCATTGGCTTCTTAAAAGGCAATCTATGGGTGCGCTACATATAGAAACGTTCAGAATTTGGATGTTTCACTTTGACATATGACATTTTTCTTCTTTGTAATGATGCTTAAACTCTGCTTTTTTGGCAACAGTTTTTTGCTGGTGTTATTTTCTTCGGTATTATTGCCAGTTTTATTCCAGAACCAACACTCTCTCCTATTTCAGATTCAAAAAGTAAAAAGGTATGAATATTCAGTTTGACAGAATTAATCATGCATATCATTGTTGAAATGTGCCTTTCATCTTGAATGTGGAAAATATGCTTAAAATTAGACTTGTAATAGAGAGACGGGGATGAAGGGGGCAAGGACATCACGAAAAAGCATCGTCGACAAGTTTTCTTTAGTGGGATCATTACAGCTATAGGTACGATGAAAATGTTAAATTCACCATCTGGAATGTGAATGCTTTCATTGAAAAGGTTGATGTTACTATGGCTTCTTGATGTTGCTTTTACATTATATGCATGTATTAGGTAGCATGCATCATTTTAACTTATATATTGTTTCAAACCAAGACCTAAAGTTTGGCACTTGAACCTGAAGATTCACCTTTACGGGTTTCAAATATTTTGGTTTGTGGAAAATTCTGTCCATATTCACACTTGAGAACTTTTTCCTTTTTATGTGAATTGCTTCTATTTTTGTGGTCTAATTAGAATGTAAATATTGGTCTTGTCTAATAGAACTTCCTTTTGTCCATGAGTTGCAGGCATAAGCTTGCATAATTTTCCAGAGGGAATGGCCGTGTTCCTTGGATCTATGAAGGTAGTGTCAAATTTTGTTTGTCTCTGTCTGTTTTAATTTTTAATTTTTTATTATATATTAATGTAAGATCAAAATTCAGTTGAAAGCGACATAGGAAAATTGTAATACTCAACTAGATGTTTCTGTTTTCATTTGAAAAAGAGCTGGAGAATGATAATTAATTACTACTGACCAGAAACCATTTTTCTGAAAAGTTGGGGTTGGTTTCTACTAGTGCCTTTTGTTTTAAAATTTGAATGAAGATGAGAATAGTGAGTTGTATCACCATCTTAGCTTGACCATCTAAGTAGTATACCAAGGACCTAAAAGGTGGTAGAAGAAATAAAAATCTAGTTATACCTATACGCAAAGAATTTCTAATTCTAGTACTATTTTTCAATTAATGTTTTTCAATGTTCAATGATTTTGTTAGGGCCTTCGTGTTGGCATCAACTTGGCATTGGCCATTGCTTTACACAACATTCCTGAGGTATATTTTCTATTAATTTGTTATTGTGTTAATCTAACTGCTAGCGCTCTGCCTCTACAAACGAAATTTCTCTTGTGCCTTCTATATACGTGCCTTGTTTATCATAACGGTATGGAATAGCCTGACTAAAGAGTGAGAAAAAGACATTTGGATACATTGGACATCTTAAAAGGAGTTGAGTTGCAATAAAGGTCAAAAACACATTTCCACCACACCTTTATATATATTATGGCTTATAAAAGCTGCTTATGTGAAAACTTCACCATCTTAAATTGATAGAATTTTGGTTTTTTTCTTATCTAGTGCTTTTAGCTGAAAGAAAAGGTTCTAAATAGCAACTGTTTAGAAGCTGACAAGTTTGGATAAACTAGACATGCTTGATTACAGGGATTATTAAAGAATCTATGGAATAAATCAAATTTATTTGCAGGAAAACTCGGTAATGATGTTGTCCAATGTAAAAAGAAAAATGAATGAAAAGCAGTTCTTTAAGTTTCCCTGATGAAAAGCAGTTTTTAAGTTCATTCAGTGCTTTTAGCTGAAAGAAATGGTTCCAAATAGAAACTGTTTAGAAGCTGACAAGTTTGGATAAACTAGACATGCTATATTACTGGGATTATTAAAGAATCTACGGAATAAATCAAATTTATTTGCAGGAAAACTCGGTAATGATATCCTGTAAATTTTTTGAAGTTCATGGTTGTTTAAATTCCCTGTTTTGACCATTATCCCTCTGATGTCAATAATAATCAAGGCATTCCTTGTTTTTGGAAAATCAATAATATCATCTGATATTGACATATTTCCTTTATCCTCAAACTAGGGTGTTGCTGTTGCTCTTCCTATTTACTTTGCAACACAGAGGTGAGACTTTTTAAGGCACCATTTAGTCAGCATTTAATTTTCTTTTCAGTTATTAAAACTATAATACATGGTTCCTTTTTTCCTATATTCTAGTAAATTATGTAAATAAATAGCTTTCACGAGAACAATGCTGTAAGAAGGATTTGCCACGAGAGCTTTCAGCAGTAGCTATGACACAATAGAATTAGTGGCCTTCATGTTGGCTGAATAGTAAACTAGTTAGGGTTTAAGTAGATGAAGCGATGGGCTGAAAAGGGGGGATGGTGATCGAGAAGCCAGTTATGAAAGGAGACATTTGGCTATGTTAGTATTTTAAAATTGTAAGTTAATAACTGCTATTTTCTAGGTTGAAGTGGCAGTGATGATAAATATTAGTGTTAGTAACATCCTATCAGTGAATATAGTGAAACTATGGCTATTGAAAGCACAATGTTCCGAGGATGTGTATGAAATAAATCTATAAGAGCCTGGCGATCAGCATTGTATTAACACATGGTGGTTCTTTTATTTAGTGGGGGTGGGTGGAGCAAGCACAAGGTGGCTTCAATGCTTAATTGTTCTCTCTGTTAGTGTTTGTACTTTTGTCATATGATATTTAATATTGGATTCTTAATTTGGTTATTTTTTTTCTTTTCAGTTTATTTTAGCCTTCCTAGCTGTATATTTTATAGAGCTGAATCAACCAATTTTGTTTCATTTCTATCATTACAAAATGATCTTTTATTTCTTTTCTGGAATGCTGCAGCAAATGGAAGGCATTCAAATTAGCGACACTTTCTGGTTTTGCTGAACCACTGGGTGTTATATTTGTTGGTAGGTTAACCACTTTAAAATCTACATTCCAAGATCTTTCTTATTTGAAATTTAGAAAGTTGATGCTGTATTCAGAGGTCAATTTGTAATAAAGATATAGGTGATGTTAGAAGCTCAATTTTTCAATATCCTTTTTTTTCTCCTCTTTTCCGATGATAATAGTTTCCATTGCATAATAGCTTATCTATTTCCAAGTAGCTTGAGTCCAGATATTCTTGAAGGCCTGCTAGCATCAGGTTTGCTATATTATTGATTTCTCAAAATTGTATCCATTGAAAGATAATGTTTGGAATCTTATGGCAAGTTCTTCCTCTTATATTTGTCACGAGGGCAGTTGGCGGAGTGATGGCTTTTCTAACTCTGCATGAGATGTTGCCTTTGGCATTTGACTACGCTGGGCAGAAGCAAGCCGTCAAGGCTGTGTTCTTGGGGATGGCATTCATGTCTGCAAGGTAATACAGCATTACATTTCCATAAAAAAATCATCTTATAAAACTTTATAATTTATTCAAAGGCGAATTTAAAGTTTTATAATTTAGGGTAACAATATTGCCACAATAATAAGTATTAATGATTATTTTATCTAATAATAGTAGCACTAAAATGTAATTAATAATTTCCCTCATATCCTCGAGTTTCATTTATCTTCATAATACCCTAAATCCATACAAAATATCACAGATTCCATCATATTTAATAGACAGAAAAACATTGATTTTAAGGTGCAAAAGTGTATATTTAGGTATTCAACTATTTAGATAAATCTTAAAATCAGTTTCTCTAAGAAAAAGAAAAAGAAAAAAAGGAAAGAGAAAAGAAAAGCTTAGTGGAAGCAGTGGCCGAGGAGGATCTGAACAGATCACAGTCAACGAAGCTTGATCTCATTGAAGCAATAACAACAATGCCTCTGGCCAAAGAACAACTGGTAGATGCTGTGAGGGATGAGGGGATTACAACCATTTCCAGATGGGGTGGATATGGTGGAAGGGTGTAAGATGGCGTAAACAACTTGGAAACAATGAGGTATGTGGTATATATTGGAAGTACATGCATGAAGGCTATGGGTATCAAAAGTCTTGATTGTTGATGAAGGTGATAATGGGTTTTTGGAGTTTGAACTTTTTTTTTTCTTTTGATTAAATGGCACAACAATTTAGGTAAATGAAGGTGATGGTGGTGGTTTTAGAGAGGAGGTGGTAATGGTAGATAATATGTTTAATTTTAAACATGGGTTGTTTTGTGATGAATTGTTGAATGGATTTTGTTAAAAAGGGGTTTGGAGATGAAAGTTAAGGTCCACTAGAGAGGGGTTTTCTCTTAAGTGGCTTTTTTTTTCCTTCTCAACAAGTTTTCTTCTTCTGCTGCTGCTTCGATGCACAGGATCTGCTCATCAGGATTTAACAACGCCTTACTCAAAGTTCGTAATCCAGTCATGGGTGTTCTGCAAGATGGCCTTATCTTACTAATCAAAATTTAGGGGCTCGACCCTTGATGGATTTTTTTCTGCGTGACATAAGTGATGGGGAAGAGGAAAGCATTGCCTCTCTTACTAACAGCCAGTGTCAGCTTTTTAATGCTAAAATAATAATTCACTAGTTTTTTTTATATGCAATGAACAGAAGAATTGACTTCCGATTACTGTTGAGGGGTGTCTTTGAAGATTAATTAAACCTCAAGGGTATTAGAGCTCGATTTTAATATGTTAAGAGTATTTGTGAAGATAAGTAAAACATGTAGTTATGGCAATATATTACTCATAATTTTTTCTGTTTTAATAGACAATTTAAAGCTTATACTCCATTATCCTAATTTATTTTACTTACCTGTTTTGCAGCTTATATTTTCTTGAAATCAGTTTACCTGCGGAGATTAGCTTGTAACCTCTCAACAGCTCATTAGTATTTTCACAATGTTGTACATAATCAGATAATCTCTTCAGCTTGTGCCTGTATTTGTCTACTGGCGGCATCCAAGACTTGTACTGATGGTGATTAGAGCTCAAAGGTAATATTCTGATTGTTACTTCATATTTGGACAGAGCAGTTCTGATAACTAATGTAGCAGAAATAATTTCTGTTTGATCTTTACTTTATCTTAGTGTTTTTTTTTTAAAAAGCCATATTTTGTACGCCTTTTGATTCCGTCAATGATTTTTTTTCATTAGTCCCTACCGTTGAATATTTGATTTTTCCCCCTTTTGCTGCTATGAGATGTTGAATATTTGATTGATCAGTAATATGAATCGCCCAACTCAGTGTGCTATTTGTGGCCCATATTTACCTATGTTGGTGATGGACATGTATATACCAATTTTCACTCAGCTTTAAGTAATCTTGAATAGTTATGTTGTTTGAGCATAACGATTGTGTTTAAGCCCGAGTCTTGTATGCATTATATTTGTTGCTTGAGACACTAAGTTCAGCTCGAGTATGTAACATCGATCCAACAAGCATCCACACCAGTTCGCGACAGTTTAAAGCATTAATTGACCATGTATTAGATCTCTTTACGTGATTGAGCTTAAGATAGATTATGTATTTACTATTGTACCCCTTAACAACTTGTAAATGGGTGCTCTCTATGTAATTGACATGTGTTCATATAATATTTTATTTATATGAACTTCATAAACAGAGCAATACACATTATTCTCATTTCTCTAACTTATCTCTAAAATTGGATCATTCTCAATATTTTGGAGCCTATATGTGGTTCAGAATTTAAAGGTCAAGCTTTTATTTCTAGCCTCGTATTTTCAAGATCTACCTTGATAATAGAAATTTCATCCCTTGCTCGTACCAATTACATCTACCATGGTTGGAACACGAGTTGAAGAAAGGTTGAGACTAGCTAATGAAATGATTTAACAAGATAACATCGTGCTTACACATGAAGATTGAAATAAGAGTTGGTCGATTTACGATATGAGTTTAACCCTTAACAAGAATTGGCATGGCAACTCCTCTAGCTCAAACGAGAACTCGAGGAAATGAGATGTGAAAATAGAGCATTATATGCCTAACTTGATGTGGTTCCATAGCTAGGTCGAGTTGATACCAAGAAGGCATGAATTTGCGAGAGTCAAAAACATGGTGGAAGATGTCCAACAACACTTGGTAGGGTTGAGACACAACTAGTTCAGTTGGGGCAAGATATAGCCCATTACCATAATGAGCAATTACTTGAGAAAAAGAGATTGTTGAAAGCACACTTCCAAGCTCTTGAAGAAACCAATAGAAAACAAGACCAAGTTCTCAAAGAAACAAACAAGAGGTAGGACAAAGGTAAATCACATTATGATGTTGATAGAGATTATGAGCAGCTTTAGATATCCATTTTCTCTAAAGATATAGAGAACAATGAGCCACCCATAAAGTTTAGTGCCTTTAAATGTCCTGACTATCAAGGAATGAAGGATCTTGTGACTCATGTCCTACATTTAAAAACAATATGGCTCTTGTAAATCTCACTCGAGACAAAAGAGATGTTATGATGTGCAAACACTTCGTGGCTACTCTATGTGATGGAGCACAAAAATGGTTTAATAACTTGATACCTCATACAATAACTTCCTACTCTCAATTTGTCAAGTTGTTCATTACCAATTACACTAATAACAAGCCAATGAGAAAAGAATTTCATCATCTTTTCTCAATCACCAAAGATAGTAATGAGTCAATAAAAGAATACATGAGAAGGTTCAAGGAGGAAAAGTTGAAAATTGTGAATTGCGTATTTTTATAGCAATAAAAGATTTCAAATGAAGTATGTTGAGAAATTCAGATATATTTGCTTAATTGACCAGGACTGTGCCATATATAATGGAATAGGCTTATGGTGAAACATAAAGTTTGTCAATTTTGAGCGAGAATTGAAAATCGACAGAAAAAATAAGACGTTTGTGGAGGCTACACGTGAGAAAGAAAAGAGAAGGATAAGTCGTACAAAGTGATTCTATATAAGGTGGTCACTAATAAAAACATGCATTTTCCCCGAATCATAGAGGGGGAGGTCAATGGTCAAGAAATCCCTAATCTTGGGGGTAGACCTCTGTCACATTTTAGAGGTACACTTTAAGAATAAGCATAGCTCAAGTTATCTTAAGGATGAAGAATAAACAAAATGTCAGATAGCCACCAAAGATGAGGGCATGAAATACAAGATTGCAATCACTTAAAGGAAAAATTAGAAGATCTGTTATCCAGAGGATATCTAGGAGACGTGTGGGAAATGATAATAGAAGAGTAGATCATTAACCCCCATAAGAAATTTAAGATTGCTTCTCCACTTATTAATAGGGTAGAACCACGCAATGATGATAATGTAAGGACTATCTATATCATCCATGGAGGATCTGGATTTAACGGGGCTTTCAATAACGTGCACAAAAGATATACTCAAGAGATGCGTGGTGCTCATGTTTATAATTTGCACAAAGGATCATCCGTTGTTCCAATCACCTTCACCAACAATGACAAGACTTCAACCCCTTATGAAGATCCTTTAGTAGTCACATTTCGGGTAGGGTTATGTGTTTTAGTAGAATCTTGATTGACATTGGGAGTTTAATGGATATTTTCTTCCAAGCAACAATGAAAGCATTAGAGGTAAATGACGATGATATCACTAAGGAGTTGCCTTTGGTTGGGTTCAATAGCAGTACCACTTGTGTTGTTAGAACTATGGTGTTACCGATCATTGTAATTGGGACAATTTTCATGACCAACTTTGTGGTAATTGATGTCCCAACTCATTACAACACAATTCTAAGAAGACTATGGATACATAAGATAAATGTCATCCCATCAATCTATCATCAAGTCATTAAATACCCAATTGAAGAAGGCATAAAAGAGATAAAGGGTGACCAAGAGAAAGTTAGAAGTTGTTACAATGCCATAACGAAGGAGGTCGTGCAAAAGTAGTAACTATAATGTGGCTTGTAGTTGGTTAGGTTGATTTAAGTGGGGTTGAGGACATACAAGTTAGTAAAGAAAGGGAAGGTCAATCTTTAAAATTGAGCATAGATCTAACATCAAAGGTTAGGGAGCAAATATTACATTTCTTAAAAACCAATTCTGATGTCTTTGCATGAAAATTTGGAGACATGAGTGAAATTGACCCCGAGATCATAACTCATAGATTAAACGTTGATCCAAAGGCTAAATTTATCAAGCAGGAAAAAAGAAAATTTTTAAGAAAAAAAATGAGGTGATTAAGGTCCAAGTTGCTAAATATAAAGAAGCAAAGATTATCAAAGAAATAGATTATCCATAATGGCTATCCAACGGAGTGGTTGTAAAGAAACCTTGCAGCTCACCTCGTATGCATATGGCTTTTACTGATGTAATTGATGCATATCCAAAATATTGTTTTCATTTGCCAAGTATTGATCAACTAGTTGATGTCACCGTCGGATTTAGTTTAATGAGTTTCCTCGATGCTTATTCTGGTTATTATCAAATCAGAATGCACATATAGGATGAGGAAAAAAAATCCTTTATTACTGAAGTACATATTTTTTTTGTTACACTAAAATGCCTTTATATTTGAAGAATGTTGGTGTTATATATTAATGTCTCATAAATAGAATATTAACTGATCATTTGGGAAGAAAACTGGAAGCATATGTGGATGATATGATAATTAGTCAACACAATCCTTGGAAGAAATATTTGGCATTATTCGAAGGTATAGCATGAGACTTAAACCTAAAAAATGTGTTTTTGGTGTCAACTTAGGAAAATTCCTCGTCTACCTTATCTTTGCGCCAGAAATCAAAAGCTAATTTAGACAAGAAACAAGTTATAGTTTTCATGAAACCTCCTAGTGATTTGAAAGGGATCCAACAACTAAATGGAAGAATTGTACCGCTCAATAGATTTATTTTCAAACATACAGACAAATGCCTACCATTTTTCAAATTATTAAGAAAGAACATATAAGTCTTTTAGAATGAAGATTGTAACAAAGCTTTTCGTGGAATCAAACAATACCTAAACACACCTCCTGTGATGGTCGACCTCATCCCAAGAGAAATGCTATATTTGTACTTAACTGTTACCCATTGGACATCCAACGTTGTGCTTCTAGTAGAAAGGAATAAAATTTAACACTTTGCTACTATATCAGTCAAATCTTGACCAAGGCATAGAGAGATACCCAACAATTGACAAATTGGCTTTTACTTTAAAAATGGCTACACCAAAGTTGTGACATTACTTTTGCTCACACACAATGATAGTCCTCACCTCACTTCCACTAAAGAGATTTGTTGGCAAATCCAGAGGTCGCAGGAAGACTAGCCCATATTGCAATTGAGTTGGGAGAATACCTTAGCACACCTCTTATGTTGGTTGGCCCCATCCCAAGAGAAATGATATATTTGTATTTAACTATTACCACTCGGACATCCAGCGTTGTGCTCTTAGCAGAAAGGAATAAAATTCAACACTTTGCTACTATATCAGTTAGATCTTGACCAAGGCATAAGGAGATGCCCAACAATTGACAAATTGGCTTTTACTTTAAAAATGGCTGCATCAAAGTTGCGACATTACTTTTGCTCACACATAGTGATAATCCTCACCTTATATCCACTGAAGAAATTTGTATGCAAATATAGAGGTCGTAGAAAGACTACCCTATATTGTAGTTGAGTTGGGAGAATATGAGATTAAGTACATGCCCATGATTTCCATAAAAGCTCAAACTGTGGCAGACTTTGTCATCGAGTTTAGTAATTCCCCTGAAGTTGCCAATGATGAAGAGTCGGATAAAGTATGTGGCATGGGTGTAAAAGAAGTTCCCATATGGAAGGTGTTCATTAATGGTGCTCACAATTTTAATGGAGCAGGGATAGGAGTGGTTATAGTAGATCATGATGGAAATTGTTTCGAATATTCTGTAAGGATGGACTTTTAAGTAACTAACAACGTTGTAGAATACGAGACATTTGTCTTTGGTGTTATGACTTTAAAAAAAATTATGAGCAAATAATATTATGTTACACAATGACTCATGGTTGATGGTTAATCAATACTTAGGCACATTTGAGGCTAAAGGTAATAAAATGAGAAGATATGTAGGCTAAAAAAAGGAATGCTTAAAATTTGTCTACTTTGAGATCAAGAAATGAAAATAGCCATTCAAATGCTTTAGCCACTTTAGTTGCTATTCACGAGACTAATAACAATAGAATAATCTTTGTAACTGTCCTTCATGTTTGGAAGAAGTAGTTAAAACTGTTGAGAACATTTGTGGAGTCACCAACTCACAATTCACACCTATCCTTGATTTTCTCAAAGATGTAGCCATACTTGAGGATCAGAAAAATGTAAAAGATATCAAGCTAAAGGTAGGACAGTACATAGTACAAAATGAAAAGTTATACAAAAAAAACAGCTCTAGGTCTTGGACTCTTTTGTGTAGCTAAAGAATGTTATGATGGAGTTATGTTTGAGGCTTACGAAGGAGAATGCGACTCTTATTCGGAGGCAGAAAGCTATCCTAACTAATCATGAGACAAGGTTATTATTGGCTAAAGATATTAGCAGATTGCATAAAGTACACCCAAGCATGTGAAAAGTGTCAAAGATTTGTCCTATTATCCCATATACCTCCAACATAGATGATAAGGGTAATTACCCCATGACCTTTCTACAAATAGGGGTTGGACATAGTAGGACCCTTAGTCAAAATAAGTTCTTGTTAGTAGATTAACTATTTCCCAAAATGGATTGAAATGGAGCTTTTGGAAGAATAAGGGAGGAGGAAATAATCCAACTTTGGAAGATCCTGATTTGTTGATTCAATTTACACAAAAAGCTTGTCACTGATAATGGGATGCAATTTATAGATCACGACATCAAAGTGTGTAATTCAACTCCATATTACCCATAGGTTAACAGTAAGGTAGAGTGTTAAAACAAATTGATATTTAACTTGCTTAAGAAGAGATTGAAAATTGCTAAAGGAAAATGGGATAATGAGGTGTCTAGTATTTTGTTTGCTATCAGAACTAGTCTAAGAGGTAGCACCAATGAGACACCTTCTCTCTAAAATTGAATAATTCCCAACATATGTGTACTCATGATAGGATCTTTAAACAAAGAGAAAACTGTTTTTCTAAAGGGGAAATCGTTTTATCTCAAATGATGTGGTATAATTTTTATTGGTGAGGGTTGAGCTACATGCGGTTCATACATCCTTCCTAAATTTGGTTAAATAGCAATTAGATAAAAAAAAATTGAAAATTGATTTTTTTAAAACTAATGAACCAGTTATATTGTCAAATCCAACATTTTTTTGGACATTTTTTTGGCTTAGAAAGATAATATGAATGTTTAGAAAAGTATGACACCAATAATAAAATGGTTATGTTGCCTATTTTTTTGAAGTTCGAGGATGGTTTGAACTTTGATGTTTTGCTCAATTTTGTGTGGTATTACATGCCAATAAAATGTAAGCTACATACGATATTTTTCATGAAAAATTTCACTTTTTCTACTCTTTTTTTTTAAATAATTTAGCAATTTGATTGGTCATAAAACTTACATATTTTGTAAGTTTCTCTACCAAAAAGAGAAAAAAAGAGGGTCAATTTATGAAAGCGATATCTACATTTGAAGCTTTTCTTATATGTTCTATAAAAAGAGAAAAAAATAAAGTCTCATCGGTTGAATAAAACACTGATGATTAGCAATTATATGGACAAAATTCTATGCAATGAGGATTCATCTTTTTAATAACTTTTTGTTATGATGCGTATTGATGATATTTATAGAATAAAAGTGACTAGAGAATTCAATTTGTGATAAATAAATGGCATTGGTTACAATCACACTGGAGTAAACTTTTAGCTTGGGTAGTGACGTTGAGAAAGGGTGTTAGTGGTTTCGTAGCTTTGGACAAAGAGGTTTTTTAATATTGTAGCTTTTAATTTGAGTACTTTAGTTCTATAATTTTGAAAACGATGTATTGTTGTCCTAAAAGGATCTACTTTACTTTAGTCTTAAAATGTTGCACTTTAGTCGTATAGCTTTGGGTTTTTAAGATCAAAGTATACATTTTAATCATATCCATCATTTAGTTAGAATTATTCTTCATAAGTCTCTAAACATTTTTGAATTTGTAGAATAATATGTGTGGTTGTAATGTGAAAAATAAATAGATGATAATATGTAATATACTAAGAGGCAATAAAGTATATCTATCGAGTTATCATGTAATATAAAGATTTTTATTAGATAAGATAAGAACACGTGTTATTACATTGTCAAAAGAGGAGAATGATTCTCTCATAATATTAAAATTATATATATATAATTTTTTAGATAAGATAAGAATGCATATGAGTCTCATAGTTTTTGTAAAAAAATCAATTTAATTACCTACTTATTAAGGGATGCATTTTAGTTTTATTAAATTTAAATTTTCTTTTACTAATTTTGTTTTGTTATCATTATGCATACCAAAATTTGATAAAAGTATGTATATGACTCACCTAATTTTTTTAATAAATATGACTCACCTACTTCATTAGCAACCAATATTGTTATTGTAATTAGGATTTTATAATTGAGCCCACAAAAATAGGTAGCAAATGTGAACCCATAACTTTAAGTTAATTTGATCCTTTTTATTTATTGGTTAAAAATTTAAAATGCTTTTTCTCTGCATTTAACAAAAGCAAACATGCAATTTAAAGAAGCATATATAGAAAGAGAGTATAATAGAATGGAAGAAGACTTTCTTTTTGGGATCCAACATTATCATCATTGTTAAATTCTCATTCATATATCTATCTTATTATGAAATGTGTCCAATGATTCCATGAAAGTAAATTTAAGAAGCTTCAATCTCATAAGCTTTAAATTTGTTCCTCGATTGACTTGATGAAATCATTTTTATTCACGAGAAATCTAAAGATCAAAATCAAAATGATATAGGATGTGACACAAAAAAATCTAATCAAAGATTATGATATAAAAGCTATCTAATCTTTTACATAACTTTTAAGTGAACTTTTATTGGATTAAAGAAAATTGAAAATAAGTATATATCAATTGTCATTGGGTAGTTGTTATGCAAATAATTTGATCAATATAGAGAAATTTGATTTGATTTTTCGAGTTTAGATTGGATTGAATTAGTAGATTTTATTGTCGTGGTGAGTTTTGATTTAATATGACAAATTTTATAATGTCTTATAATTTTTATATTTAATAATTTTATTCTAAATTTAAAATTAATGAATTAAATATATTAATATTTAAAAATTAAGGGATTATACGATGTAAAAGAAGAAATATGTTTTTAACTTGTTAATTTTTATTGTTACAGTACATTTTAGTTTAACTTTTACATCTGAACTAATTATTTAAACATGAAAAGTTATTTAAAGAAAAATTATAAAAAATTTATTAAGGAAACAAATTATTGAAATTGATAAAGTTAGTTGATAAATTTTTTAAAAATAAATTTAATAAAAAATAATTTTCTTATTAACAATCTAATTTAATTAACATCAAAATAAATTCAATACAATTAAAATTATTTGAATATTATATAAATTAAATTAAATTATAATTTAAATAAAATAAATTAATAATATTATCATAATAATAATTTTTGTTATTAGTTTATTAAAAATTATATTTATAAAAACATAATAAAAATGATTAAAATATTTATTTTATCATGATATTAATTATAATTATTTAATAAAATCCTTATTAATGATATTTTTATCAGTAAATTGCAAGCGAACTGTTTGAAATGAAAGTTTGGGACGTTCGACTTAATTGCAGTTTGATATGACATGTCATCAGGGCGACTCTTTTGACTGGTCTGTGTCTGATATTCTCTCATTTTACAAAGCTGCCAAAATATATTTGATTTTATATAATAATGATGTTGAAATAATAAATTTTTGTTATTATTTGTTTAATTTTAAAATATTTAAAAAATTCTTAAACTGAGTTGTTTATATTATTTATTTATTAAATTAAAACTAAAATGATTTAATTTCTTAATTTTATAATATATATATATATATATATTATGTTAATATTTTTATTAAAATATTATATTTTTCTATCAAATAATTAAATATAAATATTTAATTACATTAAAATCATAATTAATATAAAAAAATCATAAAATATTTTTTTAATATCTATTAATTAACACTTATTTTAATGTTGTATTTGTTTTAGTATTTATTAAAAATTAAAATATATATTCAAATAATCTTTATTTAAATTTTTTATTGTTAATTTTTAAACTATTTCGTATTAAATTTAATTTTCATTTTCATTAAAGACTTGTATTTTAATGATATAGTAATTTCTTAACAAAAAATATAATATTTTTAATAAAATTTTTTATTTAAATAATATAATTTAAAAAAGTTTTGTGACATGACACACTATTATTTAATAAAATAATTAATAATAAAATATTTTTATAATAATTTATATAATAATAATCTTACAACATTGTATATGTTTTAAATTAAATTTATAACAAACATGTATTAACTTATTAAATTGATATGGTAATAAGTTTATTCAAAATTTATTTTATTATTAATTCTTTAAAAAATATAACCCTTTTAGTTTATAAAAAATATATAAATATATGTATAATTATAAGTTTTTAAATTTTTAATAAAATTTAATATATAAGAAAAGTTGCACAATATAATTAAATTTGGGTTTATTTTTAAGAAAAATATTGTTTCATAATTTTTACATATATCAATTTATATATTTCAATATAACTGTAATTTGAGATATGATTTTATAATTATTTTAATGTTTAAACCTTTGAATTCAATATACATCTAATATGGGAGTTGATATTTTTAAACCAATAAAATTATAGAAATATAAGTTCATTATCTTTTACTTATTATAAAATAATATTTAAGTTATATATTTTTTTAATATTTATTTCTTTTGTTATGAAAAATGATCACAAATATAATTTTTATTTATTTTAATTTTTAATTACATTAAATAATTTTTATTTATTTTAATTTTTAATTACATTAAATAGAGATTATTATAATTTAAATAAATTATGATTGGAAGGTTGTAAGAAAAATTAATAATAAAAACATAAAATAGTAATTATTTGTTATTAAAGAGTTAATTTTTCATAAAAAAAAAGTAAATACATAATTTAAATATTATTTTAAAATTAAATAAAAGATATTTATTATCATATTTATATAAAATTAGTATAAAAATAATTAAAATAAATTATTTATAATTTAATACCTAAATATTTTTAAAAATGAAAATTTTATTTTAACATTAATAAAAGTTACTCTATTTCTTAACATCTATGGTCTGACAAAACAGTGAAAAATTCAGATGAATGACGATGAAAGCGGACCATCTACTTCATGAAATGACTTTTCCTTATTTATGGCAGAAGATACATCTCAAGATATCAAATCTGAAGTTACTTGTCTAATCATTTAGTATTTGTATTTAACTATAGTGAATCTTCTCAACATACTCTATATATTATTTATCAACAATAAATAAATAAAATTAAGTAAAATAATAAACTTAAAAACTTAAAAATAAAATAATATTAAATAAAATTTAATTTAAACATTATTTAATTAAATAATATTTAATATAAAATTTAGAAAAATGTGTATTTTAGTTATTACCACTTACTCGTTAATTCATTCATTAACTCTTTGATTATGCATCCACTCTAGAAAAATAAATCATTATCTAACCCAAGATATGCTATAGTTTGCTCTCTTTTTCTACTCATTGATATATATATATATAGCTGAAGACCTAGTAATGATACGAGGATTTAGAGGGACAAAAGTTATTTATTTATTTTTCTAGTTAGAAGATTGACAGAACTTCTTTTTTTCTCCTACAAATACAAATAGAGGGACAAAAGGTTGATACGATCATATATACTATCTTTTCCACATAAAACATATCTACTATTAGTTAGTATATTAGCTCTATAATTCCACAAAATTATAAGAAAAATTAAACATAATGAAGATAGATTATTACAACTTATTTCAAGTTTTCAGTTTAAATAATTTAATCTCAAAAGTATTTAAATTTTATAAATATAATCAAATATTTTAATTCCATCAAATTTATTAACATCGTTACACTTGTATATTAATTAATTTAGTTTGTAACATCTTATAAGATTTATAATTTGATAATTAAACTATCAATCAAGTAATAATTAAATGTAACAGATTGAATTGTAAAAATTATAATGTTATAAAATAAACTGTAATATCTTATATATATTGTGATCAAATATATAAAATTTAAAAAAATCCCTTTATCTAAAGAATTCAACCCTAAAATTAGAGCATATAACCACTTGAGTATGTATTTGTAACAACTAATCATGATTAGAAAAAAACATCAATAATGATTAAGATTATAAGAAGATAAAGGAAAATAACACGATATAATTAATTATTAGTAAATTAAACGGCTCCCATGTCTTTGTTTAAGCTTTCTACTAAAACCAGCTAGCTTTAAAGTACTTGTACTATGAGCCTACTCAATTATGAGTTCAATTAATTGGAAGACCCATTAAATTAAACATTTAATTTTGGTTACTCATGAGTAGTAGTGTAATAATTATGTTCTTGATCAAGTACTTCTGGTGAGGCAGCATCTTCATCTTCATATTCATCTTCTTCCTCTTCCTCTTCTTCCTCTTCTTCTTCTTCATCTTCATCAAAACAGTCATTCCCATAAGCCGAATGCCCATTTCCAAATGCTTTAATATGATCTTTAAGAGACCTCTTATGTTTGAAATCAGAACCACAAGTACAATACCAAAATTTACCACAATTCTTCTCATGGGTTCTCCAATCACCTCTAACAGCAAAGGCCTTACCACATTTTCTACACATGAAAGGCTTAATACCATGTTTTCTCTTGTAATGTGTTTGAAGGGTTCTGAAATCTTTAAGTGGTTTGGATCTTGGATACTCAATGTTATTCCTACAACCAGGTGCACAGCAATAACATGGGAGCCTAAGCATTGCTGTTGGTTGCGTTCCTCTTAGTGACTCTGGTCCTTTTCTGTATTGTGACCCATGTCCCCACATATGCATCTATTCAACCAATTAACACTTACAAGTTAATATTGATAGATTTATAAAAAAATATTCCTCCCTATTCTATTCTCTCAGTATGTTGATGAATTTAACATCATAATATTGAAGCTGGAGTTGGAGTTAATAGGTTAAAATCTTAATAATTTTAAATAATTTGAATATATTGACATTCAAATAAGATACATAAAATGTTATTTTTTTAATTAAAAATAAATAATAACCGAAAAATAAGTAGTAATATTTTTATTATTTTTATGTTCATTAAATTAAAATAGTTTTTTCTTTTGGCTCAACAGAAAAGAATCTACATACGGGGATTAATTTTCTTTGTATGGTTCTTGCAAAAGTTGAAAATATATATTCTCATGTATATATATATCAAGTAACAAGTAACATATATCTTTCTTCTTAGTTTTTCCCCAATTGTCTACACTGTTCTTGATGCATGGCTGATGAAATCTTTATCTAAATTTGAAAGGGAAAATGAAAGAAAAACAGAAACTGCAGTGAGTTTTCAGGATTTTGGGACGGATTTGCTGTTGATTGAGTGTTGGTCTAGGGATGTGATGAAGATACTGATCAGATGTTTTTGCAATTGGTTTTATAAAACTGCACCCAATGGGTAATGCACAAATTTCAAGGATTAAAAAATAAAATCTATTTAATATAATTGTGTTGTTTAATCACATCAAGTACTGAGCCACACTAATTTTGTTCTGAGTTTTTTTTATTTTTTATTATAAGATCTTGTTCTTGTTCTGAGTTGAATCAAGAAAAATTACACTTACTTTAAAATCCCCAAAACACATATATACAATTCATTTTAAAAAAAAAACCTTTAGGTAGGGAAGAGAAATTTAAACAATTGCAGAGAAAGTAATAAAAGTATATAATGATAATCTCACCGATCCCATGCACACCTAGAAATATATATAAAATAAATAAAAATTAAAGCATGTATGATTAAAGTAGGAAGAAGGAAAGCAAAAACCCTAAGGACCCATGTACTGATGTATATGCACTTTCCTCTCTTATCATCATTTACTCAAGAAAATAGCAAATTTAGGTAAAAGATTATTGAGAAATTTTAAATTCACATAAATTAACACTAAATATTAATTATGGTGTAACATGTATCATAAATTTTTTGAAAATAAATAATTTATCATTTTTAAAATAATATAAGTGATGTGATTGTAAATCTGTACATCCATCTAGATGAAAAATATTGGCAAAAAGAAAAATAATTTCTGTCCTTTTTTTTTTGGTAATATGTATCTCTAATTAAGATCATGGTTGAAAGATGAATTAAGTAAAATTAAAGTTTACCTGCATGTTATTATATCTGTTGAAATTTTTGAAGCAAAGAGGACAAGAGAATTGTGTTGGACCAATTAAAATCTGAGCAGGGGTAGGGATCCAATATTTCCCCTTTCTGAGTGTATCAACTGATGACGCAGATCCAATATTATTAATATCTTGTTTATAATCTGAGATCTCTGAAGAAGACAGCTGCCTTGAGGTTAATAGATCATCAGAACTAGGGGGAGTTGGAAGCCCTAAATGTAAAGTAACAGTTACAGTTTCATCATCTGTTGATGAGACAAAGCTTTGATCATCTTTCTCTTTGTACTTGTTCATGAGATGTTCATCACTACTACTGAAGTTGAATTCATGAGTTTGGTTTTCACGATGAGGAGTAGGGCTTAGATTGAGGAGAGGAAGAGCTTCTTTTAGAGGAGGAGAAGGTGGTGATGTGTTGGAATATTGGTGGTACTTGTGATTGAAATTAGAGGGGGCCTTATTGACTTTATAATTTAATAAGTTGTAATCAATATTTGGAGAGAAGAAATAACAAGGATTGGTAGGAGAAGAAGAAGAAGAAGATGCTTGTTGTAGAGGAACATGATTGAGGTTCAACCAATTTTCATTCAAGTGATTAGAGTGAGGATGATCAGTCATGATGGAACACAGAAAAGGCAGGAAATAATAGTTGATCTCTGCAGTGGCTTAGGTTATTATATATATATATAAAGGGGTCCAAAAAGTTGAATAAGAATGAAGATGTATGAGAGATAATCTTACTCCTAGATGAATAAAAAAAATGCAAAGTTGAAGTATAAATTTTAAAAAATAATAAGATGGGTAGAGAAAAATCCTTAATCGTGAAAAAGAGACAAAAATCACTTATGTGGTGTCACTTATGTGTTAATGCTTAATTGGGTATTTGAGATGATAGATTAATTTATTGTAAAAATACTTATTAATAAAGAATAATTGTATTATAACAAATGAATTAATAATTTTTTCTTCTTTATATTTTAACATATGAACATATGAAAATTTTGCATAATATGAAACATTTAATTTTAAAGTGTTAATCTTAAAAGAAATTAAGTCTTATTACTAATTATAAACACTACACTAATATTTTTCGTAATTAATATTAAATTATTTTTTTTATAAACTAACATCTCTATTCGAAGTATGACACAATACTTTATATTTTAACCTATTTTTATTATATTTTAATTTTTTTTATATTGCTTATCTTTTTTTTATTTACAAACTCCATGTATTGTTTTGTGTAGGAGACCTATGAATTTTTTTCTTGGATCATTAATCGATTGAAACTCTAACACCATGTAAAATTGTATATAGTATATAAGTAATATGAGATATTTAATCTTAAAAAATTAACCTCAAAAAAATGTATGTAAATTTCATACCACTTATAAATACTATATTAGTATCTATTTTTAATCAATAGACTTTTTTTACTAATAATATATACTAGAGAAGAGAAACAAATATGTGTATTAATGAGATATAATAGGTAAAACCTTCATTTAGCTATTAATGTTATATACAAATTTCAATTTATTATTTTTAATAATTTTTTTCAATTAATTACTTTTATTATTAAAATGTCTTTTATTCAAATACTTGGGACAAAATTGGTCAATTTGATCGAGATATTTAAGTCATTTATATAATACTTGAATTTATAATGATCCGTTGTGAATAAGATGATAAATTTTTAACTTCATATGACTTAAATTTTTTGTCAAATTGATAAATTTTTTACTAGAATAATTGATTGAAATATATTTTAATAATACAAAGAGTCAATTGAAACATAAAAATTAAAAATAGTAAATTAAAATTTTTGACGTACCTTTAATAACTCAATGAATATTTACCCGATATAATATTGGGATTCGAAAAAATAAAACCTATTTATTGAAATTAAACAATAGTTATTCAATTAGTGGAATTAAAAAATTTACATATGACTTTCAATTTCTAATAGTTGCATGAAAAATGTAGCTATTATATATATACGATTAATTATAAAGACTTCATTTTATATTTTATACATTAATAAAAAATCTCTTATACATTAGAAAAATAACAATCATATATATATACATACCATTAATTACAAATACTTCATTTGATATTTTATACATTAATAAAAAATCTCTTATAGATTAGAAAAATAATAATTATATATATATATATATTAATCAAATGGTATATATTTAATGTGATTTAAATATATAACTTTAAGGAAGAAGATGATGTGAACCAATGTTTTGCCAATATTCATTACATTTTTAAAGAGATGTATTTGTAAGATAATCAATAAATTTCAAGAAACTCTAGGGGTATATTGTAACATAATACAACAATAACATAGGAATGCAATTGCCAAAAAATTTAAATTTGAAAAGTAAGAATATTTATAGTATAATCGGATAAAATTAATAATAAAATAATTTATATTTAAAATAGTATTTATTTTTTTATGTAATTTTCTTACATACCAAAATAGCTTCATTATAATTTTTTTAAATTAATATGTAATTTATTTTTATATTTTTCTTACATTTTAAAAATAAAAAAAATAATTTTAATTTGAGATAAAAGAAAAAGTAAGACAAATAACTTTAGAATTTAAATTTCAAGTAAGCTAAATAAAATATATAATATGGTTTAAATTCACACTTATTATTGGTACTAAATTTTTACATAATTATACAATTTTTATTCTATATAATATGATCTTTTTTACATAATTATACAATTTTTATTCTATATAATACGATCTTACTTCATAACCAAACACATGATTATACAAAAATTATACAATTAGAATTTTTAGTATTATAACAAACATGCACTTAGAGTGTAAAATACCACTTTTGTCTTTCAAAAATACCATGTGTATGTCACGTGATGTAAAAAATAAGTGCAATTAACGAATATGGCTGGAAGAATATAATTATAACACAATTTTAAATGTTAGAGGTATTTTTGCATTCGGTCCCCCAAAACATTAAGTAGATCTTTTTATTTTATTTTGTGTATCGTATTTAATAAGTTAAATTTAATTATATTGGATTGTGTTATATTAAATTTTATTATAATTATTTTATATAGTGTCTGGTGGTAAACTAATTATTTTATATAGTGTCTGGTGACAAACTATATAATATAATTGGATAAAATTTACAATAAATAATTTATATTTTAAATAGTAATTTATTTATTTTATGTAATTTTTTACGTATCAAAATAATTTTATTATAAAAATATATTTAAATAAATATTTAATTTATTTTTATATTTTTCATACATTTTCAAAAAAATATTTTTGAGATAAAAAAATCAAGATATATAATTTTAAAATTAAAATTTTAGCCAAGTTGCTTTAGAGTGTTAAGTATTGTTTACAACCACACTCTAATACTAAGTTTTTACATAATTGTATAGTTTTTATTATGTATAGTATAATCACATTTTACAATCAAATATATAACTATACATAAATTATACAATTAAATTTTTTAATAATATGTAATAAAAATGCCTTTAAATACATACATAGAGCAAATGTGCATAACAATATACATTTTATTATGAAATAACCGGAATCTTATTTGCTTGCAAAACTTCAAAGATTTTTTTTTTAAATTAACTATAGTTGATTAAGCAGGAGAAGATAGAATTATTACAATTCTAAAATCTCTATTAATTAAAACATAACATATATTAATATTATTATTTTATATATACATATAATTATGTATAAAAATATATTTTTCATATTAAATGTATCCGCTATGAAACTTAAAAATATGTGTTAATTAAATAATAAAAAATAAAATCAATATTTAAATAATTTAATAAAATAAGTATTATAATAATATTTTTAATTTTTTTAACAATTATATTTTTGAATAACTACCAAAAACAAATAAGAAAACTAATATTGTTTCATGCATGATAAATGGTTATTACCAAAAATTTCTCAAAATCAGTACTAGTAAAACCGTGTGACGACCATCTTTAAATGTGTAGGTTTGCAAATTTAGCAATTAAAGATGGTGACTATTGTAACCCTAATCCCAAATTGTTTGTCGAGAGAGGGTGGATATTCTCTACTCAAGTTTCGAAAAATAATATATATTTAATGTTACCAATTAAAAAATTTATATTTAAAAATAAAATAAATTTAAAACTATGTTTAATATATAGTAGTAGGTATAATCTATAAATTATAGATATAATTAAATTATATATTTTAATAGTTATAAAGAATCAAAATAAAATATATTTTTAATGTTGATGTTGTATTTTTTAAGTAAATATACAAAAAAAAATTATAAAATGATAAAACATTCAAAGTTAGGATATTTGTTGGTAAGATCTCCTAACCCATCCGACAAAAACATTTTCTCTATCTACGAAAAAATCCAAAATTTTTTTTTTCACGAGAGAATTAACCATGCATGTACTAGATGAGAGACTCTATCTCTTTCTCTCATTTTCATACCCACAAAGAGAAACAGTGAGAGATAGTATATGTGTGCCATTAATGCATACACAACATAACATGTACGTATTTAGTGGCAAATTGGTACATAGAGAGACAAGGCGTAATGGTTTTCAACATCTGGGAAATATATAGTTAAGACTGAAAGCAGCATTTGCTTTGGTGGGCGTGCTATCTGGTCGATTTACTGTTTCATGTTCTTATATTCACAACAACATTACTGTTTGTTTTCAAATCCCTTTCTTTCTCTAGCTTTGCTCCAAATTGTTGTGTCTTCTCATGGTCCCAACTTTAGTGTCAGTTTCATTAACATCAAAACAAATTATTTATTATTATTATTATTATTATTATTATTATTATTATTATTAAGTTAATAAAATTTAAAATTAATGAATAAAAAATAAATCTTATTTTTAAAAATAATAAATAACAGCTGTATCACTCCGTGTATGTTCTCCAAAATTATTTGCCCATTGTGGAGTCCTGTCACCAACATTATTAAATTCAGGAATTGGCTGATAAGTTTAAATGGGCTCCACGTAAATTCACTGCACATTTGAGAATGAGGATAATATTTTTTTTTTTCTTTTTTTAATTGAAATGTGTGAATTTAATTAGATTATAAAAATGCAATTTTCAATCCAAAATAAATAATTTGTTCATTTGAGAGAAAAGACTTTTTGAAGTCATATATCTCAAATTTTGACTACGTGTCATGATTTGATTGTTAAGATTCGTAGAGTCTAAACGCCAAAAATTAATTCATGCACTGTAATCCACTAGAGTAATTGTCTAGGTTATTGGTGTGTTTCATACAACTTTTTTTTCTTCTTTCAAATTAAAAGTTTGAATCATACATTGAATACTATTTTATCTATAACAAAATCGTTTGAAATTCAATTAATATTTTCGTGTTACTCCTAGGTCACTGTGTCTATTAGCCATAAATTTTTTACATTTTCAAACTCATTACATTTAAGTTACATGACTTTTAAGTTTTGGTAAAATATATATGTATAACGACTTATTCTAACATATAACATGATATTGTATATTTTGGAACTTAACTTGTATGTTTTTGTTATTTGTTTTCACTCAAAATATCATATATCGTTAAAAAATAAAATTATGAATTAAAAAAAAAGAGAGTCAAAAAATATTTATATGAATTTAACCTATCAACTTGTCTCATATTACTTTTTTATATAAGTTAAATGTGATTATAAGGAATTATATCCTGTAATAATTGATTGTATTTTTTATTATTAAAAAATTAATCTTAATGATTAGAGAAAATTCAAACGTGAGATCAATTCTTCCATTGGTTTTCTCTCACACGACTCAATAAAAAAATTATTTTTCATTAAGATTTTTTACCAATAAAAAATCATTAAGTTACTCCATTTTTTTCAAGTATTTTGATACTTCTATTTATGAATCTCAATTTGGACTTTCCACTTAGAGCTAAAGACACTTCTCTTGATCAAGACAAGTAATTAAATTCATTCAATAAAATTGAACTTAATTTTTTATTTTGGTTGATATCCATTTCATACACATTCATGAAGAAAAACATCGATGAACTTTTAGCTTCTGATCTTAATGACTCGTCTTTAGCTATTTTGAAGATTGAAGATGCTCAGATAGCAATAAAGCATAAATAAGTTAATTTTCCTACTATGATACTATGTTGAAAAAAAAAACAAGGAATAATTGTCCACAAAAAAATTCTCAAGTTTGTATTATTTTTTTCATGTTTTTATTACAATTCTTTCATATTTTTATTATAATTGTATAACTATATATAATGAGATTGACTCATTGAATTAATGATTCCTTGTTTTACTTCTTAAATTAAGAATTTATTGTTTTACTCATTGAATTAAAGATTCTTTGTTTTACTCCTTAAATTAAAAACTTATTTTTTTTACTCATTAAATTAATGATTATCATCCAATAGCTTTAAATTGGTATAGAGTGAAAATGTGAAAAGAATTGGTTGAATGTAAATGAATCTAAGTTAATTTTAAAAAAAATCTATTAATATATTATATTTATCTTTTATAATTTTAGTTAAATGAACATTTAGTATTTATTTTTAAAATTGGGCCGAACCACAAGGATGGACCTGGTATGAATGAATTCCAAAAAGGTATCATAATCGATTTTTTTAAATTAAATTTAACCTCTATTTTTTTAATTGCATATAAATATACTTAGGTGTATATGCTTCTTCTTTTTATGTTTTTATTTCTAATATTAAGCCAAAAAAATTATAAAAAATAACACTTGTAAAATTTATAACAATAAAAATATTACTTTAATAATATTAAATATGTTTAATTAAACGGAATTCAAAATTAAATAAATCTACGTGATTATAAAATTAAATTTAAATGTCGTCTAATTGAATAACATTTGATATAAAATGATGTATCATATTTGTTTTTTTAACAATAAAAATATAAGAAGTGAATATAATTATGAATGCTATTTTTATGATTATAAATTTTAAAGATATTATTTTTGTTTTTGTCAAAAAATCCTCATAATTATGAATGCATATCAATATTGTTGCATGAAGGGGCGAATCTACGTACTAATAAGGAAGGGCATATGTCACAACTCAATTTTGGTTAAATAAATTTTTAATTATAATATTTATAAAATTATAGATAAATTAATGTATAAAATATAACTGTGATTTATTTAAATTTTAAATTTTAAGCTTTTAACACTTAATATATTAAAAAAAATCAATAAATTAAATATATTTTTACTAAAATATGATACATTCTTAGTATGTATATTATCGAACAAAGATATTAAAAAATAATTTTTTTGTTAATATTTTTGTTTTGGCTAAGAATATATTAAATAATAATTAATAATTTAATAATTTCTTCACAATTTTTTAATAAGAATATTTTTATATATTTAATTCACACTTTTTTATGATTGGCTATGAGCCTGTGCCAATTTAACTAGCAAGTGAAGACAAATAGAGATTTACTGAATTATCTGAATTTTGTGTAACCTTATAGTGCAAATCAGGTAATTAGCATAATATAGCTGTGTGCCTGAGTGGGCTGAATTTATTTTTTAAAATTATTTTTCTACTTTTGTTTCTTGTTTTAAATTTGCAAGCCAGAGGCCTAACATTTGAAGTAATCTTCGATCAACTTTCTATATAATATAATAAAATATCCAATGGTTTCTTAAAAATAATGCATTTTGATATTTTCCAAACTTTATGCAATGTTTTGTTATGACTTCATCAAACATGTCTCTTCTCTTCACATTTTCTTTACTCTTGAGTCTTCTTCGTTTTTCTTAAGGATTGATATTTTAAAACTAATTCATAATTTAATAATTAAATATTTTTAAAATTAAAAACTTTACTCTAACAATAATAAAAACGACACTATTTTTCTTTTATATCTTAGGACGAAGAAGATATTACCGTATTTCTTTTTGTTATTTCTACACCTCATCTAATATCAAATTTAAAAAATTAATAAAAATATTTTTAAAAGTAATATAATTTACCTAAATTAAATGTATTAAAAATAAAATAATATTTTTATTAATTTAAAATATTGTTATAAAATATAAATTCAAAATAAATAAATTATGACAATCCTTATATTTTATTACTTTTAGTTGTCATGGGATAGTGCTTCACCATTCAAAAAAGTCAGAGACAACAAAGTGCATTGAAATTAACATGGCTCGATTGTGTGAATGATATGATTGATCTCACAATTATTTATTATTCATACTCAGGTAAATTAAGAATGTAGCATTTTAAATTAATATAATTTTTTTTTAATAAAAAGATGAAGAAATATAATTAATAAAGGCTACATTTCAAAAGCATGAATAACCGGCGTATAACATATAACTGATGTAGGATGATGTAAGACGGTCCAACGGGTCAAGCCGACGTAGCACACCGCGCTAACTTCGTGGCTCGTTGTTTCCATCGGGCTGACAACACAATACAACCCAAGGCCATAAAAGAGTGTACAATGAGTTTGAAATTTATATAAATATTATTTAGAGATAAAATTAAGAAGTTATTAATTATAAAATACATTTTAAATAAAATAATAATAATAATAATTTATTAATAATATCATTTTATTTATAGTATAATCTTAAACCTTAAATTTTAAAAATATTAGATTTAAAATTATTTTAATATTTTTAATATATATATATATATATTTTAATTATTAAATATATTAAATACCTATTATATTACATAATTTGGCGTAGTCGAGTGGTTTCCTCATCAAACTTTTATAAATTGAATTTGGGAGAGTTTCTCTCGTTGCCAACAATTTTTTAAAATTTTAATATTTAATTTAATTAAATAAATAAATTTATTAAATATGTTATATAAAAGTACGTATCAAATTTAAATATATCAAATAAAAAACAAAATAAATTAAAAACGGGTCGTATCGGCCTGACAAAATGGCTCTACGGGTTAAGAGTGAAGGTGCTGAACGGTTACAACCATGAGTTTTGCGCACCACCCATTAATTAACATGTCATGGGCCTACATAACACAATAATTCACATGTTGGGTCGTGCGTCTAGCCTAGTTTGATACTTCACGGTATGGCCCATTTTAGCACCCCTAAGTACGTCTAGTCTAGTTTGACACCCCACGTCACGGCCGATTTGACACCCCCTAAGTTAATGTGAGTTTTTAAGATATGAAATTGAGATAAAAAAGAATAAAAAGTTAAGGAAAATGCTTATTGTTTAGGCCGTTAATGGTTTGGGACTGAGTTTGTACGAATCCTTGCATTTATTATTTAATGTTTCTCTTTATTTATATATAAAAAAAATATTTAACATAATGTGTTATTTATTGTTATTATGGCATATTTTACGTAAATTACATTACTTATTTTTATTATTAAGTATTGTTATTTGATTTTTTTTTAAATAATTATAATAATCATACATTTTATCAATATAAAATATAAAATAATTATTTATTTTAGGAATAATAAATAATTTCCTATTTAATATTACTAAATAGAGTAATAAATGTCATTATTTATATGGCTTGAATTGAATATATGTCATTGACTCTAATTTTTTTTTTAAAAAAAACCTTATAAAACATATATAGATATTAATTTTTTTTGTGAGTTTGGATAGCTATGAACGAGTTTAATTTTAGGTGATAAATTTTGGTTTAATTATTCTTCTATTTAAAATTTTGGGCTCTGTTTTAGTTTCGTGGTTGGGATAATCCAACTTCGATACTTAAAATTATAAATTTATATTTTTACATACATGTAGAGATAAAAACACCTTTAATTTAATATTGATGAAGAAAAATGAAATAAAATATATTAATTATACATAGTATATTATTATTTTTGTTTTGTAAAGATTTGTTTTGTTAAAGTTTCATATTTTTAAACAATTTTAAGAAAAAAATTGATTTTTGGAGTTCCTAATGAATAATGTTATCCAATTGTGATTCCCCATAATTAAATCACAGTTTTGATTTCAATTTTAAATATAATATAATATTTTAATTTCTATTTTAAGTAAAATATCGATTTCGTTTCAACATGTTGACATTCTTAAAAATACTTGTAGATTCTTAAATATACTTGTGGGGTTTGTTGCGTGTTTTTCAACACACGAACTCGTGCAAGTATACACGGTCGCAAGTAATAACATTTATAAGTAAAGATCGATCCCACGGAGATTTATTCTTATAGTTTGTTGAAATCTTAAAAATTATTTCTACTCGATTTTATCCAAAATAATCGTTGATATGAAACAAGGTAAAAAGAAAATAAAAGAACTCTAGGATTGCAATTTTTCACCAAACTAATCCATTCTGATCATATTATTTTCTTTGGATTTATATTTTTTAGTACATTTAATTTGTCAGCGAAAACTTCTTTTTTATTCATACATCTCTTGAAATTTCCGTCACAAACATACCTTTCGTTAAATTAATTCACTATATCTCTACATGAAGCGTTAAATTGAATAAGATTCATTAAGTTCTAAGTTCTCGAATGGCCCATAGCATCTGATTAGGGTATATTCCTATCCTTAAAATCATTAATGTCATTCTATTCTACGAGCAATATACTGCAAAAAATGCTCTTCTCGAGTTTGTTTTTATGCCAAATCGTTTTGATAAAATTAAGTAAATAATCAAAAGCGTTAAGTGAAAATAGAACGAAAACAATCGAGCGTCTTATAAATCTATAACAAAAATAATTAAAATTAAAGCTTCATAAATTTAGATCCAAATGCAACCCTAGAAAAATTAAATTACTTCATAAAATTAAAATTAAAATTACAACATATTCATAAAAATAAGATGAAGAAGAAGGAAAATTAAAACATAAAAAAAAAGCGAAAATATTTGGCACACGCGAGGTACACATGACAAAAGCCAAAAAATGGCTTCTGCGTGTTCTATGAGTCAACCGAACAACCTACAAAATTTCTAAACTAAAATAAACTATTCTCGACAAAAAAAAAAAACTCTTTTTTACAACTAAAAACTATCTCTTTATTTATAACTAAAAAATACATCTAAAATATTACATTTTTATTTTATTTTTTATCGAAAGCAACGTAATAATTTTTATCGAAAAAAATAAAATCACGCGTATCGATTTTTGTATCGAAAAATATAAATTATTATCACGCGTAGAGCAGAGGCGCCGATTCTGCGTTCTTTTTAATTCAAAGTGCGTGCCACGTGTCGCTTTCTCGATTCGCGGAAACAATTGGTGGGACACGTGGCGACATCGTTCGTTGAAGCGGATGGGTGCGCACGAGACTTTTGTCGCACGGGATGGGGGCGCGCGCGGCCGCGGAGCCATAGCAGTGGAACGGGACCGATCCAGCGCGATCGCGCGCGTTGTAAATAGCCACGTGTCGGACTTTGATTAGATTAAATATTCTTGGGACACGTGGCGGTCGATGCGTAAAAATTGAGGTGAAGATGCCGCACGCGCTTGTGGGCCAGCGTCACACGGGATTTGTTACATTAGCGGCTCGGTGCGCGGCTTGGATGGGCCAGCGCTTCAATACTGACCGTCGATCGATCGACGGTTGAGAGATCGCCTCGAGGAATACGCGGCCGAAACATGTATGGGGCCCACTGACAGCCCGGCACTGCCCAGCGACACGTGGGGCCAGCACAGCCTAGAGCCGCGCGAAAGCGTACACGCGATTTTGTCTCGTCCCCGATTACGCGCCAAATACGGACCGTTGAATCGTCGATCGGACGGTGGGTGATGATTTTTCGTGATTTGTGCGAGTGCGATTCTTTTCACTGGCCAGAAAGTTCAAACTTTTGTTAATTATATTTTGACCCACAAACTTAATCCAAATTACATTTTTGTACTTTCTTAAATTACACTTTAGCCCTTTTCTAATTTTAAATTAAATTTTTAACTTTTAATAATTATAATTAAGCCCAAATTTAATTTAAATTATATTTTTGATTTATATAAATTGTAATTAAGAAAATATATTACCATAAATTATATTTGTGGACAAAAATATGAAATTAAGTACATTTTCGATACAAAATATTTAATTTTATTAAAAATGTATTTTTAACAAATAAAAGGAAAATAGTAATTTATTTAACAAAAAATAATAAATATTAAACGAACATAGCAATTATCATTACTAAAATTGATGCAATAATAACGTATAAAATCTGAGTTATCAGCACTGAAACTTAAGTTTTTGCTAGGTCATCGAGCAAAAAGGAAGAAAATAAAACAAAGATAGCGCATTTAAAATATAGTGATTTTCAAAATATTTCTTTTTAAACATTCCATATAACATAACTTCAAAGAAATAAAAGAATTTTATCCAAGCATCAAAATCAATTTAAAAGCATATAACCTTTTTACAATGAACTTTTAAGTGTGTGTGTGAAGTCTTTTCAAATTTTATCGCGTACGAATCAGGATCGGTTTATACAAATATAAAATCAAACAAATTATCATGAAATCACAAATCTCATAAGTTTATTTTTCATTTCTCTACTCCCCGCTAATGTGAACAAACCTGAAAACACCAAATCAATAGGACTTAATAAAGGTTGTAGTGTCTGGGTTAGGTAAAGGAAGGAAGGAAGGAGAATATTTAGCTTAAAACTTTTCCCGAGCCTACCATTTCAGGATTGACAAGGATAATTCTATCATCACAATAAATACTTCCCAATTTGGGATTTATCATCACATTATTCCTTTTTTTTTTTCTTTTTTTTAGACTCTGTTTTTTTTCCTTTTTTCGAATCGGTTTTTTCTTTTACTCTTTTTTTTTGTAACCCTTTTTTCTTCGATATATCCTTCAACATTTACTAACAATTATAACATGCTAGTGAAATAAGAACAATAGGTATATCTAAACACATATATATATATACTTTTTAGATAGGCTTTTGAAATGAGACATATATATATATATATATATATATAAACTTTGAAGTTCAAATGGGGTATACTATGGATAATGCATGTGAGGTAGATAGAAAGGCTCAAACGATCCAAAGATGGCCTAAATCATTTTCTTAGTTAAATGTTATCTATAATTTCGCCCCGAGAGAAAATCAAACAAATTCTAAGAACTGTGGCACCACAAAAATAAATCGAATTCAATACTCACATAAACATACTCTAAATTAGCATAGCAATTCAAAAATCAAGACTAGTGCTCATGAATATTCATTCTTGTAAAAATGAAACATACGTAAAAATTATTCATCGCTTACACAATATTCAAATTTTTCAACGAATCATGCATCATTTTAATCAAAGAAATAAAAATAAATCACTATTCATAGCAAAATATCTCCAAATAACCAAACAAAACATAAAAAAATTTCACAAGCAGTCACATCCAGAAAGTATGTTAATTCGGTTAAGTATATACACCACCCCCAAACTTAATATACACATTGTCCTCAATGTGTGAAGGGTAAAGACCATATGAGATGGGTTTAAGAAACTTCCTGGTTTGTTTGATTGGTTAAGCCAAAATAGCTTCATTTCTTCATATTTGCACCTACGAAAAAAAAATGAAATAAAATAACAACATAACAAAATACAAAAACTAATAAATGCGCAAATAAGAAAAAGAAAAAAAAAATAAAATAAAACACATGGGTTGCCTCTCGCTTACGATTTATAGTCTTGACGACTTCTCAATTTGTTTTTCTTTTTATAAGTTAAAATTTGCGTGTCAAACAAAATCTCAACTTACGAGAAAACTGAAAAATAAATTAAACAAGCATAAATAACATTAAATTTTTTTTTTTATTTTTTTTTTTCGTTTTTTTTCTTTTTGTGTGTTTAGATTTGTGTGTCAAACAAAATCTCAACGCACGAGAAAATTTCAAAATAAAATAAACAACAAACAATAAGCAAAAAATAATAATAATAATAATAATAAATAAAAAAAATAAAAAATATTTATTTTTCTTTGTGCGAGATAAGATTTGTGTGTCAAACAAAATCTCAACCCACGAGAAAATTGAAAAATAAATTAAACAAGCAACAATAAAAAAAACGAATTTTTTTTTTTTGAATTAAAACCAGATTGATTGGTCTAAAATTAAGGTTGGCGATTGAAAAATTAAAATTTTTGGATGAAATAATTAAAAATTTAGGAGGGAGGAAGATAAATAGGAGATCCCATATCATACTTTATACTATTTAAATGAATATTATGATAACAAAATAAATTCAAATCTTTAATTCAAAATTAAATTTAAAAATCATATAAATGATTATTAAATAAATCAAATTTTATTAACAACTCAACTTTTAAAATTTTATTTATTTATAATAATATTCATCTATTTATAAATATCATAATTATTTTATTCTTAATTCTCATCGTTTCTCCTCTATTAAAGAAACTTAACTTCTAAAAATGGTAAAAGATATAATGCAACAAGGAAAGTTTTAAAAACAACTACAATAACCATGGTTCAGTACAAGGAACAATAAACATTAGGATACTTATAACTCATTTTTAAAAAATTATTCAACAACAATAAAGAATTCACTAACATTACGTCTCAATTAGGAAATAAAAAATCTCATTTGAAATGTGATAAATGAGATTTTAACAAGTATGCATTAAATATGCAACAAATGGGTGTTGGCGTGTGTGTTGTGGTACATGCTGTAGCAGTGGCAGACACCAATGTTAAGTGGAGCAAGAAATGAGAGACAATAATGTTAGTGGAGTCGTTGCTAGGGTTAGGGTTTTGTTTTCGTTTTCCTTAATATACATAGATCAATATTCTTGTACAGAAAGAGAGTAGAAATATATGAAACAATTGATAATTATGGATGACTTCTCAATTTTTGGTGATTCATTTGATATGTGTTTGCATAACCTTTCTTCGGTCCTACAAAGATGTGAAGAGATAAATTTGGTGTTAAATTGAAAAAAAGTGTCATTTCATGGTACAAGAAGATGTTGTTCTCGGCCATCTAATTTCTTAGAAAGGAATTGAAGTGAATAGGACAAAGATTGAGACTATTGAGAAGCTACTTCCTCCAACATCTGCAAAGGAATTATAAGTTTTGTTGGTCATGTGGGATTCTATAGGCAGTTCATTAAGGATTTCTCCAAGATCTCTAAGCCTCTTTGCAATCTTTTGGAGAAAGAGAGGAAATTCAATTTTGATGAAGATTGTTTAGAAGCTTTTCTGGCGTTAAAAGAGAAGTTGATCATTGCTCCCATGATTATTGTATCAGATTAGAGTCTACCATTTGAGCTCATATGTGATGCTAGTGACTTTGCAATTGAAGCTATTTTGGGTCAATGCAAAAAGAGAGTATTCAATGACATCTACTATGCTAGCAAGACTTTGACCAATGGTCAGCTTAATTATGATACCGCAGAAAAGGAGTTACTTGTTGTTGTATATGCTTTTGAAAAGTTCTGCTCCTATCTAATTCGTACAAAGCTGATAGTTTACACTGATCATTCTATCATAAAATATCTTATTTCTAAGAAGGTGCAAAGCCAAGATTAATTAGATGGGTACTCCTGTGCAAGAATTCGATTTGGAGATCAAGGATAAGAAATGAACTGAGAATCAAGTGGAAAATCATCTATCTAGATTGGAGAACAGTGATGATGTCATAGACAAGACCATCATTGGCGAGACTTTTCCAGATGTGTAACTATTTTCCTTTGATCACAGAAGTGTGCCATGATATGTTGATTATGTTAATTATATTGTGAGTAATGTGCTTCCGCCTGATTCATCTTTCTAGAAGAAGAATAAATTCTTACATGATGTCAAGTACTATGTATGGGATAAGCCTTTTTCTTGTTTAAGCAGTGTGCGGATCAAATTATTAGAATGTGTGTTCCCAAGGAAGAAATTGAAGACATATTTAGGTAGTCATTCTTCACCCTATGAGGGTCATTTTGGAGGAGAAATAACTACGACTAAGGTTCTTCAATCATATTTTTATTGGCCAACTCTATTTAAAGATGCACATTTATTTGTCTCATACTGTGATAGGTGCCAAAGAGTTGTCAACATTTCAAAGAAACACGAGATGCCTCTTAAAAACATTCTTGAGGTGGAAATATTTGATGTTTAGGGTATTGATTTCATAGGACCTTTTATCTCTTTCTACAAAAACCTCTACATTCTTGTTGCTGTGTATTATGTTTTTAAGTGAGTGAAAGTAGTTGCTTTGCCTACCAATGACTCCAAGGTTGTGTTGAATTTCTTAAAGAAAAACATTTTTACTCATTTTGGCACTCCAAGGGCAGTCATCAAGGATGTGGGAACTCATTTTTGCAACAAATATTTTGAAGCCCTCCTTGCCAAATATGGGGTCACTCACAAGATCGCAACCTCTTACGATCCTCAAACAAGTGGGCAAGTTGAGATTTCAAATAGAGAGGTGAAGAGGATCCTTGAGAAGACAGTAAATCCTTTTAGGAAGGATTTATCTAAGAGGTTAGAGCATGCACTTTAGGCATACCAAACAGCATATAAGACACCCATTGGGATGTCTCCATATCAGTTATTTTTTTGAAAAGCTTGTCATCTCCCAGTTGAACTAGAGCACAATGTGTATTGGGTAATCAAGAATTTGAATTTTGACATGAGAGTTGCTGGCGAAAAAAGGGTCTTCTACAACTCAATGAGATGGATGAGTTTCATCTACAAGTATATGAAAATGCTAAGCTATATAAGAAGAAGACAAAGAGATGGCCTCACCCCATGCGAGAGAGTCACAAGTGGAGTCCAGCTATTCTATATAGCCCAGCACACGAAATTCCCTTGTGTCGCGATCCACCAAATCTTTGTGTGCCCTCACATCTCACCCAGTTTGAAGCCGCCATATGTCTGATTATTCTTCCAGCAAATCCTAGGTCACCATGTGTTGTGTATAGTGTAAAATAAAAATTCAAAAAAATTTCTCTTGCCAGCTTATTTTGCACGGTTTTTATCCTTTTTGGCACGCGTGTTTTAAAAAATAATTTTTGGTGTATTTTTAGAGAACGTAGAAATAATTTTTGGAGTTAGGTTTTTTGTGATTGTTTTGTCTCTAAAAAATAGAGAGAACATGCAGAAGTCATTTTTTGGTTTTTGTTGTTGTTCTGTTAAGTAAAAAAAAATATAGAGACGGAAGAGAGTAAAGAAGAAGTAAAAAGGAGGAACTTCATTTTTTCATCGAGGAATCATGAAAGATTTTCTTCTAATGTCCTTTTCTTTTAATTTAATTTCTTTGAAATTTCTAAATATTTTTGGATTGTAATTTCAATATTTTCTATGAGCTAAATTATTTGTTCTAGTTTTGCAATATAACTTAAATTATGAAGCTTGAATTAATTATTTTTGAATAATTTATGGGATGTTGCTTTTAGTTTGTTTATTCTATTTGTGCTTAGTGCCTTTAATTGTTGGAAGATTAATCAATTGGTCTGTGAATCCTAATGAACTTGGAAAATAATTTTGTGTGTTTTTCTCGTGGATAGAATAACATATATATATATATATATATATATATATATATATATATATGGAATAGGAATATACCTTTATTGTATGTGTAGTTATTGAGAACTTTGAGCTTAATGAATCTTTGGTAAATTTGATTCTCATAGGAATATAGTTAATTAATTTAGTGAGATGTGTCTATTTGTTCTCGAAAGAGACATGCGGATAAATTATAAGTTATTGGTTGACAAATTAAATGCTAGAACATAATCAAGAGAAAATAATATGATTCAAGTTGATTAAGGATTCGAGTGTTAATCTCATATATTGTTATTTAAAATTAGTTTAGTTAAACTCTATCCAAATATCATTTGTTTGGATAAAATTAGGTTGAAATAATTTTAGTACTTAACAAAGATTAGTAACAAATCCCCGTGGGAATGATATCGTATTTATCACTTATTACTTGTGACCGTGTATACTTGCACGTTGATGTTCTTTTAAATCACCAACATGGTTAAACGCGTGAACTGACTTTAAATTTAAAGTCTGGCCATTTAAAGCTCGGTTAATAACTGACTTTAAAGCTCGGTTTTGGCATAGTGTATGTTTTTTATGTTTTGTGATATTTTGTAGAGACCATGCATAGAGAAAATACTTTGAGATCATCCTCTTAGGAGAGCCCATAATATCCCATTTTCTCGGGCTAGCGAGAAAGTGATGTCGTAGGGTCTACCAATGATATAAGAACTTTGAATGCAGAGGAGCTATCCCAACCTCAACCAGAGAACCCCCACCTCTCATCCATAGGTTGTACCTATAATTAGGTTGAATATGCCTTATACTTAAATATATATCTTGAGGTCATGGGAAGGAAGATGAGGAATAAAGGGATTGGTAAGCCCACATGTCGTACCAAAGGTTGGGTAGCCAAGGTCAAGACCAATGGTTTGTCCCCTCAGGATGAGGAAGAGGATAAGGAGAACATACGACATTCTCTTATTAGTTTAGATGATGATTCCTATGTTGGGCACCCGTGATAGCAACCTACCTCTAGTTGGGTGAACATTCTTCTTTGAGAAGGCCTTATGGCTGGCGATCATATTTCATCTTTCCCCTTTATAAGAATTTTTTTTGCTAAGACTTAACTCGCATCAAGCTAGTTGATGCTGAATGTATGTAGGTATCTATTCTACCTCACATTGATATGTAGAGAGCTTGGGGTTGAACTGGAGATGCCTGAGTTCAATTAGGCATATTTATTGAAGAAGAATCCTACAAGCGTGATGAGAATCTATATGTCAGTGAAATAAGGTTGGGGCATAAACACGATCCTCCCTAAGAACAAGAATAATTTGAAGGAGTATTTCTTCTATGTCTCTAGTCAGTGGGAAATTCTAGATAGCAATACTAGGATGATAAGGAGCATTTAAGTTGACACCAATGTCATGATAAGGAATATGAGCTCCTTTATCATGACCTTAAGCCACAAGGTGAAGCAACGGTTGGTTGATATCCAAAACTATATGCCTGAGAAGACTCTATCGAGGCATCTATTAAACATTTTGTGCTTTATTATGTGTAATTTAATGGGGCATGGCTCAGTAGAGCCCCCTCACATGATTATACGAAAACCCTGGGCACCTTCAAAGTGTAGGACTTTTCCCATAGACAATGGGGAAAGGTTCGAGGTGGTAACATATGATAATGAACTAGCCCTAAGCCTATAAATATTTTGTTTTTTTATTTAGCCTGCACTTGTAAAACTAGCACTTTTTGTGACAGATAACATGGAGTTCAATTCCTCTGAGCTATTAATGTAGTGTTAGAGTAAGCTCACCCACCTTAGAGAGACGAGCTCCAAAGGGAAGACGATGAGCAAGTTCTTTGGGCAAGAGGGCTACACAACCTTGTAAAAAAGGAAGAAGAAGGTTACCATCGACTAGCCCGTGCCCTTGAATGTCGTTGAGCTGTCACTAACATCCTAGGGTCCACATGCATCACCAACTATCAGGTCGGGTCAACAAGCACCTACTCCCCCTATGAGGGATTTGAGAAAAGAGAAGGGTTTCATCGATGGCCTCACTACATACGTTGAGGGAGTAGCCCTATATAGGGGCATGTCACCAGCTCCCTTATATAGTACACGAGAGACAACTCGATGCCATGTGTGAAGGCATGAACACTAGGGTCATGCTCAGTTGCCTTATGTACGAAGAAAATGTTAGTTCGACCTTGTTTCTAATTGAGCCTTGGGCTTTTATATATTAATGACCTTGCATTATTTGTCTTGTTTTCAGACACAACTCTTTCATATGCTGATTAAGACTTAAGGTGAGGAGATTTTGAAGAATGAGCTCATAATGGAGAAGTTGTCTAAGGCCAAGAACGCTATACCGATGGCTAAGGTAAAAAAGTGGGCGAGCGAGGATATCGATAAGAAAGAAAAGCTGTCCAAGGCCATACATGAGTTGAATGATAACTCAAAGCATTTAGAGGAGCTCAAGAAGGCCTAGAGGAAGGCTTAGGTTGAAGAGGAATCATGTAGGCTCAAAGAGAGTGAGAGGAAGCGTGAGCTTAAAACAATGAAGGAATAGCTCTCATCGAGCATTGAGATAGGGTACAATCTGGCCATGGACTCCTTCAAGAACAAGGCCAATAAGAGAAGTCTAGGGAATACTATAATTAAATCCTGAATATCCTGATCATTCTTTAATACTTGCCCACTCCAACCCAAGACAAGGGTGAGGAATAGGGCTTGGATTCTGGTACAAGTGATAATGGGCCCGTGGTAGGAGATGAAGATGGTAGAGCTAGGGACCTCTGATATTGGTATTGGGTCGAGTTTCTCTATATTTCAAACCCACATTCTTGGTCTTGGGTCAAGTTATCCTATATTCCAAACCCATCTTCTCAGTCTCAAGTCGAGTTCCCCTATATTCCAAACCAATCTTCTCGGTCTCTTCAACATGCTGAGAACCATATATATTTCTTTTAAGTTCGAAGCCACTCTTAATTGTGTGGTCACAAACTCATATTTGTAAACAATTAATTTTGAGAACAACTCGTATTACATGTATGATTGTGTATTTATGGCATTTATAGTATTAATTATAGTGCTGACCCACCTCCTTGCTTTGAAGGACATGTATCATTAAATTTGTCTCATTATTATTCACTATAAAAAGGGTTATAAGTGTTGTAAAATTTAGACATCCATTTTTCTTGTTTGATGTAGCTGACAATTTTTCTCCATCTTTCTTATGTAAACCTTATGGATTCTGATAGGGCAAATAGATGTTGAGCTCGAGCTTTAAAATTGGAGAATGGTAGGCTCAAGGTTGATGCAAATAAATTAAGAATCGAGTTATCTAGGCTCAAGGATAAGCTTTCCCTTTATGAAGAGACCAAGTATGAGCTGGACTTTTGTAAGGAGCAACTATACCAAACTTAAGCTCAAGAGATGAGGACCATGACTAAAATGGATGCTCTCATTGATAAGGAGTCATATTGGGCAACCTTATATATGAAGTGATCTAAGGGCATCTTCTTCAAAGTGATGAGTGTTGTTGAGGAATTGGAACATTTCGTACTTAACTCGAGCTTAGCTCCTACTAAAACGAGGGTCAATATTCATAAGAAAGTTGTCAAGATTTAGGCCAAGTTGTTACCCTTAGTGGAGGAGATAGACGACCCGAACACTGGTCATGTGTCCAAACAGTTGAGAAAATTTTAACTTTGTGAGAAACCGAGCTCTCTAATATTAAATTTTGAAAGCTTTGTAAATTCAAGCAATAAACTTCTATTTTAATAAGATGAACCTATATTGCTTGATTAATGTACTTTATTTTTGGTGGTACAAGCATTCTACCCAGTTCTTAACTGGGGTGATCAGCTCACGGTGTGTAATATTGAGAAAAAAATACTCTACTCGGTCTATGATAGAAGTGATCAACTCTTTCTTTGAGGGAAAAGGTTCTACCTGGTTTGCGACCGAGGCAATCAACTCTTTCATTGAGAGAGAGTGTTTCTTCCTAGTTTATGATCGAGGTGATCAACTCTTTCTTTGAGGGAGAACATTTTACCTAGTCTACGATCAATGTGATCAACTCTTTCTTTGAGGGATAGTGTTCTACGTGGTTTACGACCGAGGTCATCAAATCTTTCTTTGAGGGATAGCGTTCTACCTGGTCTACTAATAAAGTGGTCAAATCTTTCTTTAAGGGAGAGCATTTCACTTGGTCTATGATCGAGGTGACCAATTCTTTCTTTTAGTGAGATCGTTCTACTTGGTCTACGGCCATAGTGATTAACTCTTTCTTTGAGGGAGAGCATTCTATCTAGTTTGTGATCGAGTTGATCAAATCTTTATTTGTGAGAGAGCATCCTACTTAGTCCACGACTGAGGTGATCAACTCTTTTTTTAGGGAGAGCATTATACCTGGTCTGTGATCGAGATGATCAACTCTTTCCTTATGGGAAAGAGTTCTAGCTGGTCTGCGACCAAGATGATTAACTTTTTAACAATTAATATCAGAAGAGAGTCATTGCTTGTAAATAGTTACCTCATATATATAAGGATGATAAATCATAGTTCATTAGAAGTAATACTTTTTCAAGTGTCAGGCATTCTAACATGCACTATCTTCAGCTTCTTCAATACTTCTCAATAAGTATGCCCTTTCTAGATTCATCTCGACTATTTGGCATGGCCCCTCCCAATTTTCACCCAGCTTGTCGACCATCTATTCTTTCTTGTTTGGAAAAACCCTTTTGAGAACCTAATCATCTATGTTGAAAGCTTTGAAATGCATAACCTTGTTGTAATAGTCTGTTACTCTTCGTTCTTCTTGACTATCCTTCTCAAGACTTTATCCTTCTTTCCTAATGTGAGGGTTAGATTAAATACTTTACCTATAGCACTCTGGTCCTTGGTTAGGGCTAATCGTACAGTGAGCATTATGATCTCAATTGGTATTATAGCCTCAATTCCATATATTAGCTAGAAAGGTGTATCATTGGTGCTCCCTCAGGGGCTAGTCTTGATATCTCACAGTGCCCTAGATAGCTCCTCAACCCATCTTCCTTTAGAACCATCCAACCTTTTCTTTAGTAAGGTGATTATCAAATTGTTAGAAGATTTGGCTTGACTGCTTGCTTGTGGATGATAAAATGTTGAATGATACATCTTAATGTTGTATTTGCTAGAAAACTCTTTGATGTTCCAGCCCATAAATTGTCTTCCATTATCAATAACAAGCTCTTTGGGCAGGCTAAAGCAATAAATTATAGATTTCTAGATGAATCGAATCACTTCATCTTCTCGTATCCTTCCCAGAGGTTCTGCCTCAAGCCATTTGGAGAAACAATCTATGACCACTAATAAAAATCTCTTTTGGCCTTTTGCTTGGGGTAAAGGTCCTGCTATATCAAGCTCTCACTTGTAGAAGGGCCATGGGTTAACTACCCCTGTCATGGTGGTTGGAGGTGAGTGTGACAATGCAGCGAATCTTTGACACTTATTGCACACCTGGTTATACCTTATGCAATCTGTTAGCATAGTGGGTTAGTAGTACCCCTGCCTCATAATTTGCTAGGATAGCCTCTTTCCACCTGAATGAGAGCTACACTTTCCCTTGTGGGCTTCAAACATAATTTTTTCAAACCCCTTCTTATCTATGCATAAGAGCTCGAGTTTGAGTGTAGTTCTTTTGTATAATTTATCATTTTCAATCATGTATCGATCTACCTTAGCCTTCATTTCCTTTGTGAGTTTCTAATCCTGGGGTAGGTCTCCCCTTTTCAGGAAGTCAAAGATTAGGGTGAACCATAGGCTTATGATAGCATTCATGCACTCGACTATTTTTTCGGCCTTTTTCAAACTAGTTATTGTCAGGATCGTTACCTATACCACTCGAGTGCGCTTGGCTTATCGCATGGAGGCTAGTATAGCCAAATCATCGGCATGACCATTCTCATTTTGTGGCTATCTCCTTGATCTCAAAGTTGTAAAATTTTGGACACTCATTTCTTAGTTTCTCCATATATCTCTTCATCTTGCTATCCTTAGCTTAAACGTGCCCAAGTATTGGTTGACCACTATTCGTGAGTTGCTATGCAAGGTGATGTTATCCACTCTAAGCTTATTAGCCATCATGGCCCTAAATATAGTTGCCTTATACTCTACAACATTATTAGTTACTTGGAAGTCGAACCTGATAGCATACTCGAAATAATTTTCATCATTATCACCTATGATCCCTAGATTTGCCCCACTCTAAGCTTCTTAGCCATCATGCTGCCATCAATGAATACCTACTTGATTTGCCCCTCTCTTTAATCCACACCATATAATTCTTCTTTTACCTCATCATTGGTAACCTTTAGTGATTCACTAAACTCAACCACAAACTCAGTCACCACTTGCCCTATAATGGCGGTTCTAGACATATACTTGATATTATACTCATCTAGCCCTATGGAAATTTGTGCCAATCTTGATGAGTGCTCAAAAAGCACTAAAATAACCATGATTTTATGCAAATTAATTGATTAAAAATATATATATTTATATGTTTTATCATATATTTATATAAATTTGTCTTTTTCGGAATCACGAGTATTTTTTTTTCAGGTATTTTGGCTTAAAAATGCAACTTAAAGACTCAAAGAGGAATACTGGAAGCAATACATCACAAATATATTAATAAATAAATGCGTAAAGGTCGACAAATATGGAAAAATTGGACAAAGTGGGTCAAAAAGGTCAAAAAGGAGAAAAACGCGGCATGACGCCCATTTCTATGAGCTGCGCTGGTTCTGCTGCCAGGTTAAATGCATGCGCGGCCTTTGTTCACTTGTTCATGCGCAGCGACTATCGCGGGCACGCATATTCACCTTGTAGCCGAGTTGCAGCGGCAACGGCTGGCCAGGCGTCTGTGCCAGCGGTACCCTCGCGCGCCACGCGTTTTCACCCCATTTTCACGTGCTGGCGACCCTGACGTCATTGATGACCTCGGCATTTTCCATTACACATTTTTGAATTTCTTAATATTTTTTTTAACATTTTTTACTCATTTTTCTCTCGATCCTAACTATAAATACCGTTGCCTTCAAAACACACCCTCAAAACCTCCAAATACATTCTTTTCTCTCTTTCTTTCTCTCTTTTCTTAGATTTTTAGTTTTTCTTATGTTTTCTTAGTTTTAAGCTTTTCTTAGTTAATTTCCCTTAGTTTTAGAGTTCTTCCCTTTTTAGGGAAGAACTAGTTATGTTTTTTGTAATATTTTAGCTTTTTATTCAATAAATGGGAGTGCAAATTTAGCTTGGAGTTTTTCTAGCAAGAATGGCATCAAAATCTTGTAAGGATTTTATTTTCTTTGCGAGTTATTTTTTATCTTTATTCTTACATGTTATATTTAATTTAATACGTGATTAAATTTAAGCGTACTATTTATTGTAAACATGATATAATAATAACGTTGTTATGCTTTGCGAAATATTAAATAGGTAAAAATCTCTAAAATGAATTGATTTTATTTTTATTCAAGATTTTATATTAAGAATGTTAGAGAGAAATATATTATTTTTCATTACAAACTTAAATCTTAAAATTAGATTTTAAGGTTTAGTTATCGGTTTAATTTAGAGTAGTGCTCTTTTTATTTGTTGGTACAAATCGCTTAGGTAGTTAGAGTGAAGCTACTATTTCAAAAGTTTTATAAAATTATTATCTGAAAATGTATTATTGACAACATGTTTTCATTAGTAGTTTTAAAGCATTGAAAGTTAGTACTCGGATAACTAAATTGGTAGGTTTAATTTGGACACCTTGAATAAAGTTTAAACTGTCTAACCCATGAAAGGTGGCATTTAAATAGTTCATTTTCAATCTCTTAGAAAAAGGAATTAATTTAATTAACCAAATTAGTTATCAACCCGCTTTACATAGGTGTTAATTGATTTGTTTAGTTAACAAAGAATATCTAACCCGCCCAAAGGTGGTATTAAATACAAAAAAAGGGAGAATCAATAAATATCAATTCATATCTTTAATAACCTAAATAATACGAGCAAGCATAATTAACCCGTTATTATATCCATAAATACTCCACTTTATTTATAAAAGATAAAATTTGCACAAATGTTTATTAAATCTATGTTTAATTTTACGTAAGTAGATTAAAACACAAAAAACCCAAAATATCGTGACGGGATGTTTAGGATTTAATTTCGTTTTTAAAAGTTTGAATAATAAATTAAAAACCACATACACATTCCTTCCTTAGATCGACAGGGAGTATACTTATCATTTTCTACGAAATGATTAGGTACTTTGAGAGTTTATAAATATAAAACCAAAGTATTGGCGAAGATCGGCGTCTGCGGTTTTTAAGATTCATCAAGTTTTGGCGTAGTTCTTGCGGGATGACTCCGTTGCAGGGATGGCATCAAAGTTTTTGGCAATCCCGATTCTTCTCATCAATACCCTAAGAAACAACAAAGACGAGAACGATGTTCTAATTTATTGTGTTCATGAGGGTGAAGAAGAACAAAACAAGGAGTTAGTTGCTTTGTTTAATCTAGGTACAATTGTGTTTTTATGCCTTAATTATTTGATTTGTACCTAGTTGTGGGTTATCTAAAACTCAAAGTATGCCTCTAGTTTTAAGTACAAAAAGAAATTTGAAAATCAATAGGGCATGACTGAAAAAGTATAGGTAGACAACCTTGTCTTACCTGAAGGTTTGATTGACTCAATGATGAGGGGCATTGAGTTTACTTAAATACAATCCCAGTTACGTCTTGCTAAGGCGTTAAACTAGCGGATGGGAGAGCAACCCATCATTTTGGTAATTTTCTTTTATTTCTTTTATTTACTTAATTATTTCATTTTAATTACATGTGAATAATTTTTAAATTGTTAAAACTAAAAATATTTGTTGAGATGTTAGAAGTTCCAGCGATGCAATACGTATACTGCGTTAATGATGAATATGATGGATACTTGCATTTTCCATTACTTACTTGCACTTTCTCAAAAAATAGGTAATCTTTCTTCTTTTTTCTCTTTATCTTTAAATTCTGATTGTTACATTGAGGACATGATGTAAGTTCTAGGTTGGGGGTGGTGAAAAGTTACCATGCTTAATTAAAAAAAAAGTTTTAACAATTTAAAAATAAAATAAAAAATTTAAAAATAAAAAAAATATACTTTTTCATTTTTTGTGTGTTTGGTTTTATTTCTATTTTGTGTGATTTAGTAATTTTTGGAATAAAAAAAAATTTCACAAAAAATTATCTTTTCTTCAAATCAAATTTAAGTAATTTTTGTCTTTTGTCTTTGTTAGATTAATTTTTGAAAAACATATCATGAAATATTTTGTAATTATTTTTGATAATTAGTTAGTTTTATGCATAACTAGTATTTCTTGATAAGATGTGGAAATTATATTAAACCCAAAATCGGTGTTTATGAATTTTTTAGTGGAGACTACCTTTGTGAGATATAATTTGATATAATTTCTTTTATTCGAGTGAAATATATATTTTTCTCTCCAAACACATTTCTTATTTATTCAAATTTTTAGATGATCTCTATAGGTATTAGCATTGAATGTATGAATTTTTTTTCTCATCTTAATAGAGTATCATATATTTTTTATTATTATTTTTGCTTAGATTAAATGATTTGAGTAGAAATTGATAGTATATGCTTATATCTCATTTGCTTAACATTGATATTTTTTATCTCATTTATGCATGACTACTACAAAAACAAAAAGACATATATGGGGTTACCTAAACCAAGATCAAACAGAAAAGCCACAAAATTATCCAACTACAAAATCCAAAAAATGTCAATGCATACGTATGGGTTGACTCTACAAAAATACACATATTGAAAAATATCTACGGAAAAAAAATAGAGAGATAAAAAAATAGTATCATCTATATAATATGACCGTTGCTACAATGTTGTGAGTACATGCTTTTTCCAAAAGAAAGATATTTGATGTATTTCTCTAAAAATTCATTGCACTTTCTTCATTTGTAAAAGTATATCTTGAAATTCTTTCTTAATGAGTTTGATTTATGCATGAAAATAATTTTTATATATGATATCTTTATAATTTATACATTTGATTCCTTTAAATGAGATCAATGTTAAAATAACACTTTGAGCCTTTATTCTTTATACATATGCGAACATATTAGTTCATTTCTATACATCAACTTCTTTCGCGTATAAAATAGTATGAGTGTTTGAACATGGGATTCGGTGTTTGAGAGTATTGACTTGTGAGGAATAGAGTCGAAGCGGAGTACGATTCATGACACTTTGAAATTGGGTGAAATTAAATTGATACATTTTTGACATGAAATATGAAAATGATTTTCGAATAATTATTATAATAAATCATGATTGTTTGAAGAAAGATTAAAATAACTTATGCTTGAGATTTTAATTATGATCTTAAAGGAGATTAAAAAGTATGAGACATTTTTGTGATATGTTGGTTTCTCTTATTCAAAAAAAAAAAAATTAATTTTTGATTTTGTTGTAATTTTAGTTTTTGATTTCATTGTTTTCATTGTTATTTTTTTATTTTTACATTTAGTTTAATGTTTGTGGGTATCATTCTTGAAAACCTCACATGAGACCTGAAACTTCGTCATAGAGCTGACTGGGGTTTAAAAGGCTTTTGTTGCATAGGCTAAATGCAAGCCGTTTCCAATCCACGAAAGTGATTTAGGATAGTTTAATTTTTAGTTTTTATCGCTTCTCTTGCTAAGGGACTAGCGAGAAGGATTAGGGGGTTGTGATGAGTGCTCAAAGCACTAAAATAACCATGATTTTATGCAAATTAATTGATTAAAAATATATATTTATATGTTTTATCATATATTTATATAAATTTGTCTTTTTCGAATTACGGGTATTTTTATTGTTTTTCGAGTATTTTGGCTTAAAAATGCAACTTAAAGACTCAAGAGGAATATTTTTGGAAGCAATACATCACAAATATATTAATAAATAAATGCGTAAAGGTCGACAAATATGGAAAAATTGGACAAAATGGGTCAAAAAGGTCAAAAATGTCAAAAGGAGAAAAGCACGCGCGGTGCCGGTGCTCGACTCATGGCTGCGCGGATTCTTGTTCATGCGCGCGGCCTTGCGTGCGCAGTTTCATGTTCGTACGCGTAGCACTACATGCGAACGCGTTCACGCGCGCGGCCAGGAGCTACCATTGCAGCGGCCGCCCCAGCCATGCGCGCTGACGTTTTCACCCCATTTTCACATGCAGCCCGTGACATCATCTTGACGTCATTGATGACCTCGGCATTTTCCATTACGTTTTTAATTTTTAATATTGTTTTTAACATTTTTTACTCATTTTTTCTCTCCGTCCTCACTATAAATACCCTTCCCTTCATTCCAAAACACCTTCAAAACCTCCAAATACATTCTTTTCTCTCTTTCTTTCTCTCTTTTCTTAGATTTTTAGTTTTTCTTATGTTTTCTTAGTTTTTAGCTTTTTCTTAGTTAATTTCTCTTAGTTTTAGAGTTCTTCTTTTTAGGGAAGAACTAGTTATGTTTTTGTAATATTTTAGCTTTTTATTCAATAAATGGGAGTGCAAATTCCGCTTTGGAGTTTTTCTAGCAAGAATGGCATCAATCTTGTAAGGATTTTATTTTCTTTCTTGAGGTTATTTTTATGCTTTATTCTTACATGTTATATTTAATTTATGCGTGATTAAATTTAAGCGCTAGTATTGTAAACATGATATAATAATAACGTTGTTATGCTTGAGAAATATTAAATAGGTAAAAATCTCTAAAATGAATTGATTTTATTTTTATTCAAGATTTTATATTAAGAATGTTAGAGAGAAATATATTATTTTTTCATTACAAACTTAAATCTTAAAATTAGATTTTAAGGTTTAGTTATCGATTTAATTTAGGTAGTGCTTTCTTTTATTTGTTGGTCTGAAATCTCCTTGGTAGTTAGAGTGAAGCTGTTATTTCAAAAGTTTTTATAAAAATTATTATACGAAAATGTATTGACAACGTGTTTTCGGTTAGTAGTTTTAAGCGTGAAAGTTAGTACTCGGATAACTAAATTGTTAGGTTTAATTTGGACACCTTGAATAAAGTTTAAAGCTGTCTAAACCCTTATGCCCAAAGGTGGAATTTAAATGGTTCATTTTCCAATCTCTTAGAAAAAGGAATTAATTTAATTAACCAAATTAGTTATCAACCCGCTTGTAGGTGTTAATTGATTTGTTTAGTTAACAAAGAATATCTAACCCGCCCAAGGTGGTATTCATACAAAAAAGGGAGAATCAATAAATATCCAATTCCTTATCTTTAATAACCTAAATAATACGAAGCATAATTAACTTCGTTATTATATCCTTAAATACTCCACTATGTTATAAAAGATAAAATTTGCACAAATGTTTATTGAATCTATGTTTAATTTTACGTAAGTAGATTAAAACACAAAAAACCCAAAATATCGTGACGGATGTTTAGGATTTAATTTCGTTTTTAAAAGTTTGAATAATAAATTAAAAACCACATACATTCCTTCATAGATCGACATGGGAGTATACTTATCATTTTCTACGAAATGATTCGTGCACTTGCGAGAGTTTTATAAATATAAAACCAAAGTATTGGCAGGATCGGCGATGCCGGTTTTCGTTCATCAAGTTTTCGTTCATCAAAGTATTTGGCGATCATGATTCTGCTCATCAAATATCTCTATGACTTCTGGCCTTGTTAATACATTCTTAAGTGGTTGATAAGCTTTGGGAATCTATTAAGATTTGACTGATGTAGTAGACAAGGTGTTTTGGCTAGGAGTATGGAACTACAAGTTTGGAGGGCCATGACCAAATACAAATAAAGCATTGTCGCAATCCTTGTTCCAAAAAATTGATGTGTTCTTCCTCAGCATTTTGAAGAATGGAAAACACTTGTTTGCACATTTAGAAATGAATCTGTTCAATGCCAATATTCTTCAGTTTAATTTTTGAATCCACTTTAGACTGGTAGGAGGCCTCATATTGACTAGGGCTTATATCTTGTTCGGGTTGGCCTTTATCCCACAAATAAATATAAGATACCTAGAGAATTTTAATGAAGCAACACCAAAAACACATTATCTTAGGGTTAAGTCTTATTCCATACTTTTGGATTAAGAGAATATTTCCTCTAAGTCCTTGACTTAGTTTATAGGTTATGTAGACTTTTCCACCATGTAAAGATTTCTTTCTGGCTAGCTTGCAAACATCTTATTAACTAGATGTTGATAGGTGGCCCCTACATTCTTCAACTTGAATGGAATTCTATGTAGCAGAAGGTTCATTCCTTTATGATGAAAGATATTTTCTCCTCGTCTTTTGGGTGCATTTTGATATGATAATAACCAGAATATGCATAAAAAAAACTCATCAAGTTGAAACCGATGGTGGCATCAACCAGTTGATCAATACTTGGGAGGGGGGAAAAACCTTTTGGATATGCATCATTTAAGTCTGTGAAGGCCACACACATACGGGGTAATTTGCATACTTTTATTTGACAACCAAGAAGGGGTAGTTCACCTCTCTAATAATCTATGTCTCTTTGAGGGTAATCACCTCATTCTTTTCTCTAGGGAACTTCCTATTCCTTTGCTTGACAAGTCTAGCTTTCGGATCAACATTCAATCTGTGGGTTATGATCTCAAGGTCGATCCTAGGCATTTTTACAGGCCACCATGCAAAGATGTTAGAATTTTCCTTTAGGAAATGAGATAGCTACCCCCTCACCTTTGTTGTCAAGTTTGTGCCCAGTTGTAGAGAGTGGTCTTCCTCCTTATCCCCTATTGGTAGATCTTGCTTTTGATTTGTGTTGATGGAATTCGCTAGATATATACCTCCTGACCTTTTATGAAAAAGGCCCATGCTGTGGTTGCTACTTGGGAGTAGCCTAGTGACATTATAACAACTTTTGGCATTTTCCTAGTCTTCCCTTATTTCCTTTATGCCTTCCTTAGTTGAGTATTTGATGACTTGGTAGAAAGTGGATGGAATCGATTTCATCTTATGTATCCACGGTCTATCCCCTATTGGTAGATCTTGCTCTTGATTTGTGTTGACGGAATTTGCTAGACATACATCTCCTGGCTTTTTATGAAAAGGCCCATGTTGTGATTGCTACTTGGGAATGACCCCTTTCATAGTGGTATTATAATAACTTTTGGCATTTTCCTAGTCTCCCCTGATTTCCTTTATACTTTTCTTAGTTAAGTATTTGATGACTTGATGGAAGGTGGATGAAGTTGTTTTCATCTTATGTATTTAATGTCTATCCAAGATGGCATTGTAATATGTTGGACATCAATTACTATGAAGTTGATAATCACTGTACATCCCTATGTTAAGATTATATATATAGATAACCTATCCCTACGCCACTTTAATATATATATATATATATATAAAAGAATAAAGAGAACAGAGGAAGACGGCGGCCAAGGAGTCCACACAAAAAAAAAGCAGAAACGTAGAAAGAGAGAGGAGACAACCACATTTGGGAGAAAAAGAGAAAAAGCAGCGCAAAAACTAAGAAAAAATCTGGACACAAACGCGAAAGTATATTCTTTCTGTCATTCAATTTTCTTTCAAATTTTTTAAAAAAGTGACGGTGAATTTGTTTATGTTTAATTTAATTTTTAGTATGAATTAATTTATCTTTATTTTAGAAAAAAAATATAATTTAATTATGAACTATGTTTGATTTTCTATGTTAATTTAAATTATTTATTTTCGTGTTTGTCTAATTTATTTTAAGTTTAATACTTTTAATTAACTGGTAATTAATTAGATGATTTTAGTCTTATAATTTACTATCGAATGAGGGAATTATAAGATAGATTTGAAATATTTTGACATAAGTAAATATAGAGATCGAAAGACCTATATGAACCTGTGTAGTTTTAAAAATTATTGATCTTAATGATTTTTTGTTTTATTAAATTGCATATTCTTATGTAAATTAATAAACAAGATTATTTCTAATTGACTATCGAAATAGGCTTATGAATATTTTTGGAGATTGCTAACAAATAGAGAGAATTAAATTTAATTAGTTAGATGAGTAAAGCATACCGAGGGATTAGGTGGTCTTTGAATAATATCTTTATTTTCTTTTGTGCGTCTTTCTTTAAATTAATTTTATTTTAAATTTCAATTACAACAACCTAAGTGACTTCTCTAGATGAAATTAAGATTAATATAATTTTGGTATTTGTTAAAAATAAGTTATCAATCCCCGATGACGATACTCTTCTTATTACTTTATTATAAAACTACGATACTGTGCACTTGCAAATTTGCATCGATTATAGTGCTACTATTAAATTCCACCAAGGGTAGCTCTCTTTTTGCTATGTCGCTTTCCTTTATGCTTAAGGTCCTTATTGTTGACAGAAAAAGAAGGTCAATTGAGCTCCTAGTGTCGATCATGATTTGACAAATATCATAGGATCCTTTCCTCAGGATAATTGCTAAGGGGTCTTTGTGGGGGGACAAGGTTTTATCCCTCCAGATGAAGGTGATTTCAGTGGAAGACCTCACATTTTCTAGATGTTAAACATATAGAGAACAATGCAAGTCTTTGGCGTACCTCTTACGTGAGCTATTAGAGGTTCCATTAAGCTCGGGCTCTTCATGTATGGTATGAATAGTCCTTACATTGGACCCATTGTGAGGGTCTATGTCGCTATTGGAGGGAGCAGGTATGCTTAATGTCTCTTACTTGGGCTAACAACCTGCTCCTTTACTGTTGCATCCTACGAGGTCTTTTAGGTACCCTCTGGACAATAGATCCTCTATTTCTTCTTTCAAATGCCTACAATATCTTGTTTTGTAGCCCACATCCTTGTGGAAAAGCATGCCATTTAGATGTGTCCCTAAAGGAAGCTCTCATTTTTAGAGGCCATCTGACATTCTACACTTCCTCTATTCTCGATACTGCTCGGGCTAAGCTCATTCTCAAGGGTGGGCTCTTGAATGGAGATAGTAACATCTCCTAAGGCCCTATGTTCTTGGACCATTGGCCTGTGATTAGGCGTCAAATGCTTGTTTTTGTTGATTCTTTTGTCTTGGCTTGCCCTCTCTAAGCTTATTCTTCACTTCTCTTTTTTTGGTGCAACCTCTATAGTGGTCTTTCTATTCTTATCCAAAACCGAGCTCTTTTTCTATATTGACAAATTTTTTTCCCTCTCTATAAGCTTTCTCTAAAGTTTGTGGGACCATCTTAGTAGGTTCTGCAAACAAATTAGAATTCCTTAGTAGACCTTGCCTGAAAGCCTTTATCATAATATAGTTGGGGCAATCTACTATCTCTAGGTTTTCTTCCCTAAACATTCTCATGTATTCTTCAATGGATTCAACCTTTCTTTATGTGATTGAGAAGAGGTGGTGTGACTCATTCCTCAAGGGCTTATTGAAGGCGTAATTGGTAATGAACAACCTGGTAAATTGTGAAAAGAAGGTTATAGAACATGGTGCCAAGTTGTTGAACCACTTATGTGTTCCATCACAAAGGGTAACAACAAAAAACTTACACATTATGACATCTCTTTTTCTTGGGTGAGGCTGATAAGGGCCATAGTTGTCTTGAAGTGTTGCACATAAGTTACCATATATTTGGTACCTTTGTAGTCTAGGCACTTGGGAGCACTAAACTTTGATGGGAGCTTGTCATGCTCTATTTCATCAAAAAATGGGGAGACACAATTGCTCGTAATCCCTATCCACATCGTTCGAAGCCTTACCATTGTCTTGTCTTTCGTTGGCCCTTTTTAGGGTTTGGTCTTGCTTTTTATTAGCCTTTTTGAGTGTCTTGAATCATGTTTCCCAGGTTTCACACTCTTACAATAACTACTCGTTATTGGGCCCCGTTGAGCTAAGGGGAAGGTTGCCCCCAATTGTGTTCTCACATTGGGTAGGCTCGAGCACATGCTCAAGCCCGATTCTACCAATCAGGTTAACGGTTTAACCTTCAGGGGTAACCAGGCTTGGTTGTGATCGAAGTGCCATGTTTTCTCGCTTGATTTCCTTATGCTCTATTCTTAGCTCAAGAAGTTGGTATGCTAGCTCTTGTAGGGATCAACCTTTACTCTAACCTCATCATGGGCAGCAAATTATGGTCATAAGTTGGTGCTGCCTCCTCGTTTACTTATGATTATGGAAAACTATGCTTACTCATTAAGTCTCTTCTCTCAAAACTCGAGGTGAATCCATGAAGATATGGGGTCAGAAACCAAAGTTCAACCTTCGAATATGAGCCCTACAATGGGCGCCAAAATGTTGGGATTGATCTGATTTACAGAGAGAAACTAGAGAGAAGTTAGAGAGTTTTTGTGGAATGTGTAGATGTCTTGTGAGGTTCATATATATATAGAGCATTACATATACACTTGTCGATTACATAGAGAGTACACGACACAACGTGTCAGTAGGATACAAGAGTAAAAAAAAACACATTCAAAGCTTGAAGTCGACCACACCATGGCTTGGTCTAGAGGTCGACCTCACCATGGCTTGGTCTAGAGGTCGACCTTCCAACACCAAGGGTCTTGTGTATAGGCAGACCCATACTGTTAGTGCCGTTATGGGCGCACACAGGTAGGTTTTCCTGGAATGATTTGTCTAATGGCTCAAACTATCAGTTGGATTGAGTTGTTAGATGGATCGGGTTCTGGGTCGACCCATATGTCAAAACAATGTTTATTTTTATGATTATTAGTATTAAGAAATTTTTTTAAATGATAAAAAAATATTTTTAAAACTTATAACAATAAAATAACATTTCATTAATATTAAACAATTAAGTGTAAAATAATATATCAAATTTTTTTAATATTAAAAATATATAAAATGTACATAAAAGATATTATTTTATGAGTAAAATGTCATGAATATCTTATAATTTTTACCAAATAAGTAGATTAGTTCATAATTATTGAGTTAACTTATAATTTTTTAAAAATGTACTTTACTTGTATAATTTATGCATTAGGTATTATTGGTATTGTTATCACGTAAAGAATTTTTAATTATATAATTATTAAAATAAATAATTTTAATTTATAAAAAGTATTAAAAATAAATATTTATAATTTCATAATTTTTAGAGTGCGATTAACTTTTATAAATATTAAAATTATAAGTATTTAATTTAAAAAATATAAAATTAAATTACTAATTTATGTATAATAATAAAATTATTTGTGATAATTTTTAAAAAACTTATTAAAATTTTAATACTCAATATAAATATTATAAAATTAAAATTTTTAATACCTTACTTTCTTATTTTATAGGTATTAGTTGGAAGGGATTATTTTTTTCTTTTTCTTTTGGGTTTCATTATGAATTACTTTCTGGCGGATTTCGCGTGTTAGTGAAATCCCTTCTCTCTCTCGCTCGCTCGCTGTGCTTTAGAAATCGAAGGAGGCTTATTGTGTATCATAGAATCATATACTTCAAGAGTTTTCTCTAGAAACGAAGCAGAAGAAGCTCTTCTCCGTTGGGAAAAGCTTTCAATGTCTGTTCTTTAATCCTTCCTTTTAACTGTTTTAGAATCAATCTTCTTTTTTACTTCTGAATTTTTAATTAATATTTTCGTAATGTGATGCTCTGATCCATCTGGCGTTTCCTTCTCTTCGTTTCCCGAGAAAATTTGGCTTGTTTTGTTGGCTTGGATTTTTTCTTTTTTCTTCCCCTCCCCAATTTTTTTTTGGTTGAATCTCTGGCGTGATTTGAGAGCTGTTGGAGATCAGCGCTCTGTAATGAGGTAGTTGTAGACGTTGCATTTGTGCTTGTTTGGTGAGAAAATTGAGCTGAATGGATCAAAGTTTTAGTCTTTTAATTGGATCAAGTCGAGGAAAAGGAATATGTTTATGCTAATCCTGTAAATCACTCACTTGGGAAACGTTTTCAGAAGATGCAACTTCGTTCTTTGAGTTCGTCTTTTTTATTCTTTACCGACATTGTCTTGGCAGCTAATCGGAAACTAGTTTCTAATTCAATATTTTGTTCAGTCGCCGCTTACTGTTCCCCTTTTCTTTTCCTTTGTGTGTTCACTTTTTTATTTTTTATATTTTTAAAATGAAGTTTGTTTATTATTATTTATATACCAGTTACACGATCTTAATAACCTGAGTCACCTCGTATATATCCGAGGGTCAAGACCTCAAGGCCATGACTTAACCTAAGTAAACTACCTAATACATCATCCTAACGACCTGGCTCATCTTTGTATGTATATATGACAACATGAATACAGTGATTTGATTTTATGTAAAACTATTATGTATGTATTTTGGTAGTTTGAATTAGAGCACCAGTCTATGTAACCTTCACACCTATCTAATAGGTATTATGTTTACCTCCTTAGTGAGAAAAATAAAAGATCTGTTTACTATCAACATTTTATAATTCTCACTAAAATCACTTGAATTACTAACACATTACATTTTTTCCAAACAATTGACGTTTACTACAGGGTCTTAAATCTTTCTAGTCCATGCATTTGAGACCTTGTATTTTATCTCAAGTAGAATTAGCTCGTGTTTTATTGATATTTACTCCACATAAAATGACCAGTTTGTCATCACATACTGAGCATCCTAATAGTATCACACACCCAACTCTAGAATTTGATCTCAACGACCAAATACATTGCTCCTCGCCAACCATAACATCACATGATCATGAACTGGGTAGCGCTCAACCTTTAGTCAATGAAGGCATCCAAATCCCATCCTATCACAATACGGCCAGACTTGTCAGGACAAATCAATGGCCCGTAAGTTCATTAAGCTATAGCTTTAAAAGTACTCTTGAAAAGGCTGTTATGATGAAGAGTCTCCAAGGACAAATAAATGAGTTGTAGCAAGCGTTCACTGAATTTTAAAGAGCATAACAATCTTATATCCAGATTAGTATAGAAGGAATATTTGGAGTTTGAGAGTTCATTTCATACTCCTAGCCCACCTATATTAGACAATCACCCTCCAAGGAAGACGGATGTATCACGCATTCCCTACTCACAACGACCTGAGGGAGTTGTAGAACAACACCTACATACAGTTCCAAACCCCAACCTCATTCCAGGACCTTAACAGATGAATTCATCGGCTCATGAGCACTTAGCTCAACAGACACCCCATTCAATTCCAACACATTCGGGTTTGGGAAATGCTACTATTATGGGATTTTTAACCCCACCATATGATCCGAATGATGCCTTTGACAAAAAATTGAAAGACATGGGGGAGAAAATGTGGGCTAAAATGAACAATCGGTTTAAAGGACAGAAGAAGTTAAGACCTTGGAGTGATATCAAAACTGTGTGATCAGCTATTAACTTCACCTTTTTCAGACACCCTCGAGTTAACATTACCATTACCAAAATTCAATGCCCCCAAATGTCTCGCTTATAAAGGGGCGAAGGGTCATGTGGCTCATGTTCTTTAATTTAAAATGGCCATGGCTGTCGTAAGCCTTCCTGAGAACAAAAGAGAAGTGATGTACTGCAAATTATTCGTCGCTACCTTCCAAGAAACAACGCAACAATGGTTCGTGGAATTGGCTCCTAAGAGTATAAAAAACTTTGAAGTTTTGGTAAAGGCGTTATATTACCAATTATGCATACAACATGCTCATAAGGAAAGAGTCTCATCATTTGTTCTCGATCATCCAAGAGGAAAAATAGATAATTGAAGCTTATATGAGGAGGTTCAAGATGGAAAAATGGAAATTTTGCAATGTCTCAACTCCATAGCAATCGAAACTTTTCACAAAGGCATTAAGCTAGATACTGGCCTCTTCATCGAGTTGACAAAAACCACTCCTTGATCTCTGGAAGTGGTCTATGAAGAAACACAAAAATTCGTAAACGTGGAAAGAGAGATGAAATCCACTATGGGAGTGATAAACAGAAATGTGACTAAACCTACCTCAGTTAAAAGAGAAGAGAATAGAATGCCTACTAGGGATAGGTGCCCTAACCCTCCTCTTTTTAAACCTATGATCACTCCTAGGGGAAGTTCAGGGACTTGGTGTTCTACAGCTTTATCCCTTTGGAAGTCCTCCGTTACGTATTTCATTGACTGAGGTAGTGCAATGAATGGAGCATCTTAATAATGTCAATTGGCCACCGCTTATGAAGGCTCGACTAAGAAACCCCAATAAATACTGTGTTCCATAAGGACACAGATCATTGGACCAGAGATTGCAGGCGCCTTAAATGAGAGATCGAACATCTACTCTCAAAAAGATATCTGGGAGATATTGTTGATAGGACCAGGGGTCCACGAGAAGGAAATTGAGGAGGTAACAACCCCACTCATCAAGGCAGAACATCCCCAAATTTGGCTCCTAGGGACACGAATAGAACCAATCAACCCTCGCAAGGGGATGTTCACATAATCCACACTATACATAGTGGACCTATCCAGCAATTCAAGAAAAAGGTACGCTCTGGAAGTTAGGGACACAAATCGATTGGTCTATAGTTTGAAACTTGAGGGGTCGGTTTATCTTATCACCTTTGAAGGATAGGTCCTCCTATCTCATGATGACCCTCTGGTCATTACAATCAAAATTGCACATTGTGAAGTGTGCATGATTTTGGTGGACAATTGTAGCTCCTCAGATCTATTGTATTTATCTACCTTATTGGATATGGGGATAGATCCTAAAGATCCTAAAGAGATTACGTAACAACAAATGCCATTAGTGGGTTTCAACGACAGCGTAACCATATCAATAGAGACCATACGTTTATCGGTCTTTGTTTAAGGAGTAATAATCCTTACGAATTTCGTGGTATTAAATATTCTTTATGTCTTACAATGCAATTTTGGGTCGACCATAGATCCACAAGATAAAAGCATTACCCTCCACATACCATTAGGTCATCAAGTATCTTACTATTGAGGGGATCAAAGAAATCAGGGCAAAATAGGACAAGGCGAGGAGTTGCTACAATACTGCCATGAAAAATGCGTTACCCCCAGTGTCAAAGTAGCAATCAAAGAACAAAAACAATTCGAATGAGGGGATAGACCATGGCGGTAAACCCCAGTGATTATGAAATAATTCATATAGGAGACACCAGAGATGACAAGTCTGTGAAGATCAACTCCAAATTGACCCCTTTATTGAGAGCTACACATTGATTTTTTGTTGGATAATGTTGACCTTTTTGTGTGGAAGCCAGAAGACATGCCTGGCATTGATCCAGACATAATTTCCCATGAATTGTGTGTAGATCACACCAAAAAACCAATTCAACAACGAAAAAAAAGATTCACTCAGGATAAAAGCGATATTATCAAGACAAAAGTCAATTCTTTAAGGAGTGTGGGTTTGGTTCATGAGGTCGCTTACCCAACTTGGCTATCGAATGTGGTGTTGGCAAATAAATCGGGGGGAGAATGCAAAATGTGTGTCAATTTTACGGATCTTAATACGGTGGCATCAAAGAATTGCTTCCCATTACCAAATATTGATCAATTGGTCGATGCTATGGCTAGTTTGAAACAATTAGGTTTCATGGATGCATATTCAGGTTATCACTAAATCCAAATGATCCCAGAGATGAAGAAAAAAAAGCATTCATCATAGAAGAAGGAACCTATTGTTATACAAGGATGCACTTCGGCCTAAAAAATACAAGTGTTACCTACCAAATGATGGTCAATAAAATGTTCGAAGACCAAATCGGTTGAAACATGGAAGTCTATGTGGACGACATGATGGTAAAATCCAAGTGCGCCAAGGACCACATTTATGATCTTAAGAAGGTTTTCGTTATAATAAAGAGCTACTAGATGTGGCTTAATCCAAAGAAGTGTATCTTAAGGATAACCTCGGGAAAATTCCTAGGGGCATAGAGGCCAATCTCGACAAAATTTCAGCCTTGATAAACATGAGATCTCCAAGTTGTTAAGTTGTTTTAAGGAGATCCAACACCTAAACGGCCGTATAGTCGCACTTAGTGGCTTTATTTTCAAGTGTACTGAAAAGTGTTTTCCGTTTTTTCAATTGTTGAAGAAAAATAAGGAGTATGTATGGGATGCTGATTGCGAACAAGCTTTCCAATCCATCAAAGACTATTTGGGGAAGGCACCTCTTTTCACCAACCCTATTGTAGGTGAGGTGCTATACATGTACATGTCTTTCACGGACAAGGCTGTTAGTGCTGTATTAGTGGTTGATAAAGAAGGAAAACAACACCTCGTATACTATGTAAGCCACTCCTTAACAAGAGCGCAACAACTATACCCTTCTTTGGATAAGGCAATGTTTACTGTAAGGATGACACACAAAATAGTGGTCTTCACTTCACACCCCTTGAAGAATATCTTGGGTAAGTTGGATCAATCTAGCTGTCTTTCTCAAATAGCTATTGAGTTAAGTGAGTTCAAGATACACTATAAGCCATCGTCGGTAAAACTATTATGTATGTATTCTGATAGCTCGGATTAGAGCATCATCCTATATAACCTCAACACCTGTCTAATAAGTGCTATATGAACATTTCATACTTCTCACTAAAATCATTGGAATCCCTAATATACTAAATTTTCTTCGAACAAAGTTTATTAGAAAGATAACTCCTGATGTAAGCTAACGATTTAACGGAACATGATGATAGAGGAGTGGAGAGCCCTTAAAAGGATACTTTATGTCATTTTTATTTTTTTCAGGAAATGTTGTGTTAATAGTCTCCTTGTGTTATCGTGTCAAGGATATTTTTAAATTTGCTCCTTGTTTTTATGAACACATTGATACTCTGGCATTCTTTTAATTTGTTTCTTAGAATAATTGGAATCTGCATAAATCATAATGAATTATGCTTTTAACTTGTACAGTGAAGCTCTTGAATTTACTTTGATGTTCTCGTGCAGAAATTGCTGAGTAACTAAAATTAAAAGGAATGGGTTTCTCCCCCATTTGCTGAACTTCTGCTCTTCTCCCTGAATTTGTAGAAAGATCAGGTTTGTGATTTGTTTTGAATTTCCCCCCCTCTATTTCTCGTCCTTCGTGCTTCTGTGCTTCATTTTCTCTGCACTTGTTTTTTTTTTTGAAGGTTGTCTGATTCACCGGAGTCCTGGTTTAGAAATGAGCTGGAATCCACACATGGAGGTCCATTACATTAACAACAGCTACCCATATAGCACAGCAGGAAGCTTTATGGAATATGTTGAAGGTCTAACGTATGAACATGTGAATTACATTTTCTCTGGTGCTTCACATGCTCAGGTACTTCTTTTGGATGTGTGAATAAACTTTCCATATATGGCATAGTTGGCCTTATTAATTTTATGTTTGTTCATCTACATTATGGTGAAAACTACTACTTTTTTTCTGTTGCAAACTTCTTTTTTATTAATGGAAGGTTTATGCTAGTTTGTTTAATCAATCAGTATTAGTAGGTTTATTTAAGTTTGTGACCTGTGATCTGTGATATATACGGTCTGAACTGAATTGTTCTTTGACTCTCATTTATGCTTCATGTGTATGAATTCATATTCCCACTACCAGAAATGCTTACTTTTGATCTTTCAAATATGCAAGTGCATATTTGCATGTGTCTAATTATGCAAGTATCTTCACAGTTTCTAGTTTTCATCTGAAGATCACTCCTATTGTTAGGTTATTTACATGTAATATTAAGTTCCTTACTAATCATTGTAGGATAGTGTTTATCCCTCAATGAGTTCTACCTTTTACAAGTTTGGGTTATCAGAACCTATTGAGAGCACTTCGTATTATGATGTTGGTTATGCTTATGAGGTCCATCATCCTAATCCAATCAGTGATGACTATAGAAGACCCATGGACAGCTCTTCTACTTTGTCCAGTGAACGGACAGCTACAATTAATTCAGAACGGGAAGACTACGCAGATACTCATGCGCACGAGAGTCCTGTAGAATGTAAGTTTTGACTTAACACCCCCCACCCCCCCCCCCCCCAAAAAAAAAAAAAAAACATTTGATCATTTATTTAAAATTATGGTCTCTTCCTTTCTATGTGGATCTCACATGATACTAAAAAAGAGCGCTCTTATGAAATGCACGATCAGGGATTACTTAGTTTTCCTTTTGGACACGTAAGGTGAGGAATTTGAATGGTTAAGATGCTATGGACTATAGGGGCTGCTCTAAGGGGCACTTCAACCTGAAGCATGCTACCATTGGATTGGAATGACTGGGATCAAGAGGAGTGACTTCCAAGTCAACTCACTTAATAGGATGTATCTACTTAGCTATCCTTTTGCTCTTTCATTAAAAACAAATATTTGTATCAGAAAGAAGCAATCTTTTTGCCCCAGAGATGACATCTTGAGCAATAATTTTTCGGATTTCCTGCCTCCCTCTCTTTCCTACGCATTGTACCAGTCATTCAGCTGAACTCGGCATAAAGTGTGCAGCCTAGGATTTTACCAACAGAAGAAGAATTAACTCAAACTTCAGTTGATGGAAAGAACTAGTTTACAATTTCTTTTTGTTAGAAAAGGCACACAACTTTTGTGCACCTTTATGATGGACATCGTGGCACTTATGATCTTGATCTCACATTGATTGTATGATTGTATCATACTCTTGTTAAATCATACCTTCCTCTGTGTTGTCTGATCTGCCCATATAGCTAGTTTGCCTTTTATGATCCTTTCTCTTCTAGTTTTGTTGTTAATTTCCTTTTAATCATTATTTATTTAAATTTTGAGTAACTTTTATCTTAGATCTCTTTCTTATTTTTCAGGCCCCCGAAGAGAGCAAAACACTCATGACCATCAGGTATTTAGTTGTAGGTTTTCAATGTTATGTACGCAAATCAAGTAGTTGAGCTCTTAGTACATCAGTATATACAATCTCTCTCTTCCATCCCCTTTATTTTTTTAGTGCGGAAGAAAGGGATGGTTGTATAAATTGATGAACTAACTCTTGTTCTGTGAACCATGCAGGACCTTTGGCAAGATAACATTGATCCTGATAGCATGACTTACGAGGTTTGAGATAAATAATCTGTCACATTTGTTTCCTCTTGATTACGCTGTTTAGTGTTTTATCTGAAATGAATAAATAATCTGTCACATTTGTTTCCTCTTGATTACGCTGTTTAGTGTTTTATCTGAAATGAAAGTGGTTTTCTTATATTGCATCCGAAACATTATGATGAATACCTGTTTTTCACTGACTGAATATTTTGTTCTTAGAATTTAGGGTCCGTTTATAGCTTCTCATTTTGGTTGAAAGTGCTTTTAAATAGATCAAAGCACTTTCAAGCAAGGGCGGATGTATGTAGGAGTGATGAGGGACAACTCTCGATAAATAAAATTTTAGGTGTAATATTTATAAAATTATAGAGAAACTATAAGTATAAAATCAAATTATGCCCTACCTAAATAATAAATTTTAATCTTTTAACACTCAATAACTCACTACAAACTCAATAATTTTAAAATATTTCACTAAAATGAGATACATATAACATATTTTTATATTAAAAACAAGCAGTAACTAAGGAATAATTAGTACTATTTTTTATATGTATATGGTGCCTCTCCTTGAGACAATCCTAAATCTGCTACTGCTTTTAAGAATGTTTCACAATCTCTATGAGAAGTGCTTTCAAAAGTTTGAAAAACAATGTGTTTTTAATAGAAGTAATATTTTTTTTGGTAGAAGTGGTTTTAAATACGCTCTCATCTTAAAATAATTATCAAAATGTCACTCAAAACCATTTTTAATATTTTCATTCCAAACACCTAAATACTTTTAATCAAATAAATTCATTTTAAACCACTTCTAAGAGAAGCACTTCCAGACGGACATTAGTTTTTGCTGGTACTTTGTTGCACTCTACCCTCTGTACATTCTTCTTTCCTTGTGTATTAATATAGCTGAGCTGATAATGTACCATTTACTAGCCTCCTGTGGGACTGGAACTACAATGATTGCATGTAGTGTTCCCTTTTCCTCCTTTATTTATGTCAGAACCTACTTGGATCATGATTGATTAGATTAATTTCAGTTTATTTTTTACTTTTAATTTTCAGAAAACTAGACTGTGTTATTAAAGTTGAGCTTACTGGAAGTCTGGAGTTACATTTGTCTCTGGTCGTCGTGTCCCTAGCTGTTTCCATATCTATATGCTTTTTTAGATACAAATTTATAGAAGTGAATTGCATATGAAAATGATTTTGAGTATAGCAGCTTCATGGTCTATGGTTGTGATATGCAACTATCTTCCATATGCTTCTTCTTTTTTTCCCATTGACGCAATCATCAACTGGCTGCAATTCTTTCCCTTGTAATGCATGTATCTGAATGCTTCTGCTTGTTTTTTCTTCTTTTCTTAACCGGGATTAAAAAAAAAAGGCTTAATTGTTGTATTCCTCTATGTATAAAGTGTTAAAAGTAATATCTCATATTAATTAAGTACAATACTATGTTAAAGTTTATAATAAATGTGGGTGTCTTTGTCCATTGGGTTAATCTTTTGGAATTAGAAGGTCCATAATTTTTATGGACTTTAACATGGTATCAAAGCTTTTTTGCTTCTGAGCTTGCTAATTTTTTTTATTAATAATAATGTCTTACATTGATTAAATATAATATTATAGTAGAGTTTATAAAGAGTGGGAGTTTCTACTTATTGGGGTTAATCTTTTGGGATTAGAATGACATAAGGTAATTAAAAGCTCTTTTTTGCTATGCTTCTAACTTTATTCTTCATGTATATGTACAAATTAAAAGAAATGTTTAATCACAATTTGTATCTCCAGGAATTGCTTGATTTGGGTGAGGCAGTTGGAACTCAAAATCGTGGTCTTTCCCAAGAAACGATATCTTTCCTTCCAATGTCAAAGTACAAGTGTAGCTTCTTTTCTAGAAAGAAATCACGGGATGAGAGGTATCTTCCGCAGCAAAAGTTCTCTGTGGTCTAAACCATCCAATTTTATAGAAAATTGCCACTACCAGCGTTCTGTTGTGTATTACACTTACTTGATATAGTTTAAAGTTTATAGAATACTCCCTTTAATCTTTACTGAAATGCAGCTTTTCATCTGGATTTGTCTACTTCCTTTCATTTAAAATTTTGAACCTAGTTCTCTGTATTTGGATTTAGATGCGTGATCTGCCAGATGGAATATAAACGAGGTGAAGAGCAGATGACTCTTCCATGCAAGCACATCTACCATGCTGGCTGCGGCACCAGATGGCTTAGCATCAACAAGGTATGCTTTTCTTATTTTTATTAAAGATTAATATTTATGTACAATATTTTGTGGCTTAAAATAGTTGCGATTGGGGTTCATTGGATTGAAACCATTGAATATGAGGTCATCCAATCCAATTCAATCATTTAATCGGATTGTTGAATTTCTATCTGTTTTTACTCAATCACTTGTTTTTATAATATCCAATCCGATCCGTTAATCGAACATATCGAATTAGATCAATTTGATTTATAATGTATTTTATGACCTTTTGCCTTTTTTGACTTTCTATTCGAATTTTTTTCATCAACAATCAACATATAAGTAATGTTTGATGCATAATAAAATCATAAATATCACAATAATTATACAAATACTATAATTTAATACTATTATAATTTTAAACTCATTATGAATAAAAAATTAAATATAAAATTAAGTTAAAAATGTTAAGTGAAATACTCAATAACATTATAATCTTTTATTGGATTTACAAGTCAAGTAAATGAAAATAAAGTGTATAATGAAAAGTTATAAAAATCTTAAAAGATTAACATATGTACAAAATGTAAATATTAATTTAATTTTGATCAGTTCTGGTTAGATTGTAGCAGATGATAGACAATATAATTTACCAATCAATCTGATATCAACGGATTGATAATTTTTCAATTTAATCTAATCTAATTTAATCATTGGTTTGAAACCATTCAAAATTTTACAGGTTCAAATTTGTCAGATTTATCAGATGATCTGATTTTTTTGCACACTTCTAGTTGCAATCCAGGCTAACTAACAATCTTTTTGTCTTCTCAGGCTTGCCCTATATGTTACAAAGAAGTGTTTGCTGAGGCCACAAAACGCTGAGAAATGATGGCTGAAGCGCACAAATAAAACATGTGCCTTTTATCTGCTTCTCGAGAGCATTGATGCATTTCTTGCAAAAAAGGATGTTTGATTGTATTAGCCTTTTTGCTCCTTTAATAGCTATAAATCAAAAATATCATAAACTAAATACAGTATCTTATGTTAGAATTAGGACTTGTTTTCAGTTTATAGAATTTCCCCTTAGTTCTATGTGAACTTAACACCTCTCTCTCTCTCTGGGGCTATATTCTATCATTTTCTTTTTTTCTTTTATTCCTTTAAAAAGCTTAAATATTACCTAATTTTAAGAATTTTTTGCATAGACAATTTAGTATAACAGATTATATTTTAAGAAAAATGATCGTCAAAATCTCAGAAGATTAGGACAATAAATGAAATCTATAATAAAATATTATTATTTAATACATGTGATTAAAATATTATTATTTAGATAATGATAAAATAGATATTAAAACTAAAAAAATGAATAATAGATATACAATGATATGTTAAAATGTTGATTGTTAATGAATGGTGAAAAAAACGATTAAAATGATAAATTTAGCTCTTATTAATGAAGTTGTGTGTAAATCATATAATAAGTTTAATTAAAAAAATTTCAAACATTCATTTTATCATTCTTCAATCTTTTTTTTTTCAAAAACATCAGGATAACAACTAATCCTTTATTAATTAACAAAATAAATTTTTTAAGGCTAGTTTTATTTTCAAAGCAAAGTCTAAATTTTTAAAAATACGTCTTTTAACCTTTAACAATTAGCTTGCGGCTTGGTGCCACTAGTGTGTTATAATCACATTTAGAGGACAGAATCGTGGATAGCTCATGAATCATGATACTGTTAGAATAAATACCGTGTTGGTTGAAATTCTCTTAATATCAGGGAATAACTTTTTTCTTCTATTAATTTTAATTGACATGAAAATACAAATCAAATATTTAAAGAGACGGTAATATATTGAATCATATTTGATAGTGATTTGATATATTTATTGTTCAAAAAATTTAATTTGATATTATTTAATTCGATCCATGTATCGGATCAATATTGATAAATGAATCAATAGATATTTATGATATCTGAATTATTCTATTTTATTTTAAACTAAAATATTATTTAATGTAGTACATTATATATTATAAAATAAAAAATAAAATAAAAAAAACATTATATATTGAAGGAAAATATTTTTTTTATTTTTTAGAAAAAAAATTCTTATTTATTTTAAATAAGTTATGATAAATTAAAAAATAATATTATTTATAATAAATATAAGAAGAAATAAATAGTTATCAATATTGTAAGATTTGAATTTTTGTTCTAAAATTACATTTTATGAAGAAAAAAAAATTAGATTTTGATAGAATTCATGTATCAATTCATTCTAATCTAAACCGAACCATATTAATCTTGAATATAGATTATGATATAATTTAATTTAAAAATAATCTATTTTAATTCAATTTAAAGTTTATCAAACTTACTAAATATCTACGTAACTTTGAATCGGATGAATTTTTTACCACCTTAATTTATCGGATCATTTTCTAAATTGCCCTTGAGGTTTGCTATATCTTTAGTTATGCCCCTGGGGTTTATAAAATGTTACAAATGCCCTTGTATTTTAATGGTGTTAATTCTACATCCATTACTATTTAAATTACTATTCTTTGGTTATGATACCAATTTTTCTGAGGATCGATATAATCTTAATCTGGAGTTAAAATTGACATAGTTGAAGGTCTTTGTATATTTATTGATGGTAATAAATTATTTTAAAAACTTATTATTTTACTATATAAATCTAATTTTCTTCTGTATTCCTTACAATTACATAGTATGCTATGTTCTTCATTATGTTGGTTACTTAATTCTAATCCTGATTCTATTAATTGTCTTTTAAAATTAAAATTACTCTTTCATTTGTTAAATCTAATAGTTCTAATTTATGCACTAGTGATTCGATATTCATATTATTTTATTTCTAAAAATAAATTCTATTTTTCTATTTTAAAAATATTATACCTTGTAGTAAGCGAATATTTCAACATTCAAGATTCTTAATTAGATTAAATTTATAATCATCATACCTGCATTTAATGGGTCCACCACGGTCTTCCATTCTGTTCGTCTTCTTTTGTTACACCTGTTATGCCTCAGCTTCGCTTACACCTCATCACCTTCCTGGTAATGGTGAGCTTTCTGCATCCGTACATGAATGGTGTCCAAAATTTGACTTACTAAAGAAGAGTAATAGAACTCTATTTTATTCAAAATATAATAATTATTACAACTTAAGGCCAACTAAGAACCTTGAAAGGGGTGCTTAGCCGCTCATAGTTATTGGGTATTTCATTATTGGATTCTGGATTTCTAGGTAGAAAGGTTTTTTCTATTCTTGAGAGTTTCAGAGTAGAGAGCTCTGGATTTCTATCTCTTCATGTTTTTTGAAATGATAATAAGGGTTCCTTTTATAGAATAAGGAATCCCTGTTTACAAGACTAAATTTATTATTTTACCCTTGCTTTAATAATTCTTCTGCTTTTAATAATTCATCTGCTTTTCTTGATAACCGTTACTTTTTTCCTTGGCATATGCTGCCGACTAAGATGTGGGGTCTACATCTTTATTTCTTTTGTAGTCTTCTGCCGACAACTGCTTTTCTTAATTTCCTTTGTCATTTTCTACCAATTGTTCCTTTGATGATGTTGATGATGATGCATCTTCATCTTCTCGATCTTTGATGCAGAGAATGCACTTATGGTCTTTGGTGGCTTTTTTGGCATAGAAGCAAAATACTTTCCTGGTTTCTTGACCAATTTCTAAGTTGTTGCAATTAAAATTGGTTTCATATTTGGTGATTTTTTCACCATCTTCTTCTGACAGAGCCATGCTACTGTGTGAGATGATGATAACTTTACTGGTCGAATAATTTACTTTAATCTCAGTAGAATTGTCGATCTTTCTGAGCTCATAGTAAATTTGGCTTAGCATTTGTCCTCTTAATACACAGAGTTCTTCTGCGTTGAATTCCTTTTCTGGAAGTGCCCTTGGTTTAGGAACCTCTCTGTTTGTGTTGGAAATCCCTATTTTGATGAAGTGGTAGGGACTAATACTTCCTTCCTCATTCCAGTCCATTAATGAACTAAAAAATCTAAGATAAACAGGTTTATCACCTGCTTTAATTTTTCTTCTAAAATTCTTAATTGCTCTTTTAAAATTTTCTGGGAAATAATTTAATTCACTTAAATTAATTCCTGGATATATATTTTCTATTAATCTTGCATGAAATGCCTTATACACAAAAATTGGATAAGCTCCTTCCAATATATTGAATTTACTACCTGCAGGAAATTCCTTATCTGTAGTATAGAATTTCATATCTTCAATATTTTCTTGGATAGATTTTCTGGCTAAATTATAGAGACTTAACCATTGTTGTTTATTGAGGTTTCTGTATTGGTTTTTTTCATCTTCATTGACTGGAGTGGTTTTAGAAGATGTTTCCCTGAATAGTACTGAATGTTTTGTTATTTTTGATGTCTCTGGTGGAGATGTTTCTCTAAATAGCATTGGAGGTCTTGTTATTTTTCCAAGGTTTGTCAATCTGCTTGGAGCTGTTGGTTGTTGTTGTAGTACTACAGAATAATTTCTTACTATCTCCTCTGGAGTTATTAGTTTTGGTACTTTGTAGTTGGCATAACTTCCTTCAGCTTCTATTCTGTTGGTGAAGGCTCTATGAGTTACTCCACTAAATCCTAGAATAGATTTGCTAGCTTCTGCCCAGTTGTTATAAATTCCTGGTTTTGGGCCATTATAGACCACATAAACTTTTTCCTGTTCTTCTTTTTCTGCTTCGTTTGCCCAATTAGGTTTAGAAGTTTTTTGTGAACTATTAGGTTCTTCCTTTTTTAACAGAGATTCCTCATTTGAGGTTCTGCTTTCTAAAATTTGTTTTAAACATTTAAGTTCTTCATGTTTTATTCCTGTCTCCGTAAGAGATTTCTCGAGGTATAGCAACTCGAGTTGTTCCTATAGGATTTTTATCTCATTTTCTTTTATCTTGATCTTAATATCAAGCTATTCCATTCTTGCAATCATAAAAATAGTTAGAGGTGCTAATTCTCTAGTAAGAGCATCAGCCAAGCTATTTTTATGTCCTGGAAGATGTTCAACATCAAAATTGTAATGGTTGAACCATTGTTGCCATCTAATTAGTCTTCCTTGTTTATAATCTCCTGCAATATTAGTTCTTAAAAAATAACCAAAATTCTTGTTATCTGTTCTAATAATGAATCTAGAACTTATGACATATATTGCAAATTTCTTAATAGCTTTTTTAACAGCTAAGTATTCTTTTTCATTACTATGATAATTTAATTCTGGCCCTTGAAAAGACCCTGATGTGTATCTGCAAAGATATTCATCTTTGTCATCTACTCTTGCTTTAAGGATTGCTCCCCAATATTCTTGTGAAGCATCTGTTTCAATTATCATTTTATCATCTGGTCCTGGATGGTATAAAGTTGGTAAATTTTTTACTTTTGCTTTTACTCTATCCATATATAGAGTATCTTCTTCTGTCCATTTCCAGACATAATCTTTTTTCAATTTTGCTTGTAATGGTTTTCTCATTTCTGCAAGTTTCTTGATATAGGCTTCTGCATATGTTAAACATCCTAAAAATCTTTGTAATTGGTTTTTATCTTTTAATTCACTAGGAACACCTTGAATATTATTTAATATATGGGGTTGTAGATTATGTTTCCCATCTTCAATCTCCAATCCTAAGTATTTGATTTTTTGTTGAGCAAGTACTGCCTTCTTTTCTACATTCTTGTAATATATTGATAATATCCAAATAATGTTTATTTAATTCATTACTGAAAACCAAAATATCATCTATGTAAACACAACAAATATCTTGTAATTTCTTAAAAATATTATCCATATATCTTTGAAAAATACATGGAGCTTGTTTTAATCCAAATGGTATTACTGTCCATTGGAATTTTCCTTGAGGGTAATTGAATGCTGTTAATTTTTGAGATTCTTCATCCAGTCTTATTTGCCAAAATCCACTTTTGCAATCGAAACTTGAGAAGTATTTCTTTTCTTTTATTAATGATAGTAGTTCTTCCTTTTTTGGGATGAAGTATCCATCATCAATGGTCTCTTTATTAAGTGCTTTGAAGTTTATTACCATTCTCTTTTTACCTCTTCTTTTCTCAGCTTCTTTTTCAACCAAAAATGCTGGACTAGAGTGAGGTGAATTACTTGGTATTATAACTTTTAATTCTAAAAGTTCTTCAATTTGTTTTCCAAATTCAATCATGTCTTCTGGAGTATAAATCATTGGTTTTACTCTTATGATTTTGTTAGGATCTTTTATTTTTATATTGACTATTGTTTTAGATTTATTTATTTTTGGATCCAAAGGATTTTCTGAACTGACTGTTTTTAATAGTCTTCTAATGCCTGTTAAGGCTTTATCTTCCTGTATCTCATTGAGAAAAGAGTTTTTCTTTTCTTCTATATCTAATGAAATATTTTCTAAACAAGGTTTTTGTTTTTGTTGGTCTTTTATCTCACCACATTTTCGCTTTTTATGTTGTTGCATAAAAGTTGAGTTTGAGACCGTTAGAGCTTTTCTTACTTTAGAGACATATATTGTATCTCCTTCTAAGGTTGTAAGGCTTATTTTGTCAGAATGTTGTGTGAAAGATTGATATAAATTTAATAAATTATTTCCTATTAACAAGTCTACACCTGTTTCTTGTTGATATATAGTAGGAATATGAAAGTTTTCTCCTCCTATTATTATATCAGTATCTTTTAATACTTGATTGAGTTTTATTGTGGTATTATTAGCAATTCTTACAATTAAATCTTTAGGTGCTTGTTTCCAGTTGTCTTCTGGAAATACATATCTACTAGCTACACACATACTAGCTCCTGTGTCTATATATGCATGTAAATGATAAGTGTTATAACCTTTAAATTTTAGTCCTACTTTAATGTAAGTACTATTTGGATTTGTAATACTATACAAATCATTCATTTTCTGAAGAATATTCATGATCTGAATATTCATATTCTAAGTCAGTTATTTCTTCTTCAGTTTCTTCTAATAGATAAATACTATAAGTATCATCTATATCAGATTCCTCAATTGGTTCTAATTCCATTTTGAAGGCTTCTTCTAAGATTTTTTCTTTCTGTGGAAATTCCTTTTTATGTTGAAGTCTGCTTGGACATTCATTTGCATAATGTCCTTTCTCATTACAGATCCAACATCTGCATTTTTTCTTTCCTGAAGGGCAATAATTCCTTTTTTCAGATGGTTTATAAACCTTTCTTTTAAAATATATTTTCTTATAGTTTTCTTTATTGAATCTCTTTTTATATTTTTAGAAATTTTGTTTTCTAAATTTATATTTTTTATATTTTGTTTATAAGGTTTTATATTGCATCCATATTTTCCTGGCATTCTAAAATCTCTTGTATCACAACAAATTTTATCATTTTCTCTTATTTGTTTATATTCTTTTCTTTCTTGGCATTTTATAATGATCCAATCTCTAAGACTTCTTATTCTTCCTCCTAGAGTATCTGGTATAGTTTCTCTATTCCTTTGTTCCCAATTTTCTATTAAAGTTTTATATAATGTTCCTGGTAATTTTTGAAAAAACATTTCTTTATAGGTTGTTTGTATAGAGGGTGGTAATTTATGGTAATACATTTCATATTCACAAATAAAAGAATCTATATAACACATGTTACAAATTTCCATCTTTGTTAGATGCCATTTAGCTTCATTGATTTCATTTTCATTGGATTCAGTGATAGTCATTCCTTTATCTTCCCCAATAAATTCTTTGTATATTTCATTTATTACCGTATCTAAGTATTCTCTTCCTGTGGAAGCATTTCCTTGCATTAATAAATGTTGTTGATCTGTTAAGTTTGAAAACCAAACTTTTACATTTCCTGTCATTTTATGTGCTATAAGCACTCTACAAATTGAAGGATTTGTTTGGGTAGTTGGAGAAGTTTGTATAAGAACGCTCATCCCACTAGACCATTCATCTAAAGCTTTTTTCCTATCTCTTATACAATCTAAATTTAGAAGTTCAGATTTATAGTTATCATGGAGTTTGAACTCTGGTGGAATATTACCTCTAGTTCCCCAATGCAACCCTTCCTCCATTTTAGGTGGTTGTCTTCTTCTATATGTAGTATCAGGTTGTTCTGATCTTTGTCTACTCCTTTCCTCCCTATGTGGGTCAGATGTTTCTTCTTGGTAAGGGACTGGTAATGAAATTGGTTTCATATGACCTTTTGGGGTCATGTTTTCTGATTCTGAATCAGTTTCACTGATTATTGTCATATCATCTTCTTCTTTGTTAGTACAAAGTTTTCCAATATAATGTTCTTCTATTTCTTCATTGGTTAATGTTAATAATTTGACCAATGTTTCTATATCTCTATTCTCAGGGTTCATAAATTCTTTTTCTAATTTTTTCCTATATTCCATCAATTTGGAATTATCTCTTTACTCTTTGGTTGTTCCTCATTTTTTATTTTCTCATTTTTGGGAATCAGAGAATCTGATTTCCTCGGTGGTTCTTCTTTTAATCCTTCTAAGGGGTCATATTTATGATCTATCTTTAGATTGTATACATCTTTTCTTAATTCTGAAAATTCTTTATGCATATTTTGTTGTAGTTTATTATAACCATACTCATTTATTTCCTTTAATAGTTCTCTTTGTATATCTAATATTTCTTGTAAATATTTTGTGTTTGATTCCTGGACTAGATCCATTTCCTCTGTTAATAATTGTAGTTTCAAATAGTGTTGTTTGATTTTTTGCCACACCTACTAGGCTTCCATTTATTTCTAAATGCATATTTTTTATTTTGTCCTTAAACATGATTTTTCCCTAATATGCAATCATGAACTAATGCTTTCATTATTTTAACTTCATTTTCTAGTTTTTTAACTTCTTGTTGATTTGAGGTTTCTTCTTCGTGATCTATAAAAGTAAATCTTGGTATGCTATTACTTTTTCTTCCTGTTATTAAGGGTTTTTCTTTAATATCTAATTTCCATTCTTCTGGTATTTCAAAGTCTGTTAGTATTTTTGGTTTTATTATTTGTCCTAATTCTTTAAAAGTTTTATCTATTTCTATAAATTCATTTTGTCCATATATTGAACTATTATGACTATTTGTTAAAGAATATGCCACTAGATAATGTATTGAAAATGGATGATTTCCTTCTTTCATTAAATCTCCTCTTTCAAATTCATAAGCTAGACTTAATACTTGGTTTAGATTTTTATCTTGTATATTTATAGCAAATCTAGGATATGCTGTAAATTTTAATTTTTGGTATCCTAAGTTTCCATGGATCATTCCTAATAAAGCATCTTGTCTGTTTACTATTCTATTGTCTAATAGAGCTATTTTTATTGGTGTATCTATTCCTTCTTTAAAATGAGCTTTTATTAATATTTGGATTCCTCCTAAATGAATGTATCCAATTTTTTCTTTATCCTTTCGAGGAATTTTTGATAATTTGTTTAATATAGTCTCTTTATTAATTAATGGTATATTATATCTTCCTTTTGCATCTGTAATTTTAATGCTCATTTCTTTATTACTAATACCATAATAGATTATATTTTTTTCTAGGAAATATCTTTCTTAATAAAAATGATGGGTCTTTATCTCCTTCTTTAAGATTTAATTTTGCTTTTTAAATTTCTTCAAATTTCTTTTTACTTATTACCATTTCCTGTGAAAAACATCATGAAATGTCTTCTCTCTCCTTTTTTTTAACCTTAGGGGTATTTTTGAGGAGTATTAGTTTTAACTTCTGTTATGTTTTCAAGGGTATTTTTGAATTTTTTAAAATTTAAAGGATATTTTTGAAGATTCTTTAAACCTTAGGGGTATTTCTGATCTTTTTTCTAATTTATCAGGGAAAGTCTAATTTTCATGTGTCATTTTTAGTAAGTTATATCATCATTTTGATGTGTCATTGAATATATTATGGATACACGACAAACATTTCTACCCAAAAGTATACGGAACAACATTATTGATTGAGCAATTAAGACCACATAATAATAGTAAACTTTTTTTTAATTCAATTAATAATGAAAAAATGCAATCTTATTAATTGAAATTCGTTAGCCTTTTTAATTTGGCAAATTAATGCTTAGTGCAAAGCCTTCAGCATTTGTGCATCTATGAATGCTGGTTGAACCATTGTATACGAATTTGAAGTTTTCTAATAGCCGGGAATCTAAAAAAGTTTTATAGTCTTGTTTATAAAATACTCTACCTATATTTAAATTTGATAATTAAATAAACTGTATTAATTATCGAATAATAATTTTTTTCTTCAAAATTATTTATTAAAAAGTTTTTGTTAACAGTAATAGAATATTTTTTTTATATTTAAGATGTTTTTAATCATAATTCGAGTAGAAATTAAGGAAACTAAACACATGCATGTTAGATATGAAACATATGAGCTCAATGATAAAAATTTGTTATAATCACTAGGATAATGAATGTAACATATTCATTAAGATATTTACATTAATCATGTGATATACTTACTAGTTTTGACTAGATTGATTCAAACTTTTATGCACATGTTCATGATTGGTTTTAATGTTCTTATTTGTAGTGAGTTATGCGAGTTGATGAGATCTACGAGATTTTATAATATATTTGATCATCTTTTGAGGCAAAATTTTAAATAGTATTTAGCAAGAGAAATGATTTAGGCCTTATTTGGAGTGATTAAGTCTTTCAAGCTAACCATTCTTAATATCTTTAATCACACATTTGAGCCTAACAAAAAACTTTTCATATCTTTAAGCAACATTTTGTGCGCAGATTCTTTTACGCGGCTCGACGCACGAGTGGGGTCCACCTGCAGCGCAGGCCAACGTGCAGAGTGGGACCCACAAGTCGACTGCGTAGAATTTCTCCCGAGGCGCATCGCTATTCGTTGGATCAGATGAACGGTCCAGATTGAAGCGCGTGGAACCAAGCTGTCGCGCACCAAATCGCTTGCCTAAAAATCTTGTGCGACGTGAGACATCGAAGAGGCGTGCACCCTCTCGTTTTACAGAATAAGAAGAAGCCACGTGTCTCCTAAATCTTCCAACGAATAATATAACGACACGTGGCATAAATTTAGTAAACCAGAACGCACGGAAAAGGCACATGTTTCCAAGCGGGCCGTTGTTTGCCACATGTCCCCGCCTGCCTTGCTTGCGTGTGGTGCATTTCCATACACCCTTTTTGCTCTCACCAATTGAAGGATGCCACATGTCCCACTATATTTTTCAACAAATGAGATCGCAACACGTGGTAGAGTATATTGAAAACAAAATCAGAAGCGCGCGCCGTGTCTCCCACTCAGTTTAAAATAATATTTTTGTTGTAACGGTTTGTCCCCCACGAGTCTTATTTTTATTTTCGATACAAATATTATACGCGTGTTTGCGTAATTAAAGAAAAATGTATATTTTTTTAGTTGTATTTTTGTTGCTATAAATAGGTGATAAGATGATAGAGTTGAGAAGTTTTTTTTTGGTTTGGATTTTCTGTGGTGTTTGGGGCTGGACGGTGGAACACGCAGAAGCCATTTTTGGCTTCTGTTGTGTTCTACATTTGCCAAATATTTACGATTCGAAATGTTTTAATTTTGGTGGATATGTTGAACCTAATTAAAAAAATTTCTGGATGTTATTGCTTGTGAAATTTTTTTTTTGGTTAATTAAAGATATTTTGCTATGAATAGTGATTTAATTTTTATTTCATCTGTTTAAATGGTGCATGTCTCTTTGAAAAATTTGAATGTTGTCTAAGTGATGAATGATTTTTATGTATATTTCATTTTTACAAGAATAAATATTCATGAGCATTAGTCTTGACTTTTGAATTGCTATGCTAATTTAGAGAATGTTTATGTGAGTATAGAATTCGATTGATTTTTGTGGTGTTCCAGTTCTTAGAATTTGTTTGATTTTCTCTCGAGGCGAAATTATAGATAACATTTAACTAAGAAAATGATTTAGGCCATCTTTGGATCGTTTGAGCCTTTCTATCTACCTTTACGTGCATTATCCATAGTATACCCCTTTTGAGCTTCAAAGTTTATATATATATATATATTTCTCATTTCAAAAGCCTACCAAAAAAAATATATATATATATATGTGTGTGTGTAGATATGTCTATTTTTCTTATCTCACTAACATGTGAAAATTGTTAGTAAATATTTAAAGATATATCCGAAAAAAGAGGGTACTAAGAAAAAAAAGCAGAAAGGAAGAAACAAAAAAAAATAGATTCTGAAAAAAAAAAGAAAAAAAAGGAAAAAAAACCAGAAAAGAAACAAAAAAAATAAATAAACACATACTGAAAAAAAGGAGAAATAAAAAAAAGAGGATGGTATGTGATGATAAATCCCAAATTGGGAAGTAATGATTGTGATGATAAAAGTTATCTTTTTCAATCCTAAAATGTTATGCTTGGGAAAAGTTTTTGAGCTAAATAATATCTTTTTATCCTACCTTTACCTAAGCCATACATTACAACCTTAATACAGTCCTATTGATTTGGTGTTTTGTGTTTGTCTACATTAGTGGAGAGAGAAATGAAAAATAAACTTATGAGATTTGTGATTTCATGAAAATTTGTTTGATTTTATATTTGTATAAACTTATCCGGATTGCATGTGATGAAATATGAAAAGACTTCACACACACACTAACATTCATTGTGAAAATGTAATATACTTTTAAATTGACTCTGATGCTTAGATGAAATTCTTTTATTTCTTTGAGTTATATTATTTGGAATGTTAAAAAGAATTATTTTGAAAATCACTATTTTAAATGCAGTTATCTTTGTTTTATTTTCTTTCTTTTGCTCGAGGACTAGCAAAAACTTAAGTTTGGGGGTGTTGATAACTGTATTTTATATAGTTATTTACACCAATTTTATTAATTATAATTGCTATGTTCTCTCTATTTTTAGTTAATATTAGTTTAATAAATTAGTATTTACTGTTTTTAATGTTTTTTATGAAAAATAAATAATTTATATCGAAAACGTACTTAATTGCAAGTTTTCATTCAAAAATATAATTTCAAAATAAATTAGTATTTAATTGCAATTTATAAATGTTGAAAATATAAATTAAATTAAATTCGCTTAATTTTTAATTATTAAAAGTTTAAAATTTAATTTAAATTACCAAAGGGTCAGACAGCAATTAAACAAAGTTTAAAATGTAATTTGAAATATATTCAGGGTGAAAATATAATTAAGGAAAGTTTTAAATTCTACAGTGTGAGAAGAAGCCACGCGCTATTATGCAAAACAAGACAACGCAGACCGTCCGGATCAAAAAATAAACGCGCTAAGACGCGCGGCTGGCCCGGTGATCAAGCCCGACCAAATCGCGTGTGCGCAGATTCTTTTACGCGGCTCGGCGCACGAGCGGGTCCACTGCAGCGCAGCCGACGTGCAGAATGGGACCCACAAGTCGGCCGCGTAGAATTTCTCCCAGGTACATCGCTATCCGCTGGATCGATGAAAGGTCTAGATTGTGCCGCGTGGAACCAAGTCGCCGCGACACCGACCGCTTGCCTAAAAATCAGGCGACGCGGGACATCGAAGAGGCGTGCACCCTCTCGTTTATTGCACAGAAGACGCCAGTGTCTCCTAAATCTTTCGCCGAATAATAATATAACGACACATGGCATAAATTTAGTAAACCGTAACACACGGAAAGTGCACACGTTCTCGTGCGGTGCCGTTGTATGCCACATGTCCCCGCCTTTCCTGCTTCGCGTGTGGCACATTTCCATACACCCTTTTTGCTCTCACCAATTGAAGGATGCCAGCGTGTCCCACTATATTTTTCAACAAATGAGATCGCGACACGTGTGAGTATATTGAAAACAAAATCAAGTCACACGCCGTGTCTCCACTCCGCCTTAAAATAATATTTTGTTGTAACGGCTTTGTCCCCCACGCGTCTTATTTTTATTTTCGATACAAATATTATACTGCGTGTCTCACAGTAATTAAAGAAAAAAATGTATATTTTTTTAGTTGTATTTTTGCTATAAATAGGTGATAAGATGATAGAAATTGAGAAGTTTTTTTGGTTTAGAATTTTGTGTTGTTCGGTTTTGATCGCAGAACACACGAAGCCATTTTTTGGCTTTTGTTGTGTTTCAAGCGTGTGCCAAATATTTGTTCTATGTGATGTTTTAATTTTCCTTGTTCTTCTAATTTTTCTCGCATCCGTTGTAATTTTAATTTTTAATTAATGATGTAATTTAATTTTTCTAAGTGGTTGCATTTGATCTAAATTTATTAAGCTTTTGATTTTAACTATTTTTTGAAAGATTTATAAAACGTTCGATTTGTTTCATTCTATTTTGTAGCTTAACGTTTTTGATTATTTACTTAATTTTATCAAAATGATTCAGGGCATAAAAATAAACTTGAAAGGCATTTTTGTGTATATTTCTCGTAAATAGAATGACATGTATGATGAAGGATAGGAATATACCCTAATTGTATGTGTGACCATTTGAGAACTTAGAACTTAATGAATCTTATTACATTTAATTCTCATAGATATAGTGAATTAATTTAACGAGGTGTGTTTATATGAGTTTCTGGAAGAGATGTATGAATAAAAAAGAAGTTTTCGGTTGACAAATTAAATGTACTAAAAAATATAAATCAAAAGAAAATAACATGATTTGAGTGGATTAATTTGGTGAAAAACTGCAATCCTAGAGTTCTCTTATTTTATTTTTAAACCTTTTCTTAATTAACGATTGTTTTGGATAAAATCAAAGAGATACAATTTTAGTACTCAACAAACTATAGTAACAAATCCTCGTGGGAACGATACTCTACTTACAAATCTTTATTACTTGTGACCGTGTATACTTGCACGTTTTTATGTGTGTTCCAAAACACACAACAACAAGCAAAAAGTTTAGTTTAAGGGTGTGATGACTATGAAAGTAGAGTTATTAGTGCATTTTTTTACTTACTATTTGTTTGTTTTATTCAATAAGTAGTATTTTTGAAGTTAAAAATATTGAAATATGCACTTTTTAGTGAAAATATAATTTTTAAAATTTTTATGGATTTTTTATGAATTTTTAATACATGACCAATCAGAAGCTACCATGTGAACACCATGTATACAGAGGAGCTGACACAGCAAGTCACGTGGACACCACGTATCGAAGAGAACCAATCGCATAAAACAGCGTGTACCGTGTGACGCAACATCATGCCACGTGTTAGTGCGACATTCATTATGAGTTGACCACTTAGTCAAAGTGCTTGCCACGTGTCATAACCTAATTCGTCCATTCATTGCACCTGTGCACCACACAAGTCGTAACCACAAATTACAGATCACCACGTAGTGATGACTCAACTTGCATTGACCGAGACCAGTCTTTCATGCCACATGTTGCACGCTAATTTGCCTAGTGAATACCATGTGCCACGTGTCATACTCTTATTGATTGGCACTGTTAATTTTGCTTGTTTTCATCTTAACCCTATATCTAAAGCTAATCTGATAGTCCAGATTCCACCTTAGCCATATTTAACCCCCTAATTACCTTATAAGCCATAATGAGTCGTAATTAACATGATTTTTATCAATTTTTAGAGCTAAGAAAAGAGAAAAACACAAAAAAAAAATTAAAAGGAGATACAATTTTGGTGGAGATTCAAGAGAGGATTGGTTTTACAATTTAAGAGATTGATTGTATTTCTTTTTATTATTCTTTATCAATGTTTATGTCTTTTTATACGAAAAATACGTGTCTTATTAACAAAATTATGTCTAGTTAATTTATTAATCTATGAGGTCTTATGAATTCAATTTTCACCATGTGATGATATAATATTTTACCCCAATTATGATTTTAATTTAATTATATTATTTAATCTAATTTTTATGCTATTAATTATTTGGCTAACAATTGATCTATAGAGGCAATTAAATAAACTTGAGATAATTATTTAATTATTTGTCTTGATTAAATAACATGCATAATTTCTAGATAAAGATATATGATCCTTATGTATGTGATCCATAATCGATGAGTAGTATGCAATTTAATTGACATGAGAGTGTGATTAGGTTAATTAATGTATGGTGTGTAGTTTACTTAATAAAGAAATACATGTTATGTTAGATTCAATTGACAATTCAATTGATTGATAATTATATCAGGGGGATTTTAATGATTTACAAGTTCAAAAAATTGAGGGATTAAGTATTCTTAGATATTTTCTCATATATCTTCTTAGCTATCAAATCTAATTTACATAATTATTGCTATTTATTTTTATTTTGCTTTCTTAAAATATAAAAACACAAAAAGAAATTATTTATATTTTTTTGTTTTAAAAATTAATTTCTAATAATATATTCTCTATAGGAACGATCTTTTCTTAAGATTATATTACTTGTTGTAATATGTATACTTGTGTATTCATTACACACAATTCTTATCTAATTAGTAATGCCTCGTATTGATTAAGTAAAATATTATGGTAGAGTTTATAAGGATTGCGTGTGTCTTAACTCATTAGGTTAATTTTTTAAGAATAAAATGCACATAATTCTTGTAAAATGGTACGTAAGAATTTTCTCAAAACAAATGCTTAACTAATTTGATTCGAGTGAAAAATAAATTTACCATAATAATTAATGTAAAACAGATAATAATTTATTCAAGCAATATTATGAAAAATAAAGGGAAAGGGAAGATTAACTAATAATTAATTATCTTAATAATTTCTTTGATTTTGTCATAAAACATATGGAAGATTATTGAATCATTTTCAAATTTGAAAGAATTTTGTGATATTTGATCAAACCACGATGGAGATTATCAATAATTACTCTCTTTTAAACCTTTTAAGAAGGTCTAATGTAAAAACAGAGGGATCTAATTGATTACTTTTGAAATTTGGGGATCCAACTTATATATAATTTATAAAAATATTAGTATTATAGTAAAGGTAAACAAGTGACTCACATTAAGAAAAAAGAGAATTTATAAGTGTACATAATTGTTTGAGTTACTCTTTCCAATAAAATTGATCATTTGAGTTAGAATCCCATAGCATTTACAGGTGTTCAGCTTCCACAGATTGATATTAGAGTAACGTTCAAAGATTATAGTAGAATGGTTTAATCAAATAGAGTGGGTCAAGTAGTTTGATCAAAGTTTACGGGTGAACTCAGAACAACTCTTAAAATGTTAGAGACATGTTTGCCACCCCATGTAGTGGTCTTAAAGCATGGGTCTAAGGGTTTTTCCAAGAATATGGTTATCTCAATCATTATCACATTGACAATAAGAAGGTAGACCACATATTGAGTTCAAGGAAGAGTTTTATGGTTAAAGAAAGAGCTCTCGTTTAAAAAAAGAATTATTATAGTAAAGGTAAGCAACAATTTCACATTAAAAAAAATAAGATAATCTAAAATGATATTTAAATGTTTAGGTTACTCGTTCCAATAATGGTAACCATTTTGTATTTAAAGAATGAATAAAGATTGGAACATCAAATTGGATACCATCTTCATTTGAAGCTATCAATAAGACATTGAGAAAAAAGAGTACTACATTACATATTACAATTTTACTGGACATAATTTTGTAGGCACAAATTTATAACTATTCAATTAGATTCTATCATCTCTTTTTTTTAATACTAATTACCATCTTATTTGAAATAATATCACATATTTGTGATATATATTTATATATTTGTTTGGATATAGGTGAATAATGACCTGTTTTGTGAACAATATGCTTTTTATTTTATATATATAATTAACATAATATATGTATCATTATATCATAGTAACCACCATGTGGTTATTTAACATCAAGTTAGATCTATTTTTTTGTATACTGATATACAATAATAGATACAGGATTAATGTACAAACACATATAATATATATATATATATATATATATATATATATATATATATATATAATCTCCATTATTGTTTTGTTCAATGAGTTATTGCAAAGGCATATTACTACTTAGTTACATAAATGGACTGTCACATTCATGACAGTTGTAGAAAATGGCTCTCACTATATATATATCTCCATTATTGTTTTGTTCAATGAGTTATTGCAAAGACATTAATTACTGCTTAGTGATAGAAATGTGCAGTCACATTCATGACAATTGTGAAGATGGATCTCATTATATATATAGTCTCCATTATTGTTTTGTTCAAGGAGTTATTGCAAATACATATAACTACTTAGTTATAGAATTGGGTTGTCACATTTATGACAATGGTAGAAGATGGATCTCTCAATTTCATGAGATTATCCTCAGAGTAATTAACAAACAAAAATAGCTTTTATAATTTGTATGTATATGTAGTGGACGAGAATAAATAAGTACTCATTGAAGATAGTGGTCCTTGTGATTGTGACGCCGATTGAAAGAGCATATAATATGACTGGCCGCGAAGCATGAAGACATGTAAATAATATTGGATATATAGGATGAGATTCTTCTTAATATTGACATTGCTTGCTCAAGTCAATGGCGCATGTGCAATAGGGAAAGTCTAGGTAAAAAAAAAAAGGAAGAAAGAAAATTCGTGGGTGAGGTTTTTAATACGTAGAATATTAGAGCATACAATTTAAAAAGAAACTGAAGAATAAATATTTGTTGAACGAGGATTTTGAAATAATTTGATTGAATTTTATAAAATAACCACTTAGCAACTAGTTTGCTACCTTGTTAAGAAGAATAAAAAAAATACTTTTAAAATTTGTATTGATATTGATTTTTATCGACATTAATAAATAAATGTATCTTTTCTTTTTGTATACTTTAGAACAAATAACACATTGTTAAGATTTTGGACCATCACGAAGTGTGACGGCCTTTGCCCTTTCAATGCCAAGTCTGGATAGTAAGAAGAATGGAACATTAATATATCTTCTTGTAATGTGGAGAGATGTATAGAGATATTTAGGGAGAGAGTTTAGATCTTAGTGGCTTTAGTTATCTTCAGTTGTGAAATCCTATCTAGTTAAGAAGCTATCTTTAATAGTAAGTAGTGGTGAATATTTATAGGAGGAAATATACCTGCTGATGACCCTTATTCATAATGATAGATTTATCTTTAAGTGATGGGGCTTTATTTGCATAATTATCTCAATGAAAGATAATTAAGAGTTTAAATGTCGGTCGTTTATTGTATTAGATATTTAACTAATAGTGATGCTTATCTACTGACTCGACACTGATTGGGATGGTCTACAAGTTACTTTTTGACTAAGACCTCTTATATCACGTTACCTGACATGATTTATTTTACACCCAATATCATCCCCATATACTTGCTATGCTTGAATACATGGGCTAAGAGGTCTATTTTTCCATTCTATCATAACTAGGTTCACTATTTTCTGAACCGTACTAGTAGTGTCAAGTCCACTCTTACATGTTAATTAGTTTCATGTATGAAAAATTTCTTGTTCTCTTGGGCACTCAAAATGTGCAAGCGATGTCCTGTATCGATGATTTTTACAGATTCTCAATCGGACTCCCTGTTAGGGAATTATGTAAACGTCAAAATCACAACTCAGTGTATTTATTTGCCCATTGTTGGAGAGCGTATATGGATCAAAGTGTTGGATTTTAAGCCCATAGGCTACCTAGTAACCTAGAACCCTTGGATGGGTTCCTTGACGAATGAATTGAGTAACTGATGAACGAAATTAGAGGTTATCTCCATAGAGACGAATGATCATTGATCAAGATGAGTCACTTAAGGTGGCCCCTAATTGGAATATCGATAAAGGAGTATGGGACTTATGTCCATCTGGATATGGTGTGGGCTGCTCGGGTCCATGCATTGGTGGCCAGATGCACGTCGATTCAAGAAATGCTCACAAACCACCCAAACAACATTGTTCTATATGCAATGATGGTTCTAAAATCCTTATAGGATCTATCGATGATATGACCACCATTTTCTAAGAGGACTGCATAAGTATGGGGGTCTTGATACTACTCTTGTAGATATCCTCCCTCGTAAACACTTAGGATTTTCTTTGTTGTAATTATTTTTCTAACATATGCACTTTTGTCCCTTGTTGGAGCGAAGTGTCATTGGGGCATAGAAGTCTAGACTTTTTTGAGTGGTCTAGTTAGTAGAGGATCATTTCTTGATCACCTCAAGTTCTGGTAGGACCAATATCATGATCTGCTTAATAAATTATGTGTTTAACTCATGCCAGAACTTTGTCTAAAATGTAGACAAGTGGTTGAACACTTAAGGAATGTACTCGATAAGGTAGGACATGTAGAAGTGCACCATTGGAGTTGTCCATTCTCTAAGAGGACACATGATGTGGAATACCCTAGCAAGGTAGTGGATAGGGCATCGTGGTCCATTAGATACAATTATTTATGAGGTGCAACCTTTAATTGATCTTAGAGACTAGAGATGTCTTGACGCTTCTTGCACTTCAAAATTTGGTACTTCTTGAGTGAATTACTTACTAAGGTTTGTCCCTTGTAGTGGCTATACTGAAGGGTGATAGCCTTTTGTACTTAGACAGTAAGCTTTATCCCTTCGTTTTTGTCCAAGTATTTTTAGAAAATACTTACTATCAATTGTAGATAGTACAAGTTCACAACCCATTGAGTTAAGTGCTCCCACTATGACTTCATCGAAGTCGTCCCCTGTTCTAGATTTTCAAAGTTCATAAAGCTTGTAAATTATGATGATATGCCCAGTATGGTTTCCAGGGCCATATATTCTACCACATGCTTGGATCATGATATTAGAATTCAAGTAATTTTATGGACATTCTGGACAAATATATATGCCATGTTGCTATGTTATTTCTATAATTTTGAATTGCGTAATTGTATTACATCTATGTACTTATTTTATTTTTAGTGAGGTCTATTTCTAATCTTGTCTATTTCAAGATGGTGGGTGCTTAGAGCAAGTGCAATTGCAGAGTATAAAGATTTTGATGATTATACTCAAGACACATTGGACATGTGGTCTCATGGTTTTAAAACTGCAAAATAGCAATTCTGAAAGGTTTATCTTAACATAACTCTTTATACCACTGTCTTTCTAGATTTGGAAGAGAAGGCCTCCTACCAGGGTGTGATCACTTATGAATGTAAGGAGGAGGGTCGAAATGGATTTGGTAGTGATGATCCTGAGATGATTGAGGATGAAGCTGACATAGAAGATAATGTTGCTCAGAGTGACTAGATGTGGAGATTAGTAGTCTAACACTTTGTTTTCTTTTAATTTTAGTTCTTACTAAAGTGAATATACTTTGTGGCTTTACTTTCTAGCAATAGGCTTATTTGTGTGGACCTTTTGGATACATTATATATACATATGTTTTGTTGCTTCATCATCGCACCTTTGAGTTATGTACTTTTATAATCGTTACAACTTTTATATTTTAGTAGCGATTCTTTGGCAAGCTACATCAGTCGTCTCATCTATTTATAGATGAAGGGTACTCCTTGAGCACATCCCTTGTTGGAACCTATGATCCATTACATTGATATGCGATGGTGTATACTTGTTTGGAAACAAGTCCAGAGTGATCTAGAAAGTTACGGGTCCATACACGTGTGCTATAACTTGGCCATGCATTTTATGTTTGACCACACATGTATCCATCCATGTATACCATGTTCAAATATACTCTCTATGTCCAACCATATGTATCGTGTCTGGCCATGTGTCAATTGGTAGGTTCATGTTGACCTAGTTTGTCGTGTGTCCATTAGCTATGATGGTCACTTTCATTTTGACCGTATACCCATTGGGATTGTGCCTAGACTTTGTCGCCTCCATATGATTTGTTTTCATTTTTTCTATTTAAGAGTGGCTTGTTTGAACTAGGGTGTCTCTAGTATACTAGCCCTCTTACTTGTTGTGCTTGAGTTTATCAAGTCATCTAAGCATTTGGTCTTGAGACTTAGAAAACTTGTGTAGTCCTTAGTGGATTATTCCATCCTATCATGAGTGTTGTTACCCTTTGCTCATTCCTGGCATTTTTTTTATCAATAGCTAGGGTTAGAGACTCAATGTCCCAAACATGAACAATTCTAATTTTGTATAGATAAGGTACAGAAGTTGTAACAACTCTTAGACTTGAGGCATAATTACTACCTCATCAAAGGTCAAACATTGCTTATAAAGATGGGGCATAAAAGTTATAGCAACTCCTAAACTTGGGACGTAGATGCTTCTTATTCAAAGATCAAGCATGGTCCGTAAAGGTAGGGTGTAGAAGTTGTAGCAACTCTCTATTCAAAGGTCAAGCAGGACCCCTATAGGTAGGGCATAAAAATTGTATCAACTCCTAAACTTGGGGCATAATTACTTCCAATTCAAAGGTCAAGTATGGCCCTAAAAGGTGGGGTGTAGAAATTTTATTGACTCTTGAACCCAGGAAGTAGTTTCTTCTTATTCAAAGGTCAAGCATTACTCATAGAAGTGAGGTGGAAAAGTTGTAGTAACTCTTGACCATGAGAATACTGGCGTGTGACTTTTCATAGTCCACGCCTATCAGTCCTTTTGTAATTTGAACTTCCCCATCCTTGTCAAATTCCATGAATGTGAGACAAGCTTGGCCCAAATACCTGTAAACACAATTTTTATTAAAATAAAAGTGTACCTAAAGCACTGTCTATCATTTTATTATAGTGGGGGTTTGTTTATATCCTATGTTGTTCCTTATAAGTGGTATCTGGTGCCACTTTTTTTTTCTTTCAAGACAATTATTATCTCTAGAGATTTTGATGGAGATGATATATGGAAACATGACTCTATGGCCTTATGTAGGAATGCCCTTTTTGAAAATCTATTGTAAGGCCTTCTTAGCCCACACTTACCTCTTGGGCATTTTGTGAACTTATGTAATCTTGGAAGAGTTTAAACAGTGTTCTGAACCTCCAATATATGAGAGGACATATATTTTGTACTTTAATTGGACATGACGTGTTAATTCATTGAGTCTGTCTCCAAACTTGATTGATTATTTTGGTCCTACCAAGTGTCCTCAGATAAGATTTGGGTGGATTTCTAAAGTACACTTTTGATAAATTCTCACATAACTCCTTTTGAAATAATTCATATGGAGGTATGCACCCTTGGATAGTATATGAAAGTTAGATGCTTCACAACCCAATTTGTTAGTGGGTACAATTTTAGGTTACACACTTTATTTCCTTATATGAATGTTCTGGATATATCATATATATCCTTGTTTCTAATCTATCATTTCTTTTACTTGTCGTTAATTTTTGAACATGACAATGGTCTCATATATTTGTGAGAATGTGGGCCTTTGGAGCATCAATATGGACATGGTCCATGGCGCTCTGGACATTGAAAGATGACATAAGGGGTCCTTGCTAACGAAAAATGGTTACATATCTTATGAACTGTAGAGGCCTTCCAAAATAATATGGAGTCCATTCTTCATAATGTCAAAGTGGACACATGATCCCATCCTTTGAAGTTTTCCATGTACTATAAGGGGTTTTTGGTACCATCATAGGTGATGATTTTTTAGGGAAACCATTAGTTACTAAGGTCATATGTTTAACATGGATAGCTTGGACAAAGTGTCCCTATGGGTAGGGCTTGAGATGATTTCATGGATCTCGATGGATAGAAGCTGCTCGAAATGGTCTCAACTAGGTGGATGATTTTGCATTTTGTAGGTGAACTCTGTCTAGCAGGCTATAAGGTTTGATTCCCATCCTAGTAGGTCACGTAATCGATATAATTTCGTATGGGTACAGATTGAATCCTATTTCACTATGGGCATTGGAATATTCCATGTGGACATTCTCTAGGACAAGAATCGGATCAGGGGTCTGTGGCCTTATCAAATGTTTCTAGGATGACCTGGAATGTTATCTTCATCATTTTGAGTGTTAGAACTAGTTCATTATTTTATTCTTTTTCAAAGAACGATCAATCACTCTTTAAGAACATTGTTATGATGATGATTGAGAGATTTGATAATATCTTTCCAAATATTATTTGGATGCATTGGATGAATAGAATAGTGGGTGATCATTTTGCTATAATTTTGGCTTAATGGGATGTGTGAACGGTCTCTCAATACACATATATTTGCATGTATATCATCTCATTGAGAGGATTTTGGAACCGATTTTACTTTCCCAAGAACCGACTAGAAAGTGGATGAACCGACCCTGAACCAACTTTTGTGTCTATTCTACAACAGGACTAGTTTGAACCATTTTTTATGTATAACTATTTTGTTCAATGCCCATTTTTATTGGTGAGACATTCAGGCCATTTTGATGCCTATTCAACATGAAATATTAAGGGATGGTTGTTCGACACATGATCTTTTCGTCCTCTATCGAGCCCCTTGTATGCACTGTTCATACCCCTTTATAGAAGGAAAAGGAAGAAAAAACTTGTCCCTAATGAAAAAGAAGAAGTTAACAATCCAACCGTGTGTACCGTAGGTGGAACTATACATTTAACTAGGTGATCACTATTATATATTCAAGTTGCTAAGGCTTTCTCGAGGCAAACTCTACTAAACAGATTCCAATACCATCTTTCCAAGAAAGAAGATATGAAATGTGCTTTTTCCATGATGAATTTCAATATCTAAATAAAAGACACCCAATTAGACAAAAATTGAAAGGTAAGCCCCTTTTGAGTTGAGCCACCATGGCCAGATGAATGAGCTTTCATGTCTGATAGCCCATGATGCCTTACTCTTTAGAGGTGTCCAAAATTGAGCCACCGTTTGGTGGCAGTAGCTATAGTGCACGCATGTTGGCTCATGTACCATATAGGCACTGTGGGTATTGTAAGATGTCACAAGGATGTTTTTTGGTCTAAGGGCTTGTGACCCTTGGAGGGTCAATTGGTCATGCTTGGGCGATACTATCGAGTTTGTTCGACCAATGTGTGTCCGACATATTTTTTCCATCCACTTCTTGGGTGGTGGTGGATGGGCCAAGTCTGACCATATCTTAGCCAATGATTATGTGACAGGTGTGTCTATCGAACGACCCTACTAGTAGAACCGAAATAAGTATGAACCATATTTCTCTATCCATTATGAGGGATAGAGTATTGGTTCTAGTAACCTATACAAGAAACTGTATAACTTGTTGGATATGAGGTGGACCTTATTATCCCCTGTAAGAGCTCGACTGTCCATGTCAAGAGGTTGATTTATCTTGCAAGGACATAAATGTATGACCTTTAGAGATCATGTAGTGTGAACTTTTTCTGGTGTAGTTTTTTTTAGTACTTTTAGGATCTTTTCTTCTATAATTGTGATTTAACTAGTAGAGCACACTTGTTCCCACATACAACGATAGATGTTAATATTGATTTTTGTTAATACCAATGATTGGATGCAATTATGATTCCTGTGTACTTGAAAATAGATAACACACTGTTAGGACAATGGACCACCACGAGGTGTGGTGGCCTTTGGTCATCTGATGCTTAAGTAAGTATGGGTAGTGAGAAATATGAGGAGACTAGTGTATTTCTTTATAACGTAGAGAGATATTTAGGAAGAGTTTAGATCTTAGTATTTTGAATTATCTTAAGTTATAAGGTTTTGTCCAATTAAGAAGTTATTTTTAAGGGTGAGTAGTGGTGAATATTTATAGGAGAAAATATACCTGCTAATGACCCTTACTTATAGTGATAGAATTATTTTAAAATGTTAGAGTTTTATCTACTTAATTTATCTCATTATCGAATAATTAAGAGTTTAAATAACGATCATTTATCTTGTTAGATATTTAATTAATACTGATATTTATATACTGATTCAATAGTGATTGGACTGGCCTGTGAATTACTTAATAATGACGACTTCTTATATTATGTCACATGATGTGAACTATTTTACAATCAATAATTTATAATCCCAAAAATATCATCATTTTGTTCATATTATATATTTTTACTATTAAAAAGTTTAGCATAATATTTTACTGTATACATTGTTTAATTGAATGTCGTTTAAATTGAACTATAATTATTTAAACTCGTTTAATGTTAAACGTCATTTAATAGATTTTAGGGGTTTCATTTATCATAATTTTCTAAAAACAATTCATAAAACATAAAACATATTTAAAAAAAAATTTGTAATTATAAAAAATTATTTTTTTAATACTTAAATTATCACCATTTAATCTATCATTTATAGTATTAAATGTAAACTTTATTTAATTTAATATTATTAAAATATTACTTTTATTATAAATTTGAAAAGTATTCATGTAATTTAAATAAATATCAAGTTTCGTAAGTAATTGATATAGACAGCTAATAATTGAATCTGACTTTTCTTATATACTATGGAAAATGAGGTATAAGATAAAGATTAATAGTAAAAGGAATAAGAATAAGAATTAAAATACACAAGTTGATGTTTTATGGAAAAAGAAAATAATCATATAACAGGTAAATTAAAACAACGTGACTTCAAATTTTTTTTTGTTTTTTTTTTGGTGGGCATATGTCCTTTGTGGCACCTAGCTATGTCATGGACGAAAATAATTAGATATTTATCAATTTTTTTTTTGTAAAGTGACGGAAACTAATATATAAATGTTGTTTTTAAAAATATAATTTACAATAAATTGGAAACAATTAATTTTTTTAAATAATGCAATATAAATACCATAGAAGCTTTTAAAATCAATTTATATAACTATGTAATTAATTGTTGCGTGTCACCAAAATGATCGAAAACATTCTTCCAATTAATTATTTCAGCTTTTATTATTTTGACGGTTCACCATTTTTATATACCAGTTCTCTTTCTTTAATTACTTCAGTCTTCATGTATGTTATTGTTAACTTAGTTATAATTTTTTATTTTAAATTATTTTAATTATCGTTTGATCAAATAAAAATAATAATTTATAAAAATTATATGTGATTAACTATACAAGTAGTTTTATATTTTTATATATTCTATACTTTAGTTCTTTTAATTTTTCTTATGATGTGATTAATTTATTTGTTAATTTTTACATTTTGTTCCATTATTCTTCTTATAATTTATTTCTTTTATTTTTTTAATTTTTATACTTTGATATATTTACTCTTTTTTTATTCTTTTGAGACTTAACTATACAAATAGTTAATATATTTTTTTATATTTTATAATTTAATCGTCTTATTATTTTTTATTTTAATTTGATTAATTTATTTTTTAACTTTTAGGTTTTAATACCCTTAATTTTATTTTTATAATCTAATCCCTTATTTTTTTAAATTTTTATATATTTAATTTAAAATTTGATGCCAACTTTAATTTTTTTAATCATAATGATACGGTATATTAATACTAATCACAAAAATGCTATTTAAATTTTCCCTTACATATTATATAAAAATTTCTTCGGCAAACGTGATATACTCTTTAGTGAAACAAAAATATTTCATAAATCTCCTAGAAACATTCATTAGCTATTACTTCACCATCTCTCATTATTATATGAACAAGTGAAACAATCAAACTTGAAGAAATGGCTGCATCAAAGTTCAAAAGTACTTAATCTTAAACAACAATCTTCCATTTCGGTGTTAACAAGTGGTTATGGACTTATGGCAAACCAAAAGCCAAGGTTAACATCTTTTTTTCAAAATTAAATATAATATTTAAGATATTTTTATTTAATTGATTACAAATTTTTACTTTTTATGGGATTATGTATATAATTAATTCAAGATATAAATAATGAGTCATTAATCAATATTTGTAATTCAAACATATATCTTATGTATTATTTTGTTGTGATGATTGTAATTGTTTGTGGTTAAATTCAAATTAAAGCATTAATTATTCATCATAATATCAAATTTTATAGCTTTACTAAATAATAACTTACTTAGTCGTGAAAATATTAATGAATAATTTATTTTAATTTGAGATAAAAACATAGAATTAATTAATTAAAAAAAATAAAGTAAATTATTATAAGCTTGCATTTGACAATTCAAACATGCTTTCACGAGAACTTCCATCATTGATTTAATACATTACCTAACCTTGCTACAATGTATGTTGACTGGACCATGACATCTATATACGGATGAGATAAATAGACAACGTGGGCAAGCACAACGACATGTTAAACCAAAAAAATAATATTAAAAAATATATATATTTATTGAAAATATAATTAATTATATTTTTATACATTATCAATTAATCTAAACTTTATTTAAGAGAAAAACTTAAAATTTATACCTAATAAACTAACTAATTATAAAGGAATTATTGAGTCTACCCCTCCAACCGAATCAAAAAAGTTGTACTAAAGTTTTCATGGTTAACAACATGATAATTGCTCCTTTCAGTACCAAAAGTGATAATAAAAATAAGAATATTCTCACTAAAATGTAACATATAAACAAGGATAATCCATTAATAAAATTGATGGAACCTAAAATGGATGAAACAAGTATAGATCAAGACTAAAAATTGTTAAATAAAAGACAATGGAATTAGTTATCTTATAGTTCAATTCTAGGTGAAAAAGAAAAAATATTACTCTTTATTTTTTACATTATATAATTCAAACACTTATAATTCAATATTTAAAGTTATTAAACATTAATAAAAAGAACTTCTATTGATCATTAATTCTTCTAAAAATTTAAACTATTAAGAAAATAATCAATTATATTTTTATATGTTTATCACTTGTATTTGTATCAAGTTGAATGCAATATATTGATATTTATTATTTTAAGTTACAAAATATTAGAATATAATATTTAATTGCACTAATCTAACTTGTTTTAGTAATTATAAACAATTAAACATGTCTTACTTAATATGTATCCTCAAAAATGAATACTCAGATCACTATAAAAAGGGTTCCCTCTAGCTTTATAATGCAAGCAGAGATATCCAAATAGTAGTAATTAAGAAGGCTGATCCATTAGCCAGAAATGGTTTTCTCAACACAGCCGAGGCATTGGCCTCGACTGCTTATTTTTGCAATGTCTTTTTGTTTCATAGCTAGCGTTAGTAGTGCGGCTGCTGATGATAATTATAAGCCTTACATTTATGCTTCTCCACCTCCTCCTCACCACTCAAACTACCCACCCTACATTTACAAGTCACCACCACCACCAAAGCACGTCAAATACCCTCCTTATTATTACAAGTCTCCTTTACCGCCACCAAAGCATGTAAAACATCCACCTTATTACTACAAGTCTCCTCCACCACCACCACCAAAACATATAAAACACCCACCTTATCACTACAAGTCACCACCGCCACCAAAGCATATAAATCACCCACCTTATTACTACAAATCACCTCCACCACCAAAGCATAAAAGGTATCCACCTTATTACTACAAGTCTCCTCCACCACCACCACCAAAGCATGTAGGGCACCCACCTTATTACTACAAATCACCTCCACCGCCAAAGCATGTAGGGCACCCACCTTATTACTACAAGTCTCCTCCACCACCAAAGCATGTAGGGCACCCACCTTACCACTACAAGTCACCTCCACCACCAAAGCATGTAGGGCACCTACCTTATTACTACAAGTCTCCTCCACCACCACCACCAAAGCATGTAGGGCACCCACCTTATTACTACAAATCACCTCCACCGCCAAAGCATGTAGGGCACCCACCTTATTACTACAAGTCTCCTCCTCCACCCCCACCAAAGCATGTAGGGTATCCACCTTATTACTGCAAGTCTCCTCCACCACCACCACCAAAACATGTAGGGCACCCACCTTATTACTACAAGTCTCCTCCACCACCAAAGCATGTAGGGCACCCACCTTACCACTACAAGTCACCTCCACCCCCAAAACATTCTCCCCCACCACCATATTATTACAAATCGCCACCACCACCAAAGCATATAAACCACCCACCTTACTATTATAAGTCACCTCCACCCCCAAAACATTATCCCCAACCACCGTATTATTACAAATCACCACCACCACCACCAAAGTATGTAAGTCACCCACCTTACCATTACAAGTCACCTCCACCCCCAAAACATTCTCTCCCACCACCATATTATTACAAATCACCACCACCACCATCATCACCTTCTCCTCTTCCTTATATCTATAAATCTCCCCCTCCTCCATCTCCTTCCCCACCGCCACCATACATTTACAAGTCCCCACCTCCACCATCTCCATCACCACCACCTCCTTATATTTACAAATCTCCACCACCACCTTCACCATCACTGCCACCACCATATACCTACAAGTCTCCTCCACCTCCATCTCCTTCACATCATCATCCATACATCTATAAGTCTCCCCTCCACCATCTCCATCACCACCACCTCCATATATTTACAAGTCCCCACCTCCACCATCCCCATCACCACCACCTCCATATGTATACAAATCTCCTCCTCCTCCCTACATTTACAAGTCTCCCCCTCCACCATCTCCATCGCCACCACACCATTACGTCTACAAGTCTCCACCTCCACCTTCTCCAACCCCAACACCTCCCCACATTTACATTTCTCCACCACCCCCCCCACCCTCACCTCCACCACCCTATGTTTATAAATCACCACCCCCACCTTATGTGTACAAGTCACCACCCCCACCATATCTTTACAAATCCCCACCACCACCTGCACACACAGCACATCCTCCCCATTATCTCTACACTTCACCTCCACCTCCTAAACACTACTGAAGCTCCATGAATTTCGATCACTTGCAAGCTTGACTAAATTAAAGTCATTTATAGAAATTTAAGTTTTTCCGTTAATTTAAGCAACTTCCCAACATTGTTTTTAATTTTATGAACAAATTAAGTGTCCTTTGAATAAGAATAAAGGTCTGGCATGTATGCATGCATGATCCTTTGTGAATTCGTTTGAAAGTATTCGTTGTAAGATTCCTTTCATGAAATGAAAAGGATATCATAAATAATTATTAATGTTACGTACTGTAATATTCTGAATCTAGAGTTATATCTTTTATTCAATTTGAATGTTCTTCTAATCATATATATGATTTATGCCATGTTGGTTATGATAAAGGTATAGACAAAAATATATTTTTGAAACTTAATTCTTTAAAGACAAGAAATTAAATTGAGAGGTTATAATTCTCTAGAACAATCATAATTTTATTCTTTTATTTTAGTTTTGTTTTTCGAAAAGAGATACTCCCTTAGTTTATTTTTGCAATTGTAAAATAACTTTCAAATTAATTCTTCAAAATTCAAGCTATTATAACAAAATGAAATATCTATCGATTTATTTGTAATGCAATGATATACATGTTTTTTTATGAATACAACAAATAAAATATGGATTTAAATACAACAAATGATGATGATGATGATAAAGCAAGTCTAACAGAGAAGGAAAAAAATTGAAAACTGGTGAAACAAATTACAGTTGAAGGGAATAATAAAAGCCCAGTTTCTCTTTGTACTTGATGAAAAAATTATCTTCAATAGAAAATATAGTGAGAAAAAAAATTAAGAAAATTTTTTGTATAGTAATAAATCAAAATTATATAAATATAAATATATATAAATGTTGAAAAACAATAAATAACTCTACACAAAAGAGCTCTTATTATTTTCTTCATGTTTTCATTACAATTATATAGCTATTTATAAGGAAATTTTACTCCTTCAATTACTCTTTGAATTAAGCATCCCTTGATTTACTCCTTGAATTAATGATTCCTTGTTTTACTCATTGAATTAAGGATTCCTTGTTTTACTTCTTGAATTAAGGATTCCTTGTTTTACTCATTGAATTAAGGATTCCTTGTTTTACTCCTTGAATTAAGGATTCATTGTTTTACTCCTTGAATTAAGCTCCTTGTTTTGCTCCTTGAATTAAGGTCCTTGTTTTATTCCTTGAATTAAGAGCTAATATCCAATACTTTCGTTCTGGATCCAAAAGGTTTATGGATCCAAGCTTGGACAAAAGTCGTTGAAATCGATGAGAAGCCAGGGCTTGGTGAAGATGTCATGTCACAGGTTGGTCGAAACTTCTTGTATAATGTGTCTGAATCACTTGTGATTGAACTTGTTCACGAATGTAATGACAATCAACTTCAATGTGTTTTGTCCTCTCGTGAAACACTGGGTTTGATGCTATATGCATGGCTGCCTGATTGTCACAAAATAAGGACATAGGAATAGTTGTAGGAACACCTAAATCACATAGAAGACCTTTAAGCCATATCAACTCACACGCAGTTGAAGCCATTGCACGATACTCAGCTTTGGCACTTGATCTAGCGATGATAGTTTGCTTCTTACTCTTCCATGTGACCAAGTTTCCACCGACAAATGTACAGTAGCCAGTGGTGGACTTGCGATCGATTGCAATCAGCATCACAATACCCTATGATTTGTGTGTTGTCATTCTTCTTCATGATGATACCACGACTCACTGATCCTTTTAAATAGCGTAAGATCCTTTTAACAAGGGTCAAATGCTCAAGTGTTGGGGAATGCATGAATTGGCTCACAATACTTACAGAATATGTGATGTCAGGTCTGGTGATTGTTAGGTAGATCAACTTACCAACCAGTCGCTGGTAATAACTTATATCTGTGAGTAGCGTGCCCTTCAAGCTAGGTTTGAGCTTGCTGTCAAGAGGGGTAATGGCTGGTTTAGCATCACTATGTTAGCTTCCTTGAGCAAATCTAGGACATATTTCCTTTGGTTAAGAAAGAGTCCCTTGTGCGAGGTTTCCATTTCTATACCAAGAAAGTACTTCAATATCCCAAGGTCTTTAATTGCAAACCTTTGTCTGAGGGACTGTTTGAGATTGAAAATCTCATCAACATTATCACCTGTAATTATCAGATCATCTACATAAATCAGCACAACCAATTTTCCCATAGTTCCTGTGCGAACAAATAGTGAAGAATCATCATTGTTGCTTTTGAAACCAACACTAGTGAGAACTGAGCTTAGCTTGGCATACCAAGCTTGTGGGGACTATTTCAAACCATAAATGGATTTGTGCAATTTGCACACTAAATCCAGTTCATTGCTTTGAGGATGCCCAGGTGGCAATTTCATATAGACTTCTTCTTTGAGATCATCATGCAAGAATGCATTCTTCACATCCATTTGGTACATGGACCACCCCTTGTTTACAGCCACAGACAGTAGCACTCTTACTGTGTTCATTTTTGCAACAAGTGCAAATTTTTCTTTGTAATCCACCTCGAATGTTTGAGTGAATCCCCGAGCCACCAATCTTGCTTTATACCTCTCAATTGATCCATCTGACTTGAATTTTAGCTTATAAATCCATTTGCAACCTACGACTTTCTTGCCTTTTGGAAGTTTGGTGATGCTCCATGTGTTGTGTTGATCTAGGGCTTTAAGTTCTTCTTGCATGGCTTCCTTCCACACCTCTTGGCTATTGGCCTCATGAAAGTTTTGAGGCTCACTGTAACTCGATATAGTGCTGAGGAATGCGGCATGGGTTGGTGTCACTCTCTTATATGACACATAATTTGAGATGGGATGTGTGGGTTTGTAGGTGACAAAGTCTTGAAGTCTTGTGGGAGGTTGCCTAACACGCATTGGATTACGTCGTGGAGCAGGAGAAGTTATCTCACACTCGTTCACATCTTGTACCATATTGTGAGGATCATCTTGATTATCACCATCTTCATGCAGTGTACCATTAAGAAGAGACCTTTCATTGTTACTTTCAGTGAGAGATGTATCAATGTTGACATGGCTGGGATCTTGTTGTTGTAGAGCCTCAAGTTCGATTCTTGGTAATGGAAACACATCCAAGATGTCATCCCTTTGACTTGTGATTTCATGTGACTTGCTGAAAAAATGGTTAGTTTCATAAAATCGAACATCTTTAGACACAATTAATCTCCTAAGTTGGGGATCATAACACTTATATCCCTTTTGTGTAGATGAATAACCAAGAAAAATACATTTAACAGCTCTAGGATCCAATTTATCTCGATGATGAGATTGAATATGTACAAAACAGATACAGCCAAAGACTCTAAGGTGTGAGAGATTAATTTTCCTTCCTTTCATGACCTCTAGGGGAGACTTGAAATCCAAGACTCGGCTGGGTAATCTATTGATGATGTAAGTAGCTGTCATAACCCCTTGGGACTAGAATCTCTTTGGTACATTCATTTGTAGCATTAATGCTCTAGTTTTTTCAAGTAAGTCTCAGTTTTTGCGTTCAGCTACACCATTTTTTTGAGGTGTGCCAACACAACTTGTTTGATGCATAATGTCATGAATGCTCAAATATTGTTTCATGATATGGGACATGTATTCGGTGCCATTGTCAGACCTTAAGGTTTGAATTTTAGAGGAGAAATGATTTTTAACAAGGTTATGAAAGTCCTTAAATACTTCCATAACTTCATTCTTAGACTTTAAAACATATAACCATGTGAGTCGAGAAAAATCATCAACAAAAATCACAAAATACTTATAACCATCAAAAGATTCATTAGGTTGTCCCCATACATCTGAATGAACTAGTTCAAAACATTTACTAGCCCTAGACAAGGAAGAATTAAAAGGAAATCTAGTGGCTTTAGACAAGTGTCAAGTTTCACATGCAATTGCATCATTTCCTAAGTTTGGAAATAAAGTTGACAAAATTGGTGGAGAAGGGTGAGCTAAACGTTGATGCCACAATTGATTATCTTGGATAGGGTTAAACTTGGCTTGAAACCCTCTGGGATTGCTCTTGGATATGTAATAGAGACCATCTAAGTAAAACCCTTCACCAATCGTCTTTTTGGTGGCACAATCTTGAAAAATGACATTGTGAGGAGAAAAAATAGCTAAGCAATTCAAGGTATTTGTGATTTTTCCTACAGACATAAGTTGGAAGGAAAAAGAAGGTACATATAAAACCGCCGACTCGATTTCATCTGACATTAATTTTATTTTTTCCTTTCCTAAAACCTTTACATTCTCACCATTTGCAATTGAAACTTAAGAAGGATTTGCTAATTTTTCAAACTTATGAGACTTTGACACATGGTTTGTCATATGATCTGTGGCACCTGAATCTACAACCCAAAAATCATGCAACATATTTATTTTAATAGCAGTTTTAAAGGCTTTTACGATACCTTGCATGTCCTCTTGTGGTATGAGTTTTGTATCTGCCAAGAAACCTGCAAACTTTCCTAGCAATGCTGTCGAGTTTCCTTCTTCTATGCTATCCACACAGTCAATTCTAACTCCTCCTGTCTTGTTTTGAAGATACAACATAAACTCATTCATAAGTTCAGCTGGATTCGCTGTGAAGTTTTTGAATGGATCAGACCCATTAGAGGTAGAGGCAGAAGCATGATTTGCACGGTGTGCAGTACGATTCACTTTCTGTAAACCCTTATCCTTTATAAAATCAGGTTTTAATTCTGGATGTAGAATCCAACATGTGTCCTTAATATGGCCCGTATAGTTGCAGTGTTGACACTTCAAGTTTGGATGCTTCCCTTTGTACTTTCTCTCGTTGGTTAGATAGGCTCTTGCCTCAGGTGCACTAGCCATTGTATCATTGTTCATGACTTTCCTCCTTACTTCTTCACGTTGAATTGTCGCACATACATTGGTGAAGGAAGGAAGTTCAGTATTCATGAGTATGTGGCATCGTATATCTTCATATGTTGAATCGAGACTAGACAAAAGTTGAAATATCTTATCTTCTTCCGCTCTTTTTCGTAGCAGAGCTACATCGGTTGTATGAGGACGATATATTTCTAACTCATTCCACATGCTTTTCATGCTTCCTAAGAGTTGTACAAAAGGCTTACCATCTTGTTGCAGATTTGAGATGTCCTTCTTTAATTGAAAAACTCGTGCAGCATTGTTTTGACTGCCATACATTTCCTTGACTGTCTCCCATTGTTGGTATGCAGATTCAGAGTAACTGAATATTTCAGCTAATTTACATTCCATGGAATTTAGGAGCCATGACATAACCAGCTGATCCTTACTAAGCCAAGATTCATAGGTTGGTGAGGAAACATCAGGTACTTCGATGCTTCCATTTATGAACCCCAACTTGGACCTTCCACCTAGAGCCAGAGACACTGCTATTGACCAAGGCAAGTAATTAAACTCATTCAACAAGACTGAGCTTAATCTTTGATTTGGGTTGATATCCACCTCATGCATATTCATGAATGAAAGCACCGATGAACTTTCAGCTTCTGATCCTAGCGGCTTGTCTTTCGTTATTTCAAAGATTGAAGATGCTAAGATAATAATAAAGCAGAAACAAGTTAATTTTCCTGCTCTGATACCATGTTGAAAAAACAAGAAATAACTCTACACAAAAGAGCTCTTATTATTTTCTTCATGTTTTCATTACAATTGTATAGCTATTTATAAGGAAATTTTACTCCTTCAATTACTCTTTGAATTAAGCATCTCTTGATTTACTCTTTGAATTAAGGATTCCTTGCTTTACTCCTTGAATTAAAGATTCCTTGTTTTACTCCTTGAATTAAGTTTCTTGTTTTGCTCCTTGAATTAAGGTCCTTGTTTTATTTCTTGAATTAAGAGCTAATATCCAATAATAAATTATAAATATAAAATTTAAATAATATCAAATGAATAACCAAAGTCCGTGTATAACACGATATTTTATGATAAATTTTCTCGTTTATTCTAAGTATTTAAGAATTATGAAAAAATATCTTACAGTATACAATAATCAATTAGCATCAAATGTACATCACTATTTATTATTTCAACAAATTTTTAAAATGAAGATAATTTTATACATGAATATAAAATTTTCTCCTCTTTTTCTTTCTTTATTTTTCATCCACTTTTTATTTTCCTGTCTTTCTTTATTTTTCATCCACTTTTTATTTTCCTGTCTAAATTGTGGGTCTATATTCTTTATATAAAGAAAAGCAAAACTCAATTAAAGAGAAAAACAGTTTGTAGAAAAATATTTACTTTAGTTTCAACCTACATTGAATTACATTCAATAGAAAAACGTTTTAAATGTTTGGAACATTTTTTATTTATTTATTTTTTCAACATATATACGTATGTGTGTGAGTGTAAAAATATTATTCAAATTATAGATTCTAGTTGTTGCACTAATACTGCTTATCACTTAACTTTCCCCTTTGGAATTGTTATCATTATAAGTATATGATTCACTTATATTTTGGGGTAAAAATCACCTCATGATTGGATAGAAAATCTGAAGTTACACACGTTCTAATTGGTGGTTTTGTACATCGTTTTTAACAAAAAAGAAAATGTCAGAAGTGGGATTTGAACCCACGCCCTCGTTAGAGGACCAGAACTTGAGTCTGGCGCCTTAGACCACTCGGCCATCCTGACGACATATAAATTCTACATGTACACTCTAAATATACAGTTGACACTAAGTTGAAATCATCGTTACCTTTTCATTTCAACAAGAAAGTGTAACGTTATTTAAAAAATATTTTATATAAAAATAAAGTTAATTTTTTATTAAATATAACAAAATAATATACTATATTTATATTTTTTGATACATATATATCTAATAAAATAATTTTTAATTAAAAAATTACTCAAATTTTTTAACAAATTATTTCGATTAAATTTAAATAAAATTTTCATTCTTTAATGTATGACTTTCGATATTAGATAATAAAATTTTTATTTAAGTTTTTCTAAAAATTTGTTTTAGTTGAAAGAAAAAGAATTAAAATTTTTTTTATTTAATTATTAAATTTTTATGTATGTGTCTATTAAAAAAATATAAACTTACATATATCAAGTGCGTTACTCCGTTATATTTAGCATAAATGGAATGAGATATATATTTAATTTATTTTTTGATAAATTTTTTATCAAAATTAACTTAAATAATATATTTTTCACAAATAAATCAATTTAAAACATATTTTTAAAATTAAAATATTAAATAACATTATATCTAAAGAAAGAGATTATAACTAACTCTCTACCCTTTAAAATGATGAGAGAATCTTATATACATTAGAAAGAAAGACACACACGTCATAAAATGTGAATATTAAACTAATGATATTAATAATATGAATAGAGTATATACAATATGTGCATATTATTTGTTGTGCAGGTGAGCAAATCATATTTGTAGGTCGAGTCCCAGATGGTAAAATTTTCATGTGCTACAAATTAATACACAACAAATTAAATGCGTGGAAGGAACCTGTAAAGTTCTGTGGCAAAAACTGGAATGAGATTGAGTTACAGAATACAATAAATAGTACACTACAAAAGTAAAGAGTAATCAGAGACACTAAGCTTGGCCGCAAGTCAGCAAAGTTTCTATTAATTCATCCGTACAAGCCATTCGTATCCGGCCGTTTTAGTGTTGTCGTATTATTAAGTGGAAACCAATCAGTTCTTCCCATTATGCTGTTGGACAACAATGACACCTAAGAAATTTCTGCTCATTGAAAGTTACTTTTTATTTATACAGCTGATCAATTAGAAGGAGATGAATAAATAATCAATAAAATTATTACTTTTAGGATGAGTCTTGTTATTAAGTATAAATAAAATAATGTAAAAATATAAAGATTATAATACAAAATTTTTAAATAAAAACAACCTAAGACATGCCTATAACTTAAAGAGAAAAATCACAAGTATATTCGACCACCTAACTATCCATTATTAAAAATAAGATCTAATTATAAGACAATGTCTTATACTACCCATTAAGATAAAACATCATGAGTAATCTACTTACAAACTACTACTTTCATCATAACCTCTACAAGAAAAATGTTCGAATCTAAACTAATATTCTGACAACTTGAGTAACACAATCAATTGAACCCGTTCTACTAGTACCTAAAACATTATCGTAATAACACAAGTACAAATGTGTGTTCTATAGTAAATTCAATAATGAATAATCATAATTAAATTATTTAATAAATATATCAAATAAATTGAAATAAACTAGCAACTCTAGAACAATAAATTTAAAGCATAATATCACAAATATTGCAGACTTGTTAATTTATCAAACACAACAACAAATGTTTGATAAATTAATTCAATGAAAATATCTACTTGAATAGTTTTTGCATAACAGGAGAGAAAAATTAAAATGAAGATAATAAAGCTCTTATATGGTTGAATAAAGTTATGTGATTAGGTCCGTATATTTTGAAGTACTATATCAAATTAAAATTACTATGTTATCCACAAAATCATTTAAAAGAGTTTTAAAGAAAAAAAGATAATATAGTAAAAAGTCAATTTAGTTCAAATTAAAGCAGATTTAATAATGAATAACTCTAACTAGATAATTTAGTAAATATATTAGATAAATCAAAATCAACTAAAAATCCTAGAACAATCAGTTTAAAGCACAATATCACCAATATTGTAACCTTATTAATTTATCAAACACAACTATAAATGTTTGATAAATTAATTCAATGAAAAAGCTTACTTGAATAGTTTTTGCAAAACAAGAAAGAGAAATTAAGATAAAAATAATAAAGCTCTTGTGTGGTTAAATAAATTTGTGTGCTTAAGTTTGTATATATAGTATATTTTGAAGCACTAAGTCAAAGTAAAATTACTATATTATCCGTAAAATCAATTAAAAGAGTTTTAAAGAAAAATGATAATGTAGTAAAAATCTAGTTCAATTCGAGTTAAAAATAGATTTTAAAATCAAATTCATGGCCGCTACATTGATCTAACATATGCTCGATCAATCCAGTCAATCAAATAATTAATTCAATACTTTTTAAATTGAGTAGATTAATTTTTGATCGATCTATATAGCTCAATAGATCTAGACATGTCTCAATTGATCAAGGAGCCTAATCTCAAAAAGTTCCTAAATATCTAATATGAAATCTAACGTGTACAAGAAAAGAAATATACCTAAATTGTGATAATTAAAACTCGATAGTTTATTCGGCTTGAAAATTTTATTGAAGAACATGCCTAAAAACTAAAATTATATTTATATGTTTTGTTTATGAATATCGCCAACACTCACATAAACCTTACACTCATTAAATTACTCCTAACTTATTTTGAATAATTGTCAAAATATTTTATCTTTAGTGTTCTTCATAAATGTTTTTGGTCATCTAAGAATTATCAATTTTACAATTATTTGAAATAGTAAAAGATTTTTTATCATAAATAATTAGTGTTAATTTAAATATATATATATATAATTAAATATTTACAAGTATCATTATTATTGTTAAACCATTAAGTGATTAGCTTGAGTTAGTTGAATGGTGCTTTAGTTGCTGTTAGTGTATTGAAGATGTTAGGGTGTTGTTGTTGCAACATGTAGTATTTCAACTTGTATAAGTTTTTGTTAGTTTGTTACAACTAACCTGTTATATAGTTCCTTAGTGAGTAAATTAGAAAAGTCTCACATTGGTTAGGAATGGAGATGGGTGTTGGATTTGGGGCTATAAATAAAGCCCTCATTCACCATTTGTAATCATCCCAAAATTTGTAAATCTTCCTTTCTTTTGTAAAGGTAATTGATTAGCTCAATTTTGCCCAATTAGTTGTAATTTGGAGTTCATCCATTTGGAGATAGTGGAAGTGGTCAACGACGCCCGAAGACCTAGGTAACATTTGTACCGAACCTCATTAAATTTCTGGTATTATTATTTTTCTGCTTTAATATTTCTGTTTTAATATCTGTTTAGTTTATTTTAGCATTATATTTCCAATAGTATTATTTTATTCGGTTAGTTTAAGTTCTATTCATTTAAATCATAAGTGAATAGTAACTACTTAGAATAGGGAAAATATACCCAATTTTCCCAATAATTGGTATCAAAGCTGAAGGGTTTTTACCTAGACATTTGTTTGTATTGTGTTTGTTTGCTATTGGAATATAGTTGCTAGTTGTTGTAATTTGAAGAAATAGCGGAAGAAAATTTTCTTTCAAACAAAAGCCAATCATCCACATCAAGCAGAACTATGGTGATGAATGCAAGGTTCAAGTTGGAGAAGTTTGATGGAACCGGTTATTTTGGCATATGGCAAGGCAAAGTTCTAGATGCTCTGTTTCAACAAGGTCTAGACATCGCCATTGAAGAAGAGAAACCAGATGGAGCAGATGAAATAGAGTGGAAAAATATCAACCAATTGGCATGTGGTACAATCCATTCGTGTCTCTCAAGAGAACAAAAGTACACGTTCATGAAGGAGACATCCGCAAGTAAGTTGTGGAAGGCATTGGAGAACAAGTTCATGAAGAAGAGTGGACAGAATCAGCTATATTTGAAGAATAAGTTGTTCCGGTTTGAATACCTTCCAAGTACTACAATAAATGACAACATTACTGCTTTAAATCAATTAGTAGCAGATTTGTTAAATATGGATGAAACTTTTAAAGATGAAGATTTAGCCTTGATGTTGTTAGCCTCCCTTCCTGATGAGTTTGATCATCTTATTACGAGCTTACTCATTGGGAAGGATAAAGTGTCTTTTGAGGAAGTTTGTACTGCTTTGTATAGTTATGAAATTAGAAAGAAAGATAAAAAAATTCAAATTCAGATTTTGCATTGGTTGGTTCGTCAACAGTATCCCATCCTGGTGATTGGATTTTTGATTCAGCATGTACTTTCCATATGTCTCCTAACAAGGAGTGGTTCTTTAACTTTGAAGAACTAGACGGTGGAGTTGTTTTCATGGGTAATGATTATCCATGCAAAGTTATGGGAATCGGTACAATCCGTTTGAAGAATCAAGATGGTTCAACCAGGGTCTTGACAGATGTTCATTATGTTCCAGATATGAAGAAGAATCTCATTTCTGTGGGAGTCTTAGAATCAAAAGGCTTCACTGTAACCATACAAAATGGGGCATTGAAGGTTACTTCTGAAGCACTTGTGGCGATGAAAGGTGTTCGGAAGAATAACTTGTACTAATACCTTGGTAGTACGGTTATTGGGGACGACATCGATGTGCGATTTCGAGAGGAAGAAAGAGATTTAGAAACTACCAAGCTGTGACATATGCGTTTGGGACATGCTGGTGAAAAAGCTTTGTAGATTCTAGTAAAGCAAGGCCTGTTAAAAGATGCGAGAACATGTAAGTTGGAATTCTGTGAGTATTGTGTATTGGGGAAGAAAAAAAGAGTAAGCTTTGGCACTACTCTCCATAATACAAAGGGAATTTTGGATTACATCCATACTGATGTATGAGGGCTAACAAGAACTCCATCCATGAGTGGCAAACATTATTATGTCACTTTCGTTGATGACTTCTCCAGAAGATTTTGGGTGTATCTCATGAAGAAGAAGGATGAAGTGCTGGGGATTTTTCTCAAGTGGAAGAAGATGATCGAGACTCAAACTGGTAAAAAGATCAAGCATCTGAGGTCTGATAATGGCACTGAGTACACAAACGATCCATTTATGAAAGTTTGTGAAGAAGAAGGGATAGTGCGACGTATGAACCGGACTTTACTGGAGAAGGTTCGGTGTATGTTGTCAAATGCTAGTTTAGGCAAGCAGTATTGGGCTGAGGCTATGACATATGCATGTCATCTCGTCAACCATCTACCATCGTCTACTCTTGAAGGCAAAATGCCTATGGAGGTATGGTCTAGAAAACCTGCTAGAGATTACGATTTCTTACATATGTTTGGTTCAATTGCATACTACCATGTAACAGAATCAAAGTTGGACCCAAGAGCCAAGAAAGCCATTTTTTTGGGGATCCCTTCTCGTTCTAAGGGATATCGACTATGGTGCCTTGAAATGAAAAAGATAATCTTTAGCAGAGATATTACCTTTGATGAATCTGCATTGTTGATAAAGGTAACTAAGAAGATTGATGGCACTTTAGAGTAGGTGGAGCAAACTCCGAAACAGGTGGAGTTTGAAAGAAAAATTGTTAATCCAGTTAGTAAAGATAAGACAGAAGTTGATCCTCCATTGATAGAAGATGAATCATATGAAGAGGTTTTAACCCAAGAACCTCCACAACAATAAGAAGAAACTGCAATCGATAGGCCACGACGAAAAAATGTCAAGGTACCTGCTCGATACAAGGATTTTCAAGACCTATCTGCTTAGTTTAAGAATACGGTGACCTGTGCACTTTTAGTTGTGCATGATGATGTTCCTTCCATATATAAAGAAGCAATCAGAAGCCCTGAAGTTGAAAGATGGAAGGAAGCCATAGATGAAGAACTTTTGTCCCATCAGAAGAATAAAACATGGAAGTTGACACAACTACCTAAGGGCAAGAAGACAATTGGATGCAAATGGGTGTATGCAAAGAAAGATGGATTTCCTAACAAAGATGGTATTCGCTACAAGGCAAGGTTGGTGGCTAAGGGCTACGCTCAGAAGAAGGGAATCGATTATAATGAAGTATTTTCTCCAGTTGTAAAACATTCCTCCATTGGAATTTTTTTGGCCTTAGTAGCACAGTTTGATTTGGAACTAGTTCAACTTGATGTGAAAACCACGTTTCTACATGGTGACTTAGAAGAGGAAATCTATATGTCTCAACCATAAGGGTTTAATGTTGCTGGTAAAGAGAATTGGGTTTGTAAGCTGAACAAATCATTGCATGGATTGAAGCAATCTCCAAGACAGTGGTACAAACGATTTGATCAGTTTATGTTGCAACAAAATTATACCAGAAGCACACACGATCATTGTGTGTATTTTCGCAAGCTACAAAATGAGTCTTTCGTCTATCTCCTATTGTACGTCGATGATATGTTGATTGCATCGAAGAGCCAAGCAGAAATTGAGAAGTTGAAGGCTCAACTAAGTTAGGAGTTCGAAATGAAAGATTTGGGAGAAGTAAAGAAGATTCTCGGTATGGAGATAAGTAGAGACAGGAAGAAGGGGAAGCTTAGTTTGACCCAGAGTCAATATTTGAAGAGGGTACTACAACGTTTTGGTATGAATGAATAGACAAAACCTGTAAGTACTCCGCTAGTTCCTCAATTCAAACTTAGTGCTCAATTATCTCCTAAAAATGATGCAAAACGAGAATATATGGCAAAGGTACCATATGAAAATGCGGTTGGTAGCTTGATGTATGCAATTGTGTGTACAAGACCTGACATTTCACATGCAATTGGTATTGTAAGCAGGTACATGCATGATCCTGGTAAAGGACATTGGTTGGCTATGAAATGGATTCTACGGTATATTATAAATAATGTAGATGTTAGTTTAGTATTTCAACAGGATAATACCATTGGTCAGTGTGCAGTGTGATTCCAACTATGCAGGAGATTTAGATAAGGGTCGGTCAACTACTGGTTATGTGTTTACTCTTGCTAGAGCACCAGTCAGTTGGAAGTCTACCTTGCAGTCCACAGTTGCTTTGTCTACTACAGAGGCAGAGTATATGGCAGTTAGAGAGGCTGTGAAGGAAGCTATTTGGTTACGAGGTTTGCTTGAAGACTTGGGAGTTGGTCAAAAACATATTAAGGTGTTTTGTGATAGTCAGAGTGCTATTCATTTAGCAAAGAACCAAGTCTACCATGCACGTACAAAGCACATTGACGTTCGTTATCATTTCGTGCGAGAGATTATTGAAGAAGGTAGAGTACTAGTTCAAAATATTAGTACAACAGAGAATCCCACAGATATGATGACCAAGGTGGTAACAACAATCAAGTTCAAACATTGTCTGGACTTGATTAATATCCTGCAAATATGAATTGGTAATGGCGTCGTTGATCTAGTAATTGAAGAAATCATTTAAAATCACTAAGTCTCTAAGGTGGAGATTTGTTATATAGCTCCTTAGTGAGCAAATTAGAAAAGTCCCACATTGGTTAGGAATGGAGATGGGTGTTGGATTTGGGGCTATAAATAAAGCCCTCATTCACCATTTGTAATCATCCCAAAATTTGTAAATCTTCCTCTCTTTTGTAAAGGTAATTGATTAGCTCAATTTTCCCCAATTAGTTGTAATTTGGAGTTCATCCATTTGGAGATAGTGGAAGTGGTCAACGACGCCCGAGGACCTAGGTAACATTTATACCGAACCTCGTTAAATTTCTGGTGTTATTATTTTTCTGCTTTAATATTTCTATTTCAATATCTGTTTTAGTTTATTTTAGCATTATATTTCCAATAGCATTATTTTTTCGGGTTAGTTTAAGTTCTATTTATTTAAATCATAAGTGAATAGTAACTACTTAGAATAGGGAAAATATATCCAATTTTCCCAACATAACCAAAGAGATCATGATTCCATGTAATTCATACACTAACACTACTATACACCTTGTAGTCACTATAAAAAAACCATAAACTCTTGAATCAATTCAGTTTTGTTAAGGTATTATTCATCTTCTTTCCTGTGTGTTTCTTCTATGATTTTATGTGAGTCTTGAACCCTAAAGTTCTTCATGGTATCAAATTTTTAGTTGATTTAGGCCAAAAACTTTGAACCTCACCTAAAAAAATGAAATAGGACTTGCAAAAATAAAAAGAGATAAGTGACCCAAATAGAATATAATAATAATAATAATAAAATAGGTTAAAAGTATAAAGTGATGTGATTTGTAAGAGATAAAGATCACACATTTTTATGGAATATTAATAGTTGATAAAGATTGTTGGTGTCTCTATTCATTGGGTTATTCTTTTAGGATTGGAAGATCTATGGTTCTTATGAATTTTGACATGGTATCCAAGCAAAGGAAATCTTGGAGTACTTGAGTTTCATAAGCTTTAATTGCGACTGCAGTGCCCAATACTGATTCTTTTACTAATGTGTAATCACAGGCTTTCATTTCTAACACAATTTGTACCCTTAATCTTTCAATTAACACAAACCTGAATGTTAAGCTTGATTATTCTAACTGCCTAAATTGAAAAAAGCAGCTAAGGCATGTAATCATAGTGTATCGGTTGCAGAGTTTCATTGATGGAATAGCATTACCACCACCTAAGATTATCAAGAAAATGTTGAAGACTCTAAATCAAGAAAACAACAAAGTTGGTGTTCAAGAAGGGCTGATTGAGAATCCAGAATATGAATGTGGGATAAGAAAGATTATGATGTAAAGAACTGGATATACTCATCCCTTATAACCAATTATGTGAAGCATTTGGTCTTTAAAAAAATTGCACATAAGTACTGGGTTGCTCTGCAGAAGGCCTTCATAAATGATTCTCAAGCAAGACTCGTGCAACTTCGGTGGCATTTGCAAATGATGAGAAAAGTTTCCCTGACAATGGAGACATACATTAGTACTACTAGAGAGTTAATCAATCACTTAATTTTAGCAGGTGATACCCCTTGGCCAAGAATCTGATTTCAGTAAAATAATTGTGTCCTGATAACAATGTCACTATGAGAAGTATGTTATTCATATTTTTGTCTTACTTGACAGGGCCTCTAGTAGAGTTTAACTTTGAATTGGCAAAACAAAGTTGGTATTTGAGTAATATCTCTAAAACTTCAAAATTTATTTCAATCAAACTGGCTAAACTACTTGGTTAGTGCTCAACCTTTGTTGAATTCTACACTTTGGTTCTTCAATTTTATTTTCATTTTATTTAGTTCCTAACCTTTTCAAGTTTACACATTTGGTCCAATTTTCTAATTCCATGTTAAATTGCACTATGAATATTACAATTGATAACATCTAGTAATGTAAATGTCATGTAAAGATCATGTGTTAAATTTAACCTAAATAAGATCTTGAACCATTTTAAAAATAAAACTTACTTATTTTACCCACGTGTGATTTGAGTTGAAATTAGAGGACTATCGATTTTGGATATGTTTAGATAAAATTTAACTGTAACTTTTGCGTGATGATTAAAATTACTAAAAGTTGTCAATTTTGACATCTTAAGGGTAATTTGTAAAAAAGAAAATACAAAATGGACTAAATCATATAAAACTAATATTTAGGGATTAAAACGTAGAGTAGTTTAGTGAAGGTTAGAAGTTGTTGGAAAATTTCTCAAAAATTTAAGCTATTAGGAAAAGATCTAACAATATTTTTATATCTTTATCAATCAATCAAATCCACGTTATTTCTACATTTCAAAACAAATCAAAATTGTCATTGATTTTAATATAAAGTTTGTGTAAAAGAACTTTTCGGTTATGTTGAATCATCTCAAGAATAGGTATTTACATTGAATCGAGATTCATCAAGTACTCCCATCATTCGGCTTTTCTTTTCCCATTTTGATTTATTCTTCTTCAATCTGTATGAAATATTCTGATATTCTAAATACTTATGCACATATGAACCTGTATGCTACATGCATTGTTGAAACAAGTTTGTAATAACAGTGTAGGAACAATATTACCGATAACTTAACTCTCTTTGCTTATCTTTATCTCTTGTTTACCTACTTGAGATGTCATTTTCCAGGTTAAACTCTGCTTACGTTGCTGTTCATGGAAGTGCAATTTTAGGCCGTCCATTGTGGCTAAGAACATCATCTCTTTCGCAGCAAGCTTAGACATCTAAAGATGTTTTTGCCTTAACTTATTATCACTTTTATAACCTCTGAAATATACACCATAATCTTTCATACAGGCTGAATTTTCTTTTCTTTCTTTCCTCATTTTTTCCCCCTACCAAAGTAACGTTTCAGGTTATGAGTGTATTTCATCTTCCAAAACTATATTAAAAAAAGATTAAGAATATAGAATGCAATTTGACCTCATGAACTTGAATTATTGAAACTTTATGCTAAACTAATTTCGTTGATAGTCTAACACAAATTTTTGAAAATTTTGAGGGTGGGTTTGGCAAAGTAATTCAAAAATTGGTTTTTGTATTTAAAAATAAAAATTAATTTTAAAAATAATTAATATATTTGGCCTTAATTTTTAAGTTATAATTTTTAAAATTTATATGAACTTAAAAACAAAAAATTGAAAACATCTGATACATGTTTTTACTTTTTTTTTTTTTAAAACACGGAAAACTTGTTTTTCGAAAAAGGCGAAGGCATAAGCTTATAATATGTTATATATTAGTTACTTTTGTTTAGGTGCCTTCGAACTCTCTTTTCTTTCTTTACTTAAAAAATGTATATACGTGTGTTTTTAATGAAGTTTGATCTGCGACTTAAGAAAGATACACTTTGTCTATTTTTTTTTTAATTGTATTTAATAAATGTATATACATATGTTTTGAATACGATTTTATCCGTGAATTTAAATTCACATTTAGTGTATAAATATTTTCTAGAGTTGACTATATTATAATCAATACCTTTTGAATATTTATTTAAATATATATATATATATTCTTTGAAAACTTCCTAATTTTTAATTTTATTTAATGTTTTGAATTTTTCTAATTCATTGATAAATATTGAAATTATGGTAAAAAATTATTAGAGAAAAAATAATATAATGTAAAACTTTAAATAAAAATATTTCACACAAAATAATTTCTAAGAACAATTTTACCAAATACAATAAAAAAAAAATTTTTTGTTCTTTAAAACAATTTTTTTTAAAATAATGGCCAAAGAACTCTTTTTTAAAATTGTAGAAAATGATATTTTGATAATGATTTGAAAACAATTTTAGAGAATTATTTTCAAATTAAGCAGTCAAACAAACCCTTATTATCGAGTTTTAGTTTTAAAAAACAAAGTTTGAAACACAACTTATTTTTTTGAAATTTTAAAATATATAATATTAAAACTAATTATTTAAATGAAATAATTTAAGCAAGAAATAATAAGCTAATTACTAGAAAGAAAATAAAATAATATATATATATATGATCTAAGGTTTAGATAAATTCGCAAGAAAAATAATAAAAGATACAAAATGTGAAATTTGAAAATAATAGCCAACAATTAAGTTAGTAACTAATATTTATCGAAGTTCATCGTGAAATTATGTTTTTCACTACAACGATCTTCAACTTATTTTTTTAACAATTTTTTTTTATAGTGTATTTCAATTATCATTCAATCCTAATTTTTATTTTATTATTTTTACAAATTTTATACCAAATGTTTGATATAAACGAAAGAAATGCTACAATTTAAAAGGACAACTTCAAAATAGGATTGAAAATTCAGGCTACAATCCAAATAATGAATCCACCACAACACAATACACCAATTTATTTTTATATAAAATTAACAATTAATTCTTTTATACTTACAAATATTGAATTTTATTACCACCAAATAAATAAATTGATTATAAATAATTTCATTTTTTTATGATACTAAAAAATACTATGTAAATTTGGATATGAACACGCAAACATACCACTCCTACTTCAAAAGCTTCAGAATTATAAAATTCAAGGGTTATAATTATAATTTTATTACTGTAATAGTTGTATGTTTGCAATACATGTGAAATTTTGTCGAAAATTTTGGAGACGACTAGCCCAGTAGCCCCCAAACAAATTCGTCCCTAACTACATTGATGAAGACCATCCGTGTGAATATTCCCAAGGCGTTGTAAGACAGGGAAAAGGTGCGATATTTGTGTCAAAGCTTCTAAAATTCTTAACGTTCCTAAGGATTCAAGGATCATGGAAACAAGTGTAGGTACTTGAGCTTATGCAACCCCACTTACAATGAGCATAATGTAAAACAAATCCGTTGGCTTCGGAAATAATAAAAGCTTAAAAGAATGTACGTCCTATAGGGAGAAAAAAAAATACAATGTGTACGCTCTAAAAGCTTATCTGCGTCTCTTCCAAATTAGTGTTATGGTTCAAACCCGGAAAGAGCAAAAATGAGTTCCCGAAAGGAAAATTATATAAAATTTATGGTACAAACAATTAAAGGAATAATGAAATCAACCTCAAAATTGCTGTTCCACATGGTGGTTCGAATATGATTATTTTGATTAATAGTTGTTTTGAATCAAAGATACTTGGATAACCAAGGTGGCTCATTGCTATCCTTCAATGCAAATGCTACATCATCACTGCAACAGCTCAACAAAAAAAAAGAACAATTGTTAATCAAAATGCTGTAAATAAGATCAAGTACAAATGAAATGAAGCCTTCTCCAATTAATGCATAAAAGAATTTGTAAATTCAGACTAAATTTGCAGAGCATCCATTGGTTTGCTACTGTAACTCTACCTCTTTAAATTCAGAAACTTTCCAACAAGATTACGGTAATGACTCACTTCTCTCCTTTTATATTATTGACCCATCTATTGAGATGGATTAGTTCCTAAAAGTTGGATCAGGGGATCCAAATTTTTCTATACCAGTAATTTATGCAATAATTATCCACATGAAAGGACCTACTTGAAATTCATCTAAGAACTAGCTGGTTCACTGGAAAAGGGAAATAGTTCCTGGTAAAAAGTAACCATTCTTGCAAGTACACAAACTGTCCGGAGCCAAATAAACTTCTCTTGTATGATAAAGGAACATGACAAGAAATTTAGTTCGAAAGTTATTGAGACTTAAGAACAAACCTTGGAAAGTTGAGCTGAAGCTTTTGCATCCTGTGCTTTGATCCAGATTCACAAAGGATGATTCTACATTCACCAAGCTTACAGCTGCCAAATGAAATATTTTAAAAAAATTATTTCACATCAATCAAACAAACATCGATGTGTCTCAATTAAAAAAGCTAGACCCTATCATAAGTATCCATTTTAGGAGCATGTCTATGGATAAGATATTCTAATTTAATCACATTGTTACTACTTAGAGATGCACATGAAGGAACGTTACAGAAAAATTAAAAATGCCGTTCATACAGCCATATATTGTGCAAAAAATTGTTATCATTGTTATCCTGAATAATGGCAGTCAAAAACCAAACAATTTAGTTGTAACCCAGTGCAAAGCAACGGCTATGAAGTCTAAACAAAGAAACTTAGAATTTAGGGCAATGTCTTTTAGAAGAAAATTTTATTGTGTTATGACAAACCAATGAAATGCAAGGAAACAACTCAAAAGGTTGCCAAAAATTTGAGCTTGGCAGAAAAATGGTTGATCATGATTGGCTTCTTCTACCACCTGGCAATAGATCAGGTGAATATCTATGGAAAATGCCTTACCCGACTTTCAAGAGCGCATCATATCCAGGAAAAGTTTCTCCATTGCTTGTACAAAGACGTGATATGGTCATTCCTAACTGCAATATAACAAGGACATTAATAGAAGACTAATTAAATCATTCATCCTCCAGCCTACAGTTATAGGAGAATATTGTTATTATGTTATATGCTAAAACGAGATTTTTCATTTCAATATGGGAATGAGATGCACTAGTTGATTCGATGAACAAAGGATCAAATATTAGATGCCTGATATCCTACTTATTAAGAAGAAAAGCCAATTCTCTAACAAACGAATTAGGTGGCAGCGTGCTGTCAATATGGTTGAATAAATTTTACTAATTTTAACATATTGTGTGCCAAATACCAAAATTTGAATTTAAAGAGTAGTACAAATCATCAAAATCAGAAGTGAAACACAAATTAATGGGAAAGCTATAGAGCTTGACCTGTTCAAAGGTGGTTTCTCCCATTCCTGTTTTATAAAGTTCATGCACCATGGCAGCCAAGAAAATTTTACTCAGTTTAGAACTACTTTTCATCACCTGAGAAATAAATAAATAAATATATAAGAACTCGCATTAGTACATTTGAGGAACTCAACTTGTTTTGAATTGAGCAGCAGGATGATTACTATAATTATTTTATTTATTGGAAAAGATTAACATGTTGATTTAGCATGGTATTTTATTTGACATTGGCGCATGCTTTTCCAGAACATTTGATTAATGGATTCATCATAGGCCCCAAAAAAAGCGGTACCTTTTAGGTTGAATTGTATCCTCTCAAAGTACAAATAGAATAATGACAACAACTAGCAACTTTGCCAAGTACTTCAGATTTATAAATTCTTCTTGTGCACAAAATAAGGGAGGGGATGACAAATAGGTCCATGTTCTCTCTTTTAATATTGGTAGATAAAATTTATTTAGTGATAACTCATTAACTATCCAGACAGTTCTTAGCAAAAAAGACAAAATTAACCATCCAGATAGGCAAAACATGCAACCTGAAATAGATCATAATTTTACCAACAGAATACCCAGTTAATCAAACTGACCTGAATGTGGGGTGCCTGGAACATTTCTTGAATGGCTGCTTCGACTTCTGCCATACCAACAAGTGCTTTTCCTGAAACGGGATAGATTCAATCATAAGTGAGAGCACAAAAACAATCATAGAAACAGGAACTTTGTACATAAATGAAACAAATCCATGCTTCCTGTCTACATATAATAGAAGAGTTCCATCTAATCAATGCAGTAAAGAAGAAGATTTTATTCAAGTCCATATGACTTGTTGAACATGTTAAAAATTAAAATTATAATTCTTGAAAGAAGCACACATGCAAGGACCTTCTAGCTATAAATAGAAATGCAATCCACCATAGATATGTGGAATGAGAACTCATAGTGTGCATGCTTAGCTAATTGCAGTACGTATTCTCCAAACCTAGCTCTTAAGATAGGGTAGTATGCTTCCATATGTGAATAACCTCAGAGGCTGAATCAGCTTTTCAATGAATTGAAAGGTGGAAGTCAGCTTTCAATTTGAGGATGATCATATTCTTTTGATTTTATTTTCTGAACAATAGGCAAATTTTTGAATTACAAAGTACTAATGGGAACCTTCATAAACATCATTGGGAGTTGAGATAAGTTTCTTTGACCGATAATCTGCAATTTCTGCTGCTCGTCTGCATATCTCTAGAGCACGACGAGCATCTCCTGAAATAGCTGCAACCTGAATAAAACATGATGAGCAAATCTAAGAATAAGAACCCAATCTCTAAATCCCTTAGATTACAAAGATGATTAAACATGAAAAATAAATAACACGCAAACAGACCTTTCTTGAAGCAAACTCAATAGCAAGTATGTCAAATATATTAATTCCTTTAAGGCGACTCATAATAATTTCTTGAAGCTGCTGATAATTATAAGGGCCAAAGCACAGCCTTTGGATGCCCATACGGCTTGAGATACGAGGAAGCAGCTTTTCTGGAAGATCCATTGTGTTTGCTATGCCTGAAATTTTATTCATCAAAGAAAGAGTTAAAGTTTTAAGTCATCAATATTCTCATCAGCATTCTAATCTTCAGAGCACTCAAAGAGAGAGCTGGTCAATCTACAAAAGTAAGTCGTGATCTGGTAATCAGTTAGCCAGATCGATTACCAGATCATAGGTATCATATATAAACACATACCTATCACAATCAATTTAGAATTTGGCTTAGTAGGCCAGTCAAGAATGTTGTACAAAACCTATGAATTAGAGAAAGTTAGGCATGTCTAACTCTGCAAGTTAAAAAGCACAATGGAATATTCATCATTAACCATTCAAATGAAGTATGAGCAAATACCGATTGATTTCTGGTGACAAGAAGATCAAGTTCGTCAATGAGGAGTACACAAGGCTTATCACCCTCTTTGCCAAATGACTTTCCTTCTGAAAATCGTTCATTGAGCAATTGGAGGGCCTTCTTCCAACCAACTCTATGCCCAGTAAGTGCTTCATAAATAACCTATATGAACTTGATAAGTATTTCATAAAACAAAGGCAGCACACAATCATTTCATAGCAAATACATATCTGCATCTTACTCTATAAATATTCTCTGCTGTTGCCAACTTTAGACCATTAATCTCCACAAAACAGTAGGGCTTTATGCTTCCTGCATCTACTTCAGACCTTAGATTCCTCATTACTGCCAGTACACTCATTGTCTGCAGTTTCATGCCAAGAGAAAACAAGCTAGCATCACACATCTTAACCACTTGTATGCAATAAGAACCTAGTTCAATGAACAAACAATGTTATTTCCAAAAAGTCAACTCATGCCACCTTGCCAGTTCCAGGAACACCATGAATGTAGAGACAACGACCCAGACATTGATCATCACAGATGGCATCCTTGACAAAGGCATTTATCTCCTCTATTTCTCTAAAACAGAAAGATGAGACGGATAAACAGAAAGTTAATAAATAAATAAATAAATCACGTCAAAGAAATTCTACATGCTCCAGTTTCCACGTACTTATTCCTACATGGGAGAGACTTAGGCAATGATGCCAATAGAAGTGTTGCTTTTGCTCTTTGAAGTTCAGTTTGTTTGTGACATCTTACATGATCTGGTATTTTCTTCATTCCTATCTTTTGAAGTCCTGAAAACCATCCTTTCTTTGAGTTCTGTAAAATTGCACTGAGGTATTTAATATAGCAAGAAACAAGCCAATCAACTAGTCTATGATAAAAGACAAAATCTATACCGAAGCCAACTCATTAGCACGGGATGGTTTAGATAGTACATCTTTTTCACTCTCCTCTTCTTCATAGGCCATGTCTTCATCTGTGTCAGAGTCAATATCCTTGCAAAGCTTCCAATCATCATCACTGTCCCCTTCTTCACCATCCTGATAGAAAAGATTAATCACATGGATTTTAAAAGAATGCAAACTCCTCTTCACTTTGTGTGGAACTTGCAAAAAATTCCTCTAATTGTATTAGAAAGGCTACCTCATCAATGTCATCAATTTCTGCAAGGCGCTTAAAACTGTGCCAATGAATGTCATACTCATACTCACACAAAAATACATCATCACCTTCATTGTTGGCCCTGGCATAGGCTTTAGGGTTCATGACTAAACAATGTCGAAGAATGCATTCCATCTGCATTAATAGCTTTTCTAGGTTAGAAACTGGGAAATGAGAGCAGAGAAGTACCATGTCTTTTTAGCATAATCCGACTGGATATATCAACATTAAGCATGAAAAATTGTAGCAATAGCTAACAATTAGTTAACCGTTCTGACCAGGAGGTGAACAATAATAGTTTGGCAACGTAAAGAAGATCTTGACTGACATATCAATATAATTTTGATTGTCACGGGGAACTCAAAACTTGCAAAGGTCTAAATGGTAGTCCAACACTCTTCCATGGCAGAAGAGCACAGCGTCTAAACAGGTGAACCGCACACAATTTTATAATTGATTAAAACAAGGAAACCATCAATGTGAACAGGTCTGTGTAATCATCGACTTTATGCATCTTCATTGATATATTTGCTTCCATGCATGATCTATCACTATTATGCATCATTGAATCACTCAGTCAACTAAAAATTATATGTAGAATACACTATCATGATTACATTAGATTTTATGATGAGCATGAGAAAAAATAATACCAGGCACCCGTATTACCTCAATATCAGAAAAATCATTTGTCCAATAAAGCTCCCTCCTCAAGTTATGAGATTGTCTTCCAGAAGCAGTCTCTTCAGGGATTATATACCACCGTACGTGACACCAGTAGCTACCATCTGCTTCTTTCCACATACTGCGTGCCTCAAAGACATAAAGCATCAATATATGACAATCCTTATATTACAGAAATAGAATATCTACGCCAGTTCTTCAACAATAAAGAAGCAAAGAAGAATAGAAAAGAAAGATAGAAACCTTTGAATACGAGCAGCCCATAGCTCACTAGAAAGAAGCTTCTCCCTCATCGTTCTGACCCGTTTCTTCCCATTTGGCGGCATCTGCAAGCGAACCTCTCTACCCATTTTACGAGCCTCACAAGAATCGCAAATCCAATCTCCTTCTGGAACCTTCTTCAAAGGAGGTTTCAGACATCTCAAGTGGAAACCACCTAAGCAATCGTCACACTCAATCATTAAAGCACTCCCGGACTTGAAACACACCCTGCACTCCTCCATTTCTGGCTCTTCATCCGAGCTCGTATCCTCTCTCCTTTTGACATAGACATCGTCCCCTACCTCAAATTCACCACCATCATACACAACCTTCTTATAATACGCGCGCTTCTTTGATACATGCCCATCAGTTTTCTTCTCAAAACCCTTCTTTGCCATAGCTCTGGTAACTACAGTCCTCACACTGTCCCTTTTCCTCTTCTTCGTCTCCACTTGCTCAGGCGAACCCGGAAGTAGTGAAATTTCAACTTCATCCAAACCCTCTTTTTGAGTCGATTTCCCAGATTTTGTAGTAGATCTAGGGGTTTTCGGATTGGTAGTTTTAGAAATTCCACCATTTTCACCCCTCCTTGGTGTTTTCGCTGAATCATTATGTGATTCCTCAGGATAATTGGTAGATCTTCGAGGCGTCTTCGGAGAGAATCCTTCCAGGATGCTCGTATTTGTGGGAGTATGGTCCAATGAATCTTCAACATGCTTCTGAGGAGTAGCGAAATCGGTAGCTAGTAAGGTTCGGCGCGTAGATCGACGAGGAGCTAGGGTTTGCGGTGTTTGAGGGGGAATAGAAGGTGAAGACTTGTCATTGCTCTGCGTTGTTTGCTTGGATATTCTCGGAGATTTCTGAACTCTCTTTGGTGTAGCCGCCATATATTTGAGATCCGTGAAACTAAGCTGGCCCTGGAACTAGAGAAAGACAAAGAGTGAGTCATCTCAGACTCGGTGAGTGTATTTTCTAGAAAGAGATATGGCGGGAAACATTCCCTCCCATTTTGACACCTTTGAACGCTTGCGTTAACGAGTCCAATTTTTTGGTATATTTTTATAGTATTACTATAAATATATACTATAAATATATAAATAAAAATAATTAAAAATATAATTTTTTTATCCACGTAATTATTAATCATAGCAAAAATAAGATAGGTTAACTACATGTCTTAGAAACATTCCTTTTCTGTTTTTTTTTATCAATTTAATTTTTCTTAAATAAAATGGCATTCTTAATACTCGCTTCGTTTTTTAATGATTTGAAAAACCACATTAATATAATTTAAATAGTACTTTAAAATAACTAGTTGTATTTATTAACGATTTAATGAATTGATAAGTTTAAAAAACTTAATAATTTCATCATCACAAAGAATTGTAATTTAAAAATAATATTTTTTCTTATTTTATAAAAATATAATATAATATTTATATTAACAAAATATTATTGTTAATAATGATATTTTTATAATTATAATAATATTATCATGAAAATTATAATTAAAAAATGAGTTATTTATCAAACTTAAGATTTTACAATTAAATCTACTTTTTTTACTAAAATAACATTTCTTATATCTTACATATATAATATTAATATCAAAATAATCTACTACCACAAATACTTTAGTGATAAAATTTATAACAATAATATTTTATTATAATAATAGTAAGTTTTATCACCAATTCATTTTAACAAAAAATAAAATTTAATCTAAAATCAAGTGATTTTGAATAATTTTAACATTAAAAAATATAATCAAACTATAATACTTATACTACTATATTTTTTAAATAAAATTTTAAAACTTTTTTATAATAATGAATGAATAAATTTATAAACTATTAAGTTTAACTCATTTAAAAACGAGTTAAATTTAATTTAATACTTACAAAATTTAGATAAATTAATCTATGTCTAAGACTCCAACCAAAGCAAACCGTAAACTTTTAGATGCGGGAACAATTTATTATTCCTTAAGTTAGCATAGCACTTATTTTTAATTGAGAAAGGGGGACTTTTTTAAAATTACAAAGGAAGAGTTCTTTATCACAAAGCATACAATACTTTTTTGCCAAGGGAAAAATGTAAAAATATATTTTGCATAGACGGCTATTGATTCCATATTTGTAAAAGTTTATCTGTGTAAAATGTATTATCTTATTTAATTTTATATTTTATTTAATATTTTTGATAAGTTTATGGTATAATATTATCTTATTTTATTTAAATATCATTTCATCTAATTTAGATTGTAATTTAAATAGATTTAACTTCAAGTATATCTTGTATCATTTTTATTAAACTTACATTAAAATTGTCATTTATCATTTTTATATTATTTTTATATTTTTATTTGTCTCATATAAACACATTAGAAACAAATTAGATATTTTAATTAGTATCGTTCATTATCATCTCATATCATTTAAAATTAAGTGAGATAAGATGATATAAGTTTTAAAAATTAATTAATTATCTCATGAATTTTATTAACAATTTATCTCAATTGATACTTATTGTTGGAACAAATATATGAAAAACTATGTAGGAACAATATTACTGATAATTTGAAATGAATTGTTTGGATTGAATCGCGGACTAGGTCGCTCTCTTTAAGACGTTTCGCGGCTCTGCCCAAACTTGTGCAAACAAACACAACCTCGTCGTCCCCAGGATAAAACAACCCAGAATCTTTTTTCTGTCTCGAAACTTCACTGCACTAATAAAGTCTGGAATACTACACCTCTTAAATATTTATGTTGCTCGAAAATCTGAGAAAATAATTCTGAATTTTCTTTCCTTTGATTTTGCTATGAAAAACCATAGAACTGTTTTTGAGTTGTTAAGTTATATTCTAAACTGAGGGCTATTGCCCCTATTTATAGTTGAAAAAATATGTGTAACGGTCATATAATTATGAAAATAACGGTCATAAAAGTAACGGTCGCATAATTATGAGAATAATGGTCATAAATGTAACAACTACATAATTATGAAAATAACGGTCATAAAAGTAACAGTCGCATAATTATGAGAATAATGGTCATAAAAGTAACAACTACATAATTATGAAAATAACGGTCATATAAGTAACGGTCACATAATTATAAAAATAACGGTCATAAAAGTAACGGTCACATAATTATAAAAATAACGGTCATAAAAGTAACGGTCACATAATTACAAAAATAACGGTCATAAAAATAACAAAAAATATTTTTTATTTAAATTCATTTCCAACAATCCCCCACTTGAACTTTAAATAAAAATAGTTTCATCGAGCAACCGATCAATTAAAAGTATAAGATTATGCATAAGCAAAAGGTGTTTATCGACTTGAACCTTTGCATAGTGTTTCTTTCCAAGGTGTAGTTTGAAAAACCCGTGCTTTACAGTCATGCACGTGTATCTCAGTATAGTGAATGCTCTAGTAAATTTTGCCCAAAATTTTCATAGGAAGCGACCATACTTCCACATTCATATAGGTGAGTCTATCAAGAGTACTCATGTAGCTACGTACTCCACTCCATATAGAGTATAGAACTCATTAAGAGTTTAATAATTAACTCATCCTTTCTGTCACTTCAGGACTTCATGCTTCTAACAATATAGAATGTGACTTTATAATAGCATGATTCATCTCATATCACTTCATGACTTGTTATTACCCATTAAACTTATTTCTTGGGATCTCCAGTCTATAAGTTGGGTTACCATCATGAGTGACTCTTCATTCTAAAGGCATTAGTCACATTCCTTTTCAAGGTTTTTGAAAACCTTATCTCTTGTTAATCCTTTCGTCAAAGGATAAGCCAATTTTTCATCAGTACATATATGATCCATTCTTACAGCTCCTATAGAGAGAACTTCTCTAACAGTACTGTGTATCTGTCGTCTCTTTCCGTTGTAATAACGGTTCTAAATCTTTGCAATAGCCGCGATACTATTGCAGTGGATTAGGACAGCTGGTATCGATTTTTCCCATAAAGGGATCTCAGCTAATAGACTTCTTAACTAGCCTGCTTCTTCACTAGCAGTAGCTAGTGTTATCATTTCAAACTCCATCATATATTGAGCCAATATTGTCTATTACTTAGACTTCCAAGAAACAGTTCTACCAACAATGCTAAATATATAACTGCTAGTTACTTTAAAGTCTTCTGATTGAGTGTTCCAATCATCATCACTGTATCCATCTAGAACAGTGGGAAACTTCTTATTATATAATCCAAGGTTCATAGTTCTCTTAAGGTATCTTATGATCCTTGCAATTGCATTTCAATGCTCTATACTAGATCTACTGATAAACCTACGTAGTAGTCCCACAACATAAGCTATGTTTGGTCTAGTGTAATCAGTAGTATAACGTAAGCTACTAATGATGCTCGCATACTAAGTTTATCTAACACCGTCCCCGGTGTTCTTAAACAACTTTACACTAGGATCATAAGGATTACATGCAGGTTTACAGTTAAAGTAATTATATTTCTTTAAGATCTTCTCAATTTAATGAGATTGATCTAGAGAAATTCCCTTTTTCAAACCTTGTAATCTTTATACCAAGGATTATACTCGCTTCTCCGAGGTCTTTCATATCAAAGTTAACACATAACAAAATTTTCACATTAATATGAATATTTGACACAAAAATAATCATGTCATCCACATATAAACATATAATAGTGCAAATGTCATTTTCTGATTTATAATAAATGCATTTGTCACTTTCATTCATTTTGAATTCATGTGGGATAACTATACTATCAATTTTTTCAGGACTTGCTTAGGTGCTTGTTTTAGACCATACATATATTTATATAGTCTACAAACTTTATTTTCTTGACGTGAGATAACAAAGCCTTCAAGTTGTCCATATAAATCTCTTCTTCTAAGTCACCATTTAAGAAAGAAGTTTTGACATCCATTTGGTGCACTACTAAATCATGGATAACAACAAGAGAGAAAAGTACACGTATGTAATTTATTCGTGTGATTAGTGAAAAGGTATCAAAGAAATCTACATTTTCTCTATGTCTATACCCTTTGACTATAAGACAAGCTTTGTACTTTTCAATAGTACCATCGAGTTTTAATTTCTTCTTTTTGTATCCACTTACATCCTATGGTGTTACAACGATGAGGTAAGTCAACTAAATGCCAAGTTTTATTATACTCATGAGAGTTTATTTCATCATTTTTGACTTCTTCCTATAAGTTGGCATTAAAAACGATAAGGTTTTTTTTAAGAGTTTGGGGATCTTCTTCTAAGGTATAAGCATAAAAATCAGACCCAAAGTCTTTAAGGGTTCGAGCTCATTTACTTATCCTAATTTCAGTGTTTAATTCCTCATTTTGTTTACTAGTTATAGTTATGGGTAAACAACTAGAAGACAAGCCCCTACTATTCTTCAATTTAAATGGAAACCTTTGTTCATAGTAATCAACATCATTTGATTCTATAACTATGATCATTTAAGTCATAGAATTTATAAGCTTTACTATTCACAACATATCCTATGAATACACATTCGTATGTTCTACTAGTAAGTTTTATTTCTTTTAAGGATCAAGGATCCTAACATATACTAAACAATCTCAAGTTTTAAAATAAGCTAAGTTTCTTATTTTTCAACATTTCAGATGGTCAAATTTTACTAGTAGATTTAGGCACTCTATTTAGCACATAACAAAAAATTAATAAAATTTCTCCCCACCAATGGGAAGCAGCACTAGAGTTTAATAAAATTGCAACAACTGATTTAGTAAAAGTTCTATTTTTTTCAGCTTTGCCATTCATTTTAGGAGAATAAGGTGCAGTTTTTTCATGAATGATTCCATGAGTTTTATAAAAATCATTAAAAATATTGTAATCATATTCAGTACCTTTATCACTTCGAAAGCTTTTATTTTTCTGTTAAGTTGATTCTCAATCTCAGTCATAAATATTTTAAATATGTCAAACGCTTCACTTTTATTTTTCATTAGATATATATAAGTATAATCTGAACAGTCATCTATAAAAGTTATAAAATAGCGTTTCCCATTTCTTGTTAAATTTTCATCAAGTTCACATATGTCATAATGTATTAATTCTAAAGGTTCAGATTCTCTAACTACTCACTTATGTAAAGTTTTTGTTATTTTAGCTTGACTATAAAAGTCATATTTTTCCAAAATCATTCAAAGATAGTTTAGGAATTAGTTCTAAGCTACTCATATTCTTGATTATGAGTTTATTAACATGACAAAGTCTAGCATGCCAAATATTAAAGAAGCTCAAAATTTAATTTAAGCATGCCATTAGTGGCGTACCCTTTTCCCAAAAAAAATATTATTTTTAGTTATTGTATATAAATCAGCCCCTATAGTTTGAGTAAACCCAGCTTTGTAAAGAAGATATCTTGAAACTAAGTTCTTTCTCATCTATGGAGTATGCAAGACATCTTTCAAGATGATAGTCTTTCCAAAGGTAAACTTCAATTCTACCTCACTAGTACCAACAACTTTAGTGGAGTAGGAGTCGCCCAGCAGCACTTTCTTATCCTCAGACTCAAAGTAGGACTTGAACATATCTCGATCATAGCAAACATGGCGAGAAGCACCAGTGTCCACCCACCACCCCTTAGATCCACTAACAAAATTGATTTTAGATATCATAGCAATAAGTTGATCTTTGGTAAGGTTCGCCTGTGGGGTAGGACGATTCATGTTCTAGCAATTCCTAGCAAAATGGCTAGGTCTATTACAACTATAACACATGAATGTTTTATTCCTTAAGGGGGTTAAGGTCCATTCTGGAGAGGATAGTTTTTGTTTCTATCTTGGTGGTTACGGTTTTGGTTATTATTGTGATTCTGATTTTTCATATTTCTACCTTTAGGTTTCAAAATTGCAGATGAGGGTTTCTTATTGCAACTGTTGTTTGAGACAATGAGTACTTCATCTCTTTGGTCTTATTTTCGGGCTTATTCTTCTATTCTTAAACGGGTTATAAGACTTTCTAAAGAAATTTCTTTAGTTTTATGTCTAAGTGTATTCTTAAAATCTTTCTAAGCATGAGATAATTTATCTATAATAACAGCTACTTGAAATTGTTCATCTAAAGTCATACATTCTTTCCAAGCAAACACAACCTCGTCGTCCCCAGGATAAAACAGCCCAGAATCTTTTTTCTGTCTCGAAACTTCACTGCACTGATGAAGTCCGGAATACTATACCTCTTAAATATTTATGTTGCTTGGAAATCTGAGAAAATAATTCTGAATTTTCTTTCCTTTGATTTTGCTATGAAAAACTATACAACTATTTTTGAGTTGTTAAGTTATGTTCTAAACTGAGGGTTATAGCCCCTATTTATAGTTGAAAAAATATGTGTAACGGTCATATAATTATGAACATAACGGTCAAAAATAAAGGACACATAATTATGAAAATAACGATCATAAAAATAACGGTCGCATAATTATGAGAATAACTGTCATAAAAGTAACGGTCACATAATTATAAAAATAACGGTAATAAAAGTAACGGTCACATAATTATAAAAATAATGGTCACATAATTATAAAAATAACGGTCATAAAAGTAACGGTCACATAATTAGGAAAATAAAAGTCATAAAAATAATAAAAAAATATTTTTTTATTTAAATTCATTTCCAACACCTGTACTTATTTGTATAACTAAAATATATTTTTAAAAGCTAACATATTATTACAATAATTTTTATTATTGTCAGAATAACAATATATAAAATACATATTTTATCTATAATGTAATTACACCTTAATGTCACTATTATTAAATAAAATTATAATTGATGAATTATTCTTATAATAACAACAATTTATTATAATATAACTTCCTTTTTAAAAATTTACAATATTTTATATTTACTTAATACTAGTTGTTGAATATATGTTATTATATAATGTTGGAAATATTATTGATATCCCAAACCTTTGGCATATCTTTATATATATTCTTGATTTTAATAAAAATAACTATAATGTTCTTGACATTTATAGTTAATATTATTAATCTTGTTGAATAGTTAACGACTAACTTTCTATACAATGATTTTTTTTCTTTTTTATAGTTTTGATATCAAATAATTTTGAGACATGATTAATTTTTTATTTAAGAAATAAATAAGTATAGATTAAATTTCTAGTTTTAGAATTTCGAATAAATAAATATTATTTTTAATTAACGAAATTTAGAATTGTGTTTGATCTTATATTGTTTTAATAACTATAGGTCCACTTTTATCTTTCGTTATTTTGTGTCAAAATTTTAGTTACCTTCTTAAAAGCCTCATATTCTTGATTAAGAGTAACGACTTTCTATCTTAAGTAATAATAGGATTTTTCGATTTGTACGTACTTCTATTTAAGATATAAAAAAACACTAGGTTTTGATGAATTCCATTTATTTTTGTAAAGATAAGAAGTTTCTTGCTTAATTATAGGATATATTATTGTGTTTTTCCATAATAATTTTGAAATTTTCTGATTTAAAATCTGCTTCACTAATTACTATTATATCATCTTCTTTTTTATTAGAACATATTTTTTCTTCATAATTTTTTCTTAATTCCTCATATGTTAATATTAACAGACTTACTAATGTTTCAACATTTTTATTTTTAAGATCTATAAATTGTTTTCTATAATCTATTAGGTTGGAACTATAGATTTTTCTCATTTTTTTCTTTTTTCATTATGGAGAATCATTCCATTAAATCTTCTTGATAGTTATTCTTTGAATCCCTCTAATGAATCTTTTTTATAATGTTTAGTTGTAATATTTTGTCACAACTATTTTCTCTTATTTATTTAAGCATTTCTTCTCGGATTTTATTTATATTTTTGTAAAGATTATATTTTTTTCCTTAGGCTTTCATTATAGTTTTTTAATTATTTGATATATTTATTATGGTACTATTATTTTTTAATTCTATTCCTTGTAATCCATTTTTTGATATTTTAAAGATATTTTTATTTTTTAGTTTATCAATTTTCTTGCTATTTACATATTAATTCATTGATAAGATTTTCATTTCTTTAATTTATTGTTTTAATTTTTTCATTTCTTCTTCTTGTCCCGTTCTTGTTTACTTATTTTTGTTTGATCATTTGTATATTCAATTTGTGATACGTTATTTTTTCTTACTACATTACTTTTTCTTCCTAGGATTGAAGATTTTTCTTTAACATCTACGTTCCATTCTTCAGGTATTTAAAAGTCTATTAATATTTTTTATTTTTATTATTTGTCCAATTTCTTGAAAAATTTATCTATTTTTTTGAATTTATTTTTTTCCATATATTGAACTAGTATGATTGTTTGTTAATGAATATCATACCATGTAGTGTACTAAAAATAGATAATTTTCTTCTTTCATGAAATCTTTTATTTCAAATTTATAGGTTAAACTTAATACTTAACTTAAATTTTTATCATTAATATTAATGACAACATAGGGTATACTATAAATTTTAATTTATAGTATCCTAGGTTTTTATGGATTATTTATAATAAAACATATTTGCTATTTATTAGTCCATTATTTATGAGTGTTAATTTTATTGGTGTATCAATTCATCCTTTAAAGTGTGCTCTTATTAATATTTTGATTCTTGTTATATATATGTATCCAATTTTTCTTTTAATATTTTAAGAGATTTTTGATAGTTTATCCATAATGATTTATTTGTCAATTAATGGTATGTTATTCCTTCCATTTTTGTTTGTAAAATTAATATTTATTTATTTGTTACTTATTCCATAATAAACTATCTTTCCTTTGAAATATTTTCATTATCCTTGAGAATAATCAATCTTTTGATCCATCTCTCTCCTTAAGATCTAATTTTGTTTTTTGTATTTCTTTAATTTTTTATGCTAATTACCTTTTATTATGAAAAATATCTTAAGATGTATTGTGTTTATATTTCTTCATTTCTATTATTTTTGTTATTTTTTATGTATAAAAAATTATTATTCACTTTCGTTAAATTTTAAAATATTTATGATATTTTTGAAATATTATAAATATTTGTGATATTACTTCAAAATATGGAAGTATTATTGATGTTATCCAATATAACGTTGCAAGTTTTGTATCTTTGATAGATTGTATTTGACAAGATAATTCCCTCTTTGACAAGATAATTCCCTCTTAGAAGGGATTGGTATTATTAGCAATGTCAAATGGGATGAAATGACATTAAAGAGTATTTTATTTGTAATTGAAACCAAAATATTATATTATGTTTAAAATTAAAACCAAAATCGACAGATATTAATATTTAAGAGTCGCTATCGAGTAACAACTACCCGTTCAAAGCTCCAAAAATTGAATTTCAACATTTTTTGATATAAAATTATTCAAAAATATGATATTTTAATAAAAAAATGTTTACAAATTAAAAATAATAATATGTTTTATATACTTAATATTTTTTTTTATTTTCTTCATAAATATTAAATTATAAGTGTTTTTCTCTACATTTATTAAAAATATAATATTGGATAAAATGTAAATTTATAATTTTAAGTATCAGAGTCAGATTATCCCACCATCAAAACTGAAATCAAACCCAAAATTCTTGAAAAAAGAATAACAATATCTACAAATCAAACCCAAATTTACCACCTAAAATACGACTTGTTCACTTCATTGAACTAAAAAAATCATTTGCATATAAAAGATAGTTAATAGTAGGTGCGGATCTAGATATCTTAATTCCATGAATCAAATTTACAGCTTCATCTTTGACGAGAAGTCTAAAAAGCACTTCAAAAATTATAATAAATAAATAAGGGGATAAATGATCTTCCGATCTTAACCCTTTTGTAGATATAATGTTGCCAAATTTGGAACCATTAAGAAGAATATAGTAAGACACAGATACCAGGCATCGTTTGATTAACAGACAAAATATTGCATTAAATCTTAATCTGGATAGTACTTGTAAAATCAATTTCCATTCCATTTTATCATATGCTTTGTACATAACAATTTTTATACCCATGAGAGCTCTCTTACCTTGTTTTTTTCTTCGTGAAGTGAATTATCTCTTTTTTCCAATATAATATTTTCAGAAATCCATCACGATGGAACAAAGGAAGCTTGAAAAAAGAGATAATTCTATCAAGAAAAGGTCTTAGTCTAGCCACCATAATTTTTGAAATTATCTTATATGCGACATTATGGAAAGTGATAGGACGGTAATGTTTTATCATTATTGGTCGATTTATCTTTGGAGCAATATGATCATTGTCTCATTAATCTTTGGATTCATTATATATGACTAAAACAATTCCAACACAAAAGTGGTTATATATGCTTTTATTGTACCCAATTTATTCTTTAAAAAAATCAACTAATAGACCATCAAGACTAGGAGATTTTAGATTATTAACGAGTGCTTAAAAAATATTAAAACTACCTTGATTTAATGCACTTTAATTGATTAAATAGATTTATATTTGTATGATTTTATCATATTTTTATATAAATTTGTCTTTTCGAAATCACAAGTATTTTTATTTGTTTTTTAGGTATTTTCATTCAAAAATAACTTAAAGACTCGAAGAAAAATACTTAAGGTAATACATAACAAATATGTTGAGAAAAAAATGAGTAAAAGTCAAAAAATGGAAAAATTGGACAAAATGGTCAAAAATGTCAAAAATATTGAGTCTTGCACACGTCAACGCCTATCTGCATCAAATCTTGCCCCCACACGCATACCAATCTGTCCAAACGCATTCAAAATCAATTTTTGAGATATTTTTTCATTTTTTTTGACCTTTTTCTCATCTATAAAATAACATTCTTTCACATTGTAAAAATCATCACTTAAATCCAAAAATCACAAACTTCTCTCTCTATTTCTTAATTTTTTTAGTTTTAAAGTTATTCTCTTTTTCAAAATAACTAGTTATGATTTTATAAATTTATAATTTTTGATTTAATAAACGAAAATACAAATCCGTTTGGAGGTTTTTTAGCAACAAAATTAACATCAAAGTTCTATAATGATTTTTTTGTGATATAATTTTAAAATGAATTATTTACAGTTATTTTTTATGTTTTATTCTTATATGTTATGTTTAATTTATATGTGATTAAATTTAACATGATTGACTGTTTATAAATATGATACAATAATAACGTTGTTATGCTTATGAAATATTAAATAGGTAAAACATCTCTATATTATTTTTCATTACAAACTTAAATTTGAAAATTAGATTTTATGGTTTAATTATCTTGTTTGATTTAGAGTAGTGTTTTTTTATTTGTTGACACAATCGTCCGGTAGTTAGAGTAAAGTTCTATTTCAAAAGTTTTTATAAGAACTATTATTCGAAAATATTAAAACTTGAAAGTTAGTACTTATATAATTAAATTCTTAGGTTTAATTTGGACCCCTTGAATAAAGTTTAATATGTTTAACCCCACCAAATGTGGTATTTAAATGGTTCATTTTCAATCTCTTAGAAAAAATGAATTAATTTAGTTAACTAAATTAATTATCGACCTCATCTATAAGTGTTAATTAATTTGTTTAATTAACAAAGAATATCTAACCTCCACCAAATGTGGTATTCTTATAAAAAAGATAGAATCAATAAATATCAATTTATATATTTAATAACTTAAATAATATGAATAAACATAATTAATTTAATCATTATATTAATAAATAATCCTCTGTTCTGAATGATAAAATTTGTATAATTATTTATTGAATAATATCTATGTTTATTTTTTTGTTATTAGATTAGGAAACATAAAAATTAAAATATCGTGACAAGATGTTTAAGATTTAATTTTGTTTTTAAAAGTTTGAATAATAAATTAAAAACTACATATATTTCTTCTTTAGATCGACCTTAGGAGCATACTTATCATTTTCTATAAAATAATTTGTACACTTGCGAGAGTTTTATAAATATAAAACCGAAATATCCGTAAAATCAATATTGTTAACTCGATACCGACCTGTTGTTATTCATCAGTTATAAATTGACCATAAGACTTTCTTTATTTCTTGTTCTTTAGGTATTAAACATGAAGCTACATTATCATCATTAATCATACAAAGTTGAAATAAGTTATATAGTATTTGAAATTATTGAGGATATACAATTTAAAACATGTCTTAAAAATACTTAATAATATGATCCCTAATTTGTTGCCATCCATGTAACCAATTTCCATTCAAGTCATAAATAGTCCACGTTGTATTTTTCCTTCTTCTATATAGAGTTGAAAGGTGAAAAAACTTTGTATTTTTATCATTTTCTTTGATTCATATCTTTCTGTAATTTTATTTTCAAATAAGCTCTTACCTAAACCATAATATTTATAAATAGTAATTATTTAAAATAGAAAAATATATTCAATTTTCTCTATAGATTAATAAAACTTATCTAAAAATTTACAAAACTAAAATACATAAATGACGTAATTATAAAAAAAGAAAGGCTAAATAACCGACTTGAGTGAGCATTTTGATCAGAAGGTACACCATATGTAAAAGAAAAACTCTATTTAGCAAGAGTTGGATATATTATCAATATTATTTTTCCTTTTTAATTGGTTAATTATAACTCTGATTTATCTCTCTGCGTGAATGTACTTTGAAAATTGTGTTATAAACAACCTGGATAAATGAGGTACAAGATAGATAAAAGGGTCTATGTAAAAATGAGATACAAAAATTAAAGCTTCGTCTCTTAAGTAGTTGTTATTTATTCAATATAACACAAAGCACGCAGATACCAGATACAAGCATTATACAAAGCCAATACATACGTACATACATACATACAAATAAATGTCTAACTGGCTAGGGTATCTGAGTCCGGTTTAGATATCTTAAGACCAAGGATGACAAGCAGCATTTCAAGATAATCAAAATTGAAAGTAGCATTTAAAAGTTGAAGCTTGTATTGATTCCATGGAGGAAATCTATACCAAAAATCAGTAAGAAAGCTTCTTCTTACCACTGCCTTTTCATGGCTGAATGTGTCAAAAGAGAACTTCCCATGATACTTTCCCATCCCGCTTTCGCCAATCCCTCCAAATGGGAGACTATCAGCAGCATACTGCAAAATAAATGACAAATATTAATTAGAGATGTACGTCCCAACACTTAATTAGTTATTATAATCCATCAGTTTTTTTTTTATCTAAATATAAAAAAATTATTAATTTTTATTTCTTTTAAATGTATTTAAATTTTTTTAATAAGAATAATTTCTAAATAATTTTTTAAAAAAATATAAAAAATTATCATTTAAATTTATAAACCTTTCAAAACTAGTAAACAAAACCGTTGAAACAAGCTAAACCTAATTTATAATCTATTTCGAAAAACTAATCTAGCTATATGCTCATCCGTACTATATATCAACTATTAGATATTTTAGATAGATCATAAAAGGTAGGTAGCTAGGTTTAATATTTGTCTGAGATAGAGATCAGATAAAGTACTTGAATTATCACATCATTGAATACCACACTTCCAGAAGATGTTTCTGATATCATTCTTCTCTCAAGTGTCTTGCTTTTGGTGAAGACATATAGAGCTAATGTCTTGGGCCTTGAATTTATAAATTCTATGCTGTCTTCAATCTTCTCCAACTGTTAAAAATATAGAGAAATTAATTAAGAGTCATAAATGTGCAAGCTTGGGTATATATATATATATGTAGTCTCAAGCAATAAAATAAAAGTTTTAATATCACAAACCTCTCCAAGGTTTGATTAAATATCAAGTAGCTCTCAAAAGTTGCATTTTGTATTTTTCACATCCTCAAGGTTTGAATTAATATCAATGATGGAATTTCTTTTCAATTTAATTAATGGATCAACATGTGTCAACTAGGCAGAAAATTTGTAAAATAATTATACCTTTGTATTTTACTACTTTCTCTTTCACTCTATATCTATATTTATTTTACTCTAAACTTGCAAATATTTATTGAAAAAAGAAAGATTTAATATATAAATTAATTTATTAATGGATATTGAATTACTACATGAGAATATCTACTCAAAATAAAACTTAAATTAAATCAAATTTAATAATAAAATATATCGATTTTGATAAAATTATATTACTAATTTAATTTCTATATGTTATCGCATTATTTAGATGTTCATTTAAGTATATTTTGAGATTGGTTGAATAATAGGGTGAAAGGAAAAAAATAATAACTATCCTTTTATTTTATTTTTATCATTTTTTTTAAATATATTTTTACTATTAATAAGATTATTTTAATATTTTGCTTATTACACACAAATTAAATCAATTATTTAAAAGTAGTATTCATTGATATTAAACTAAACTTTAAGGATGTGAAATATATAAAATCCAACTTTTAGGAGCTTCTAGATATTTAAATAAACCTTAGGGAGGTTTATGATATTTACATATAAAATAAATGCATTTTTGTCCTGCTACTATTTTAGCTGAAATTAGCAGTAAGCTACATTACATAAAATGGACATATATATATATATATATATATATATATATATATATATATATATATATATGTTAGTATATTATGCATGTAATATCACTGCTTAGCAAAAAAAGAAAAGAAAAGAAAAGCATGCAATTAATCTTACTGTGATAATTGGTAGCAATGGGCCAAAGATTTCATCCGTCATGATTCCAGAGTCAAGCGGAGGATTCACCAAGATTGTTGGCTCAATGAATCTACATACATAGAATTTCATACAACAAACACATTTTAATTTGGGTGTATATATATATATATATATATGGCTAATAAACAAAGAAGTACTACTTTAGTTAAGTTTCGAATGATTTGGAGGCTACTCCAACCAATAAGTTGACATTTTGGATATAGCTTTCTTACCCTCATCCTCATCCTCATCATTGGAATGAAATATATACAAGAGGCATACTTTATATGTTTCCTTTGTAAACAAGTTTATCAAGCCCAGTAACATAGCATTCATTTCGATTTAAAAAGTAAAAGAGGTTTGCAACTTACAAGTTCTCCTCATCCATTGTACCACCATAAACGATTGAAGCTTTAACTTGAGGATCATCTATTATATTCTTCAATCTTAAGAAATGTTGTTGGTTGATTATCCTTGAAATACTGTTGGATTTTTTAGGATTTTCTCCAAACATCTTCGGAATGATGTCTTTCAATAACTCCAACTAAACAAAGAATATAGTACATAAAAAATTACTTCAAAAATCTTACAGAAACTAAAAAATAGTACGAAAACAGACACTTAATTGTGAATGCATTATTCTTACTCTTACCAGTGTAGGTAAGAATTTCTTTTCTACTAGGACATAGTCAATTGTAATACAGGCTTGACCAGCACAAGTTCCATACTTTCCCACGAGTATCCGTTTCACAGAAACCTTTTGTTCAAAAAAACAAAGAGAAATATCCTCATAAATACAGAAAACATAGAGTAAAATTATTATAAAATTACAATATATATATATAAGTAGTTAAATACCTCTCTATCCCAAGAACTTGAAAGGGAGTCAATAACAGCAGGACATTTTCCTCCCAACTCCAGCACAACTGGTGTCAAATATTTTACAGCTGCTGACATTACAATCTGGCCTACTCGTGTGCTCCCTAAGATAAAGTCAAGCATTCAAGGTAAGATCATCAATCAAGTACAAATTTACACTCAATGAACATGAGTTTTGAAAAATGATGATGCCAAACCTGTGAAGAAGATTTTGTCCCATCTCTCCTGCAAGAGTTTGTCACCGACATCAGGACCACCTTGAATAACTTTGATAGCTTTATTGTCAAGGTAAGTAGGAATGACACTTGCTAGAAGAGCAGAAGAGGTAGGTGCTACTTCTGAAGGTTTGAGCACCACCGTGTTTCCAGCTGCTAGTGCTCCTACAAGTGGCTCAAGGGACAGTCCTATTTTGTGCATACACAACAAATTAAGCAGAGAAACAACACACTGTTGGGTAATATCGAGTGAAAATAAAATAATTTCAACATAGTAAAATAATGACAATGACAATTTAACATGGTTCGCCCTTTAATTTGGGTTACGTTCACGAGATAAACTCTAAAAAATATTTCTTCCATTAATAAAATTAATGGGTACAAAGTAAGAGATAATACAACAAATTAAAATAAACCCAAAATAGTGACACAAAAGTGTTTCCCAAACTCATTATTTTGTCATTCCACTTTTAGAAAAATATCTCAAATATTTTTCTAAAATATTATTTCTTACTCTCTCACACACACAACAGTATTTTTCATCAAAGGAAATTGTTTTTGGCTTTTCTTTGCTTCTCTTCTTTAGTTGTCTCTCTAAGAAAAAAACATTGTCTATTTATAGGTAAAATTACAGCAACCAAAGTTAAATATAATTAATGAGGTTGTACCTCTATTTTTTATTTTCTTCCCTTCCTATATAGGTGGGACCTAAAAATCTCCCCATCTCGACTACATGGAGGGCTACACCAATTCATCAACTAAATGACAATATTCAAATTTTTGTCTTGGAAGAATTTTTGTCAACATGTCTAATAATTTTCCTCTATATGGATATTCTCAAGCTGTAGTAGTTTCTTTATTACATCCTTAATCAAGTGATATCTTACATCAATATGTTTTGATATTGAAGGAAAGAAGAGATTCTTTCCAAGGTGGATAGCACTCTGATTATTACAAAATAACTGGTAACTATTTTGTTGCAACCTAAGTTCTTTCAAGAACTTTTTCATCCATATCAACTCTTTACATGGTTTTGTTGTTGCTATAAACTCTTTTTTTTGTAGTGAACAGTGCAACATATTTTTGTAACTTTGACTGCCATGACACAACTTCCCCTGCAAATGTAATCAAGTAACCTGAAGTGGATTTTATGGAATCCACATCACCATCCATATATGCATCTGTGTATCCAACTAACAAAGGTTTGTCATTTCCAAAACATAGGAATATTTTGAAAGAACCTCGAAGATACTTGAAAATCCATTTCACCGTAGCCCAATGTTTCTTTCTAGGTTTTTGAAAGGAATCTACTCACAACTCTAACTATATGAGCGATATATGACCGTGTACAAACCATGGCATACATCGGACTTCTAACTACTGAAGCATATGGAACCTTTTCCATCTCTTCCTTCTCTTTGTCTATAGAAGGGCTCTGCTTAGAACTTAACTTAAAGTGATTAGCAAAAGGATAACTAATCGTTTTAGCCTTGTCCAAATGAAATCTCGAAAGTACTTTTTCAATGTACTTCTCATATGACAACCATAATTTCTTGGGGCCTCTGTCTCTAATAATACTCATGCCAAGAATCTGCTTTACTAGTCCCAATTCTTTCATGGCAAAAGACTAACTCAACTACTTTTTCAAGTTGTTGATTCTAGAAATAATCCAGCCAAAAATCAATTTATCATCTACATAGAGCAAAATAATAATGAAATCATCATCAGAGAATTTCTACACAAAACATAATGGTCTGAAGTAGTCTTTTGTAGCTTTACTCCCCCATAACAAACTCAAACTTCTTGTACCATTGTCTCGGTGTCTGTTTTAAGTCGTAGATGCTTTTCTTCAATTTGCAAACATAATCATGTTTTCCCTTTTTCTTGAAACCCTCTGGCTACTCCATGTATATCTCTTCTTCCAAGTCACCATGTAGGAAGATAGTTTTGACATCCATTTGTTCAACCTCCAGGTCAAGACTTGCTACTAACCCCAACACAATACAGATGGATGTCATTTTCACAATTGGTGAGAAAATGTCGTCAAAATCAACTCATTTTCTTTGGATGAATCCCTTGACAACGAGTCTGACTTTGTATCACAGACTAGAACTATGTTCTTCATACTTTACCTTGAACACCCATTTATTTTTCAAAGTCCTTTTCCCTTTAGGTAGCTTTATCAGTTCAAAAGTTTTGTTCTCATGCAAGGAATACATCTCATCTTGTATGGCTTCAATCCATTTTTGTTTGGATTTTTCATCCATAGCTTCTTCATAACTCTCAGGTTCTCCCTCATCAGTGAAGGTTACATACTCATATACAGGGTATGTGGTAGAGGGTCGTCTCAATCTATCACTTTTTCTCAATGGAACAGAAGAAGTCATAGGTGTTGGTGCTGGATAATGAACATAATCATCTCTCTCATCTTCAGAACCAACTTTTATGGTTAAATCATCTTTATCATATGGATAAACTTGGTCTTCATCTCCAACTTGTCTTGGCATTGAGGTTGGAAGAATTAATTCCAAATATGATGAGTCACCATTGTAATTAGGAACATCTTTCTTCATTTTGACAATATCTTCATTAGTCTCATCTTCAACAAATACAACATAATGGCTTTTGACAAGTCTCTTTACAACCGGATCATAAAATTTATAGCTAAATTGATCTTGACCATAACCAATAAAAAAACATTGTCTTGTCTTGGCATCAAGTTTGGATCTCTCATCCTTGGGGATATGAATAAATGCTTTACAGCCAAACATCTTTAGATGATTATAGGAAACAACCTTTTCTGACCACACTTTATCTAGAACATACATCTTGAGAGGAGTACATGGTGAAAGATTCAACACATGTGTAATTGTGAGTATGGCTTTACCTTAGAAAGTTATAGGCAACTTTGCATGTAAGAGTAGACATTTGACTCTACATCAAAGTTTTATTCATCCTCTCAGCTAAGCCATTCAACTGCGGTGTCTTTGGAGTGTCATATGATGCCGAATACCATACTTTTTATAGTAAGCATGAAAAGGTCCAGTATATTCTCCACCATTAACTGTTCGAATGCACTTCAGCTTCGTCTCAGTCTGTCTCTCAATTGAGGCATGGAATTCTTTGAAGACATCTAACATATGATCCTTTGTCTTCAGAAGATATACCCACGTCTTCCTTGAATGATCATCAATGAAAGTCACAAAGTATTGAGCACTACCAAGTGACTTTGGAATTGATCCATACAATCTAAATAAATCAAATCTAAAATATTATTCATTCTAGAGAAAAAGGAACTCTTGAAAGCAACTTTGTTTTGCTTTCCTTCTAGATAATCAACACATTTTTCCAAATGTACTTCATTCATTTCTGGTAGTATCTTCTTCCTGGCTAGACTTGTCATACCGTTTTTACCCATGTGATTGAGTCTCTTATGCCATAATTCAACTGCACTGTCTTTCTCCACAACATTTACTATGTAGGTGGAGAGCTTCTCTTGCATTATATATAGAGTTGTATACTTCTCACATCTAGCCACTACTAAGTAGCCTTTTGTAAGTTTTCATTTGTCATAAATGAAGGAGTTGCAATATCCTTTATTTGCAAGTTTGCGTATAAAGATCAAATTCAGGCATATATCTAAAATATGCTTGACATCTTTCAAAAATAATTTGGTTTCATTCTCTGTTTCCAAGCAAAAATCTCATTTGCTAACAACCTTTGATAGGCCTTCATTTCCCATTCTAACAACACCAAAACTTCCAGGTGTGTATGATGAAAAAAATTCTCTATGCGATATAGCATGAATTGTAGCATCACTATCAATCATCCAGTTGGTCTCGTGTGATGTAAGATTGACAAAATATTCATCATAGATGATATTGAACTCGTCTATGGTATTTGTTTACTCATCATCATTGATATCATCTTTCTTCATTGTTTTGCCTTTATTCGTTTCCTGTTCCTCTTGAATACCCGGAAAAATTTCTTGATGTGACCCTTCCTCTTAGAGTGATGGCATTCAACATTGGCATATTTATTTGATTTGCCTATGCTCTTGCCTCTGGGTTTCTATTCTCTATAATGCCTCATTCCTTTGGACTCTGTGATAAGGGCTTATGATTCTGAATCCCTCTCCATGTTTTGTTTCTCATATGACAACATGGCTTCTACAATAACTTCAAACTCTATCTTGTCTTTCGCATAGGTCAGAATTGTTGTGAGAATGATGAGGGTAGTGATGCCACCAACATCACAACTTTCTCTTTATCGTTGAAACTCACATTGAATATTGCTACGTGATAAAACTTGATGTTGAAATTGCTAACGTGTTGCATCATGCTCACATTATCTTTCTTCCTCATCTGATATAGCTCATTCCACAAATAAAATTTATTGGCAAGGTTCTTTGACTTGTACACATTTTCTAGAGTCTATCATGTTTTTTTTTGCAGACTTGCAATTTTTTGATTCAATATTTTTCAAGACATTGTTTGAAAGATTTAGACGAATTGCTATAATCTCATCTATCTCTTCCCACAGTTCCTCCGTGATGGTTGCCTTTTTTTTCACAGCAATGCCTCTTATGGATCTTCTGTTGAATGAGAATATCATTCATCATCTTTTTCCACAAAGAGAAATTATTATTGCATTAAATTTCTCAATATGCTTGACAATTTTTTTCGTTGTGTTTCTTTTTATGCAAATAAATACGCCTTGGACTTAATAAAATCTTTTTTGATGTTGCAGATCAGTCTATACTACAACCACATAACATACTAAGAATTTTATTAGACTAGCTCTGATACTAGTTGTTAGGGCACATCGGGTAAAAATAAAATAAATTCAAAAAAGTAAAATAATGACACCGATAATTTAACATGGTTTACCCTTTAATTTGGGTTAAGTTCATAGAACAAACTACGAAAAAAATTTCTTCAACTAATAAAACTAATGTGTACAAAGTGAGAGACAATACAATAAATTGAGATAAACCTAAAATAATGACACATAAGTATTTCTCAAACTTACTATTTTGTCACTCTCATTTTAGAAAAATATCCCAAATATTTTTCTAAATATTCTCTCATACTCTCTCTCACACACAACACTAGTTTTCATAAAAAAAATTTGTTCTTTTGGTTTTGTTTTGTTTCTATTTTTTAGTGTATCTATTTAAGGTTAAAATATTAACTATTTATATATAGGTAAAATTGTAGCATCTAAAATCAAATGTAATTAATAAGAATGCATTTTTTTTTATTTTCTTCAAATATAATTAATGAGTATGCAATTATATTTTTTATTTTATTCCTTTTACACTACCTATATGGTTAATTAAAAACTTTAAGAATAAATTGTCGAGAGATAGAGAGAAAAAGAGTAAATGGAAATTTATTATATACTTTTAACTTACCAAACGGAAAATTCCATGAAGATATAATGAGCACAAGACCAAGAGGCTCGGGAAGAATTTCTGCATTGCTGAGTAAAGCGATTCGCGGCAATTTAGCCTTTAAAACAAGTAGGAAGGATTATATGGTTAGCATGTAATTAAAATTGTAAAATATTCAGTTTTAACAATCCTTTTTTGTCATTAACATAATCTGAAATTATTTCTTAAAAGCACGTGAAGAAATTAGAGGAAAAACAACACAATTATTTTTTGTGGTTCGAAAATCCTACACCACGGAAAAATGTTCATTGTAATTCATTATACTCAAAAACGTTTACAGAGATTACAACTCTCTTCACTTTGAAACTTTTGTGTCGAAGTCTTTACACATAGCTATAAAACATGTTAAAACCTAGAAATGCAAAGTGTGTTATTTTATCTTTATCTCTTTTTTCATTTAGTGTTTTTAATAGATTTATGGTACGATATTTTTTCATTTTATTTAAATATCATCTTATCTCATTTCACTTCATTTAGATCGTAACTCTAATAGTCATAACTTAAATATATATTGTATGATTTTTTTTATTAAAGTTGTATTATAAATTATTATATATCATATTTTTTTATTATTGAGTGTTTCATTTGGGTGTATTAAGTCTCACATTGACCAAGAGTAAGCCATCAGTGTTACTTATAAGTCTGTACAACCTTTTAACTCACAAGTTGGTTTTTGGGTTCAGAGTTAGGCATGAATTTCTAAGTTGGTATCAGAGTTAAATTCTTGGCTTCTTCACCCCTCATCGATCCTTGTGCCGTAAATTCTGACAGTGCCATAAATCCGAACTCTAGCCGACGTGGATGGAAGATGTTAAGTCTCACATTGGCCAAAAGTAAGGCATTAATGCTGCTTATAAATCTAAGCAACCCTTTAACTCATAAGCTGTTTTTTGGGTTCAGAGTTAGATCTGAATTTCTAAGTAGACGCATTAAGAACAAATGAGATATCTTAATTAGAACTGTTTTATTATCATCTCATCTCATTAAAAATCAAGTGAAACAATACTAGATCAATTATAAAAATTAATAGATTATCTTATAAATTTCATTAATATCTTAACTCAATTAAATTTTTTTATTAAAACTCAATAACTTTATTACTGAAAAATCTACTAGTAACATTTTATGCCAAACAAACAAGATCACCGTGTAATTTAATAGATAAAGAAGTACCTTTTTAGGTGACATCCATTCTTTCAAATTCTGAATTGCATAGTTCACCGACTTTATAAGGGGTCCAACCTGCAAAGACACAAAGTGTGAATAGAAGATCATTTATGATCAATTCCATTAACCCTCTAACTATTAGCATTTTGATTAAAAATAAATAAAGAAGAAGACCTCATCTCTAAAAGCCTCAGCATGATGTTTCCCCAAGTCTTGGTAAAGAGCATTGACAATATCTCTCTCCCTTTCCTTAAGAAAATTGAGCAACCCATTAAGCTGTGACTTCCTCCAAGAAGCTTCCTTTGTAGTCCCAGTACTGTAATATTCCCTCAAGCTACCAAGAAGAGCTGGAAAGTCTCTTAGAGTGTCCATGTCTTAATTACTCTGTATTTTTGGTTGTTGCTCGGACATGGATATTTTTATATACTTGCTGAGCTTCTACCTAGGTTAGTTCTTTACTCAACTAACCCTCTTTGTTCATTATATCGCCTCATTAAATGCTATCTTCTCATTGATCAAGACACGACCTTACGTTTGATCTAACCATTAATCTTTTTAAATTAATTATGATAAGTAACATTAATTACAGATTTACAGATAATAATTGGACAATGTGTATGATTAATTGATTATGAAATAGGTAAATTATTTTTGTTTGGTAAACGTAGTAAGTAAAAATTATAAATGTTAGATCAGAATAATGATAATTAATAAATATAAATTTAAATATGATATTTTTATTCTCATATATAACAAAGTTTTCATTTTTAAAAATAACTTTTTTTTCTTATAAAAATAGATAATTTGTTTTGAGAATGTGTTTATTGTTTTGAAAATTTCATTATCCTTTAATTGGACCACATCTTCATGTAATAAATAACACATCATGGCTCGTATGAAACAACCATGCTATCTAACACTGGTGAATGGTGCTTGTGACTAGTCAGAACGTGGAAATAATAAATGAAGAAAGAAACAAATTTATTAATTATGGGTATTTTTTAATAATAATTATCTATAATATTATAATTATGATTATATTATTAATTACTCCCTTTTTCTTTGGTTCTCATTGTTTGGGTAAAAACAAATCTTTTTAGGTAATATGTTATTTTTTAAGTTTAGTATTGATCTTTAAATTCAAATTCTGAATTTCATTTTGAAAAATTCACAAATTAAATTAAATTTTAAATTTTTTTAGTTATATAAATTGTGAAAAAAATTATTTTAATGTGTTTATAAAATAAATTTTATAAATAATTTCATACTTATTAATTTGTTAGAGTAAATAATTTAATAAGAAATTTTTGATAAAAGTATGAAATATTATTTATTCCTAATATATTTTATAAATGATATAATTTTTAAACAAATAAAAATAAAAATTAGTTCGCATATGTGCATGGTATTTCATATTTCATGCTCTAATATTTATATTCTAAATTAACAAATATAATATATTTAAACCTTAAAATTTCAATAAAAAAATTAAATGCAATATAGAAGGGCCAGGTAACGAGTCCCACCTAAGGGCCCTGTCATTGATCGGACAGCCCGGAATAAATACCAAAATATTTCTTATTTTTTCTATGATAAATATAAAATATTTTGTAATGCATAAACTTTAAATATAATGATCAACAATTATTTTAATCACCGTAAATTCATATTATACATACTTACATTTAATGAATAAATCATGTTTATTTATATATAAATTATTTTTATATTATATTAATTATTTTTATTACGATATCATCTTATATTTTATATTAATTAATAAATATTTAACTAATATAAATTATTTTTAAATAAAAAGATTATAAAAATTTATAAAATATAAATGTATTTTTTCAAATATAATTTAATTATATATGAATTAAAAATAATATAATTTTAATTTTTTAATTAAGTAATACGTATAAAATATAAGTTTGAATCTTTGTATTATTATTATATATTTTTTATTTATTAAATAAAAATAAATAAAAAATTAGTTAAAAGAAAAAAAACTAAAGATGACGAGAAGAAATCGATACTTCATTTTTTGCATAGATACAATAGATAATAGATAATGAATTTTATATAAAAATAATTATTTAAAAATGATCTATAATCAAATAAAAATGTTATACTAAATAATTTTAAAACTATAATTATTATTTTATAAATAAAAAATAAAATTAATAAATCATCAATAAAAAGTAACGTCACTTATAATTTTATATATAAAAGTATTAATTCGACTTATAAAACAATAATTAACGCCTACGGGGTTACGACCGCTGAGTCCATGTTCCGTGAAAGTTGGTAAAGAGTAAGTCACTCTCGTTAATAATTTTTTAAAATAATATACTCTAAATCATTTTAAATTTTAAAAATATTAAATTAAATTTATATTATTATATTTAAATTAAAAAAATTGTTAAAAATTAACTAATAAATATTTTTGGAAAGCAACGTTATTAAATATTAACTACTTTTTTTAATTTTTTCTTCTTTCCGTCCTCTCTCATATCCCTTTTTCTTCTTTTCATCCGTAACTTCCTTTTTATTTTCCCTATCATAAAGAGGGACATCCCTTATGAATATTTTGTTTAGTTCGAAAATTTATTGATATATTTTTCCATGGATCATTTTTTATGGAAAAGATATTTAAAGATAATCAAAATAAAGAAACTTATAATTTGGTGGTACTCGTAGCAAAACCATCTTTATGTCTGTATATACTTTGCTATTTAGTTTTTAACATGTATTAGTGATTTTCATCTAGTTAATCATGTTCTTATTATATATTTTTCGATTTAAATGTTAATAAAATATCTCTAATTTTCTATCAAAAAGTATATTTTATCTCACAATTAAGGTATTTTAAAATTTCTAAACATAAAAATATTGTTCTAACATTAGTAAAATCTATTCTACAAAGTGGACTATCCATGATTAACTTGAATGAAAAAATAAAATATGTTTTATAAAAAAGATAATGATAATGCAATAATAACTTTTTTATTATTATAATAAAAGTGCATGAAATATTCTTTATTATTTTTTGTAAGGCTTATCCTATTTTTTTCGAAATCTTTCTAAATTTTTTAATTTATATAGTATAATTTCATATCAGATTATTAATCTTGATAAATCTCATATTTATATTGACCATGGGTCCCTTGAAGAAATATTTTCTCGCTTTGTTGCATCTCTAGTTTGCGTCTAGGTGTAGAATCTATGACTTATTTAGGAATCATCTTGTTTTTCGGGAGCACTTTGAAAGAGTTGGTTTCAAAGTTTGGCGAATCATATTCGTACTAGGTTACATAGCTGGAAAGGTCTTTGATTATCCTTAATTAGGCATTGTTGCCTGATTTCTTTTGATATTCACAATACGTATTTACACTTCTTTCAAGTCTATAGGTTGCCAATTTCTTTGTTGGATGATCTTAGGAGGGCCAAAATAAACTTTTTCTAGTATGGTTCTACTAATAGATTCAAACTAATTCAGGTAGATTTGCATAATTATTGCCACCATTTAGTTGAGGGAGGACTTTGTTTAAAAGACCTTGGGGATATGGATGAAGCCATGTTGCGAACATTTTCGTGTTGTTTAATTAATAAGGACAATGTTACCTCATGTTACTTGTGAAGAAGGTATTTGGATATAAATAATATTACAAAAAGTTACAATATTCATTCTTTTGTATGACCCAATTAGTGATCTCATTTATGCACAATATCGAAGGACTCTCTGTGGTTTTTAGGTAGGAATTCACATATACATTTTTTGGATGATAATTGGTTTGAAAGTCCCTTAGTTAAGAGAATTCATAATATTCTAATAGACTTGTCTATCAATGACGTAATTGGTTATTATTTGTAGAAAGATGGGTAGTATTTATCTTATTCTTTTAACACCTTGCACCCATAAGTGGCTTTAGAAATCAAATCAGTAATAAGGATGCTAATATAGATATACGTATTTGGATGTGCTCCATTTGAGGGAGTGTCTCCAAAAGGAAAGCTAATGACTCATTACATTTGGTGGGAAAAAAAGGTTAGGCCAAAGGTATTTAGGCCCCTTTTATTCTTTTTCTCTATTCATTTTGTTTTAGAGAGTAGTTCATGAAAATGTGTCCATGTATTATAATATTCGAAAGTCTATACTTTCCTTCCCTTCACGATGCTATTTATGTGGTTCTACTTAAGAAACTATTACCCATCTTTTCTTGAGATGCCCTTTGAACGTACCTTTTGTGATCTTCTTCACCATTTTTTTAGCGTTCATCCCCACATAGGTTCTACAATTTTGGACCTTTAGTAACATACTATATTTATGGAACATAGCCCACTGATTAAAAATCTTTAGAAGACACCTACTACCTCTACCATTTAGGTTATCTTGTAAACTCAAAGTTAGCATTGTTTTGATAACAATGCCATCCCATTCCAAACCTCTCTTGTTATTGTATGGTGATTTATCAGGGAAGTTAATATGGTGCAGAGTGGTACAATGAAGAATACAATGGTTGATCATTAAACTCTCAATAGATTCTAGATTCGGGGTATTCTATCTCATGTTCTTTGGATTTTAAAGGTTGTTTGTAGTCACGCTCTCAGAATTGGCTAAAAGTTAACACTAATGGTGCAGTTTTTGGAGCCTAGGTTTAGCGTGATGTGTTAGAATTTTTAAGACTTCTCAATCTTTTGTGCAAGGTTATTTTTGTTTTTTGCTTGCCGTTGTATATGCTTTTGAGGTAAAATTTGTAGTAGCTATTCATATGGTGAGTTATATTGAATTGTTTGATTGGAAGAAGCTTTGGTTAGAATCAGATTCGACATATATGATTACACTTTTTCAAACCAACTCTCTTTTGATGTCTTTGCGATGGTACCCAACTTGGGTCGATTGCTTGGAAAGGATTATTTGCATGAAATTTTGTTACTCACATATTTTTAAGGATGATAACTCTATATTTAATATTATAGCCTTTAGGACTTGCAACATTTATACCACGATTTGATGGTGGGATATTCTATCGTGTGTGCGTTCTTTTGTATTTTCAAATTTCATCAATTTTTCTAAATATACATTTTAATGAATTGATTATATTCTATGTTTATTTTTGTTTTTATCTTAAATTTAATAAAATTAATTGGAGATAGGTACTATGGCATAGATGCTACGTATATGCCAAACATATTTGTGATTTGTGATGTCTTGATGCATTTATTCGTTTTTATCTCTTATATTTTTTTTATTTAAAAAAATAAATAAAATATTTATTTTATCTCTAATATTAATTATACTTTAGTGTTATATTATCAAATAAAATTATTATTAATAAATTATTTTTATAATAATATCAACTTATATTATAAAATTGTTGATAACTATTTAAGATTTTAAAAGCAGAATATCCAATATAAACTGTTTAGTGTTTTTTTTTAAATAACTTTGTGAGAGAGAAAAAATGTTAAAAAAAGAAAAGAAAAGAAAAGAAAAAGAAAGTATTCTCAAATTTCAAAACAGTAATAGCAGAATTGAGTCGTTTGTGTGTCACAAATTTCTAACTCTACTGATACAATGACATGTATGTTCAATTTTATATTCATCTCTCTTTCTATTATTATTCCCCTGAAGGTCTGATACTACCAAAAACGCAGTGAATTTTTAAATAAGGTTTTCATCCTTCCTTGAGATTTAACGATTAATTTCAGGTATAAATTGCTAGACTATCACTTAATCCATACTACTGTATCATGTTTCAGATAAATTAGCAAAGCTAATTCTCAACTCCTAAATTTAATTTGCTTGGTCGCCTACACTATTGGGTTTGTTATTGGATTTAAGATTTATATTAAATAGCATATATATATATTGATTAAAAAATATATTTTTTATATATATTGAATTGTATTGAATGTTATTAATAATGATACTAAATATTTGAAGAAGAAAAATCCCTCAAAAAAGTTGAAATTATTCAAAAATAAAATTATTAAAATTGATTTAAAATAACTAAAATATTTACAAATATAATATTAAGATAATTAAAATACATCAATTTAAAATAAAACAATTAATATATTTAATTTGTAAAAATAAGATGATTCTTACTTAACTTATCTCGAAGAAAAAAGTGTTCTAAAACATTTGAATTTGAGACAATTACAATGTCCGGTTGAAATGTTGATATCGGTTAAGATGTTTAGATATAATTTATCAAAATATTAAATATATTATTATTATAGTTAAAAGCTTTGAAAAAAATTACAAAAATTATAAAATCTTTATCAAAAATATAATTTTTTTTTATAAAATTTTATAAAATATCAAAATAAATAATTACTTATATTTTAAATTAATTTTTTATTTAATACATTTATTTTTAAATACTTATAATATTTATATTAATCAATAAGTAAACAATTACTTATATTTTAAACTAATTTTTTATTTAATACATCTATTTTAAAATACTTATAATATTTATATTAATCAATAAGTAATATCAATTAATTAAGATAATATATAAGATGTTTTTATCAAAAAATATTTAAACTTTAAATGTAACTATGTAAAAATGATAATTTATAACAGCTCCATAATTTTGTAATAATTTAATAAAAAATATAAAAATTACATTTAGATTTCAATACGTGTAAAATAACAATATTATATGATAATATGGATGATGTCGTACATATTTTTGATCCAATAGCGCGTAAAATCATTTGCAGTATCCCCCACTTGTAAACTGGACCATACACTTAATACTAATTTGGTACCAAAGTCTTTTGGACACATCAACCTCTATACGTTACAGATTAAAACACGTAGCATTTTTCATGTTATTATAGTAATATTAGTTTTAAAGTATAATTAATCTTTTTTTAAATAAATTATTTATATAATCTTATCGTAACTATAATAAAAATAATTATAATTATTTTTTAACTCAATTTTTAAATTTATAAATTGTAGTGACAGTCTGACATATGTATATTAATGCACGAAAAAGTAGGTATTTCAACTTAAATCAACTTTATAATTTATTACAATATTCACAAAACATGAATTATATTTATTTTTATAAATAAACTATTTATATTACATTACATCTTAATATCATTTAAAACAAATAAACTAATACACAAATTTTTAAAATAATTCTATTTACTTGTTTTTTATTTATTTGTTTTAAAATTTTATTTATTCAGATAATTTAAAATTATTAATAAAAAATAATATTTAATTATTAGATTAAAATAAACTATTTAAATTTGATAAATAAAAATAAATATAAAATATTTTTAAATCATTTATTTAGCTAAAAAGATAAATGACATAAATGAGTTCGTTGAAAGTTGTGAACAATGACTCAGTTGATTTTTAAAAATAAGCAAAAACATTGATGCTTCTACTTTCCAAATTGGACCCAAGGATCTGTCGCTATTCGCTACCCATTTAATACCCACGACGTCTTTTCTTTTCGTCCTATTACCTTTATTTTGGGTACTAGTTCTTAAGTATTCCACGGTCGACATAGTGGATATAATTAGAAATACTAATCAAAATACATTACAATTCACATCCATTATGCATTGCCTCCAAGAATGACACAAAGATCTGACATGAATTCAACAAAAATGGTGATCTTGGTTTCAAATACAAGTCAAAACGGCAAAATTAAGATATTTTTTCAAGAAACCTCCGAGAACTTAACGGTAATCACTTTATTTTATGTACTTTTGTATCCTAATAAGCATTACATGATATATGATTTGATAAACATTACATTTAAACTAATAAACATAAAACAGAAAATAGATCATCATAAGTATTTACATAAGCATGTTACTACATCTAGATGGCTCAAGGTTTTTAAGTATATTTTTCAAGTTGTTAACGAACTGAGGTTGTATTGAGACCTTATAATTTCACTAAGTCTTGATCTCTAAAACCTCATGGTACAATAACGAAATGATCTAATTGACTATATTGTATGTTTTATCGAGTTTGTCAAGTTCGAATCATTGTTAAACCTTCTGTATAATCTTGTTGTATCATAGTAAAACACTAATATTTATTAAGCTACTTACTTATTACGTATTTAGTATTAAATAAGGATGATTATATGCCAACAACCTTAACGATGACACTAATGTAACCGACCCTTCTAACCATTAGCTAAATTATAAAATATTAATGTATAATACATAAATTTATATAAATTTTTACACTTAAATTATTTATATGATATTATGTGGTATAATTACGTTGAAAAATAGAGTATTCTTATTCATACCAATAGTTTCAATCGGAATGATAAAGAATATGTTTCCAATGTTCAAAACAAGCATTGAAAAAATAATACATAATTTTCTATTGGATTGGGATTACATCCCGGCCCGTGCAAAGTGTATTTTTGAGAAAAATAATTTTTTTTAAATAATTTTATCACTTATTATAATATAAATAATTAAATATAAAAAAATATATAAATTTATGTATTTTTAATATTACACCTTAAATTAATAAAAATACTTTACTTTGTGTTTTAGTATTGCTATCCACGTATATTTACATTAAAATGTTTTTTTTAATTTTTTTATAAGTAAACCTCTTTTTTCTGAGAAAAAGAAATTGTTGTAATTCATGATAATAAAATTCATAAATTTTTTATTTTTTATTTTAAATCACATGTTTATTTTATATCAAATATTATTTGATAAAAGGATTAATGAAACGACCTATTCTATTAATTACGCTTTATAAAATTATTGTTGGTAGCTTAATAGTCCAATAATATAAGAAATTTTATGATGATAAGATAAAAATAATATCTTCAAATACTATTTGAAAATAAGTAGTTTTTTTAAGGAAAAAATACTCTATAAAATTACATAACCTTATATTTTTACTAATTTTACTGTACCATTATAAATAGTATTAGGATTCTTCTACTAATTAGAAAGAAATGCAATTAAAGTTTATAACCTTCTTGCCAAATGATTATAAATACTTTTATTATGTTTTAGCAAAATCATAAATTTTCATTCAATCCATATAACCTATTTTAAAATATACAATTACTTATCAACTATTTTAAATTATTAGTAGAAAAACTCGAGCCTACATCTAAAAAATACGAAACCCTACCTTTAACGGTAGTATATTGGAATGGCAGGCTATTGTTATTTACTTTATATTAAAATTCACAACTTGTGCGCGAGTAAAAGGGTCAATTCTTAGGAATTGTATGATATAAGTTGATTTAAAGTAATCTAATTTAAATTGATTTAATTTTTTAAATTTAATTCTAATTAGTAACGGTGAGACCAAATCTAAATCAAATACAAACGATTTGGATCAAACCGACTCGAATTGTTAATTTTATATTTTTTTAATTAATTAAAAATATGTTTAATGATTAAAATTTATTAACTCAAACAACATTATATGAAACATTAAAAATGAAAAAAATAAAATTAAAACAATTAATCTTTTAAAAAAAATGATAAATTAACACTAAATATACAAATATAATACAATTACTCACATATGTTACAATAACTAGTTAATAAACATCCGAACTATATCACTCATGTCCCTTATAACACACTTACATGTTCATTTTCATATCTATTTTGAAAGATTTGATCACAATACTTGTATTTTTCTCTTGGAATATTATAAAAAATCAAAAGAATAATCTTAAAGTGTACTTATATCCATGAACTTTTTGATATCATCTTTTGTTTATTTGAATTTGTAATAACATCAATAGTTATTTCATCTCTTTCATTATATTAGTTATATCATCCTTAGTGACCTCTATATTACTTTTTTGATTGAAATTGAATTATGTTTGCAAGTTCATAACATAAAGTTAAAATAATAAACAAATTAATTAACTAAAAGTTAAAACACATAATACAAATTTATCATGTATAATGGAACACTTTTATTTTAGGTGCACAATAATTAGTTATTTCTTAAGGAATATATATTTACTAACAACACCTCACAAATTATGAATATAATATCATTGTTACTAATATACCATATTTTCAAATCATAATATGCCTGTTGTTTTTACATTATTCTTTTCTTTTTAAAATTTTATTTGTGGTTGAATTTGTTCATATAAACATAACAAAATGAAAAATTTATGAATTATTAAGAATCTATATGAATTTTGAGATAATGGTTTTTTGTTTTATTTTAAAAGAAAAGATGTTTCTTATAAAAATTGCAATATGACGCGAGAAAAAAGATTCAATTTAAATTTTTTAACCTAAAGTATAAGTTGTAACATATTATAGCTTTTTTATTTTTTTTTAATTTTTAATTTCGAGCTAACGGACCTGCTCAAATTAAGCACAATTTTTTGGGTTATTTGAGTTGCTCGAATATGATTAAAATTTAATTTAATTTGTATTCGACTCAGTTAATTGAACTGTAACATAAATTATAGTTTTGAGATACTGTTTTTTTTCTCTCTTCTTTTTAACACATTTTTAGCTTTATTATTTGTTTATTTTATTTTTTATTGCTTTTCTTACTATAATAATGTCAAAATACTCATATTATTACAAATAATTTTAATTAAAATTTTTATTGTATATTATATTTATATTATTATTCTTAATAATTATTTTAATCATTGTGTATTATATTTACACTATTATCATTCAATAATTATTTTAATTATTTAAAGATTATTATACCTATAATCCTTGACATTAATAATAACAATTTATGCATGTTTATTCATTTAATGAATAAGTTAGACATTCAATTCATTTGAGAGGTATAGTGTGAAGATTATATCATAATAATTAAAATATAATAAATTAATATATATTATTTTTAAAAAAATTATTGTTCAATCATGTTTATCTTCATATTAGATTAACTTTTAAAATAATAATTAAATAATTTCTCTTATTTTATCCTTTAATATTTCATTTATTAAATGGAATTATGTTAGTCTTCTCGGTATCACGTTAAATAACTTACATTTTTATCATTTTAAACTTTATTATGTAATCAAAAATCATCACATATATTATTTATGAAATAATAATTATTATATATTTTTTATTAAAATAAAAAATTAATTAATTATTTATTTTAATAGTATACCTCCGAATTTTTTACAAAATTATAAATATCAACTTCTCACATTTTTATAATGAAAACAACCTAAAAAAACTATATTTAAAGACTCTTATTTTTTATATATTATAAAATAATGAATTTTATAGAAATAAAAATTATTACTTCATAACTAATAACTAACACCGCTATGTAGTTATCGAATTTAAAAACATTATAAAATAATTAATAAAATATTAGGATTTAATTAGTCACAAAATTACCTCAAATGTTATATTCTTTGACTTATATGTTGATTATAAATTTAGAAATATAGTTGTAAATAACAAAAAAATATTTCATAAATTATTTATATTTTTATCTAGAATGCCAGCTGCTTTTTTTTTAATAAACAGGTACGTTATATTCTATTTATGATCATTTTAGCAATAATATCAAATATTTTAATTTAAATATGAAAATCTAAATATTAAAATACTAAATGTATAACCTAACACATTTTTTTTTAAATTATATATTTATTTACATAATTTTCTCAACGCAAAACTAGTTTCATGTAAAGTGGGGGAACCACGTTCATTAACTTTTACCATTTGATAGTACTTAAATCAGCTACTTTTGCTATTAAATATTTAAGTTTACTAGTTTTTTTTATAAGTATTTTAATTCATTAATTAAAAAAACGATGACATATAGATAAAAAGTAAACATAAGTTTAGTAGCTACTTTTATAAAATTATTATTATTTTTTAATTATATTTGAAGAAAGTTTTTCAACTTAATAGTTTTTAAAATAAAAATTAAAATTAAAAAAACTAAGAAAAATAAAAATTATGTTTTAAGTGTTCAAAATACAATAATTAATGAACATATTTATCTACCAAGATTTTGAAAAATTACTATTAATAATTAATCCATATTTTTTGTTAACTTAGCCCACGATCATGTTATACATTCAGACATTTCTTGTTAGGTGGGTTAACTTAGAATAAATTGAGGAACAATATTAACAGTTCCAAACAGAAAATTTAGAAATTTTACAACTTGTGATTAGTTTATCTAAGATCAGTTTCCATCAAATACACTGCAAATTTTCAGTTGAGCTAATACGAAAGGAATAAATTCCATTTGCCAGTTATAAGATTAAAGGTTTCATCTACTAATTTATAGAGCCTATGTGTTGACACGAGGGACAAGGTTTTCTTGTTTCGTTCTTGTTGCAGATTTGCCGGTAAAAGTGAATTGAAATCATCTTATTATTTGCTTTAGTGGGTATTCAAACCTCATAAAAACTAGGAATTTACCCTGCTATGCAATTCCAATTGAAAAAAAAAGTTCTTGTAGTTGTACGAGATTAATCTGCTATAGATATATAAAATTATTGATAGCTATTCTTCTAATACTTAAAGTTTTTGAGATGATGAATGTGTTGGAGATTGTTATAAAGTTCCTTAATTTAAGGAGAAAATTAAGGAGTAAAACATGGAGTAAAATATAGAACAAAATAAGGAGCAAAATATGGAGTAAAATATGGAGCAATTCATGGAGCAATTCATGGAGCAAAATAAGGAGCTTAATTCAAGGAGTAATTCAAGGAGTGAATTTTCCTATAAATAGATGTGTAATTGTAATGAATTAATCATCCAAAGTGTTCATTCTAATTGAGAGAAAAGTTTAGAGAGAAAAGCTTTGTGAGAGAAAATTGAGAGTAATTTTCTTGGGTGTTATTGGATTGTGAGTTGTGAGTGTTGTAAACACCATGTGTAATTTCTCCCCTTTCAGTAAAAAGATCTGCAGCAGGTCCAGAGACGTAAGCAAGATTTGCCGAACTCCGTTATCAAATTTGTGTGTTATTTTTCTATTATTGCTTTCTCATAAATCTGGCTTATCGGGAATTTGCGTTATTTCCCAACAATTGGTATCAGAGCTATTGGTGGTGATTTCTGTCAATTTTCTACAAGGTTACTATTTACGTGAATAATGAATTACGTGAATAGTGAAAAATTTGTTGACGATATTTGTTCGTTGACGGAGGTGTTCTAATACACAATGATTTATAGAAATAGTCAGAAACGATGCAGAGGAAGTCAGATTTTAGTGGGAGCAATGGCTACAGATGAAGGAAGGGTGAAACTTGAGAAATTTGATGGCACTGATTTTGGGTTTTGGAAAATACAGATAGAGGATTATCTGTATCAAAGAAATCTATATCAACCTCTCTCAGGGAAGAAACCAGAAGCTATGAAGGAAGAAGATTGGAATCTTCTAGACAGACAAGCCCTCGGAGTTATTCGATTGACGCTATCCCGTAATGTTGCCTTCAACATAGCAAAGGAAAAGACCCCGGCGGGTCTTATGGCAGCTCTCTCCAATATGTATGAGAAGCAATCAGCCTCAAACAAAGTGCACTTGATGATGCGTTTGTTCAATTTGCGGATTAATGAAGGCGCATCGGTAGCTCAACATCTCAATGAACTCAACACAGTCACAACCCAGTTGAGTTCAGTGGAAATTGAATTCGATGAAGAAGTACGAGCATTAATACTTTTATCTTCTTCACCAGAAAGTTGGAATGCTACTGTCACGACTGTGAGTAGCTCGTCAGGAAGCATTAAGTTAAAATTTGACGATGTTCGTGATTTGGTTCTCAGTAAAGAGATCTGATGTAGAGAGTCAGGTGAATCGTCAACTTCTTCAGTTTTGCATACAGAGTCAAGAGGAAGAAATTCAACCAAAGGGAATGGACGTGACAGAACAGACTACCGAGGTAGATAAAAGGAAAGAAGGTCCAAATCCAGGAATCCTAATAATTCTCATAGCTCGAAGACTATCGAGTGTTGGAATTGTGGAAGAATCAGGCACTACAAAAATCAGTGCAAGAGTGCACCGAAGGACAAACAAGTGAAGGCAGAGGCAAATGTTACTTCCACCTCAGGAGGAGACGATGCATTGATATGCTCTTTGGAGAGTAAGGAAGAATCTTGGGTGTTAGACTCTGGAGCATCGTTCCATACTACTTCACAAAAAGAATTCTTTGAGAAATATGTCCCTGGAAACCTTGGAAAGGTATGTCTTAGTGATGATCAACCATGTGCTATTATTGGCAAAGGTGTAGTGAAGATTAAGTTGAACGGATCTGTTTGGGAACTGAAGGATGTCAGGCATATTCCCGATCTCAGAAGGAACTTAATCTCAGTGGGGCAGTTGGCTAGTGAAGGCTACACTACGATCTTCCATGGTGATGATTGGAAGATTTCAAAGGGTGCAATGACAGTTGCTCAAGGCAAGAAAAGTGGAACTCTTTACATGACAGCAGAGGCACATTGTTCAATTACAGTTGCAGCAAGCAATGAAACACCAAATCTGTGGCACCAGAGATTAATGGTTCCTTGAATTGCCCCATGAATTAAGCTCCATGTTTTACTTCTTGTTTTGCTCCATGTTTTGCTCCTTAAATTAAGGAGCTTTATAACAATCTCCCATTTGAAGACAGATTTCAATCTGTCTTCACACCTCTATCAATGCAGCAGCTTTTCTAGTCTTTGTTACTCTAGGAGACCAACTGAAGTTGAGCACAACTTCAGTTTGTCAATAGTCACCACCTTTGTTAAGATATCTACTGGATTTTTGCTTCCTTGAATCTTCTCCAGCATTAACACATCATCTTCCAATAGAGATATGATGAAGTGATAACGAAGTCCAATATGCTTGGTTCTAGAATGAAATGCTGAATTCTTCGCCAAATGTATTGCACTTTGACTATCACTATGCAGAACATTCTTCTCCTATTTGAATTCCAGCTCAGTTAACAAACCTTGAAGCCGTATCATCTCTTTACTAGCTTCACTTACTGCTACATACTCAGCCTCTGTAGTGGATATAGTGACAATTTTCTGTATTTATGACATCCAACTAACAGCTGTAGTTCCAACAGTAAATATATAACTAGTGGTGCTTCTTCGGTGATCAACTTCACATCCAAAGTCTGCGTCTACGTACCCTTGTACTTTTAACTATCATTTACTAAAGTACAAGCACTTTTCTGTGGTGCCTCACAGATACCTCAAAATCCACTTGACTGCTTCCCAATGAGTTTTCCCTGGATTTGACATAAATCTGCTAATAACTCCCACTACATAGCCAATGTCTGGTCTCGTTCAGACCATTGTATACATCAAACTTCCAATGGCTGAGGCATAAGGAACCTTAGCCATGAATTCTCTCTCTTCCTCTGTCTGAGGGGACTGATCCTTAAATAGGCGAAAACGATTGGCCAAGGGTGTGCTAAAAGGCTTGGCATCGCCCATGTTGAATCTCTGTAAAACACGATTGATGTACTCTACCTAAGATAACTGCAAGGATCCTTTCTTCTTATTTCTTGTGGTTTGCATTCCAAGAATCTTCTTTGCTGGACCCAAGTCTTTCATGTCAAACTCCTTTGACAATTGCTGCTTCAACCTTTTAATATCATCCATATCTGAACCTGATACTAACATATCATCAACATAAAGTAGTAAAATGATATAACTGGTCCAATATCTCTTGAAGTAGCAACAACGGTCAACATTGCACTTCTGGAAACCTTCCTTGTGCATGAAGCTGTCAAACTTTCTGTACCATTGTCTCGGGGCTTGTTTCACATCCAACTGTTCAAGATGAAGATCTTCAATGGCTACAATACTCAATACTGATATGATAGTATTGAGCTTCACAACGGGAGCAAAAATGTCAGTATAGTCAACTCATTCCTTCTATTGGAACCCTTTGACAACTAGGCGGGCTTTGTATCTCTTGGAACCATCATGCTCCTCTTTTACCCGGTACACCCATTTGTTGTGAAGTGCCTTCTTTCCCATAGGTAACTCAGCTAGTTCCCATGTCTGGTTGGAGATGAGAGACTTCATTTCTTCTTTCATAGCAAGCTCCCACTTATTGGAATCTCGAGTCTGACAAGCTTCATCATAGCATTCAGAATCCCCTCCATTAGTCAGTAAAATATAGTTCATGTATCTCCTGTTAGGCACATGAGGTCCAGAAGACCTTCTCAATACAGGAGCTGGAGTAAGAGGTTATGATGTGTCAGAATATTGTGTACTGCTCTGTCGAACAAGTTCCTCTGGCTGAGGACTTGTTACAAATGGTTCTGTTGCGGAAGTATCTGGGACATCATCTGTATCTGTAAATACTGACTCATTCTACTCTGAGTCATTGGCGTCTATTTTATGCATGTCCTTATACATCACCCTTTCGTTGAAAATCACATCTCTGCTATGGATAACTTTCTTATTTTCGTCATCCCAAATGCAGTAGCCAAACTCATCCTCACTATAGTCGATGAATGTGCATTTCTTGGATTTGGGATCAATATTAGTCCTTCCTTGATCACTGATATGCATAAATGCTACACAACCAAAAACTTTTAGATGTGATAGTTTCACCTCTTTTCCGCTCCATACCTCCTATGGTATTCTATGGTCCAATGGAACAGATAGGCCTCGGTTGATTAAGTAAGCTATCGTGTTGACTACTTCTGCCCAAAAATGCTTCGATAGACCTGACTGTATACGAATGCTTCTGGCTCTTTCTGTCCACATTCGATTCATACGCCCAACTACACCATTGTGTTGAGGCGTGCTTGGCACAGTTCTTTCCATTATGATGTCGTACTCATAGCAGGAATTTTTGAATCAGGTGTCTTCAAATTCACTACCATTATGAGTTATGAGCTTTTTGATCTTTAAACCCGTCTCATTTTCCACCATAGCTTTCCATCTTTTGAAAGCCTCAAATACTTCAGACTTATGCTTTAGAAAGTAAACCCATACCTTCCGAGAGTGATCATAGATGAAAGTCATGAAGTAGTATTTCCCACCAATAGATGAGACGGTCGTTGGTCCCCAAACATCAAAGTGAATAAGCTCTAGCCTTTTCTTCTTTGGGGTTCTGCAACTTGTCTGAAAGCTGACTCTCTTTTGCTTTCCAAGTATGCAATCTTCGCACATGTCTATCTTTGTAGACGGCAGACCTGGAAGTTTTTCCCTTGAGTGCATAATCTTCATCTCCTTCTCACTCATGTGGCTTAGTCTCCGGTGCCATAGATTTAATGTTGCATTACCTGCTGCAATTGTGATTGAACAACGTTCCTCTGTTGTCATGTAAAGAGTGCCACTTTTTTTTCCTCGAGCAGCTATCATTGCACCCTTTGAAATCTTCCAATCATCACCATGGAAGATTGTAGTGTAGCCTTCACTGGCCAACTGCCCTACTGAGATTAAGTTCCTTCTAAGGTCGGGAATATGCCTGACATCCTTTAGCTCCCAAACAGACCCGTTCAACTTAATCTTCACTATACCTTTGTCAATAATAGCACATGGTTGATCATCACCAAGATACACCTTTCCAAGGTTTCTGGGAACATATTTCTCGAAGAATTCTTTCTCTGAAGTAGCATGGAACGATGCTCTAGAGTCTAACACTCAAGATTCTTCCTTGCTCTCTAAAGAGCATATCAATGCATCATCCCCTACTGAGGTGGAAGTAACATTTGCCTCTGCCTTCACTTGTTTGTCCTTCGGTGCACTCTTGCATTGATTTTTATAGTGCCCGGTTCTTCCACAATTCCAACACTCGATAGTCTTCGAGCTATGAGAATTATTAGGATTCCTAGATTTGGACCTCTTTTCCTTTTATCTACCTCGGTAGTCTGTTCTATCACGTCCATTCCCTTTGGTTGAATTTCTTCCTCTTGACTCTGTATGCAAAACTGAAGAAGTTGACGATTCACCTGACTCTCTACGTCAGATCTCTTTACTGAGAACCAAATCACGAACATCGTCAAATTTCAACTTATTGCTTCCTGATGAGCTACTCACAGACGTGACAGTAGCATTCCAGCTTTCTGGTAGATAAAACAAAAGTATCAATGCTCGTACTTCTTCATCGAATTCAATTTCCAATGAACTCAACTGGGTTGTGACCGTGTTGAGTTCATTGAGATGTTGAGCTACCGATGCGCCTTCATTAATCCGCAAATTGAACAAACGCATCATCAAGTGCACTTTGTTTGAGGCTGATTGCTTCTCATACATATTGGAGAGAGCTGCCATAAGACCCGCCGGGGTCTTTTCCTTTGCTATGTTGAAGGCAACATTACGGGATAGCGTCAATCGAATAACTCCGAGGGCTTGTCTGTCTAGAAGATTCCAATCTTCTTCCTTCATAGCCTCTGGCTTCTTTCCTGAGAGAGGTTGATATAGATTTCTTTGATATAGATAATCCTCTATCTGCATTTTCCAAAACCCGAAATCTGTGCCATCAAATTTCTCGAGTTTTACCCTTCCTTCATCTGCAGCCATTACTCCCACTCAAATCTGACTTCCTCCGGATCATTTCTGACTATTTCTGTAAACCACCGTGTATTAGAACACCTCCGTCAACGAACAAATATCATCGACAAAATTTCACTATTCATTATTCACATAAATAGTAACCTTGTAGAAAATTGACAGAAATCACCACCAATAGATGTGATACCAGTTGTTGGGAAATTACACAAATGTTCGATAAGCCCGATTTATGAGAAAGCAAGAATAAAAAAATAATACATAAATTTGATAACGGAGTTCAGCCAATCTTGTTTACGTCTCCGGACCTGCTGTAAATCTTTTTTACTGAAAGATGAGAAATTATACAAGGTGTTTACAACACTAACAACTCATAACCCAATTACACCCAAGAAAATTACTCTCAATTTTCTCTCACAAAAGCTTTTCTCTCAATTGGAATGAACACTTTGGATAATTAATTCATTACAATTACATATCTATTTATAGGAAAATTCACTCCTTGAATTACTCCTTAAATTAATGGTTCCTTGAATTAAGCTCCATATTTTGCTTCTTAAATTAAAGAGCTTTATAACAATCTTCAACGATAAGAGCCTTGATCTGGTTTCACTTTTATCTTAACTGGTTTTCCAAGTAGTGATCTATCTTCCATTCTTTCAAGTTCAAGAGCTCTGGCACATATATGCAAACCTTGATCATAAAAATTATGCTAGAGCTTAATGTTGTGAAATGAGTGGTTAGCACATCTCAGCTTATTTACTATTGAATCAATGAGTTGAAGAAGTAGACATCATTTATTTTTTGAGTTGAAGTAAAATGGTTCAGCTAGTTTATTAACAACTTATGAACTCATTTATCAAAATATTTTTATTAAATGATAACATTTTTATAATTATCATGATGTTTACATGAAAAAACTTACTTAACTATAACAATTTTTTTTCTTATTTTAAAAAAATATAATATTTATACAAACATTTTTTAAAATAAAATTATAAATATTAATTATTTTTGTTGTATTTTTCATAAATGTAAATGAGTCCGTTAACTACTCGATCTAACTGATTTAAAAATAAATTCAACAAAATTAAACTTAATTTTCATAAAATTTAAATTAATTAAATTTAAATTTATCTTCGAGGCAATAAAAACAAATTGGGTCAACTCATTGACGCCTCTACCAAAATCTATGCAACTTGGGATTTGGTGTCAACTGGCTCATCTATTTCAAGGAGCCAACACCCAAAACGGGTGCCTTCTTTTGTCAATTGAAAAATAATTTCTTGATACGAAAAGTACATTGTTTCAAGCACCCTTCTCAACTACATACCTACAAAAAGAGATCAAGACAAGAGGCATTGATAGAATGTAATTCTACCTGGACTAGGTAGAGCTTTAGTTGAATATGAAATTCAAGAGAATTGAGGAGTGAGGAGTATTAAGATGTTAGAATCACGTAACATATAACCAGCTAGCTTCAAAAGATGAGTAGCTCCTATTATCGTCACGACAGCCCACAATAATATAATCAACTGAGTGAAAAAAGAGACAAAATCTTAATCAATAATATCCCTAGTTCCAATTGGTATCCTATTAATATAACAACAAAATAACATTTATTAAAAACATCATGCAAAAATAAATTAGAAATATTTATATTATATCATCGTAATTAAAAACAAATATATAAAAACGTACATAAAATTATAATCATTAATTAATTCTATAATTAAGTAATTAATTTTCTAAATTTATGCATTTTTTTAGATAATTTTTTATTTTTTTCTTTGTTTTCCTTAAATAGTTAAAAATTTAAAATTAAGAATTAGTTATGATAGAAACAATATCGAATATTAAATTTTTACTTTCAAAATTATACTAAAAATCAAATTTTCTAAAGAAAGTTATATTCATCCTAGTTCATCTAAACTTAAAAGGTTAAAAATGTAAAATTAAGAATTAGTTATAAAAAAAAAATATCTAATTTTTAATTTTTACTTTTCAAAATTATATTAAAAATTGATTATCAAATAACTTTTATTTTTTTTTCAAAATATTTTAAAATTGAAAATTTAATTCTAAAACTTAAGAATTAGAAATTAGAAATTGAAATGATTATCAAATATGATATAAATAGTTAAATAATTTAAATGAGTACAATAATTTTTTTTAAATGAGCTCTCAACCTAACTCACTTATAAATGAGTTGAATTATAGCTCCTTTTAACCAAGCTTATTTAATACCTTTATTTTTATTAGAGGGGTTAAACACTCAAACTCAATTCACCTCGTCTAATTTTTAAATGAGTTAAGTTGGGTAGCACATGAACAACTCATTTAATTTTTTTATGGAGCTCATTTAAATTATTTTAAATATATTTTCAACATTTGATGAAAATTTCAATTTCTAATTTTTAATTCTTAAATTTAGAATTAAATTTTCAATTTCAAAAATATTTTGAAAAAAAATAAAAGTTATTTGATAACCTACTTTTAGTTTCAATTTAAAAAAGTAAAAATTAAAAATTGGATATTACTTGTTTGATAACTAATTTTTATTTTTTTTATTTTTAAACTTTTAAGTTGAATTAGGCTAGAGTGAGCATAAATTTATAAAAGAAACTTAAAATCATAAACCATAAAAATTTTAAAAAAATTAATTTTTAGAACTTTTTAATGGGGTATGAAATGATTCATAATGTTTTGTGAGATATTATAATTTATATTTTAAAATTGAGTTAAAAATGTTTTATTGAATTTGAACAATTGTTAGTAAAATAAATATAACTTTTTACATAAAACTCAAAATCATAAATCGTAAAATTCATAGAAACTAAACTTTTAGAAATATCTAATCATACTTAAAATTATTCATAAAATTTTATGATTTAGTTAATTTATATTTTAAAAATAAGTAAAAAATATTATTTTAAACTAAACAATTAGTAGTAAATTATTCATAACTTTCTATATAAAACTTGAAATCTCGAAGTGTAAAATTTATTAAAAACTAGACATCTAAAATAATTTAAATTTAAATTTATTATAAATTAATATAATTTAAATTTCAAAACTGAGTTAACGATCATCTCTTTAACCTCAATTATATTGTGCATGTTTTTTAAGTTACTATTAATCTTAAAATTCTATATTTATTTGAATATGAATTTTATTTTATTTTCAAAAATGAGTTGTTATTTTTTTATTTATTAATTTGACTAATATTAATATTTTTTTAACTTTATCGTAATAATTAATAATTGTATTTTGATAACTTATTAATTTTTTTTCTTATTTATTATCTTTTTAATTCAACATAATTTTGTGAGCTTTTTAATTAAACATGTTTTTGTCATATGAGTGAATTACTCGTGAACTCAATGTTTTAATTTTAAATGAGTTAAGCTGTATTGAATAGTTTGTTTGGTATCTCAAATTTCTATAACACATGGTAAGTAGGACCAAACATTTAAAAAAAAAAGTTAATGAAATTCCATAAATGAGCTTACTAAAAGGTCACATGAACTGTACATGATTCCGTCAAACACTAAATTAATGTAAGCAATGAAATATTGAGCAATGGAAACCATTTTTAAAAGGCATGGAATTGAACTTCACCACTTGGTATGTATGAAACAGAGTTTTTTTTACATTACAAACTTCTTGGAGTTTTTTTTTTAAATAATTACAATATACGTGTATTTATTGGAATTTGAAACCCAAACCTTACGACCATTAAAACTCTTCAATTGGATAACATGTCACTAGCTACATGTTTCTAGTCAATTGTAATTTGGAACTTTTTTAATTGTTTTCAATATACATTTTGAAGGAGCAAAGTTTGTTGATAGCGTGTGATATGTATATTCCATGTCTCTAATTTTTTTAAATATCACTTACACACTCATACGCACATAGATGGTAGGTTCGAAGCGTGTATCTACAAGAAACATATATCATGCAATTGATTTTGCTGTCACTAATTAATTATTAGTTTTATAGTAAAAAATAAGAATAAAAGGATGTATCAATTGAAACATTATAGGTCTTATTGCTTAATGTAAATGTTCTTTAAGGGCTCGATATTTAATACTCTTTGCACACAATTGGATAATTAATGAATCTGGTTCTATTTAAAAAGATGAATTTTATAAAAAAAGATGAAGTTTATAAAAAATGATTGTTGAAAAAGACTAAGTTAATAAAAAAATTGTAAAGTCTTATCTAACGTTATTTTTTTACATTATTTTAAAAATGTATAGATATTTAAGAGTTGGCTACTGGGATTGGACTCCAAAGGCCACTCACTTTTGTGGAAGGGGAGAGGACCTAACCAAATGTTATACCATATGCGTGCGCGCGCCGCCATCCGACTAGCTGTGCCGAGTGTGTGTGGTATTTTATTTTTTTTGAAAAATATTCTTTTTAAGGAAAACTTTTCCACTTACAAAATGTTTGTTATATATATATATTTTTTTTTCAGAAAAACGACCGTTATTTTCTTTTGTCAAGAATATGATCATTAAATGGTTGTTTCTCTTCTTTATTCAGAAAAAAAGCCGTTGTTCGAATTTACTCACAAAAATGTCTGTTACTTATATTTAATCTGAAAATGGTCGTTACTCTTCATTACTCAGAATGACCGTTACGCTCTTAATTTTCAAACATTACCGTTTTATCATAATTGCCACACGGTTTCTAAAACCTATAAAAAGAGGGCTTCAGCTCTCAGTTTTAACACAACAATCTGCAATCTCATCTCCCTACGAAAAAAAATTATCTCTACAATTTATAAATTCTTTTTTAGTTTTTCGAGCAACAAATTTTTCAGGTGTAGTATTCTGGTCTTCATCAGTGCAGTGAAGTTCTGAGACAGAGAAAAAAGATTCTGGACTATTTTATCCTGGGGACGACGGGCCTGTGTTTGCTTGCACAAATTGGACAGAGTCGCGAAACGTCTTAAAGATAGTGACCTAGTCCGCGACTCAACCCAAGTCCAAGTAGTTCATACCAATTTTCTGATAATATTGTTTCAGTACTGTTATTAACAAACTTGTTTCAACAGTAAGTTATACAAGCTTAATTTGTTTTTTAAAAAAATTGTGTTGTATAGAACTCCTGTAATTTTGGTCAATCCATGTAGCACATGGAATTGGATTTTGTAAACGGGCTTTACGTTTTTACATTGAGATATAAACTGTTGAAAATCAACACCAAAATAATAATTGAAGAGGTAGAGAAATAAATGAAGTAGTTGAAGAGGTAGAGAAATAAATGAAATGGTTGAAGGTTGTAGAAATAAATGAAGTAGTTGAAGGTTGTAGAAATAAATGAAGTAGTGAAAGGTTGTAGAAATAAATGAAGTGGTTGAAGGTTGTAGAAAAGAGAAGTGTGTAGATAAGATTTGTATGGCTAGGATTATTTCTTAGTTTTATATTTGTGTGGTGTAGATTGCATGGTGAGGACAATAAATAGCCTACCTTGCATTTGGTTTAATGATTCCATCAAAAACAAATAAGTCTTTGTATTCTTAGTTTAAGTGTGAGTTGAGAGCTTTCCCTTTGAGTGTTTGTATTTCTCTTCAATTTGTGAGTTGCCTTTGAAAGGTGTTATAGTGAGTATAATACAAGTAGTTTGTTTACTTGTTTGGATCTAATATTAGTAAATTTAGAGTTGTTCATTCTAAATTTTACTCAACAATTGGTATCAGAGCGGGACGGTCAGAGATCGTTCTTAGTGGAGTTATCTTGAGTCGTGAGGAGTTTGGTACTCTACAAGTTTATTAGTCAAGCTTGTTCGGTATAGTCGAAGTCTTGCCGACACGATGGGTGATCTTCAAGTAGTTGGAGGAATCAAGAAGCTCAACAACAAAAACTATAACACATGGGCAACATGTATGGAGTCTTATCTACAAGGTCAAGACTTGTGGGAGGTTGTTGGTGGTGATGAAGTTACACAACCAATAGTGGAAGATGCAAACAACATCTTGCGGAAGTGGAAAATTAAAGCAGGCAAAGCGATGTTTGATTTGAAGACCACAATTGAAGAAGAAATGTTGGAGCATATTCGGGATGCAAAAACACCAAAGGAAGCATGGGACACTCTTGTTGCGCTCTTTTCAAAGAAGAATGATACAAGATTGCAACTTCTGGAGAATGAGTTACTATCGATGGCGCAACGCGACATGACGATTTCCCAATACTTTAACAAGGTAAAGTCATTATGCCGCGAAATTTCAGAGTTAGATCCAAAAGATCCTATTGGGGAAACGAGGATAAAGAGAATAATTATTCATGGTATGAGACCCGAATATCGAGGGTTTGTTACTGCTATACAAGGATGGCCGACACAACCATCTCTTGTTGAGTTTGAGAATTTATTGGCCGGTCAAGAAGCTATGTCTAAGCAAATGGGAGGAGTCTCGCTGAAGGGTGAAGAAGAAGCGCTTTACACTAGCAAAAGCAAAGGCACTTTCAAGCAGTACAATGGAAATGGATATAAAAATGGCGACAAAGGAAAAATTCCTCAAGGAAAGGGAGGCTTTTGTCCGGGGAGAGCTTGGAAGAACCGCAATAACAATAGAAAATTTGACGGTTAATGTTACAACTGCGGAAAGATGGGTCACATGGCAAAAGATTGTTGGAGTAAGAAAAAGTCTATTGAAAGCAATACAGCTACTTCCAGTTCTAAGAAGCATAGCGAAGATGGTTGGGATGCCGAAGCATTATTCGCTACAGAGGAAGAAGAATTCGCTCTTACGGTGACAACATCAAAACAAATTGACTACAAGAATGACTGGATCGTAGATTCAGGCTGCTCAAATCATATGACAGGTGTTAAACAGAAGTTGGAAAGCATGTCTGAGTATAAGGGAGGTCGTGTAGTGGTGACAGCTGACAACTCAAGGTTACCGATAGCCCACATCGGTAAGATGATAGTTACGCCTCGATATAGTACTAACCAAATACCACTTCAAGATGTTTATCATGTCCCAGGAATGAAGAAAAATTTGCTATCTGTGGCTCAGTTAACATCATCAGGCCATTATGTCTTGTTCGGTCCCCAATATGTGAAGGTGTATCGTGATCTCCAAATCTCAGAAACACCAACAATGGAGGGACAACGATTGGAATCAATCTACGTAATGTCAATAGAATCTGCATATGTAGACAAGATAAGAAGAAATGAGACAGCAGATTTATGGCATATGCAGTTAGGTCACGTTAGCTATTCAAAGCTTAGTATGATGGTGAAGAAGTCGATGCTTAAAGGGCTTCCTCAACTAGACATACATACAGACACGGTCTGTGCAGGGTGCCAATATGGTAAAGCTCACCAATTTCCATATGAGGAATTGAAGTTTAAAGCAAAAGAACCATTGGAGTTAGTTCACTTTGATGTATTCGGTCCTGTTAAGCAACCATCAATTGGCGGTATGCGATATATGGTGACATTCATTGACGAATTCTCAAGGTATATGTGGGTTTTCTTTATGAAAGAAAAATATGATGTATTCTCAAAGTTTAAAGAGTTTAAAGAGCCAACTGAAGGAGAAGTTGGAAAGAAGATCTGTTGCTTGGGCACTGACAATGGTGGATAATATAGCTCAAGCGAGTTCTCTCAATACCTAAGGGAATGTCGAATACGTCATCAATACACGTGTGCCAATACGCCACAACAAAATGGTGTAGCAGAGAGAAAGAACTGAAATCTTGCAGAAATTTGTCGAAGTATGCTACATGAAAAGAATGTACCTGGGAGGTTTTGGGCTGAAGCGATGAGGACTGCAGCCTTTGTGATCAATAGACTTTCTCAACCAATGTTAGAATTTGTTTCACCCTTTGAGAAACTATGGAACATGAAACCTATAGTTAGCTACTTTAGAGTATTTGGCTGTGTGTGTTATGTAGTTGTTCCTGATCATTTACGGAGCAAATTTGACAAGAAAGCTGTTAGATGTATCTTTGTGGGATACGACAGCCAAAGAAAAGGGTGGAAATGTTGTGATCCAACGAGTGGAAGATGCTACACTTCACGAGATGTGGTGTTCGATGAAGCATCTTCTTGGTGGTCCTCAAAGAAGGAAGCATTGCCAGACTCAAGAGAATTTAGAGATAAGCTGCAACAAAAAATGGGGAAGCATACTATTCAATTCCAACCAAGTTTAGATGAATCCAGAGATCCAGACGATGATAGTGCCGAACAAAGAGTAGCTCAGAATCCTTGGCAAACTGGCATATATCAACAACTAAATGAAGAAGGTGGGTCTACTGAAATAGAAGAATCAACTCCACAATCTCAACTCCGTAGGTCAACAAGAACACGAAGGCCAAATCCCAAATATACCAATGCAGCCATAATTGAAGAAGTTATAGAACCTGAGATGTTTGAAGAAGCATCGCAAAGATCTGAGTGGATGACAGCTATGAGAGAAGAGATCAATGCACTTCAGCAAAATCAAACTTGGGATCTGGTGCGAAAGCCAAGAGATGTAAAACCCATATCCTGTAAATGGGTTTACAAGATAAAACGCAGACCAGATGGGTCAATCGAGAGGTACAAGGCACGATTGGTAGCTCGTGGTTTCTCTCAACAGTATGGACTAGACTATGATGAAACGTTTAGTCCAGTGGTGAAACTTACAACTGTTCGAGTCCTACTTGCACTTACAGCAAACAAAGATTGGAAGCTGTGGCAGATGGATGTGAAGAATGCTTTTCTTCATGGAGAGTTGGATCAGGAAATCTACATGATCCAACCAATGGGTTTTTAGAGCCAAGATCATCCTGAATATATGTGTAAGCTACGGAAAGCACTCTACGGATTAAAACAAGCACCCAGGGCATGGTATGGTAAGATTGCTGAATTTCTAACACAAAGTGGTTATTTAGTAACACCTGCAGATTCCAGCTTGTTTGTTAAAGCCAATGAAGGAAAGTTAGCTATTGTGCTAGTGTATATGGATGACTTAATCATAACTAGTGATAATGAGACAGAAATTCTTCGAACAAAGGATAATTTGTCAGTCCGTTTCCAGATGAAAGAACTTGGCCAGCTCAAGCACTTCCTTGGTTTAGAGGTTGATTGCACACAAGAAGGAATATTTCTTTGTCAGCAAAAGTATTCCAAAGATTTGATAAAACGGTTTGGAATACTTGAATGCAAAGCAATTTCGACGCCGATGGAGCCAAATGCCAAAATGTGTGCACATGAAGGAAAAGATTTGGAAGATGAGACAATGTATCAAAAATTAGTAGGTAGTATGATCTATTTAACCTTAACTCGGCCCGAAGTTTCTTATGTAGTTAGTGTAATGAGTCGGTACATGCAAAATCCAAAGAAGTCACATTTGGAAGTAGTTCGACAAATATTGAGATATGTGAAGAGTACAATTGACTATGGTCTTTTGTACAAGAAAGGTGGAGACAACAAGTTAGTTGGTTACTACGATGCAGACTATGCAGGAGATCAACAACTGGGTATGTGTTTAAGCTGGGTTCTGGAACAATTTCTTGGTGTAGCAAAAGACAACCAACAGTATCATTATCAACCACTGAAGTTGAGTATCGAGCAGCGGCAATGGCAGCTCAAGAGTGTACATGGTTGATACAACTAATGAATAATCTACATCAATCAGTAGATTATGCAGTACCATTGTATTGTGACAATCAATCAACAATTCGTTTGGCAGAGAATCTGGTCTTTCATGCAAGAACTAAGCTTGTTGAAATACACTATCACTTTATCAGAGAAAAGGTTCTGCAAGAAGAAATTGAAATGAGGCAAATCAAGACAGATAATCAAGTTGCAGACTTGTTCTCAAAAAGCTTAAGCGTTGGCAAGTTCGAAATGTTTCGCCATCAGCTGGACACAGTAAAAATAGTGAGAGTTGGTGTTGAGGGGGAGTGTTGAAAATCAACACCAAAATAATAATTGAAGAGGTAGAGAAACAAATGAAGTAGTTGAAGAGGTAGAGAAATAAATGAAGTAGTTGAAGAGGTAGAGAAATAAATGAAATGGTTGAAGGTTGTAGAAATAAATGAAGTAGTTGAAGGTTGTAGAAATAAATGAAGTAGTTAAAGGTTGTAGAAATAAATGAAGTGGTTGAAAGTTGTAGAAAAGAGAAGTGTGTAGATAAGATTTGTATAGCTAGGATTATTGCTTAGTTTTATATTTGTGTGGTGTAGATTGCATGGTGAGGACTGTAAATAGCCTACCTTGCATTTGGTTTAATCATTCAATCAAAAACAAATAAGTCTTTGTATTCTTAGTTTGAGTATGAGTTGAGAGCTTTCTCTTTGAGTGTTTGTATTTCTCTTCAATTTGTGAGTTGCCTTTTAAAAGTGTTATAATGAATATAATACAAGTAGTTTGTTTACTTGTTTGAATATAATATTAATAAATTTAGAGTTTTTCATTCTAAATTTTACTAACATAAAGAACTTTTTCGTAATTATATTTCAAATTGATATATGTAATATCTATTCTTCATATGGAACACCTTTGCTGCAAGCAAGCCTTAAAGCCAATGGAGTCGAATAAGTACCTCTGATATTCTTGATTCTAACTCCATTATCCGTATTTTTTAAGGTACAATTCAACACTGTCCTTGAACAAGTTCTTCATTTGGGTTCTTCCCTAGACTTTCAAAGAGTAATGCCATGTCCAGGTTCACATGTAACGTTAATAATCAAAATATATTTGCTTCCATCATCACTATTACCAATGTTAGTTTGTAACATTGATATTTGTGCATCGTGCAATATGAATTTCATCAGTTTTGAAGCTCTCAGCCGAGCATCAATGGTAAAGTGTTGGAATATATTATTGAAATTAATACGTGTAAAAATGTATTTAAGAATAAAATTATTTTATTAAAATTATATGTATATAAATATAAATATATTTATAAATTATAAATAAAAAATTTACATGACATAAAATATAAAAGACTTTTTTTCCTTTTCTTTTCTCTTCCCTTCTGTCCGTTACTTGTGTATTAAAAAAATAAGAAAACAAAACAGTGTGTATTAAAAGAAATAAAATATTTATAACCGTTTCTAAATTAAAACAAAAACATTAGGATATTTAACTAAACAAAACGTTATAAATGTTTTTGAATTAAAACAATTTTAATTAATAAAAATTTTAACAACCAACGTGAATAAAATTGACATAGATTTTAAAATAAAATTTTGACATGAAAATATAGTTCAACGGTTTAAAAACTGCATAAGATAAGTAAGTATTAACTTTTGAACATTCACTTATAAAAGTATATTTATCTTATTTACTAACCAGTGAAGGTGATGTCCTTGAATTGTTATACATTTATGTAAACGATAACATACTTTACACAAGAATATTTTCTAATACAATTTAATTTTGTGAAAGTATATTTATCTTATTTACTAACTAATGAACGTGATGTCCTTGAATTGTTTTGTGTTTATGTAAACGATAACATACTTTACACAAGAATATTTTCTGATACAATTTAGTTCTTACTGTTATGTTCGCTTTGGTCATGAGCATATGTTTAGTTATGTGAGAATCTCTAAAGAATTGAACCCTATACAATTCTCTTTCAAAGAATCATTAACAAACTTAACTTGTCTTGTATTTCATGGGTATCACTGTTTTTATCGTAGGAATGAACTTGAGAGTAAACTACTCCGTAGTGATCTCACTTAATCTTTACAATTAGGTTGTTCCTTTCAAACTAGATCTTAGGATCTCGAGTTAAATATTTAGAGTTTCCTTCACTCACATTCCTCTAGATGACTTATCAACTAACTTTCAATTTAATCTTTTGGTTGTGGGGTCTGCTATGTTATCCTTTGATTTCACATAGTCAATAGAGATAACTCCAGTTGACAGTAGTTGTCTAATGGTATTATGTTTACGATGTATATATCGAGACTTACTTAACAATGGGCATTGGTACAGGTGGGACGATTTTTCATATAACTGTCCCTAAACTGAATTATAAAATATGTTCCTAAAAATGCCTGAAAACTATTAAATTTAGGGACATTTTTTTACCCAGAAGTAATAGTTAGGGATAATTATTAAAAAATACTTGAAAAAAAACCATTTTTTGGAACTTTTTAAAAATGGCTTGGAAAACATATTTTGGTACAATTACTTAAAACACTGAATGTGTTCGATCAATAGGATAAAAACCTAATCTATAACTTTTTACGGACATTAAATCTTCAATGAGTAGAAATATGAACTCTAATCATAAAATGTTTCTAACCGTAAACTTTTTCAAGCCTCTACACTGCAGTCCTTTCCACCTTTGTCAAGGAAACTCGAAATTCACACATACCCAGATTTATTTTCCCTTTTGTGAGCTCAAACATGAATAGATAAATCATGCAATACTTGTAGATAGTAACACCTTTACTAGTAATTGGAGTTCCAACTGTAGGTTGTCAAAATGACAAATTAAAAAAAAATTAAGAAATAGACAAGTAAGAGAGATTATGTATTAGAGTTGCACATTTTAGCCTCCGGATAAACTAGTTTGTTTTTCTCGATAGATGAATATGATATCGAGAAAAACTTTCTTGCATATCACTGTTTTTCTTCTGTATTACATAATTTTATACAATTATAAAATTAAGCACAATATTTGGCCAGCGAACCAGTACTCATGCTTTTCAACTTCAAGTCCAAGTTAAGATATATGGTATATTTTTACTTCTTTAATGCAAGCGAAATTTTGAGATTGCAATAAATGAAATTAAACAGATTCTTAACAGAAATAAAGATTTGTTTATGTCGTTTTGGGCAGATTTGATAACAAACGAGCCATCCAATCATAATTCCAGAGCAGAAACTAGTTCTATAAAAGTTCAAAGCCAAAGATGATGTAGAGTAGCGATAACAATTATCATCCTTATGGACGTTTTTCTCATCACAAAAGAATAAATATCAAAGTAATCAAGACCATGTCATTATTTGTATCCCTTAATTAGCCTTGTACTTTTTGATCCATGTGATTTACATTTTCTCATAAAAATTCATTTGGACCCTAGTGTTTTACTACATTGAGGTAAATCAATTAGTTTCTAAGTGTGATTTTGCGAAATGGACTCAATTTCACTATTAATGGCTTCTTACCATTGAGGACCTTAAGAAATATTCATAGCCTCTTCATAGATTTGAGATTCACTTTCTAGCAAGTAGGTGAAAAAAATCTAGACCGTAGGATGTTTCTATCCTAGCACTCTTGCTACGACTAAGTTCAATCTCAACCTTATCCTTAACCTCTTGTTTAGATTATTTGTTTTGACTATCTTTCTTCATAGTCTTATACGTTCGTTTAAACGAATTTGATTTTCCTTGAGATTTACTTGAAAATACATATTCAAAGAACGATGTATTCCTTGATTCCATTATCTTGTTTTTGTGTATATCTGTGATCTTTGACTCATGCATAAGAAACTGATAAGCACTATTATTACGTGAATATCCAATGAAGATGCAATCTATCATTTTTGAACCTATTTTCACCTTCTTAGGAATAGGTACAACTACTTTAGCAATACACCCCACACTCGTAAATATTTATAGGAGGGTACCATTCTTTTAAATAATTCATATGGTATCTTTTGTATCTTTTTCTAGGGTACCTTATTTAAAAGGTAGTTAGCTGACAAAATAGTTTCCCCCACAAGTTTTATGACAACCCATAACTTAATAGCATTGCATTCATCATTTCTTTCAAGGTACGATTATTATGTTCAACAACTCCATCTTGATGAGGTGAATAAGGCGATGTGGTTTCATGGATAACTTCATGTTATGCATAGAATTTACCAAACAATGTTTCATATTCACCACCGCGATCATTGCACAGTACCTTGATCTTCTTGTTGAGTTGATTCTCAACTTCTGTTTTATAAATAATAAATTTCTCTATAACTTCATCTTTGCTTTTAAGCAAATACACATAGAAATATTTCATGCTATCATCAACAAAAGTAATAAAATACTTATTGGCACCCTTTGGTTGAAGAAATTTCAAATCATATAGATCACTATGGATAAAGTCAATGGGTTCAGTGTTCCTTTCAATTGAATGAAACGATAACTTAGTCATTTTTGCCTTAACACAAGTCTCACTCTTATGCTTTGAATCTATTTGGAATGTGGGTGTGTGTTCCATGTAAATTAATCTATGCAATGTATCGTAATTAACATGACCTAGTCTACTATGCCACAAGTTGAAAGACTTAAGCAAATAAGTAGAAGAATTAATCTTATTAATATTCTTAGCTTTTATAGTCATTACATTGAGATTAAATAGCCTATCAGATACATACCCTTTTCCTACAAACATTCCATTTTTGGTCAAAATGACCTTATCAGATTCAAACACTATCTGAAAGCCATGCTTGTTTAACAATGAGCCAGAAACAAGATTCTTATGGATGTATAGAACATAGAGTACATTTTTTAATGTAAGCTCATCCCTAGAGCTCATCTTTAGTTTGAACTGACCTTGCCCTTGAATGGCTAATGTGGTAGAATTTCCCATGAAGAGCTCATCTCCATCTTTCACAGTTTTAAAAGTAGACTTCTTTAGGTTTGATCCTACCAAGTTCATCTCAGATATGACTACCCACAAGTTAATATCGAAGATATCATGAGTGATGCCATCAACCATGTTTACTTGACGGTTCTTGTTTCTTTTTGGAAACTTGCAGTCTGAGGCTTTATGCCTTGTCCTTTGATAGTTAAAGAAAATTCTTCTGAAGCTTAACTTCTTAAAAGTTGCTTCTTTAGGTTCCAATGTATACCCTTTTACCCAGCTTGCCCTTGCCTTTATTGTTATTGTGTTTGAAACATTGACTATGCTCCATCACATTAACCTTGGGTGTTGATTAGATATACCCTCTTTTAGAAATAGCCTTGTTGTCTTTTTCTACTTTCAATCTTATTAGCAAGTCTTTCAAAGACATTTCCCTTTGCTTGTGTTTAAGGTAAGCCTTGAACCCTATCCATGAAGAAGCCAAATTTTGAATAATAGTTGTAACTTAGAAAGTTTCACTAAGTACTATCCTTTCATCATACATCTCTGTTAAGATATTTTGGATTTCACGTACTTGATTGCATACAGATTTAGAGTCCACTATCTTATAATCAAGGTAACGACCAACCAAAAATTTATTGGCACTAGTATTTTCAGTTTTATACTTCCGGTCTAATGATTCCCTCGAGTCTTTAGTCATCTTCTCCTTATTGTAATCATTGTACAAAGAATTAGTTAGACTTTTCAAAACATAATTTCGACATAGATAATTAGGTTCACTATCAGGTTAATTGGGAACTTCTGCAATCAAGAACCTTGTCAAATTTAAGATGGTGAGATAGAACATCATCTTACTCTTTCATCTTTTGAAGTTTAAGTCATTAAACTTCTTTGATTTCTCTACCACTGCATGGTTCATAGGAATAGAAACCAATAGCATTGAGGTTACCTTATGAGCCATATAAGGCCTCCTCATTTGGTTCACAATAGAGCCACCCATAGTAGGGTCAACAACATTCATAATTGGGTTTTTAGTTTGGGATAATGGAGTGGTTATTTTAGATGTCATAATTTTTTTTGTTAAATGCACAAATAGCAACCCAAGTTTTAAAAACCACCAAATAAAGTTTTAGATTATCAAAAACTTTGTTTGTATCACCAATTGATTCAAAAAGAATAACTCTCAAGCAGTAAACAAAAATAATAAGTTTGAAATTGACAGTTTCAAACAATTGTATTGAAAAACTTTTTTTTTCTTTTATAATTAAAATAACATATATAAAAAAGAAATTAAACTACTGTTAAAAGAAGTAATAGATAAATATAACAGATTTTAAATAATCTGGTTGTTCCAATATATTTGTTAAAAAAAATTAAGATTTTGGATTTGTTTGTCCAAAATATGAAGAAAAGAAAAGAAATTAACTTAAGATTTTCGGAAATAATACATGAAAAAACAAGTTTAAGAATAAAATTATTTTATTAATATATGTATAAATTATAAATACAAAATTTACATAAGATAAAATTTAAATAGAATAAAAAATCAAAATATGTGTATTATATAATGTTTTTAAGATAAATTTTTTATTCATCGAGTAACTTGTTTGTCCACTATTTTTTCCTTCTTTTGTGTATTATATATATATATATATATATATACTATTACAAATCGTTCGAATCATTAAATAAAAACAAAAAAATTTGCGTATTAAAAAAAAATAAGAAAAGAAAATGACCTGTTTATTAAAAGAAATAAAACATTTATAACTGTTTTTGAATTAAAACAAAAACGTAAAGATAATTAATTAAACAAAACTTTATAACTATTTTTGAATTAAAACAATTTTAATTCATAAAATTCTCAACATATGTAACATTGTTGTATCTCAAAACCATGACATGAAATTGTTTGCTGTTTAGAAGTCATGTCTTGAATTATCTTATTGTTGATGAAATTCAGACCGATATTCTACATTTTGTTTTAAGAAATTGATTATTTTATAGGTAAAAATAATATGTTTATAAATTTTGTGGAAAACATAAATGATAAACTTACGATAGGGAACATGTTTATGTATTCCAAGGTAATCCAACTACTGGAGTTGTTCCAGGTTGTAATGACGTGGCTTGAATGTTAAGCTCAATAGAAGCTTAACAAGTGACTTGTAGGTTTGCTTCTGTTAATTTATATGCTCAAGATGGAATTAATTATTACATACTCACGTTACTATATTATAATTCTTACATTAAGTTAATGTGTTTTTCACTAATATAAACTTGTTTTTACAAGTTTAATAGTTAATATATAAGATGTATTATTTATAATTCATATTAAATTGAAAATAATATATATTTTAGTATTATTTCTTGACATTACTACGTAAATTCTCTCAAATATCTCGATTATTTACCATATTAAAAATATAAATGAATTATTAAACTTATCTATCATAAGTTTGATTTTTTAGAAGAATTTATTTCTAATACTTATACATTGTATCATAGTAATAAGATCATGAGATTTGAATCTATGTAATACTCTAATGTCAATTAAAGTTTTCAAATCTAGTAAAAAGATAAGAAAACTCAATCTCATAAAAAGTTTATGAATTGATTTTATAAAGATAAAATATTTCACGTTATATAATAATGTTAAAAAATATAAATAAATTAATATGATCATATAAGTAGAAAACTAACATTATATATATATATATATAAACTTAACAACAAGACAGTATAGGTTTCCATCTTTCTCACCAGGGTGATATTAGAGTTCAGTTGAGCTTAGTAACTGGATGCGATCGTTAGGAACAAACCAACTATTATTTTGATGTTTTTGCTTTAGATCCATTAACAATTCTTTCTTTTTGATGTTTGCTAGCTAGCTGTATTTTTTTTTTCTTTGAAGGAAAGTAGATTGTTTCGATTATTTTTATAGATTATTCAAAGAGAATATTGTTGCATATTATCAACTGCTCTTTTAAATTTTTCCAATCGTGTATAGTAGTAGGTTGTTATATATGCTTTTGTTCCTATTTATTTCCATAATAAGCATTTTTGTATAAAATAAGTGAATAAATGGTTCTCTTTTTGTGATGGAAATTCATGCTATTTCTCAATCAAATGATTGATAATATATGTAAATGTGATAATATTGTATAGTTTTTACCTTTTTCATGAACAAAAACTTCCCAAACAGTTCAAAGTCGAATTTTTAGTTTTGATTCTAATTTCGTTCTATTTAGTTGAGGACTATATTTTTCTTTCATTTTTGTATTTACATAAGGACTAGATATATGTAGATTTTCTTCTAACTAACTTGAAATATATACGTTTAGCGAAAAAAAATAAAAATAGGATACCTCTTTGTATCCTTACTATGCGTTACTTTTTACAATTATTTTAAAATTTTAAATAATTAGCATAGTATAATTTTGTGTAAATAGAATATACTACATTGAATTTTGAAATTATTACAAAAATATCATTGAATTTTTTTTGTTATTTAAATGTTATAAATGTTACAAAAATACCATTAAACTTTTTTTTATTACTTCCATAGAATTAAACTTTATAAATGTCACAAAAATACCATCAATATCAATCAATTAACTACAAGTTACATGTACATTCAGGGATGGAACTAGGGAACTCGTGTGAACTACGTCCCATAGCTAGAGAAATATTTCCTATTAGTATATAATTTTTAACATTTTTGAAGATAAAACAAGACATTTAGCCTATCTTATGAAATAAATTATGGCTCTGGGTAAAGTTGGCTCCTTGAAAAATTTGTCTTAGTTCGTACGTACATTGATGATATTTTTATAATATTTATTAAGTTTAATGATATATAAGTAATAAAATAAAATTAAATGATGTTTTCATAAGATTTACATAGTTAAATGATATAAAAGTAATAAAAAAGATTAAATAATATTTTTGAAACAATTGTGAAAGTCCATATGAATCATGAGTTGCTCAATCCAAAAGGTTAATCCAATAGGTGTATATACTTATATTTCTTATAAACTCTATCATAACATTGTATTTTATCGATGTGGAACATTATTCTTAACATCTCCTTTCAAAGTGTGAGTATTTGTTTATAGTAAAGTCCACCAATTTATTTTTTTAACTTATTTTATTATGTATTTTGTTTTATTTAAATCATTTATCTTTTTTTTCTTATTTTTACAAGACTCAATTCAATTTTATCTTTTGTAATGTGAGCGTCGGATTTTTTTATTCTATATAGCGAAGCTTTGATATTATGTAAAAGTACATAAAAATTGGGGTAAGAATAATGAGATTTTCAGCACCAAAATATTAATATAATAGATAAAGTTATTCACATTTTTTTATATTTTATTATAATATTATATTTAATCAATGTATAATATTATTCTTAATAACAACATTAAGAATTTATGTAATATATAATTTTAAGTTTTTAAGTGATAACAAAAAAGATAAATAATTTATTTTGTTACTTTAATATTATTAAGAAATGCTTATTTTCTATTAATAAATAGAGAATTAAATGGGCATATAAGGGAAAAGAAGAAGTGAAATATATTTGTTAATTTTTTGTTATAATAAAATTATCCGATTTTTTAATTTCTAATATATACTCATTCACACTCAAAATGACTAACCAAAAAAGAATAGAAGATTGTGTTACTATAATGTTTTATTTTGTCATTAAGAGTGAGATTTAATCGGAATTGAGGAAGCTCGTTCATCATTTGATTTTCCTATAATAAGGTAATAGAGCTTTCAGTTCCCTATACATTTTGTCTCAGAAGTTCTATCTATGTTAGATTCTTCAATTTCTTAGAGGCATCTTGATGCTTTCACTTATATTTAGTCTCTGTTTTGAAGCAGGATGTTCAAGTTTTTTTTCTTGAAGATTAAGAGGAGGTATTTCTGAACTCATGTCTTCCAAGTTTATGTTGAAATGTCACAACTATGAAGTCTTGGATTTCTACATCGTGCTTGACCTAATAACAAATCAATAACTTCGTTGCCGTACGGTGTTCTTTGATAAACCTAAAATTAAAATTAAAGGGCTCACACGATATAAAATTGTCATATTGGAGTTTTTTTCCCTTTCTACAAGTGTTTATAAAAAATTCGAGCACATCTAAATTAATAGTTCAGATGATATTTCTTTCTAACGTGATTTTAAAGTTCGAGAAATGTGTCAAAAGCATGGATGACTTGTTGTGAGTGTAAGAAATAAATAGCGGTATATGAATATATCAAAACGATAAAATGAACACACAGAATTTACGTGGTTTGGCAATTCGTCTAGGTCCACGGGAGGCAGTAGATATTATTTGAACTGAGTAGAAAATATACAGAATACAGATAAAGATTTCCTCACTAATAATATATCTCAAGTGTTTTCACAAACTCATAAGTATTTTCTCTCTTTGAGTTTGCTTATGCTCTCTCTGATTTTTTCTGATTTTCGCCTTCTTCTTCAATGCATGAACTCTTCCATATTTATAGATGAAGCAAGGCTCCATTTCCCTAAATTGTGCTATAATTTAAGCCTTAAATTAGGCCATTAATTTCCTTAAATCATGCCACAAATTAGGCCACTAATTTCCCTAAATTATGCCACTAATTTATTACTTTTAGAGCCAATATTCAACAAACTCCACCTGATGAAAAAGTTCATAACGCTGCCTCCAAATGCGCCCTAGGCGCTCTAAGCTCGAGAGATGTTGATCAAGTTCAAGCAGTGTTGAAACTTGATCCCTGTAACTACCTATGTAAGCATATCTGCAGGGTTATCTGTAGTTTCGATTTTCTGGAGTATAACATTCCCTTCATCGACGATTTCCCGAACAAAATGAAATCGAACATCGATGTGCTTGGTGCGACCATGATGAACTTGGTTCTTTGCCAAACAAATGGCACTCTGGCTATCGTAGAAAACCTCCACGTTCTTCTGAAAAATACCCAAATCCTTGGTCAACCCGAGAAGCCAGATAGCTTCTTTGAATGCTTCTGTTACAGCCATATACTCTGCCTCTGTAGTAGACAAAGCTACAGTTGACTGCAATGTTGATCTCCAACAAACTGGTCCTCCTACCATTGTGAACACATAACCAGTTGTAGATCGACGCTTATCCAGATCTCCAGCATAGTCAGAATCCACATATCCAACTAGGTGTTTTCCTTCAATCTTGTCTCTCTCAAACTTCAAACCAATATCCACAGTACCATAGATGTACCGTAGAATCCACTTCACTGCTTGCCAGTGTCCTTTACCGGGATTATGCATGTACCGACTCACCATACTAACAACTTGAGAAATATCAGGTCTGGGGCAAACCATTGCATACATCAAGGAACCAACGACATTTGCATATGGAACACATTCCATTTGCTTCTTCTCATCGGTGGTGCTAGGTGACATCAATGGACTCAACTGAAAGTGAGGAGCAAGCGGTGTACTTACTGGTTTGGTTTTTTCATCAATGTCAAACCTTTGTAGTACTTCCTTCAGATACTGAATCTGTGTCAGACGGACTATGCTTGCAACTTTATCTCTTGTGATTTCCATCCCAAGAATTTTCTTAGCTTCTCCAAGATCTTTCATTTCAAATTCTGAACTCAACAGAGCCTTTAATCTATCGATCTCCACCTTGCTCTTAGATGCAATCAACATATCATTAACATATAATAGCAAAAAAATGAAGGTACCGTCTTGGAGTTTCCAAAAGTATACACAGTGATCAAACTGACTGTGTGTGTACTTTTTCTCTCTGATGAAGCTATCAAAGCGCTTGTACCATTGTCGCGGTGATTGCTTCAAACCGTAAATTGACTTGCTCAGCTTACAAGCCCAATTCTCTTGACCTGGAATTTTGAAGCCATCCGATTGAGACATGTAGATTTCTTTGTTCAAAGTACCATGGAGAAAAGTTGTTTTGACATCGAGTTGAGCTAACTCGAGATCAAACTGTGCTACCAAATCCAATAGTATTCGAATAGATGAATGCTTAACAACAAGTGAGAATACCTCATTGTAGTCTATTCCTTCTTTTTGAGCATAGCCTTTGGCTACCAGTCTGACTTTGTATCTGATGTCGTCTTTACCAGGAGCACCTTCCTTCTTGGCATAGACCCATTTGCAACCAATAGTTTTCTTTTCTTTGGGAAGTTGAACCAACTCCCAAGTCTGATTCTGATGTAGAGACTTCATCTCTTCATCCATTGCCATTTTCCACTTCATACTATCAACTCTTTGCACGGCTTCTCTGTAAGTGCATGTGACATCATCATCAATTACTGGAAGTGCGAATGCTACCATGTCTGTGTATCTGGTAGGCTTCCTAATCTCCCTTCTCGGTCGAGTAGTGGCAATAGATTCTGGCTATTGATTAATTGGTGGTAATGGTGAGAGAACCTCCACCTCAACTGAGATCTCTTCTTGATCATCAATTTCATCTTCACCACGATCGGTAATTGGTGCAATCTTTTCTGAATCTTTCGGAGTCTCAAGCATCACCTTAGAAAGAGTATTTGGACTTTCATTCTCTTTCTCTAAATTTGTATGTCTCAGCATAAAAGACTCATCGAATGTAACATTTCGGCTTAAGACGATATTCTTAGATTCACCACACCAAAGTCGAAATCCTTTAACTCCTTCCTTAAAGCGTAAGAAAACAGCTTTCTTTGCTCTAGGATCCAGTTTGGATTCACTAACATGAAAATATATTGGACATCCAAATATTCGCAATGAATCATAATCAGTAGCAGGTTGTCCAGACCATACCTCTTTAGGAGTTTTCCCATCTAATGCAGTCGCAAGAAGTCTGTTGACTATATGAGTTGCATATGACAAAGCCTTAGCCCAAAATGCCTTGCTCAATTTGGAATGAGATAGCATACATCGAACTTTCTCAACCAAAGTACGATTCATTCGTTCTGCAACTCCATTCTACTGTGGTGTACGAGGAACAGAAAAATGTCTGATTATCCCTTCATCTTGACAAACTTTGAAGAAGGGATCTGATTTGTACTCGCCACCATTATCAGATTTGAGCCTCTTAATTTTCCTACCTGTCTGAATCTTGATCATTTTCTTCCATTTAAGAAAGATATCTAGAACTTCATCTTTGTGACTCATGGTGTATATCCAGACATATCTAGAGAAATCATCAATAAAAGTCACAAACCAGCATTTACCTCCAAGTGAAGCATTCTTTGAAGGTCCCTAGACATCCGTGTGAATATAATCAAGGGATCCCTTAGTATAATGAATGACAGTGCCGAACTTGACTCTTGTTTGTTTTCCCAATACATAATGCTCGCAGAAATCAAACTTTCCAGTCTTGACACCTTTCAAAAGACTTTGCTTCATTAAGCCTTGCAAAGCCTTTTCACCGACATTCCCTAAACGCATGTGCCACAAGCGGGAAGAATCATTTGTCTTTTCTTCAGAACTACTTGAGATGGTTGCTCTTCCTGTAACTATACTACCATCTAGGAAATACAAGTTCGCCTTCCGAGTACCCTTCATCAATACAAATGCACCTCGTACAACTTTCAAGACTCCATTTTCCAATGTTACCTTGTAACCATCAGAATCTAGAACACCTAAAGAAATAAGGTTTTTCTTTAGGTCAAGAATATACATTACATTTTTAAGTCGTCTGATTGTACCATCGTGCATCTTTAGTCGTATTGTTCCGATCTCTTTTATCTGACAGGCATTGTCGTTGCCCATAAGCACAACTCCTCCATCGAGCTCCTCAAAACTCGAAAACCAATGTCTATTTGGACACATATGATAAGAACATCCAGAATCAATGATCCACTTATCTGAGTAGGTTTTTGATGATGAAACTGAAAATGCTGATTCTTCATCTCCATCGGCCTTCTGTACAACATTTGCATTTGACTTGTCCTTGTTTGGACAATCTTTCTTCCAATGCATTTTCTAGTGACAATAGGCACACTCGTCCTTCGCAGGACGTCTTTTGGATGACTCTCTTCTAGACTTTGATTTAGATTTCCCCCTATTATTTGATCCGCTAGATTTTTTGTTGTTAGTCCTACCTCTAGTTGCCGTCAATGCTTCTGATATTTAGTCTCTGTAATCATGTTAATCCTTCTTGTAGTACTCATTATTTACCAAAGCAATTGAAACATCTACGAACTTAACCTCATCCTTTCCATATAACAAGGTTGTGGTTAATTGCTCATAGCTCTCAGGTAATGAATTCAACAACAACAAAGCTTTATCTTCATCGATAATTTCAACATCTAAATTTTGTAGATCGGCCAAAATTTTATTGAAATTATCTAAGTGCTCAATCGTAGGGGTACCTTTCTTGTACTAGAAACGGAAAAGTTTCTTCTTCAAGTAGAGTCTGTTCTCAATACTTTTCGTCATGTATTTGTCTTCTAGTTTCTTCTAGAGAATTGCGTCTACATTCTATTTCATGACAAAGTACTTCTGATCTTTTCCTAAGCACAGTCAAATTGTGCCACAAGCTTGTCGGTTGACAGAATTCCAATCTTCATTTGAATAATCTCCTGGCTTGGTCTCCAAGGCTATATTAGATCCTTCTCGGAACAATAGATCTAATACTTCACATTGCCACATGCCAAAGTTATTGGTGCCACCAAATTTCTCCACCTCAAACTTTGCCTTGGACAACATACTTCTTCGAGTAGAACTTGGTTTGCCATAAATTCTATGGTTAACTTGTTCACCTTCTTCGATCTCTCATTTATCAGCCATAAGTACAAATTGATCACAAAAAGTTTGCACTTACAACTTAAAACAGTGTTTTTCCAAATTTTATACCTTATTTGAAAAAACGGAGTCCCTAGTTGAATCCAGAATGGTTCAATTAACTAGGAATAGATCCAACTTAGCTAAAAACGGATGAAAAACGGACAAACTCGGTCCAAATATCACTATTGACTGAGTTGACTCGGTTCAACTCGGTGAGTTGAGTCAGTTGCTGGCAGCAGGACTCCGGTAGCTTCTGGCGGTGATTCTGACTTTCGATTTGAGCGATTATTTCACCGTTGCGTTCGTCTCGTTGAGAGCTTCGATTTGATATATAATACTGCTATATTTGGCTCTGATACCAATTTGTTATGAGCGGAAGCAATAAATAGCGGTATATGAATATATCAAAGCGATAAAATAAACACACATAATTTATGTGGTTTGGCAATTCGCCTAGGTCCATGGGAGGTAGTAGATATTATTTGAAATGAGTAGGAAATATACAAAATATATATACAGATTTACTCACTAATAATATCTCTCAAGTGTTTTCCCAAACTCACATATATTTTCTCTCTTTGAGTTTGCTTATGCTTTCTCTAATTTTTTCTAATTTTTGCCTTCTTCTTCAATGCATGAACTCTTCCCTATTTATAGATGAAATAAGGCTCCATTTTCCCTAAATTGTGCCATAATTTAAGCCTTAAATTAGGCCACTAATTTCCTTAAATTATGACACTAATTTCCTTAAATCATGCCACAAATTAGACCACTAATTTTTCTAAATTATGCCACTAATTTGCTACTTTTAGAGTCAATATTCAACGTGACTTCTCAATTTTAAAAAAATAAAAAAGTTCTAGCTTTTCCCCAATACTTGATTACAGAAGAATTTGGAATTTGGTTTGGTAGTTAATTAGCGCGACTTTTCTAAGATAGTTAACTGCAGTTCAATTTCTTTAAAACGAACTTATAAAATGTTCAATGTACAGCTTGTAGTATTGAAGTCAAAGTCTTTTAATCTTTATGGAAATAAGTTGCAGGTCCATTTTGGTGATGGCACACGTTTCCTCGGTTTGTAGTTGGTTTAATGAGCTTGGTACTACTATTTTATCAAATGGTCCTAATTTCAATCCTCCCTCCAAGTTGATTTATACATGACTTATAATTTAAACTCACATAAATAGTTTTTTTGGGAAAAAAATTGAGAGAAATTTGTAACATGTCATGACCAATTGTCTACTTCTAAGGCATAAGCTAAACTAATTTGTAAAATATTCCGTGAAACAATAAAAATATTACTATTAAAACTTATAATTATAAAAACAATACATCTTTATGTTTATTTATATATTTTCACTATTAAAAAAATATGATACATTATTTTATTTTAAACGTTGTTTAAATTGAACTGTAACAATTTAAATCCGTTTAATGTTAAATTTCGTTCAATTGGTAGATACCTTTCAAGGTTATTGAGATTTTATTTGTATTTTTATAACTTTTTTAGATGTTTTTTTTTTAATTTTTTAAATATCTTTCTTTCAAGAGACTTTTACTTAGTCAAGTTCATAGATGAAGTGATGAATTCTTACATTGATCGTTTTACATGAATGCATTTGTTTACGTATAGAAGTTATTATTTTATGTACGTACAAATAATTATCTTCTTAAAATTATCAAAACATACATTGTACTTAATTCATACAATTTTTTTCCTCTCAGTGAACATTGTTTGTTTCACATGTGTCCCGAATACTATGCTATTAGTTCAGCATAGTAGTTCTTCAAAACCCGATATTTATTTGTTTGTATTTATATTAAAAATTATTTTAGAAGAAATCACTTTGAGTAAGAAGTGCATAATTTGTGCTTCCATCACGGATACAAAATGTATTTTCTGGAGCCTTAAATCACTTTCAATAAAAATGTGTTTGGACCAAAAGTACTTTAATTAAGTCTCAAAAGCATGCATAAACAAACAAAATCATGCATGAAGGTAAATTTGAAACGCAAACACAAATGAAAGAGGCAGCAAAAGTGGCCGCCCACTAGGTTTCTGGCCAGATCTGCATATGTAGAACAGTAGGATGCAGTTCTCAGCAGGCCTTTTGAACAAAGTTCAAAGAAAACTACAAATAAAGCCACGGGCGTATTGAAATAATAAGTTTTGTTTTGCATCTGATTATAACTTTCTTTTCCCTTAGATATCATATGATGTAAAAAAGAGATGATGGATCGGCACTTTTCTTGAATCTCCTAAGCATGTTATATTGTCATGGTTAATTGCATCCACTTGATTAGACCAATGAATAAGTTTAACTTTAGCATTTTATCATTTGATAGAAACATATATGAGAAAAACCAGAGTCAATCATAGCCTAATTTGCCTAAGATTGGGGATGATTCGTAGCATTGCTCGAGTCTCTTTCTGCATTCTCCTTGCTTGATTGCTTCAAATGAGAAATAATATATTGTTCTAAGTGTAAATGATATGATAATTCATACTAATTTGATTGATTGTTGTTTTTAAAAGAAATAAACAGTATTTTTATTTTTATTTTTTAAATTATTATCACTTATCTTTCAGTTTATTAATTGGTCTGATTATTCATCAATAATTCATGGCTAATTTATAATTTCTATGGTTCAAGTTGTGAATTGTGAATACCCTATGAAATATTGACATGAGTGGACCTCAACTCTCATCAGGCAAGGGTTTCTTCTCTTTTTCATCAAAGTTAAATTTTGAGATTCTTGGATATGTTATATTTTCATGAGTGCATGAACAAATCTTTTAGTACCATATATGCTAATATCTCAAAAAGCTTCTAAAAGACTTCTTTTTCGTTTTCATATCAAAAGGGATTTGCAATTGCATATTTTAATTTATTTTACTTTTATTATTTATTATTTTTGAAATATACTTCTTAGTAATTAGATTATTTTATCTTTCTATTTCCTATTAGATTTTTATTTTTTAAAATAAAAAGCTACATTAAATCTTAAGTTTAATTGATCTAGAACATCAAATCATTATATGTTTTAATAACAATGAATAATTTACCTTGGTTGAATGTTGTTGAATAACTCATAGATTCAATTATGGTTGTACATGTATTAGCTGAACTTTAGAACTAAGTCGCTGCCAGTTAGGCCAATCTAATCAATACTCTAAAAGCCGTATTTGCTTACTACTGCAGTAATCAATATTGCCATGGCCAAGTCCAAAGCTTTGGCATGAAAACAGTAAAATGGAAGCATTGAAAAAGTTGGAGCCTTTGGAGTACCTTAAAATGTTCCTCCTTACTTCTTTTTTAACTCTCCCTTTTTCTTTTTATATATTCTTTAGATATTTAGAAAAATATCAAAAATGTTACCAAGGTTTTTATTTTCTCTATAAATAAATACCAGTAATATTTGAAACAGTGTCTCTAATGACACCAAAGTTAGAAGTATTATCAAGATAATTCCAATAAATAATAACGTCAATTTTTTTATCAATATACTTTTTTAAAATTTTTTAAATTATTGAAATATTCTTTAAAAATTATATGGAAAAAAATATTTATTTATTTATTGTGTTTATTATAACTAAAAATAAAAATATCAAATTAAAAATAATCTTATATTATTGATTTTTTTTTTCAAAATTAGTAAATCATATCATTTATTGTCTTCTTTAAAGTTTTTTAAAATATTTATAATTTTGATATATTATATAAATTTTCTTTATTATTGTTGACATTTATTGAATAAAAAATTAAATAAATAATTAATTAAATTGATAAAAAAAATTAAAAGGTTTTGAGAATTACTAATGAAAAATTAAATATTTACTTTTTGATTTAATTAACTAAAAATTACTTACCATTCATTTATTATAAAGAAAAAAAATACTTTTCATTCACCAAATAAATTATGTATTTATAATATTGGATAATTTAATACAAATGAAATAATTATAATTTATTCAAGTCATTTAATCTATAAAAATTAATTTTTATAATTAATTTTCAATGTTTCTAAACTTTTATAAATTAATTTCGATTTTAAAGTTATATTTTTTATTGTTATATTTTGAACCAAATGTAATTAAATTGTTTTTTAACCATTTTATAAATAAAAAAAATTATGGGAAATTAAATAAAATAAGATCTTAAAATTTATAATAATAAAAACAATACCCCAATGGGGTTAAACAGACAGAGTTCAACATTGAACAAGTCTAAATAGTCATAATTTTATTTGGATAAAGTTTAATAGAAGAGTTTCAATGTAAAAGAATGAATTAATTTTTTTTTAAAATATATAAATTGGATAAAATGTGTGTTGTTGAATTTTTTTAAAATATAAATTAGAACATGTTCAATATGAAATGTTGGACCGAAGTTTTTAAAAATATATAAATGGGATTCAATGTGTGTTATTTTTTGGATACAAGTTTTATGGAGTGTTATTTTTATTTTTTTTCTTTTCAAAAATTAAAGTTAACAACTTCACTGCATGTAATTATTTGGAATAAATAATAAAAAGTTCATTTATTCTTTGTATTTTAATTTTATTTTTTTAATTTAAACACACACGTATATATATATATTATTTAATTTACTATTTTAAGGAATAAATGATTATTTTTATTTTATTAATTTAATGTAATTGATTATTTAATGTAAAAAGATAAATTAAATCAAAATTTTATTTTTGATATCTTTTAATTTTAAAGATATTATAAAAATGATCGTTATATCTAACATCTATTAAAATTAAAGGATATATTTGATATTATTAAAAAATAAGGGGTATTTGTGAAAAAAATAAAAAATTTCAGGAGATTATTGATATTTTGTTTAGAAATTTAGACATATAACTTTAACTGTGTTTTTACTTTTTATTTTTATTTATTTCTTTCACATACCTGCTATAGTAGTTCTTAAATTGTTTTGTTTTTAAGGGTTTAATATTTTTTTAAATTTCATCGTAAATATATTTTATACATTTTTCTTTAAGGAAGTACACTTCATACTTCAGTCCAAGATATACCTCAAGTTTTTTTAGGACTTAGGGCGTACGTTTTTGGGAAATGAAAACCTACCCCAATTTTTTTGGTTTACCAACTCATATATTGACTGATATGTTACTTGTTTATTAGTTAATTTGACGATCGACTTCAATTAATATGATCGTTGATGTATTGATATTTGTGTGTGAAGCAGTATGAAACTTCTATGACTTTAAGAATTGGGTAAGCTAGATTTATGAGCCATGCACTTTGGTCAAAATTATAAGCTAGACTCTTTATGGTTTTATTCATTTGATTTTTATATGAATTATTTGTTTTTATGATTTTATTTTTTAACCTCTAAAAAAATATTTTTTTATATTATTAAAAAAAAGAAAATTTTATTAACATTATAATAAAATTACAAACCTAAGGATAAACAAAATACCACCATATTTCATAAACTCAAAACTAAAACAGATATATGAAGTGTACATACATTGATTTTACATCTTAAATCTAGTTTTATACATTAAATCACTATCATCTAATGTTGGTGTATTCCTATAACATAAGCAGATTATAATCTCAACATTATGAAAATGTTCACCATTTATTATCAAAATTAACGAAGATAATAAAAAATATTATCATCTAAACTACTCGATATAATACAAAAATAAAACCTAAAATTAGAAAACTATATATGAAAACACATATATTTTGAGTTATATATATATTGCATGAAACAGGTTGAAAACAAAATTTGAGGATTCATGCTATTATTGGATTAAACCTTCTTTTAAATAGTATTGAAACTTCTATTAGCTGCCGACAAGGTTCATTAAATAAAGTTCACTTCTTTAGGTCAAGTTGCCCTTGTTTTTCATTGGAATTACTGTAATTGATTATAAGATTTGACTTTAATATAATAAATATAATGTGCTGATTACAGCATAATTTATTTGAATAAATAGTGTTTACTGCTAATGATTTTTGTTTGTTTTTTTTTTATTTTTTATTTTACAAGAAATTCTTAAGCAAAATGTAAATTTTACACGCATCATGGTCCCAAGAGTACTTAATTTGATTATTGAAATTTGATCTCTTTGGTTCTGCTTTCCAGGCTCTACTCGAAAAGTGTGAAAATCTTTTGTACCATTAATATTGTTGGAAACTTCAAAATAGAATGCATTCATAGTTTTTTCACATTCAATTTCTGTCCTCAAACTTTTAGACAACCTTTTAACTTTATGACATATAGAGAAGAGCTAGTGAACAAAACAATAATGATACAAAAGATATTCATATTTGAGATGAAAGATGTGCAAGAGAATAATTTATGGTTTATAGCACATCTATATACATTTTTACAAGATAATATCAATCCTTCCTCATTTTTTTTAAATAATATAAATATATATCATCTTAATTAATGTAATATTTTTTATTTAATATATTTTAATATATCTAATTATACTTACTAATAACCCCATAAAATATCATTTATAATATTTGAGATACATGACATTTTAATTAGAATGTTATCAAAAAAAAAAAATTTAATACCAAAGAGTTATTCAATTCGATTGTCAAGTTAATAAGATTTTTAGATGTTATCCATTATTTTTAAAATATATTCTTTATTAATAACTGTTTATTTTTTTTAAATAAAAACTATATCAATTTAAAATATTATATCATTGCATATTTTAATAATAATTTTTAATTCATGACGTGACCCTAGTGTATTTCGGATGTGTTAAAAGTACAAAATTTAATGAACTCTCATCATGCATAATTTGATGAGGTTTTCATATCTTCTTTTTCTTTTTCCAATGAATTTCTGAAAAGTGTTCTAGCTAGTATGCCCCATCACCATTAAGTTTATTTACTACATAGTCAAAGATTTGATATTTTTATTTTAGTTGAAATGTGAGACATCGATAAATTGTTAAAAAAAAAAAAAAACTTAATTCTTTCAAGTGTTTAAGCAAATTTTGTGATAGATAAGCTTACTTACTTATTTATTTATATTTTTCCAATATTTTGCCCTGTTTTTTCAACAAATCATTGTATTTAACAAGATTGCATTATCAGTAAAATTGATTAGTGTTTTTGGTGTTTCCATAACTTTCAAACAAGAACTGCTAAGATTCACATATTGTCTATCAATATGGTTTGATATATATTAGAGAAAGAAGTGACTTAAGGTTCTTTGAGGTTATTGATGTTAATAGTATTGCTTATATTAGGTGCTATTAATTAAAGTCAATGATTTGTTGGGCCATTTCTTTCTTCTTTTATTTCTTTTCTTTATTTTTTTCCTCACCTGTTTCGTCTTTTTTTTTTTTGTCATCAAGTCTGCATAACATGCATGAATTAATCTTACAATTTCATTGCGGGGATCTTTATTTGCTTGAATAACAATCCATGAATTAATCTCTCTCTCTATCTTAACACTCTCTCTCTCTCTCTTTGATTTAATGTTATTTAAGAAGCTTCTGAGATCAGATGAAAGAATATATAGCCAGATTTTAAGTTAATTAGAAGGGCGCGCGCGCGGTGTTAAGTACGGCCTTTATTGCAGCTTATTAACCGTGCTTAGTATTACAAATTATATGTATTAAGTTACGTATAAGTTTTAAATTAAATATTAAATCGAAAAAAATTAGATATTAAGTAATTGTAGTATCGTTTTATTAATCGTGAATAAATTATAATATAAAGTATAAACATTAATTTCTTTTTCAAAGCATTTGATTTATTTCAAAATTATAATAGCTAGGATGCTAAATTAAATTATTAATAAAGTCATCTAGGTGATTAATTGTAATGAGAAAACTATCTCCACTTCTAGTGTATTAATAATGTATAAACAAAATATAATTATTATTGATTGCTTTAAATTATATCAAATAATCAATAAAATATGTTAAGTTTATAATGGAATGAGCTAAACATATTTAATTCTATGATAGACTCCCTCACTAGTAAGACTAAATTAACTTATTAGGTTTAGTATTTTATGTTAGAGTTTTACTATGAACGTGACATTAAGAGTTAAATTTATTCAACCAATTATATATTTTTAAGTGTGTTTGTTCCCATAAACTATAAATTTAAAGATATATAATTAAAAAGTTAACGAAGATCTATCGTTTTTATGAATAAGTATGTATTATCGTACATTTTATTCTGTTAAGGAATTAGCTTCATAAGGCGAATATCGTCCGATTTTGGTCAGACAAATTAATAATAATGGATAACAAAGAAAATAAATAAGCGATGAAATTAAATGACACACAATGATTTAAATGGTTCAACTTTTCAATATGAAAAGTCTACTCCACTTACGACGGCACACCGAGGAAAAATCCAATAATAATCAAAATGGAGATACAAATACCAATTTCCAAAGCTTCACAAATTATACCAAAATCTAAAATCAACCCACAAAATATCCTCTCTAAATTACTGGTAATTTATAACAAGATAAATTAACAAACTTGCTATTAAATCAAATATTATTGTACAAATGAGAGGATCACCACAAATGGCAATTGAAATGGACAATTTGTCCTTGGGCTTGAGAATTCTCATTGAGATTAGCAGAACTTCTACTGTTATTGCTTGTTTTCTTCTTTTTCTTCGGCTGCTGTTTTCTGGTGGCTGTAGTTTCTGAAATTTGTTTTTCCTTTTCCAACAACTGCTAATATTCTACATTATCTCTTTTTCACGCAACAAAGAGCAAAATATATATTAGTTGAAGGCAAGGGTTTTAATATGAGCAGATGAGCTTTGGGCTCAATTTGTTTTGTGACAAATATAACATATTCACATGTTATAAATATTACTAAAACAATTTATTTTTCTGCTATTTATGATATATTATATATGTTGTGTGAGGATTAAAATGGAATGATATATGTTTAAAATATTTGTGTATCATACCATTTCGGAGCAATACATATAGATATGTAAGGAGAAAGCTACAAATATCCTCTTTTGTCGTCTCTGATCTCGTTTGAATAAAAGTTTTAAAGTTGGAGTCCTCCCTACTTTTCCCATATTTTTCAATACATATATTGAAAGCTTCAACCTACGAATCCATATTACATACATATATTTGTGCTAATTATGAGAAAATGAATACGACTGATATATTGTTAGCCACGTGGATGTATATGTTTCATTATATATCTTAATATTCTTTATCTTCAACTACACGTGTGCCAAGAGAGAGATTATGTGAAGTGGAAGCAAATATGTTTGGCTTGGTTGTAAAACAAACTTGTAGCTATATATATATACACACATTGTTTTCTGTATTAGGGTGTATCTATTATTAATATATACATAGAGAAATTATTTATTAATCTTGAATTAATATTGATGTAATATTTTAAATAAATAAAAAATTAATATTATAAATTTCAATGATAAAATAGAAAAAATAAAAATTATTTTTAACTCTTTTTTTCATAATAATTATATTAGTTAGAATATTAATCTTGTATCAATAAATAATTCCTTTATATATAGATTAACTTCAAAATGAAGAAATTAAATTGATAATAGAAAAAAAGGAGACAAGTTCATGGAGTTAAAAACAAGACGACCACCTATCTCTCTCTCTCTCTCTCTCTCTCTCTCTCTCTCTCTCTCTCATCACTTCATCAAGTCCCCTTCCATACCGTTTTTCTTACTCACACCCAATAACCATAACCAACTTCTTCTTCTTTCTTTCTTTCTTTCTTTCTTTTTTAAATGTCTCTCTTCCCTATATTCTAAGCAAACCCCACAACCAATCACCATCATCATTATCATCATCATTCCTACCACATTAAGTTTTTCTTTCTTTCTTTATTTCTCCTTTCTCTCTCTCTCTCTCTCTTTTTCTCTATAAGTCTTCACAGATTTAATTACATCAAACCAGTTGGGAATATCTATCAACCCAACAAGGGGAATAATAATATTTGATATCTCTCTCTCTCTCTCTCTCAGTGTCTCTGATATTTCACTATCATTTAGAATGAGGAAGCCAGAGCCTACTGGGAAGAATAATTATAACTCCAACGTTAACAAACTTAAAAAAGGTTTGTGGTCACCAGAAGAAGATGATAAACTGATGAACTATATGCTGAGTAATGGACAAGGTTGCTGGACTGATGTAGCTAGAAATGCTGGCTTACAACGCTGTGGAAAGAGTTGTCGTCTTCGTTGGATCAATTACTTGAGACCTGATCTCAAACGTGGAGCTTTCTCTCCCCAAGAAGAACAACTTATCATCCATTTTCATTCCCTTCTTGGCAACAGGTTTCATTTTACTTACTGCATGTCTCTTATAAAGTGTCCATTAATTTTGTGTATTCGTGTTTTATTTTTTCTAATTCAAAATCACATTTTTCTTTATTTTAAATTATTTTTAGTAAGTTATTTGTTTATAATAATAATTAGAAATTTAAATTAATAATTTTATAAACATAAACAAAATTAACATTTAATTAATTTTAATTAAAAAATAATAATTTATATTGTATGGTGTTGGTATCTAGGGTCGTCAGTTTACATATTAACACCCCTATAGTCTCTTATGTGAATACTAATCTCTTTATTTACTATGTTTTAAGTTCAGTATTTATTATTACGTTATATTGCTTTAAGAATGCTACTGTACAATATAAATTCTGGCCAAGGGAACCATAAATAGTATTTTAATCGAGTATTATGGGAAATGAAGTTGATAAAGACCTTAGTCTAATGGTCGTCTTTGTGTACTAGACATATGACTTAGAGTCAAAGACACTTCAATAATTTTTTTTAAACTATTAAAATTTATAATAATAATAAAATTAATATTTTAATAATATTAAACATAATTTAAATAAAATAATATAAAAAAAATTAATAATAAAAATGAATACAATAATGCTACTTTTATAATTAAAAATTTTAAAAATATTTTTCTTACATTTGTTAGATTTTGAGTAAGTGAAGATTTGATGCAATATATATGCGCTATATAGTATTATAAATCACTTTTATAATATATATCAGCTCCTCCAGCAACAAGTCTATGAATGGTTACGAAGCGGTGGAACGGGTGGAGATATATCGTATTATTTTTTGATACATTTGTTTAATAATTATCGTTATGAATCAATAATAGTTTTCTTAGTGTTTAATATCGTTTCTTATTTTTTTAATATTTATTTAAAAATATATTTAATTTTAAAAAAATTAAATGTTAACTTAATTCTTACTTTATTATATTATTTAAAATATTAACATTAATTTTTATTTTTTAACTATTTAATATATGTTTTTAAGTAAAATAAATAAATAAATAAAATTCAATTTAATCATACAAAGTATTATGTATTTTATTATTAAAATTATATTTTTGTGTAATTATATGTATATAAAATACATTCTCATCTAACGAATAAAATACTCATCTCTAAACAAATCTATCAAATATCAAATCCAGTATGCCTAAAAGCTAGTTATAAGTGTGTCAATTTTTGGAAAAAAAAGTTAAAAATTTTAAAATTCTTAATCATAAAATAATATTTTTTATATCTACTTTATATATTATTATTAATAATAAAAAGTGATATATTATTTTATATTGAATTAGTTGACATTTATATAAAATTATAATTATTTAAACTTTATGTAATTCAATTAAATTTTATTAAATATTATTCGAGTATTATTTTTATTATAATAAATTTTAAAAATATTTTAAAAAAATATTAGATTAAAAATCTAGAAAATGATAACTCAGATGTCTAGATCCTATTGGTTCTCTATATGTGATGAGCCCGTCCATGAAAAGGAAAATGGTTCACAGTTTGTAAACAACTTTTCACTGACAATCTATTCCACCAAAATTTGCATTGAATAAATTATAGGTAAAAATACGCTTGAAGTCTATCAGAATTCATAAATTAACATTTTAAGTTTTAATATTAAATTTAAAAAGTAAAATATTAAAATTCATTGAATATTTTTAATTTTTAATTTTTTAAATTTAATAGAATATAACTATTTTTTAAATAAAGTAAAAGTACATTAAATATCTATTAAATTTAAAATATAATATACTATAAACCCATAAAAGATTTATTATTGTTATATATTATAAATTTTATAGATTTTTATGATACTACTTAAAAGCTAATAGATTAAAATGCCTTTTCCTTCCAAGTTAACCCACTTTTTAAATTAACAGATTTTTTCTTTCAAATTTAATTGATTTTTCTACTATCAAATTCTAAGAATTGTTATAAAAATATTATTAAATTTTGATTTATTACTTTTATATCATTAAACATTACAATTATTACATATAATCAATTTTTTTTATTATTTTTATACCATTAAATTTTGTACAATATTACGAAAATATTATCAACATATATAAGTTAACGAGAGTTAATCACAAATTACACTTACATGGATGATTTTTTTGTTATATTTATAAAGTTTAATGATATAAAAGGAATAAAAATTTGATGTTATTTTTATAACATTTATAAAATTTAATAGTATAAAAATAATAAATCAAAATTCAATGATATTAATATAATAACACCAAAATTTATTGATAAAAGAATCTATTTACACTAAAAGAAAATTGTTAATTTAAAATATGAGTTAAATTGGAAGGAAAAGTAATCTAGGAGGTGTTGAATTGTTATCCAAATTGTCACTTTAATTTTTATATAATTTACCATCTAATCATTTAATCAATTTCATCTTTAACTCTTTAAAAATATATATGTATATTTTATTTTTAGATAATTCTTAAAAAAAATTCATAATCTTATTTTATATTTTAAAGTTGAAACCAAAAAAATATTGGTAATAACATTTTCATTTAATTTAATTACATTAACTTACTATTCCCATCACAATTTCTATTAAAAAATTTAATTTGTGCATCTGATTTTTTTTTTCTCTCCTTATTTCTGCTTCTCTTTTCTTTACCGAAGGTGGTCTCAGATTGCAGCACGTTTGCCTGGACGTACTGACAATGAAATAAAGAACTTCTGGAATTCAACAATAAAGAAACGTTTAAAGAACATGTCCTCCACATCCTCTTCACCAAATACAAGCGACTCTTCATCTGATCACCCAAAAGATGCCATAAAAAGACTACTCAACATTCCCAATTACAGGCAAGAAACTAATGCCATACTTTCCATGTCTTTCATCGATTCGTCGCCTACCTCGATGCAATCTATGGTCTTGAACAACATGAATAATATTCACCCTTTAATGCCTATTAAAGATCAAGCTGGCTTAAACATGTTTGGTGCAAGTGGATGTTTGAATAATATAATTAGTACGCAGAGTACTAATAACTTGATTGGGATGGATGGAGATAGCTTTTTTGGAGAAAATGAGGTTTTGGGTAGTGCTAATATCAATATGGTTGGAGCTGAGGGGGAACTTTTTGTGCCTTGTTTGGAGAGTATAAGTACTACTGAAGAAAGTTACAGAACTGATCAAAGCATATATGATAAGGACACTAATAATAACTACCCTAGTAATATAAATAGTAATATTAGTAGCTTCAATAGTAACAATAACAACAAAGCTGAAGACCAAGTTGGGGTTGAGAATTATTTTCAAGAAGATCAGCTGACAATGGGTGATTGGAACTTGGAAGATTTGATGAAAGATGTTTCCTCCTTTCCTTTTCTTGACTTCCAATGACTATATTATCATTGGTCTGTCAGTAAGTTTCACTATTAATTCATTATTTTTAAGTTTGTGATTCGAGTAAATTAAAAAAAAATCCTCATATATACTTTCTCTATCTAGCTCTTTGATTTATTTTTTTTCCCTTCAATTTTCCCCCATATATAAAGCCTTCTTAAAATCCCACACAGCCCAATACTCCAAAAGTTGAATAAGTGTAGTGTTCCCTATAGCACTTGTTATATATAGTATGTGATCAAAATCAATTGTTGATAGCTTAGATGAAGTGAGATAATTGGTCTGAATAAAGGTCATGACAGTCTTGAATGCTGTATCTAGTTTTCTGTCATGAAGAGAAAGCCAATTTGGTCATTTTGAGGCATTTGTCTTCTTACATGCATACTTCTTAAGAAGGATGTGAATATAGATTGAAAAAAGTAGGGAGAGATATTAAACAAGTAAGTTAGTATATAATGCATGATTTAGTTGTTATATTTGAAATTTATGTGTACAAAGAAAGTTCATAGTTGTAATTTGTTGTTAATTAGTGGGGATATAAAGTAGTTAATTTGTACCAAACATTTGAACAAGATATATATATATATATAAACAGAAGATTCTCTCCTATCTCTCAATATTTACCTAACTTGCTTTATACTGTAAATTCAAATGCAAATTATCATCCTTCTCAACACTTTGGGATGAAATAGCTAGGTTAATTCTTGAGTTATCTTAATTTGTTCTAAATGGGATTCGATATCATTGCTTCTTTGAATGCCCACTTGGAACCAAAAATACAAGTAAACTAACTGAGCAATGCTATGGTTGTTTTGTGTCATGACTCTATCTTATCCATTCAATTCATGAAAGAGAAAGTAAAAGGTAAATTAAACATGCAAATAGAAATGAAGATAGAGTAAAAACTTAAAATTAAAGTCGTGTTTCCAAAGCACCTTCTAAACTAATATCAGTATTCAACTTATTCTCGGTTTTAATTATGATGAAAATCACTTTGCTATATAGCAAGAAAACAATTAATTACCGAAAAGTAAAATAGGAGTCAAATTACTCTCATTTCGTATATGCATGGATATTAGCCGTATAAATTAAGATATAATATTAATAAATTTATTTTACAAAGTTATTAATTTTTAAAATCTATCATTTTACTTCATTTTTAATAAGATAAGATGATAATTAAATAGATTAAAATATTTCATTTTTTCTAATTAAGTTTAACGAGATAAATAAGAATGCAATAATAATAAAAAATTAATATAATATATGATTATTTATAATTTAATTTAATTTAATAAAAAAATAATACAATAATATATGTTTAAAACTAATTCAATTATAACTACAAATTGAATAAACGAAAATAAGATAAGATAATATTTAAATAAAATGATATAATATTATACTATAAATTCATTAATAATAATGAATAAAATTATACGTCACATTTTATGTATGTAATTGACATTTTGCATTATTTAATTAGTTAGTTATATGATACAAAAGTCTCCTGGGTTGGATTCCTGGAGTAATTATTACTCCTCTACCTTCCTATCCTCATACCAAATAAGATTAATCATTTAATGCCTTTAGCCATTTAATTAAATTTATTTTTTTAATTAATTATTATCAAACATATCTTGTTGTCAATCAACAATTTGATATAAATAAACTTTTGGTTTTGGTAAATATTATTCTAAATATTTACTTAGTAATATTCTAGTTAAAATTTCGCATTATATAATATTGTTTGATAAAGAAATAAAATCAACCATATAATTATTATTTTTAGAAACAATTAATGAAAAGGGAAGAAAAAAAAGGCAATTAATTATACATATAAAAAGAAATCAGTATATAATTGGGAGATAACTTCCAAAAATTAAGAGGACAAACCTTTTATCATAATAGCAAAAAGGAACTTAAGAAAAAAGAAGGAAAATAAATAAATAATGAAATTATTGAATAATTAACGGTGACTATTTTCACTTGAATATTGACCACAAATGTAGAGAGTGCTTTCAAATGATTTCCTCTTAGATTTTAAGCATACCATAATAACTAACACTTGTTTTTTTTTTGTATGTATTTAATGATTCAATTTGAAAATTATATCACTTTATTTGTTAATTAAAAATAAGTTAATTTCTATATATCATAATTATTAACATAATAATTTAGATAAAATTATGAGTCTTAATATTCTTATCAATAATATTACGTTATTTTTATTTATAATTCATTACAAATTCATTACAAATAAAATTTATATATGTCGTACAAATGAGATAATAAGGTGTTTACATGTGTATATATATATGATTAAATAAAAATGAAGCTTATTAGAGATTAGGCAAATATTAAAGTAGTGCTTAATTCTGCAACAAAATCCCTCAAATACCCAACACCCCGACCCGAAGTATAAACTTCTTTTTATGTCAGCTTATTTACCCGTACGTAATTCTAAGTTTGGGTTTAAATTAAACAAGAGAATCGAATTTCAATGAGTACTTCCGTATTGGCTGTTACACGTACGATTGATAAGTATATATATATATATATGTGATTTTTTATAATATATAACTTGCCTTCCACCAGCTACTATATTTACTATATAGTTGTCAAATATTATGTTATGAGTGAGTACGTAATAATAGGGCGTAAAAAAGATTAATATTATTAATTAATTTTATTATTATATATAATTCACTTATTTAACTGTTTCATTTTTATCTTAAAAAAAATATATGTTTATCATGTTATTAAAAAATATAAGTTTAATGCGAGCTGTGAGATGGTTAAAAATTAAAATCTATATATGAAAAAGGGTTCTGATTTATATGTGATTTATCTTTGATAATTTCATATCAAATTTAGTATTAATATGTAATAAAATTTTGAAAGGAAGTGAAAAAAGAATAAATTGGACACAAGAATAATTATAAATAAATGGTTTTTAACGGTGTTTACTGATTTTATTGAAATTAGAATAAGAATGATTTTTTTATTATATTGTACGTAAATGCATAAAATAATTATTTTTAACGAGATTAATTTAAGAATATAAGATTCAATTCTTTTTTCTTTGAATTTAATTATTACCCTCGACATTCTAATCAAGTTCGTGATAAATTAACCTTCACAATGTTTTATAAGCTTAGTCAACCTTAATTCAATGATATTTTATTGCGTTAAGTTAGATCTAAGCTTCTAACATGGTATCAAAACTGAGTCTGATTTGATTGGTGATTTGTGTTTTGTACTAAACAGTCTCATCGTGATTTTATGAGACTATATATGCTTGTGTAGAAGAGAGCTGTTAAGTTTTCTTCGGTCCCACATCGACTAGTTTATAAGCTTAGACAGTCAATGAGATCTTATTGAATTAAGTTATGATCGTGTTTCTAACAATAATAATTCATACAAGTTATATCCAATTATTCATTTTGATAGAAGTTACTTCATAAAAACTTAAAAGTTAATAGTAAAAAATGAAAAGTTGATATTACAAAAATATTGATATAATCAAAGATATATTATAGATGTTGAAGGAAATTTTTATATAAAATTATTTTCAATATGTATTTAGAAAATGATATTTCATCAATTTCTCATCAATACTGTCAGGACTAGGATGAAGAGTCCTAAGAGGTAATGGCCCAAATGAAAAACAAATTTTTTTTTTTTGGGACAAACTAGAAAGTATATTCTATTAACACAGCCCAATGTGAGCAACTCGACCAACACAAAGAGTTCTTCTATGAAGAGACAGAAACTAGAACCGCGGGACAACATCCAATCACTTGATGTAGTATGATTTAAAACAAACATAAACCAAAACACACCATAACCCAACCCAAACAAGCCTTTCTCTCTAAAACCAAACCCCAATAGTTATCTAGGTAGGGAACAACAATCTAGGAAGGCAAACACTAAACAAAACGAACACACTTCAAACAAAACACATCCACGTATAATTTGTGCATATATATCATATCGAATTTCAAAGTGGCGAAACGGGCCGATTCTAATGCCATGTACACCCTTACTTATTGGACTAAGACTGGTTTCAAGAAAAAAGTACTAATTCAGTTCTTGAGTTGTACGCCATGCATATGAAACTAAATATATACCAACTTGACACAGCAAGCAAACTCCCCAAAATACACAGTTTGGACTTTTACTTTCAGTATTAAAAAAAAGAAAGAAAGTAAAACCACACTTATTTGTTATTCTCATTCTCATATTTGATAAAATTTTAATTTATAGTAAAAATTGAAAATATATATTACTTATATGATAGCCCATTTATGATTCTTAATTTTCAATATTTTAAGTTCTTAAATTCAATTTTAATCATAGTTTTTAACAATTTATATTAAATGTGAACTAAGACCGATCAGGACCAGTTCTAAGGAGATTCGTGATGTGGTTGGAGCTTGATTGGAATTTCAAGCAACGTATTTATACGAATGACATGCATGATTAAAAAAAGGAAAACTTGCATGAATTTTTTTTTCGATTTCAGATATACATCCACCCGTTATGAAGAATATGAATGATATGAAATCTAAATCCGGAGAAAAAACCCAACAAACATTATTTTTTATTGGTATTTTAATTGTGACTTTATAAGTGAGAAAAATAGTTAAAACGATAAACACTTATTTTAAATGTGTTAGAAACTCAAACATAACTTAATCTAATAAGATTTTATTAAATTAATTGTCGTTTAGACTTATAAATAACACTGTTATCGAATTCCTGATCGATGTGAAATTGATAACAATTTCTCCACACTGAAAAAAGTGTTCTCACAAAACCACAAACTTATAAGCAATACTACTATTGAATTCTTAACCGATGTGGAACTAAATGAAACTTAACAAAATGTAATAAATAGAAATTGTGAAATTAGCATTTGATTTACTAACTAAAAAAAACTATACTACTATCAATCTTTGAGAGCAAGGGATTTATTAATTATGGTGGCACATCTTGGCCTATTCCAAGCATTGCCTATATTTCTTGGCATAGCACGCCTTATGGTCGTTGGTCCCAATTTCATGAGAAATGGCACAAATAGCTTTGGCCAACTGAGCGCAAACCGTAGCTCTTTCAAATGCTGGATTCTTGTGGTTGTGTACTATTAATTTCTTCTTCCATCTTCCCCGAAGTCGACTTATAATGAAAAGCTTCTTATTCTTATAATTACCACCATTGTCATTGTTGGCTCTATGACTATAAGTAGCAGCAGTAGGTGGATTATTAATATTTTCCTTCACCCCGTAATCATTTAACATTATTATCATAATTATCATAATTATAATTGTCATTCTTACAATTAAAATTTTCATCATCCTCGTGCATCACTTTAAATGTTCCCTTTCGTCCATGTCTATATATACCTATAATATATGCTTATAATATATAATGTGTATATATATTTACATGTATGTATATATATATATGGTGATGTCATTTCATGAGAAAAAAACACTGTAAATTTTTATGCTTAAAAAGTATGTGTTAAGTTAAATTTAAAATTTGTTTAAAAGTTAATATTTTTTTCTCAAACAATAACAATCTAAAATATATACATATTGGGCATATTGGGGAGAGTATGTTCAATATTATTAAGAAATATTTTATTACATTATTTATAAATAACATGAGATTGGTTTTTTTTTAGAGTTGAATGTCTAAGTGAATTATATAATATATAAAATTTTATAGATGTCAGTTCAAGTTCATCAATAGGTAAAGAAAAAAATTGATGAACCTCTTATACAAAAGAATAAATAATAGGTCTTACAAAAAAAAAGAAATAAAAATATGTTAAAAATATAAAGTGTTGATATTCTTTAAAATGTATCACATATTGATTAATAAATATATCAATGTAATATTTATAAATAGTATCATATTAATTTTTTTTAAAATAACATTTTAAGATTGAATATTTTATGTTACTTATATAATATACAAAACTTTACTTATACTTAAAACATTTAACAAAATTTTACTTTATTTCACTACATATTTGAAGAGGGTGTATAACTCTATTATCTCTCTGTTATCTCTTTTGAAATATTCTTTGAAATTCGTATGGAAGATTTAGGCTAAATCTTCTGGAATAAAATTGATACTTTTGGAAAATCTATTTGCTTTACAAAAATAACGAAAATAAATACTTATGAAATTATTTTTTTATTCGTAAATATATCATATCACATTTTCTTACTAAGAATGATCTCAATGATATTTTTTTAATATTTAAATTTTAATTACTTATTATTTTAAACCATAAATTATTCGTTTATGATAAAAATTATTTTAAAAAATTTTATTTTCATTACTTTTGGTAAAATAAAATAATTTTTTTTATTAAATATCAATTTTATAACTAAAAATTTTATCTAAAATTTTTAAATAAACTTCAATAATCATTTTTAAAAAATGATATACTTATATTATCATATCTAACAAATAACGGATTAAATTATAATTTTATTTTAAAAAAAAATGGAGTTCTAATGCCTTTTAAAAAGTCACAATGAAAGCTAATTCCATTTTTTTTAGGAAGTGGAAATGAGGTATTTATAATTGATTTAAACCAAAGTTGTTTCCACTCGACTAGTTTTAATTCTAACTTTATTTAGTAAAAAAATTTAAACGTTTATTTTTTTATAATATTAAAAATACATATTTATTTATGTTTTTAAAAAATAAATATTTTTTAATAATAAATTATTAATAAAATTTGATATATAAAAAATTATTTCATATAATTAAATTAAAAAATTAATACCTTCTTACCCTATAAGAGTTGGGTAGCAACGGTGACTTTTGAGCTTAATTATATTGCCTTTTCATGTCAAAATTATATTGCGTTTTGTAAAAACTTAAACGAATCTAGCCTTTGAAAAATTTCAGAAGTTAGCTGATAAGGTCATATTGGGGAGGTGCGCTACTGTTACGTTAGATATCCTTATAATGCATCGATGTTAGGTATATATTTACAAATATTATCATTTTTGTTAATTTTTGTTAATTATCAATTGATTCTTTTTATATACAATGTTTTAGATACATGTATATAAGTAAAACTAAAACTAAACAATAAATTTATCTGTCATACATAATCATTAATATTATATTATTGTCTGATACATGTTTTGTTACACTAAATATTATTGTTTATTAATATTGAAGCATGTAACACAACTCACATCAACATATATCATATTATTAAAACAATATATTTTAATATTTTAACTTAAATATTAGTACTTTTTTTAGCAATTTTAAACATTGATTTCTATTTATATATAACTACATTATTAGAATTTAAAAAATAAAAAAAAGTACCCAAATTTTTTTAATATTGACAGCTAGTTTTTTTAAAAATTTAACATGAAAGTCGTACATGGAAGCTAAATTATACCAAAGAAATTAACCTTTATCAGAGGGAATTTAATTTAAATATTGCTGCTAACAGGAGAATATGAATTAAATTTGCTATAGAGTTCAAAATTTGTAAAATATTCAAAAAAAAAAAAATACCAATCCAAAAGCCTGTGAAAGATGCAATACTTTAAACAACTTAACCGGAAATGGAAACGATATCCCTGATAACTGCAATTATAATATTAATTTTTTCTTTCTTTAATTCTTATAATGCTTTTGTAAAATTTATCACATACTTTGATTTCAAAAATAAAACATTTTTTAAAATGATTAATTTTTTTATCAATATTTAAATAAAAAAATACCATAGAATTTATTTTCTTTGAATAAAAATATTGTTTAATCTTTATGTTTATCAGCCTATTTATTTATAAAAAAAAGTATTTACAATTCTTTTACTTATAAGAAAAATATTCATTAATTATTTTACTAATAAAAAATAAAAAACAAAATGACTTTTATTTATAAAAAAATTTAAATATACATTAATGGGTATATTTTCGTGTTCATTTGAAACTATCAAATTAAAAAAAAAAATTGTAAACATTGTTTGTAAGTATATTATCATATTTTACTCTCATCCTAAAACATTAATTTAAAATTATTAAATATTTTTTTAATTATTTTTATAAATAAAAAAACTAAATATCATATTCTTAAAATTAGACGACTGAATAACATATTTTGTATAAATAAAAATACTGGTATAATCTCTAATTTACTTAAATTAATATGTTAAAATAAAATATTTTAATAAATAGAATACGTTAACATCGTTATATCCAGTATAGCATACCGAACGAGCACATAATACCAAATTAAGAATATATTCATCGGATAAATGCCACTACACTACCATTTTCTACGTCACCAGTTGATATGTTTTTGAAAAAACTAAAATTTATCTAAAATAGAAAATACATTTTTGAAAAATTGACTACCACACGTTCATGAAAAAAAGTATAAAAATATATAAATGAGTATATTTAATATTTCTAAAATATATTTTATTAAAAAAAACATTTCTAAAATATACGTTTACATTTATGATCTAAGGGCAATACATTTTTTTCTTTAGACAAATTCACTATTCTACGTGAGATATACAGATTTAAAATAAAATATATTTTTTAAAATATATTCATTAAAATAAAATGATTTATTTTTTTAATTTATACTTTTCTATCATATGAGCTATTTTATAAAAATAAATTATAGTATAAATAACTTTTGAAATTAAATTACGAAGAAAAAACTATAAACTAAAATTCTATTACATCTAATCAAGAAATACATTGGATAAAAAAAAACTAATAATATTATAACACTACTCTCCGTCGTAAATATAAGAAAATTATAATTGATGTAATAATAATTATTATAATTAAATAAATCTATTTATACTTACTAATAAAACTTTGACATATTATTGAAGCTCAGAAAAAAATATGTAAAATCTTTTATTTATTGTAAAATAATATTTAAGTTATTTATTTATTTTTCATAATAATTTCATTATATTATTATTAAAAAATGACCATAAAGATACAAAATTATTATTTATTATTTTTTCAATTCTATTAAATATATATTATTTTAACTTAAATAAATTAAAAGATTTGTATAAAAAATAAATAAAATCACTAAAAATTTATAATTTATACATGTGATGTTATTTAATAATAATATATATTAACTTCTATGATTTGAGGTCGCCTAAGAAGCTACTATCATGAAAAAAGATGAAAATAAATAAACTGTTTTATGAAATTGTGTTATATTCAGTCATTCATATCCTATCATCTTAGTCTTTCTCTTTTTTCTTTTTTTTTTCGCTTGAGAAATTATATACATATATTTTTTATACGACTCGATATTATAATTTTAAAATTATTTTAATGATAAATACAACATTAACTATTAACTCAATGATCTATCATCTCACTTTTGGGGAACTATTATCTCTTTTTTTTTCACAATATTATCATATATCTTGAAAGAAAATTGTTACTAGAACTTACCATATTTGTACAACATATTTGTTAAGGTAAGTGTAGTTATATTAGAATGAATTATATATAATTATATTATGATTTATTTATGTAATATTTGATTACAATGTGGATAATATATTCAAATAAAATTTATTATAAATATATTAATAAGATAATTTATATTTAAAATAATTTTTAATTATATAATTTATATTTAAAATAATTCATATACTTAAGTGTTATTTATTATAAATATATCACTCAACTATTTGAGTTTTTCCAAATATACCATTTAATTATTTGAGTTGTTTCAAATCTATCACTTAATTATTTAAGTTGTTTTAAATTTATTACTTACTTGTGATGTTGTTAGATGCAAATTAATTGAATGATATAAATAAAACTTTTTATAAGTTAGGTGATATAAATAAGACGAAAAATAATTCTATAGTATAAACAAAAGAAATACTATAATTTAATCATATTCTTGTAAATTTACCCAATTATATAAGAAATATGGTGTCCAATGGCCTAATATTCTAAATAATATAAAAAACTTTGTGATAAGATAAATGTATCATATTCAAGTTCTCCTTATAAATGAAAAGTACATTTAGCCAAAATAATAATAATAATAAGGGATATCTTCGATGGCTATAATATATTATAGAGAAAAACTTCATAATTCTACTTATATTAAGTTAAATGTGTCATTGACTGTGTACGAAAAAAAATTATTTGGTCCTTTATTTTTGTAAAAGAAGTCAAAGTATACTACTACAAAAACGGACTTTAAATTCAATTCGTTGAACCGACTTTAAATTGAATGACTTAAAATGTAAAGTCAGTTCACAATAGCGTCTGTTCACGTAGCAAACCGACGCTATCCACACAATTTAAAATTGATTTTTTTGTCAATTATTATTTTATTTAAACTCTAATATATATACGTACTATAGAAAAAGAAAACAAATTAAAATAATATCCAAAACAAATACATAAAATTAAATAAAGATATATTGTAGATACGTATATAAATTTAAATATTCAAATAAATACATAAAATTACATAATTTTAAAAACCAATTATCTAAAAAAAAAGAAAAATTTATACTATATATATATCCAACATAAATTTTAAAGAGTTAAATAAAATAATAATTGACCTAAAAAAATATTGTACATAAAAAAAATTTCAATTGTAAACTGCATGCATTTTTTAATTTAAAAAATACACGTAAGACTTAGTGTCGGTTGACGTGACAAACCGACGCTATCCACGCATGTAGCGTCGGTTTGCCGATCATACATCCTACGTGGATAGCGTTGGTTCTACACTAAATCGACTTTAAATTCCTTATAAGTCAGTTTTTTTCAAAAACCGACTTTAAATAACGACTTAAATATCCTTTTTTGTAGTAGTGCTACGACAAAAGTTATTTTTTATTAATATTTTGAATAAATTATTATTATTATTTCAATACTTTATTTTATTAGTAAATAAGGAAATGATAAAAATAAATTTTTGTTATAATATTTTAACATAAAAGTTATTAAAATATTAAGTAAATAGTTAATTTTTTTAACATAAAGTTATTAATTTTTCTCTTTATTTTCTTATAAGTATCAACCGTTAAGATATAATTATGTAAAAAATTGTGTTATTGATTTTGTCTTATTTTATAAAAACTATATAGAAAGAAAAATATATTTTAATACTATCTAAATTAAAAAATTAATATAAAAAATAAAATATATATTCATATATTAGAAAAAACCAATTATTTTCCTTCTAATAACTAGTGACTACCTTTGCTTGCCATTACAGTCCTTATTCACAAAGTTCGTTTCCTCTGTTTCTTCTCCATCGATTTCCCAAGCTCTCTTTTCCCATGTCTTCCCAAGCTCGCCAAAGTGAAATGGCGAGTATGAATCTTGTAGATCATGCTGTTAAGTTGACTAATAAGTCTTGTTAATAGGTCGAATAGGTTGTAATTTTCTTTGAGAGCTCTAATTTTTCTTTGGTTTCCCTTCCCTACCTTGTCGTTGGTTTTTCTTTCTTGTGTGTGTTGACTACTCGTTCTCTTTTGCTCCAATTTGATGTCACTTAACCTCTCCTATATTTGTTTGCTATGGTCGACCTGCAAAGCCAAATGAATGATCTTGACTTAACCATTGATTTCGAGGATTTGTTTGCAAAGGAGAAAAGAGGTCCTAAACTCGAAATTGTAGTGAGGATTACAATGCAACGATTGGTGTATATGGATTATCTGATTTGTCTTCCTTGGATAAACTGGATAAAGAAAGGTGGCCTTGATCTTAAGTTTAAGCCAATTAAGCTCAAAGGCTGATGATGCTCTGTCCACTACAAGTGATTGAGCTGGTTTGGTTAATGTTGCTTCAAGTGGCATTGATTGAACTGGTTTGGTTAATGTTGCTTCAAGTGGCATTGATTGAGCTTTAATGGTGTTAGCTGATGTTTGTTTTTGTCTTTGGTTGTTACAAGTATGGCTGGTTTGTTTTAGGTGTTTGAATAAATTGTAAGTCCCTCCTACATTTAAGAGGAAGAAAACACAAATGGTAGGTGCAACCACAAATGGTAGGTGTAACCATAAATGGTAGGTAGGTGCAACCACAAATTGTAGGTAAAACCACAAATGGTAGGTAAAACCACAAATGGTAGATACAACCACAAATGGTAGGTGCATCTAACATTGATATGCAATTTTGTCTATAAATAGGCAATGTCTTTTCCTTAGAGAATCATTAACACACCAAACAAGAAGGGAAGCTAAGCAAAGCCAAAGAAACAATTTTCTTTGAAGAAAAATAGTGTTGTGTGAGAAAGTGAGAGAGAATATCTTAGAAAAATATTGGGATGTTTTTCTAAAAGGGTAGTGACAAAATAGTGAGTTTGGGAAACACTTGTGTGACACTATTTTGGATTTATCTCAATTTGTTGTATTGCCTCTCACTTTGTACCCATTAATTTTATTAGTAGAAGAAATATTTTTCGGAATTTGTTTCATGGACTTAGCCCAAATTAAATGATGAATCACGTTAAATTTCCGGTGTCATTATTCTACTCTGTTAAATTCATTTTATTTTTACCCGCTGTGCTCGAAATAAATTCCTTATTATCTAAACAAACAAACAAACAAACAATTATCTTATATTTTGATTAGATTGAGTCACCATTTCAAGATGGTCAATTATTTACCCAATTTTTTATAACAAGAAAAAAATTAATGGTATTATCACAATGTTTTTCATTGCTATTATAATAAAAAATTATGAAGTATTTATTATACTTTTATCATTATTAGAATTCAATGTTATTATTTTGTATAAAAGTATTATGTTAATAACAAATATAGTTTTCTCGATAAATATATATATACACATAGAGTAGTTTTACCTTGTTCAAATTAATTGGATGCAACAAAATCAATACCAAAAACAGAACATGGAATTCTAAAGTTATTAATCCTCTAAATTTAGGTATTAAAATTGTTTATTACGAGGCATTATTAAAAAATGTAAATAATCTATTATGAAGAAAGAAAAAAAATGAAAAGAGAAATAAAGATGCGTAATGAGAAAAATAAGTTTACATTGTCAAAAATTGTAAATAAGTTAATTTATTATTTAAAGGTACATAAATTTTAATAAATGAGTATATTAGTATCATAATTAAATAAATGAATATATTAGTACCATAATTATTAAGTTAGATAAAGATTATGAAAATATAAAGTTATTAAACCTCTAAATTTAGGTATTAGAATTGTTTATTTTGAGACATTATTAAAAAATGTAAATCATCTCTTGTAAAGAAAGGAAGAAATGAAAAGAGAAATAAAGATGCGTAATGAGAAAAATAAGTTTATATTGGCAAAAACTGTAAATAAGTTAATTTATTATTTAAAGGTACGTAATTTTTATTAAATAAGTATATTAGTATCATAATTATTAAGTTGGATAAAAATTATGGAAATCCAAAGTTATTAATCCTCTAAATTTAGGTATTAGAATTGCTTATTTTGAGACATTATTAAAAAATATAAATCATCTCTCGTAAATAAAGAAAAAAATGAAAAGAGACATAAATACACATAATGATAAAAATAAATTTATATCCACAAAAAATATAAATAAGTTAGTTTATTACTTAAAGAATAGTCATTTTTATTAAATGAACATATTAGTATCATAATTATTAAGTTAGATATGTTAAGTCATATAATGTTTTTAATAAATATATTAGTCTTGTAATTTATGAATTAAATACTATTAGTCTGATTATTATAAAAAGTAAGCATTTTTAATCATATAATTTATTAAAATCAATACTTATAGTTCATCAAAAATATAAAAAATGAATACTTATAGTACATAGCATTCATAAAAATGAGACTATAAATGTCTATATCAAAATTACAAAACAAAATACTCATTTACATATAATAATTAGACTAGTGTGATATGTTTTAAAAATGATTAACCTCTAGTTTAATACAATAATTACATGACAAACTAGTTAAATTAAATGACTTTTGAAGCATTCTTTCAAAATATAAGTGTAACATGTATGGAAAGTAATCAATTTATTTAAAATAGATTTATATGTAAGTTAGAAGTAGTAGAAACATAATAACCGATAAATGAACCTACTTGACCTAAATTGTGCTGAATTGATCCAAGTTTTACGTTTTATAGATTCAAATATGTTTGTTTTGGTTTTGAAAATGTATAAAGTGACATGTGTCGGGTTGTTTAAGGTTTTAAAGTTTGTAAATCGATACTTAACCGAACTAATCTACATATTATTAATACATAATTATTTTTAATTTTATATATTTATAATGCATATATTGTATATCTCTTTAATCATCTAATTTTAGTTAAATTTTTATGTTAAAAAAATTATATTATTATTCTCCTATATTTATTTTAAAAAAATTACTCTAATTAATAAAAAATTAAAATACTTCTTGTTCTTAATAATTTAATCATTTTTTAAAAAATATTATTTACTTGAAAAAGTGATACAAAATTATAATTTAAATACTAATATATCATTTTGTAATTAAATTATTAATTAAATAATAAATCTTATTTATTAATTTAAATTATTTAATTCATTAAAAAAAAAAATAGGTTTAAGTTATAAATCAAATTTATCAAATCATGTAAATAAATTAATGGAATGTTTTCTAACAAATATTTGTAGATTTTCTCTGTATTTTTAAAAGATAATCATAAGATTGATTGATTTACTTAATGTTCAATGTTATATTTATATAGTAAAAAGAAGAAACTAATCGTTACTAAACTAACTGTTAGAATTCTAATTATTCTCAATACTTTCCCTCAAGTTAGGCTCGTAGATATCGATCAATCCTAACTTATTTAAATTTTCTTCAAATAATTTCAATTCTAAACCGAAGTCTTTGATATTGAAATTCTCCTTTAATTACATTTTTACTTTTTAAATTTCTTCCAAATTATTTCCTGTAATTATTATGTCATTTACATATATTAGAATTATGGTTGTGAAGGTACCATATTTTTTGGAAAATAATGAGTGATTGACATTGTTAATTTTAAAATCACAAGAAATTAAATAAGAACTTAGTTTTCCATACCATACCCGTGGAGATTGCTTTAGTACGTAAATAAATCTTTTTAATCTACACACTAGATTGGAATTATTTTATTTTTATGATCATGTGGAAGCATCATATATACCTCTTATTCAAGTGTTCCTTAGATAAAGGCATTCTTGACATCCATTTGATGTAAGGTCCAATTTTGGTTTACCGTTATAGAAAATAAATTCTAACGATATTCATTTTGGCCACAAGTGCAAATATTTCTCGATAATTTATACCGTAGGTTTGAGTGTAACCTTTTGCTACTAATCGTGCTTTTTACCTTTCAATAGTAGCATCACTATTAAACTTAATCTTATAGACCTATTTGCATCCTACAGATATCTTTCCTTCGCGTAGTTGTATGACTACCCATGTTTTATTTTTTTCGAGTACTCTAAGTTCTTCTTCCATTGCTTTGCACCATACTAATTGGCCTATTGCTTCCTCATAGTTATTTGGCTCATTTTCTTTGGAAATTGAGCTCAAATAACTTTTATATTAGGGTGTAACATTTTCATAAGACAAATAATTTTGGATATGATATTTTACCTAATATGTTACAAAATCCCGTAATCTAGTTATAAGTTGTGGAGTTCGAATAGACCTTCTCAATGGTATTATTTTGGTAGTACTATCTTCCCTTTTCACTTTGAGAAGTTTCTTCCTCTTTCTCTTCATTCTCATTGATTATTTTATTTTTATTTTCTACTAATGTATTTCCTTCTTTGGAGTAAAAAAATGGAAATGGAAATGAAAATGTAAATTCATTTGGTTTTTCTTAGTCATTAGTCTCCTTTTCTAGTATTTTGTAATATGGTTTACTTTCTTGGAATGTCATATCTCTTGAAATGTAATATTTTTTGTTATCCGTATCATAGTATGTATAACCTTTTTTTAGATGAATACCCCAAGAAAATAGCTTTGATTGATATATAATCTAACTTATGTTGTTTATTTTTATGCACATAGCATGTACATCCAAATACCCTTAAATGACAAATGTTGAGTTTTTCTTGATAGAGAATTTCTAGTGGGCTTTTGAAATTTAAATTGGCACTTGAAAATCTATTAATTAAATATGTTGCATTTAGAACGTCATCCGACCAAAAAACTATTGGAACATTGTTTTGAAACAAGAGTACTCCAGTTACTTCAAGTAAATATTGATTTTTTCTTTCCGACACACCATTTTGTTGGGGTGTATAAATACAAGTTGTTTGATGTAAAATTCATTTTTGCTTGAAAAAAAATTGTGAAATTTTGATTTACAAATTTAGTTCCATTATCACTTCTAAAATTTTTAATCTTTGCATCATATTGATTTTCTATAAAATTATAAAATTTTCGAAATTGAGAAAATACTTCACTTTTATTTTTTAACAAGTGTAACTATATAGTTCTTGAAAAATCATCTATAAATATAATAAAGTATTTATAACCATTAAATAACTCAATTGGAGCGGGGCTCCAAACATCAGAATGTATTAACTCAAAATATTTTTTGCTTTTATAATTGGATAAACTAAATGGTAACATTATGTGCTTTCCTAATTTGCAAATTTCACAATTACTATAATCTAATTGTTTGAAATCAAAAATACATTTTTAAAATCTTATCGGAAGGATATCCAATTCTCTTATGCCAAAGAGTGCCTAACTCTTCTTCTTTTTTAATATTGAAGTTACATTTTTCTTCACTCAAAATATAAAGTTCATTTTCTAAAAAACTTTCAGCAATAATATTATTTGTTATCAATTCCTGAAAAATCATATTTTTTGGTATAAATGTAATTTCACAATTTAATTCTAGTGTGATTTTACTAATGGATAACAAGTTAGATGTATAATTATCCACATGCAAAAGATTTGAGTTTTTTCTTGAAAGGAGACTAATTGAACCATTTTCTAAAATTTTCATTTTTCCACCATTTGCAACGATTACAAATTGTTTAGTCTTAATTTTTTTGTAAGTACTAAGTAAGTTTTTATTTCCAATTATGTGATCAGTTGAACCTGAATCAAGAATCCATTTGGAATTTAAATTTTTTTGAGTAAGGTTTGTAATCATACCAAAGGTTTTTTTGAGTTTTTCCTTGAAACATCACGGATAATTGCATATACAACTGCCTCATCTGATCCATATCCACCTCACCCTTTATTTCTTTGTTTGCCTTTATTTCTTTCTCAGCCTCATTTACACTCATATCTTTTTTTTTCCTTTTCACAGAGTAACTTGTTTTCTCTCTACTCTCTATGCAGTTTTGTCGCCAATCTCCCCCTTTGACGAAGTCACCGTCTCGCCTTCCCTTTGGCCTGAGATGAGGGTTGAGTTTTTACAGTAATTGTAGCTAGTGATTACTTAGTCTCCCCGAATTTTTGGCCTAGGGTTCGATCTTGCGATGAACGCCTTGGCTTCGAGGTTATTAAGTAGTTGAGTACCTATCACGATTCTTCTTATCTCTTCTCTTTCAACCATTCCTGCAACCTCATCAACAGATGGTAACTCACCCATGAGAAGAATTTGTGATTGTACCCTCTCATAACTTGAATCAAGCTTGGCGAGTAAGGTGAAAATTTTATCATGCTCATCACTTCTTTTGATTTCATCAAGATCTGTTGTGAGAGATCGGTACACTCTAATCTCATCCTTCTATTTTTGGATTTGGTTGAATAGTTCAGTGACAAATTGGTTTTGTTGTTGTAACTGTTGAAGTTTGTTGTTGAAGTTGATAAATGAGGGGCTAATTTTTCTTTTTTTCGAACATCGTCTCGGCTTTAACCCGCATATCTCGAGTTGTATCTAAATATGTCATGAGATCAGAGATATGGGGTTCCATGGTTGTTAGTAACCAACTTATGACTAAATTGTCACTCTTTTTCCATTCTGAAATTTCCTTTTGTTTTCCTACTGTTTGTTGTGTTGAATCTTTGGCTTTTGGTTTTGATTTCTCACCTATAACATGCTTGAATTTGTCTCTACCGATTAGACCAAATGTCACTCGGCGTGCACAAAGATGATAATTTTTACCATTTAATAATACACTTATAAATCTCTCAATATGTTATGACATTTTTTGAATTTTTGAATTTTTTTGTTGGATTTTTTAAACTTGTAAAGTTCTAGTCGTGAGATTAATTTGAAGCAATGGCAATGTCAAGTCTACTATAATCTTATATAAAATATTTTGAACTTTTAAGAAGTAATCATAAGATTTATAGATTAAATTAATGTTTGATGTTATATTTATATAATAATAAAAATAAATTAATAGTTATTAAATTAGTAATTAGAATTCTAATTATTTTGAATAATATTTTACGAATTTCATTTACAAATCAATTTAGTTTATATTTTAAAGAAAAGATACCAAAATACACGGCTCGGTTAGAAGATCCTGACAAAAAAGTTAGAAGATTCTTTCATTTATACGTAAGTTTGCCACTACAAAAATTTTCACGTGTAAAAGAATAAACTTCGAAGCGCATGTTAGTATAGCTGTCGATGACCCCAGTGGATCTTTAGGCGGAGATTTCGAACCACTCAACGAGACTCACAACAAAAACCCAACCATATTTCAAAATACCAATCCCACCGTCCGATTACCAATCCAACCGTTGATATACATTATCTACACTCTCGGATACGCACATCTTATATACTTACACTAATAAATCCCTGTTTCTTCACCATTTTTACTCTGGTCTCTGTTGAACTCCATATGCTGCTTCATCTCTGAGCTCCGCAGCAGATCCCAACCGCTATCCAATGGCGTCTCTCACCCTCACCACGGTTCTCTCTCCCACCTTTCCATCTCTCAGATCCCGTTCTTCCACTTTCAATTCCTCTGTTTTTCGTCCCCAAAACGTCTCCGTTTCACTACCCAGTCTCCTTAGAAGGACAATTACAACACCCAGTCTCAGTTCACTTCACTATTTGATTCCATCCAATGACTTCCCCAGAATCACTAAATCGGCTAGCTTCTTTACACCAACTAGTCGCGATTCTACCGTCAAAGCCTCGGCGGCGAGTGGCACTTCTTCCACAATTCCTGCGTCTCAGAAACCATGGCAAGGTGCTTCAATGAAGCCATTGATAGCTTCTATTGCTACTGGAGTTATACTCTGGTTCGTTCCCGTACCTTCTGGAGTATCTCGAAACGCGTGGCAACTTTTAGCGATTTTTCTTGCTACGATAGTCGGTATTATTACACAGCCATTGCCTCTTGGTGCTGTGGCTTTAATGGGTTTGGGAGCTTCAGTTCTCACTAAAACCTTAACTTTCTCGGCGGCTTTTTCTGCTTTTGGTGATCCGATCCCGTGGCTTATTGCTCTCGCTTTCTTCTTTGCTCGGGGATTTATTAAGACTGGACTTGGAAATAGAATTGCGTATCAGTTTGTATCTTTGTTTGGTAGTTCGACGTTAGGGTTAGGGTACAGTTTGGTGTTTAGTGAGGCTTTGTTAGCTCCGGCAATTCCTTCGGTTTCGGCTAGAGCTGGTGGGATCTTTTTACCGTTGGTTAAGTCTCTCTGTGTTGCTTGTGGTAGTAATACTGGTGATGGAACGGAGAAAAAGTTGGGGTCTTGGTTGATGCTTACTTGTTTTCAGACTTCGGTGATTTCCTCGGCTATGTTCTTGACGGCTATGGCGGCGAATCCATTAAGTGCGACTTTGACTTTTAATACGATTAAGCAGACTATTGGGTGGACTGATTGGGCCAAAGCTGCAATTTTGCCTGGTTTTGTCTCGTTGCTTGTTGTACCGTTGCTTTTGTATATTGTTTATCCGCCGTCTGTGAAGAGCAGTCCCGATGCGCCTAAACTGGCCAAAGAGAAGTTGGAGAAAATGGGGCCGATGAGCACCAACGAGATTATTATGGCTGGGACTCTGCTTCTTACGGTAAGAAAATCTTTATCTTTGACAGGTTTTCACACTGTATTACACTTTTGGATTGCATTTGTGGCGTATTTAGGGTTTTCTTTACGGCAACCGTTGTGAATCCAATGAAGGATTTAGAAAAGTTAGGATTGATACTTTTTGGTGGACCTTATATTTGAGTATCGATATCGTGAAATTCCTCTTTTTCATGACAACTGAATTTAGAATGAGGTGTTAGGCAGTTATGCTTGGGTTTTTATCTTTATAGCACCCTCATTTTTTTTCTTAATTTAGGACCCTTTCAAGTTATTAACTTGTTGCAATCGATTTTCTATTTTTATTTCGACACAGTTTATTCCACTATATATATGTCATGGCTTGAAAAAGACTATTCCTCCCCACTAAAAAGAGCGATTGAGAATCTCGATAACCTAAACAAAAATGCAGAAGTGAGCCCCCTAGCCAACACTTTTTGAACCTTGAATTAGTCAAAGCAAAAATGATGATAAATAGAAGGAAAGGAGACCAGAAAGATACACAGACGACTTTACTATAGTATAGGTGGGATGTTTTCGTGAGCAGCAAGCTGCAGATTTCCCCTTATTTGGACACATATATACCTCAAAGTATACATATTTCTTCCCTGGCATGAACATAGAAAATGGGTACTTTGAGGCATAATGGAGAGCCCATGTAATGACATAAGATGCTGGTTTTTTTGCAATGCTGAAACTTGATTGTGCACCTGTTGGTCTTTCACTTGTTGAGATGGAATCACTTGCAATTCTCGATTCATTTTTGAATTATATTTGTTAAATAGTGTTTAGTCTAAGAAATTTGGCTTTTCTTTTCCTTTAATTATGCTTTTGCTAAAATATATGTACCAAATTTTTGGTCTTGGGATCGAGTTCACATTTTCTCATCTCATGCTCTCTCTCTCTCTCTCTCTCTCTCCTAGTGTGACATATACATGCACTTAAAGTGCATTATAATACCTGCATTTTTATGGTTCATTCATTAGTTATCCACCATGAATATTTGTTGAACAATATTTTTCATGTTCTGCACAAAAACTCTGTCACTATTTGTTTATCATGGCATAGGTTGGACTTTGGATTTTTGGAGGGGTGTTGAATGTGGATGCTGTTACTGCTGCTATTCTTGGACTATCTATTCTTCTTATTACAGGCGTTGTGACATGGAAGGAGTGCTTAGCTGAAGCAGTGGCCTGGGATACCCTAACCTGGTTTGCTGCTCTAATTGCAATGGCTGGTTACCTCAACAAATATGGCCTTATCTCCTGGTTTAGCCAAACTGTAGTCAAGGTTAGTCTTTCTTTCCCTTCTTGCAGGCACATTTTTCTCAATGTTATTGAACTTGTTATAAGATGTAATTTTCCGATATAGATGAGCATATGCTTGAACTTATTTATTATAAATTTTATGAACTTGCATAGCATACTCTCCTTCCTTGCATTAAATTGGTGCCTTCTAGTAATATGTATTGATGCTCATTAATAGTAATCCTTTTATGCAAAACAGTTATCTAGAAATTGCAATTCTACGGAAGCATTACAGTATATATTATTGGGCCGCAAAAAAGGAAAGGACAATGCAGTGATAAATCTTATTTATCATCTAAATCATGAGTATTTTTCCTTGCTCATGTATTTTGGAGAGTCCCTTTGTTTTTGGTTTATGCATTTTGCTATAAGGTCCATCTGTGCCCATTGAATAATAGCTGTACTGCTTGTCGTCTTTCATCAGACCCTTAATCCCTGTTTTGTACATAGCACTTTACCATAATAATAGGAAAACTTGAGAACTATAGTAGTTAGCAACGTTTGTTGTTCAGCAGCCATACGTGCTATTTCTCCGTAATGTCTTGTCAGCTTAGTCACTCTGCTAATACATTACCTAAATGAGGGTTAGCTCTATTTGATTGAATTTATGTAAATTAGTGACTTACTGATCTGTTGATTCTTGATAACATAGCATGGCAGGTTATGAAATTTTGATTTGGAAGTAAATTTGTTACGGAAATGTGTTTTTTTTTTAATATTAGAATATCTAATAGCAACCGTTTTGCTGGCTTTTCAGTTTGTTGGTGGACTTGGTCTCTCATGGCAGTTATCTTTTGGCATTTTGGTTCTTCTATATTTCTATTCGCATTACTTCTTTGCCAGTGGAGCTGCTCACATTGGTGCAATGTTTACTGCCTTCTTATCGGTCGCCAGCGCCCTTGGTACTCCACCATACTTTGGGGCTATGGTCCTTGCATTCCTTTCCAACCTCATGGGTGGTCTTACCCATTATGGTATTGGGTCAGCACCTGTTTTCTACGGTGCGAACTATGTTCCTCTCGCCCAGTGGTGGGGCTATGGATTTCTCGTATCTGTTGTGAATATTATTATTTGGCTTGGCTTAGGAGGAGTTTGGTGGAAGTTCCTCGGCTTATGGTGAGGGGATTATGGAAATTTTCCAAACCTAAATTATTAATCACATTTACTATTTTTGTTAACCTTAAGTACAGTTTTCTTTTTTTGAGGCGGGGTGCTTCAATCTATATGTTGATTCTTTTACATGGAAATAATACAGCCTCCAGTTGAGACTTCGAGATAAAAGATTGCTATAGTCCTTACTGTGTTGTTTCAGAGCAGATATTTGAAATTGCTCTTGAAATTTGACACGTCAAGGACAATTTATATTTCATGACGTTGGTTAGTTGTATGCTTAGATTACCTACTTTTATGTTGGAAAATTACCGTCTATGTTGGTTTCTTAAGCATACTGCAAGGACTTGATCATGCCAATATGTTGAAAACCATCATCCTCAAAACCATTATATGTAAAAGCATTGTTGCGAATATTTGTTACATGGAACAAGACTCATTAGTCGCGGGCAATTCGTGCAGATTCTGTTGATCATAGATCGTATTGTGTAAACCTATTTATGAGTATGCTACCTTGGTGTTACATTCACTGGGTTCAAGAATCATTTTTAATAGAGGAAAATAATATAAAAGACACTCTTGGAAACAAACTGGTTGATATGTAAACAAAAACACCTGAGACTGAGAACATTTGTAGGGGGGAAGAAAAACAGATTGACTACAGTACAAACACTGAAGTTGAAGTAAATCATCCAATCATTTCTGAGCTTGAGTCATCAGAAGGCCAAATCACAGTCTCTATAAGCCGTTCACGCATCAACTCCAAATTCTCATCAGAGATGAATTTATATATTTCAGCATGATCACATTTCTACATAACATCAACACCGAAGTTCAGAAACTTTTAGATTAATGACCAATTCCACTACGACCAACAACCATTCCAAAGTGAAGGAGTTTGAATCCTTTACCCCTTATTTTCGATTGGCCTAAAATTTAGGAAATTGCTATTTCCGGACCATAAAAAACTAAAGTTAGAGCAATTGATAATTCAAACTTACAGTTTAATACCTATGTATTTATAAAAACAGAAACTTTGCTCTAGCATTAGCAAAAACTGCTCCGGTAATATGGCTATCAAAATTTAAGGCCTAAAATTTTTCAGTTCTATGAGCTCTTTTGAATGTTGTTGGAAACGGTTTGAAAAAAAACTTTTGAATCTATTACCTTGATCCATTTACCATAGAGATGAAGCCGAGTGACCATCACTCTTTCAGCAAGTTCCTGCTTTTCCTGGTAATTAGCCAGCATATGTATACCACTTTAAGAAAATAACCTCACTAATATATCATAATTTAGTGGAACCTAGATTTTTTAGGTCCAAAATATATAAAGATTTCAGATACCAAACTATAAAAAGATAGTGGATAATACCTTCCCAAGCGTGCGGATGAATAGCTTACCATCTCCTCCAGGTTTGTTTCTTACAACAAAACTGTTCAAATTCAAAAGAAAAGGTAGGTTTAGATTCTACTCTTAAAATTTTATATTGCATTAGTTAAGTTTGGTGCTAAGTGACCATACAATTATTTACTTAAAGCCTTAAACTGCCAATAGGTCAAGACATAATGAAGATACTAAACATAATAGCTGTAGTTGCAATCTATACTGTAATTTGGTTGAAATATGGTTTTGTTGTTAGAGGTAATACACCACATTTAATTAAGCACAATATTATGATAGAGTTTTTAAGAATTTTGTGTTATTTAAAGTGTCTCAAACGAAACCATCAGTGTAGTATTCTCCTAATTATATTAGGATTGCAATTTGTTATTCAATATGATAATATTTCTATTAAAATAGGATTCTTCAGAGACACACACGTAACTCAGAGATGACAGAGATGATATATAACTACCGATAATGCTGTAAGACAGCATTAGTAAAATCCAATATCGTTTTTTTTTGGAACCATATAGATCATTACGAAGTCAAAGCCATCAATGTTCTGAATACATCCTTTTGCAAGGTCTCTTAGATTGTGTGAATAGCTATCAGCTTTGCTATTCTTTTGTTGATACATTTCAGTAACGTTTGTTAAGATTTGTCAATTATTATTAATTTTGGTTACTGATTTTATTTATAGAGATATTTGGGTGTGTTTGAAGATTTGGTTTTTGGGGTGAAATTTTTTTATATAAGTGTTTGTAATCTTCGTTTGATTATTAGTTGATTTTCTTTGGTATGTGTCAATAAAATAAATTTTTTACAGTGAAATATTTAATCATTTAAATTTTTGTATCATTTATCATTCTATTGTCTGTTATTTTATCTTAATTCAATATTATTTATTTTTGTAATCCAAAATTGGTTCCTGATTTATGTTTTCGCATTTGTTAATTTATAACAAAATGATATTAGAGCTTTAGGTTCATATGTTATTTGTTTAGGACTAATTAAGTTTGTTATTTTGGATTTTTTGAGCTTATGATTATTTTATTGGTTTTTAAATTTTGGAGTTGTGCTCATGTAGATTTAATTTTAGGTTTTTTTTGTCATGTCGACAAAATATGAAATTGAAAAATTCAATGACATGAATGATTTTGCTCTTTGGTGTTTGAAATGTGGGTTTTATTGATTAAAAATGACTCGTTAAGATACTTGAAGGCAAAAATAAATTATAATGAAAATTATACTTGAAGGCAAAGATAAATTATAATGGAAATTATCTTACAAGAAAAAGTGTTTTGATAGAAAATGTTATTAGTTCGATTCATTTCCCTTACTTGATGAAGTTATGTACGAGGTTGGTAGTGAGAAATCCATTGAGTTTGTAGCTTAAAATGATGAGTTTGTATACGACCAAGTCTTTGATTAATCAATTATATTTGAAGCAGTGTTATACACATTTAGAATGTCAAAAAGTATATATTTATAGGATCATCTTGATGAATTTACTAAAATTATTTATGATTTGAGAAATGTTGGTGTTAAAATTGATGATGAGGATAAACACTTAATTTTGTTATGTTTTTTACCTCTTTATTTTAAACATTTTGTTGATACCATATTTATGAACGAGACATTACTTCCTTATAGGGTGTTAGAGCAGCTTTGAACTTTAAAGAGTTGAAAAAAAGTGTCTGCAAGTGACAATTATAATAACAGTGATTTGTTTGTTAGACGTAGAACTAAAAAAAACTCAAACAATAATAGAGATAAGTCTAAATCCAAGAAAAATGATAAATGCAACTATTACGATTAAGATATGCATCAGAAATCAAGTTGTCCTAGACTCAAAAATAAAAATAAGTCTACCACAATGTCTCCTACAAATAATAATATTGTTGGTGTTGCAATAGTTTTTTTTTATGGTAGTATTATTTTATCAGGGTCAATTGGTTCTCCATAAGATTGGATTCTTAATTCGGGTTACACTTGTCAAATGTGCCCTAATAGGGATGATTTTCTACTCATTAATCTATTGATGAGGTTGATGTCTTGATGAAAAATAATATGTTCTATAAGGTTGTTGATATTGGTATAATTTGAGTTAAGATGTATGATAATATTGTTAGAGCTTTAAAAGATGTTTTCCATATGCTAAATTTGAAAATGAACTTAATATCTTTGAGTACTTCTGACTCGCAAGGCTATTAATATTTAGCTAAAGGTGGAGTATTAAGAGTTTGTAAGGATGCTTTTGTTGTCAAAAAATGACAATTACTTCGTGATCTCTATGAACTTTAGGGTAGTACATTTGTTAATGATGCTTCAGTTTCGTCCTCGCCATATTTGGTTTCAGATATTGCTCGTTTTTGTCTTATGGATGAGATAGAGATGCCTACTTTCAAAATGTGAGGTTTGTTTAGTGGTCAAAAAATTAAATGTTTTAAGACCAACAATGATTTATTATTTTAGAATACTCAATTTGTTAAGTTTTATCAAACAAGTAGCATAATGAGATACCGTACTATATTTAGTACACCACATCAACATGGAGTTATAGAACATTCAAGTTTGTCTCTTTTGGCCAAGAGCATGTTCAGGCTGTTTTGGGTAGATCATTTTAGAATGAAGCTTTTAATGTCTGTTATTTAGTGAATTGATTTTCGTTAACTATATTTGTGTTAAATACTTTTTTTGAGAAAGATGAGTATGTTTTGGTAGGAAAAGGCCACGATGTTAGTAAGCAGGTAGAGTTTGAGAATAGATATGCTAGTAAAATGTAAGTGAACATTTCCATTTTACCTTTAATGGAAAATTTTGAAAACTTAAATTATTCTATGAATGATTTAGCATTGAAGCAACTAAAGAATACATATAGTATTGTAATCGTTAAAAGGAAAGTTTTATATCTTTATTGGCTCTGCATTAGTTCATTTGTTTATTCGTTACCCTTTTGTTATGATATTTCATATGCTAGTACCATTAGTAATTTATTATATGCTATGATTTGTACTTCGCCGATAATTCACGTGTAGTTTGTGATGCAATTTGTTTTATGAGCAAATTTCGCAAAGGTCCTTTTGAAGTTATGAAATAAAACTTGATTGGTTGAATTTTGGCTTGGATTTTTGTAGAAGTTTTACTACTAGTTATGATGTTATTGGATTTGTGGACTTTGTTGGTAATTTTATTGAATTTTTTTAGAGAAATTGTCTTTGTTTCTTATTGTGATATTAGTTTAAAAACAATTTTATACCCTAGAATTGGTTTGTCTATTATAGAAACAAAGTATATTGCAATAATAGAAGTAATAAATGTAGTTTGTATACAATAAAATATTTCTAGTTTATTTTGTGATGATCAGATTTCAATAAATTTAACTAATAATATATATAATAAAAATATCAAACATTTTAATGTCAGATATTATTTTATTGGTGACATTATATCTTATGGTGGTATCATCGTAAAAAAATAATCATTTTAAAGACTCCAACAATTGTGTTGAAAAAGAGTATTCGCGTTGACAAATTCAAACATTGCTCGGAGTTAATTAGCATTTGTAGTAGATAATTGTAGTTTGAGATTTTGTAAAACTACTTAATGATATTTTGAGGAATTTCCTACTTGAAAAACTAGGTTCGGTTTTTAACTATATCAAATAAAACCATCAGTGTAGAGCTATCAGCTTTGCTCTTCTTTTGTTGATGCATGGTATATTTGTTGGTGTGTGCTAAAGCAATTAAGCGGAACGAAATCTTTCCGATGGAGTAAAACATGGAGGCATGACAATGATATTAGTGGAGTATGCCTGGATGTGCGGAGTTTTATGGATATTGTTTAATTTTCGTTTTCCTTATATACATTGTAAACTCTTGTAAAAACAGAACAGAAATATTAATGAAATATACATGATAATTATCAGAGAAACACATATTTTGACATGGTATCAGAGCAAGTTATTGATGAGTAATAGAATTACCTACCAATTACGTTACTGCGATTCGATTTACGTGGCCATTTCGATTTACGTGGCCATTTCTTTGATTTGTGGCCATTTCTTGATTTACGTGGCCATTTCTTTGATTTACGTGGACATTTCGATTTACGAACAATCTGTGACTCGATTGCATATACACGAGAGCAGCGACCTCGTAGTTATGTTCGGTTTGTTTTCCCAGAAAAAAGCGATGGTGGAGCTGAGTTTTACGCCTCATGACACTTGAAACGCAGCAACATATATTTTGTGGGTTGTCTCTGTAGGCAGTAACCATACTGTTTTTTTTCCTAAGCTCGGACAAGCTTGGAACGAGAAGGAAGCTACCTGAGGGCGTGTAAATGATGAGTTCTTTGTGAAACCATGAGAAGAAGAAGAAGTTGCTGTTGAGGAACGCGAAGAAGTTGGGCGAGAGCAGAAGAAGGCTGCGTGAATTTGGTTGAGAGAAGAAGTTGCGCGAAGTTGGGTGAGAAGAGGCGCACGAGCTTGGAATTTTTCTTAGGGTTTGGAACGCGAGAAGAAGGCTACTGTGCCTTTCCCGGAAAAAGCCATGGCTAGCTCGGAAGAAGGCTGCCTTGAGAGCTAACGCTCGAGAAGAAGGCAACGCCTTGAGAGAGCGCACTCGGAAGAAGCCTTGAGAGGAAGACGCCGCTTGCGAGAATGAGAAATTAGGGTTAGGTTTAAAAAGTTTTTTGTTTCATTTATATAGTGGCTATTTTGTAAAAAAAAAAAAAGGAAAAACGCAAGGAAAAAAATTTTAGATTTCATGGCGGAATCTAGAGATTTAACTACCAATTTCATGTTGGAAGATTTGGCAGAAAATGACGGAAGTTCTAACCGGAGCTAAGCGTCTCCTGACCTCCGGCTTGAAGCGTCGGCATTGCCCCGATTAGTATCGAGTTGGGAGGATCCGACTATGCCTTGTGGTCAGGGTGGTAGAGATGTATATCTCACAGCGAAAGACAAGCTGGGATATATCAATGGGGAATTTCCTGACCTGCTGAAAGCAGGCCCACTCATTCGGGAGATGGTAGCTGAAAATGCCATTGTTAAAGGGTGGTTGATCAATTCGATGGACCACTCCTTGATTGCAAATTTTATTCGATTCCCATTGTGAGAGACCAAGTTTGGGATTACTGCCCATACCACTCTTGTGATGTACGGACACGTCTCGAGTGTATGATCTTGTGAGTCGAGTTACTCGTACGAAAGCAAGCGGTGGATCCATTGAAAAAATACTACAATGACATGAGGGTTATGGCGTGAAATTGATTTCAGTCGTCCTAATCGATGGGTGTGCGATTGATATACAAAAATACAGCTCAGTAAATACGGGAAGATCGAGGTATATACCCACTCGATGGACTTGATGATAGGTTGGATAAAACTCGAAGTGATGTGCTTGAGATAAAACCATTTCCTACGGTGGAACAAGCACATGTGGATTCATCGCGGGGGAAGAGGAGTCGAGTGACGGTGATGATCACGGGTGTAGATACGACACCGGAGGCAGGTTATGGCTTTTAAAGGGGTCGAGGACACCAATCTAATGCTGGCAAGGACCTTGTGGGTGGCAGAAATCCACGGAAATCCGCTCTCTTGACATGAAATGTGGCCGTTGCGGAAACTCCCGAAACCTGCCGTGAAAATTGTTTCAAACTACGTGGGTATCGAGAATGGTGGAATGATCTTGACACGGAAGAAACGGGACACCGGCGGGCGGCTTGTGTGGCTACCAATAATGCCTCGTATCCTCGGCTTCTCGGTAGAGATCTTTGGGATCAGGTATTTCTGGTAAAGCATTTCACATCTCTACTCGTAGTGCTAAGAGGATTGGATTACCGGACTGCGGGGCTACGAGATCACGTGACGTTTGACGACGATCATCAGTCTGACCCGGCCGAGACGGAGTCGTGTTTGCGATCTGAATGGGGTCGCTTATCGATTACGGGAGGCTGGAACCGGTGACCTTATCTCCTTCGTTATCATTATCTAATACTTTGCTTCTGCCTCGAAGCCAGGCTAATGTACGTAAGTCGGGTCCTTGACTTTTCAGCTGTAGTATTGATGTGCTACACTTTGCTTGCTACACGGGATATTACCTTGAGGAGATCATTGGGCGTGGTACTAGGAGAGGAGGGCTATATTATGTGGATGACCTTAGGATTCGGGAAGAGCGATCACGTTCTGACATCACATTGGTAACAAGGAGCAGCAGTTGGCTATGTCATCGTAGATTTGGGCATCCATCGTTCGGGTATTTAAAACCTCTCTAGGTTTATTTTCAAATATCACACATTCGGATTTCAAATGTGATACTTGTATCCTATGCAAAAAGTCATGGGCGTCTTATCTATGAGCGTGAATAAAAGTGTAGCTCGCTTTTGCTTTGGTACATTCGATGTTTGGGGACGCTTCCCGGTCGTTACGTCGTGGTCATCGTTGGTTTGTTATTTTTGTTGATGATTGTACACGAATGACTTGGCTTTGCTACCGAACATAAAGATGAAGTATTTGCTACATTTCACATGTTTCACGCCATGGTTGAGACACGATTTTGAAAAAATTAAGATACTTAGGCACGATAATGGAGGGAATATGTTGTCGACAATTTCGGACATACTTTGACAACCGTGGTATTCTCGGCGAAACACTCGTGTTCCATGAAACCCCTGACGAGAATGGGGCTGCGGAGAGAAAAATCGGCATATTTTAGAAACGGTTCGGGCGCACTAATCGGTGCGCGCTATATGCCAATAAATCTTTGGGTGATCTTTGTTACTACGGTGTGTATCTCTTGAATCGAATGCCATGAGACCTTACAATTTCGAGACTCGTTAAAAGTGTTATACGATCATCTTCCTTTGCACTACTATTTTTGATGCTTAGCCATACAGAATCTTTGGATGTGTTGTTTTTGTCCACCTCGTAAAAATCAACGAACTAAGTTGGATCAGTGTCTTTGTCGGTGTGTATTCTTAGGGTATGGTGTACAAAAAAGAGAATGCAGATGTTATGATCCAATTACTTGCAAGACAACCTTATACTACCGTGGATGTCACTTTCCTCGAATCGAATATTTTTCCCATCGCGGTATCGATTCCCTTTCTTGGGAGGAGATTATGGTGAAGAACGAAATTGGATTGATGTTGAAATATTAGAACCTGAAGTCAATGACATACTCGGATCGTGCCAATAATATGGAGGAGCCGGTATCTCCCCGGGCCCAGAACTTGAACTTAGCGGCGAAGGTGAAGTAGTACTTGAATCTCCAGGAAGATGAAGTGGTTGATGTACCCTGATTCTGCAGTACCCCGATGATCCTCACTGCTGAGAACGCTCACGAGGTAAGCTATCTATCACTGCAGCTGCTGGTAATGCTATAGATACATCTGTTGGTTATGTTTTACCTTTTCGAGACACGATCGAGGTAAACCTCGAATCGATACTCACAGAAAGAACGACGTGCCGAGTATCGATAGCAAATTATGTATCTCTTCGAGGTTGCTCGAGAACCTATCGGGGCATTTGCCTGGCTTTCTCGCAGTGTCCAATTAGGAGTAGCATTGAAGAAGCCTTATCGATCCAAAATGGACTGGTATAAAGAGGAATTTGAGCCTTACGGAGAAGAATAACAATGGGTGTTAGTGAGTTGCCTCGAGGAGGAAGATGGTAGGGGTCAGTGGATTTTCTCCATTAAGTATAAACGGATGGGTTGGTTGATCGTTACAAGGCGAGGCTTGTAGCAAAAGGATATACGTAAACATGGGATAGATTATCAAGAAACCTTCTCCCTGTGGCTAAACTAAAAAGCGTGAGAGTTTGTTATCTCTTATGACAAATTTAGATTGGCCGTTGCACTGACTTGACGTGAAGAATGCCTTCGCTTCGTGGCGACCTTGAAGAAAAGAGATTTACGTGGATATCCCATGGATATCTTGTTACATCGAGAAAAAAAGCGCATGTAAATTACAACGAGCGTTGTATGGTAAAACAATCACCTCGGCGTGGTTTGGTAGGTTGAGTTGTAATGAAGAAATATGGGTTCCAGCAAGCTACGTCGTACTCTTTTCCTAAAACATAGATTAGGGAAGATAATAGCCATATAGTCTATGTAGGGAGCATGATCATTACAGGGGGGATGATAAAGAGAAGAAATCTCTAAGCTTGAGAACAAGCTGTCAAATGAGTTTGAAATGAAGAACTTAGGAGGGCTCAAATACTTCTTAGGTATTGAGGTAGCAAAGATCAAAACAAGGCATATGTCTTTCCCGAAAGGAAATATACTGCGGACCTACTTGCGAGGGCGGAATTTACTAGATGTAAACACATGTCGATATTCCAATGGTTCAAAATCATAAACTCGGAGAATATGTGGACAGTACCGGCGGATAAACGGAGATATCAACGGTTAGTAGGTAAACTCGTATATTTATCTCGTACTCGACACGGTATTTGCTTATCTTTGTGAGTGTCGTGAGTCGGTTAAATTACCTTTGCCCAGTGAAGACCATATGGATGCGGTCATGCGAATACTTCGTTGCCAAATCCTCGCAGGAAAGGACTTATGTTTTCAAAGAATGGTCGATTGGAAGTCGCTTGGATATCTGATTAGAGGGCGAGAATATGAAGGATAGGAAATCTACTTTGCTGGGTACTTTACTTTCGTGGGAGGCAATCTTGTCACGTGGAGAGCGAAGCAAAATGTAGTTGCCTTATCAGTCTTGAATTTCGAGGAATGGTCGAGGAATATGTGAGCTCGCTTTGGTTGAAAAAACTTCTAGCGAGATTGGTGTTGCTCACAACTTTCTGAAATGAACTTATTTTGTGATAACAAAGCGGCCAATTGCCATATCTACAATCCAGGTTCAACATGATCGCACGAAACGCGTTGAAGTGGATCGGAGACTTCATCAGAATCTTGAAGAAAAGATTATTAGGCAATTTTGTTAAATCGAGAAGATCGATTGGGCGATATCTTCCATGAAAATGTGTCTGTGAGGCTTACACAACTCAACGACAAGTTGGGCATAAAGAGACATATATGCACAACTTGAGGAGAAGTGTTGGTGTGTCTTCAAAGCGGTGGCGGACCGCGAAATCTTTCGATGGGTAAAACATGGAGGCAGACAATGATATTAGTGGGCCATAAAACACGGATGTGCAGGTTTTATGGATATTGTTTAATTTTCGTTTTCCTTATATACATTGTAAACTCTTGTAAAAACAGAACAGAAATATTAATGAAATATACATGATAATTATCAGAGAAACACATATTTTGACAACAACTTCCGGTAAGATTTGCCAATTGTTCTTACTTTTGGTTACTACTTCTCTTCGTAGAGATATCTGGGTGTATTTAAGGATTTGGTTTTTGAAGTGATTTTTTTTGTATATTAGTATTTATGTTATTTATTTGATTATTAGTAAAAATTCAAACCAATTAAATATTTATATTATCTATTATTTATGGTAATCTATTATTATTTATTTATTTTTACCATATAAAATTGATTCCTGAAATTTGCCAATTTACAACATTATAGATGTATCCACTCATTGTGTTAGGTTAAACATTTGAAGACAAAATTCCTTATTTTCTTTCCAAGCCAATTACCAACAGGGAAAATCATGTATCAGACCATTTCTTTAAAATACAATTTCATGAGACTAAGGATAATTAGAACGGGAATATGAACAGACTTACTCATAAAACCACCTATATTGAGTTGGGTTCATCTCATACAGCTGGCTTAGAACAGTCCTCACAGCCTTGTATGTGAAATAGTTGAGAATTTGCTGCAAGCATATGATCATTTTCGTGAGCTTAATCACTTTGGGAGAGAATACAACATACATTAGACAATAGTGAAGCATGATCAAAGCAACAGACAATAAAAGTTAAATGCAGAAGTATCTCAAATGAAAACACAGCCCCTTCCCCAATCTTTGTTTATTCTCTGTTCATAATATGGTTTTGGCTCCGTCTCAAAAATAGAACGATTGTGAATTGATTCATTTTTAACTCCCGATAAACATTTAACATGTGTTCATCTTAAAACATAAACACCTGTTTGTACCATAAGATAAACATGACCAACGTTGTAGAATAAAGGACATTAGTCCCACAATATTGTCAAAATAGGATATGCAAAATGTGACAACAAAGTTTTAATAGGGAGATATAGAGATAAAAGTTAACAGGGGTCCCATTTTTTAGTTTATGTTAATCTATTCGTATAATTTATAAATATAAATATAAGAAATTTTATTTTTAAGATTAAAATACATGATATTAGTGCTCATTTTTAACACTTATAAACCTAAATATACTTAATTTTCATGATAACAAAAACTACACTGAATCAAAACTACCCATTTTTTTTTATCTAAATGAGACAATTGCTATCCCTATCTAAACCAAAATGGTGACATATTGAAGTTTGGGACAAATCTACTATTATCTCCTAGAAAAAATTTGGTGAGAAATTCGTGATTTAGTGACTAATTCACATATTATACCAATATAATACTAAAAAATGAAAATACACTCAATTCATAAAGCAAATAAGAAATCCTATAAGTACTCAAATCTGCGGAAAATGTTACACTCGAGAACCACTTGAGGTATAAAAAGAAGTATCTCATTCTAGATTTTCGTACATGACATACAAATCTCTCACCGTTTTAACATCTTCAAAACTGTCTTCGTATTGACCACCAAGTTCATTAACGATTCTAAACCTCTGATTCTTCTTCTGTTTCCTGGAACTCTGATTGACAATACCTTCCCGAAGAACTTTAACAGAGAACCACCAGTCATGTCCAGAATCAATAAAAGAACTGTTCAACTCCAAGGACCCAGCTGGCTTCAAAATACGCTTCTGGGTATTTGGATTTCTCTGCAAAACCAGATCTCCACCACCTTTGAGATTCATATTAGTTGTAGGCAAAGTACCCACGCACAAACATGGACTAGTATGTGAGTCCACCATTGATGAACCCACAATTGATAAAGTCCCCACCATACTTTCTTAATTACTATCTATCTAAGCTCTGTAAAACACGCTTAATTCTTGTAATGGAAATCAAGCAAATTAGCGTAACCAAATTAACACACAAGATCAAATTTTGATAATGGAAATCAAGCAAAATAGCGTAACCAACCAAGAAATGTGAAGAAACAACAACTGGGTATCACATTAGATTGGAGATTAATCAGATATTCTACTCTAAGATTGACGAACTTTCAATTTGGGAATGGATACAAACTGCAAAGGAAGAGTATGGTTCAAGGAAGGTAAAGTGTGAAGAGTAATGTGACGGTTTTTTAAGGTGTGTGAATCTTAATCTTACCCAAACAAAGTTTTGAGGTCCAAAATTCACAGGTTTCGGCTGAAGGAACGAAAACCATACCATTTTGCTTTATTTTTCCAAATTTGTAATGTCTACCCACATGTCAGTGGTACTGGCACAGATTCTCCAAATCGGTAGGATTCTTAACACGTGTGAGAATCTTCTTCGTTGTGTTCAAGCGTGTCTAAATTATTTAGTTGTTTTTATAACGGTATAAACCTGTATTAAGGTATGGTAGATAATAAGGGTAAACATATCTTACTATTATCATAATAATATTTTTATTTGAAAATATTAAATTATGATATAAATATTTATTTATTTAATATTAACATTTTTAACCCTAAAAATATAATATAACTATTATGTATACAATATTATAATATAGTAAGTGAAATAGTTTTATTTTTAATATATATATATAAGTTTATCACATCTTAAGAAAACGGTGAAGATATAGTTTTTTTTTGTATATTTAAAATCATTTTATTTTTATAAATTAAATACATTAATTATTTATTTTAAAACTGGTATACATTTTATTCTTTCACTATTTCAAATCTGAACACCGTAATCCTTTTGAATTTTAAATATTATAAAAAATTTTATTAAAATTTTGAAAGAGAACAAGGCATACTACACGTGACCCCAATTTAAGGGGCAATGGCAATATTTAAAAAAAATAAAAAAAATTGTCCCAACCTTTGGATAATTAATAACTTCGTTCATCCTTATTCAAAATCAGAAAAATAAGAAAGAGATCTATGTTTCCAAACTAAAGAAGTCTGTGAGCGAGAAAACGAAACAACTCCTATATGTGAATCGTGAGTGTATCAACTTGGGTTCACATACACTCGTTTCTTATTAAGATATTGAGTAGTTAAAATCGAATTTAAGACTTGAAAACGAAAAAAAAATATGTTACTTTATTAATATTGATTTATTGTATATATCAATTAGTTGAAATTATAATATTTTAAACGAGAAATCTAAATAACTATCTTATAAATATGCAAACCTAAGTTCAACGGTAAATATTATATATACGATTGGGTTGAAAAGGTTTAGAATCAATTCAACTTAAAACTATTAAAAAATAAAAAGTAATGTTAAAGCATTTTTATTAATATAAATATATTGATCATCTTATTAAAAAATAAAATATATTTATCTTTTTAATGTTACATAATTATATCAATAATATTTTAACTCAAAGTATTAATTTCTTATTATTATTTAATCCTAAACGATATATAATCGGATAATTGGGTCAATTCGACTTCTTCTCACCTTTACGAAACTTTTTTACCTTTATTATTTTGCCACTAGGAAGGTTGGTAACCTTAAACTATTATTTAAAGTTGTATCGAGATCTATCAAACTCCTATTTAAGGTCGGTATCAATACAAGAAAAAAATAGAATCTTATGATATTGGAAATAAAATTAAGAAATAATTTAAGGAATAAATTAAGGAATGTTAACTTCTTAATTGAAGGAGTAAATTAAAGAATAAATCAAGGAGTAATCATCCTTAATTTAAGGATTAATTCAAGGAGAAAACAAGGAATCTTTAATCTTAAATTATTTCTTAATTTTATATTAAAGAATAATTTAAGGAGTAAATTAAGGATTGTTAACTTCTTAATTGAATGAGTAAATCAAGAATCTTAATTCAATGAGTAAATTAAGGAGTTGTCATCCTTAATTTAAGGATTAATTCAAGCAGAAAAATAAGAAATCTTTAATTCAAGGAATAAAACAAAGAATTTTTAATTGAATGAGTAAAACAAAGAATCCTTAATTCAATGAGTAAAACAAAGAATCTTTAATTCAATGAGTAAAACAAAGAATCCTTAATTCAATGAGTAAAACAAAGAATCCTTAATTCAATGAGTAAATCAAGGAATATTTAATTCAAAGAGTAATTCAATGAGTAAATCTCCTTATATATAGCTATAGAATTGTAATAAAAATATGAAAGAAATAATACAAATTTGAGAGAGCTTGTTTTATTTGAAAAAGCCTTTGGCTTTGGCGTGTTCAACACCAAATTTTCAACACATAATATGAACTATTGTATGCTAGAGTTATAAGCAAAAAATGTATAGTTTGTCAAAAGTTAGCTCAAAACAAAACAAAGTAAATTGAAGCAAATTGTAGCTAAAGACATCAAATTAATATTAAGACGTTGGTGTTATAGTCTTGCTCCTTGAAACTTTTTCAGATGGCATCTTAGGAGTTTTGTCTTTACTTCTTTTTATTCTTATGAATCTTATATAAACATTAAAATTATGCAATAAAGGTAAAAAGATATTAATAGCCAAGGTGAAGAGTTAAATTAGAAAACCTACAAGAATTAAAAATGTGTATTGTGAAATTGTACTCCAAGAATTTACTTGGTCATTAATACTACTTTGTTCGATTCCAATGTGAGATTGTAATTGAAATTGATTATGTTGTCAGCCTATGCATCCATCAATAGAAACAATATCATGTTATTAATATATAAGTAAGATAATAATAATTAAATTAATTAATTATTAATTAAAAGAACTTGTGATGGTATTGCTTCTTGTTGTTGATCTTGTACATTATATAGCATCTCATATGCATTTACAGTCACTATTGAATTCCCTGAAGTAGTTGCAATTGGTTCCTTCATCTTTTTAAGGCAAGTTTTTCTATATGTCTTTTCTTTCACATATTTTGCAACTAATAATAATCATATCAAATTTTCTCATTTTTGAAGGAGTACCACCTTTACCAGCTAAAATGACCTCAATTCTTTTCCTTTTCTTTTGTGCTTTCTCAGTTGCACAGACTTGTGGCTTGAATTTCTTGACATACTGCCTTGATTCTTAAAAATTGGAGGATGCACCTTCTTTCTTCAGACTGTCATGCACATACCTCATTGGATCCTCTTTATGCATAATGATGCACCTCATTGCATGTGCACATGGTATGCCACTCATTTTCCATGCTTTACAGGTGCAAGTCCTTTCATTAATGTCAACAGTCATTGTGTCATTAGTATTGAAAGTCGCTTCAAAAAAATAACCGCAATTGTAGTTAGCAATTATTGAGATTGAATCAGAATTATTTTTCAAGTATATTACCATTATTGAGGATCCTATATCATGATTCCTTCTTTATTGCTTCTAGAAAATAAATCTGTTCCTAATATATTTTATGATGTAGTCAAAAAGTGCAACCAAAGGCTTCCTTCCAACAAATCTTAATTTTTCAATCAAACTCTCTGTTACATTATTAGTCTAGCTATTACACTTAGTATGACACCTACAACATAATCAATTATTAATTAAAAATCATTTATTTATAAAAATAAATTAATAATTTTCGTAAATGTTAAATGTTACTTATAAAATGCTTTCCTCAAGTTTTTGGATCCTTGTATTTAAGCAACCACGTGGTAGAAGGCTCTTCATCTTTCTTCGTACATTACGTCAAAATAATACTTTAAAGTTAGTTAGTTAAATCGATTTTAAATTAAGATACTTTAAATTTAAAGTCGATTCACGCATTGAATATATTTTAAATTATGTATTTTTTTTACACATTTTATTCATTTTTTATTATACTCAGAACCTATATTCCATCATATAATAGCAGAAAAAACCAAAATATGATAAACAAATTTTAAATAATACAATTTAATTAAAAAATAAATATTAATTAATTACTTGAGAATTAAATTTATTACAAAAAAATAATTTATATACAATACATATATATATATATATTAACTTAAATTACAAATAAAATGATGTCATGTCTTTTATTATGTATTTTGTGATACTCCTACTTTATTTCAAGTAGAGTAAGCTTGGTTTGTGTAGAATCGCCATCATAATTACTAGAAAACTAGGCAAGAGAAATGAGATAAAGTTTAAACAAAAAATAGTTGATCCATATAACAATTTATTTCTCTAAATACATGAGCACATAAACATCTATCAAACAAACAGCCTAAACTTCAGAGACATGTGAATGTAGTCCTACTTAATTCTACATTATGACATCTAAGATTTTTTCCATTTTCTATTAATATCATTAAACATATTAAATATGTATTCAACCAATATATTTTAGATATTATTATATATGAATTTCTTAATTATTAGAATATATAACAAAGCATTATATAAAAATAAATACATAAAAACCAAACATAACAAATAAATACACATAAATATAATTATATTAGATTGATTGTAATTACTAATAATAATATGCCACATCATTTGAGTTAATTTCAAATTTAAGATATATAAAACAAAATTTATATAAATTTTTTTTGATGATTAATATTTTTTAAATAACTACACTACTTAAAATCTAAATTTTTAATAAGTATTATATTGTTGAATAATGTCTTTACCATTTCATATTAATAAAAATAAATAAATTAAAAACCAACCTTAAATCATAGTCATTCTCAACAAAATGATATAAAAAAGATTAAACATATAAATATATAAATTTGTTACAAATATTTCATAAAATTATTTAATATATTAGGAAAATTTATACAAAATCTACATAATAAAAATAATAACATATATAATACAAAAATTTATATACATAAATAATAACACGTAATATACAAAAAATAAATAAATATGAATAATAAGTGCGTAGAATTTATAGAAATACTTATAAGAATAAATGAAGTGACAAAATGAAGAAAAAAAAGTGATGTTTTGTAAGTGAGAAAATATGTATAATTTTTTTTGAATATTTCGCTAAAAAAATAAGAAATCTAGAAGAAAAATTAAAGAGGAAGAAAACCTATTAAAATATATTGGAATCGGTGGTCGAATGTGGTTGAAAAATGAGAAATAATGGAGTATGGAGTGCCGGTCGGTTTGGTTACAGTGCTGGAAAAATAAGTTTTGTTTGTAGATGGGGGAGAAAATAGAGAAAAAGAAAATAAGTCGGTTCTACGTGTCAACCGACACTACACGTGGATAGCATCGGTTGACATGTAGAACCGACGCTACACATAGGACATAGCATCGATCTTACGTGTCAACTGACGCTACATCCTATGTGTTTTAAGTCGATTTTTCAACGAATCGACTTAAAATTCATTATAAGTTGGATTTCTCCAAAAAATGATTTTAAATTTCGACTTAAATATCATTTTTTATAGTAATGATACTCTCAATATAAACTACAAATTTTGATCATGCTGTTGTTCTAGTAGCTGCAAGTAATGTTCAATACACCTTACACCTTTAGGTCTCTTCTTAAAGTTCTTAATGATATGGCAAGCACAATTTCTATGCTCTGCCATAAGAAGCAAGGTTTTTACAGCACTTAGGATGCCTAAGTGCTCATCAAACATAAAATTCCATCCTTCTCCTATTCCCATTTCAAGGTCTATTCTTAGTAAAGCAACAAACTAATTCCAAGTATCACTACTCTCTATTTCAACAACTGCATAAACAATGAGGTAGATGCCACCATTTGCATCTACACCACATGCTATTAGTCATTGTCCAATATAAACACCCTTCAAATGGCAACCATAAAGTCTTATGAACTTCTTACCGCACTTGAAACCTTCCTACACATCGCCCAAACTCACATAAAACCTTAAAAACTTACAAGTTTAATTTTAAAATTATTTTAAACTTTTTAGATTTTAAGAAAATAAAAATAAAAATAATACTGATGAATTTGAATTTGTACCTTTTAACTCTACTGTCCTTGTTGACATTTTGCATAATAATTATAGAATTGGGATATTTGTCAATAAATGTAGCTTGGTAATCTCTTAATAATTTTTCGTAATAGCATGAAAAACTATGATTTTCTTAAAAATTTAACAATCATCAAGAGCAATCCCGTATATGTAAAGAAACAATTAAATCTCTATTCATCATTTAAAATTATTACAAATTTGTTATATTTATTACCAATTAAAAGATTTATTTTTTAAAAAAAGTTAACACATATCTTACCATAAGTAATATAAATATAAATATATATGTATTCCTACCGTTTATTAGGATCTACTTTTATTACTATGAATCTAAATTGTGTTTGATTTGATTAAGTTTTAACATTTGGTTTTTTAATCACCCATTTATTTAAAATATTTCAAAAATAACTCAAATAATGACCCCCTTCTTCTCAAATTTAAAACTTTTATATTTAAATTTCAAATTTTAATCTTCTTTTTTTCACAATGACCACACACCACTTTCTTGTATCTTCTTTTTCAAAAAATAAAATAAAATTTAGAATATAAAAAAGAAGAATAAGCATTAAAACAATTAAAAAAATGAAATTATGTTTTCTATAAAATAATTAAAAAAGAATACTCATGATACTTAAATATGTACCAATTTTTGTACTTATATTATTTATATTGTAATATATATTAATATTATTTAAAAAATAAATTATTTTTTTAAAATTTAAAATAATTATAACACATAATATAATAAAAAATATAATTATAAAAATAATTACAAAATAAATGATATTAATATTTCTCGATAAATAAATAAATAAAAACACAAAGGCTTGCCTTGATCCAGATAAAAGATACTTTGGGTTGAGGAGGATTAAATACGAAACGAACTAACAAACTACGCCGGTTCAGCAAACGTAGAAAGATATATTGAAGGGGATTCCCTACGAAACGAACCGGTCCCAAGGTCAAGGCAGAGAGTCCAGAGTTGCCGCAGCAAAAGAAGAAAATCAATAGATAACAGATATGTTATACAGAGGAGGGTATGTGACTTTTTCTCCTAATCAATTTCCATTCTAATTTCTTGCCCGAATATGCACTCGCCTTTATTCTGATTTTGATTCATATCGTTTATTTTCTGTATCTTTGAGCTTTTTTTAGTTTTTAATTGGAAAGTCTTATCAATTAATCCCGCAATCTTTATTTATTCCCTGTTCATTGGGATTAATTCCGATTTTGCATAACTTTGCAGTTCAATAGTTATACATTGATAGGTCATTTGGTCTGGATTTAAAAGTTTTATAAAAAACAATAGTAGGCCACAGTTGAAGATTTTAGAAGTAAGAACTACATATACTAGTTCATGGATTTTTTTAGAAGTAAGAACCCATCTTTATTTTACTGCCCGTTTGGATATCCTTTTCTTAGAAGTGGTTTAAAATGAATTGGTTTGACTAAAAGCTGCTTTAAAGAAACAGCTAGGTATTTGGTATGAAAATGTTAGAAGTGGTTTTCAGTGGCATTTCCTAAATATTATAGGAAGGGAAATACATCCAAAGTTGCTTCTCCTAGAAGCATTAATAATGCTTGTTAAAAATTTGAAAACAATTTGTCTTGAGAGATTTTCAAACATCTTCAAGTGTTTTGGGTCATTAACAATTATCTTGAGTGTTTTGGGCCCTTAGTTTTTTTGTCGTGGGTTTGCTTTGTTTTGGTTTGACAATCTTCAGTACCAGGGAAATTCACCATTTCGCTAGCTAGTATTCTGTAGTGAGGTGCTTTGAGACTTGTACCTCCTCTACGCAATTTGAAGCTTCTGCCTTTTACAGCGAAGCATACGCTTTGAAGCTGTGCACCTTGAGATAACATGAGGCTTACGCCCCTTTCATTAAACTATAAAGTGTCAAATGATATTGTTTTTAAATTAGATTTTATCTTTTTTTTATAAAAAGCCCAATAATCCATTAAATAAAAAAAAGAATGAAATAAAAACAAAACAAAGAAACAAAAAGACTCCTAGAGGATAAAAACACACAGAGCAATGAAGAAGATGAAGAATTGGGTGGATGAAAATTAACAAGATATTTAAATTAGATATGGTGATGATTCAATAAATGATAAAACCAGTAAAGACGAGGGTGCTGATGAGTGATGAGTGAGATTATGAATTAGTAGACTCAAGAGATGAAGAGGAGGAAACTAACAATTACCAACATATTAAAACATATTTTGTGACTTATTTGTTGTTCATTTTGAAACTTGTTTTGTGACTTTATCATAATTATAACTTGTGATTTTAACGTTTATTTATATGGTTGGTGACTTTATGTCTAAACTAGTTATACTATTTTTGCATTTTGTAATTCTTTGTTAACTTTTAGTGTATTTTTACTCTATATAATAGGTTATTAATACTTTTATGTTTTTTCTACTTTTAAATGAGGTTTACACCTCACACCGTTTTGTCTCATATGGGGCAACCACCATGGTACTCGTTTTCGGGTTTTGCAACCTTGCCATTTATTAAGGGTTTGTCAATTGAAGTGCAAGGTGGTATGTATTTTATTCCTTCTCTTTTTCCATTTGGGTCTTTTGCGAACCATTGGAACAATTTTTCCTTTTGGTTGAAAATTGTTTCAAATGGCTTAAAATATTTTTAGGGTGCTTGGCAATTCTATTGGAAGTGGTTTCAAAATTTTGAGAAACAATATTTGTGTTTTTAGAAAGAAAAAAAAAGTAATTCTTATTTTTTGAGAGTAGTTTAGTGTGCATGCTCCTATTCTAAATTAACTATTGAACTGCCACTCTAAACTACTTCTAGCAATTTTGTGCCAAATATTTTAATATTTTTCTTGAAATCACTTTTAACCAAACCACTTTATTTCAAACAACTTTTAAAAAAAGCACATTTAAGCGGGCTCACTGTTTAGGATGTATACTCTTCGATTAAATTAATTACTAAAATGTTACTCTATATCATTTCTAGCAATTTTATATCAAGCACCTTAATGCTTCTCATCACTACTCTTAAAATCACTCCTAAAAGCACATCAAAATGGGACCTCAATTTGCTCTCAAAAGTGACTGTTTATATTTGTATATCCTTCAAATACTTAGGAGGTGTACTGTCTCAATGCAATAGAGACACATTAATGAGATTTGCTTTATGTTTTGGGAATTATGCAATTCTTGAAAACTTTTTTGGAAGTGATCTAATTGGAGGGTTTGTTACCTTAATAGTACTACGATTTTACTTTTGGTACCCTTTTTATCCAAATTTTCATTTAAAAAAGGTATTAATTTAGTACAATTTGTCATTCAGTTGAGGATTTTTTACATATACAGTAATAGATATGCGATATTCAAAAGTAATTTTTAGATAATCAATTAATTAATTATCTCAAAATATCCTCTGAATATCGCTCGTATATTACTATATATGTGAAAAATCTCCAATTAAATAATAAATTGCATCAAATTGGTACATTTTTTTAAATAGGGATACCATCTCAAAAATCTGAATAAAAAAGGGTACCAAAAGTAAAATCGTGGTGCTACTAAAGTAGTGAACCTGAATTGTAAGTATCTTTATTTCTAAAATAGCCCCATATTGGATGCTTAAAACTTCAGGATGCTTAGTTCAGTAGCTGAAATTATTGCATAATTTTGCATATACTTAGAGGCTTCAGAAATGTTGTTGTTCTTAGCAGTGGAGCAAGCCAGTTTTTAAACAAAAGCGATATTATTTCTGTTATATGCATATGTGTGCGAAAACATCAAAATCATCTTTTATGTTTATTAGATTTTCAAATCATTTAAAAGAAAATTATTATTTTCTATTTCCATGTTTTGTCATGGGTCTTTACAGGTGAAGTTACAAGGGCTTTTATAATGCAATACTGCAATACTGTTGTTTTCAGTTGGGATTTAGGTTTTTTTGGACTTGATAAAGGCCTATATTGTCCTTTTGGGGAAGATGATTTATAAAACATCCACTTAACAATGGGGGAAAATATGCTTAATGGCACCACCGAGATTTGAAGCTAAGCCTTTTGGTATGGGATACCACACACTGTAACTTAGGTTTTAAGTTGACTGGATGAGATGATATAGATGGGTTCCGTTTATTTTTGTTTGGATTCTAGGGTCAAAGATGCAAATAGGAGTGGATGTTCTTTTTGTCTTTTGAAGCGATGGCCAGGAGTCTGTAAAAGGCCCAAATTGATTGATTGATTGTCTTGCATTATTCCTATTTAAAAATGAGATGGGATGTCTATAGATAAATTATTGGTTAATTTGACTTATTGTTCTAATCTTGTTACTTGTTAAGTGGGATTTATTTTTCAATTTTGATTTAAAAAGATCAAATTCATGCTTTAGTGGATTGGCACTACACACTGTGTTGTCATGTTTGTGGAATAATCGATAGTTTTCTCATGTTTTCAAGTCTTTATGTGTTTGTTCCATTTTTTGTATTACCATATATATGTTGGGAAAAATAGATGTAAACAGCAGTTTGAATAGCAAGATTTACATGCATGGATTCTTTGTTGTCGCCTCTAAGCTGATGTATATGTAAGCCCACTGCTCCCACATTGCTTTGCATTGTATAACCAGTGCAGGGACTGAACGTACCTTCCCTAGTCTGCTTCTTTAGTATACACTGGTTTCGTTGACAAGTTTCCTTGTCTTTTATGATGGATGTATGGTAGTATGTGTTAACTGTAAATATCGAGATGGAGGTGATGGTCGTGAAATGGGAGCAAAGCGTCGGCGATTAATTGAACCAGGCTCTTCATACCATGGGACTTCCCCTGGTGCTAGTATTATGTGCAATCCAACTCCATATGCATATGTAGCACAACCTCTACCCTTTCCTGTTGTCAGAGTGCGTGGCCTTCCATTTGATTGTGAAAAATTGATGTTGCCGCAACTGGACATAATTGATGTTCTTTTTGTCCACAAGGGTGGCAAGTTCACCGGGTAAGGCTTCTGTGTTTTTGCTTATCCTCTTCAGGTTGACTTTGCACTTCAAAGGAACAAACAGAATATTGGTAGGAGATATGTAGAGGTGTTCAGAAGTAAGAGACAAGATTATTATAAGGCAATAGCAAAGGAAGTTTCAGCAGCTCGGTTCTCCTCGCAATGCAAGGTCTAAATCTTATGATGAAGGGAAAGAGACGGCGGAACATACAGGGGTATTACGATCGAGAGGATTGCCATTTTCATCTAGCAAGGATGATGATATTGACTTCCTCAAGGATTTTGTTTTGTCATAAGACTCCATTCATTTTACAATAAGTTCAGAAGGGAGGCCTACAGGGGAAGCATTTGTCGAGTTCACAACTCACAAGTGCAGAAGATTCCAAGGCTGCAATGGCGAAGGATAGGATGACCCCTGGGGAATCAATATATAAAGTTCTCGCAGGAGGACAGGGAAGAATCTCTTTCCAGGGGATGGTGATTTCTTGGATTTTGCAAGCAATTTTCCAGTGCTTTTTATACTTTTTAATTCCATCTTATTGTTCCCAAATTTGCTTTTCTAATTTTGAGTCAAAATCAATATGCTTTTCCATATTGTTTGGGAGCATTGTACTATGCTATTAATCAGAGTGTGTGCCAGATTTGATCTATGTTTACCTTGTGAAGTTATCTTTTAATGGGCCTTACGGCATTGGGGTCTAGTCATACAAAATTAATCTCTTTCCATGAGGTCAGGATTAAATCATATTGAGTAGTTAATGGCATCCATTTCTTACTGACATTTAAAGAATGATGCATTTCATTGCAATTCCTTCTTAATCTATTTCTTCAATTGTACGGGCATTTACAGGGTTTTTTGGGCCAAAAATTTACAGGTGCTGATATCAATTGCTTTCAACCATGAAATGCATGCGAAGGTTTGTAAACTTTCAGAGGTGCTGATATGATGTATTTTTTTAGAAGAGTGCTGAAAAGATGTTTGGCTATTGATCTTTGTTTTCTTGTATTATTCTTAAACACCTTTTAATTTCATAATGCTTTCGAAATTAGTAGGGAAATCAGAGTGAGCTCGACTCTAGCCGTCATAAGCCACTTGTTGTTTTATTGTATTGCTTAAAATTTTGGTTGAGTTTCTTTATGAATAATATCGTGAGAATAAAGCTATTTGTTTCCTGCTTAATTCCAATTCATACAACTTTATGTTTTATGCATATCTACCTCTTCATAGTTTCTGATATTGCAGCCTTGCAGGTTTCTGTTAAGGCCCCAAAAAAAAAAAATTTGAAGTACATACTGGCTTATGGAATCCTGATAATACCTAATGAAGTTTGGATTGTTTATTCCATATTCACCAACAATAATCTATAATTTGGCTCACCAAAAACAAAACAAAATTTCGAGGTTATAACCTCATGTGATAAGGTAAGGTTTATGTTTTTTTAATACGAGGATCCTCAAGATTATTGAGGCTATAGCCTCAAAAGGTTCTTTTTATGGATCAATGATTTGATTTGTTAAAATTTAAAAAATATATAAAGTAAAATTTAATAATAACAAAAATAAGTGTGTCAGAATTTTACAAGCAAACATCCAAATTAAGACTTCGAGTAACTATATGAACCAGTGAGTATATGCTATTGTTTTATTCAAAATAAACTAGCCTGCTGTCAAAATGCATATTTAAGGTTAAGTTTGGTTCATAAAATTTAAATTTTTGATAAGTTTTTTTACACTATTTTAGTAAAAATACATTAAATCTTATCCTTTAGGTGATTCCTCTCCTTTAGAGTCACAAACATAGGAATTTGTGTTTTCATGGAATTGCAATTCTTGATATTAAAAGTTGTAAACGAAGGGAAAAAAAAATAGTTCTTAGATTCCTTTGTCTGGTACTACTAATCCAACGTGACTAAGAGTCTAATAAGATGCTATATAGAAAGACAGAGCTAACCTTACCCGGGTAACACTCCGATCACATTAATGAGACATGAAAAAAAAACAATTTGCATGTCAATGCAATGCATTATTTGTCACAAAATGATAAGAAAGTCACGTGTGGAAAATGATAAACCTCACCTCCCCCTATATTAGGATTCTCTGAGAAGGTTATGAGATTGTGTAAGAAAAATCCCAAAAAAAAAAAATAATAATAATAAGAGGAGAAAAACAAGTGGGGTCATGGAATCAGACCATGCAGTGGAAGTGACTCACATAAATGTCCTAACTGCTGTGTTAATTATACCCTTTCCCATATTTCTCTTGCTATCCCAATTTTCATCTTTTAAAATATTAAAACTATTACTCACGTAAATAGAGTTGATACATTTGTACTATCTTTATTATTATTTTTGTATATTTTTTTTTATCTTTATTTTTAATTAAAATACATGAAATAATCTTATTTAAATTAATGAATTAATTTAATTAAAACTATAGTTGAATTAGACAAAAAAAATGTAACAATAATTTAAATAATGATATTTTATGTACCCTAATTAAGAATAAGGATAAAAAAAATACTAAAATAATAATAAGTAGTAAAAAGCAAGGATGAGAATGTCTACATTGTCAATGACATTATCGCGATGATATTTTTTTACATATTTTGATATCAAAACGTAATGTTTATATTTTTTCATCAAATTATCGTAAATATATTAAAAAATTGTTATCGTCAAAATATAGTTTAATTTTTTTATTTCATTTTATAATATCAAGATTTATTTATTTATAATAGTTACAACAAGATAGTATATTTAATTATTTCAAACATTTTAATTATTTATTTTACAATATTTAGCAAAAAAATATATATTTTATTATAAAATATTTTAATTAATTAATTAATTAATATAAATATCTTATATATTTTAAAATACATATATAAAATAAAAAAATTAGTTTAAAATATAAGTAATTAATTGTTTTATATTTTATAAAGTTTTATAAAAAAAATTATATTTTTTTACAGTTTTAATGATTTTTTTCAAAGTCTTCGTCAATGATAAAAATATATTTTATATTTATATAAAATTTATACCTCGAAATATTCTTAATTAAATATTTAAAATCAATTCCCAAAATTTGAAAGAAAAACTCTCTCTCCCCACTGTACTACTGTTCGGGCAACGGTCAGTCCTGCCCGTATTATCTGATCAATATAAGTAATTCTAGCAAAGGGTGATTTAACTCCAACATCTATCGTTCCGCTTTTTAGAGTTAAAATAAATTAGGGGCTTTGCAGTCTTACACTGAAGTTTGGTTTTCTATATATCTTTACTTATTCTGTGTACTCTTTTCTGTTTCTTTTGTCATTAGTTTGTATGAATCATGTGGGGTTTGTCATGATTTTCATGAATGTGTTTTTTGCCGAGTTTCAATGATGATAAAGCTGAGGTTTTCTTCTCCCTTTTGTAGAAAATTTAGCCAATCATGAACTCTTCTCTCATTCTCTGGGTATAGGAAAAATCATTCAGATGTTTAAATTTGATCTCTTTTTGAGAATAATTATCTCTCTAGCTAGTTTGGTTATTATTTTTCAGTTTCCTCACGGTGATCATGCAGTATATTACTAATTTGCAGTGATATTCTCAATTCTGACACCAATATTTTGTATTTTCTGTCAAAATGGCACCACATGGAAGAAGAATAATAAAATCAAGAAAAACCCATTTGAAGAAGAAGATTGTTGGCGAACCAAAGAAAGAAGAAGAAACTGAAAATGAAGTTACTGATTTTGAAGGTAGTGTTGTCGTTGTTGATAGTAATATATCGCCAAGTGGTTGCTCAACTCCAAAAGGTCAGAAATTTCGAATACCAGAGAGTTTAACATGCCCACCTGCTCCGAAAAAGCAAAGAGTAATTTCGAATTGCTCCTCTAAAAGATCTCCTATCGCTTTCTTTTCTCCACCAGATTTAGAGCTTTTTTTCCTACTTTGCACTTCCCGCTATTAATATTTAAATTTAAATAAAACGATCTAATTCATATATTGTTTAATTAATTAAGAATAACATATATTGATTAAGTATAATGTTATGTTTGAATTATTTATAAATTTTAAGTGTTTATTAACCAATTGAATTAATGTTTTTTAAGATTAAAAAGTTTGATATAATTTATATACTTATATATAAATGATTTTTGTAATTATAATTAGATTAAGTGATATTATCTCTAGTAATTTTAGTTTAGTGGCTCTTTTTATTTTTTCCTTTCATTTGGTGACGGTGGATACCGAAAATGAGTGACTAGGTTTGTTTTTGATTTTGTTGGTTTGAGTTGGTTTTCAATTTGTAGAGCACTGGAGTATTTCTAATCTCTGTTAGTAAACTAAGATAGGTTTGTTCTCTCTCTCTCTCTCTCTCTCTCTGGTTATTTACTTTTTTTCTCTGCTAAGAATTAATTAGCTGGGTTTGGTCATTAGATTCTAGCTTTAGTGCCCTATTGTAATTTGTATTTATGGATAAAGTTTTGCCTAAATAGTTGTATGGAGAATTTTGCGATCAAGTTTTTTTTTTTGCCTAAATAGTTATATGTAACATATTTCAAATAAAATATAAATAGTATTGCCTTGAAATTTTAAGATATATTATGCATGTATGCACTTATATCATATAAAAAAAAATTGGTATTTTTGACCGACTATTGTCATAGTAAAAACAATTTTGATTTTGGGTTTTACCATTGTTTTATGATATTTAAACTAACAAAGCAAGTATATATATTAGATTATTAGTATTATTTAATCTATAAATAATATCATTTAATTTTTTAAAAAAGAATGCATTATTTTAATAGATGATAAAGCATTCAATTTTGTTTTGTGTGAATTAAAAATTGAAGTTAATGATATTAAACATAACTTAACTTTCAATAAACTCTTGTATACTATTTAATATCATTTGTTAAATAGTATACAATAGTTTTATTGTTTAAAAAAAATGTACATGTTAATCTCAATTTGAAAATTGATCATTTTTTTGTTAAAAATAATTGTGTGCTTGATCACATTTTATGTGACATTTTTATAATTAAACAAAAAAGTAGCAACTACATCCATGATCCCCAAACTTTAAGATTAATAATCCAACCTTAGTTATAAAAAGATTACCATCCATCTCAGACAATTCTCCCAAATAAGCTATATAATCTCCTCGAAGCTTACTGAATTAAAGTTTATAAATTACAGACCCGATTAACTTAGAAAGTGGTGAATAAATTATTTTTAATTTTTATCAATTTATAATTTAATAACCTAAACATAACGATCAGATATGTAATCACGTGTAAGAATAAGATACGGAAATAAAATAATAACACACGATATTTTTAGATAGAAATAACTTAGGCCATAACGATGACCTAAAAAGAAAACCATTGATCCACAAGACCATCTAATTTTTCATTATGAAAAACAAATGTTCAAGTACAAACTCGGTCTTATGCTACTCTCCTTAGGATATTGCCCTAATATACCTTACTTACCAGCCCATGTTCTGTTTTCACAATTTCCAATATTAGCATGAGTGGTTTCCAGATCAACGTTCCAATAAACTTTCCGTCAATCAGATACGTTCTCAAATTAACTGCAAGATGGTTAGCACAAAAACACAAGTGTTCGTGTGTGTTCTAGAACAAATTTAATAATAATTAATCCTAACTAGATGATTCAAAACATGTCATTTAAATTAAATCAACTAACAAATCTTAGAATAAAAATATCAAGCATAAGTTTAATAAAAATAGCTTCTTTAATGATTAATAATCAAATCAAATAACTATGATATGACAAAAACAATTATTTGATCTAACAATTTAAGAACAAAAATAAAGAAGGAGCCATAAGAACATATTATCAAAATATCATAAAATAATTAGGCTTATTAATCACTCAAACATAACCATCAATATTTGATAGATTAACTAAATTAAGAAATCTAAAGAATTACGATCTTATATTTGTAAAACAAGAGAGAGAAATTAAGAAGATTAGAATAAAGTTATTGTATGTTTGATTGAAACAATGAGTAATAAGTTTTATTTATAGGAAAAATTAAAACCCTTAATCCTATGTAATTGATAAATATTTTTTATATTACAAATAGGATTAATAATACTCATTAATTAAGAAAACTCATATATGATTAATAAATATCTTTTCTATTTTAAATAGGATTAGTAATACTCACTAAATTAAGAAGACTTTTATTTAAAGAAGAGTTTTTTTAAAATAGCTTTTATGTTATCTTTTATACTAAAGATTTAACTATAATTTAGAGTATATCTTATTTAATATCTTTTAAAAATAGATTTTATGCTATCTTTTATGATAAGGATTTTAACTATAATTTAGAGTATATTTTATCTAATATCTCTTAACATATCTAATTTCATATCTTAGCACTAAAAATAATTTTAAATTTATAAGTATGTGATATTAAATGCATAAATGTAATCATATGTGCCATAGTTATCAAATATATAACTAAAATACAATTATCTAGAACTCAAGCATTTGTTTGGATATTCTTAATAGACTTGATAGTAGGCCTAAAAATAAATTTATAAATAAATATTTTATCCACGAAAATAGATAACATTCATAATCCTTACACTTGCAAAAAAGGTTCAAAATAACATTTTAAATTTCTTGATTAATCCAAAATGGATTGTGATTGAGGTTAGGGGATATCATTAGATACGTTAGTATTATTCGGTTAGAGTTGAGTGTTTAGGATATAAGAAATTGGGTTTGTCACCGGTGATAAGGTATTGCTTTTCTGGTTTATAGATTTGGAGATAATGGTAGCTAGTTTTTTTTATTTATAATTTCAAAAAGTTTTTTAATAATGATTTTTTCCAACTTAAAATCAATATGTATATATTTTTTAAAATAATAAATTTTTTGTATAATTTAATAATTATAAGATTTTTGCATACTTTTATTAAAAGCTATAAGTTACTAGTCCTAAAAAAGTATTTATGTTGTTCTTCCTTAAATCATATTCTAATGCTCTTAGTAATTACTTGTATGTCCCACTTAATAAAAATTCTATAAACTATCATGGTTTTTTAGTCATGGTTTTTTATTTATCGTAAAATAACACTTAGATTTTATATTATTTTTGTGATAGTTGAGTCCTATTGTGATTAAAAAATGATCGTTAAAAAATATTGTTTTTTAAATTTTTTGAAGTACATTATATAAAGATTATTTCATCTCGAAGTACATGAAATAATTGAAAAATAATAAAAGGAAAAAACATAAAAATGATAATTTATCTTATTCAATTACTTTTAATAATAATATAACTAAATCGTCGTAAAATAATATGAGACTTGCAAAATCATTATCCCACTAAACAAATGCTTTTGATTTTGATATTATTGTTGAAAATTATGATATATTAAGGATATTTACGTTTATGCTGAATTATTTTAAGGATAAATTTGAGTATGATTGACTTAATCTTAAGTATAGGTATTGATTGATTTAATTTAATCTTAGTAAAAACTTTAAAATTTATATATTTATATACTCGTAACAATGCTAATTAAGAAATCAAATATCAGATAACATCAATTGAGATGGGAAATATCACTACTTATATACTTCCCACATGTAGGAAAATAAGCTACTAATAAAAACAACTGTCATTATGCCTGGAGTTGTGATAATGAAATATAGTTACATGGGTAAAAACAATATTCTTAATCAATGAGAACGCAGCATAATCTATTAATAGGCCATTTGCTTAGATGAGATTTAAACAATTTGTTTAAAAAAATTATTTTTCTAAAACCTACTTAGAAAACCATTACGAGCGAAGAATAATATTTAATTTAATTTTTTTTATTTGTCACTTGTCCTTAATTTTCTAATATAATAATATTAATTCTTTATTTTAGTTTTTTAAAAATATTGGTATAAACTATACAAGTTACCGACAACAAAACAATAAAAAAAAAACATATTTTTTTTTATACAAGTTACCGACAAAAAAACTATAAAAAAATATTTTTCTGTGTTAACAAGTAATGGTACACATATAATTAATATTATAAATAAAATAATATAATTTCCTTCTTTTATCTTATAATTAACTACTATATAATATCTTATAAATAAATATTAAAAAGCATAATTCATTAATTGTTTTAAAAGAAATATAGTATTGGACAAAAATAAAGTTGGTAATAGACAGCAGTGGATAAGCAAATTGATAAATACGATGGAATTGAAAATTATATTATATCAGATAGTTTAATTACATTAGTAATTTATTTTACTTTTAATTTATAAAATTTATAAATTATTTAAATTGTAGCTTACTGTTTTAATTATGTATTTAAAATTTCGTATTTTTCATGTAAATTGGCATAGGCTGTTGGATTTTATGAATGCATATATACCATCAGTGATTAGTGATTGGTGATGTGTTCGATTCACTCGTATTTTTTTTTTCAACTAAAATTAAAGACAAAAACCAAAAGAAAGGAAAGGAAAAAAAAAAAAAGCACTATGCTATTAGCGTCGAAATCAAGCATTGTTGTTCTTGGTGCTAGACTCACCCACCGTACTACATATTATATTATAACTGCAATTAGATCGGAATTTTTTCAATTTTATTCAATTTAATTTAATAAATTTAAATAAATCAATCCAACTTTTATAAATTTTTAAAAAATAGAACGGATCGGATGGTGTAGACACTTCCTTAATAACAGGGATGATCAAAAGGTTTAAAATGTATATTCATCAATTTGAATCAAATTTAAATCAAATTTAAAGATTTTAAATTTAAATTTAAACTAATTTAAATACGAATATATTATATATTTTTTTAATCAGATAAATTTAGAATGATTTTGAAATTTATTTTTGAATATTTATAGTATATAAAACATGTTACACACATGATATAAATTTTAAATTTATGCATCATTTAAATTGTAAATAGATAAGGGCATCAATACTCATGTGATTTTAATTAAATAATTGTATTAATTTCACAATTTTCAACTAAAATAATATATCTTAAAAGATTCAAATTAGTTTTAAAAAAATTTACATAAGTCTTATAGCTTAAAATTCCAAGATTAAATTGCACATCTTTTTTAAATTATAGTTTTGAAACGGTCTTGTTAAAAAATAATGGATTAAAACTTTTATTTTATAAAATTTAGGAACTTTTCGAATCATTCATCCATTATTAAATTATTATAGAAACTTAATATTTATATTTATTTTTTTAAATTAAAAGAATAGTTTAATATAATTATAATAAGTTAAAATTTAAATACAACATATTATAAAAATATATATTTATTTATAATTTTAATAATAATTTAATTGTAATAAATTATAAAATATTATATTTAAATTTAATTCAAATTCAAATCCTTTTAATGTTACAAAAATTTTGAACAAAATTCTATTCAAATTTGATAGATAGGACCAAATCTATCAATTAATCCAACTTTTTTCCCACCCTTACTTGACAGTGAGGTTTTATTTATTCATATTTTACTATTTATATTTATTTTTCAGGAATTTGGCAGTGAGATTGGTTTCGTCACCAAGAGGTTACCAACAACCTTTGGTCTTGCCTAGAATTGTTTCATTCCTCCACAGACATGTCAAACAAACAGTGACACGTGGTCAATGCCATTGTCTCTCCTACTATGGTGGTCCCACCATAAGCCACGCGTCACCGAATTTTTGCTCGTCAAGTGCGTGTCACGTGGGTCTTGAATTTTTATCCCTTAAAAAACAAACAAAAGAGACTATCATAACCTCACCCAATATAGCCTCTATTTAGTCCGTGCCACAATCTATCCACGGGGAACCTGCTCTTACCGATTCGTGTTCCGTCCACATTCCAGCTCTAGAATCACCATCAGGAACCGGACGAGGGAGTTCTCAGTTGCCTACTTGCCTACGATCCACGTGTACGCTTCAAGAAACTCGCTTTAATTTTGTGGATCCCTCGGTGGGTGACGCAATCATGGACTTGGGCTTGTAGAAGTTAAAAAGCCAGGTTTTCCAGTACAGTTATAAAGTATGTGTATGAATATGATGCATCTTGCATAGTATCGAGTGAAAAGAATTGCAGAGAAAATTGATTGACTCTTTGAATTTTCTGGGATTCTGAGAGTCCCAAAATTTAGGGCTTGGTTCCTATTGGTTTTTTAATCTCAGCAGGTAAGTACTTAATTTTGTTGTTTAATTTTCCCTTTATTTTTTTTTTTGAAATTTTTTGCTTTCTATTTTAATATATGATATGTTTGAATTTTGATTGTGTACTTATATTTTTAGGGTTTTATGGAATTGAGATATTTTATGGACTTTCTTGATTCTGGGTTCTGGTTTAATTTTCTTTGTACACGTGTTTCTTGCATGGAATAATTTTGCGGGTAAGTTCTGTCTTTTGAGTTCTGGGAATCGATTTTTATTGAAACTGGTCATGGCTGAGCGGAATTGGGGATGTGATATATTTCCGTGTAGAAGGATCTCTCTAGCGTTGTGTCTGTGTCGGATAAACCAAAAGGGAAAGATAATTGGGTGGTTTTCTTTTTTGTAAATTCCATTTTTCATACTTTTTTTAAAGAATTGTAAAAAGAGAATTTAGACATGGCTTAGAATAATCATTAATTCGTTGTGGATATGGTGTATGAATTGCATATCTGTTATCTGGTATAAATTTTGGGGATAAAACTTAAAAGGATTGCATATCTGTTGTCTGCTGTTGTACTGATCTGGAATTGGCTTTGCTTTTTGTATGTGTGTTTTCCCTTGTTTGCCAGACAATGTACGGGAAATTATATAAACCCACCTTAAAGCAAGTATAATTTTAGTTTGGAACACCGAATTAGTAAGTTGTACGTGATTTATAAATTTTGGTGTGACTACTGAGTACTACAGTAATGAACTTAAAATGAAGAAATCGCAAAAAAAAAAAAAGATGTTAAGCTTGCTGTTCAGATAAATGCTCGTCTTATTTGCTGGATTGAGGGGTGGATTTAGCTTATTTTATTTGAATTTCTTTTTTTTGGTTGGGGATTGTAGTTTGCTTTGACTGTGCTGGAAACTGAAACTGGCTGTTGGCCCATGTCCTAATGGAGGATAGAGGATTGGTGACTAACTTATTTCTAATAGAATCTGGCTTTGATAACATCTTAGATTGTTAGATTATGTTGGTTATTAACTCTTCCAAAAAATGCTTAAATTATTGAGAGATGAGCTAGCAATCATTTATATATCTTAAAATGTGACAATTGGGGGTTGGAAGACTTCAACACATAAGCTTTTGCTCTGATATCATACTAGAGCTTGTTGGGAAATCAATTATCTTAAATATTGTATTTCAAGTATTTGACCTACAATGAGTATAAAGCCCACACTTGAGGAAAAATGTTAGATTATAATATAATTGGTGACAAACTCATTTCTAACAGGAACTCATAGACAATTCTAGTTGACTGGTCCCTTGCTTTTAGACAACTCAAGTCTTTTTTGTGGGATATTGAAGATATGCAATCAAAATCTCAAAGTAGAAACCAGCTGGGAGCTGATCCTCACAGCATTCCACCAACTGGTATGTATTCTGAACCATGGTGGCGTGGTGTTGGGTATAATTCTCCCAACCCTCCTATGATGGGGGCTAATGTATCCAATTCATCTTCTCTGAATTGCCCGAATGATGGTTCAGAATCCAATGATGACCAATCTTTGTCTAATGATGGGCCTAATGAGGAAGACGATGACGATGCCAAGGAGTCAAAAATGAACAAATCACCCAGATCAGGTATTATTTAAACTTGTTTCTGGTAAATATCTTTGAAATATTTTCTCATAATGATAAATCAAACATTCAGACATGAACTTAGTAAATCATGATCCTGAAATTTGATAACATCTAACATCTAACATTGGTTACTAAACAAGATGGTCCTTTCACTCTATTTGGAAATTATGGGCAAGACAACCAAAATATGCTGCATGCTGTGTCTACTGTACCAACAGCACGTGAGGAAGGCCTAGCACAGCCACCACACCTTGAACTTGTTGGTCACTCTATTGTAAGTGTTTTTTTACCTCGTCAAGAATATCCTACTTTAAGAATGGTCTGACTTTAGTGATAGTCTAATCTTTATTTAACATTATGATATATATTTAGGTTGTCATTTTTGGACTCTAAACATGATCAAATAAGGATCACATCTAATAAGGATTATAATCATATGATGATTACCACATTCAATGAAGACTAAACATGATCAAATATGTAATATATGCAAACAAAATGTATTTAATAATAAATGATACATATCTTTAAAATAGTTTAAATTTGGACAAAAATATTATTATATTTTAAAATAAAAGATATATATTGCCCTTTATATTTAAAAAAAAATTATGCATAATTTAAAGATAGTTTTAAAACTCAAATACTTTAATTAACAAGGCGTATTATATTTATTTTGTCTATGCATGTATGTTATTGGTTAAAGAATCTCTACAATAATAAATCTCTAATTGATTTGAAAATTTGCATGTGGTTTTGAATTTAATTTGACAATTAATTTGGAAGCTTAAAAAATTTATTTTATATTTATGTCAAATATGTTGTAGAGATTAACCAAAGAAAATTAAAAGAAGTTAATCGATTCATTTCTAAAGTACAATTTCATTATATATCTCGGGTTTTGATATGGCTTATCTGTTATGTTTTCTCATGAAGCTTGCTCGTGCTACTTTAGGGAGTTTATTAATATACCAGATTTTGATATAGCTATTACGTGGAGTGTTAATGTCTAAACATAGGGTTTCTATGTCTAACAATATAAAATCTTTATCTAAGCCATTTAATTCGTGCTCTTGGGCCACATTAAGTGATGGGGCTTGGGAAACAGTTAGTGATAGTGGAGGTGAATCGATCATATCTTGGCTTTGGTCAACAGTGTAGACTGGTTGAGGTACTTATATACTAAGTCTGCATTTAAGCATTGGTCTAGGCAATTCTGAAGTGGAATGCCTAGGTTTGGTTTTTAATGGTAGGTTGAGAGACAACAAGTTTGAGATATCTGCCGACGAAGCAAAAAAATACCTCGAACTAGTAGCTCTGTCAAAGCTTAATTTGACACTACTATGTTTATTTTGGGTAATATTATTAAGCTGGGTATTTTGCTTAGGTTGTTGAGGTTTAGACTCTGGTTGAGTCACCTTCAAATAGCCATTCATGTGGTAGGGTGATTTGGTTCCATGTGATGGGTTTTGGAATGATATTGGTAGATCTTGTGAGATTCGTTTGCAGGAGTGTTTCTCCTTTTTTAGAATGGTGTACGTGTCTAGTATTAAATGTAGATACTATTGCTTTGTAATGCACTCTAAATATTAATGCAACTGGGATAAATCCTGAGATCATATCATAGTTGTGTGTTTGGATTTGTAATATAAGTGACTTCATGATATTTTGGTCACTTAAGAAGACCATGAAGTTAGGAAAATAATCGAATGATACCGGTCTCAAACAAAGACTCGACTCAACTGTTCCTAATAGAGAATCCTGGAAATTGTTGAAACTAGCATCTCAAAGAGTTGCTAGGATTGATGTGTTTAGACCTTCTTTGGTCAAGGGATTATCCAACTTGGTCTAACCCGATATAGACATAACTGTAGTGTTTATCAATATGTTTTTGTAATAAGTCTTTTGAAAATAGTTCAATAGTTTCAAAAGGTGAAAAGATTTGGATGTTTTTCTCTATGTTTTTAATTGTGTAATCAGTTTAAAAAAGATTCATCTTTGTTTATTAAATGTGATATTTGTGAATCCTAGGAATCCTCCAATTATCAATCTGTTTTGAAAAGTTTTCAATAGTGAGTTCTTCACTACTGATGATATGTTTATTCTTCGAGGAAGATGATGATGATTTTGATGAAGATGTGGATAGGGGAAAGGGGAAAATGAAAATTAGATATTTCTTTTTTTAAAATTTAAACTAAAAGGTGAAAATTTAAAACTAGAATAAATTTAAGCTAGAAAATTAAAAACAGAAATTTAAACAGAAATTTGTAAAATTATGATTACTAACCATCCTTTTCCCACCTTCTTAGGGAAATCACTAGTCGGAAGTACATGATCATTGTCACCATTGTATTTTCAGACAACTCAAAACTCAAGACAGTTCCATTATTTGATGCAAACGTTGATCTCAATTGCATTAACCCAAAACTTGTCCCAAGACAATTTCATCAAAAAACGGACGAGCAACTTAACTCAGCCAATAGTTCAAAGATGAACATTAATGGTAAAATTGATGTTGCAATCCTAAACAAAATTCGTTTAATAAAAACTCGACCTAGACCAATTATGTCAAAAAGAGATTGACTATCTCTTGATCCAAAAACTTATATCAAAATCCAAATCTCTGTGGAGCTGTGTGGCCTTCTATGTCAATAAATCAGTTGAGATCAGAAGAGGAACATCTCGATTAGTCATCAACTACAAACCCCTTAACAAGGCCTTAAAATGGATTAGATATCTTATTCTAAATAAAAAAAGACCATCTTCAAAAACTCCATTCTTCATCATTATTCTCAAAATTCAAGATGAAGTCAGGCTTCTGACAAATCCAAATCGAACCAACACATGGGTATAAAACGGCATTTACTATTCCTTTTGGACAGTATGATTAGAATGTCATGCCTTATGAATGATATTTTTAATCCTTATTCAGAATTTTGCATTGTATATATTGACGATGTACTCGTATTTTCAAAATTTGTCGATCAACACATTCAGCATCTCAAAACCTTCTTTTACATAGTCAAAAAGAATGATCTAGTCTTATCAGCCCAAAAGATGACTCTTTTCCAAACCAACATTAGGTTTCTTGGACACAACGTGTCGGCATGAACTATTCTTCCAATTGGATAATCTCTTCAGTTTACCACAAAATTTACTGATAAGATCACTAATAAAACCCAGCTCCAAAGATTCCTTGGTAACTTTATGTTCTCAATTTCTTTCCTAATATCAAGCGTTGGCAAATCCACTCCACAAAAGGCTTAAGAAAACTCTTGAGCCTTGGATTGAAGAACATACAAAAATTGTGCAAAGAATAGAAGCACAAGTCTAAAACATTCCTTGTTTGTATCTTGTGGATCCAACCATTCCCAAGATAGTAAAACTGATGCCAGTGACATTGGTTTCGGAGGAATCCTAAAACAAGTCCAAGATGATAACTTATTATTCGGTGTCTTTGGCCATTGGAATGATTGCCTAAAGAATTATTCCACTGTCTAAAAGAAGTATTAGCAATAATACTTTGTATTTCAAAATTTTATTCAGATTTATTAAATCAATTTTTTTTACTAAGAATTGATTGTATGTCTACCAAAGATTTTACAAAAAGATGTAAAAACATTGCCTCAAAACATATTTTTGCTCCATGGCAAGCTTTATTAAGTGTTTACGATTTTGATATAAAATTTATTAGAGGAGAAGCCAATTCATTACCAGACTTTCTTACCAAAGAGTTTCTTCAAAACAAGTGAATTATGTCAAAAAGGAAGAAAGAAAAGGAGAAGGAACCTTCTCAAGACCCTTCCTCAAAACCAATTATTACATGGTCCCAAGCGGCCTAATCAACACCTTTAGAAGATGTATCATCATCAGACGATGCAAGATATCACCATATCCAAGATTGGATCTTTGGTCTCAAAGACACTCTAGAGTTCCTACAGATCGTCCACAACACCCTCTAAAGCATTGGAGCACCATCACCAACCTATCCAGAGACCCAGTCTCCTAAGGTAAGGATAAGGTAAAAATGGAAGAACCATCTTCCAACAAAAAAATCATTATTTAAAACTTAGAGTTGGAAAACTTTCCACTACAAAGATAGGGGCTACGCCCTCTACTAAGATAATCCATGTATCAAGGAAAAGGGTAATTGTTTTCCAAATTATTTCAAAACTTTCATCTGAGTATTTTCTAAAACCAAAAGGTCGGATGGTTATGATAGTTGAAAAATGATTCCAGGACAAGAATCCCTATTTAACAGTCCAAAAATATTTTGGCAAGAAATGGTTTTACATGCCTTCAGATATCATCAAAACATCATAATCTATTAGAGTATTTTGAAAATAATCGGTAGTGTGGAATTCAAAAATTTCCTCTACTTCAACCAATCTTATGCCCAATATTTTACAGCCAAATCCTCAAAATCATATCTCTAGCAGAATGGGGAAATGATCTATTAAAACTCCTGACCTATCCAATTAGTACCAAAACAACCCAAGAACATTGTAAAGCCTACAATTATTGGGACTATTACCAAGTATGCTTTAATGCATTCCTCATCCAAAACAAGAATAATTGGCATTTTTGGTTATTCTTCTTCCAAAAAACCATTAATCCAAAAACCTTTCCCTCATGGTTCAACAATTGGTGAAAACTTTTTGGGTTTATTCTTGATATCCTCACTTCATCAGTGCAGGAAAGCTATCAAACCTTCATCACCCATTTCAAACCTACATCGGATGAAAAAAGATTCCATCCTTTGTGTATTTTTTTCACAAAATTCTACCTTTCTTAGGTATGCCAATGGGTCTTAAAACCTGTTATATTCGAGATAGTTTGTATAACCCACTTGTTTCAAGTAAAATGATGGTCGTCTTTTAACATCCTCAAAACCATCTTAAAACCAGCCTTTGAACAATGGCTATTCAAATCGGTCATAGAACAACAGCCAAGATTGAAGAAGTTCAAAACGCTTAGCTATTCCTAGCTAGAAAGGCTCACACCAACACCCTTATTGCCAATGTACAAACCTTGCCAATGTACAAACCTAGGAGGAACTATTGGAAATCATTAGGTAATTATCTCAAGAATCACAGGAACCCTCTAGCCAAGCATCTAGCCAGAAGGAGGATTCTGTAAGCAAAAAACATAGAAACTACTAGTGAAGATATATTATTTTGGACGGGTCAGGACCGCCCATAAAAAATTAAATATTTGTATAAACGGGTTTACGAGCCCATCTATATTACGGGTTAATGGCCCAAATTTATTAGGATTAAAAGCTCGATCCATGTATCAGGGTTAATAGCCCAAAAATCATTGTGGGGTTAACAACCCATTTTATTGTAAAATGGCCTATTAAAAGGCCCATAAAATCTTTGGCTCATAAAAAGTACTATCCAAAGGTACTATGGCAAGTCACTGTAGTAAGACACTATAATAGTCACTGTAGCATCGACAAAAGACGACAAAACAAAGAACAGTGATAGACAAACCATTGTTCACAAAACAATAAATGTGCTTACTATTCACAACAGTACCAGCATCTTCTTTAGTATAAAGTTGGCGACAATATAATGTTCACACACAATAAAAGCATCTCTAACAATACATCACTTTAGTTATAAAAGAAAGCTCATTCTTAGTTAGAGGCACCACATAATTTACCACTCGTACTCTCATTGTCATCAAACATCCATATCCATCCTTTCTGATAATAGTTTTCCTTTTGCAATAACCTTCAGGTGGAATAATTAAGTTTATATCTTGTTTTAAGTTTTAAGTTTTTATATTTAAGTTTTCAATTATATATATATATTTATATTGTGTGTAATACTTATGGTCGGCTAAGTTACTTAACTTTATCAATATAATATGTTTGTTCATTAGCCTTGTGCTCTTATTCTTTAGTATTAGTTTTTTGAGGGAATTGTCTTGAAATAAGTTTTGGGTTGATGCAATTGAGATCAACACCTGTATCTAATAGTGCAATTGTTTCGAGTTTCGAGTTGTCTGAAAATACAATGGTGACAATGATCTTGTACTTCTAACTAGTAATTTTCCCAAGGCGTCGAAGAATGTCTTTTGGAACTTTTTCCATGGTCTTTAGCTCATGTGGATTTGTTTTATCGATTTTATCGAGTTCTTCATCAGAATCACTCGGGCCCTCTTGGTTTTGATTACCAGGGTTTTGGTTGGCAACTAATGATTGAATTATTTGAGAGCCTTCTCTCTATTTTATTTTAAATTGTTGAAATTCTAGCTTAATGGTTTTGATTTGAATTTGATTTTGTGGCTTCAGATCTTTGTTCTTTCGTTCAAGAATAACAGTGAGGTCGTAATGGCCTGTATAGCAGATGATGATGATTCATCTACTATTAAGGTAGAAATTTTGTTTAATGTTTCTTCTTCGAGGTCTAGTTCGTGAAGTTTTTTAATTCTTTTACAATAATTTGCAATATGGTTTTTCTTATCTCATTTATAACTTGTAAAAACTCTGAATTTTTTAAAGGATTTATTATGTTTTTAGAATCTTTGGTAAAGGTTCTTTTATAGAGTTTTTTTGTAAAAATCCTTCTGAGGTTTATAGTAAGAATGTTTTCTATGTTTTGAAAATGATTTATAAGGTTTTGAATATGGTTTTGAAACATGTTTGCTGCAACTTCCACCACATTGTTTAATTGTAGGGAGAGAGTTATCAAACTGTTTGCAAAATGATCCAATTTCCTTCTTGGAGATTTTAAATTCCTTTTTCATTTGTTTTTGGATCTTCAAATCTTGACAGACCTAAAGTCTTTGTTTTTGTGCGAAATTGATCAATTTATCGTAGGTTAATTGATCATTAGGGATGATATGATTCCCGTAAGCTTCACAAATTTTGATTCGAACCTATCTCCTAGAAGCGGTGGAAGTTCAGTTAAGAAATTTTATTTCCAAAAGGGTTGGTTGGTTTGAATCTTCTCTTAACATGATTCTGATAAGAAAAGTAGTTTTATAATTTTGAAAATCACTCTTCTCACAAGTTAGAAAGAAGATCAACATTTTTATCTTTTAAATGGGAAGAGTTTTCCATAAAATGATGTGAGATGGTGAAGAGTAATGTGGAGACTTTGTCCTAAATAGGTTCTGTATGATGATCGAGTATGGGTTCGCCATATTCTCCGGTCAGAATGGCATTGAAGATATTTGACTGTTGTTGTTTTGATAGGTGGTGATCACACCATCCTTTTAGTTGGCCTAAGAAGCCAATTATTAGAAGCTCAACGACTGTTTTGTCCGATGTATTGGACTGAGTTTTGTAGGCATTTGATGCCATTGTCATCTGTTGTAATACATTTAATATTTGATGTTTTGTCATGCAATCTATATTCCATTCATAGATAGATAATGGTTATATTTTGACTGTATAATATGATTTGGTTGGATATTATATCTAACTGTGGGTACCTAAATGAAATAGGTTGTTGCTAAACTAGTTTTTGAATTTGAGGAGTTGGTTCAAGAGATTATTCTTAAAAGACTTCCTCATTAGAGGTAGTAGTAGTAGTAGTAGATTCTTGATTGTTTAAGACATTAATACTCTAAGGTGGATTTTGGGGTTCTTAGGTTTTTGAGGTGAGTCAAGGACAATTGGATCTATTTTGGAGTTTAAGTTTTGTTCTTCAATTTGAGAATGTGAATGCCTCTTATATTTTGAATTAGCTCAAGTTTGGGCTGGTTTGGAGACGTGGAAAGGTTTGAATATTGGATTTTGAACTACTATCAACGACTTTATAGGAGGTAGGAGTATCATTCTTTTGATTCTTCTCTATCCTACTAAGGTGCTTAAGTTGATATTGGTAAAGTTGTTTTGAGTAATAATGTTTTTAAGGTTGGTAGCTTGGTCTTCCCGAGGGTTTTTCAGTGGACTGGCTTCAACCGTAGTTTGGACATATGGAAAAATTATTGGTCTCAATGGAGGATTTTTAGTCTTGATTGTGCCATCTGGGGTTTTCCAAAATGGTGTTTTCTTTTTAGTGTTTGTCAATTAATTTAATTGGTTCAACAGTTTTGGTTTCTTACTAAGGATCTGGGGCCTGGGATGAAATTATATATTTTTTAATTCATATTGCAACAGAAAGGATGTCTTGTTTTATTTCATTTGTTTTGCAGGCATGTGCATCAAATCCATATCAGGATATGTATTATGGGGGAATGATGGCAGCTTACGGACAGCCTATGGTACACATACATCCTTTGTAGACTGTTTGTTCATAGCTCTTGAATGCATTTCTTTCTTTTGTTTCTATGGATTTGGATATAAATGTTTCATGGAAGAATGAGCTACATGCAGCCCAGCTTGACTTATGTCTTACAGCTTGTGTAATTATCTCTGCAAGTATAGGTTTATCCGCCTTTCCATGGAATGCCACAAGCAAGAATGCCTTTGCCTCTTGAAATGGCTCAAGAGCCTGTTTATGTGAACGCAAAACAGTTCCAAGGCATTCTGAGGCGAAGGCAAGCACGTGCAAAAGCAGAGCTTGAAAAGAAGCTTATAAAATCTAGGAAGGTATGTAAACAACTTAAGTATGATTTTGCAAGTACCCATCATTTATGTTCGCTAATGGGTTGTATTTGACAAAACTCGTATCAGCTATTTACAATATCAGACGTGGGAATTATCTGTTAGTGCAGTTTGTAAATGCATGTAAAGATGCCGACTTTGATTGCTCCTTTGTTTCTTGCAGTTTATATATTAAAAAAAATAGTTTGTTTTATTGTTGCAGTGTGGTTTTACAAGTGTTATCTTCAAAGGTTTGATCTTATGTTGCATGGGATGCATAATTTTCAGCTGCTACTGTTTCAATTGGAGCTAATTTCTCTTTCCTTTGTTTAATTATTTTCTTTCTACAGCCTTATCTTCATGAATCTAGGCACCAGCATGCTATGAGAAGAGCAAGGGGTAATGGTGGACGTTTTGCTAAGAAAAATAATGCGGATACTTCAAACTCTATTGCAAAAGAAAAGGCTACGGGTTTCGGTCCAGCCCACTCATCAATGTCTGCTAGCTCATCAGGATCCGAACCCTTGGTCTCAGACTCGAATGAAACCTGGAATTCCTCCAATTGTCAGCAAGGGAGAGGGTCTCAAGTACATGATGTACGAGCAGCTCAGAAATATGTAAACAACAATAGTTGCTACCAGAATCAGACTGGACGTCAGGATCCAGTTTATCATAAGCACACAAGCGAGAGAGCAGAGGAAGGTGACTGTTCAGGCCAGCAATGGGGAGGCATATCTTCTCATCAGGCTTCACAACGCCTTGCCATCCAGTGAACCTATGGCATGGGAGGTGGGTGCCAACATTGATATTTAGAATCCCTCCTGGCAATAGGGTTCATCTGTCGATGACACTCTTGGCAATTCATATGCCAAGCGGCAAATCATTCTTGGCTTTATCGTGTGCTTGTAGGGTATGGCATGGATGAGGAGGGAAGAGATGAATGAGATGTTTGACTTCTTATGAGTCTTAAGAGGCTTAGCTTGATCCCCCTTTCCAATTTTGCCTTCTGTACAGTGATAGTGTTCAGTAAACTCTCTAGTCTTACAAAACAAACATAATTCTGTTTATGTTTAAACCATTGTTGCATGACATAAAAACCCATCTTGCATGGTTGTCGAATTTGCTTGTATCTTCTGCATATGAAGTTTCATTGTCTAAAATGGGGCGTATGTTATCATGTAGCTTGTCTATCACTGATGTCTGATAGGTACAAACATTCAAGGAAATGGAAGCTAGAAAAGACGTCGATTTGTATTTGGCTTTTAGTTGAATTAGGTCTGCATTTTTATCCAGTTTAGGCTAATTCATTTGAACAAGAATTCCCTTGTCATTGTATTTTCGTATGCTGAGTTCAAATATCAGGCTTTGGATTGCCAGAGGGCTCTTAGCAATCGTACCTTGAGGCTGAAATTTATTGACCTGAAAAGGCAGACTCTGTATATGCTTGCACCCCCTCTCCAGCCAATTCAAATTAAAGACAATAGTATGATTATTAACAAAATGACAAAAATTGCAAATATTTGTTTTAAAACTCACAGTTTGGTATTAGCTTACCCTAACAAAAAATAAAAAACTACTTTGTAACCCGCGCTGCTTTTTCCTTTTTTTTTCCTTTTGGGTAAGAATGTTATGTTTGTTATTTAGTTAATTTTATTAGTAAATCATGCCTTTAAATATTTAACTCAATTTTGTGCACCTTATCGATGAATCCTACTTCCAGTACTATTTTCCACAAAAATCCATTTAAACCGGTTCTTGAAGGATCATTCGACATAAGCAATATGAATCCATTCTTTTGAGGCCGTATGTGACAATTGGCGTATGAAATACCAAATTCGGTGGTTGCAGTTCCAACACCAGTAATATAAACAGATCATCAGCCACGTAAAATCCTCGCTTTGTAAAGACCTGTTGATATCAACCTCCAGAAATATTTCATATCCCATATGAAACACATCCTTGACTCCTCTTCATTGAAACAAAGGGCGCATATATGATCAACTGCTTTTATTATCACTCTCAGCTACATGGTTTTACTCTCAAAATTAAGCCCGGAATATGTCGTTTTACTTGTTTATAGTTGGATACGCATATCAAAATCTACAATCATAAATCACTGTAGTGTTTATGTTGATCTGTTTCCTCTAAGCTTTCAGTAACTTCTACATCCTCTGAGGTAGCTTCATCGTATGTGACATCGGACTGAACCATCTCATCAGGGTTGGTTTGGTTCCCACCTGAAGCACTACCATTAGCCTCTGTGACATTAACCACGACTTGCTTCTCCATCATCCCAGACAGAGCTAAGGTTGGAGACCACTCCAGAACATCATCTATTATGTTGTAAACACGTTTCTGATACCTATAATAATGAAAAACGATTCTTAGACCAATATAAAGCAAAACGATGAGAATTTGAAAATGAATTGCAAAATATGGGAGTATAAGACGGCCAATGGGTGCGTATCCAACTTAAATAACTCAATTGACAAACTACCAAATTTATCAATTTGTTCACAATGTGGTGGCTATGCTTTCCTTGAAGCAGTTTCAAAAATGTAATTTAACATAACATAAAAGTAGGCATACGACTGACCTGGCTCTAGCAGCTTCATCAGGGGCATGGTGCCTCAGCAGCAATATCACTAGCACAGCTAGAATTGCATAGAAAAGCCTTGTTGTCCATTTTGGACGTTCCTCCTCATCTTTCTTGGGGCAGAAACGAAATAATTCTCGTAAAGTTGCCTCCTCAGCAAGAATATTAGGGAAAAACCAAACCCGCCTTCCAACAACAATATATAAAACACCAAATACGAGAGCTCTCACTGGAAAGTAAGAAAACATGTCAATAAACCCCACATTAGGCACAATATTGACAAATTATTTGAGTTAGGTCATAATGAATATGAAAAAGAAATGGAAAATATAAATTAGCCGTTTAAAAGTACTATAAGCGCTTTAGAACTTACAGATTAGGAGTGACGAAAAAAGCAAGAGGAGTCCCGCACAAGAGTAGAATATTACTAACTTGCAACTGTGGGGATATACAGGAAACAAGCAAATTGCTAGTGTCAGCACAGGCCATAGAATCGAAAGAAGCGTCTGCCAGAGAGGCCGTCGTTTATCAAAAGTCCATGCAAAGAAGGCATCATTTTCGGAAAACAGTTGGTCCTAAGAAGAGGCGAAAATAATATTAATTCCACCAAAGTTTAACGACTTTTGTCAGCAGTGAATGTTATTCAGGAACAAATATATAAGATTCTCTATGTAGAAATAAATAAATTGTAGAAATAAATAAATTTGACTTTATTATATACAAGAAAGATACTTTCTCTAAAAGTACACATTGTATGTAAATTTACTTTTACCCATAAAATTGTAGCATGAGCTGGATAGATACACACAAAAAATGCAAATTCTACTTACAGAGATATTACATAATTCACAAATTGTAGGACTGTATTTATTGAGAGAGAAAGAGAGAAGGGGGGAATAGCAGTTTGTCAGGTGTTTCAAAGCTTATCTGACAGTTAGAAATGTACTTACAGAGAAGATCTCCAAATGTGCTGGCCATGTAGACAACTTTTTTTTCCCAGGACGAACAGTCTTCACGACTCGATCACACCGCACAAGAAGATTCTTACTTAATAAGACATGGGCTATATCTTCTGGTTCCAAATGCTTATCTGATTCAAGTATATCCTTAAGCTCTGGATGATTTCTCAAGAAATTTACAAAATCTTTCCCTCTAAAATATTCCACACGTGTCTCCTGTAAGACAGCCCATCTAGATACCAAATCCTTATGGTCCCTCACTTTTTCTGCAAACAATTGAAACACATCCTTCTTGGCAGCTTGCTTCTGAGAGAGATGATAATCACATGACAGTAAGAAAACAAGAAGAGGCAAACAACATTTTGTCAAAAGCATCTCAAGACCAAGTGCAAGAAATCTAATCAAGGTCAGGAAATGTATAAAGAAGCAGAACATTCAGCTAAGTAAATATTAGGGAACTTAATAGTGATAGAATCCTAGCCAAAAGAAAAAAAAAACTAATAATGATATAAGTAGTAGAGATAATTGAATGATGGAAATACCGAGAGACATGCTGCAGAAGAAAATCAGGATGTCTTAATTTTTAAATCAGCAAGCTCTCCCTCTAATAAGTAAAGCTCCACTTGAGTTCTAGTTAGAGGGAGAGTACTATCTTAATTTGTAAATTGAATAAGACAAAATAACACTTTTATAAATTTAATTATTTGAATCATAAAAACAAGAAACGACTAAAGAAAATAAGCATGCACTGAGAGCAGACTATCAGCCGATAGAAAATTTGACTACTACATAAGATATCTAAGTGTTCTCTAGTTTTGTTCCTTCAACAAATGGGGCAAAACAACAACAAACTCGTTTTGTTTTGAAAAATCAGCAGATACATATTTGGTTACTCAAATTAACAGCAGGCTATAATGGCAAGTGTAATCAAACTGAAATTGTGGACGAGGACAGCCCAGATTAGAAGACATACGAAGAAACTATAGTAATTTTGTGATGCTTAACCACTATAATCATAAGGATAGGATAAAAAGGTCAAAACTGCAACAAAATGAATTCGTCTGAGCAAGCTTCTTAGATGAATAAATATAGAAGCAGGTACCAAACCAGACCCTTATAAAAGACGTATGATGGAAACATACAAAAGGCATATTTGTTAAGAACAAAAACAAATTTTAAGCAAGATGAGGTCTTAGACTATCGTCCTACTCCCTAAAAGATCATCCAATTGGAGAAAAAAGAAACACATGTTAAAAATTGAAAATGTTTGTAACTGATTGAATCAGGGGTCAAACCACTAGTCCCGTTTTACAGTGCGCCATTTCACAACACTGTTGACCTAAACTTCACTTCCAGATCATAATTTCTTGTTGATAACCAAATAAGGCATTAAAACAGAAGATGAATTTCAATGTAAACACAAATTGGATACATTTGTGCTCACTTATACATACATTTTCAAGCATTAAACCAAATCGATACATAAAGTGAATGAATCCGAAATTTGATAACAAAATAACATTTCAAATGTAACATAAAAGTTACACCCTAGATCGGAGGAATTATAAAGAGAGAGAGAGAGAGATAAAAACCCTAGGAGGAGTGTCGGAGTTGTGATCTCTAGCGCCGTTCTGAGTTGCTGATGAAGACCTTCGGATCCTCTTTTTCTCTGCTCCTGATTTCTTCATCTCTATTTTCACTTCTGTTTCTTCTCCCCCTAATTCTCTCTTTTTAAGCGTTGTTGTAGAGAAGCGAGTTTTTCATTGCCTCCGTGGTTCTTTTTTTGTTTTAACTTTTTCATTGCTTTGTTTGCGCAGCTGATTGTTGACAAACTTGATAAGCCCTTCTGATATTTTTCGAAGTTTTTTTTTTTTTAATCAAAAAAATCTGATTTACTAGGAGTTATTATCACAATTAATATTTTAATTAAATATAAATTTTATTATTTTAATTAATAATTATTAATTATAATAATATCCTAATTTAAAACATAAAAAACACTATGATTTATATGCTAATTCTTCTTAATAAATTGCATTTTTATATGTTTACTTTGTGTTAAACTGTATGTCTTTTAAGATTAGAATGCATATATTTTCAAATTTGTGTACAACCTGGTATCTTATAAAAATAAACAAAGATAAAGTACAACCTAATAGAAATTATACATACGTAAATAAATTCTTATTGTTGCTAAATATAAGTAAATAAACCAATAACAAATAATATATCATGTACATGACCATTTTATTTTAGTCTACAGTACTTTTATGAATTTTTAAATTTTAAAAAATTAATTCAATAGGTAAAAATATCTATAATTTTTATAAATTTTAATATAATGTTATTTTTAATCTATTTTATTATATAATATTCTATTCATAATATTAGTTATTTTTTTTCTTTTACAAAAATCATTTTATTTAAAAAAAATGTATAAAGTCTTTAATTTTTTACCGATAAAATAGAAGTTTTGATACATTAGGAAAATCCATAAAAATCATATATTTTTTAATATCAAAACGTTTATGAACGAAATTATTAATAATTTTTATAAATTTTACGTTTGAGATATTATCTCCGTTCATTGATAAAGATTTTTTAAATTAGATTACTTAAAGAAGTTTAAGGAACATGGTTGAACAAAAATATCCTTTAAAATAAATTTATTGTTATTAAATTTATAAAAATTCTCAATTAATTAGAAAATAGTATCCAATTTATCTCAAACAGCCATCACAAACTTAAATTTAAATATCTGAAAGTTCCTATTTAAAAATTGCAGTAATTTTATATATATCAAACTAAAAATTGGGTGTTAGCATTCATCTTTCGTTGACATGGTTGGTAAGAAGTTGGTGATAAGCCTTTCAATCTTCCGTACCTTGTTTCCCCCTCCTTATTTTGCTAATACTAATGTATGCTATTTCTTTTTTCCCTTCTATTAATTTTGTAAATGTTATTTTTGTACAATAAGTAGATAATAATTAGGAAAAATAGCAATTCATTGACAATTAGTTGCACAGTAGTAATTCAATATTGAATTAAAATTTATGCTATGCTGGTAGGAGGATTGTACAGGGGATTTTTGTCATTTATTTTGAACACAATATTTTTTTTATTTGTTGAACTTGAGCAAAAATATTATGAAATTGCAATTATCTATTGATATTTATATTTAATAATATTTAATTAAAAATTTAACTATTTAATATAATTTATGTTTAATTATATACAGATCGTAAATTCCTCGTATTTTTATGAATTAATTTTTTGTTAGATAAAAGACACGTGATCTCGTCCTTTATTTATTTTTGTAAAATAAATATGATTGATTTTACATCTTTAAAAATGAATACAAATATTATTGGGGTAATTTTTTACGTCTCATATAATAGTTAAAAAATAGCCATAATCATCGTTTAAATATGAAACAATATAATTTTACTAAGAAATAGGAGCCAAATAATTATTTTTTCAATTATCTTAAAGAGATAAATGTTTAAAGATTATTCTTATTTATTTAAGAAATTAATCTAACAGATAATATAAGATTGATGTCTACATATAATAAATTTTTACAACAAATAATTGTCTACAACACTACAACAACTTAATCCTAATCACATAGAAATCAACTATCATATTTATTCTTTTACTTATATATAGTCACATATGTATAATATGATATTATATTTTAGAACTAATATCTAATATCATACTTCTTATAATAGAGAATTACAATTAAACTCTCTCTTTTCATATAATTACTAAGATTTCCTTTATCCAACATCTTACGATTATTTGCCTAAGGATTGTAGGGTCGAATACCACCCCGAAAGTGGTCCAAGGTCCTAATAGTTTGTTCATCTTGCAAATTTTACTGAGAATAAACCTACTTGGTATTGATAAAAAACGATATCAATATCTAGCACCGTCTATGGGAAGGAATTGTGTTCTATTTGGCTAAAAAAATTCAAAATTGTAGTACTCTCAAAATTTTTATTTAAGTTCTTGATCTGGTAATAAAAAAATAAATATTTGAAAGAAAAAAAAAAGACATAAACCTTACCAATAGTGTTTTTTGAAAGGAATATCAAAATCTTCTTATCTATTATTTTCATATTTTCTTGACATGTAAAAAATTCATGGATTAGACAACTAGCTCCACCTCTTAGACCTCAATAACTAATGAGGAGATCCAATTTTCCAACTAGTAGACCATTCGTCCAATTCCATTGTAGCCTGCCAGAAATATGAATGCTGCATTTGGACTTGTCCGCCCACAACGAGGCTATGTAGGCTAAAAAGGTAAAGCAACCAGTATACCATCCGTCCAATTCTATTCTAGCCTGCTTAGAAATGGTGCAAAATTTACTCTAGGTCATCCTAGAATGCCTATCAAAGCCATTGACTCTAGGACCAATCATCGCCTTAGAGAATTTCCCTGTGGTATCCTCAAAATTCCTAGAGTGCACAAGGCTAGACCCATAGTTATCCAAAGCTTGGCTAGCAAGATAATCATTTGAGATAGGACTTGAGTCCTAATTTCAGTATTGTCAGCCAAGAAATGGTTATCTAGGATTTTGTTGCCTAGGATTTGGCTTCCCAAGATTCGACCAGCCAAATATTACCGTCCAAGACCAGTACTATCGGCTATAACATGATTAGTTAGGGAGAGTCGTCTGAGATTTATGTCATCAGCCATGTTTGATTCGTTTGGAACCACCTGTCAGGTTGACCTTTAACCTACGACCTTCACCCACTAGCCACCCTCTACTTAGGCGAGGTGGACTCAAGTTGCTTTTGTCCCATAGTGTGTCATCCATCATTATGCTTAACTAGGAACTTAACTCTTACTAAGAGCACGTTCCCACATCTAAACCAACTAAACAAACACGTCTTCTGGTCTTGTTTAAAGATGAATCTTACAAGACCATCCATATAGGTATATCATTACCACTAAATGAACAAGAAAGGTTAGATGAGTTCATAAGAAAAATAATTATGTGTTTTCATGGTTTCATTAGAAGATGCCTGGCATAGATCCAAAAATAATAATGCACTACCTCAATATGGACCCAAAATTTAAACCTATCAGGTAAAAGAGAAGATCATATAATCAAGAAAGATAATTTTCCATAAAAATAGAAGTTGAAAACCTTTTGAAAGATGGATATATACCAGAAATACTATTCATGTTGGTTGGCCAATGTTGTCCTGGTCAAAAAAGGTAATAGGTAATGGAGAATGTGTAGAGTTCACTAACCTGAATAAGGCCCATCCAAAATACATTTTCTCATTACCATATGTAGACTAACTTGAGGGTGTCACTGTAGGACATGCTGCCTTCTCCTTTATGGATGCTTACTCTAGGTATAATCAAATCTAGATGTATACCCTTGATCAGTAGAAGATGAGTTTCATGATTGAACATGGATTATTATTATAAAATCATGCTCTTTGGCTTGAAAAATGTTGGTATCACATATGAGAGAAAATATGAAATGAAGATAAACCTAAACAAGTGCATGTTCAGAGTAGGTCTAGGAATGTTATTAGGGTTCGTGGTCAACCAAAAGGGAATTGAGGAAAACTCTTAGGAAATAAAAGCATTCATAAATATGCGACCTTCTAGGACTATAAAAGAAGTCTAGAAATTGACAGGGAGAGTGATTACTCTTAACCATTTCATCTCATGGGAAATTGAAGTATACACCTTTTCTTTGAAGTATTACATAGGAAATCTATTTTTTTCCTGGGACCAGATTTGTGAGAAAGTATTGGAAGAGTTCAAAAAATATTTAAGTTATCCATAGTTGCTGGTTAATACGCAACAAGGTGATGTCCTCACCTTGGTAGCCTAAAAAATAGCTATCAATATAGCCTTAGTTTAGAAATGCATGAATCAAGGCCACATATACATATGTGTATATCTCCAAAATGTCTATTCAAGAGATAAAGTTTACAACTTCACGTGAGAGTATCCCATGAACGTACTACAGAAATCTACCTAAGTCCCTTATAAAAGTACTTGGGTAGGAAAGATACATCAAGTCCAAAATAATTTCTGAATACTCATGGATTATTGAGATTCACAAAATGTCCAGAAGTTCAAAGCATGTTCTAACTCCTCTTGAATTATGAAAATTCACAAAAAAATCCAAAAGACATACACCCAAGAGATGAATATGGGCCATAAAGTCCTCGTAATAAAAGCTCAAAAAAGTCATTTATATATACGACTAGGATTGTCACCCCTATATATTATCTCATCCTAAGCTCCAAATATAATGGTAGTCTTGGAAGGATAAAAAGTAGCATATGATGCTACGTATGAAGAATATACATAGGCCAGAAACAATGACCTCATACAACAGAAGGACATACAATACTTCACCAACATTTTTCTAACAAAATTGTGTTTGTATGTACCTATGTCACATATGCGTACACTTAGAGAATTCAATAGAATAGAAAGTCTACAATTAGATAAAGAACATGCCTACGTTATCCGGGCTTGAAAATTTCAAAACCCTATACCTAACCAAGGCTTACACCCCTACCACATGCAATGAATAAGAAGCAATCCTACAGGTAAGTACTGCACCTTAGGACCTATACCACCAAACAAACTATATAAGTTGGGTATGACTAAGTAACCCTGAAGGACACACCCTACTCTTACGTAGTGTTGTTTGGGTCTAATTTACACAAAGAAAATCTTAACTTTGTTTAACTTAATAAGCCTTAGACCTTGAAAAAGGGTTCTAGCTTAAGAGCCACACCACCCTAGTTCTAAGTAACCTTTAGTATATTGTCAGGAATGTACCCCTACCACAAGTAGTGAATAAGAAACAATCCTATGACTAGGCCTAGGCTACCTCTAGACTTAGAGAGTCTAGAACTCTCAGTGCACCACATGTAAGTACTACATCGTAGGGTTCAGACCACCATAAGATCAACGAAAATTGAACGTGTTTAGTAACCCTAAAAGATACACCCTGATCACAAGTAGAGCTATTAGGGTCAAAGCTAATGTGAAGAATCATCCAGTCTATGAGTCTCATGCCTCAACACATAGACTACTACATAGAAAAAATAAGTGTAATAAAAGCCTCAGTCTCCAGGTAGGGCGTACACCCCTACCAAGGATGTGAATAAGAAGTATCCCACCATGTGAGTTCTAAGCTTTCAAGGATAGGACACAAAATCGTTTTTAGAAGAACGATATGTTAGTTATATGGTCCTGGCCATAACCAACACTAAGAACAGTCTAAAAAAGACCCATGTCATATAAGCCACACCACCTCAGGTTTAGAAACTATATTTAAATTTATGCATTATACTTAGGTATACAAGGCTTCAATGAGTGAGATAATCAGTCACCAATAAAGTGGTAACTAAATTTTTTCTAAGTTGAGAACTATCTCATGCTTAAACCAAACAACAAGGCTTAGACAAAAAAGTAAGGCCATAGATACATGTTAAATGTCACCCAAACTTCAAAGCCACCAGTTTCCCAACAGAGCCAACGTATGATCCAAAGCTTGAACAACCATTTGGCTAGATAGTCCAAGACTAGGAGGTACAACCAATTAAGAATGTGATTGGTCAGCCAGAAAGGTGGTCAACTAGGAGTATGATCTGCCAAGAAGTGACCAGTCATAAGTGTCACCATTAGCTATAAATCTCACTATTGGCTAAGAAATGGCCAACCAAGAATATGGTTGGTCAACTAGGGTGAGGCTGGCTAAGAGGAGATTCCACGTGTATTCATCTGGTTAAACTAGGTCAAGCCATGGTTGAGAAATTGTTTCCTATCTTCGTGCACCTTAGGTGCAGAATCCATGTTTCATTTTGTTCTAGTATATCCTCCCACACTCCTATGTCAACTCAAAGGTCCATGGCCTCCCAAAGATATGAGATGACTGTTGGATCCAAAAATAATGTTACAAGTACAAGTAAGGTAAATTGTATAAATTAATACAAGGTTAAGGCCACTGCCTATCTAAACCGTGCCATAATATATGTCCTCCCAAAAAACATACACCTATTGGAACACATCTCAGTTCATCGGTCTTTGTTAAGTACATTTTTAAAGATTCAACTACATGTCTACATTTTGGACAAAATCCAAACATAAGCCAAGAGTATAATTTATTAACTAGGATACTGATCCTACCATAATTTGAGGTAGTCAAAATATGATCCCTATCTCTTGGACTTCCTAAAGGTGTCTATCCTTCTATGTTTCCATGTCACTTCAATCCAATGAGAAATGATAGTGCATGAATTGATAAAAGTGTTACAAAAAATAATCCAAGTGTTAGAAAATATGGGTGCTTACATGAACAACATCAAGGTGCCATATACTTGCAAGTCCTTCTGGAAAAAGGAAGTCATCTTTTGATGGATTCTACATATATCCTAGAATTTTATTCATAGACATTGCCAAAACAAGATTGCATTGATTGGAAGTACCAACCCATCAATTGATCTAAACCTCTTGATTAGAACATCACCATCTAGAGAATTTCCAACCAGGAATGAGCCAACCAGAATTTCAACACCCTATATGTCACAAGTTATAATTTCATTGGCCAGGACGTTGCTAACTATGATTTGGTTGGCTAGAACTTTGTTGGTTAGAACTTTAGTGGCTAGGGTTTGTTTGGTTAGAACCTCGGTGGCCAATATCTAGTTGGCCAAGAATCCATAACTTAATTTTCCAAACTTTGGTGGCTAGAAGTTCAATGGCCAGGACTTGGTTGCCCAGATCTTTGATGGCCAAGACCTGGTTGGCTAGAACTTCGTTGGTCAAACTTGGTTGGCCAGAACTTTGTAGGAAGGACCTAGTTGGTCGGGACTTATTTGGCTAGGACTTGGTTGGCTAAAACTTAGTATCTAGGATCAGGTTGGGCAAATCTCGTTAGCCAAGACCTGCTTGGCCAAAACTTTGATATTGGCCAAAACTTTGTTTTCTAAGACTTCATCATTCATAAGGATGCCACCCGAGTTGCTACTACCTAGAAGACTACGAGCCAAATGAAAAATAATTATCCTAGGTGCTAGTGCATTGGTGTTGGTGTTGGTGCTCTAAAGTGTTGGTACTAGTGCCTGATGTTGTTACTGGTTACTTATGTCTGGTACTTGTTACATATGGATATAATTAGAATACATAATTCAATATCAATTTCTAACCCTAACTTAAACAATTTTAAAAGTAAAAGAATTCGCAAAGATAGAAAGACTACCTCACAATACACTGTACCACCAAATGCTGGTTGGAGAAGGGTGACATTGTAGATTGCACCAGTTGTTGAGAGAATACAAATCATATGTAGGCCTTGCTTTGCTTTGAGAAGGACATAAGCTCAAAAGCAATATCCTATAAACATTGAAGGCAATGAAGTTTAGAAGAAATTTCAATATAAATAGATATGTAGCAATAAACATAAAGTAAGATGGATCTGAAAAATTATAAAAAAAAGATCTAAGATGAAAATACCAAATGCTACCATAAATCATCAACTGATCTGTAAGCATCTCTACTAAATCATTATGAAAATCTACTAATGCAGATAATTATAAAGCACAACAAAAATAATTAATCAATCTTTCTGATTTATATATCGAACCAACACCTACACCAGCACGTAAGTGCACCTTAAATATTTTACATGTCAGTAATCTAATGTAGACAACTCTTAGTAATACTTCTTTAACTGTAGACAAAACTTAAGAAATATTGGAAAAATCTACCAAAAAGAATATCTTTTAAGAGCAAGGAAATACAAGATCAAAGACATTAAGAAATTAGAGTACATATTCTTTCTACATTTGATAGCATTGTCATTACCCATTATACCTACATTGATAATGTCTTAATTCCACGTATAATTTCACTGAATGACTTCAAAAACAACTAGTTGAAATAATTCATAATAAGAGGCTTGCATGCTAGAAAAGCTAGGTAGTATGTAGTGCTTTGCCTATAGGTATTAGGTAAGAAAACCACTACAAAGTGAACAATGTTTGGCCCCAAAAACATGCAAAGATATAAAATGAGAGATCTATTATCATAGAAATTGTATCATGCAAGCAACTTCTTGTATAACTATCATGAACAGTATATGTCATTACTTGAATTGCATGCTCATAAGTTCAGACCAAGAATAAGAGGATGTATACCCATGTCTACCCATAACTTGATACTGCACCAACTTTATTGTGCTTATGTAGCATAATATAAGTTAAACAGTTTTGATTGTTAGTGTTCAAAATCCAGTGAAAGACTTATTTTAACCATGGAAATATGCTCGATCCCATCAAGAAATGACCTATATCAGGCACCAGAGCTACTAAACTGTGAGAGAGTATTTAACAAACCTTTTTATATTTGATGGGGCAGTCTCACTAAAGTAGAAATTTAAAAGTAATTATAAAAATAAAATTAAAAAATTGGGATGAAGTGTCATAAAACTTCATATCAAAATAAACCTATGTATTTGGTCCTTCTTTTCTTTGCATTATAAAAATCAAACAAATAGGTAAGATAGAAATGGATGAAGGATAGGGAAGAGATCTTCCATTCTCTCTTCCCTTAGAAGCTTTCAAGAAACTTCATAGCATTATGACCAAAACATAGTTAGTAATGATATGTGAGGCAAAACCCAACATATACGATCAAATATAATTACCTTGGAATGTTTCCATATCACTTGTCACCATTTGAGCATCAAGGTCAGAACACAAACCTAGAACTGCCTTGAACATCACAGTCATCCACACCACTAAATCATTTCAGATTCACTCAATTCAAAGAAACACAACGTTTTCTTCCTTATCTAAATTAGCCACTTCAAAACCAATTACCAAATCAATTCACCGCATGCTTATAACATATTAAATTAATTCATCAATGACAAAAGAACAAGACAAGATGGATTTAAAGAAAGTCTAATTTGAATCTCTAATCATAAATCTGCTTACAAACTAACCACATAAAGCAGATAGGAGAAGAATCAACTTGAAGGAAAAAGTAGAAAAGGGCTTAAGAATTTTCACCTCAAAAATAGGATGTTTAGTTGGCTCTGCATCATAATCCAAACCTAAATGCTTATCTCCTAGATGTAAATTTTGTTCAGTTACCATTGACTCAATATTCAATAACAATATCCTCAATCAAGTCATTTTTCAATATCGATATGCAATTTCAAAGAGTATTTGGAGGAAAGAGAGGGTAAAAGTAACAAACCCTAAATTGAAAATTTGGAAAAGTAACATACCCAAATCAGAATAAAGTATGAGCTAAGATATCAGTTACACGAGCGAGTGGTCGCAAGGGGAGGTGCACGATAAGGTAGGGGAAGAGGAAGAAGATACAGATGGCGTAGCTAGCGTTAGGGAAATGCTCGTGTAGCTTGCACATGGGAAATGCTCGTGTAGCTTGCACATGGAAAGATGAAAGGGGAAAAGAAAAAAAACAGAGAGGAAAAAAGGAAAAAATTAATAGAAAATTTTGGTGTTTGGGATAAAAGAGAAAAAAATTGATAGAATATGTGTATGGCCTCAATTCTTAAATAACTAAGGCCAAAACTATATTATCTCAGTTTTTATAAAAATTGAGAAATTTTCAATACCATATGTATTATAGTAGTGTAAATTTTATTTTTATTTTTTTATGTAACATGTTATATCCATAGATAAAACTAATACATATATATCTACCTTTAATGTAATATATTACATTTATCTCTAATAGGGTTTCCTGATATGTTACATTTATCTCTAATAAGGTTGCATGATATGTTACATTTATCTGTAGTAGAGTTGTTGGAGATTCAGGTAAACGTTACATGTTACATCCAACTCTACATTTGGATGTAACATGTTATATCATCTTTACATTTGGATATAACATGTTACATATATATCTACCTTTAATGTAATATATTACATTTATCTCTAATAGGGTTGCCTGATATGTTACATTTATCTCTACTAAAGTTGCATGATATGCTACATTTATCTCCAATAGGGTTGTTAGAGATTCAGGTAGACGTAACATGTTACATCCAACTCTACACGATATGTTACATTTATCTCGAGTAGGATTGTTGGAGATTCATGATAAGTTATATTTAAATGTAAAATATTATATCTACCTTTGACAAGGTCACTGGTGGTGAGCACCGGAGCTCTAATAAGGTCATCGGTAAGGTTGTCGAAGCTCCAATAGAATGGCTGAAGCTTTGATGAGGTCATCGGAGATATGATGAGATCTTTATCATAACCCTATTTTATTGAAGTTATAAAAGAGAGTAGTTTGGTCTATTTGTTGGGTAGTTTAGTATAAAATTATGAGCTTTGGGATGAATTGTTGCTAGTTAGGAAAAAATGATAAATTTATCAAAATTAATGCTATTTATATCAGTTTTTTATTTTATAAAAGTTCGTTTATTTAGTTATAGATCTAATTGGCGGAATATTAAAGGAAATATGATAAATTAAAATTTTGTAAGTAGCCAAGCATGTAATCATGTGTAAATAAAGTAATGTAGAAAATAAAGATCAACAAACAAAACTTTTAGGTAAAAATAACCTAGACCACATCAATGATCTAAGAGAAATATGACTAATCCACTGAACCATATAACTATTTTCTACGAAAAATAAGTATTCAGTTACAATGTTATGACTCAAATTACACGTTCAGATAATGCCTCAAAGTAGCCTACTTATAAGTTTATACTTTTATCATAGTATTCACAAGAAAGGCGTTTGAATATGGACCTGCATTGTTATCACCCGAAAAGCTAGCATATACACATAATGAAAGTGTGTGCTATAGAGTAGATTTAATAATGAACAACTCTAACTAGATGATCTAAACAATATATCAGATAAAATGAAAATAATTAGCAATTATAGAATAATTAATTAAAAGTATAATAACACAATTATTATTGTAGATTTGTTAATCCATCAAATACAACCACAAAGTTTAATGAGTTAACTTAATAACAAAACATATATGAAAACTTTTAGCAAAACAAGAGAGAGAATAAACACAAATAAACTCTTGTATGGTTAGTTTCAATTGTGTACTTAGATTTATATTTGTAGAATATTTTAAAGTACTTTAGGTCAAAGTAAAATTATTATTTTATCTATAAAATCAATTAAATGAATTTTAGGGAATAAGGACAATATAGAATAATTCAATCCAATTTATATATTAGAAATATGTTTTAAAATCAAAGTCTCGAATGTTCGATCGATCTAACAAGTTTTTGATCGATCGAATACATAGTTTGATTGATCGAATGTCCTTTCGATTGATCCATTGTATCAATTGATTAATTCTCAAAATCATGGATTGATAGAATATTAATTCATCGATTGATCTAGTCATATAAATAATTATTTTAATAAGTAATGTAGCTCAATCGATTTAGTTATTACTCAATTGATTGAGTAGCTTATTTTCATATGTTCTTATATGTTTAATATGCAATATAACGTATATGGAAACATATATATATTTGAGATGTGATTATTGATGTTCAATAGTTTCTTTGGTTTGAAAAATATTCTTTTAAGACAGACCTAAAAACTAGAATTATAATTATATATTTTGTTCACGAATATCACCAACATTCATATAAATCTTACAATCGATTCCATCTTATATATATATATTTGTCGATTATTCATAATACATGGTTGTATTAAAAATGTTGCTTATCAATAGGGGTGATCAAGTAATTCGATCAATTTATTTAAATTGAGAAATTCAATTCAATTTATCAAACTCAGATTGAATTGGATATGTATAATTTATAGTTGTATTAGATCTACATTAAAAAAATATACAATTTGTGTGGATTCATGTTGAAAAATATATATTTTATTTAAATTTACATTAAAAAATATACAATCTGTTTGAATTCATATTAATAGGTGTTATAATTTTCTGTAATCTAATTCAGATTGAATTATTATTAAAATTATAAATAATTGTGTTTTTTATTTTATAATATATTATATTTAAATATTATATATAATACAATTACATTAAATTATTATTTCAATTTAAAAAAATTAATTTAAACCTTTATGATAATTTAATCTGTATTCGTGTATAATTCTTATTCTTATAGTTCTTTTTATTGTGCCTAAGAATAATAAATGTTGCTATAAATGCAAACATTTAAATTTAAAATATTATATATATTTCAATTAATTCCGGAATATATATTATTTGAAATGAGAATCAAAATGAAATGTATAGATGGATGAATAAGAATAAAAATGAATCATGGTAGATAATATGATCATATTTGATGTTGTTTACTACATGCAATCATAACAAGCAGAAAGGAAAATACTAATGCATTGAAAGTAAACATCTTGAGTGTAAGGTAAGAGAATGAAATAATAATTTTACAAAAATATCTTATAATATTGCTTTTTTATATGTTAAAAAATAAAACATTATAATTTATATAAATAAAATGATAAATTTTTATATAATATAATATACGTTGGTATTTTAACATTTTGATTTTTTACAAAATATAAGTAATGATATACTGTAGCTAAATAAACAAATAAATTTGATAAATAATTAAACTAAATATTATATATAAATAATAAAGTAATATATATGAGTAATGTAATATGTAAAAGAATTTATTAAAAACTTATTTTTATAATTATTAAATTTGAATATAATAATTTTATCAAACTTTAAAATAAAAAAATTTAGATAAGCAATAATAGAATTAGAGAGAAGAATGAATTTAAATATAAAAGCAAAATGAGAGTACTAATTTGAAAACAATCTCAATACAATTTAGAAAGTAAATAATATGGTAAATTATTTTTCTTTAATTTCGATTCCTTTTGATAAATATGTCTTATGAATAAATTTTTTATTTTTTTTATTTGTAAAATTTAAGTTATATATTTTTAATTTAAAATTTAAAATATTATTTTTATTAATAATTTTAAATATATGTATTTGATATAAAATAAATAATTAAAATTTAGAAAGAATTACAAATAAAAATAAATAAAAGATCCTTGGCCGGGATAATAGGACAGAGGGGGGGACGGGTTCTCTCTTTTCTGCCTACTTTATCTTTTTCATGATTGAAAATAGCGAATTAGGTAATCTTACGAAAGATAGAGGGAGTTGATATTTAAAATCAATAGTAATAATAATTTTGTTGACATTTTCTGCCTCCTTTATTTGGCTATATGACTTTGGCAAAATCAGATTAAATATTATAAATAATTTATTTTATTTATTTTTATTTTTATTCTCAAATTAATAAAATTATATCAACATATATATTTTTATTCCCTATAAAGATTTATTAAAATATCTCTTTAATTAATTACAGACCATAACAAACACTTTTCTAAAAGATTTCATGTTTCAACGTAAACTAATATATCTTCATATTTTTTTAAAAATATATCATTATATTAATTGATGTTATTAAATATTAAAAGAAAGAGTAAATAATATAAAATTAATAATAAATATATAATTAATAATTTAATCTTATAACTATTAAAACATATCTATTTAATTTTATAATTTTATTTCCGAATCAATTTAATCTATTTTATTTAAAATGATATCTTTGTTTTTTTATCAATATATTATTGCTTTTCAATTTACATCAAAAAGAATGTTAGATTGTTTTTATTTTGATTAAAAAAATTAATTTTATTTTTTAAAAATATAATTTTGAAAAAACAGACTATTTAAAATAAAAATAAAATTATTTGATTAAATATATATATCCAAATAATTACAAAATATAATTATAAAATTAATTGGATAAAATTATAGTAAAAAAAAAAATACTATGCATAAGAGCTTTGACTCTTCTCAGTTCTTTCTCAATAATCCATGGCTCATTCACATTCTTCGTCCCTAATTTCATTTTCTTCACCTTCCCATATCCTTTATTTCCTGCATTAATTTAAGCTCTTTGCCTCGAGAACTTCTGGGTGTTTCTCAGAATTTCTTCCTAGGTTGACCTAACTCCTAAAAATCCAGGTGGGTTCTGCTTAGCAACATTTTTAATTTTTTGGCCTATATATTTTATATTTCTATTATTGAAAACTGATTTGAGCTTCTCTTGTTTCCTTTACTTCATAATTTCATTGGCTGCCCAGTTTGAAATTTTCCTTATGTATTCCTTTAATTGAAGATTAAGGAATTGTTGGTTCTTTTACAAAAAAAATAAAAATGGAAAAAGAAATGAAAATTTGTTTCCTTATTTGACAAAAAAACCCAAAACTTCTTCTAAGATTTTGAACTTGTTAAAAAACCCTCGGATTCTCCTCCATGATAAGTTTAGGCAGTTTAAATTATTATTATTTTGGTTCAAAAGAGATATTACGTTTAAAATATTTGTTTTCCTTTGTATTTATATAACGTGATCCTAAATTCCTGATCTCTCTTTATTTCTTTCCTTTCTATGCACAGATTTATAATTTTGACCGTTCTGCCCAATTGGGTCTTTTTGAATCTAAAGGAAACTCTTAGAAAATTGTAAAAGCTAAAGGCTTTGATTAATGGGAAACTGTTGTGCAACACCGGGAACTCCTTCGCAGAAGCCAATACGTCAGAACAAGAATAGACCCAATCCTTTCTTTACTGGTGATTACGCGGTAAATAATGGTAATGAAGGTGGAAACAAGCTATGTGTCTTGAAAGATCCGACGGGTCGAGACATTTCAGCCCATTACGATCTGGGTCGAGAGCTCGGCAGAGGTGAATTTGGTGTCACATATCTATGCATTGAAGAATCTACTGGGGAAAAATATGCTTGCAAATCGATATCAAAGAAGAAACTTATTACTTCTGTTGATGTTGATGATGTTAAACGAGAAGTTGCTATTATGAAGCATTTACCTAAGCATCCAAATATAGTGCAATTGAAGGACACTTATGAGGATGATGAGGCTGTACATATTGTGATGGAATTATGCGAAGGTGGTGAATTGTTTGATCGCATTGTTGCTAAAGGGCATTACACGGAGCGGGCAGCGGCCTTTGTTATGCGAACCATTGTTGAAGTTGTTCAGGTTTGATTTTAATGACTATATTTTTTCTTAATGTTGGTTGTTTGTTTGTTTGATTAGTAATGCTATGAAACACAACTCAGTCGATGACTCAAACAACTATTAGATAGAATAAAAAGTAAAATAAATAATGAGATTAATGATCACGAGTGCATGTAGCTCACTTCTGCATATTTGCGAAACACGAAGAGTCTATAGCATTGTTATTGTTTGTTGTGAATTTTGATCCTTATGACTTTAGATTTATTTGGCTTAATATGTTATTATGTTAAAGTTTTAGGCTTAGACTTTAGTTTATGGGAAATGTGATTAGAGTTGCCTTTATCTTTTATTATATATCCTTATAATTTGTTTGCTTTTTTTCCGTTTCATATCTTGCCATCTGTTTTGTGCGATTTTCATTAGTTGGCCACTTGGCCTACAATGTTGAATAGTTAAAAAAAATTTACTTCCTCCAAACCACCCTTTACTTTTTTGTATGTATATTTTCTATTTTTAGTTCGTTCTCTGTGTATTGATGTTTACTGTAAACTTAATTCTTTACTTAGACCTGTGTTTTATTGGTTAATGAATGGAGATTGTTTTATCATATGGAAGCCGGAAGAGCATCCAACATATTTTTCATAGATGTTCCACCCACCTAAAATATAGTAGGAAAAATAACAAAACTAGCACCTTTAAAACTTATAACAAAAATAACACTTCCTAACACTAACTCGTACTCATCTCCATTCAAGGAGAGGATGCTGTTTTTGTTCTATGAGTTTTTGGGGTGTTATTTTAGGTAATTTCCCAATATAGTTAAGCTTGGGCTTTTGTCCTTTTGGATAGAAGAGTGTAAAGAAAACGGTTTTGGAAGTTGAATACTACCTCCTTCAAGATTCCCCTGTCCTTTTCCATGCATGTTTTAATCTACTTATTTGTAAATGCTTATAATTTTGTCCTTGGGTTATTTCTCATTTACTTGATGTGGTTAGATGATGTTTCTGTTCCCATTTTGCCAAACCAGCTATGTCATTTATTGGTTGCTCACATGCAATTTTCTTTGCAGAATTGTCATAAACATGGAGTTATGCATCGTGATCTCAAACCGGAGAACTTTCTGTTTGCAAATAAGAAGGAAATAGCTCCCTTGAAGGCAATTGATTTTGGGTTGTCTGTGTTCTTTAAACCTGGTATTGCATCCTATCCATGATTCCTGATTTATGTTTCCTGTCCCAACTTTGAAGTTCATATTTAGGCTGTGTTTCATTCATTAGAATTTGTTCTGTTCTGTTCTGTTCTATTCTATGAAATCTACAGTATATCTAAAGCTGCCAGTTTCTACAGGTGAGCGATTTAATGAGATAGTGGGAAGCCCTTATTACATGGCCCCAGAAATTTTGAAGCGTAATTATGGCCCTGAAGTTGATGTCTGGAGTGCTGGAGTTATATTATATATTTTACTTTGTGGTGTTCCACCTTTCTGGGCAGGTTTATTTCTCAACTTTTGAGGTCCTACTTTCATCTTTTAGCCCTTCAATAGTAGTTAAAAGTGGAAAAGAAAAGCATGGATGTAAAAAACCTTTATTGTTTCAGTCACCTTTATTTATTATCAAATAGTAACTGTACTTCAAGTTTTACTATTAATATATCCTTCTTATAAACTTGAAATGATCTGTTATGCAGAAACTGAGCAAGGGGTAGCACAGGCAATCATTCGGTCTGTCATTGATTTTAAGAGGGACCCTTGGCCTAGAGTGTCTGATAATGCAAAGGATCTTATCAAAAAAATGCTTGATCCTGATCCACAAAAGCGACCTACTGCCCAAGAAGTGCTTAGTAAGTACTTGTTACATAAATCTATGAATTTCATTTTGCAGCCCAAGAAGTGCTTAGTAAGTACTTGTTACATAAATCTATGAATTTCATTTTGCACATTTTTAAAGGTAGCTCTGTTACATTGAACCTTTTAACTTTTCCACAGATCACACTTGGCTGCAAAATGCCAAGAAGGCCTCAAATGTCCCACTTGGTGAAACCGTAAGAGCTAGGCTCAAACAATTTTCCGTAATGAACAAGTTGAAGAAGAGAGCTCTAGGGGTAATGATATGCAATTTTTTCAAGTATAATTCATTCCTTCTTGTAAATTGCAATCATGTGCTATTAGTTTCTGGGGTTACTGTGATGTACTAACGTCATCCCTGTAAAATCAACAACTTTTTTAAAGAATATTACTATTGAGTCTCTCATCTACAGGTCATAGCAGAGCATTTATCAGTAGAGGAAGTGGCCGGAATGAAGGAGGCATTCCAAATGATGGACATTGGAAACAAGGGAAAGATAAACATTGAAGAGCTTCGAATTGGGTTGCACAAGCTTGGTCAGCAGATTCCTGATCCAGATCTTCAAATACTGATGGAAGCTGTAAGCATAATCCCTTTCCAACTTACTCATCCCCCAAAGTCATTCCTCTTTAACTTTGGTTAACACCATGTCGTACCAAACTCAACAGCATGCATCATCTTTCATTCCATGCAAAACTTTAAACAGCTAATTGTTTGGATAACCTAAAAGTAGATAGCTGTCAAAACCATGATTAAGCTCAAGTGAAAATCTTTAGCTGCCAAAACCTGTGTGCTTCCTGGGTCCCTCTTCCCCAAGCCCTAAATCAAAACATTGATAGAGAATTAGTGGGAGAGAGAAGCTTGTTTTAGTTTTATGAAATTGGATTATGATATGAAACTAGAAAATGTTTAATTTATGAGAATCCTCACAGCATTTGGGGTAAACTTATAAATTTGCTTCTGCAGGCTGATGTTGATGGTGATGGTGCTCTAAACTATGGGGAGTTCGTAGCAGTTTCAGTCCACCTTAGAAGGATGGCTAATGATGAGCACCTACATAAAGCTTTTGCATTCTTTGATCAAAACCAGAATGGTTACATAGAAGTTGAGGAGTTGCGAAGCGCTTTAAATGACGATATTGAATCCAGTAGTGAGGAAGTCATCACTGCCATTATGCATGATGTAGATACTGATAAGGTACTTGTTACAACAGTATACAGTTTTGCAGTTCATGTCTTACTTAACAAAACATTAGTTCTTAACTCTGAAACAAATTTTATTGAGACTACTTTTCCTATATGAAGGCCACATTGTGACTGTCACAGCCTCTCGACCTTTACAAATGTCCTTGGACCTTCTCATACTCGCTATTTGGTAATGAATAGCCAATTCATCTTGATTGCAGTTACTGATTTACCTTGGTGGGTGGTACTCTTTTGTAGGATGGGCGAATAAGTTATGAAGAGTTTGCTGCTATGATGAAATCTGGTACAGATTGGAGAAAGGCGTCTAGACAGTATTCACGGGAAAGATTCAACAGCCTCAGCTTGAAGTTGATGAGGGAAGGATCTTTACAATAGCCGGTGAGGGTAGATGAGCCTATGTTAGAAATTCATTCATGTCAAAAGAAGAAGAGAAGATAGAAAAAAAGAAAATTATATTCCCTTCAATTTTTGTTGCGTTTATTTATTTATTTATTTTTCGTTTTTACTTTTCCATTTCCTTTGCAATAGGATTAGGATAATGGTCATAGTGGTATATTTGATTTGATGATTTCTTTTCCTTTCCTCTATTATTATCAGTACTTATGGTTGACCTGAAGTTGTGGTTGTATATAAGACAACCTAAGTTAACTTATTTTATATTTGACAAAAAAAAAAGAATAAAAAAAAAGTTAACTCCTTTTATCAATTAAAAAAAAAAATTGTGGAGGCATGAATGATATCCATGCATTTAGTGACACTGTTACATGTTTTAATCCCACATTTTCGAACCTCCATTTTCCTTTTCATAGTTGCCCCTATTTTGCACTCAAAATTTTCTTGCCATGGTTTTGTTATTGAAATGAATGGAGATCCTTTTGCCTTTTGATTTGCGTATTACTTTTTCCCCCTTATTAGTGTATTGGGTTTAAAAGTATGTAGTTGGTGTATAAAGATAAGATTATGTGGTGAATCTATTAGATGTTTTTATCGAATAATTTATTGTTTTACAATTTCATTGTATTATAAAACAAGTGTATTTAAGTAATTTTTTGAATTTTATAAAGATAATAAACTTTACGACATAATACTGAATTTTATTAATATATACAAATTTATTATAAAAAATTTAGAGCGTTAAAATCTACGTAAATTTATTTAAGTTATAATTTCATTTTACTAAAAACTAGATTTAATGTTAAATAGGTGATATGTAATTTATTTATACAAATATATTATTTAATTTATATAAGTTGTAATAATATACCATCAAATTTTATTCATTTATATTCTCACCATCAATCCATTTAACAATAGAAAAACAAAGATTTTTGATTATTATTAATGATATTTCTCTCAAATTGGAATTGTAAATTGATCTTAACTTTACAATTTAAATTAATGTTCAAATTTATCTATTTACCACCGTTTGTTTAATCAATTCATCCTTAGAAGTTATATTTTTGAAAGAATTGTATTGAATTTAACTAAACAATTTTATAAATATGGAAATTGTGTCTTCGTTTACCATACATCTCTTTATTTCTTCTAACTTTGAATCTTCTTCTAAGTATATTTTTATTAAAGGAGTGACTTTTTCATGAGTTAAACAAATCAAGTATTATTTAAATTTTTAATTAATTTCATTAAACGAGAGGTTGAGGTTGTGGTTAATTTTTTTCAAATTCTTTTTCACATTTTAAAACTCAAACCAATGGAATTATAATTCCTATTCAAATCAAAATATCTTTATAGTAACAAAACTCAAAAATCAAAAAAATTAATTTTTGTGCAAAGGATTATGAGTTAGGAGTAATTGAAAGAATTTATAGCCTCAAAATTCAATAACTTATATTATCGATGGTGATAATATATATATATATATATATATATATGTAAATTTTAGTGATAAATTATTAAAACTTAAATAAATTTAAAGATAGATTTATATAAATGGATTTTATGTAATTTATTTTATATTAAATCTAATATTATTTTAACAAAATAATATACTATTATAATTTATATAAATTTGATAATAAATTTGGATATCTGAAAGTAAATTCATATAAATTCATTCTTTTGTAAACATGACTGTTGGTCTAAATGTGGGAAAAAAAATTCTTACCTGTATATTTTTTTCTTATAAAATTTCTTAATCACAAGGTAAAAAACAGAATAAATGTTAAATAAAATTAAGAAAAAATAGAGACACAAAAGCGAGTGCATTTGATTTGGAATCTCTTTAGTTTCGTCAACCTCATAATCCAACGCAACTTTCTGCTTCACTGTGGAGCTTCGTCCCTTTTTTGCATTACCTTTTGGAGCATTAGGGTTTTAAATAGTACCTCTAGTTCATAAGTTTCTCGAAAGGGAAAAAGAAAAGCCTGACTGAAAACAGAAAAGGTTATAGGGAAGAAGAAATGACTGCAACGGCGTCGTTTGGAACTACGAGCACAACCGTGCTCCGGGAAACCACTGTTCAGATTGGGACCTTTCAAGGTTTGAAGTCTGCAAATTCTCTAGCTCTGAGCAAAATATCGGTGCATGGCCTTTGGAATTCATCTTCTTCTACCCGTTCAATCATAAGAGCCGTCTCCACTGTTCGTTTTCTCCATACTCTATTTATGTTTTCTCTCTGAATGTGCAAATGGGTTTTACGGAACTGCTAAAAAATTGTTTCCCCCTCCCCGAAACATGGGAACCAAAAGAATGAGAAGTAAAAATGAGCTTGTGAAATTTTTAAAAACTTTACTTCCCTTTTTATTCACTAAAATTGTTTTTTTTTTGGTGATATGATTCACTATAATTGTTTATGCACGTAGAACTTAATTACTTTTCAAGCTGGAAATTTGGAGGAATAAAGAATTGGCATTAATCTACCTCATCCTAGCATAATTGTTTTTAGGAGTTTATTGTTTTTCCTCTTTGCTGGAAGCATATAAACCAAAGAAACTGCGAAATCATGGTCCGTATACAACCGCATCAAAGTTACATCATTGATTTAATTTATGAATTGCTTGTATTTTGTAATTTATGCAGCCTGCAAAGCCTGAGACTGTTACTGAGACTAAGCGTAGTAAGGTTGAAATACTTAAAGAACAGAGCAATTTCATTAGATACCCCCTTACTGAGGAGTTGTTGACTGAAGCCCCAAATATCAATGAGGCTGCCACACAACTAATTAAGTTCCATGGGAGCTATCAACAGTATAACCGAGATGAACGTGGTTCAAGGTCTTACTCATTTATGCTTCGAACGAAGAATCCATGTGGAAAAGTATCTAACCAACTGTACCTGACAATGGATGATCTTGCTGATCAATTTGGAATTGGAACACTCAGGCTAACAACCAGACAAACTTTTCAACTCCATGGTGTTTTGAAGAAGGACCTTAAGACAGTGATGAGCAGCATCATTAGAAGCATGGGTTCCACTCTTGGTGCCTGTGGTGATCTTAACCGGAATGTTCTTGCTCCTGCTGCTCCTTTTGTTAGGAAAGATTACCTTTTTGCACAGCAAACTGCTGAGAACATTGCGGCACTGTTGACACCCCAGTCGGGTTTCTACTATGATGTGTGGGTGGATGGGGAGCAGTTCTTGACTGCAGAACCTCCTGAAGTAACAAAAGCTCGTAATGATAATTCACATGGAACAAATTTTCCCAATTCGCCTGAACCTATCTATGGAACTCAATTCTTGCCCAGGAAATTCAAAGTCGCAGTTACTGTGCCGACAGACAACTCAGTGGATATTCTCACTAATGATATCGGTGTTGTTGTCGTTACAGATAATGCAGGGGAACCCCAAGGTTTCAATATATATGTGAGATACTTATATTCTTCTTAAATTACAGTGTATTCTTCGGCAAATAATACTTGTTTCTAATAATTTCCATTGCAGGTTGGTGGTGGTATGGGACGAACCCATAGGTTAGAGACAACTTTTCCTCGTCTAGCAGAACCATTGGGTTATGTGCCCAAAGAGGATATTTTATATGCAATTAAAGCTATTGTTGTTACACAACGGGACAATGGGAGAAGAGATGATCGCAAGTACAGTAGAATGAAGTATTTGGTCAGCTCTTGGGGTATTGAAAAGTTTAGAAGTGTTGTTGAGCAGTATTATGGAAAGAAATTTGAGCCTTGCCATGAGCTGCCAGAGTGGGAATTCAAGAGTTATTTAGGATGGCATGAGCAGGTTAGTTTTGTTGATTGACATTTATATATGATATCATTTACTATGTGCCTTTTTTTAGATTGTGATATTTTGGGCCAAGAAGCAGGAACATCTTATTTACATTCATGGCTAGCCTATCGGATTCATTTTCCTTAGTTTCTCTGATTGGTTACCATGTTGGTAGGGTGATGGCAACTTGTTTTGTGGACTCCATGTTGATAATGGTCGCATTGCGGGAAGGATGAAAGAGACTTTAAGGGAGGTCATAGCAAAGTATGGTCTGACTGTCAGGCTTACACCAAATCAAAACATCATCCTTTGTGATATTAGCAATGCATGGAAGCGTCCCATCACTACAACTCTTGCACAGGCTGGTCTACTGGTATTTTTTTTTAAACCTTCAGTAGATACCAACATGATTGTGACCTGTCCATCCATATCGTAATGTATTTAAAATTCACATATTGTGTAATGTTCCTACTCACTGGAGGCTGCATTTGAATTTTCCTTTTTTATCAATATAACTATTGAAGACCAATAGATTCTAAAGGCATTCCTTTTTTCACCCTTTTTCTGACAGTTCTTTTTCTACCTCGTTTTCATATTCCCTTCTTTCTGGAGTGCTTATCTGGGTTTGATTGGGCATGGCACTGACAATTTTGGGTATTATGTAGCTTCCTAGGTATGTAGATCCCCTCAACTTAACGGCAATGGCATGTCCAGCCCTACCGCTTTGCCCACTGGCAGTAACTGAAGCCGAGCGTGGAATATCTGACATCCTTAAAAGGGTTCGAGCCATATTTGAAAAGGTAATTGTACAAGTCTGTTGCAAATTGACCAAATAACGTGGTACTCAGTATCATGTATGGGTGGGAATTAGAAATTAGGATGCATCAATATAATACAAATGTTTTCTGATTTCAGGTTGGTTTGAAGTACAAGGAATCGGTGGTTATAAGGGTAACTGGCTGTCCAAATGGTTGTGCCAGACCATACATGGCTGAACTTGGACTAGTTGGAGATGGCCCCAATAGCTATCAGGTATTGCTCCATGGCCAGCTGTAGTGCCATCTCCACCCACTTCCCTTTTCCAAATAAAAGTATCATGAAATCATGCTGCTTTATTATTATATTAACTGAAACAGATCTGGCTTGGTGGAACACCCAATCAAACCTCAATAGCAAGAAGCTTCATGAACAAAGTCAAGGTTCAAGATTTTGAGAAAGTTATGGAACCACTTTTTTATTATTGGAAACATGAACGACAATCTAAAGAATCATTTGGTCACTTCACGAACCGCATGGTGAGCTCAGAAGCTAAGATTTTATTATGTCATTGTCTTCCTTACTTTTTAAGGTAGTGTTTTTACCTTTCACTGAGCTTGTGACGTTTACTCTTTTGATGATTATTAGGGATTTGAGAAACTTCAAGAATTTGTTGACAATTGGGAGGGTCCTATGGCGGCTCCATCACGCCATAACTTGAAGCTTTTTGCTGATAAAGAGACATACGAGGCCGTGGACAAACTTGCAAGACTGCAGAACAAGAACGCTCATCAATTAGCTATGGAAGTCGTTCGTAATTTTGTTGCTTCCCAGCCAAATGGGAAAGGGGAATGAGTTTGCTGGGGAAAATACCCGTAAGCTTGTTGCTGCCTAGCAAAGCTTAAATTGATATGGTACGTAAGCACAATATTTCTCATCCTCTTTCCTAGCTATTACTCTTCAGTAACATGTGGAATGAATACGCATTAGGTATCAAGTATTAACGTTTACTGAATATTGTGTTTGTTTTTGGACAAGGATTTTGCAAAATATTTGTGGTTTTGTATCCATTTTCTTGAAGAGTGTTTTCTATGACCATTTTTGTAACAACAATAAAAAGGCCGTGTTTTTTTGCCTGCATATTTTTAGTATCAATCAAATTCTTGGGACGCAGTTGTTTGGATTGTGGATCCAGACCCGTGGTTCTATGCATTTGGGCATATCTTGATATTTGTTTACATCAAATAACTTGGATTCTCAGATATATGGTGATTTTGTAAACTATTTTGTGATTAAGGACGCATTCATAAAAAGAAAGGCTATCTTCATTTAGGGCACAGCCGCACAGGTAACTAGAAGAAGGATATCTCCTTTCTTCCCCTCTCTTCTCCAAGTTTTCCCCAAGGACACATTTGGTTTGGTTTCTTGAATGGAATAAGAATATTAATGGTAATAGCAATTGAATAGAATTCAATAAAAATATTATTACTATTATTATATTTGGTTTTCAGCGCATAACTTAAAGTTAGAATAGAATAAAATATATAAACTTCTACAATATTGTCCTTATCTTGAGACAAAAAACTACATGTTTATATTATTTGATAACTTTTAAAATAATATTATTACTAATAATATTAACTAATGATAAACTTATTAATTAAAAACTTTTTAGCCAAAAAAATATTTATTTATTTATTGAAATAATTTTTAAATTTTTTCCAAAATAATTAATTATTTAAGATTATTATAAGAAAATTATTAATAAAAATAATTTATAACATAATTATGTTATGTAATCTAATGCCTGTCCATTTTCATAAAAAAAAAAAATAGTGGAGAATGAAAAGTATATATATATATGAGAGTACGTCAAAGGCTTACAGATAGAAAGTAAGGATAATTAACTTTAGTGCTATAGGAATTCTCTTTCTCGAGTATAGGTGAAGGAATGACTTTTATGCTTAGTATGGGAAAAACATTCTGATTCCTATTTGTTTCGGGCCCAACCAAACATGACAATTTGGAAAACTCTTTCCGTTACCACTAATTCATTTCGACTAAACATGTAGTAAGCTCCACCCAGCCAATTTTTTAGTGGATAGTTGAGTACAGAGGTGAGGTCTCTTTGTAATGTTTTAGTTCTGCTTCACTTTGGACATAAGCAACCCAATAATGTGAATATAAAACAGCATAAAAACTAAGAGGAAGAAGATGCGAACATGAATTTCCTCTGAAAGGATAAAAGTTCACAAGAGTTTAACTAGTATGTAACAGAAATTACATTGACATGATCAAGAAGAGTGATTGATCATCCCTTCCCTTGCGGCACAGCATACTTCTTCTTAGCTTCAAGGGTTCCTGCATTTTGGCTCTTCTTCTGCTATGGTTAGCTTAGCTACAGACAATGCCACTGCAGCAGCTGCAGCTATCATCAAATTCCCCCTCCTATATCTCTTGGTCTCTGTATTCTTGATTTGCAAGATGGTTCTATCTCTTTCTGAGGCTGTGGAAGAGGCTTTGGCCACAACGAGACATTGGCGAGTTGATGTGGGAGGTTTGGTTATGGCTAAGGCTGAATGAAGAGGATGTCACGGTTGTTGATGCCATCTCTCAATCCCTTGTCTGCTATTCACTCGGTTATCTGCCTTGCTACTCCTTAACAGTCTTTGCCAATTGCCACTCAATTCTTACCAGCAGTCATGTGTTTAAGTCTAGCCAAGTTTAAAAGTCCATATTGACTTGGATTTTGCCCCTTTGAAGAACATCATCCATTTCACGAAATTGATAGGGAACATGACTTTTAGAGTCATGATTCGTATTATGAATCTAACAAAACATTTGATCTGTATATTTGTTTCTTTTTACTTTATCTTTCATGATCATTTAAATTGATAAGAAAGAGTAAATGATAATGGAAGCATTACTCTCCATTGAGAAATTATACCTTACTTTTAGAGTCATTTCTTCTCTCCGTATCCTTATGGCCAAAAATGTTCTGACAAATGAGTAAATACCACGTGTTGCATATCTGAATGTGTGGACACAGTGGACTCCTAGTTCTCCAGACCTTTTTAGAGAAAGAAACAAATAGTTTTCTTGAAAAACACAAGAAAACAAATAACAATAGGGGTTTTGTTTTCCTTTTTTTTATTTTTTTCCTTAAACCAATATTAAATTAAATACCAATGTTTTTAAAATTTCAAATTCATGTGAGGTAACCCTATCAATTTATTTACTCTCTTTTTCTAAGAAACTATAATTGAAGCCAATTTCACAAAATATTTAGGAGTCGAGACTGAATTCTTATGTTACTTTTATAACTAATGGTTGTTAAAGTTGGTTAACTTAAAAAAAGAAGAAGTATATTTTAGACCCGTAATTATTAGATAAACTAATATATGTCTTTTATCTTTACAAAAAGATTATAAAAAATTATTTTATAAAGATAATAAATTTGTGTTTCATAAAAACAATAAATTTTTACTATCTTATTTAGATTTATATTATCCATCCAATAAATTCAAAATTAAAATTTAATTTAGTTAAAAATAGTTAACTTAGATTATCATTTTTGCTTATTTTTATTTTTCATTTTACAAGAAACTCCAAAATGAAAAAAGGAATGCTTTACCTCTGCACACCGCAAAAGGTCAGTGACAAAAAAAAAAAAAGACAGGTTTTAACTAAAACCCTGTTTGAATGCCCTTCTCTTCATTGTCTTCTACTACATGCGAAAACACGTAGGATTCAAAAGATGAATAGATATTAATTGAGGAAAATAACAAGATAAACATAAATTATATTATATAAAGCCCACGTTGAATTGTAATACTACCATTCTTCAAAGACTTCCCCAATAGGGATCTTATTTCTGTCAAAATGGTGACCATTGGGTAGGATTTAATCACAAAACAACAACAATTCTGATTTCTTTAATACAACTTAAGAGAGAGAGAGAGAGAGAGAGAGAGAGAGAGAGAGAGGGAGAGAGAGTTAAAAGTAGTTGGGGTTCAAAAATCAGCAGCCAAAAGTAAGTTCTCCAAGCCAGTTTTTGATTTAAAAAATAGTAGTAGTGTTATATAATAATAACAGTGATGCTTATATGTTATATATATATATATAGGGTGAGGTTAATATGTTGAATAGTATAATTAATTAATCATTTTTCAAAAAAAAAAAAAAACAGTGCATATGTCTCTCAACTGTCTAGGGAAAGACCATTTTTAAAATATTAAATTTCAAAATTTCTACCAAATCTTTTTTTTAAGATTTATTTGATTTTATAAAATTTAAATTAGTTTAAAAATGTTAGCAATTGTGAAGTCACCAAGTCTACGAGAAAACCGAGAGAATCACAGCGTCACTGTGATGAGAGGTAGCAGAAGAAAAGAAGAACTAAGAAACCAATGATCAATTTAGCTTTTGTTGTTGAAATTTTAGGACAGACACACAACTTGATGTTGCAATTTTGGTTTCTTACAATATGTGATCTAAGTAAGTGCATAAAAATCTTCACTTTTTAAAATTATTTATGATTCAATATCATAAATCCAACTTGATAATGTAAAAGTTCCAAAATTTGAAACATGATGTGTAAATTGTATTATATTAAAAAAAAATCAATTATTTTATCACGTTTTAAACAATTTCTAACAACATATGCATTGGTACATTAAAAATATTTACACTCTATTTTTTTTTATTTTTTATTTTTTATTAAAAGAGAATTACACAAGATCCTCGTATTCAGATCCTATTTATTATTGATGACATCCTTTACGGCACGGACCAATTAATTTATTAATCATTATTTTCTTAGTCTTCTTTATTTTTATTTTTAAAAAAATAATAATAAAAATAATATCATAAAAAATATATAATCAAATTTTTATACTTAATTCGTATATTTTCACTAATATAAAAAATTTAATTTATTATTCCATATTTATCGTCATTTAATTGAATTTCGTTAAAATAAAATTACAATCATTTTGACACATTTATTATTAAATATTATTTAAATTGTATATCGTTTAATATTTATGGGTGATATTTTTATTATTATAAACTTTTGAAGTATTATTTTAGAAAGTGATATTATCAGGATATAAATTGTTATGGTCATAAGAATATTTTATTAATAAATATTTCATATATTTTTATTAAAATAATAACAATAATTATTTATTAATAATAATATTAAAATATAATTAATAATTATATGTTTTTATTTTGATAATAATAAAAATTGATAGTAAATTATAATAACAATATTACGATATCCTTAGTATTATTATTTATTTCCCTTACTCTTTTTCTTCCTCCCTCAGAAAGACATACACTGACACTCTATCTTGATTTGTGTGATTTTCATTAACATTTCCTTAACAAGTTGATGGGGAAAACTCACGTAAAAAAATGTAACAGTTGACATATTTATTGTTTTGTCCATTTGGGTTCTATCAAACTATCAATTGTTTTTGTAATAATTAATTAGATTCTCATTTTGAAGATTTGATGTAAACTTCAAATTATCAATATTATTCTTTTGAGGAAACTTCTTCAAATTTTGTCATCTATATTGCATAAATATTTTTGGAGGATGTTATTTATTTATTTTTTTATTTTTTGAATAAAAGGATGATTTTATTGAAATATTAAAAAAATAAAACATAATAATTATAATATTGATAAAAATCATAATAATTATGGTTTTATAATCTATAACAAATAGAAAGTTAAATTTTATAAGTATTAAAAATAAAACTAACAAAATATTAAAAATATAAAAATATAATATATGATTTAAGATTTTAAATTTGAAAAATATATCTCAGTGAATAATATGAAACAAAAAAATTAAGAAAGTATGAAAAAATGAAGAGAGAAAAAAATATTGAATAAATTGTAAATACTACTAATACCAAATAATATAATATTAAATAAAATTAAAATTTAAAGTGAAATAAATTTCAAAAAACTTTAACCATTCTACCGACAATACCTTAAATGTAAATCTTTCCATCGAGTTATTTTTTATTACTTTTAGTTTTATAATGTTTAACAGTGATTCTATTCTCACTCATTAAATAAAAATTAAATAATTAAAATATTTTTAGATTGTATTATATCTTAAATTTAATAAATATTTTTATATAATATATAAAAATAAAATTATAATTAATGTTTGTGATACTTATTTTAACTTTACATCACAATTATAATCACTTTTGTTAATGTATTTTTTAAACATCAATGATACATATAATGAAATATCAAAAAATAAAGAAAAAAAATTAGACATAATATATATTAATAAAAATAAAATATATTTATTAAAGACTAAAAAATATATATTTAATAATATATTTTCTTAGAAATTTCAACCAGAATTATAGCTAAATATATATAACCCCAAGAAGTTCTGCCCTTGTGCATACTTTAAATATATATTAATTTTTTAATATTGTTTATATTATATATTATAATTATATTTTATTTATTTATTTAATTAACATATTTTGAATTTTACTATTTAATTAATAAAAAATACAATATATGTTCTAAATCAAAATATAAACAAGTTAGTGTATTATAATTAATTCCTTAAATATAATATGCTTCTTAATGCTCATTATATTGATGTAGTGAATTAACTTGACATCATATTAATATATTTTATAAATTTTTAAATAATATTAGTTATTTTAAGTCAAAATTTGCGAAGCCAACCTTGCCTAAATGTCGATATTTTTGGATTATAAGTCTACTAATGTTTTAATATTTTTAAAATCGTCAAATTAAAATTATTTCATAACCGACCAAGTCAACTTATGCACACGCTATGTATACGTAGATTAATATTCTTCACGCTGTAATGACTGTCCATTTTAAGTTAAAATTCTCTAATAGTAACATAACATGCATGCATTTATTAATATTAGTATATAATCGCATGTTTTTAATTTTATTCTAACTAACATATTTTTTTAAAGGTACACTTAAATTTTAATTTTTATAAAATAAAAAATATTATATAGACGAAGAAATTTTCCGATAGTAGTCACATATCATAAATTTCTTCGTATTAATCACGCTTAACTATAAATTCTAAAGAAATAGGAAACTAATGGTAAACAATATAATTGTTGATGAATATTTTTAACTTATTCTTTTTTTTTTTGTTACCTGCTATAATGAATCATACATGTGTGTAAGTAATAAAAAGATTATGTATTATCAAATAATTCTATTAATTTATTTAAATTAAAAAAATGATTTCATCTATTATAATCGGATAAGATTAATTTGATAAATTTATAATCAAATTTTATAATCCGTTGTTATATTGTCCTTTCTTAAAAAACATAAAATTATACATATATCTTATTTATTATGACTTAGCTTTTATTTATATCAAACACATATTTTTTTTTACTTCAATAGATAAGCAATTATTTTTAGTGTAGAAATTTTTTTTTAGATTAGATTGGGGATTTGATCATGCTTTTATAGCTTTAAGATGAGTAGATTAAAGCAATTGAGTTATTATATGATTTCATACAGTTACAAATTACATGATACATCAATGAAATCACTTTAATCTGGTTTAAGTATAACAGAAATCTACTGTTATCCATCATTTAATGGCCTAGTGATAAGGATGATGCCTTATAACTTCGAAATTTTGAGCTAACATCTCACTTCAAGCCTCTATTTGTAATTTGCCTTACTAAGTGATGGTGAGTATAAAATGATCTCTTCCTTATTCTCCTAACCTAGACAGTTTAGGCTTAACATTGTCGAACATGTATTCTACACAAAGTGGGAGGAGACGGCGGTGTAAGTAGTGGTAGATTTATGATTTATTTCCACGAAATACATTATATACACGTTAAGAAACAATATTAGTTATTTCTAGGTTATTATTGGTTTTTAATTGTAAAAAATGTTTAGTAAAAATATATTTAAATTATAGAATTAGTTATTTCTAGGTTAGTATTTGCTTTTAACTGAAAAAAAAATGTTTAGTGAAAATATATTCAAATTATTGAATTCTGGTGAGATATTAAGTGTTAAAAATTTCAAATTTAGTTGGACTACAGTTATATTTTTATGCATGTAATTTGTTTATAATTTTATAAATATTATACCTAAAATTTTATTTATCAAAGTGTTGAGCTCCAATGGTAAGTCTCTCCACAATTTCGTATTATTCTTTGAGCTCTTACACTCATTTTTTATTATCTTCAATAAACTTATTATTTTCATCTTTCAAATCTACAAGACTCAAATTTAAAGTATTTTTTGTTCTTGCAAAATATTATTCTCTTCTTTTAATTAATTAGAAAAGTTTTCATATGCCTCAAGTTGTTCATTTAATTTTTCTATTTTTATATTTAAACTATTATTCTCTTCTATGGCTATAAGACATTTATAAAATAATTTTAGAACTTTTAACATTATATTTATAGAGAAAAGAATATTCAAGTTTTTCATCATCTGAGTTATAACCCTCAATAAAATGATCCATAATAAAAATTCATAAGACTAACACTAAGTGTATCTAGTGTTAGCTTTGATACCAATTGAAAGTTTATAAATTACGGACATAATTAACCTAGATGGTGTGAATATGTTATTTTTAATTTTTATCAATTTATAATTTAATAACCTAAACAAAACGGTCAGACATGCAATCGCGTATAAGAATAAAATGTGAAAATAAAATAATAACACACGATATTTTTAAATGGAAACAACTTAGGCCAGAACCATAATCTCAAAGAAAAACCACTGGTCCACCGGGCCACTTAACTTTTCACTATGAAAAACAAATGTTAAAGTACAAACTCGGTCTTATGCTACCCTTCCTAAGATATTATCCCAATGTACCTTACTTACGAGTCTTTATTCTGTTTTCACAGTTTTCAATATTAGCGTGAGCGATTTCCATACCAACGTTCTAATAAGCTCTCCGCTAATCAAATACGTTCACGAATTAACTACAAAAGAGTTAGCACAAAAAAACACAAGTTCTTGTGTATGTTCTAGAACGAATTTAATAATGAATAATCCTAACTAGATTATTCAAAACATATGTCACTTAAATCAAATCAATTAGCAAATCCTAGAACACAAAAATCAAACACAAGTTCAATAAACACAATTATTTGATCTAAAAATTCAAGAACAAAAATAAAGAAGAATTTATAAGAACATATGATCAAAATATTATAAACTAATTAGGCTTATTAATTAATCAAACATAACCACCAATAATTGATAGATTAACTAAATAAAGAAGTCTAAAGAGTTATGACCTTATATTTGCAAAACAAGAGAAAGAAATAAAAAAGAAGAGAATAATATTTTTGTATGATTGAGTGAAACAATTAGGAATGAGTCTTATTTATAGGAAAAATTATAACTCTTAATCCTATGTAATGATAAATATCTTTTTTATTATAAATAGAATTAGTAATACTCATTAATTAAGAATACTCTTATATAATTGATAAATATTTTTTTTATTACAAATAAGATTATTAATACTCACTAATTAAGAAAATTTATATTTAAAGAAGAGTTCTTTTAAAGTAGACTCATTAATCAAGAAGACTCATATTTAAAAAATAGTTATTTTAAAGTATATTTTATGCTATCTTTTACGTTAAAATTTAGCCTATAATTTAAGGTATATCTTTTATAATATTTTAGCAAATATCTTATTCTATATTTTAGCAGTAAAAATAATTTCAAATATATGAATTTGTGCTATTAAATACATAAGTGTAATCATATATGTTATAGTTATAACAAATATACCCGAAGTATGACTATCTAAAATTCTAACATTTCTTCAACTTTACTTGATAGAGTTGATAACAAACTTAAAAATAAATTTACAGTTAAATATTTTTTCCACGAAAATAACTAATATTTATAATACTTACATATTACAACTAAGATTCGAAGGATAGACAATAATTAAATGCTTTGCTGTAACTTGTAAGTATATATCCTATTTAGCATCAATTAGTTACTCTAGTATACCAATCAATTAAATTATAATCTTTACCTTCGTCTTTATATATAAAAAAGGAAATATTTGGTCGAACACCAAATTTGTTTTTTTGCTTTTTATCAATTTTTTATATCATTAAATAATAAAATATCTATATAATAAATATATTTTAAATTTTTTATTAATCTTTTAACATCAGTAAATAACAAAACATCTACATAATAATACATTTTTATGAATAGTTATTTGTATAATATAATTATTTTTATCACATTAAGGGTTGTAATTCATTCGATTTATAATTATTTATTTAATGAATATTTGATCAATTCATTGATATATAGATGATATTTTTGTTTTTTATATCAATAAATATCAAAAATGTACATATAATAAATACACTTTTATGTTTTTCTTTTGTTTTTTTACACTAATAAATATCAAAATATTCATTTAATAAATACATTTTTTTTATATATAAAGAGGAAATATTTGGTCCACCGTTAAATTTCATTATTTTTTAAATTTTTTCACACCAATAAATACCAAAATATCTTATGTAGGAAAAAAATATTAATATATATATAATAAATACTTTTTAAATTTTTTTTTAAATTTTTGTTAATTTTTTCATCGATAAATAACAAAATGTTTATATAATAAATAAATTATTTTGAATAATTATTTTATATAATGTAATTATTTTATTACATTAAGTATTATAATTTACATCGTTTATATCTACCGATTTAATGAGTATTCGATTAATTTACTTATGAGTATATCTTATTTTTATTTTTATGCCAATAAAGACCAAAATGTCTATACAATAATTTTCTTTTATGAATCAATACTTTGTATAATGATATTGCTATTATTACATTAAAAGTGATAATTAATATAGTTCATGATTATCCATTTAATGAGTGTTTGATTGATTTACTTATAAGTACATCATATTTTTATTAAACTAATAATTTTTATGTCGAGATCACATCATATCTCATATCAATTAAAAAAAAATATTCGGTTAATATAAATTATTTTTAAGAAAAAATACTTATTAAATTCAATCAAGTCATGTTATCATTCACATAGGATTAACATCTTAGATATTAAAAATACTAATCGAATAAATTTACAATTTATTATGCAATATTTGATTTATTTATTTAATAAAATTATGCAATTATTATCGATATGTAAGTAAATTATTCATATAAATATTGTATTTGGATTGTATTATTTATAAAATATTTATCTTTATATATTTATTTATCATTAAAATAATAAATTAATTAACTATTTATTTTAAGAGTATTTTTATAAACGACTTTGTATATCGTTTTAATATCAGTTTTTTATTTATAATAAAAATAACTTAAAATTTATTGTATTATATAAAATAAAACTTTAAATAATAATAATTATTATTAAAAACTAATATTATTAAATTTGAATCATCTATGCTGTCTGCACGAATCCAAAACTAATTTTATTAAGATATATCTACGGGGTATATTTATTGGACTTCTTTGATCCAAATAAGTCATTATTCATTTATTAATTTATATATTTTGGGTTTGGATTTACAGCAAAGACTGTGATTGTGGTCTTTATCCTCAAATAGATGTTTTGTCAAAATAATAATAATAATAGGAAAAAAAAGCTGTCGAAGTTTAACTATCTTCAACTACTTTGACAAATTGGACTTAATTATTCCAACTATAAAAATATGTTATTGATGTATTATAAATTAGACTTAATTATTCAAACTATAAAAAAAAAATATTAGTGATGTATTATATATTGGAAAAAAAAACCAACAATTTTTCAATATTTTACTCATCAACTAATTTTTTTTTACTAAGGAAGACACGGATCAATTTCCATTTTTATTTGAATCATATGAAATATTTATATTTTTATTTTCATATTTTTTTGAATTATTGATGACACATAAGATTATTAATATATTTTTTACTAAAATTTAACAATAATTTCAATAATATTAAGTAACTTAGAGTTACTATTATTATTAAAATTTAACAAAATATGTACTCTTAACATAAATAAAAATATTTTATATATTTTATTTGAGAATATAAGTAATCTAGATATATCAATTTATTTGATGTTTGTAATTTTTAAGAGAATAACTCATAAATAAAATTTTAAAAAAACTGAACAACTTTTTTTTATAGGATGGTGATTGCACAACGTCTTTAATTATAAAAGCTAATGATGCTTGGTTTAGTATCATATTTTTTTGTTATAATTTAATATTATTTTTATATATTATAAGTGACGGGATAAAGAGAATTGGAATTAAATAGCAACTAAACATATATGAGAATAACGTGTCATTGTTTCAATAAGTATGAAGTTTGAATGTTTTTTTTTTAAACACTTCAGCTCTAAGCAGCCCTTAAACTTGAAATTAATAGAAAGTAAAAGAAGAAATAAAGGGATAGTCACTATAAAATTTATTTATTTATTATTAAGTATAAAATAATTTACTTAAAATAAAAGATTTTAGTAGTTAAGTAATTTACAAGTCATCCTAGCATCAATATTAACTAAATATTTAATTAAATAAAAAGTTAATATTTAAATTCCTAATTATCCGATAATGAAATAGTTAAACACATAAAACTTCAATATTTAAAAATAAGTCTATCATTATGGATAAGATATTTATATTTTCTCCTATAAATATTCACCACTACTCATCATTAAAGATAATTTCAGAACTTGATATAAATTCTCATAACTACAGATATTAAGATCTCACTAAATATCTCTTTGCATCTCTCTGCGTTACAAGGAGAGACTAGTTTTCTTCTTTTTCTCATTATTCAAACTTACTTAAGCTTCAGAGAGCTATATGTTGACACAAATCATGATGGTCCTAAATACTAACGTTGTATTTTTTTTCTCGAGTACACAAGAAGCAGAGGTGTATCCAATCATTGGTATTGATAAATTGATATCAATATATGGCACCATCTGTGGAACAAGTATGCTCTACTAGTTGAATCATAACTAGAGAGAAAAAGATTTACAGTGATCTCTACCATTCTAAACTAGGTGGTCTTTGGAGAAAAGACCATAACTTAGCACTTGGCTCACAAGCTCACAATTGTAATTCATGTCCTCCCTCCAAAATTGAAAAACTAAATCCATTAAGCGGTGGTTTTGACGTTTGCAAAACTCTCTAATCGAGAGCTTGATTAAGAATCCTTAGAAACCATTGACCACATGACATTGTTATGTACATTTTGAGTGCCGGAGAAAAATAAGAAATTCATCATACGGGCAAGTAATGACCAATGTAAGAGTATACTTGACACCTGAACCCATGTGACGATGGAATGACAAAATAGACTTCTTAATCCATATACTTAGGCCTAGCAAGTCTAGGGGTTAATGTTAGATGTAAGATAGTTCACGTCATGTGACAAAAAATAAGAGGTTTTAGTCGATAAGTAACTTATAGGTCAACATAGTTAACATTGAGTTAGTGGATAAGTATTGATATCAATTAAATATCTAATTGAATATAAGATCGACATTGAAAATTTTAATTCTCCTAAAATGAGATAATTAAGTAGATAAAGTTAAAACAGTTAAAAATAAGTTCATCACTATAGGTAAATGTCATAAATATCTCATCCTAAATATCTCTATGCATCACAAGAAGAGACTAATCTTTTCATTATTCTCACTGCTCAAAATTACTTAAGCTTTGGAGAGCCAAATAGAGCCACAACCCATATTGATCCTAAATCTTAAAATTATGTTATGTGTTATCAAGTACGCATGAATCAAATATGCATCAAATCATTGATTTAACAAAAATTAGTATGAATATTTATTTTAAAAGTAATAATTAAGTCATGTATTTATTTTTAATAACAGTTTAATTTTATTGTTATGAAAAAGTGATTTTACAAGAATAAATAATTATTTTTTTTATGTTTAATCTTATTTTTATTTAATTTTTCAATTATAGTTTATTTTAAACTATAACAATGTCTATCTAATGTAATTAAAAAAAATAAAGATAAAATAAAAAATATATATCTTTAATCTTACGTGGTCATTTTTTTCATAAGAATATGATTAAACTGTTACAAACAATAATTATAAAACTTAGGTATCATTTTTTATAACAAGTAAAAGACTTTGGATATATTCTTTTCCCAAAATAACAAATTAATATTTTTAGAAAATAAAATACTAATATCAAAATAATTAAATATTTTATCTTATAATTTAATACTCTAAACTTTATAAAAATAAAAATAATAATATATAATTAATAAAATATGCTCTGAAAATAAAACTATCTAAAAATAGACAGTGAACTTTTAAATAATTGGATGGGTTTTCCGTGCAAAATTATCCGTTATACCTAACACAAAGTTGGGTGAATTAAGAGGCCTTTCACTAAACACAGGCATTTAATTTCCACTTCTTCGTTAAGGATGCCAAAATTAGTATAATTATTTTTTATTTTATTTTATATTCATAATAAGTTAGAAAAATTTAATTCAAAAAAATATAATATAAGAGTACAAAGAATATCAAAATAATCTTTTTTTCAAATGCATCAAAATTTCAAAAGAGAAATTAAAATTAGTCACTAAAGTTCTACAAGATAATATTTTTGAGTATTCTGTGTTCATTTTATATTCTTTTTTACCTTAATGTCTAACTGAATCGATTTTCACCTTGATGTTTCAAAAAATATACATCAAAGACGTATATTTTTAGAATATTTCTTATATATATGATCATTTATTCACGATAAAAATTATTTCTTCAATACGTGTAATATATGTTCAGTATCATAACTGTTAATATTTTAAAAATATATATATAAAAAAAACCACCCTCACCCAAATAAAATCGTTGTATTTGTCACTTTCACTATCTTCTGAATCCTGTATTTGAAATTTCATGAATATTATTGAGTTGAAAAAGAGGCCTTAAACGAACAGTAAAAAAAAAAAAGGGATGTTTTGATACAGTGAGAACTGATACAAATAAAAAGTTGGATTAGATACTATGAGAATAGATGAGATTCTTGGTAACAAGGTTTTTATCACCGTTAGGTTTTATGTAAAAAAATTATACACAATTAATTATAAAAATATCTAAAATATTTAAGTAATCGTAATTCTTCTACATTTTAACGATCAAAATATATCAAATCGATAATTATTGTTTAATTTTTTAATCGTATCAGACATTCTACGTACATTTTTTTTATGATATTGTAGCAAAATATTGAGTAAATTAATTACGTTTAATACCTATAACGTATGAGATAAGTTTCAAAAATATTCAAAATGTTTAAACAATTGTAATTGCGTTAAAAAAATTAAATGATCGTTATCGATTGAGTATGTTTTCATCGTTACATATAACGTTATGAATACAATTATAACTAATTACATGCTTTTGATATTTTTGTTACCCACCTCATAATCCCACCATTAAAAGACTTACTTCAAAGAAATTAAATTTGGTTATTGCAGTTTCTCTTTCTTGAGAGAAAACTAGGTCGCATAGAAAGGATCTGAGAGCTATAACCGCTCTTTTAGTGTTCATAATTCTATAAAAAAAAAAAAGAATTAAACAGACGAACAAACACAACCCAAAATTCAAAATGGATTGAAATTTAAGCAAGCCTTGCATTGAATTTACTATACTTACATGCCTACATGGATATGCCTTTAATCCAAGGACCAACGTTCGACATTGACATAAATTTGAGTAGATGAATTCACAATAACAGTAAAATCATCCTCATCATGACAATTCAAATTTTCATTTCTTGTCAGCTTCATGTATATACTTAGGACCGAGAATGATCTCAATACAAAAGTGGCATTTGTTCTAAATACACCTTTTAGGATCAAATATTAAAAATAAACTTAAATGTGTGTTTTTATAAACAACGAGACAATTTAAATTATTACTTTCAAGATATTGTATTAATAATAATCTTATTTAATAATAACTAATGTATGATTAATAATAGTAATAAAATGCAGATACAATAATAAAAGAAGTTATGGAGTTACTATTTTTAGATCAACAATTATAAAATGAACAATTTTAAATTTTAATTTACTTAATAATTTAATACTATAAAATTTCTAAAAGTAGAAATATTGTTTAAATAATATCTATTTTTTTCTTTCTGAAAATAGGAATATCTTAAAAGTTAATATCACCCTTAAATAAAAATATAAAATGTTAATTATCATAGATTTATGGTCCTCAAATTAAACAAAAGCATATATGTATCATTAAATGAATTTAAAACAATGTTATAAGATAAGTTGTTAAAAATATGTTTATAAATAATTTGTATTTGTATGAGAACGTTCATTCATATATATCAAAGTAAAATTGAATATTTTTTTTTAAATTAATTAATTGAAAATAACGAATAAATATAAAATCAAATTTTGGAGATCAAATTGTAGCCGTTTTAAGCGACCTGCGAGTTACGATGGAGGGAATATATTTTTATAAAAACAAATTTGAAGTCCATTATCTTTAAGCATTATTTATTACTCTCTAAAATTTGATTAAAAAAAGGTTTTATAAGATTACATACAAATAATAAATAATTTAATTACAAAATTTACAGTGATCTTGGTAGCAATATACACTATTAATTATAATTAGTTAATAAGTGAATTTAAATTAATAAAATGATGATTTTTGTTGTTTTCGAATAAAATAAAGTAAAACAATAAAGATGAATTGTATAAAAATATTGAGAGATATATGATTATAAGATTATCCTAATTATTATATTACAATTTAATTAATCATGTTATGAATAAAAATTAATTTCTTAAATTTTAAATCATTTTTATAATTTAAAGCATTCTTAAATTTTTAATTTTAAGTGTAGAAGTGTAAGTCAACTCCGATCTTGAACGTGGCACTTCCAAATCCTAGATATGATTTAATAAATTTGATGTCATGAATAATTTGTTTTGATTCTTTATTTTTAATATGTTCAATTATATATTTAAACATATGTTAGAATTAGAATAATTAATTAGTTTATTGTATGGATATGTTTATATTTAATTTAAAATTTTAGTATGTAATCGTTAATATTTTTATTCAAAATGATATATTATGGTTATTGTCATAACTAAGGTTGAACACCTACGGTTAAACGATTATTTTAATATTATCTAATTTCGTTATCACTTTTAGATCGTAATGTAATGAATGTATTAAATTTAGTAAGGGTACGTTTAGGTTGTTCAAGGTTTAAATTGATTTATGATGATATTATAAATTAATTACACGATAAAAATATATGAGAAATCTTAAATGAACCTAAAATTTTAAATATAAAGTTAAGAAATCAAGAATGATTTAAAACTATAAAATTGATTTAGAATTTAATAAATTGATTTTCATTCATAACATGTTTAATTAAATTATAAGATAACGATGAACATATTCACAAATCATACATCTTTTAATATTTTAATACAATTAATCTTTTATTATTTTCCATTATTTTTTTCAAAAATAATAAAAATCCTCATTTTATTAATTGTAATTAACTTATTAATGAATTGATAATTAATAATAAATATTATTATTAGTTTTTCAATTTTTTTAAAATTATTTATCACTTATATGTGATGAAATCTAATTACATGTTTTTAATAGCATTAATTTTTTGAAACAATTATCCCGAGCTATTTTTCATGCTCGATTTCCACTAATCAAGTGGAGATAGAAGTAAGGACTGGCTAGACGAGAAATGCATGCCACATGACATTCACTAGCTAAGCAGTATGTCATCGCGCATTTCTCTTCTAGTCAATCCGCACCTCATCTTCTCCTTTATTCCTCCTCGATTATATTAGTTGAAATTTATTAACCTAAAATAATATTTCCTCACATATTCAACAAACAAAGAATAGTTTCACATTACTTATATATCCATAACAAATAGGAGGTTTAGAAAGTTAATTTTGAACACTTTTATATCCATAATTTTTATACAATGTATTATAATTATTTTAAAAATTAAAAATAATTTAATTTTTTAAATAATATTAATACGTGATAAAATTTAAATATTATAAATATAAAAATAAATATAAATTTACTTATTAATATCATCCTTAAATAGAGATAATAAACAATTCTCTTTCAAATTCTTGAGGAGAAACAAAGACAAGATTCCAATTACAGGAAGAAAAGGAGTAAAAAAAAGAAAGAAAGAACATACATGGTCTAAGAAAAGGAAATAAATACCCACAAGCAAAAAGAACACAAACCAACGGCTTTCATTTGAAATCCCTGTTTTTGCTCTTAACGAGGTTGCACGCTCCCTTTTCTCTCCGTCTCTTTTACCTCTCGCATTTCTCTAGTCACTATCATTGTGATCAAACCCCACAAAACACACAGCTTAATCCATGGAAAAAAACCTCTAGTTCCCAAAGCCCAATAAAACAAAAGATCTCAAAGTTGACAATTTTTTGAAGAAAGATGTCGACAACGATAGGAGCCATAGCAGCAGCTAGAAGACCAAAATGGCAGTACCCACCAGCCCAACCAACGCCAAGAATACTCCATTTGCCTCGCAGGTCTCGCCGTAAATCATCAAAGAGCCTTCCTGGAAAACCCACTTCAATCGTGGGTCGAAAGGAGAGAAAAGTAAAGTTGGAGACTTTGTTCGATCAAGAGCGTGTTTTTACAAAAACCAATGTTCCAATAGTGTTATTGGACGCTGGTGGAGAAAATGAGAGAAGGAGAGAGAAAGTTGATGAGAGAGAGAATGATAATGTTGGTGATGTAGTGGTTAGGATGGAGGGAGAGAAATGGAGGTTTCAAGCTGAGATATTGAGAGCTGAATGTAATTTGCTAAGAATGGAGAAGGAGATTGCGGTGAAGAAGCTGGAGAGAAATCGGGTTAAGTTAGAGAAAACACTTAGAAATGCTGTTCAGACTCTTGTTTCTGTTAGTCTCTCGTATCTACTGTGTCCTTGTTTGTCATTACTCTCTCTCTCTCTCTCTCTCTCTCTGAGTTTGAGTTAAGAAAAAGTAAAAAAAAAATAATTTCCATATTTGGATAAAACCCAACTCTGCTTTGAACTGAGAATTATTATTTGATTTTTCAACTTTCTGTTACTAGTTTCAATGTTCTTCTTTTGCACATCTAAATTTGTTGTGAGCTCAGTCCTTGCTTTGTTTGAAAAACAGTAAAAATGTCATCTTTATATGCTGAATCAAAAGTTACATGGAAACAACTATGAAGCCGACCGTTTCTTTTGGTCTTTTGCCAAAGTCTTTTTTTTTCCCTGAACATTTCCAAAGTTGGTTTATTTAACAAGTCATGTTATTTAATATTATTTTGCTGATAATTTTATGCTATTATTGATTTTAGGGAAGACAGAGGATACGCAAAGAAAACAATATGGAGATTGGAATTGAAGAAGAGATTCAACAACTAGCTGAGAAGCTGGAGAAGTTGAGAAGCAACTTAGGAGTTAAGGATTTGGAAGTTCGAAAACATAAGAACTTGGATAAGCAAGCTGTTGTTCTTAAAAGACGGCTAGAGATGTTTAGACCAAGATCAGATAAGATATGTGTTAAGGAGATTCAAGATATGGCAGAAATGAGCTTGTCTATTAAGTCTAAATCTAGAGTTGGTGAAAGCTTATTCCCCAGTGACAGCTCTAATGTAACTAATTATTTGGCTTTTAGTTTCTCTAGAATTAATTTATTGACTGATTTAGTTTTTAATCAGCTAATATTAATTTGTGAAAACATTGCAGGTGGAGATTCTGAGGAGGAAAATGGAAGGACTGTCAAATGGACTGCTTTTAGAGAGGATGAAAGAAGAGTATGGATCCATGCTCTCTACAGAAAATAGTTCTGCTTCCACTTCTATGCGGATTGAGTTGACCGATTCGTCTTCTTTGTCAGTTCAACAAGCTCACAAGGTACTAAATTTTTGTTGTTAGTGAGTTTAATAATGTTTTATGATTCTGAAACATCCAAAATAAGGAACAAAAGATCTTTGATATTCTGTTGAGAAGTGTTAGAACAAACTGAACTAGCTCATACTCTGCTAGATTTCTAGATTTTGCCTGTACTATGTTACAGTTTTATGGTAACCGAAGTTTCAATCGTGTTTTAAATACACTAATTTTTTTGTAGGAGACAATGTCCCATGAAGAGAATGTATGCTCCGGACGGTGCAAGGCTATAGTTCGAAGGATTGTAGAGCAAGTTCGAACTGAGACAGAGCAGTGGTCTCAAATGCAAGACATGTTAGGGAAGGTAAGGGAAGAGATTGAAGAATTGCATGCTTCTCGTGACTTCTGGGAAGATCGAGCTCTTGATTATGATAACCAGATTCAATCCCTACACTCTTCTGTAAGATTTTAACATTCACTTGTGCATCTAGTGTTAGTATCAGTGCCTAATTCTGGTCTTCTTGTTCAGATTTAAGCAGTGCCAGCGTAACAGGTTCTTTTGTTTATAGTAGTTATAGTTGGTGCTGAAAAGATTGAATTGATGATCTTGTTTTAGGTGCAAGAATGGAGGCAAAAAGCTCTCTCCTCTGATAGCAAAGCAAATATGCTAGAAACACAAGTATGTAACCTACATAGGGAGATTGAGAGGTACAGGAAGGAGGGAAAGAAGGAGCAAGTAATGAGGGGCAGAGCTTCACAACTTGCTTTGCGGGAAACGAAAAACGAAATGGAGAAGCATGTTATGGTTTGCCACTTAAAGGAGAATCACCAAACTAATGAAAACACCACCACCAAGCAGGAGGATTACCCAAACAATCAAAGTAGAAAAGCAAAATGTAGGACAAGTAATCTAGGTGGTCCAAAGCGGTCACCGTTCCGAGATATCGAGAATACGTTCAGGCAGCATGGTAATGCAATTAGCCCTTTGCATTGCAGACTGCCTTACAAGACAGACAAAAGGATTTAGAGAGATTTTTCTTCTGCATTTAGTTTAGGTATCTTTTTTCTCCTTCTCTAATTATATTGAGCCTTTGCTTGTTTCAAAACTAACATTAGTGATGTATATCTCCCCCAAAGTTTGATCAGTTTTTCCTTAAGTGGGTTCTGTTTGAAGTCTTTTTAGGATGAACTGATTGCACACCAACACCTCTCTTTGTACTTTTTGATATTAACTATTAACTAACTTCTTTCCATTTAGTTAATTAGTATAGTCGTGGGTTTTAATCAAAATTTGAAGTAAGAGGGAAAACGAACAACAGGTTATAAGACATAATGGGATTCAATTGTTCTAAACACGCCCGCTCGCGCATACATATATACATATATATATATATATATATACATCATATCAAAATATATGCTTAATGAGTAATGGTATGAGCCAAGCGTACTTGGAGTTAAGTTAAACTATGTATTATAAAACTTGTTTTTGAAACTATTTAAAATTTCTTTTAAACTTTAGTAAGTACCGATTTCATTGACGACGGAGAAATGGTAATAAGTTCCGAGGAGAGTAAAACCAGGAAAAATTGATCACAACCAATAGCTACAAACTAAAATTTAAAGAGTAAAAATTTAAATAGTATAACAAAGATCGGTTCTATTTTTTATAGAAAGTTATTTTATTCTTAGTTTAGTTATCATCTTATAAAATTAAGAATATGATTAATAATAAATAAAACATTATTCAAGATTTCATAAAAAATATGATTATAAATAAAAACATAATCAACATTGAGGAAATCACTAATAATTTTTTTTCAAAAAATATTAATAATTGAGAAATATTCGAGATTCAACGAAATCATATTTATAAATCTTCAAAATTAAATATTTTTAAAATTGATTATTCCATTAAAACAGAGAAAAAAAATATTCAACTCTCTTTACCCTTTAAAACTATAACCTTAATTTTAAAACAATTTTTATAAAACCATAAAAATAAAGGTTATAATTACATTCACGTTGGTGCGGTCCAAGTAGGATTAAAACTCTTACCAAAGAAGGTCTAAGCTTATCAATCTTACTATCTCTCAGGGATGCTAGGTTTAATAACTTTAGAGATTCATTACTACGAACAATTGAATCGAGCCTTTGTAGGAGTCCGATGTCATTTTGTTATCCTAACTTTACAATCTCCTTAAATGATAAAAATATTTTAAAATCTCTTAGTTTACAAATCAAAGCTCACAACTATGATATGATCAAATGATCTATTCCAGTTGTGATGATTTTTTGTGTTCACTATAAAGCCATAGTTTCTACATTTAACACTAAACACAGATCCTAGAGCAAAAATGGAGAAACACTCCTCTTTCGAATAGATCTCTCAAAATCAAATAAAATTATTCCAAAAACCATTGAATGGAACCAAATAACCCTGCCAGATGAGTGGCTCTTTAAAGGAGCAACCCAACCTGAGTCATAAAGAATAAAACTCGAACAAAATACCCAACTTAGGAATATAACCAAGTATAACAATGATAGCATAATACTAAATTTCAATAGATCTACTAGTTCAAGGTACTCTAGTTCTAGTTCTATAGAAACCATAGATCTAGGAAGAGTCCCGAGCTTTTCCTCAACAATAGACCTACCATATAAAACACAACCTATGTATTCTACTTCAAAATCAGATAAACCTAATTCAAGCTTTCAAAACATAGACTATAATATTCTGGTACCACATCAAGTCTACACTAAAAACCAAGATCAAAACGAATTGCATCCTTAATCACTAACATCATTGATTATAATTGAAAATATAACCCATGAATTAAACATTTTAGAGAATAATGATTTCCAAGCCGATAAAAAATATCTTCACGATGACTTCGTTGCAGAATATAATAAAGAAAAACATTATTGGTTTTTACACAACTTTATGAAGACTCCTAAAGAGATTCAAGAAGAATTTTTTAAATTTGTTTATAAACATAAAATCAATATCTTATTCTTTGATTGGTTTGAAATCTATGTTTTTGAAAAAAAAACATAGATTATTCATTCAGATGAATGTCAAATTAGAACAATTCTATAGAAAAAAGATCCAAGATCTTGAATCTAAGAGATTGATAAAAAAATCCATGTCACGTTGGAGCTGTACAGCTTTCTACATAAACAAAGTTTTAGAGATAGAAAGAGAAACTTTTTGCCTAGTTATCGACTATAAATCCCTCAACAAAGCCTTAAAATGGATTCGATAACCGATTCTAAATAAAAAAACCTTTTACAAAGATTGCATTTTGCATGTATCTTTTCAAAATTTGATATGAAATCAAGGTTTTGGAAAATACAAATTCTGCCAAAACATTGATATAAAATTGCATTTACAATTCCATTTGGACAATATAAATAGAATGTAATGCCTTTTGGATTAAAAAAATGCACCTTTTGAGTTTCAAAGGATTATGAATGACATTTTTAATCCTTATTAAGAATTTTGCATTGTGTACATTGACAATGTACTAATATTTTCAAAATCCATCCAAAAACACTTATCTCGAAGCCTTCTTTAAGGTTATAAAAAAAGAGTGGCCTTGTCTTCTTTGCAAGAAATATTTCCTTATTCTAAACTAAAATTAGGTTTATAGGACAACTAGTGTCTCGTGGAACCATTATCCCAATAAAACGATCCTTAGATTTTGCAAACAAGTTCTCCGATAGGATCACTGATAAAACTCAACTATAAAGATTCTTTAGTAGCTTAAATTATGTTCTAGATTTTAATCCAAATATAAACCGTTGTGCAAAATCTCTTCATAAGAGGCTTAAGTTAAACCATGAACCTTGGATAGAAGAATACACTAAAATAGTCCAAATAATCAAAACCCAAGTCTTACATATTCCATGTTTTCACTTAGCAGATCCTAGTATTCTCAAAGTTGTGGAAACAAATGCTAGCGACATAGGATATGGTGATATCTTAAAACAAATCCAGAGGAGAAAGAGTTGATAGTTCAAAACCCAAGTCTTACATATTCCATGTCTTCACTTAGCAAACCATATTATTCCCAAAGTTGTGGAAACAAATGCTAGCGATATAAGATATGGTGTATCTTAAAACAAATCCAAGGAGAGAGAATTAATAGTTCAATATACCTTTGATCATTGGAATCAATGTTAGAAAAATTATTCCACAATTTAAAAGAAATATTATCTATTGTATTATGTATTACTATATTTTAATCAATTTACAAAATCAAATTTTTTATTAAGAATTGATCGTAAATATGGTAAAGAAATTTTGCAAAAAGATGTATAGAACATCACTTCAAAACATATTTTTGCCCATTGGTAAGCTATATTATCTATTTTTGATTTTGATACAAAATTTATCAAAGGGGAAGCAAATTCTTTACCAGATTTTCCTACCCGAGAATTCCTACAAAATAGGTAAAATCCTAGCACAATACCTCCAAAAAGAGACAAAGGCAAAGAAAAGGTAAAACCATTTACCCCTTTCCTCTTCAAAATCAATTATCACTTGGGCTGAAGTAGTTGAAGCTAAAACCCAACAAAACCAAGCCAATGATAAAACCAAACAAGTTCAAGAATGGGTCAAATCCCTAACTGAATCCCTTGAACTTTTCAAAGCTCTCCAAAACTCTCTCCAAGATATCGGAGCACCAAACCAGTTAGAGGCCTCAACCTCTGCAAATAAAATTTATAAAACTATCAAAAAGGAAGAGCCCTCATCCAAAATTATTATTAAAACCCCTAAAAAAGGAGAATCCTACTCCAATATAATCCCTGGATAAAAAAAGAGAGATAGTATCTCAAAAACGATTTTTAAAACCCTTTGAGTATATTTTAAAACTAGATGCTCAGACTATTATAACAGTTGAACAAGGATTCCATGACAAGAATCCTTATTCTTCTATTCAAAAAATGTTTGGTAAAAACTAGTTCTATAAACCATGGAACCTAACTAAAACCCCAAAATACTATTAGAATATTTTGGAATATACTGAATGTATTGAATTTAAACTCTTTTTCTACCAAAATTATCGAGCTTGGCCATCTTACTCAATCTAAAAAACCTTAAAAGTCTTGTCCCTATCAGAATGGGATCAAGATTTATCTAAGCTTAAAGCCTTTCTTATCACCCTTAAAACCACTCAATATCATGCTAAAACCTTCAATTACTAGGACTATGAACATGCCTAGTTCAATGCATTTTTCATTCAAAATCAGAAGTATAGTCATTCTTGGATATTTTACTTCAATACCAAAACCGTTGAACCTATAGAATTTCCTTCTTGGTTTACCCATTGGTGGAAATTGTTTGAATCATTACCAACAATTCTCACTCTTGAAATCCAAGAAAGTTATATCTTTTTTTCAAAACCTTTATAAATCTCGTGAAGTTGAGAAAAAATTCCCAATATTATGTATTTTTTCTACAAAATTTTATCTTCGTTGAGTATGTCAGTGGTTCATTGAACCAACATTCTCGAAAGTTACAATTTTAAAAAGAAAATATAAAATCAAATGGTGGACTTCCTTCAATGTCCCCAAAACCATACTAAGGTTCCTCGCCCAAAAAGCCCATACTTGCATTGTTATTTGATGCAAAATTGAGGAAGAATACTTAGGGATCATGCATAACTATTACAGGATAAAATGGAATCTTCAAAACAATCTTTTGATCAAACTTTCAACAACTCTACATCAGATAAATTAAAACCTCTCGTCGATCTGGGAAATGATAATGAAGATGATTGTTTTGGGATTTTTACTCCAATTTAAAATCCATATGTAACAACCCATTGGGAAATATTATGTTTGTAAAACGACTCATATATAAAAAAATTTGTCTTATTATACAAGACTCACAACCCATATGTTGTAAAATCTGTATTATAGGACTGTAAGCATACATACACTGTAAAAATATAGTATATTATAACAATAAAAATAATATTGGCATATTACCGTAAGCGTGAACAAAAAAAGATAAAACAACAACAGTAAAAACAACATACAAGATATAATTCATAAATAGTAAAAACATATATAAACAGTAACAAAAAGTTGACAAAGTATTATCCACCAAGAGTGCCAACATCTCTGTGCAATAAAATTTTAGTTACGAAAGCCAAGCTCTTATTCATTCAAAACCAAATTTTCAGCACCCAAAATACTCAATCTCTCTTTCTCTTCTCTTCTCTAAAGATCTTTCATTTCCCTCTCTATATTGTAAAACCTTGTTACATTCTAGTTTATGTAAGTTATCTTTTATTTTGTAAAGCTTTTAGTTTATTTCAATTTGTATTTTATTTATTTTTTGTTTGATATAAAATTTCAACAATGTATACGTGTGTGTATATATATATGTGTGTATACATACATCATATCAAACAATTGGAAAGAATAAAGAGTTACATGATAAAGAATACATGCATTACGAACAAATAGTTGGCAGATCTCAAATGCAGTGTTCAATGAAGGCAGATAACAGCTAGAATTCTTGTTTGTGAGAGCGAAAGTTTAAGTGCTAACATCAAAATATCCTATCCATAAACAGAAGTATAAATTACTTTATTATAATAGTTTTTTATTAAACTATTATTTTTTCTGTTGCATAATTAAAAAATGGTTAAAACGTAAGACTTTAACAAGATAAAAATTATAAGAGAAAAATATGGGGAAAAAAAATATACAATATGTTTTCACAAAAAAAAAATGGTAACTAGTGATAGTATATGTTTCCAAAATCACCTGTCCAATAATAATTGTTTGACTTGGTAACTTTATGTTATTAATTTTTCATCAAAATTTTCACTAATTGGTCATTTTATTTTAAAAAAAAATTATTATTTTTAAATAAATATGATATAAAAAAATATTTCATATTTTACAAAAAATTTCAATTTAATTCTTTTTAACAATAATTAACTATTTAGAAAGGATAAAATGAGAATTTTAATTACTTATTTTAATCTCTTTCATCTAATTATACTACTTAACACTGAAATTTTTGGATATAAGATTCAGATGAGTTTGAAGGGTTTGTACCCAAAGAGCTGTTCGACAAGCCTTTAGATGCAATATTCATCAACCACAACAGGCATCATTTTGATCTCCCAGACAACTTTTGTAATTCCCCTGTTTCTAAAATTATCTTAGCCAACAATAAATTCTATGAATAATACTTCAAGCCTTGAAAATACGTCAAACCCATGAATAATGGGTTTCGCTCCACCTCCTGAAATTGGTTGTTACAAAACTTGAGTGTGTTTGATGTCATCTTTAATCAATTTATGGATTCTAAACCAGACACAGTCAGAAATAAAAATAAAATAAAATAAAATAATTAATTGAAATTTCCATTTTACTAGTTAAAAATAAAAATTTATTACCTATTACGGTTAAAAAGAACTAAGCTGATTTTTTTTAAAAAATATAAATATTTAAAAAAATCCTTTTAAAACATTATCAATTTATAAAAAAAATTATGAAACATAAATAATATGAAAATACCAACCCCTAATTCTCGACAAAGTGTGGAATAAATAAATAAAAGAATCATACCCAACATATATAGATCTAACACAAGACCATTTACATAACCAATATACAACAATGAGGTAGTTCTATGCAATTCTTCATCAAATAATTGCAAATCTTTTACACGTTTATATTTGGTACAAGATAATAGACCACAATAAGCAAAATTTCTCATTTCCATTTAATAGTATTATTTATTTATTTTTATATATATATATAGGACTAGAAATGTAGAAATAGGAGAAATTATCAAATAATGAACTCTTCTCCTGATCAAAATCCAACAATCATAAAACCTCCAAAAAGTACATGATATCTTGCTTCACGTCACCTTTTGGTTTTATTAGTAGACTTTCAAATAGCTACTAAGACTCAGAAGCTGACGAATTTCTTCTCCTTCAAGCTTTCGACCGTTTCCTTGAGGCTTGTTTCTAGTGGAATGAATTCAATACCCAAGCCTTTTGTCTTTTCCTTGGATACTTGATATGTTGGCACGAAAGGGTTGTCATCCGCACACCTGGTAACATCATTTGAAGGAAGAATAACAAAGTTAAATTGTCACTAATACAAGTAAAACATTGAAAGTGATGACAAAAGGTAGCAATTTTTTAGACAAAAACCTTATATCCATTCATTCAAAACATATGGATTCCTCCAATCTTTAATCAAACGAGACATAGAATGCTGGAAACAACAGTTATTTGTCACCATCTACCCAGGGGGGTGTACATGGCAAGTTGAAATTATGCATGGAACTTGAGGTTCATATCTTAAATTTGGTACAAATCCCACTTATAATATTTTAAACTCTTCTAGTAGCTAGCTTATTGCAATAAATAAGTACTTCTGAAGAAGAAGAAGAAATTACTTCTCTGGAAGCTGCAAAGTCGGGTACAGCTGACGCAAAATTCCGACGACTTCTGAAGAATGTGCAACTCTCTCAACCAAACAGTATCTTCCATTAGCTGAAGGAATCTCAAATGCTTGAATATGTGCATTTGCAACATCTTTGACACTAATCCATCCAAAACTCATATTGGCGAATGTTTGTGCTCCTACATTCAGTAAAGAAGACCATGATGGTTTATTCAATGGGAGAGAAGGAAAAAAAAAGAAAAAAGAATAAGTACATCAATAGAGAGTCACAAAACACTAATGCATTTCTAACGGTAATGCCTCAGAAGGGAACCAATAGCAGCATACTTTTCCCTCCCATATTCTTGACATTTTTCTTCAAGGGGAATGGGGACTAACTAAACAAATCTTTGCATCTTGTCTATATGGCCTGTGATAACTTTACCGGTCACTATCGTAAAAAAATTATGAATTTATCTAAGCCAAAAGAGCATTTAGCCAGTAAAAGGTATACCATCCAATGATTTCTTTATTTTAAAAGGATACTTATAAACAGCGACCACATATCAAGCATCTTTGATTCAAGAGAAACAATTGGATTATGCATCATTGATAAAGACACCATTATTTCTCGTTACCATATTAAAATTATCTGGCTGGTTGTCGAGCAGAAAAGACATTCAAATAAAGCATATAAGTATGTGTTATTTGCATAAACATTAATATCAAAGAGCATGTACCATTTATTAAGTTCAAAATAACAGCAGCACTGGTATTCAATGTTGGCTGCAAGAGGGGACCAATCACCATTGCTGGGTTAATCGTAACCATGTCTATGCCCTTCTCTTTCACAAATTTCCAAGCTGCGTCCTCAGCCAACGTCTTTGAAAGCACATACCACATCTAGAAGCAAAAGCAGAAATACAATAGATGATGCTCAACATTGTTACTAGTTACTACTTCCTATTTTAGCAAATACAGATGAAATCAGCAACAATATGAAAGGTCTAAACTTCAGACAACATATTGAAAAGCATAAATGCATGACAATAATAGAAAGAAAGAAAGATAGGAAAAAAAAATCAGGCACACTTATATAAGAAGCATTACCGTTTTTATACTTTGTTTTCACTTACGAGCCTATTTAATCAACTGGAGACATCAAAAGATATACTTTTGTTATTAGCATCTTTACTTGATGTTGATAAGGAATGTTATTCTTATTCACTTTTGGTTCACAGAAACCAGTTTTCCTTCCCGCCCCCCAAAAACAAAAACAAAAAAATCCAATATTTGAAGACAAAATATGACTGCAACCCTATTCTGTAAAAAGACAGTCAAGTATTATGTCATAAGTCTAGGGACAGACCAAGAAAACACATCAAGAAGGACACTACATAAACAAAAACAAAAGACGGAACAGTTCTGTGGATTCATTCTAGTGCAATGTGCTATAACCTAACCTACAAAGTTGAGAGCCCCTTTGTCAACAATAAAACCATGTGTTGTTATTAATTTTCTTTTTGGAAAAAAAGCAGAAGAATTTTTGCTTTTAGAATTTTAGGCCGAGTATGTAAACATTGAAAGGGGACTCGGTGTCCTTAGCCATCAACTATTTTTTCTTCTAATTAGCTAATAATAATAACCATACATTTGATTCCTTGCAAATATCAGGATTTGAGAACCAAGTCTCATCAACCACAACATCAGGGGTTCGAGGCTTTCCATTATATGCAACTGCAGCAATAGAAGAAGTCAGAACCAGCCGCTTGATGGATGGGAATTTCGTACATGAGTTTAGAACATTAAGTGTGCCCTTCACAGCAGGATCAAGTAGTTCTGCCTGGAATAACAAGGGAAGAAAATGTGAGTTGGATACAAGTGCAACATATTGAAATATTTGTCTACATAAGAAAATGCTAAGAATATCTTTCAATTTTAGGAGGACTACTACACAATTACAAGTGGAGAAAAAAAATGTTTTGTGTTTCTCATCTCTCTAGTCTCTATAGTACATCACATTCCACATCCACAATAAGAGAATTAAGGAAAGAGAATCAGTAACCAAAAAAAATTGAAAAGAGAAACGATCACGGATTGTGTTTAATTGAAATTATATGCATCTGAGGCAACAACATACTTGTTCCTCTCAGGAAACAAAATGTTTTAACAAGTATTTACTTATACAAAGGAGTAGAACAATAAATTATGCCAGGAAACAAAATCTCAACGTTCATAAGGAAAAAGGAGGAAATAAAATATAACATAGAAGGGAGATAAGCTGGGAACCTGTGGGTCCTTGACATTATGGTAAAAGGGTGATGCAGTATGAAATACGCCCTCACACCCCTCAACAGCAGAGTCAAAAGAACCTTCATCCAATAGGTTTGCTTTCACTAGCTTAAGTCTTTCCTTGGCTCCATCAAGTGAAACTAGGTGTTCAACCTTTTTTGGATCACCTACAGAAGAATAATAGATGAGATTGATCAGTCAATAAAAGGTTGGAATAACAGAAATAAGTATTCCAGTCTTTTTTTTTTTGGAACAAAGTATTCTACAGTTCAATCACAAGCAAATGCCAATGCTAGGGACATCCAATTCAAACAAAAAGTGCATGCTTGAAAACCATAGATTTGAAGCCAAAAAATTGTATGTATATAAAACATAGTATATACTTGTATATATATATATATATCTAATTTATGCACTTTATACATGTATATATACATGTGTGTGTATATATATATGTACAAAAACATGCTGGTACCAATTTACATGCTATTTAAGAGGTCTTAAAAGCCAATCTTTTAAATTACTTAAAATAACAGTTTTAAAACTTATAACAAAAATAATACCCCTAATATTAACACTCAAGGGGATTGCATTTTTTTTTTTGGTTAAGATTTTTGAGTGTTATTTTAATAAATAAATAAAAAAAGGAAATAACACTCTTTCTTCAAGGTTTGGTAAAGAAAGAGTGTTAGGGTTTTAGAATTATTATTTTCCCAATAATTTTTTTCTCCCCCCTTTGGACTGACGAAAACATACAGAATTATTACTATCACAACTCTGCTAAAACGATCGTTTGCCACCCAAAAAAAAAGTCCGCTAAAACGATCAATAAATTCATTCATGTCCTTTAGTTCATATCTTCTAGATATGGATGTCTATTACATCACACATTAAAGAGAAAAAATATTTTTAATTCAATTATATTGCAGATAAAACTCTATCAAATAAATAAACAAAATCCACGAGTACCAAACTAATTCAGGGATAGAAGTAGACCTAATACAATTTGAGAAGAATACAAAAAACTCCGATCATGTTTTCATTAACTGTTTATTATTCTTAATTCAGATGATTAAAAAAAAAACTCATTTTCCCGACCTCAAACGCTTAAAAATGAGAGAGAAAACCTACAATCTCGAAACCCTCAATCACTGTTCCCAAACCACAAATATCCAATGAAACATCAAAAGCTTGGGGTTAAAAAATGGATCTTTACAACATATCAGACCATAATGAGAAATGGGTTTCCAGGAAATCAACAGGGAAGAACATAAAATCGCAAGAATAAAAAAAATCATACAAGACAGAATGGGAAACTAACTTGGGTCACGAACAGTGGCCTTGACAGTGTATCCACGTTGAAGAAGGAATTTCACAAGCCATGAAGCAATGTAACCGGATGCTCCGGTTACGCACACAACCTTACCAACTCCAGCTCCGATGCTCATTTTGAGATTTTGCTCTGTCTTATGGATCGTATTTTGGACTCTATTTACGTGTCAGTTGCTGGGTGACATTCCTACCTTATTGTACGTTATATAGTGCCTGTTGTTCGGTTTCAGTGAGTTGTTGCGTCATCCTTTGCGAAAGCAAAATTACATTAAATGAAAGAAGTCATGTGATTTCATTGGGGACGTTTAAATATGAAAATTTGATATAACAGATGAATAATTTTACTATACACATTATACAGTGCAAAATGTTTTTATTTAAAGATGTAAAAAATATAATAATTAGACTATTTATAACATCATAACTTCTTAATTTAATTTTTATATAATAATACATATCACCAGATAACGAACAAATGTATGAACCAAAAAACCTTGGTTCCCCCCTTAATTGTAAAATGTTCCTTTTGTACCTATAAATATATTAATAATAATTAAAAATATAAAAGGAGACAATAATAAATATATAATGGCTCCAGCTCTAAGAAATTTTTCATTCAAGAAAATTTATTAACATTGCATCACAAAAAGGACAAATAATAAATGAGATTGGAACTCAAGTAATTAAGAAGAAGAAGAAAAAAACGTAACGGCCCACAAGGATTTAATTTTATCTTTATATTTATTTTTTATAACTATTTTTATATCTAATATAAAAGTTTTAAAAAATTAAAAAAAAAATACTTCCTCCCCACAAAACAGCAATATATTAAAGGACGGGTCACCATAGTTCGTAAATAACAGGGTGATAATTTGTATAAGTTAAATTAATTTAAATTTATTTGTATTAATTCAATTTAAACTGATATAATTTAAATTTAATTTAAATTTATTTTGAATTAATAAAAGTGAATTCCATCTCAAACTAAATATAAAAAAATTGGTTAATATTAGTTTAAATTATTAATTATGTGATTTTTTCAATTAATTAAACATTTTTTTATAAATCAAAAAATATATTTAATGATTAAAACTCTTTACCTCAAATAACATTACATTAAATATCAAAAATTAGAGAAATAATATCATAACAACTAATATTTAAAATAAATGATAAATTAACACTTAATAAATAATTCAATTACATAATAAAATCTACCAAGATAACACAACTGCTTACATACACTTGTTATATTACAATATACTTTTTATATTACAATAATTAATTAATTACAAAATAAGAACATTAGTAAATATAAGTTAAAGAAAGCTAATTCATAAAGCAAGAATTTTATTTCTAAATAAATTCGACAAATGTGAATGCCATCAAGTTTTTCTCATACGAAAGTCAGAGGTTGTCATGACTTTATGTAAGCTCATAGTTTGAATAAAAAGTTTTTAATCTTAATAGAATTCCTTCGGTCACGAAACAAAGAAATATATGACTTCGATTAAATAAAAAATTTCTTTCAAAATTAACCATACATATGTAAAGCTCTCTTAGTATATTCAAGTATATTATATAGTGATTATATAAAAAAATTTATTTTTTTAGGGTGACATTGAAAATACTTTAACCTGCTTCAATAGACGTAGGATTGAGGTTAAAAAAGAGTAAAACAGTGTTGGACGTAAAACTTCTATCGGAGAAGCGACTATTGTTAGTTGCTGAAGAAATGGAGAATTAAGGAAGTGAGACCGAATTGGTTGAGAATTAAGAAGAAATGTGTTTTTTCAATTTTAATTTTTTAACCTAATATGTAATTTGTAACATTTACATGTTAAAAGTTTTTTTTAAAAAATATTTTGGGCTAACGAGCTTACTCAAATCCAATTCAATTTTTTTAGAGTCATTTGAGTTAGCTCGAATTTAGGATTCGTGTTTGATTCGATCAATCGAACTACGATACAAATTATTACCTCTACTCAATGTTCATTAGTTTTTTGAAATAACACATAAATTTAGTATTTTTTGTGTATATTTAGTTCACTAGTTTTCAAAAATTGATATTATATATCTAATTTTAAATTATTATTTTTTATATTTTTCTTTTTTCAAATTTTTATTTAAAAAATTATTTTAACAACTATTCTGGCTACAACTCTCATTTTTAAATATACTTGAAAAATAAAATAATATATATTTTAAAATATCTAAAATTTAACTATTTAAAATTATAATATTATTTTTAAAAACCGGTAAACTAAATAACCACAAAAAATTACTATATTTAAGTGTTTTAAATATAATAATTAATTGATTGTTTCGAAAGTTATCTCTATGATAAATAACAGACTTTTGAGTCATAATGATTCTTCATAGATAAATAGCCTTCATGTAGAATGCTTTATATTTTCATCTGAGACTAAAAAAGGAAAAAAAATTAATTAAAGAAAGACTTCTACAACAATAAAAAATTTGTTCATTATAGATTTGTTCTTAAATTTCTTTTATTTTATGTTTTTTTATAAAATTCATTTATTTCACGATATAACATAGAAACATCAACTTACATGTTAATATGCTTTATATGATTGCAGAAGTTCTAAAAAAAAACAACTTAAACTTTTGTGATTAAAGCAAAAGTTTACTCCCTCAAAATTAAAGAATTTTTTTTCCTATTGTTTACTTAAAACTAAAAACTTGTAATTTTATTTTTATTGTTTGTGTTGGATCATAATTTGATCTAGAAACATTCAGGAAATCATATAAACGCAAATGTAAACACATCGAAAGCAAAAATGGATTGAAAACATACATTTTACTATTGACTAAATTTCACTACTTCACAAGAATTCTAATGGTTTTTTTTTTTTTTGTGATTTGATGCTTTGATTGTTTCTCACATTTACTCTCTGTGTTTGATGTTGTGTTTTGATGATTATAAGTGATTAGTGAGAGGACCTGATGTCCTTATAAAGGTTTTCTTATTAAGAACCTCGTATGTTTTTATAATCGACGTACGGTTACGAAACCGAAACATTACCACCGTTGCACCATAAAAATGTTACATTCTCTCACTTGGTGTAAAAGTTAAGCTAAATTCTCTTGAGTAACAAAATACATTAATCATGGTGATAGGTCTTCTATGAACAAGTATTATCTTCCATGTATTACAGTGTATTTAGTTTCTCAAATACTATACTTTATGTGGTAACGAAACTTAATGAATAAATCCTATATTTATTCTTGGTCAAATAAAATATATATTTTCTCAAATAAATTAAAGAGCACATGAATATGAGAAAATATCACAATATATAATAGTTTCATTAACAAATTGCATATATATACATTTACAAAGTGGAACCAATTCTCATTTTCTCTACATGATCCTTAAATTTCAATGGTGGTATGTCTTTAGTCAAAGGATCAACAATCATCAACCCAGTGCTAATGTGCTCAATGACCACTTTATTTTCCTTAACATGTTCTTTTATGGCTAAGTATTTAATGCCGATATGCTTACTACGACTACCATTTTTGTTGTTCTTAGCCATAAACACAGTAATTGAGTTATCATAGTACAATCTTAATGGTCTAGAAATAGAGTCAAATACTTTAAGCCTAGAAATGAAATTCTTTAACCATGCATCATGTAATGTAGCCTCAAAACATGACACAAACTCAACCTATAGAGTGGAAGTAGCAGTTAAGGACTGCTTTGTACTCCTATAAGAAATGGCTCCACCGACAAGCATGAAAATGTAACCATATGTTGATTTTCGTGAATCCACACAGCCAGCGAAGTTCATATCGGAGTAGCCAATTACTTCCATATCGTCGATTCATCTATATATAAGCATATAGTCCTTGGTTCCTTGTAGGTACCTCATCACTTTCTTTGCAGCTTTCTAGTGGTCAACATCTAGGTTACTATGATATCTCCATAGCATCCTAACAACAAATGCAATGTCAAGTATGGTGTAGACCTAGGCATACATCAGGCTTCCGATAGTAGAAGCATATGGAATGTTCTTCATTTGTTCTCTTTCAAAATCATTCTTTGGGCATTGGTCCAAATTAAACTTATCGCCCTTCACAATGGGAGCAACACTTGGTGAACAATCTTTCATTCAAAATCTCTCTAAACCTTTTTTGATATAGATTTCTTGAGACAACCCTAAGATGCCTCGAAGTATATCTCTATAGATCTTAATGCCAATGACATAAGATGCCTCACCCATATCCTTCATATCAAAATTTTTAGAGAGGAATTGTTTTACCTCTTGTAGCAAAACCTTATCATTGGCATCAAGCAAAATATCATCCACATATAACACAAAAAAAAACCTTACTCCCACTAACCTTCTGGTATATACATTGATCCATGAAATTCTCTTCAAAATCAAATGAAGTGATGACGTTATGGAATTTCAAATACCATTGACGGGAAGTTTATTTTAATCTATATATGGATTTATTAAGCTTACAAACCAAATGCTTACCATCACTAGAGAAGAAACATTTAGGTTGTTTCATATAAATCTCTTCCTCTAGGTTACCATTAAGGAAATCCATTTTCATACCCATTTGATGCAAATCCAAATCAAAATGGGCAACCAATGCCATGATCACAAGAAGTGAATCTTTCTTAGATACATGAGAGAATGTCTTTGTGTAGTCTATTCCTTCCCTTTGAGTGAATCCTTTGGCAACGAGTCTTGCCTTATGTCTCTCAATGTTGCCTTGTGAGTCTTTCTTTGTCTTGAATACCCATTTATATCCAATGGCTTTCACACCATCAGACAACTTGACGAGATCCCAAACACGGTTAGATGCCATAGAATCCATCTCTTCTTTCATGGCATTATACCATAAGTTCGAAACCTTAGAACTCATGGCATGTGAAAATGATTCGGGATCATCCACAACTCCAATGTTACAATCAAATTCTTGTAGACACACAACATAATCACTAAGAATTGCTGACCTTTTAGTTCTAGTAGATCTTCTGAATGTCACACCACCATCATCTTGGGAAGTATGAGGTTTAACTTATTGTTCAGAAGTTTCAGTTATCTCCTGAACAACATGATCTATTGGAATATTGTCGACACCTTATGGAATTCTAGTGATTAGTTGTTCAACACTAGCTTGTACTTGAGGGGTGTTGTGAACAACAATCAATATATCTCCTGAAGTAGAAAGTTGAGACTCTAAGTGATCAGTATCAGAAACTATGTTCCTGATTTTATCACTCCCACTAATCAGGTCATATTCAAGAAACTTTGCATTTCTTGATTCCACAAACCTAGTGTTGTGAGATGGACAGTAAAATCTGTAACCTTTAGACTGTTCGGTATATCCAATGAAATACTCACTAATGGTCCTTGGGTCCAACTTCTTCTCTTATGGATTATAAATCCTCACTTCAGACAGGCATCTCCAAACGTGTATACGTCGCAAACTCAGTTTCTAACCTTTCCATAATTCAAATGGTATCTTTAAGATAGCCTTTGTTGGAACTCGGTTTAATATATACACAACCGTCTTTAAAGCTTCAATCCACAAGGATTTAGGAAGATTGTAGTTGCTAAGCATACTCTGCACCATGTCCAATAATGTACGATTTCTCCTTTCTACTACACCATTCTGGTCTAATGAACTAGGCATATTGTATTGGGCAACTATCCCATGTTTTTGAGGAAACTTGCAAATGGACCAAGCGCTTGTCCATTCTCAGTGTATCTACCATAATATTAACCACCTCTATCTGACATCACGACCTTTATTTGCTTTTCGCATTGTTTCTCTACTTTAACCTTAAAGCTCTTAAAGGCATCTAATGATTCGCTAAGCATGTAGAGATACTGATGAGTAGAATCGGGATCGCCAAAAACTTTGATGCCATCCCCACAACGGAGTCATCCCCGGCAACGGCGTCAAAAACTTGATGAGCAGCGAAATCCAAATCCACATCAATACTTTGGTTTTATATTTATAAAACTCTCATGAAGTCTACGAATCATTTCGTAGAAAATGATAAGTATACTCGAGTCGATTTAAGGAAGGAATGTATGTGGTTTTTAATTTATTATTCAAACTTTTAAAAACAAAATTAAATCTTAAACATCACTGTCACGATATTTTGGGGTTTTTGTGTTTTTAATCTAATTGAGAAAATTAAACATAGATTCAATAAACATTAAATGCAAATTTTATCTTTTATAAATAGTGGAGTATTTATGGATATAATAACTAAGTTAATTATGCTTGCTCGTATTATTTAGGTTATTAAAGATATGAATTGATATTTATTGATTCTCCCTTTTTTGTATGAATACCACCTTTGGTGGGGTTAGATATTCTTTGTTAACTAAACAAATCAATTAACACCTATGGGTGTGGTTGATAACTAATTTGGTTAATTAAATTAATTCCTTTTTCTAAGAGATTGAAAATGAACCATTTAAATGCCACCTTTGGTGGGGTTAGACAGTTTAAACTTTATTCAAGGTGTCCAAATTAAACCTAAGAATTTAGTTATCCGAGTACTAAGTTTCAAGTTTAAACTTTATTCAAGGTGTCCAAATTAAACCTAAGAATTTAGTTATCCGAGTACTAAGTTTCAAGTTTTAAAACTACTACTGAAAACATGTTGTTAATACATTTTCAGATAATAATTCTTATAAAAACTTTTGAAATAGAGCTTGACTCTAACTACCGGACGATTGTACCAACAAATAAAAACCTACTCTAAATCGAACAGGATAACTAAACCTTAAAAATCTAATTTTAGATTTAAGTTTGTAATGAAAAAATAATATATTTCTCTACAACATTCTTAATATAAAATCTTGAATAAAAAATAAAATCAATTCATTTTAGAGATTTTTACCTATTTAATATTTATGACGTAACAACGTTATTATTATATCATTTTTACAAACAGCTAGCACAATTAAATTTAATCACAGACAAATTAAATATAACATGTAAGAATAAAGCATAAAAAATAACTACAAAGAAAATAAAATCCTTACAGTACTTCGATGCCATTTCCGTTGCTAGAAAACCTCCAAGCGGAATTTGCACTCCCATTTATTGAATCAAAAAGCTAATAAATTACAAAAACATAATTAGTTCTTCCCAAAAAGGGAAGAACTCTAAAACTAAGAGAAACTAGCTAAAACATAAGAAAAACTAAAAAAACCAAAAACTAAGAAATTGAGAGAAATAAAGAAGAGAGAAGTGTGTTTTTATGTGTGTTTTTGAAGTGAAGGAAATGGGGTATTTATAGGTGAGGATGGAGAGAAAAAATGAGTAAAAAAATATTAAAAACATGTAAAAACACGTAATGAAAATGCTGCGGTCATTAATGACGTCAGTATGACGTCATGGGGGCGGCTGCACGTGAAAAATGGGGCAAAATGGCGTCGGCGCGTGCGAGAGCACACAGAGCGCGCGCAGTGCGCACGTGAGCGATGTGGCGCTGTATTTGCGGCGTACGCGGAGTGGAGGAAGGCCCGCGGATGCGGACGTATGCGGACGTTAAGCCGTCTTCTTGTGAGCGGTATGTTGTGTAGCGGGATAAATTTCTTTCTGGGTAGCGATTTTTCTCCTTTTTGACCTTTTCGACCCATTTTGTCCAATTTTTTCCATATTTGTTGACCTTTCCCCATTTATTTATTGATATTTTTGTGATGTATTGCTTCAAGTATTCCTCTTTGAGTCGTTAAATTGCGTTTTTAAGTCAAAATACGAAAAACAATAAAAATAAAGTGATTAGAAAAAGACAAATTTATATAAATATATGATAAAACATATAAATATATATATTTTTAATCAATTAATGAGCATAAAATCATGGTAATTTTAGTGCTTTTTGAGCACTCATCAGATACATATATCGAGAAAAATTATCAATAAAGGTGATAAAATATTTTTGACATTGAATGTCCATGTATAGACAACATATATACACATGTATGATTTTTAATATGTTTGAATTCATATTGGCACCTTTCTTTGACCTGTTAGTCTGCTTTCCCTTAATGCAGTTCACATATGTCTTAAAATCAATAAAATCTAGGGTACTAAGTACCCCATCTTTCACTAATCTTTTAACTATTTCTACGGAGATATGTTATAATGTAGAAGAGTCATTGTCAATAATACACCTTTTAATGCCATCTCGAATATGCATAGTGCTATGACTGACATTATTTCGTAAATTAATACAGTAAAGACCATAAGACAAAATATCATTCCCAACACAATCAGATTTATTAAATAAAGTGAAAGATGTTTCTGAAAAGTGAAAGAAATCTCCAAAAGGTACAATTCTTGAAATCGAAATCAAGTTTCTAGAGAAACTTGGAACATAAAAGGTCTTTTTTAATTCTAAAATAAAACCACTACTTAAAATCAAATTGCATGTCCCTACAGCTTCCATATATGAGCCCATATTGTTACTGGATAAGATGTATTGCTTATTTCCTATTAGCTTCCTTAGATTTCGCATACCCTGTAAGGAGTTTGCAACATGGATTGTAGATCTAGAATCAATCTACCAGGTGTTAATATTAACATTAACCATATTAGTTTCATAACAAACAAACGAGGTTGGATTACCTTTATTCTCAAGCCATTTCTAAAATTTGATACATTCCTTCTTCATATGTTCCTTCTTTTTATAGAAGCAACACTTGGCTTCTTTCTTAATATCGGTATGGGGTGGAGTTATCCCTTTTCCTTTCTATTTGTATTGAGATTTGCCTTTCACATACGTTGTAGCCAACATTACACTTTCACCAAATTTCATAACAAGTCTTTCTTCCTCTTAAACACACATGGTCATTAGTTCATTGATTGACCATTTATCCTTATGTGTATTGTACGAGATTTTCAATGGCCCGTACTGATGTGTGAGAGTGTTAAGGATATAGTGCACTAGGAAGGATTTTGACATCTTAACCTCAAGATTCTTAAGTTGAGCCGCAATGTCCCTTATTTGCATAATGAGCTCATGCACACCTTTCACACTGGTGAGACTTAAGGAAGAGAACTTCATAATAAAGGTGCTTACTAAAGCCTTGTCTGAAGTGAGGAATTGATCATTAATGGATTTTAGTAAGTCTTGAACATTTTTATGTTGATCAACAGAACCACGAATACCAGTAGAGATTTTAGTCTTATTGAACATCATGTTAAGGCGATTAGATCGCTCCCATTATTCCTAAAACATGATATTCTTTAGAGTATTGGTTTGATTATTTTTAGGTGGTTCATTTTTCCTAATAGCATAGTCAATATCCATCCACCCTAGATGAAGAAGAATTATTTCCTTCCATATTTTATAATTATCATCTTTCAAATCGGGAATGTCATAGCAAATATTAGAAAAATTTACAAGCTGAGAAGCTACAATTAAAGATTATATGCTTATTAAAATTTGAGACCTAAATTAAAGCCATTCTTTACCAATATAAATCATGAAAAATATGAATCTAGTGACATAAAACTCGTCTATGAACTAAAATTCTAATTCAATTAGATTCATCTTAACTTTACGATAAAACTATCAAATTATGTTCTTTTTCCTAATCCATGTGGGTAAATTAGAAAATATAATTTGATATTTTATCATAATTAATCACACAAAAATATAATAAAAATTGTTATGGGATAAGATTTATTATATCATATATGATTAATTATAATTAATATTTATTTTATAAATATGATCTTAAATAAACCTTATTATAGTTTTAATTAATTAAAGATGTTGTGTCTACTCTCTAATTAATTAAACTATACGAATCACTTAAATATTTGTTAAATCCTTAGGCTCAATTATTGCATAAAAATATAAGCAATATTAATTTAATTTTAATTGTGCAAATATTATCTATGTTAAGATTGCATGTATGACAATAAATTATACAAGCAAAAATAAATAATATAAACACTAATTAAATCCATAAATAGTCATTAACAATTAATTTTATTATGCGTAAATTATTTAATCAAATTTTCATATGTATAATTAATTACAAAATTTACACATATAAATACCAAAACATATAATTTAAGCATAATATATTTAAATAAATTTTAATGTATCCAAAAATTATTTAAATAAACATCACATGTATAATAAATATTCTACATATGACAAACCTAATTTAAATAACTACATTAAAATTATATTCAAAATTATTTTATTTATTTATTTATTACAATAAATATCGAATATATAAAACTTTGTATTTAAAATAACATAAAATACATTGTAGTCTAGTGATTAGAATGTTGGACTCTTTGCTTAAGACAAAGGTTCAAGCCCTAGTAAGCACAAATGTATATTTTTTAATAAAACTAAATTTTGTATTTATATAAAAATATGCCTGATACATTTAGAACATTAGATTCGTTGCAGCTCAGTGGTTTGAGCGTTTATGCCTCATGTAAGAGACCATAGATTGAGTCCCCTTATGGCATTTTTTTAAAAGTCAGAAATGACATGTCGTTTATCCCTACAAAGGTTGTCTTCAACCTCCGGTCGGGTCAACTCGACCCGATTTTGATCCAAATGGATACCCGATCGTATCTTACTATTCTGGGGGACCAAAATCGGTGTTGTTTTTATCAAAATTTTCATAATTTAATTTTTAAGTGAATTAGATCTCAGTTTGAATCAAAAACATCATTTTAAATAAAAATTTAATTAATACATTCCAATGAATGCAAACGACAAATTAGATTTATTTTCTTCAAGTTTTTTCAATTCATAGGATTATTATAATATCAACACTGAAATAATTTATAATTTTCATATGTATCATAAACAAGCAAAATAAAAAATCCAAATTCTCAGTTCCTCGTGAAACATATCAAAACAAAGATGTTTTCAAAATGACTTTGATACCAAATATTGGATCATAATTCGATCCAGAAATATTCATGAAACCATAAGAACACAAATGTAAACACAACGAAAACAAAAATGTATTGAAAACATACCTCCTATCATTGATCAAATTCTACCACTTCATAAGAATTTCAATGAGTTTTTTGTGATTTGATGCTTTGATTGTTTCTCACTTACACTCTATATTTGATGGTATATGTTGATAATTATAAGTGATTAGTGAGAGAACCTGATCTCTTTATAAAAGTTCTCCCATAAAAAACTTTGTATGGTTTCGTAACCGAGATACGGTTACAAAATCAAACCGTTACCACCGTTGCACAATAAAAATGTTATAATTTGTATTAATAATCGAGTTTCACATTAATAATTTAAGGTATTTACTGAAAATTCTATTTTTATATTACTTTAAATTTAATATTTTTTATGTAGAATATGAGTGAGAAAAATAAAAAAAGATAATAAGATAAAGAATTTAAAAATAATTATAATTAAAACTAAAGACTAGAATTATATTTTATTAAAACATTTTTTAAATTTACGCAAACTTTATTTCATTCTAGATGAGAAAAAAAGAACGATGACATTTTTAAAAGAAGAATTCCATCCAATACGTCGTTACCAATCTCATAAACTCATTTTATTTGAAACGTGATATCGAAAAAGCCCGAGGATTGTTCGGTAAAAATTTTAATTTTTAAATAATTTTTTAGTTAAGTATATTTTTATAATAATTTTATATTTTTAAAAAATCATTACCAAAAACATGTATGATTCACTTATGATTAAAAATAAGTTTTTTGAATTAGAATTCTAATTTCTGATTTTTTATTTTTGTTAAATATTTTTCAAAAAATAAATCAATTTTTAAGACTTTTATATTTATAAACATTTTAAAAAATAACTAAAAAAAATAAAAATTTTAAATAGTAACCAAGATTTCTTTATTTTTTAAGTTTTGAAAAAAATCAAAAATATATATATAACATAATTTTTGATTTTTTTTAAATGATTGTTTAAAAAATTATTACTAAATATATTAATTATTATTTTTATTAAAAAAATCATAAATTATAAAATTAACTATTTAATCATAAATTATAATAATATTCAAACCTTAATTAAAAAAAGGTATATTATATATTATCATAATACCTTCCCCTGCATATTAAAAGTTGGTTACGTGACTGCATATAACATTATTTTTATATGTTAATGAGAATACCTTACAGTTGCAAACTTATAATACAATCGTTTTAATTTTATTTCTTAGCAGTATTATTTAACATACTTATCGAATAAATAATTTCTCAATCAATATAATTACATAAATTTAATTATAATTACTAATAATATTTTATCTCATGATTTGATATTTATCTCAAATGTGAAATATCTATAATTTGTCTCATAAAAAATACTCTTAAAATAATAATTACAATCGAGAATATGATGGGTAGCAGGATAATAAGATTTGGATATGATTTAGAATTTAAATATATTTTAAATAATTATAGTTATTATCTTTTAATTTTATGATTTAATTTATTTCAAAATTAAAACAAGTTAAAATTTTAATTAGATATTTAAACATTAAATAATGATTTTTGAAGAAGAGATTAACATTTATCTTGTTATTAAACAAAGAAACTTTCTTCTTAGGTAGAGCTTCTTTTTTTTCCTTATCTTTCTTCTTTTTCTATATTATTAACACAACTTGTGGGAGAACTCCTATCTCCATTTAGTTGGGTAATGGATCTTACCAAGCTCATTGTTGGTATTATGGTTAATAATTTTGTACCAAAGTTAGTTGTAAGTTTGGGTGTATGTAACTTTTTCAGGGAGAAATTTTTATATGTATAAGGTTTATTAAAGGAGTGGTGAACTTCTTTCATTTATTATTTTATATGTGTATATTTATTTTTATATAAGAATTAATAGTATATTTTGTAACATATTTATGTATATGCTTTTTTAGTTAGAAATAATTTAACTTATTTGTGTCATATTTATGGGGGAAGATTTTGAGTTTATCTAAATAGGTTCCAACAACACCCATTACATCTTGATGGATGATTTGTATTTGTCCCTTAATGCCTACTGCTCTACTTTGATGGTAATTGATTAGTGACTATTTCTGTTGTTTTTTTGCAGACAATAAAGAAGTTCAAGTATAATTTCTCTTTTTGTTGCATGAGGTATATATTATTGTTTTATTATTGTTGTACTCGTGCCTCTAGTTATTGTCAAGTATTACTCTTTGGGTCTTTTAAAATGTAATTGTATTAAGTTAATAAAATATTTTATTTACTGTAAAGAAAAAAACTTAAGAAGTTTCCAAGGTAAAGGGCTTTTTTTCTTTTTATTTTTTAATACGAAACTTTAATCTTGATTTGTTAATTAAGATAAGATGTTTCATTAATTTATGGTATATATTATGAATTTTATAATTTCATCTCATCTTATTATACTTATTTTTTTAAGTTAAGATAGTAATAAGATAATATATAATGAGATATCATATATTATTCTAAATAGATTTATTTATTTTAGATAGACTTAAATAAGATAAATAAAATTATAAAAACAATGAAAAAAGAAAATATAATTATCTATAATAATTAGAGGTGTTCGAAATTTGACCGATTCGATCTAATCTATACGATCCAAACCAACCCAATCTATATTACTCGTTTTTTTTATTATCATTGAATCAGTTTATATTAATAAATTGTAAAATCTATCTATGATAGATTGAATCATTTCTTAAAACTAAAATTTTCGATCTATCCTATATTTATATTATATTATACATTTTTTATTTTTAATATAATTATTTTATTAAGTAAAAAGTAAAAAAAATAATAATAATAAAACTAATGGTTTTATAATTATCATCATTTTTAAATTAATTTTAAATTATATTTAATATCTATTTTTAATTTCATATAAATGTATATACCTCGTGTTATTATTTATTTAATCAAGTGTTTATTGTTTATATTAATCACTTGTTCATTTATGTTATTTATGTTTAAATTGATATAAAATTAAATAAAAAATACTTTGTGTTAGTTTTCTTTTATTTTGAAATATAATTTATAATTACAATATATCATATTTGATTCTTTATTATTTTTGAAAAATAAAAAATATGTTTAGATACTAATTTTAATAATTATTAAAACATAAAATTTAATATAATAATTGTTTAATTATTAAAAATATTTTTTTGAATGACTATCGTAAAAAAAAAACTAAAACATAAGAACTAATACACTCGTTGAAATCGAACTGATTTGATTTGTCTTATTGTAATAAAATTGTTATTATTTTATATAAATAAATAAAAATAAAATAGATAATAATAATCTTTTACATTTTAAAAAATATATTATATTTATCTATCATATAAAATATAACTTTATTTATTATTAAATAATTTATAACATAAAATTTAATAGATTTGGATCTCATATAAAATAAATTTTTCTCCTAAGTAATTTCACTTAAATATTTGTCATGCAGTCCACAGTCCACCCCTTTATATATATATATATATATGTGTGTGAAATGCAATAGGCATTGCATGAGATAAAAAAAAATGACAAACTTGTTTCCTTTTAAATTTTGATTAGCGTTATATCTATAGTTAAAAAGTTTTTTGTCACGATAATATTAAAAAAATTGTTATTTTATAGACTTTACCCTTAGAATTGAATAGTCAATAAAAATTATCTCTTGTTAGTTAATTTGAATTCGATTTTATCTTAAAATATTGTAAAATTTACTATTCGAATCCGATCAGATGATATAATAAATTAGAATCAATCTGAATCTGAATATATTAGATTTTTTTGGAACGAATAAGGTTAAATTGATATTGAAATTTATTTATAAATTATTATCATACATAAAATACGACATACATAATTTTTAATTTTAAATTGATATTTTTGTAACAAATATTATTATTTATAATAACAACTAAAAAATTAAAAGAACAAAAAGTATGTCTACATAATTATTAAATTATTATAAAAATTTATTCTTATTTTTAAACTAAAATAATAATTTAATATAACGATGGTATGCATAATATTTAAATATAATATATTATATAATAATATATATATTTATTTATAATTTAATAGTAATTCGGTCTAGATAGAATACAATGTATTATAAAAATTTCAATCCAAATTTAAACAAATAATATAATTTTTAATCTGAATCTAATATGAGTATAAAATTTATCTGAATTTAATATGAGTATAAAATTTATCTGAATCTAATTTGATATAAATTTGATAAATCAAATCATATTTTTAAATTTAAATGAATATTTATTCGACCGTAATTGAAAGTGTTACCAACTTAATTTCAATTGAATTATTCTAGAAATGAGATTGGGAGAGTATATAACAAATCTTTTTGTTAGATTAACAAATAGGTTTCATTTACTTTAAGTATATTTCATCCACAATTAATTGATATTTAAGAAAGAAAAAAAGGGACATTTAACCTAAGTTTCTTAACAAAATATTTGACTCAATTTAATCTCAATAAATGAGAAAAAAAACAATTAAAAAAAGTTTAACTACTTTATTAAGTATTAATTTTTTTTTGCAAATTTACGTAAAGAATGAATGAGCTTTTAATTCTATAATCTAATTCCTTAAATTTTAAATTTTTACCTAGATTCCAATATTTTGAAATCCTACCATTTATTTTTAAATTTTTAAAAATTTACTTATGATTTTTAACTTAACTATTAATATACGTATTTATTAATTAAAATTTTAAAAATTATGTATAAATTTTTAAAAAATTAAATTAAATTATATGATATAAGATATATAGAACTATGTATATAATTTTAAAATTCTTAGTAGTCCACGAGCATTAGAACACATAGATCATTAGCTTCTTTTTTTTGTTGACATTTTATGAAAAGTAATACTATAGGTATAAATGATAATTTTTTGTGTTTTTTAATTATATTGAAATAATAAAATTTTAATATAAATCTGAGCATATTTTAAAATTTTTAAATAATAAAAAAATATATATAAATGAACTATTTAAACTTATGATATGATTTTAAAAAAATGTTGAATTAAAATATCACAAAACCAACTAACAAACCCAATTGCCCTATCTTAAGAGTCCAACAGACTAATGTGGTCATCCAAGCTTAAAATGACGTGCTACGATTCTAGATTTTGCAAAAACCATAAACCCGTTCCAAAAACAACTATAGGTTTATTTGCTTTTAAAAAAAAAACAAAAGAAAACACTATTTTTGCACATTTTAAAACCTTTGTTTTCTTGATTCGTATTGTTTATTAAAAAAATGAAATTTCAAATGGTAAAAATGTGATGTAAAATGAGAGTTTAGAAATTATTTCTAAAAATCAACTAATTTTTTGAATTGTATATATAGATTCTATTTGTTTATACTCTTTTTAATATATATTATTTATTTAAAAAATTAACAAAATCACACTTAATGAAAGGGTGACGTAAAATGAATCATACAAATACTATCAAATCTTTAAAATTAAGTTAATTTTTTTAGAATATATGCGTTAATTTTATTTATCTTTTCTTTTTTTTCTTATTTTCTTCATGTATATTATTTATTAAAAAAATTAACATATAAAAATTATGATATAACTTTTAAAAACTATGATGACAAACTAGAGTAATTATATATATATATATATATATATTAATTAATCAATATTGAAATAAGTGTTAAGTAATTTTATCATTATTAATTATATGTTTTTTAAAAATTAATTATACTGTGGTATACAAAACATGGGATGGAAGTAAAAAATGTTTTTTATAAGTAATAAAGAGTTATGTTGCATTGCACCAGACAATATCGTTGTTTAAGTATACTGTATCGTTATATTTTAGATTAATAAAACTTAAAATTAATATAATTTTTTTTAAAAAAATAATAATATTTGATAATAAATAAATAATTTAATCAGTAAAAAATATACTTAGTAACAACCAATAATACCTTAAAAAACCTAACGCGACTCTGATGCAAGTATTCTCTTTCCCAACGGCCCCAACTACAGTAAAGACAGGGACATGGTCAGAGACGGAGACTCCTGAGAGACAAAGCGAGACACAAGTCTGGTGCGCTATACCAATTTCTTAAAACACTCGTCGAAAACACAGAGGCCACCTAACACCAATAATGGCGATTGCCTTTTGCTGTTTCAATCCCTCTTCATCTTCACTCTCCCTTTCCGATTTCAATCCCCACCGTCCACTTTTCTCCTCCTCCTCTTTATCATCACCGTCCCTTGGACTCCGTTTCACACTAACCCCTCCTTCCTCAACCACTTCTATAACTCGCCACCAAAATCACAGCCTCCGTTTTCCATCTTTCTTTGCTGTTCCCTCAGGTGGAGACATCGGCGGCGGATTTAACGGCCGAAATTCTTCCGGGGGAGGCGGAAGTGGAGATCACGGAGATAGAAATGATGATCCCAACAATGCAGGTGGAAAGAATAAAGCAGAGGCCTTGATGGTTCTGAAAGAGGCTGGAAGGTCATTGGAGAGCTTGCCCATTGACTTGGCGACGGCAATCGTGGAGGGGCGGATCCCGGGTTTGGTGGTGACCCGGTTTTTGGATTTGGAAAAGTCGGCGTTTCTTAGGTGGTTGCTTCAGTTTGGTGGGTTCAAGGAGCGACTTTTGGCTGATGATTTGTTCTTAGCTAAGGTTGCTATGGAATGTGGTGTTGGTGTCTTTACTAAGGTCTCTATCTGTACCTCTACGGTTTTTTCCTTTTTTTTCTTCTTTTTTGCCTTTTTTTTTTGGGGGGGGGGGGGGGGGGGGTTGGTCTATATGGATTGTAGCTTTGAAGCAAAATGTTTATTTTGTCTCTTTGGGATTGTGTGAAAAAGCATTAGTTTTTCTTTTTGGTTAAATGTAGTTTCATGGATTTGTCAAATTGATCGTTAATTGTGCAAGTTTCATGGATGTTTGTTTCTTATTTATGTAGAGAGTTGGAAGCTGGATCAAAAGTACTGGTTTGAATATCTGAGTTGGACAGTATACATTTGATTCTAGGGAATTAGATAAAAGCTAAAAGTTTATATCCTTTTCAATGATGCAAAATATTTTATTCTGGGGATCATGGAAGTGAATTGATCTGATCTGAACTTATTATGTTGGATCGATTCAATGGATGCTGTGTTTAACTCTTATTTTCTGCCTTTTTTTGCAGACTGCTGCTGAATACGAACGAAGAAGAGAAAACTTTTTCAATGAGCTGGAAATTGTTATCGCAGATGTGGTACGTTACATTTTTCTTTTTAAATATTTATCATTGATTTGCTGATTGAACTTCTTATTCTCTTCTATTATTCGTGAGTAATACTTCAATTATTGTTGTGGAGCATGCCAATGTTAACTTTTTTTTATTTTATTTCAGTTACTTTGTGTAATTTGTTGGACTGGTGGCTATGATAAGGGTACAATAGAATACCTGTTAATGAAGGGTCTAGCCTTGCAGAAATGGCTAATTTTGTTTTACTCCTTTGTATAATATATTGATGCCAATATAGATGTTGAAATTTAGATTTATTTTGTCGCAATGTTAAAATTTTCTGAATTTGTTGTAGTTTTTATTTAATTATGTTTTTTGTATATTGCTTCTTAGGTAATGGCCGTAATTGCAGATTTCATGCTCGTCTATCTCCCTGCACCTACTGTTTCTCTTCGGCCTGCAATTGCAGTAAATGCTGGAAGCATAGCTAAATTTTTCTACAACTGCCCTGATAATGCATTCCAGGTTTTTCCCCCCTCTTTCCATGGATTTGGTACTTGACTAAAAATTTTCCAATGTTGGTGAACAACTAAATACAGTTTACTATGTTATCCTTTCAACAGGTTGCTCTTTCTGGAACTTCATATTCATTATTGCAAAGGATTGGTGCTATAGTGGTAAGGGAAAAAAATTCCCATTTTTTTCCTACATCTTGCCAAAAGTTTCCACTTAATATGATTCACATATTTCATACTGTTTTCTTTGTTTATGTAGCGTAATGGGTCTAAGCTTTTTGCAGTTGGGACAGTTTCATCATTGGTGAGCATTCAGATAACTTTCTTAAGTAGCTTATTCAAAAATTAACAGTAATGTGATTCTAAAGTGTTCAGATATATTATATTTCTATGTTGTACCTAAGTCTCATTCAACTCAATAATTTTATGAGCCGACAGATGCATTGTCACGTGCTTTTGCTTGTAATTTGCAAAAGGGTTAAACGGAAGTTATATATTTTGATAATGTATATACATACAAGTTATTTCATTTCATTACTAAAATTAAGATGTTGGGACAAATGCATTTTGTTTCCATTTAGGTTGGCACTTCTGTGACAAACGCCTTGATCAATGCAAAGAAAGTAGTTGACAAGTCTGCTGCAGCTGAAGTTGAAAATGTGCCTATAGTATCTACCAGTGTTGCCTATGGTGTTTACATGGCTGTATCTAGTAACCTCAGGTACGGTTGCTTTTAGTGAACTATTGTCTATAATGAGGACTTGTTTTCCAAGGTTAGTTACATCTCAAAGTTTATGGGAAATTCAGATGCATTCAAAATAAGTATAAAACACACTTTACTCCCACTAACACCACCCCTTTTTCTTCACTTTTGCTCCTGATTACTTTGTGTTTTTGAATCTGGATTTTCACTCACAGTCTGCTCTAATATTGACAAGCCACACAGTTATATAATTTAGGGTGAGATGTAACAGAAGTCCCTTAGATTAGGTCATATATGTCATTTAGTTCCTTCGATTAAAAACGGTGTCATTTATTCCCTTGGTTTTATAAAAATGGTCAATTAAGAAAAAATTATATTATTTTAATAATTTTTAATAGAAAAATAGTTAAAGTAATATAATTTATTCTTAATTGGTCCTTTTTATAAAGATAATGGACTAAATATCACCGTTTATAATTTAAGGGACCAAACGACACAAATGACTTAATCTAAGGGACTTTTATGATATTTTTCTCTATAATTTATTTAGTCCAAATTTTGATTTCACAGCTTGATGTAGAACATGGTTCGTGCTCACTGATGTAGTTAACCCTGATATAATTTTGTTTGACAGGTACCAAGTACTGGCTGGTATTATTGAACAGCGGATGTTGGAACCCTTACTACACCAGCACAAGCTTCTACTGGGAGCATTATGCTTTGCAGTCAGGACAGGCAACACATTCTTGGGTTCACTATTGTAAGAATTTATCTCCGGAACTTTTATTGCAAAGTGTTCCTTCTCAATTCCCTCTGTGGTTCTCCTCTAACAACTTTTAACTTGCAGATGGGTGGACTATGCCCGCTTGATAGGAATACAGAAATCCCATTAATATAATAGTGGGTGGGCACCTTATTTGTTTTTCGGTTTCAACTGATTGTGGCTCCATTGTTCCATACTAGAAGATTGAAATTAGGTAAATTGAAAGCAAAAATTTACATAGGTTTTGCTTGGTGTAGGATAAAATTACAGCTCCTCGTTGCTGAGATGATTTTTGTTTGATTTACATTTTGCTTACCATTTGAATTATTTCTCCCTACTTTTACACTCTTAAAGCTGTAAGGATTCTGTGGAACTTGAATAATTGGGAGAAAAACAGGGTATTTATCGTGTGATGGAATGCAGTTTTTGTAACTAATGAAGCAGAACCATATTTCGCAGACTATGTATGAGAAAAGAAGAAGCTAAAACCTTTAATATAAGAATGCTTTGCAAAAATCCTAAATGTGCTCGTTCATTATTTCTCTTGTAAAGATGGAGTAATCTAAAGCAAATTACTTCGTCTTTCTGTTCAGGACTGTATTCAGGTCAGCCCTTTTTAAGACATCACAACAGGCTTATCTTTGAAAAGAAAAATGTCCAAATATGTTGAGTTATTAATTTATGTAAAATTTGATTGTCTTCATTTAACTGATTTTTTTTTTAATAACAAAAAAGTATACCCTAAAAACTTATAACAAAAATAATACCTAGTAACATTGAATGAAATTTAAGTAGATGATGTTTTATATTAAATGACTCAAAATAATCATAATTTAATATGAATAATGTTCAATTAGATGGTATTTAATGTAAAATTATGTATCAGATTTTTTTTAATAGTAAAATTATATTAGTTGAACATAAATAGTGTAATTTTTATGATTATTTTAGAGTGCTATTTTCTTGTTTTCCAATAAATTTTAACAAACCCATCTCAGGAAAATCCGATCTCATGTAGTTTACTCTTTTTTACTAAACATGGTACATGCAGAAATGCGAAGGAATGAAATTTGTGGTTTTATGTATGGCATTTTCTATTAGTTCAATTCATTAGCATCTCCTTCGGTGCGAGCCCACTTGAATGCACGGAAGAGGGTGAATCATCATTTTTTTTAAATCAAAGAATACTTTGTTCAAACTTGTGATACTGAATCATCCCTTTTCATACTGTCACATACCAGGAGGAGAAAAAGATAAACATTATATTCCTTTTGATCAGAGATGGTTATCTTATTGCTATGTTAAGAAATGCACGAGTGAGAAATTCTACGTTCACAAATTTCTCAGATTTCCTGATACATCAACATTCACCTTTTGGGTCAACACACCTAATTAACCATAGCTAGATTTCCTGATACAAGTACAATCTAATACATATAGGTAACTCTTCAGATTGGGGGACTAATGAGCTAATAAACTCAAACGAAAAAGAAAGAGTTGCAGCTTTTATCAGTTCACCTGTTTTCTAAGAAATTGATCCAATTAAAGTAGTTCTTTTCTTCTAGTAAACCAAGGAATAATGGTAAATGAAAACTCAATAGTTTATATATCCCTAGGACCATCGAAAGACTGCGTCTTTCTCAAATTCCAGTGAAGCCCTTCATGTATGCTGCGCAAGAAGTCACTAGTGGAATCAACAAGGCATGCAGTGGGCACAGGCCATGGAGCCATGCTGCAAACCAGCGCATCACCAGGTGCTAATTGTTTCCTGTCCTTCCCATCAAATGATACCCACGCATGACCTCTGCTATTGAAAGGCACTTGCACACGTATTGTCACATGTTCTGGAAATATCAGCGGTCGAAATGACAAAGAATGCGGACAAATTGGTGTGAACAGTATGCCAGGAACCTGCAAGTTTTTGGGACTGAATAAGAGATGCTATGCAGAGCACAGTTTGTACAGTAATAACTCAATTACCAACTGATTTAGTTCTCTGTTCATAAGATATGAACATAACGGATTTGATAAAGAGATACCTGGGGATGAACCATTGATCCTCCAGCTGCTAATGAATATGCAGTGCTCCCAGATGTCGTTGATAAAATCAATCCATCCCCTTGGACACAAGTGACGAATGTATTGTCACAATAGCATTCCAAATTTGTCAGGAAAGATGATATCCCTCGGTCAATAGTAACCTCATTCAGTACGAGTATTGGTTCTTCAGTTTCGTACTCATTTTTAGCAGCATCTCTAATAACATGGCATTGCAAACGGTGTCGCAATGTAATGCTGAGGGGACCCTTTAAAATAGAATCAAGACATTCTATGTACTGCTCACTATCTGAAGCATGTCAAAGATCACGATGAACAAAAAATCGGAAAATGGAAACATGTTAATGATTTTAGTATAGGTTACTCTATTTCTATGAAAGAAATATGCAATGATTCCCAACCAAAAAATGAAGAAAAACGATGATAGAGGATACAAAAGGGGGTCATAAATCCCAGAGATCCAAGAGAAAATGGAACAACAGGAGGAACCGGTCCTTTGAACATGGATGCAGCCTGGAAAAGAGATGTAGATTGTCATTATCCGCCAAGATGTGGAAATGAAAGTACAAGTTGGCAAAAGCAAAAATTTCAACTAAGAATACAAAGACATAATATAAGGCGGAGTGTCTTACAAAGAGGGAAAAAATCTGCAGCATAGCAAAATATTGTATTCCGATAAATCAAAACTAAGTGTATAACAAATTAAGAAATAAATTAAGGTATAATCGGATTATCACATACCCAAAGGACAGTTCCATCCCCTCCTAGAGTTACCACGAGATCAACTTTTGTGTGTAGGAGACCAATTTCGTTCTCTGTCAAGTAATAATATGAAAGAAGTAACAAACTCATGAGAATAAATCAAACAAAAGAGAAACAATGACTAGTTGAATATGCAGTTATAAAACTGTATGACCTTTAGGATAAATCATGATGAAATACATGAGAAAAGATTTGTGGGCATATGTGAGCAAGATTGTTTAAGCCGTAGATTATATAGCACTTGGTACGCAAAAGGTGAGATCCAAAATATTGAAAATAATCAGTAATACAATAGAACCAACAAAATAATTTCTGATTTCCACTTATTACCATTATTCCAAGTATGGACAAAGTTGAAGTCCGATGACTCTGTTAGAAGTTCTAGTCTCACACGTGGTTCCACGTAAATGTTTAACCGTTTTTGTTCTTTCAACCATCTGTAATACAAAAAAGAAAATATTGGAAATGAAATAAGATTTGGTCCAATTTAGGATTCCAAGGAAACATAGGCCACAAACACCACTTGCTGTCTACAAGGAATCTTTAAAAGAAAGAGGAAAAAAAAAAAGAATAGTGAATTTTAAGAAGGGGCAGTACTCAAGCTGTCATATATAAGGAAACATCAGACAGTCATTCAGCATAATTTAGAATAATTAATTCCTAGAGGAAAAATCAAAATAGTAAATTTCCCACCAGATATTTGGTAAAAGATTGCTTATGACTACATGGTAAAAGTAGGGGAAGTAATTTCTTCATGCAATTGGATGAAATGCATTGTCTAGAGACAAGTCTTTTTTTTTTTTATTTATTTACATTTTTGCTAAGCAAGTTCTTAAAGATTCATACTGTAGTTTACTTCTAAGGTGACATGACAGATATATCGAGACGAGAAGTGCAACTGGAAATCAAGAAAATGGCCCCTTCTGAAAGACGCTTTCCTAGTATGGAGTCTATTGACTACCAAACTTAACAAAAATCATCCCAGAAATAAATGGAATCTCTATCGTTCCCAGGTGAAGCTTTAAAATATAATTTGTTAGTCCATGATGCTTAACAACATTATTTTCAAGGACAACTTAATTCTAACAGAGCATTAAAAGTTTTTTTTCTTTCCATATTTTTTATCAATCTGTATTTGGAATTGGGGATACTTGGGGAAGGGAATGGATGGAAGTGGGCAACTAAAATGCATACCAGTTTAAATATTGTTTTAAATGGGTAGAGCTCAATTTTGGCATAATTTTGAAAGCAATTAGTGGAAACACTATACTTTCAGTAGTTAGTACGGCAACATAGAGCTTAGGATGTCTCAGTATTCACACCTGACCATTTCTGCACATAGAATCCGAACAGCAACTGAACTTGGTTTGGTCAATATAAGTACAGTCTGTGGATCAGATTCCCACTTCAAAGAAATCTGAAATGAAAGAGTTTTTAATCAGACAAAAGTAGAGCATAACATTTTCTATAATTTAAAAAAACTGAGTCACAATATAAGGTAAAAAAGTATAAACCATAATTCGTAAAAGCAGCTTACACAATATTATACATATTTAGAAGTTATTTCTCAAAGAGAAGGGACAAATGCATCGCTAGCAAAACTGTTACCTGCTTACTGCTACGCTCTGCAGTTGTTATATTTCCTCTTTCAAAAGAGACAATGTCATGCTTGTGTTGGTCACTCTTTTCACCGTTACACCACCATGAAAGCCTAAATGAAGCCTGCCAAGGTAAATTATTTTAAAGGTATAGATATACACAAATTTGTAGGGCAATAGGAAAAAAAAAGGTAGACTAAAGGTGTAGAAGCATAAAAAAGGTAACAACAGAGAACCAATATATAGTGATGGTAAAATCCTTAACTTCTTGAACTGTTTCAAGACATTAATAAGACTAAAGCATGCTCAAGGATAACATCCACACATACAGATCCTATATGTTTCTGTTTCGCCTAAAAAACACTTATCTGAATACTGGTTTCTAAGTAATAAGTATCACATTTAAATCAGCTATTGTTACCATGCCTCTTAGCTAAGATACTGCTACTGGTCTACTACCACACAACTAGTACTAATAGTAATATGATTGATGTGTCATCAATTAATAATATGCATGCTTAAAGCGCAAGTAGGTTTCTGTAAGAATAAGCCACACAGTTCTGAGGGATCCTTTGGGTTACCGTTAACAAATGAATAAGTTTCTATTACAAAACAGATAAAAATAAAACCCAGACTGAAAGAATTCAAGAGCTTGTAAACCGGGCTAGCAAAGAAATAATAAGTGATTACCTTTTTCATTAATTTATTTGGAACCACTTTGGAGTAGGAACCAGCTTCTCCATCCCGAAGAACTTCATGGGAGCATATTCCATTCACCCCACAACAATTTTCAGGTTGTTTTCCAGATTGGCTGGTCAAGTTCCCCATTCTCTCAACATTACTACAATGCTCTTCATGTGAGTGCTCTGTAATGTCATCCAGAAAGGTATTATGTTGAGAACAGTTAAGAAAAAGAGGGGGTAAGGAAGGAATGGTTTAAGTCAATGCATAAGGTAGATATGCTGAGATAGTCGTTAAATGCTGTCATTGCTAGATGTCTCATTTTAAACAATGAAATTGTACTCATTAATCCTTCACTCCAAGTTTTTGAAACTATATCTCCGACGAATATTTATAGACTTTTATGAGGAAAGCACAATAAGAAAAGTCCTTCAATGGTCGAAAAAGGAGCAACTTTAAGAGGTCATTATGTCGGACTCTAGTAGTTTCAAGGAGTGCATTTTTGTGCATGTGTTAGCCACCAGGTACTTAGGTACTTATAGCAGTCTAGTTTATGAAATCTAAGCTCCCAACTAGTGAAAGAAAAACTCACAAGCCTATAAATTTACATCTTCAGAAATTTAGTAGTGTGCTCTGTAGAATGAAGTTAAGAAAATTGCAGATTGATGAAAGCATGTTCCGCAATTGTACTTTCTTCCGTTATCTGCATATCTAAACATCCCACCCACATAATCTCTCAGGCCATCATCATCTAGTAACCTTGAGCAAAGCTGAGATCCATCGTTCTTCACACTACTAAATTTCAGGATCAGTCCTCTGAGATAGAAGATTCAATGTCACCTAACTGTAACATCTTTTCTTTAGATATTACTTTAAATAATTTTCTCCGTGTAGGACTATTGAATTCCTTCAGTTTCGAAGAAGCAATTACATAATCAATCCTAAAAAGTTACAACAAGAATCTAAGTCCTTTTATGGCGTTTCAGATTTAGTACTGAAACTATAATATATTATGTCTGAAAGTTATTATGTACCATATATGATTTCTATCAAATATTTTAAAGCTTAAAAAAAGTATAAATCAACTAAATGTTGCCCATCGATCAAACCTTTATGTCCGGCCGATTGCAAATTTCGTTCTCTTTCCAGTTCGTATTTACGCTTCCATTCAGATGCCTCAGCTTGAGCTAAAGCTTTTCCTTCTGCCGCACGTCTTAAGGCCTTTGCAACAGCTACAGATACGGCAATTACAGTATAAGCATTGATAATTCCATTGAAATATTATAAACACTTTCAAGGATAAAAGTAACCATACTTCTCATAGCTTCAGAGAACTCAATAAGATGGTCATCAATTCCCTGAACAGGTTGTTGGAGGAGTTCCTGAACTGCCTTCTCTGAATGTAGAAGAGAAGGTGAATTTGAATAACCATTCTCTAGCTGCGAACATGACCCATTAGCATCACCCTGAACATAGAAGCATATCAGATAATAAGCATTTGAACCGAAAGGAAGTGAGACTACAAGACTATAATTTTCTTTTTCATTCAACAATGATGCTACATAGTGGGAGTTGTAAAGTGCTAGGTAGGGGGCTTTCTTTCCATTGATGTGCCAAAAAGCTAAAAATCAATATTTTGTCAAACTTTATCAATAAAAAATCACAAAGATTTTTCCTTACGTTCTCATAAAGAACAATTTTTTTTTTTTACTTTGATCACTAGGGTTTCGATGTTCTTATAAGCTACACTAAGCACTGATTCAAATCCCATTAAACACCAAAATTCAAATCTTTCAAACAAGAATCTCAAATAATTGGGCTCTGAATCAGTGCTTAGTGTAGCTTATAAGGAGATCCAAACCCTAATTATACACCATTAAGAATCATAATTAGACTAAGAAAGACATCCCCATTACAAAACATGTTAAAGTCAACAACTTTCAACAAAGACAAACGTATATGCATCAAAATAAACATAAAACAGAGAAAGACAGATCATTACAGAAGAACTAAGCTTGCTTGGACTAGGAGACATGGTTGTAATTTGGATCCTTCGTTTTTCTCCTTCTGACAGCCTTCAGAACAGAACAAAATTAGTATGAGTACAATATACCATCTCTGGTTCTGTATAGGTAGATTGTTGTTTGTTGGGTTTGAAAGAAGGCAATAAATAGGTAGAGAGAGATTTGGGAGATTGATGGGAGTCCATAATGAGACACGTGGCAAGCCAAGCGACGTAGGTGTAGACTGTAAGTGTAAAGTAATAGCTTACAATTTACATCATCCCCATACGGCCATTAGGCCTCAATCAGTCAACCAATTAAGACTAACCGAACCCAAGTTAAGAAAAGAGATGTTTTGATGGCAATTCTTTTACTACTCTGGTGTTTCCTAGACCATAGTGGATTAGTCGTCGCTCTGAACCTCATCCCTGAGATATTATCAAGCTTAGTTTTACAACTTTCAATTTCAAACACTCGGTCTAATTAATCATCTGTTGCGATCTGAATACGCGTATGCAATTTTTTTTATTGACTGATGGGTTGTTTATCGGTTGACTTTATTATTTTATTTAAGGCCGAACATTATTATTTAAGAAGAACTTGGATTAAAATAGATATTTTTTTTATTAAAATATTATTTTATATATTCTCTGTTTATTTTTATTAATTACGAAAATATCACGTATTATTATATTAACTATAGTCAAACTTTATCATTCTCTCTTTTATACTCTTTTATATTGTTTTATTACTTTGATATTCAACTAATTTTTACTATTTATCATAATTAGTTAACCATAACTTAACTTATTTAAAGTATATATTTCTATCTTTAATTATCAATATTATCAATTTATTTCGTCCACTTATTGTATTTTCTAACTTAACGTAAAAATAGTTTTAATCGAATACAAAATCATAAAAAAAAAATCAAGAAGATTAGATGAAATGATTTGAAAATAATTATGTTTATTTATAAGATAATGTTTTAAATGAATTGATAATTAACTAAATTTAATTACATTATTAAATTATTATATATTAAATGGTTAAAGATGGTTAATACGAGAAAGAATGATAAGGTGTTATAGATACTACAAAGATGATAAAGACTGTGAACATAATTCTTATAATGGATAAGTTTGTTTTATTAATGAAATTAAGATGTAACTATAATAAATAATTATTTATTGTCATTATTTTAAAACGAAATTATTAATTTACCCCTAAAAATGGTTCTATAATTGTTAAATAAATTTTTGTGGCATTTTTTAGATAATTGAATTATATTAATCCATTTACTGGCAATGGATCTAATTTTGCTACAAGTATCGAAATCTTATCTTTTATTGTTTTTAATGCATAAACTTAAAAGTTACATATAGGTATTAAATAGTATTAGCATATAGTCTCGTCGCTTTCTTTTTAACCCAGTGGGAAGTCGTATATAAAAAAAAATGTAAATTTTTACTGATACTGTCTTTTGTGGATTCTGGAGTAGGTTAGGAGAGATAACACAAATTTCTCATATCTTTTTTTTATATATATATGGTTATGATAAAAATATAATATTACAATTGAAAATAATTTTGTTTTTATTATCTAACCATCCTCAAAAGTAACAATTTAATTATATATAATTTCAATACTATACTTATATGTAACAATTAATATATTATAATTGCATATTTATTTTGTGATTTCGTGGATTCCATTTCCCTTCCTTCACAAAATCACTTTTTGAGCTACAATAGATACTAGTGTTAGGTTTAATAATATATTTATCAAGAAGTAATTTTAAGAACAAATAATTTTACACTAATTTATTGCATTCAAATCAAATATATTGTGACAAATAGTAATATTATTTTAAAAATAGAGATGTTATTGTCTATCTAAATAATTTCATTACGTTATACATATAAATAATTTAAAAATAAAATTTAGGTTACTTTTATTTAGTAGAATGAAAAATTAATATGAATAATAATGATAATAGAATTAAATTTTTTAAAAAAATATTACTATTATAATATTTTATTTTATTATTGAAATTAAATAATAAATTAATATTGTAATATTTGTTTTATAACTTAAATGTAATAAAAAATAATATATATTATCTTAATATCTATATATATATATTCAATGAAGTTTAAATATGTTATTTAATTATTATTGATCTATCTTATTAATATCGAATATCACACCATAAAAATTAAAAAAATGAAATCACATTTTAGAATTTAATATTTAAAAGTATACGGTTTTGAGGTTTGGGTTTGGGTTGTAGTTAGTGTTTGAGTTTTAAGATTTAGTTTTTAAATTTTAAAATTTTTAGGAATTTAAGATTTAAAATTTGATAGTAAAATTGATAATATATTTTTATATAATAAGAATAAAAATTTTTAAAAGAGACAGTAGAATAAAAAATTTCAGGAATTATTTTTATTTCATTCTTGTGAATGAAACGCAACAAAATCTAAGAATGCGCACAAAATATTTAATTCTCAGTCTCATTCATTCTAAACAACGTCAACTACAAAAGTGGGCATAAATTTCTACGGTTGCTACATCTATGACAACGCAATTGGCTTGCGTATTCAAATTTAAATGTATATCAATATATGGACATATCGGCATAATTTATCAAATTTGACCATTTATACTATATATAAAAAATTATTAATTTTTGTTATATTATAAATATTTAATTTTTATTATATAAAGTTATTTATTTTAAGTAACATAAAATTATCTATTTTATGTTTATTTATTTTAAGTCTTTTATTAATTAAGTAATAAATTAATAGTAATTAAATTATTGATAATTATTTACTGACAAATTATAATTAATTTTTATAAATAAAATATTTATCATAACTAACTTAAAAAATTATTATGAGTAAAATTAAAGTTCTCGTTAATATAATACAATCACAATTTTTTTATTAGATATTGTAATACTTTTTGATAAATATTTTATAGTATTTTAATTACATTATATATATATATATATATAATAATAAAATCATGATATTTTTAGTTAAAAAAATTTAGTTATAATAAATAATATCAAGTGAACTTTAACTTGTATTAAAAATTTTAAATTAACATTATTGAAATGATTATTTAATGATAAATAATTTTTTAAATTAAAATGTTAAAAAAGCTATTTAATATTTTTATTTCATCTCCATTTTCTCTTCTCTTTATTAAAAATTTTTCGTTTCTCTTTTGATTATTATATACATATATTTTATATTTATGTATTTTTAATTTTAATAAAATAATTTTATTATTAACTTATTTGTTTATGTATTATTTTTTATAATTAGTACTTAAAACTAAGATTATTTCTATTGGCTATATAAAGTCAAAGGAATAACGGATCTCTTAACCAAAAGGTTAAATCAAGAATTAGTTGATCAGGAAAATGAAACTGAAGCATATGAATGAATAATAATTTGCAAAAAAAAACTCAACCTACTTGATTGTAAATCTAAATATATAGATTTAAAGGAATAACTTAATTGTAAAGATTTAGTGAGATCACTGTGGGGGATTCACTCTCAAATTCATTCATATGATGTAAACACTGATACCTGTAATATACAAGGTAAGTTTAAGCTTTTAATAATTCTTATAGAGAGAATACCAAACGAAGTATGCAGATTACTCTTTGTGGATTACTTTTAAAGATAAAATATCAACTATATGAGGGAAGAGTGGAGTCGCTTCGAAAGATAATTATATAGGGATCAGTACTTTAGAGACCCTCACAGAATCATGCATATTTTCATGCTTAAAACAATTACAACAGTGAGAATTGAATTATGTCATGAAAGACTCTTGTATGAAGTATGTTATTGCTTATATAAATTGCAGAATAATTCAAGAACATCGCATTTAATGGTTACTGAGTAAGTTAAATATACTTTCACACGATAATGTTCAAAGGATAACACCTATTAATTTTATGTAAGTTTTTAATTGTTAAACTCTATTTTTGTGTTAAAATTTGATTAAAAATCTATTTCAATTTTTATTTATGTGAGAGATTATTAAAAAAAATTAAATTAAAATTATTGAACAATTATTTAATGACAATTAATTTTTTGAATTAAAATTATTAAAATGACTATTTAATGTTTTAATTGATTTCAATTATTATTTTTTATTTTATTTTTGTTTTTTTTTCGTCACTTTCTTTTGATTTTTTCGCCTCTCTTCTCTTCGTTACAATTTTTTCATTTCTTTATTATTATTATTATTATTATTATTATATATTTCTAATTTTAATAAAATAATATTATTCTTTAACTTATACGTTATATATTATTTCCTATTTACTTCTTCCTCTTTTTATAAAATTTTCATGGCATTATTAAAATTAAAAAAATTACAAGTCAAGAGGAATGTGTAATTTATTTTCTATAATTTTATTGAAATTACATTATAAATTGACTCTACGGGTCTCCTATCGCTAACCTTTGCTGCAATCCATTAATCCAATATACCACCCTGTTCACACCACGCGGATTCCATTTCAGGGTCAGATTTCTAATATCATTACCCATTTTGGTCGAATAAATGACTGAATACGTGGTATACATCAGCATGAAATAGAAGACCTTTTCTTGGTCAAAATATAAAAAGCTCGGATAGAATATTTCCGATAAGTACGTATATATATATATATATATATAAAAGTAGTTATAATTTATTAATTCAGATAAAAATTGTTAGAATTTATTATGTAATTTAATATATTATTATATCTTAATTATAATTAAAAATAATATTTTTTATAGTATGTTTTATAAACTTTAACAATTAAGATATAATAATATTTTTAATATTATGTGTATACATATTGTAATAAGTAAATCATATATACAATTTTTAGTTATTATTTATTTTAATTAAAAAAATATTATATATATATATATATATTATTTTAATAAAATATGTTTAAATTATTAAATTTTTTGAGATATTTAATTTTAAAATTTAAATTTTAAGTAGAATATAGTTTTATTATATATATATATATATTATTTCTTCCTTATTTGACCGCAACACCACTAATTGAGGAGAAAAAAGTGAGTAAGTGGTTGTTGAAACTTAGAAGTGATGTTTCTTTTTGTTTTTGTATTTTTTTTTTTACTTTTTTAATTAATAACAATTTTATTATATTTTTAATTAAAAAATTAATAATATGATATAATTGTTTTATATATTTCATGTAAAATGAATATATGTTCTCTTTTATACGTTTTTTATAATACAAATAATAAATATTTTTTTACTTTGATTAAAAAAAATCACTTAAATAAATAAGTAATGTATAAACTGAAATAAAAAAATTGAAAATATGAAACTGTTAGCAAATTTTAAAAGTCGGGTCAAGGTCAAATAAAAATATAAAAACAGGTCAGGGTTTGTGTCTACTAATTTATAGTATGAGTTAATTAAAATGAGAATACATATTTATTAAAATAGATAAGAAAGAAAGTGAGTATACATTTTTTTTTCTTTTACTACATAACTGTAAGAATAAAAATAAAAACATTAGTTTATTTAAATATTCTTTTAAAAGTATTAATAAAATAAAATATTAAAATAATAAATATTTTTATAATTATATTATATAAATTTGGAAAAATGAATCGGAAGAAGTGGGAAACAATGAAAGTGATTTATAAATTTAGGATTCTTTTTTTTTTTCTGCCTTGTTTTTAAAAATAAACAAGGAAATCATATTTTTTTTTCCCCTTAATAAACTCACCCCTGAACCTTGAGTTGAGTCCTCGAGGGAAAATGCAATACTGCACGACACTGCCCTTTTAGTCGCGCAAGCACAAAGGCGGTTACTTGAATAACATTCCAACTTCCTAACTGGTGAAGTATGATTAAGTAAGGTGATATTTTACTTATATAATTATAAAAAAAAGTAAAATATTTTAATTATATAATTATAAAATTATGTGATTAAAATAATTTAATTTAATTTTTTTAATAATTTATGTATCTTACTTAAAATTTATACTATTAAAATCTTTAAATGATATATTTTTGGTAATCTTTATCGTAATTTTTACTCGAGTGTTAATAAAAATAATAATTTAATTTATAATAGTATTGTTTTTTTATTTTGGAAAATAACTGATAAATGATCCAAATTTTGTTTCGCTTTGTTTTTTATATTTTTAATTATTATTGATATATTAATTTTATAAATTCTTTAATAATAGATAACAATAATTATAAAATTAATAAAAAATTAAAATTAAAATGATTTTTTAAATTTAATCTCTATCATTGTAATAATTGTATATAATTTTTTTCATAAAAACGAATTAAATTATTATAAAAAATTACAAACTGTTAAATTATTTTAAATGACATAATTAAATAACTTTCGCACATTTGTTTTTTTCTATTTATTAGTTTATAGTATTATTTTAGTAAAAAGTTTCTCCTTTGGTATCTTTTTAATAAAAAAAATCATAAATTAAAATTTTGGATAAATAAAAAGATGATAAATTTGATATTTAATATTATATCCTTAAAAAAATTGAATGAAATCTTTTTTTTTATAATTATTAATGGCAAAAATAAATATGCATTTATAAGTGGCAATTACAAAAGGTAACGTAAGTTTGCAAAAGGTGGGAGAGCGAAGGCCATGATATTTTCTTTATGTAACATATTTTTAGTTTTAATAGTATTTTTCTATGAAATAGCAAAAACTTAACTATAGTTTCATAAATATAAATATAAAAATATTTTTATTATATAAATACAATAAAATAAAAATATTATATAATAAAAATAAAATTAGATCTAACAAGATCTCCGACAACTTACCTAAGTTATATTGACCATCATTAGTGACCTATTGAAGTTTCGATAACCCATTGAATATAATTTATTACATTTAATATTATTTTTATATATAACATGTTATATCTATATACTTTTTTTTAATGTTATATCGAAATGTATATTTGTATGTAACATGTTACATCAAACTCTATTAATTGATCAATTCAATTTCATTTTACAATTTATAATTCTAACTTTACCTTGATATGTAACATGCTACAAATACCTCTATCTTTGGGTTACATCTACCTCTCAATATCATTTTTAAAAAAATTTGTTGGTCTATTACGTTGTTTGGGGTGAGAAATTACAATTCATCCATAATATCTAATTTCTTTTAATTATTACCCTTATTTTCATTGGCTTTGCATTTGTCACACTCTGTCGTCTCAAACATTGTTCTATTTTTCCTAAATCACCACAAGAACATAGTTATTGAGTTTCATTAATGAAATTGAAAATGCCAATGTTTGAGACCAATTTTTTACTAATTACTCCAACACCATAATGGAGTTGAAAATAGGTATGCTAAACATGAAGTTTGTAAGCACTTTTTTAGTCAAATTTGTCTAAATTATAATTTATTGTTTACATTCTCTGTTATTTTTTTATTAGAGATTAATTATGAGTGTAATAGGATCAATGTGTTTTGAGTGGTTTGCTTAATTAATTTGTTGATAAAATAATAATTTTTTCGATGCGAATCTCAGTAGTTAATTTATGTAACTATACTTATTATTATTGAATTATTTAATTACCTTCGATCTCATTCCTTTTTGCTACCAAGTATCCATTATGTATTTAAACAATGACTGGAGGTTCTTCTGAGATACCTGAGTATCCATTTGGCAGCTGCCAAATGTTCATTTCCAGGATTTGATAGGAATCGGCTTACAACGCCAACAACATGTGCAATGCTTGGTCTGGTGCATACCATAGCGTATATTAGACTGCCAACCGCCGATGCATAAGGTACCTTGCTCATATCTGACTTTTTCTCCTCACTTGAGGCATATTGACTCACATTAAGTTTGAAATGGCTTGCAAGTGGACAACTAACAGGTTTAGCTTTGCTCATGTTAAATCTTTCAAGAACTTTTTCAATATATTGTTTTTGGGAAAGCTAGATCTTTTGCTTTTGCTTTTACCTGTTGCGGGTAATCGTCGTGCCAAGAATCTACTTGACGGGTCCTAAGTCCTTCATTGCAAAGGACTTGCTCAACCCCTTCTTCAACTTGTTAATCTTGTCAATATTTTGACCCACAATTAACATGTCATTAACATAAAGTAGAAGAATAATAAAATCATCATCAGAGAATTTCTTGATGAAGACGCAGTGATCAACCGTCGTTCTGTTGTATTCATTTTTCTCCATGAATGAGTTGAACTTTTTGTACCACTGTTTTCGTGCTTGCTTCAAACCATACAAGCTCTTCTTTAGTCTACATGCCAACTTCTCTTTACTTTTGACTTGGAAACCTTCGAGCTGCTCCATATAGATTACCTCATCAAGATTACCATGTAAGAATGCAGTCTTTACGTCAAGTTGTTCAGCCTCCAAATTAAGGCTAGGTGCCAAACTAAGAACAACTCGGATTGAAGACATTTTAATTATTATGAGAATATTTCATCGAAGTCAATGCCCTTCTTTTGCTCGAATCCTTTCAAAACCAATCTTGTTTTGTAACGTGGTTGCGAGCTGCCTTCTTCACTTTTTATTTTGTATACCCACTTGTTCTTGAGAGCTTTTCTTCCCTATGGTAGTTTCATCAGGTCAAATGTGTGGTTCTCATGCAGAGATTTCATTTCTTCCTGCATGCCTTTTAACCACTCAGTCTTATGCTGATCAATGATAACTTTGTCATAACTCTCTGATTCTCCCCCTTCAGTGAGCATCACATACTCGTTAGGAGAATATATACGACTTGGTTGTTGTACTCGGGTGGATCTCCTTGTCTGTACTTCTGGTTGGACTTGTTCATAAACTTATTCTGGTTTTGAACTGCCAGCTGGTGGATTAACATCATCAATATCTGGTGTAACTCCCCCATCATCAGGATTTGTTGGTGGAGAGACTGGGTCTATATTAATTGGAATTTCATCTTATTGTGGTTTCTCGGATTTATCAAAATCCTTGATTGTTTGGTCTTCAAGAAACACCATATCTCTGTTTCTAACAATCCTTTTGCTAATAGGATCCTAAAGTCTGTAGCCAAATTCTTCATGGGCATATCCCATAAAGATACACTACTTCGCTTTTCCATCCAACTTGGACCACTCATCTTTTGGGATGTGAATAAATGCTCTACAGCCAAATACTTTCAAGTGTTTGTAAAAAACGTATTTCCCCATCCAAGCTCTTTTTGATACATCATAGTTTAGTGGAACTGATGGAGAAAGGTTGATTAAGTTGACTTCTATCCTCATTGCCTCCCCCCAAAAGAAGTTTGGCAGTTTTGCATTCGAGAGCATACATCTGACTCTTTCACAGATGGTTTTGTTCATCCTTTCAGCGACATCATTGTGTTGAGGTGTCTTTGGTACTGATTTTTCCAACTTGATGCCGAAACTTTTACAGTAGTCCTCGAATGGTCCACGATACTCACCACTATTATCTACACGTACACACTTCAAAAGTCTGCTAGTTTCTCTCTATACTTTTACATAAAATTGCTTGAAAACTTTCTCTACTTGATCTTTAGTTTTCAAAGAAAAAGTCCATACTTTTCTAGAATGGTCATCAATAAAGGTCACAAATAGTGAGCACCTCTTAGTGACTTACAACTCATTGTACAAACATTTATGTGTATTAAATCTAGAATATTTTCCTTTCTAGATGGTGCGAGACTACGAAATGCAACTCTATGTTGTTTTCCCATGATACAGTCAACACAAGTTTGTAAGGGTATACCTTTCATTCATGGCAAGAGCTCATACTTGGAAAGAATTCTGAGACCTTTTTCACTCATGTGACCGAGTCGCTTATGCCATAGCTCGGTAGGAACTTCTTTCCTAGTGGTATTTACTTCTCCTCTACATAGCATGGCTTCTGTGATGTATCTTTCTTGTCTTTCATTACTACCAAATTGCCTTTGGTGAGCTTCCACTTTCCTTCACCAAAATAATTATTGTTTCAATCATCATCAAGCATACCGGTAGAGATCAAATTGAGGCAGATATTAGGAACATGTCTCACATCTTTTAGAAGTAATCTGCATCCAAGATTAGTCTCTAGATAAATATTTCCAATGCCGATAATTTTTGATGCATCATCATTTCCCATCCTCACACGTCCAAAATCACCTTGAGTGTAGGTTGAGAAGAATTCCCATCGTGAGGTGACATGATAGGAGGCGCCTGAGTCAACTACTCAGGTAGTGTCTTGACATGCAATATTGACATAATCGGCATCTCAAACAATGACAACTTCTTCAGTGACAATTGTGGTGTCATTTGTTCGGGTTTCTACTTCTTGATTTCTATATTGTTCCACCTTTAATCTTCTATATTCTCGAATGAAGTGTCCACGCTTGCAGCAATGATGACACTTCTTGTCATGCCTTGATCTAGACTTCGATTGTCCTCTTTGTTTACTTTGGTTACAAAGATTTCTACTTTTACTTCTTCCGTTCCATTCTTGCTTGCCTTGTTTCTGCATTACAAGTGCTTTAGTGTCAGGAGTATATCCTTCATCTTTTCATCGAGACTCTTCATTTAACATTCTATCTTTTACCATATCCATGGTAAGCTTGTTGTCAGGAGCTGAGTTGCTAACTAACACAACTAGAGTATCCCAACTTTTTGGTAGAGAACTCAACATTAATAATGCTTGTAGCTCGTCATCGATCTACAAATCCTTGAAACTCTCTCATATGTTCTGATACATTGCTTCCGTCCTTATACTTCAAATTGACTAATCGTTGCATCAAATTAGCTTTATTTTGTGTGGTTGTCCTTGCATACATTTTCTCCAACTTTTGCTAAAGAACGTAAGTATTATGTTCATTAGCAAAATTTTGAAAAATGCTCTTGTCAATTCATTGTTTGATTTGAGTAGCACACTTTCGATTCAGAATAACTCATTTAATGTCTGCACTGGTTACTTCTTTCTCCTTTGGCATTATAATTGGTTTCCATAGATCTTTAATATATAAAAGATTCTTCATCTTCGGCTTCCAAATTTCATAATTAAATGCAATCAATTTTATCATATTACCTATACTCTCTTTCATTTGAATCGTCAGTTAACAAGTTTAGTTTAACTTGGTATTTTTTCGACAATAAATAGTACCTTTCGAATAGTACCCTATGAATAGTGTCAATGAATAGTACTATGAATAGTCCTGCCGACAGAATAGTACATTATATGTGAACAATGCTTCGTTCAAACAACCTAGGCTCTAATAACACTTTGTTGGAAAAAATTAATTGTTGTAAAGAAATAAATTTCATAAACCCAAGATAATTTTCCAAACTAAAATAAAACAAAAATAACACCAAAGATTTTAGTGTAGAAAAACTTCTAAAATAAAAGTAACAACTACGCGATCCGTAAATCACTTAAAACTTTGACCATAATAAGATGAGATTACAAATTTTACTTTTAGGTGAATCTCTCCTAAAAATACAATAGATATATATCTTTAATTTATGGGTAAAACTTCACAAATTAGTTCTCAATTTTTCTTCTACATTTTTGTTAAATACCTTTTGACTATAATCCTATTTTTTTTCTTGATGTTGGCGCCCATGGTTGTACCAGTAGAAAGAAATATATGAGAAATTGCAGGTGCTGCTTTGCTTACTTTAAGTCCTTGGATTCTTTTATTTTTTTAATTTTAAGCTTCATGCAAAAATTAAGAGAGACACTCTGCACATACAATGAATGAATGCAGGTAAAAGGGATCACCTTATCTAATTAAGGTCCCGTTCTACCTTAAAGAAACCAGTAATTTGACCACCAATAAAGCATGCATAAGAAATAAAAGAAATGCAAGCAATGATCCATTCAATGCAGTCATAGGTCTTACTCATGTCAAGTTTTTGCCCAACATGTCAATTGTTCCCTGAACACCTAAAACGTTAATGATGAAAGGAACCATGTCACAAGAATATTATTAGTAATGAGTCGACAAAAGCATATTGGAATAAACTGATAACAAGTAGTAAAACTCTTTGAAGACTCTTAGTATTTTTGAGATAATCTCGTACATGCATAGTAGAAGATAAACTGATTGGACGGTATTGATAGATTGAGGTAGGATTATTTACCATTGAAATGAACACAATAAGATAGGTTACATCATCTTTGATAACTGTATTTTATATAGTTATTTTCATCAATTTTAGTAATGATAATTGCTATGTTCTTTTCATATTTAGTTAATTTTTGTTAAATAAATTAATATTTTCCTTTTATGTGTTAAAAATACATTTTTAATAAAATTAAATAATTTGTATCGAAAATGTACTTAATTTCATATTTCTGTCCACAAATATAATTTCAGATAATATAGTTTCTTAATTACAATTTATAACAATCGAAAATATAATTTAAATTAAGTTTGGGCTTAATTATAATTATTAAAAGTTTAAAAATTTAATTTAAAATTAGCAAAGTGCTTAACTGTAATTTAAGAAAGGTTAAAATGTAATTTGAAATATATTTATGGGTGAAAATATAATTAATAAAAGTTATTATTCTTCGCAGATTAGAGGAACCACGCGCCAACAACACGTGCCAATCATGGACCGTCCGATCAAATAAGAAACGTCTACGATGCGCGCGTCCCGATCACGTCCTACGAAATCACGTGTTCCTAGATTCGTTCATGCGGCTCGGTGCCCGAATGGGGCCAACCTGCTGCGCAGGCCGGCGTGCAGAGTGGGACCCCCGTTCTGACGCGTCCAGCCACTGTCCCCCACGCACGCCCGCCTCTGATCCCGTGCGTTGATCTCAGCGTGAAACGAGAGTTTCAACGAATCAGAATCTGTGATAATGTGATGACATGTGTCATATTATCATGAGCGCGAAAGCGCAGGATCAAGTCCCCATTCCAACCGTTGTCTCCCACGTTCGGCGTGCCATTATCCCGTGCGCCGTTCCTGCGTGCAGCCGGTTTGTTCACCCAATGATATGCTGCCATGTGGCCTTAGGGAATCTTGCAGCGAATCAGATTTTGACACGTGGCACACAAATGAATAAAAAAATGCAGAAACGGCTCCTTGTCTCGCGTGAATTAAAATATGTTTTTGATTTCCGCGTGACCGCGGATTTTAAGGGGAATGTCGGGGTTTTATTTTCGATACAAATTTTAACGCGTTTATGATATTTTAATATTTTTGATGTATTTTTTAGCTATAAATAGGTGATGTTATGATAGAGTTGAAAAGTTTTTTTTTTGGTATATAATTTCTGTGTTGCTCGGTTTTGGACGGTAGAACACGCAGAAGCCATTTTTTGGCTTTTGTTGTGTTCTGCGTGTGCCAAATATTTTCGTTACTTGATGTTTTAATTTTTTTGCATCTGTTATAATTTTAATTTTTAATTAATGAATAATTTAATTTTTCTAGGGTTGCATTTGATCTAAATTTATGAAGCTTTGATTTTAACTATTTTTTGAAAGATTTATAAGACGTTCGATTTGTTCATTCTATTTTGTGCTTAATGCTTTTTGATTATTTACGAATTTTATCAAAACGATTTGTGGCATAAAAATAAACTTGAGAAATGCATTTTTGTGTATATTGCTCGTAAATAGAATGACATGTATGATGAATGATAGGAATATACCCTAATTGTATGTGCGATCATTTGAGAACTTAGAACTTAATGAATCTTATTAAATTTAATTCTCATAGAGATATAGTGAATTAATTTAACGAGGTGTGTTTGTACGAAACTCGGAAGAAATGTATGAATAAAAAAAAGAAGTTTTCGGTTGACAAATTAAATGTACTAAAAAATATAAATCCAAAGAAAATAATATGATTGGAGTGGATTAATTTAGTGAAAAATTGCAATCCTAGAGTTCTCTTATTTTTTTTGTTACCTTTTTCCATATCGACGATTATTTTGGATAAAATCATAGAGATACAATTTTAGTACTCAACAAACTATAGTAACAAATCTCCGTGGGAACGATCTTTACTTACAAATCTTATTACTTGTGACCGTGTATACTTGCACGATTTTCTGTGTGTTGCAAAACACACAACAATCTCCTACAATGTGCCAAATTTTTTGAAACAATACAGCTGGGAAACCATCTTGTCTTGGGCTTTTTCTTTTCTTGGGTGCTAAGCTTCAGAGCTTCATGAATATCTTCATTTGACACTTTTGCTATTAATGTTTTGCTAAAAAAAAACTCACGATAACATAAGGTTAATTTACGTTACTTTAAAAATAATTAGTTATTTTAGTAAATTAAGTTGATATTTTTTATTTATGTTCGATTTTCTCTAATATTTACGAGAATTATCTTATAAATGTTATTATATATTATAAATTGTATTTTTTATTTTATTATTCTTATTTTTAATGTTACTCTTCAAATGCATTTTGTTTGAAGAAAGATTTTACAAACACTATAATTACTATTATTTTAATATTTTATGAAATTTATTTAAATATTTTTTAATAATTTGATCATTATTTAACGATTTTACAAACACTATAATTACTATTATTTTAATATTTTATGAAATTTATTTAAATATTTTTTAATAATTTTATCATTATTTAACATATTAATTCTGTAAGTGTCCTAATTTATTATTCTAATTTAATGTGAAAATTAACCAATAACATAATTTTTAACAAAAATGTTATTTTTCACTCGTATTACACATACTCCCTTACACTTTATTATTATGTATAAAATATATATAAAAATAATAATAAATTTTATTAAATAGTGACCGCATAAATAATTGATGACTAAATCATTTTATTTAAACTTAATTTATTTGTTACAAATTTATATAAAGATTACAATTCTTTAATTTATTTCATTAAATATGTTCATTTTCAAAAGTATATTTGATAACTTTTTTTGAAACTTATTGATAGTTAAATGTAAGTTATGATTTTTTTGAAAAACATTATAATAAAAAATTATAATTATATTAAATTTACTTAATATTAATTATTGATAAAGTAACGAATAGTTATTATAAACAAACGATAATAGTTCATTAAACAAATAAAATAATCTTTTTATAATCCATGTTATTGTCATCCCTCAAACTAATATAATTTTATAATTTTCATCAATTAAAGTTTTAAAACCAAGAATTTTTTAAAATTATTTTTTTGTTAATAAAATTTACAAAATGTTTATAAAATTGATATGTATAACATTTTAACAATAATTTATATATTCCTTAAATTATTAACAATGTTAATTGTAAGACTCCACGACTTGTACACAACAAGGATAATGAGATATAAACTTCATAAAAACTCAATTCTAACTCGCACAAACATAATAGTAAACACTTAAGTAAGGAGTGCAATAGAAGAACAAATAAAATAAAATCATATAAGCAAATAATATCATATTATAATTAGATTTTTGAGCAGCTCAAACCTCCTTGTGTTGTGTCATATAATTTTTTTTCTCTATTTTCCATTATCTATTTTCTTCATTTTGGATAATATCAAATAAATGATATTCATTTAAGCTCCAAAAAATATGATAAACATATATCAAGCATTTTTCTTTATTTTATTATTTATATATTAAAATACATGTAAAACATTACAATATATCCATTAATTTGAACAAATAGATTTGTCTAAAATATAATAAAATAAAGTAAATACAAATCCATTTTATTAATTAAATGATATTAAAACATGATATATTTAGTAATTTTTAATCAGTTATTTCTAAGATTATCATTTTAACTCATTGTTTGATTTCATGTTTATTTTTATTTAAAAAGAAATAACATATATAGTATATTTTCTGATATGTAATTCATCAATGATATAATCAATGTATTCTCTCCTCATTGAAAGTATGGTCAATATATTCTCAACATAATCCTATAGCCATACCAGCACACAACACACACTACACACATATACACATCACCTACACACACCATACTAGCACACAACACATACACATTAGCTCATGCACCCACACATGCCACACTCACCCACAAGATGAATGGTAACATTGAGTAAACATAGTACAAATGGGATACAATTTTAATTTAATTTGACACATGAAAAAAATAACGGCTCAATAGTCTATAGTCCAGTATGTGAAAGAGACTTAGAACTGATGTCGAGACAAACTTGTATAGAATCCTTGTTGAGTGAACTTGAGGGTGACAATGAGTGTTGAGCGACTAAGGACTGAGGGTTAATGATGGGCAGTGGAGCCACTGGAATGGACACAAAGAGACTTACGACCACAACAGAACTTGGGGAAGAGAACAAGAGACACAAATGGCCATACACATACGCAGATGCACTCAAAATATTTCATGGACATGGTAGGACCAGAAGGAAAGAGCAAGAGACGCAGACGGCAGATGTAGACGGCAAGTATAGAGACGGGGATGATGATACGCAGATATGATGAATTCTGAACCCAATCTTAGAAACTTTATTTTTTTATATCCTACAAAAACCCTAAATTTTATTAATTTAATAAATATAATTAATTTCGGGTATGGACAGATACATATATTAGTATAACTATGTCCGACCAATAATTGTTACTTTATGTTCAATTAATACCCAAAATCGTCATCGTTTTCAAAATTTATCCGATAAAAACTGAACTGATAGTGTAAATAATCACAGATACTTGAAACCATGGTTAATTTACTCATTTTTACTCTGAAACACAAGGGTCTCAACACCACTGCACACATCACATATAAAAGTCGATGACTTCAATCTACACTTGTAATAAGCACACATGAAACAAACACATATCTCGTGAATGTATCATATAGAAACATAGTGTAGTCAAATCATAAGCTATCGTGTTATCCTTACACAGGTAAACATTAGTAGGAAAATTGTTTGCATAATACACAACTTTCCCTAACTTCATATAACACTCCCCCTATGGCATTTATGGTAGAAACACATAATTAAACACATAAACTGCTCTCTCTTTTTGACACAAAAGGTTAAATGAACCTCACTATTTAAGGGAGAAAAGGCATACAAATATGAAATAATTCTAACAATCATACAACACTATAGATAAGATTAAAGTGGACAAACAACCATAACAAACCAAAGCGTGGATCAAGGAACAACACCAAACTCATACTCATTAAACAAACTTTATTTTATAAAATTAAGTTCAATAAAAACTAAAGCAATAAGAAATAAATGAAAGTAAAAGGACATAAAATGATTTTAGCACTTCCTATTTCCCTCTGCAATAGCAAAATCCCCATTAATAACACTGTGAGAAGATTGTTCAACATCATAAGAGGCAAAAGGTGGTGTAGAAGTTTGTGGATTGAGAATCTTATTGAATAAACTGTTTAAGGGAGTGGTTAGGTTTAAAGGGAACATTGTGTTCATCTCTACTAAACAAAGAAAGCATGGAGAACAATGGACTAATAAAAGAAGTACAATAGTAGAGAGGGCCTCTAAAACCAGCAAGGTAAGGTCTGAAGAAAAACCCTAGTTTTAAGCATGTTTAAAAACTAAATGGCTCTTTGAGATTAATCAATACGCTCAAGATAAATATCCATAAAGGCAATCAATTCATAATGCATTAATGTAAGGGTATGAAAAAATTTTTGAAGACATGCTCAATGCATGATAACTCAAACTTATTTACTCTAAATGAATTCAAGAAAAGTTCATGAGAACCATGTAGTTAGGAAAATAGTCTCAAAACGCACCAAACTTCATAAGTCTACATTTAGCCTCTTTTTTCACTCATATAAATGCCATCTTAGAAGAGATCAATAGGTCTTTCAAAGCTTGTAATGAAAGGCTGAAGTATGGGTAGGCAATATATGAAATTTTTAGGTTTAAACACATGTTTAGATAACCAAGAATAGTAAACACAAATGAGTTCAAGTCCATAAAGAATTAACTCTCAAACTTAAGTTATTTTCCCTTCACTTCTTATTTTCAATCATTGAAATTCCCAAGTTTAGATTCTTTTCTCTTAGGCTCTCAAACTTAAGTTCTTTTTCCCTTTACTTCACAATTTTTATTCACTAACACTCTTTTTTTTTCTCTTTTTTTTTTTGTTTTTAACTATTTAAACCAAAGAGGTAAAACAAATATTCTCAAAGCTTAACAAATAACAATAGAAACTCATATAAGGGTGTACAAGGTAACTAGGATTTATCATTTGGGCTAAGCTCATATATAGAAATCAGTGGGGCTTGAAAAGTTCAGACAATCAAAGGAAGACCTAAATAATTTCTCGATCTAAGTAGCACCTATGATTTTGCCTCAAGAGACAATAAAGAAGATTCTATAACCTATTAGAGACATTAACAATTATTAGAGCATGAAATCAACACAAAAACTTCTCAATATAATTATTCAAATTCACAAAGATATGGTATATTCATACATAATAGATCATTTCAAATCCAAAAAAGAGAGTCATACATATGTTTAATGAAAACACATATCATAAAAATCATATTTTAATTCAAGTTAAATGTATGCCACTCCAAAATCAACAAAGTCCCAATTAACTTCATTTTACTTGTAGTAAGAAAATTGAACAATAACACAAGTAGAATTGTCCTAGGAAGAGAGAGAAAGAGAGGGAAGTAATGCCAAATAGACGAATACATATATTTTTTATTTTCTTAAGATAATAAAATTAACTTGAGACACATAGATAAAGAGTAAACAGACAACAACTAAACCAACAAATAATTCACTTATAAAAGTACTATAAACAGAGTGACAAAAGAAATAAGAAGATTAGCCCTAACAAATCACTTGGAATAGTGATCAAACAATATCCTCCATTTAAAATTTTTGTGAAGGGCAACTGATTTAAGAGATAGTCTTTGAATTATATGAGCACGAGGTGTATATAGAACTCGTGGTATGTTTTATTCACAATTTTTAGAAAATCTAGTAGAGTTGTCCATATTAAATGGGCTAATTAGACTTTTTTAGGTAGATTTATTTGTTTTCGTATCGTGCCTTACAACTAGCTTGAACATGCTCACATGAGCCACAATAGCTACAAATAGTAAAAAAAGATTAGGGTGAACAAGGCGGAGAACTCCAAGATGAACTCCTCATATATTTAGGACACTGTCTAGCAAAGTGTCATGTAGTGCCACAAAGATAACATGCATGGAAAATGGATTTAGAGAATCCTAGTCCCTAACTCTGAGTATTTTTACGTGGAGGAAAGGAAGAAGATGTGCTTATATTAATTTTCATAAAAGGATGAGAAGTTGATTTTTTGCAACAAGGTCTCACATGCCCAAAACCACAGTGGTGATAAGTAGGAATAACATTAGGTAGAGGTCGTAGATCATCACTAGAGCGATGAGAGAAGTGATAAACTTAGGTGAAGGGTTCACCTTACTAAAGGAATCTAGCTGAAATGACACAACAAACTTGCCTCTTGGGTCGGTGGCAGTAAAGTTCAACTTTTGATCTTGATTGGAAGCTTTGACAAACTTAGTAGAACCCACTTTAGATGTTGAAACCCCTTCATTGTAACGAATGCCATGTTTATTACCAAACATCTTTACATTGCCACAGATTTAATTGAAATTCTTGGAACCAGTCATCATATTGTTGACCGTGATGGTAGAAAGGCTAGTTGTTTCTTACTAACACTTAGTTTATCCCTTAAAACTTTAATTAACCCTTCTTTTTTCTTTAAGGAAGGTTCCAAGATATGTAGTTGAATTATTAAGAATTTCAACTTTCTTGTGCAGTTATTCAATCTAAACTTCTTTTTACATAAGTGAGTAAGTCAGATATACCTTTGTGCTATCAAGGATAATAATGTTTTTTTTTACTATTCAACTTCATTCTTCTGATATGAAGTGGGCTCAGGATTGACAAAAAGCTAAGTAGCTTTACCTGAAGTAGAAACCTTTATCTATTCCTCAAGCTTATTCACTTTCTCATAATTTGTATTAAACTTTTCAAACAAATCATCATATCACTTTTGTATGACCTCACACCTACTTATCAGATCATGATGTTGACCTTAAATCAAGGACTTCCTCTAGAGTTTTCTTCAATGCACTAATCTTGCATTATTTTTCATCAAGGCTCTCCTTAGCATTTTTCTTAATTTTTCAGACTTAATATGCTCCAATAATATATCATTGTAGGAATCAAACAATTTATCTTACTCATCTTCATCATCTCAACTATAACCTTTTGAACATTTAAGGCAACAGTTGGATAATCAATGACATTGCTTGAGGCAAAAAAAGCTAGGAAATTAGTGTCATCCTATTATCACTGTTAGTAATGTCCAAAATAATAACATCAGCTTTCATAGCATGCTTATTCGTGCACTTTTGTTTCTAAAATTAATTTATTGTAATGTGATCAGGCTCTCTACTTTTACTAATTCTGAACCTTTAAAGCTCAAACTATCTTTTCTATTACCTCTAGAAAAGGGTATCTTCTTTCTAAAAAATCTTATGAATATTTATACAAGTAAAGTCATCTCTTCCTTATTAGGATTAGAGTCATAGTTAATAGAAGTGGCAATAAGTGGTGAAGTTTAAAAACTTTGAGATTACTAACTAGCTCATTTACTGTAAGTTTACCAAGTTTGTACATTGACTCTATCACGGTGACTTTGGCATGAAACCAGTAGGATAGGTTGGCAATGATCTTCTCAATCTATTTTTCTTTACTGATGGGCCTACCTAAGTTGTATGAATTGTTGATAATATTTGAGAATCATGCATAGAAATTTTCAAAAGTTTTATCCTCATGCATGATGCATAACTTAAAATCTTTATTTAATTTCAGAATTTTGGATCTCTTTACAGCAGACGTTCCTTTATGAATTGTCTCTAGAAGGTCCTGTGCTTACTTAGAGGCGGTATAACTCTATATTCTTCTAAAATCATAAGGTGTCACAGTCATAATAATTACATATAAATCCTTATTGTTTCATTCAAACTCCTTACTTTCTTCCTTCGTCCACTCGATTATAGGTTTTGGAATTATAGTACTATCGAGTAGGATTTTAGTTTTGTACGTTCAACCATTCTCTATAAGAAACCATACATAGTCTCCAAAGAATTACAAAAAGGCCTTCATTTGTGATTTCCAATAAGTATAGTTTAGTTTATTGAAGAGTGTAGGTCAACCTACATTACTTCCTTCTCTTGACTCCATCATAAAGAATGTGTATGTGTGAATAACAAGTTAACACAATCAACACTCGAATGATTAAGCCCAAAAAGGGTGCACTAGCTCTAATACTAATTGAAAAAGTCTACATAGTACACAATCAGGGTAAAGAAATACAAACTCTTTAAAAACTCGACCCTAACTCACATAGTGATAAGCACTTAAGCAGGCAGTACAATAAAAGCACAAATAAAATAATATCATATAAGCGTATAACTTTGAACAATAGAAAGTAGGTAAGAATATAGACTTTTTAATCCAAGTTTAAGCTTTTAGTATGTTGTAACATACATACCTTAAACACAGATTGTACTAGCACAATAACAGAGCATACATAACACACAATATAATGATGTAAACCTACATAGAGCCCCTATCTATGTGGTAACATCCTCGACTTACTTATGGTAATCACTCGATAGTAAATAATTCACTAAGCAATAAATAATTACAACTCTGAAAGAAATAAAACCACTATTATCTCTATCAATCGTGATCTATGTCTGAACTTCCTATTGGTGCCCTTGCTTGTTACTTTCAAAACACAAAAACCTAACTCTCCTTCATAACCAATACGGGTGTCCAAAAACCAGACCGAATCGAATTAAACCGAAAAAATAGGCCGTTCTCGACAGGTTTAAACAATTTTATAAATGAGACAATTCGGTCCAGTTTGTATGAACTAAAACTAATTTTCAAATGGTCTAGTCTCGTTATATTGATTTTTAAACTGGTCGGATCGGATTGGGCCAGTTTTAATAATATATTAAAAAGTTTTTAATTAAATCAATGTATATAACAAAATCACATTTCTCTCATTCATCTCCCTCACCCTCGTGCTTTCCCTCTTCGAACCCTAAAACCATATTTGCATCCTTGTTGTTGCCTCCAGCAACAGCCAGCCATCCTCACCACACGTTTCCTCTAGTCGGTGGGTTGTGCCCTTTTGACGTTAGGGATAAGAGATATATGTCTTTATGGATCTAAAGTTCCATTTACATCATTATGCTTTGTTATAAGTGCATATGGATCGTGTGTTAGTTTGTTTCGTTTGTATTGAACTTTCAAAATCACCATGAATTCCTTCCGCTAAATTCCTTGATATATCTAAGAAACAAATATATACATTCCTGATAGAAGTATTATTTTTATTATTTTGTTTTTCATAACATACTCTAGTAATTCTTTACGAGATTATTTTCAAAATGAAAATTTTTTCACTATATTATTTGATTCATTTCGGGACCTTCTTGATTCATTTCAGGATCTTGCTAAAGTTTGTTATACTTCAAAGAAATAACGAATCAACATGACCTTTTGCTTTCTTTTTTAAATTTCAAAGCCTTGCCATTATCAAGAAGTTCTTGATTTATCAGCCTATAATTAATTCCTATTTGCTAATGCATATTTAAATGTCATATTAGCCTCTCAAGTCCTTTGGGTATTTTAGCATCTTTATGGTTATATAATACTTGTTTCCATAAGTAAAACTTATATCAATCCTTTTTTCTCCTTCATTTTAACTTATCATGGAAGAAATGTTTGTTCCATTTTGAGATATTAAAAATGATCTTAAAGGAAGAATTTTATGTTACAAACAAGACTGAACCGGTGGTCTTCGAGTTGGTATCAAGTTTGTGAAGCTCTTATTTTACATTTGATTAACACTAAAGAAATGTTTTATTTTATGAATTTGTTTTAAGGGCTATGATTCAATTCGCAATAACAGTTTTATGAACAATGTTGATAGTAGCCTGTCAACAATGTTTTCTAATTAAACACATTCTAATTATATAGATATGCTTCTTACTTGTAGTCATTATGTTTTAATTTTCTAGGATATTAGTGATGAGTGCTCAAAAAGCACTAAAATTACCATGATTTTATGCACATTAATTGATTAAAAATATATATATTTATATGATTTTATCATATATTTATATAAATTTATCTTTTTAGAATCACGGGTATTTTTATTGTTTTTCAGGTATTTTCGCTTAAAAACGTAACTTAAAGACTCAAAGAGGAATACTGGAGGCAATACATCACAAAAAGTTTTTAAAATTTTGATAAATAATTTAAAAATACTATTCCTTCCTCGGTAACGGTGCCAAAAACTTGATGAGCAAAACTGGCATCGCCGATACTGCCGATACTGCTAATACTTTGGTTTTATATTTATAAAAATCTCGCAAGTGCACGAATCATTTCATAGAAAATGATAAGTATACTCCCAAGGTCGATCTAAGGAAGGAATGTATGTGATTTTTAATTTATTATTCAAACTTTTAAAAACGAAATTAAATCCTAAACATCCTAACACGATAGTTTGGTTTTTGTGTTTCTAATCTAATAATATAAAAATAAACATAGATACAGATTCAATAAATATTGATGCAAATTTTATCATTTATAATAGTGGAGTATTTATGGATATAATAACTAAGTTAATTATGCTTGCTCATATTATTTAGGTTATTAAATATATGAATTGATATTTATTGATTCTCCTTTGTTTGTATGAATACCACCTTTGGTGGGATTAGATATTTTTTGTTAACTAAACAAATCAATTAACACCTATGGGTGGGGTTGATAACTAATTTGGTTAATTAAATTAATTTCTTTTTCTAAGAGATTGAAAATGAACCATTTAAATGCCACCTTTGGTGGGGTTAGACAGTTTAAACTTTATTCATGGTGTCCAAATTAAATCTAAGAATTTAGTTATCCGAGTACTAACTTTCAAGTTCTAAAACCACTACTGAAAACATGTTATCAATACATTTTCAGATAATAATTCTTATAAAAACTTTTGAAATAGAGATTCATTCTAACTACCGGGCGATTGTACCAACAAATAAAAGAGCACTACTCTAAATCAGACCAGATAACTAAACCTTAAAATCTAATTTTCATATTTAAGTTTGTAATAAAAATAATATATTTCTCTCTAACATTCTTAATATAAAATCTTGAATAAAAATAAAATCAATTCATTTTAGATATTTTTACCTATTTAATATGTCACAAGCACAACAACGTTATTATTATATCATGTTTACAAACAGCCAGCAAAGTTAAATTTAATCACAGACAAATTAAATATAACATGTAAGAATAAAGCATAAAAAAATAACTGTAAAGAAAATAAAATCTTTACAGTACTTCGATGCTATTCCCGTTGCTGGAAAACCTCCAAACGGAATTTGTACTCCCATTTATTGAATCAAAAAGCAAATAAATTACAAAAACATAACTAGTTCTTCTCAAAAAGAGAAGAACTAAAACTAAGGAAAACTAACTAAGAAAAGCTAAAAACTAAGAAAAAACTTAAAAACTAAGAAATGAGAGAAAGAGAAGAGAAGAGAATATGTGTTTTGAGGTGTTTTTAGTTGTGAAGAGAATGGGAAGAAAAAATGGGTGAAAAATGATAAAAAATGGCGAAAACGCAAAGTAGTGAATGATGACATCAGCATGACGTGGGGCGGTGGCGTGCGTAGATTGGGGCAGATGGGCGCAACGGCGCGCGCGGATTGGGCGTAGATGGGCAAAAACGCGCACAAATGGGGCGCAGCTGGGCACAGAAAGGAGCAAGGGCGCGCGCGGCAGCTGCATGCCCGATTTCCTCCTTTTTGACCTTTTTGACCCATTTTGTCCATTTTTTTCATATTTGTTGACTTTTCCTCATTTATTTTTGAATATATTTGTGATGTATTGACTCCAGTATTCCTCTTTAAGTCTTTAAGTTACGTTTTTAAGCGAAAATACCTGAAAAATAATAAAAATATCTATGATTCTGAAAAGAAAAATTTATATAAATATATGATAAAATCATATAAATATATATATTTTTAATCAATTAATGTGCATAAAATCATGGTAATTTTAGTATTTTTTTAGCACTCATCAATTAGCCTAAACAACCTACATATTCTTTGCTTCAACGATTCCAGTTATATCTTTTGTGGAGTAGTTCGAGAAAAACACCAGTAATAATTTTATTTTGTCATTTTGGTTTATCACAAATGTCGTCCTCTAGTTCCTATGTTATTTTTAGTTTGTTAAGGAAAAAATTATCTGATAATTCACTACAGATGGAACTTTGACTATTGTGCAAACTCTTGCATCAATTGCACTTTATGGTGTTATTCACTCAATTATTAGAGGACAACCACTTCTTATTCTAGGAGTTGCTAAGTCAATGGTGTTAATGTATACATTTATGTTCAACTTTACCAAAGATAGGAAATATTTAAGGTAGAAAATCTTTTTAGCCTGGATTGGATGGTATTCAGAACAATATTACATTAGTATGTCCAAAATGGATTAATATACTCGTTGCACTTTATTTAACATATTCTTTTTATGCTTTCTTTTTTACTATTTATAGGGTATATGTGTGGACGACACTTTTTCTCTTCTTGTTGGCTATTCTAGGTGCGTGCTCAATCATCAATCGATTTACACGTCTTACTAGTGAATTGTTTGGTTTCCTCTCATTTGGTTTTGCAGGAAATGTTAAATGTGCCCCCATTATACATAGTTGGAGCATTTATACCAGCAACTATGATATTGTTGTGTTTTACTACTTTGATCGCAGTGTTACATCTCAACTTTCTCAACAACAAGAATTCAATCTAAAATGATATTGTTGTGCTTTACTACTTTGATCACGGTGTTACATCTCAACAATAAGAATTCAATCTAAAGAAGCCATCTTCGTACCACTATGATCTTCTTTTGGGTTTTTTGGTGATATACTTTCTTGAAATATTTATGTATTATTAACCGTTCAAAACCATTAATCAAACCGAACCAAATCGTTTGGTTATAACATTTTGGATAACCAAACGGTCCAGTTTGGTCCGGTTTGAGCAATATGAACAGTTTGATTTGGTTAATTTTTTTACTCAAAATCGGACCAGACCAAACTATGGACACACCTAACAATCAACACTATATAATGTGGTGTGATCAATAACCATATATCAGTAACTAAAAGTGTAACTACTCACAATCTTGATGACTACTCTCAAATTCAAAACAATTTTCCTCTTATTGCATACAATAAGAGATACAATAACTCAAAGAATTTAACTTAGCTCATTCTTATAATGAGATTTTCACAATTTAGTAAAAATAATCTATCTTTCTATTTTATATTCTCTCAAACTTATCACTAATATCGTAACACAATAGTGAAAATGGAATTCAAAATTATAAAAAAATTTAGTTGAGTTTTAGTAGAATTTTTGAATTAAATGAACATTTAATGAGAGGGTATTTATGACACATGGCCAATCGCCTCGTTAGCCACCTTATAAGCTACCTTACCAACCATCTCGCTAAGGGTGATGGTGAGGGTGGTGGCAAGGTGCTAAAAAAATCAAAAATTTTGTTTCCAAAAATTGTCGAATAATTTCCATAAATACCTATACTTGAAACGAAACAAAATCATGATAGATCGATTGGGTTGAATGCTCGCTCTTCGAAAATCACAACACTCAACCTAGCATGCATACTACGAAAACCAAACCTATGGAGTGTGTGTAAACGTGATCGCATACAAAGGTGTATCTAACTATGTGCGTATGTGCATTTATAAACATAACTGTCTTTTATACATGGAAAGCAAATACATAAATATAGAGAACAATCGGACTTACATTAATAATTAATACTTACTATTAGTTTCTTTATTCTTTGTGAACTTTAACACATATTTCAAAATTTACAATTAAATAATTAATATTTGTGGTATAAAATTAAAAATTACAATTTATTTATTTTAGGATTAATTGGTTGGTTTAGTTCAATTTTAAACCAAAACATAAAATATTATAATTTATTTTGTTATCAAAGATTATTGCATCTTTTCTCTTATTATACAACTAAAAACGAAGAAACTACCAAATCAAATTCAGATAGGATTTGACAGGAAATGATATTAGTTTATGCATGTAAAATATTAAAAAGAAATTAAATAATTTATATGAGAATTTTATTAATTAAGTAGTATTAATACCTTAGATAAATTAATTATCTTAAATGGTTTACATTAAGAGTTTAGTATAGATTAATAGAGAAATTTGTTCATTAGATGATCTAAATCCAAATCAAAACCCCAAATGAAAAAGCATTATTTTTATCAAAATTTAGTATTTCGTCAATAACAGAAATCAAATACAACGTTACCTTCTCATCCTCCTGTCACTACTAATTGTGTTTTTGGTAAAAATGTAGAGACAACAAATATCATTTCTTAATGTTGTGATGATTTTTGTAGTTTAGAGAATTTAGAGCTTCAATTGTCAATAAAAAAACACATGAATTGATAGGTATTGCGTTAAGGGAGTAGATTGTTTTTGCATTTAAGGAGAGTCTTTCATAAAATATAAACGAATTGAAAAGTCCTAATAACAACATTTTAGATTTAGAGATCTAATTATAATTTTATCCTTAAATGTCATATCAAATATAATGATATTAGTAATAAGAATATCCGTGATATTTTAAAATATTGGTAAATTAATAAATATTTGTGATAATTTTCTTACTATGTAACATCAAATATAATAATATTAGTGCTAAATGTATTTATAATATTTTAAAAATATTGAAAATATATACTATAAAAAATGAAAATTCAAGAGTATTTATTAATGATTTGCTGCTGAAATCTGAAATAAATAAAAAGTAACACATAAAAACCAAGATAATATTTAATAAGGATTATAATTAATAAATGATTACTTACTAGATTTTTACTAAAATAAAACACATAATCATCATTGTTTTTTGAAAATCTCCATGAAGTCCAATAGTAATTGCTATCCACTAACTTGCCCAATCCTAATGTCAATGGGCCGACCCAGATCAAGTCGAAGTGTATCAAATGTAAATCCCAATCCTAATTCATCAAGAAGTCACAAACACGAAACTCCCTAATTCCCAATCTCCAACTCCCAACTACAGAGTACAACTACAAACGAGAAACGCTCCCTCTGCAAGTAGCAACAGAATAGTCTCCGTCGTCCTTCAAGGCTTCAACCACAGTCGACATCTAGCAAAGCCCAAATTTTGGAACCATAACTAAACCCTAATTTGGTTATCCTGCCCCAGTCGCCATGGACACCCTTCAAGCTGCTTATAGAGACGAAGATGATGAAGAAGAAGAACCAATCAACCCCGCCCTTGCTCCCACCACCTCCTCCCCAACCACCGCCGAACCCACTGACCCATCCAACTCAGAACCAAACGATCCCCCCGGCGAACCCCAAAACGGCTTCAAAACCGACGCTGAAGCCTCCGAAGATTTCTCAGAGTCCGCCAAATCCCAAGACATTGAAGAAGAAGATGACGAAGACCCACCACCGAAGAAGCAAAAACAGCTCTCCTCTCTCACTCTCATAACCTCCGACCAGGACCAAACACCATTGCCCCAAAACGGCGTTTCCAATAACGGAGGTCCATCTAGTGACATAACGCCGGTTGTGACCACCACTACGAGTTTGAAGAAATCGAAGAAAAAAAACAATAATGTTTGGGCTACTAAATCGACCCGGAAAGGGAAAAAGAAGAACAAGAACAATAATCACAATGCCCCAGCTGAGGATACTGTGTTGATCACTCCGGTCCCGAGATTCCCAGACAAAAATGACGATAACCCAGATATCAAAATATGCTTGTCGAAGGTTTATAAGGCAGAGAAAGTGGAATTGAGTGAGGATAGATTGAGTGCTGGGAGTACTAAGGGGTACAGAATGGTGAGGGCGACTAGAGGGGTTGTAGAAGGAGCTTGGTACTTCGAAATAAAGGTGGTGAGTTTGGGAGAGACGGGTCATACAAGGCTTGGGTGGTCTACAGAGAAAGGGGATCTTCAAGCGCCGGTTGGTTATGATGGGAACAGTTTTGGGTACAGAGATATTGATGGGAGTAAAGTGCATAAAGCTTTGAGGGAGCAGTATGGAGAAGAAGGGTATAAGGAAGGAGATGTTATTGGTTTTTACATTAATTTGCCGGACGGAGGGTCCTATGCACCTAAAGCCCCACATTTGGTTTTGTACAAGGGGCAGCGCTATGTTTATGCACCTGATTCAAAGGATGATCCTCCAAAAGTTGTGCCTGGTTAGTGTTTTTTTTAACCTTCTATAACGTGGATGTTGTCTTGATCTTGATTTTGCACAGTATAATTCTAAACTTCTAATGGGTTGTGCTAATTTCGTCTCAGAGCTTCTAAAGATTGTGTTTTTACCCTGAGATTCATAGTCTAGTGTTCTCCATGCGTCTGTTATTCCTTGTTTGAGTTGCTCTGATTATAGTAAAAGTATGTTCTTTATTTATTTGTAATTTCTGCGTGATAATGCTTCGTATCTGGCACCTTCAGTGTGAAATGAAAGGTCTTGTGTAGGCAATATTATCAATTGTGGATTTATGATATGAACGGTAAGCATATGGATTAATGCAAAGATAAAAAAAATAGTAGATAGGATGGTGTGCTCTACTTGCTTGTTGCATAGTTTAAAACTCAGGAAGGTTTATTTATTCATTGTGCAAGCAGCGTGCTGTTGTGGTATATATCTGCTTCTCATTTCCTTAACTTAAATGCTGTTAGAGCCTGTATTTATTTTGTTGAATGACTTCTTGTTAACTACTGTATTTTCTGCACAGGAAGCGAGATTATGTTCTTCAAGAATGGGGTGTGTCAAGGAGTTGCTTTCAATGATTTATATGGTGGTCGCTACTATCCTGCTGCTTCAATGTATACTCTTCCTAATCAATCGAATTGTGTGATCAAGTTCAACTTTGGTCCTGACTTTGAATTATTTCCTAATGATTTCAACGGAAGTCCAGTTCCCAGGCCAATGATTGAAGTACCATATCATGGGTTTGATAACAAAACTGAAAATGGGGTTTCCATTGAGAAGAAGAACTAGTCAGCAATTTGCAATATTCAATCCTCTGGCTAACTGCTTGGGAGATGTGTATTGGTTCACATTCTTTCATAATTTTAATTGCTTTTGGAGAATTTAACTTACTATTCAATTGATAAGGTTGTAATCTTGACTTTATCTGTAAGGGAAAAACTCTACATGTAAAATACTGAAACATTGTATGAGTTGGGTCTGGATAGTTTCAAAGTTTGATTTTGAAAGGATATCCTTGTTCTTCAGGCGCTTCTATCTTGTTCAAGTAAATTACTGTTATTTTTACCTAGCTCCTTGTCACGCGTAGATGCGAGCTTATTACAAAGCTATTATGGCATTAACCTAGCCTCTTTTGAAAATGATGTGTTTCTGTTTATTTTCTGGTTTTTCTGTGGATTTCAACTATTCATAGGATTCAATATGCATAATCTGTAAGCCGAGGAATGTGTTTCTCTCTGCCTTAAGAACCATAGCCAATAACTCAAGGTATATTATCTATCCTGTTTGAGAGCAATGAAATGAACCCAAACTAATGCTATTGATTTTCTGGTTGCAGGGGCTTAATGTGGAACTTGATGTGTGCACTTGGATCTTTGTCTCTCACTTTGTATGCAAATGCCTTTTCACGGTTGATTTTTATGAACATTTTTTTAGAACATTCGAACTAACATTTTGTAATTGTCAGTTAGGGGTTTGCAAAATAACGCTTATTTGATGAACGTGAAAAATCCAAACCAATCCGTTAAAGATTTTGAACCTATGAAGATTATACAATTCTATCACATAATTTGATTGGATTAGTTTAAATTCAACGTTTTTGAATCAATGAACACCCAGTTGCAAACTGGAAATAGGTCAACATAATTCTTTGTGATTGCCCAAGTGAAATTTCATGCTTGTATTGGTTATTTTTTCTTTGATGAATGTCTAACTTCGATCTCTAGCTAGAGGCTTTGAGATGATTCAAAGAGATATGGAACTTTTTTATTCTGCATTTAATGTAACGAAGAGTTGAAACCCTCATGTGCAGACAATGGATGAAGAAGAGGTTGTTGCCTCTTGGTAGGGAAAGACGCTGTTGTCCTGAAGAATGAGTGATGTATTAGACATTGTAGACTTTTCTTTTTCTTAAGTGCCCAAAAATGTGGTGAAGCTTTCTTCTTCAGCTTGCCTAGACTTTTCCTTGCAGAGGTAAAGGCATGTATAGATTTCAAATGGTTTTAAACCATATCATATTTTTACCCATCTTGCTATGTTACTATGTTCTTGGGTGTGGAGTGACAATATGCATGCTTTAAAGGCCATTTAATTTCTTTGTTATTTAAAAATTAGTTTTTGGTGGTGCCTAGATGTTTGGATGGGTCTGAGAATTGGTTCAAAACCGACATTTTCATGCCAATCCAAATACGATCCGCAACAAGTTGAAAAAATTTCAATTCGAAACAAATCAGCAGTAAACATCAATCTAAACCAATCCACAAGCTGACCAGTTCAGATTGGGCAGATTGGATAGGACGATACTTGGACATTTTAATCTACAACATAAAAATTACATAAAACAAGTAAAAAGCTTTATCATCATCCTTACAAATCCAACAGTAAATTACAACAACCATTATAGATATGAAATTTCAAATGAATACATAATGTTAACTCCAAGTATCCAAGAAGAATGAAGGTGCATTGTGAATGATGAGCGACATGCAGCTGCTAGAAGACTGGAAAAAGAAAGCTGTGGATAGGTTAAAGAGAAAAATAATTAGGGAAAGTTTGTAATTTGTCAACTCATACCTTGAGAAGCCAGAGGAGCTTCTCAAGGGGATAGGGCGATGGATTAAGCACCATAGGCAGTGATAAAGGCAGCAGGAGTGGTGGCTGGATCTGGGTGTCGAGCAGCTGGGATATGTAATTCTTTCAAAGTTAACTGTAATCTCCATACAGCATAATTGATGAATGAAATTCGGAATAGCCTAAATGGTTTGGGTCTTTGGGAAGACTAGGCAGTGGTTAAAAGAATTCAGCAGTAATAATCATTATCCCCAAATTTGATGTCGCTAAGGGATAATTTCATAGATATGAAGATTCAAATAAATAAATACACATAGATGGGAAGATCACTAGAATATTTGAAAGAGTGATGGTCAGGTTCTTCTTAAAACTATCCAGCTCCAACTATCGCTCCCATCAAAAAGTTGGGAACAAGAGAAACTGGCAAAGATACTAGTGAGAATTCTGGCCTAAATTTCACTTTGTAGTAAAGGTTACAGTTCTAGTAGCAAACGATTCGAATGCCAATTATGCGAAAGGAGAATGCAAATTTGATAAAATGTGTGTCGGAATCCCATAATGCCCACTAAGTCTTTCCTTACAAAAAAACTCGTCTCGTGATAGTCATGAATATATGAATCCATCACAAGAGCCACGAGACAAGATTTCAAGTAAAACTTGTTCCAACATCAAAGACAAAGGCGCCTATACATATACACATATATAATCTAATGCAAGTCTTAACCAGTAGTTACAAGTGGTTTCTAAAATTTGTTGGCTTTTTGAGAAGCTGTCAAAACAAGGGGAGGGAAATAAGGTTAAAATAATTCAGAACAAATTAAACGTTACCAGAATATTTTTAAATACACAAACATAGATTTGCTAATTTGTAAATTGGTGATTTTTGCATGTTTGACCCGTATCTGTCCACACAGTAGAACTCACTCTGTGTAGTCATCGAAAGCCAAATATTAATTTGGGAGCATAAACTAGAGACGCAATCAAATGTAGAAAGATCTACCCAAAATGCTCCGTTATTCATATGGTTGCAAATGAAATGCTTAGGGAACGTGTGTATATAAACCTTTGATCTTTCTTATCGTATTACTGGATGATTATGAAAGGTTATACAAAAGCTTACTCAACTAGATGTCATACCAGTGATTACAGTACCATTTTGAAGAAAATAAACCAAAATGTCTACTAAAGATACAAAGGATTAACATGTGAGAGAAATAACATACAAACAACCTCAAGTGATTCTTGTCCAAGAATATAGATGTGGAAAGCAATTCCTATGATCAATTGCTTGTTTCATTCCTAGAAAATAGAGACCACTGTACCTGAGGTCCCAAGGACTAGGTGTGCCCTGAAAGGCTGAAACTGAGGAGCACAACTTCCCCAGTATAAAGATAGAAATATCCACTCAAGGTATTAAAAGGATAAAAATTCCAGATAATATGAACACTGCTAATTCTTGTCTCTAATCTAATCTATTTGTCTGGCCAGACAAACGTATCAAATACTTATTCAATCTAAAAGTCAAAGGTTCTAGTTTGATCATGTTCGTTTATCAAACAACATATAACCCTAAACCTGACTGTGCAGATGAACTAGACTACCAAAATAGTTTCAACCTCAATGAATATGCCTATGCTTAAAATTCTCTAATTTAGTCCATGAAGCATTCAAAAAAAAAATACAACTGTACCAAAGCTAAAGTATTATCATAGCATGTATGCTAAGAATTAGTAAATAGAATTTACCAAAACAAAATTCACCCAAAATTAAAGTACTCATGACCAAATATGTTATCTAAGACTCTCAAGCTATTGTTGCGGACGTTAATAGTAGCTCAGGACTGTGGAGCCTATCCTAAGGTGTATGAGGAGAGAGACCCAAGGGCACCCTAAGGTATTCCATTCAAGGGAAAACTCATCCAAGGTAGGGGAGCAACACCCAAGACCCAGCTAACCCTACTGCATCCCTGGAGATCTCACCTTTCCTCACAAGCCTGGAACTATCAGCTACAAAGCTAAATAAATATATGGTCATCAGGACCACTAACATGGCATGATAAAATTAAGAAATAATGATATTTATGTTATTTCACGATTTATCTTATTTTTCATTGTTATTTTATTTCTATTTTAGATTGGCTATATGTTTCAACTTGCTTACCAGACTTCAAATTAATCGGGGACAAACACGAGTCACTATTATTTGCTTCTAAAGAACCAAAATTAGGCAATCTGTAAATATTGCTTCCCTCAACACCATCACCATCTTTCATAAAAGTTTGAGCTTTTTGGCCGTGAGCAATATTTCATTTGAAGTAGTGTACACGTTGAGTTAATTTCCTTTTGGTTTTTCCTGCTAAAGACTATCTGGAAAACAATAATTATCCATAAGCATCCACTTAAAACAGTTATAAAACTAACAATAATTATAAATAAAATTCCAAAGTGGAATACAACATCTAATATCACTTAATCTCCCCACTCAGGTCAGGAAAAAAAATTCAAAGAAATACATACCCAGGTGAGAATTGATGCTATAGTAACTATCTCAAAAACTTTGTTGCCGCAAGCTCGGCATGTTATCTCCACACCTTTTTCCTCATCAAGTTCCCCACCTCCCAAATTATTCATTTCTGATTCTCCACAACACCCAGCCGAAACCCGACACGATCTTTACATCTTCATTGCTACACTGATTCCAAGAGCTCTGAAAATCAACAGAGAAAATGGAACACGAAAGTTCTTATCTTTATTCTATATATTATTAAAAAAAAGTCAAATTTCACAAAATGCATACTGATAAAGAAATACAAGAAATCAAAAAACATGGAAAAAGAAGATGCGGGCTGTGCCTGGAGAGATTGAAGATTTGGAAGGAAACGCCTCCGGCGGCCATGCAATCGCTTTAAGCTTCCTCTTCCTCTTCCTCTTCCTCTCAGCTTCTTTGATTAAGTTAGAGTTGTTACTGTCGGGGACCTAAATGAAATTTGCTGTGGCAATTTACCTTAAGAGACCATTAAAAAATGGTCAAAAGATTCAAAACATCACATGGGCCTCTTAGGTATTTTTATAAAAAGTAAAGAACAAAAAAAAGAGTTATTTATTATTTAAAAAAAATATTGGAGATTTGACTCTATCATGTTAAATTTCATCTATTTTTCTATTTTTTTCCCTTAAATATTGAAATCACAAGTATAAATATTTTTTATTTAGTATGACCGTAAGCAAAAATTTGTTTTTTTAAAAGAAAAATCATATTGTAATGTTTTGATTCTTCTATTTATTTTTTATTTATTGATAAATGATAATTTATCAGTGATTAAATGTTAAGATTTACCTCTCTTTTATTTTAAATCAAAGTTTTAAATCATATAAAAATACTGTTTGATTTAAAAAATAATTTTTTTTAACAAATGATTTTAAATTTAATATTTTATATTAAAAAGAATTAACGTATAAAAAATAATTGAAATATAATTAAAAAAATTATTTATAATTATCTTTTATGAATATGGATAAGAAGATAGAATAATAAGCTATCAAGATGGGTAATTAAGTTCGAATAAATTTAAAATAATTTTTTATTTGTATTTTATTATTGCTTATCTTTTTGTAAAATATTTTATATTAAATTTTATTTTTTTATTATCAAATATTTATATTTTGATTAAATTTTAATAAATAAATAAATAAATAATAATATTTAAAATAATATAATTATTTTTAATTAATTTTTTTTATAAAATTAAGTGATTAAATAATTTATAAATGATTAAATAATATAAATAATTTAATTTAATAAATTTTTAAATCACCTAATATAATAATTTATGTGATAAAATTGTTGAAAAATAAACAAATAAATTAAAACTAAAATTGATTAAATTTTTGTTAGAAATTTTAGTGACAAATTAAAATATTATTTTTTTTTAATTGAAACCAAATTTGGGTCTCTGAATCACTTAGGGTCCTCAAGTAGTTTTGATCCCCAAAAGTCCCTATGAAGGAAAAGCCCTTAATTCAGCATTAGGGTTTTAGGAAAAAACCTCTGCTTCCAGTTCTCCTCTTTATCTCTTTGCCCTAGAATTAGTAGTAAACAATGGAGCAAAGGTTGGCCAACACATGGCGTCTCACTGTGAACGAAAAGAAGTTCATTGAGACCGCTCTAAAATCTGATCTTCGAATCGACGGTCGCCGTCCCTTCGATTACCGCAAGCTCAGCATCAAATTTGGCAAAGACGATGGCTCGGCGGAGGTCCAGTTGGGACAGACACATGTCATGGCCATCGTCACTGCCCAGCTGGTTCAGCCTTATCGAGATCGTCCCAATGAGGGCTCCCTCGCCATCTTCACCGAGTTTTCTCCCATGGCTGATCCATCTTTCGAGCCTGGCCGTCCTGGAGAGTCCGCTGTTGAGCTTGGTCGTGTAGTAGACCGCGGCCTACGGTCAATTATCTCTCCTTTTTCCCTATTTTCCTTGCGAATTTTCACTATGTTGCTCTTAAATTGTTAATAGAATGCATTGAGTATGTGACATGACATGCTTTAGTTTTTACTAGAGAAGGGTTACTCGTAAAACTTGTGTATCCTGAAAGAGTCCATGAAAAATAGAATAGAGCCATACGTTTGCTTTTGAAAATGGGTGTTCTGGGTGAGTTTTGAATATGGACAGTCAACTAGTTGGCTAACAAGTCTAATGATTGCAAGAAATTAAATTTTTTATTTGCTCGTATATGTGAGATTGTGAGTGTCTCACTTATTAACTACCCTTCCCACAACAACAGATAAAGATATTGAACCATTATTTTCCTATTGTTCTTCATAATGAATTTATGTGACAGTTTAAATGAATGTGCAGGGAAAGTAGGGCTGTGGATACAGAGTCACTCTGTGTTCTTTCTGGGAAGTTTGTGTGGGCCATTCGCGTTGATCTCCATATTCTAGATAATGGGGGGTAAGCTATAATTTTGTGCCTGACAATGACTTGCATTTTCTCTGGTGATGACTGGTTTTCATGTTTTCTTCTCTTGGCTCGTGGAGCAGAAATCTTGTTGATGTTGCAAATTTTGCTGCTCTGGCTGCTCTTTTGACATTTCGAAGGCCTGAATGCTCGCTGGGAGGGGAAGATGGCCAGGAAGTGGTTATACATCCTCCTGAGGTTAGCATGCCGATTATTTGGGGTGAACATAAAATTGCCTTGTTGGACATTTTCCATTTTAAACATATGTTGGGGAACTTGGGGAGCAGGTTTGAATTTTTAAGGAGAGAAAAATGGTGTTTTGGACATCAAACTGATGTCAAAGGTGGGCATTTCTGATGACAAAACTAAATACTAATGTTTTGCCATGAGAAGACATATTATGAAAAAGAAATATGTAGAAACTTTAGAATCTAACTGAGCCCTCTTAGGGTTCTAAGCCATATGCTTTTCAAATTTGTTTGAAATCTCCTTCATCCAGTCTATGCTGTTCCAAGACATGAACCAAGGGTTTCAATGTGTTAATTGTGGAGAAGTTGACGGTGTTGTCTGAAAATATTTTTTGAGCATTTAATGATCAGTATTTTAATCTCACATCTGTATGTGAATGAAGGGAAAATCAGAAGAGTAGCTTGAAAGCTACATTCCTTTAATTTGTTGCATTTTGACAGGAGAGGGAGCCACTACCTCTAATAATACATCATCTTCCAATAGCTGTGACCTTTGCATTCATTGGGGATGAGAATAGCATGGTAAGTGGAGGTACTTTCTCTTGATGATGCAAATTTCCTTAGTGGTTGGTCCCATTTGTTAGTCTCCTCAATTTGGAAATGTTGAGTAGGTGATAGATCCAACCCACCATGAAGAGGCTGTTATGGGTGGAAGAATGACTGTTACACTCAATGCCAGTGGGGATATTTGTGCTATTCAAAAGGCAGGAGGAGTTGGGGTCTCGCAAGGTGTTATTATGCAGTGTTTACGAATTGCTTCTGTAAAAGCTGGTGATTTAACAGACAAGATAAAAACAGCGGTTAGTCTTCCATTAATGAAATGTCACTTTTCTTATTGAAAGACCTTACAACCCCTGATAAATGTCACGAGTAAATAAAACTTGTGTTCCATGATACAAAATGGCAGTGATGGAAAGCAAAATGCAGAATTCTTGTCTGGGCTCCCCCCTCTTCTTCTTTCCTTTTTTCCTCCTCTTCTATCAATAATTGTGCATTCTATAAGTGGCATTGAACTCAGCAGAGATGAAAAATGCATTCGATTAACATGTTCAGTTACATTTATTTTCATATATCTGAATACTATTGATACTACATACTATGCATATTTAAGCTCTTCAGGTTTTAATTTATGATAGTTCATGTTCTTTGTATCGTTTAGTGCTTTTATTATTATGGTTCACTTGATCTATTACCACAATGTTAATTATTAATTTGTAATTTTTTTCTTGTATAATATGTAGGTTGATTCATATAATGAAATAAGAGCATTGAGGAAGATCAAGCGCCATCCTTTACATCCTATGGACATTGACGAAGCTGGTCCTAATATATTGGAGAAGCAAAGTTCTGTTGATCATTTTGAGAGTTCAAAGCCAAAGCAAGAAAGCGTGCCTAATCAACTTGAAAATATTGACGAAGAAACCAAAATGCGGGAACAAAGGCAATCAAAAGTGGGAAATCAAAATACCAAAAAGTTCATTGGGGGGCCATCAAGCTGGTTTGGTGCTTTTTATACTTTTTATCTTATTTTCTCATCTGCTTAAAAACCTTGACTTTTGATACCACAATTGAATAACTAATAATTGAGTGGGCACAATTTAAGACAATGTTAGGATATCCTAAATATGGATTTTATGTATTGACTTGGGCGGAACTTGGACTTCCAATTGAATTGCTTGTTTCTACGAGATAGTAAACCTCAAACCTGGACCTGAGTTCAATTTTTTATTTTTTTTTTCCCATCTTTTATGGGATTTTTCATTTAGGATAATTTAGACTTATTGGAACAAATTTCATCAAACCTTTTATAATTATGCCCATTTCAAGTATGCTTTCCTATTAAATTTTAGGAATTTATTACTTTAAAATATTATCTCCCTTTTTCTTCCTCAGGGATCCTGAATCCAAGGGTGTTGATTCAGATTTCTTAAAAGCCTCTCTAGCTTCACATGGTACATATATCTGATTGACTTCCTCTATATTGTCATATTCTATTTCATGACAAATAATAACATATATTTGAATTTGTGTTCATGCTTTGCATTTAGCACTGCTTCATGAGTAAGTGTGTAGATCAAAAACTTATTTTTACCTGCTTTAAGTGTAAAATGTGCAGGAAAGGTGGCTGCTAGTAAAAAACAAAAGGACTTGAGAAACAAGGAGAAGTCCAGCCATGCCAAGCTGGAAGAACCTGTTGAAGACATTAAGAGAACAACTTCGTCTATTGAATCAGTCCAAAACTCTCTGCAAAATACTGGAGAAAAAACTTTGATGGATGCCGTGAAACCCAAGCATATGAGAAAAAAGAAGCAAGCCTCCACTCCAGTGGCCCAAGATAGATAACTTGTGCCCGTTCTTGGTATTGGATTCTCTTCCTTAAATTTGGATTACTTAATCACTCTGAAAATTGCAAAGAGACTTTCTTCTTTTCATTAATCTGAGCAAAGGACAATAAATTTGATGTCCAATCGCATGGTTGGATATTATAGGATTTTATTTTTTATGGTATTTTGAAGCATTTTACTTGGCATTTGAAATATGTATTTCAAATGCTTTAAGGTTTTTTTCCGGGGATGATCATGTGTTGTATTTCAGGACATGATATTTTGTGCCATTTTTTTGATTCATATTGTCTTCTTATTTTGCTAATCTGCAGATGCTGAGTAGGGTCCCCTGTGGAACTTGATGTTTGTCATTGTTTTTGATGCGATAATATGTCGGAGTCAACTATGAAGAAATTGTGACTGGAAGTATACTGGAAGCTATGTGTGTGGCTTGGCTCATGGCTTGGACTATTGCCTGGAAAAAGTTTTTTGCATGATTATAACTCTTACTAACCAGAGACATGGATCATGTTCATGTTCTTGCAAAAGTTGCATTCTGGCATCCACAATTTGGTTTAGGCTCTGACCCCTTTTAAAATTTTATCCTCAATAGTTTGGTGTTGTTTTTTATAGTTTCACTGGACTAAATGTACAAGAACAGGATTTCTGGAATTACTGTAAAAATACAATTATGTGGATTTTGGTTTTAACATGATTCAAGAAAATTTCCATTTTTATCCAAGTGGTGGAACCAGGCTTTACTTATAGATATGCAGGCCATTCAATCTAGTATAGCCTCGATCGAGTACATAATCAGAACTCCCCTTGCAATGAGGTGATCTAGCTGCAGCTCACGAAGCTTACCACACCTCCTGGCTTAAGCCTGCAACATGATCTAACACTTGAGAACTTTCTGTCGATGAGATTTATGTAGTTCATCTTGAACAACAAAGGGATTGGACTGCACATTAAGGTACCAACACCTTTGTTATTAAAAACAATAATCGTCTATCATATTGGTATAAGTATAAACTAATCATCAGAACCGCTGCACCGGCATTTACCAATATCAACATGATTCTATCTAGGGTGCCAGAAACTGCTATGAGATGGTCATTCCTATTTCCAACTGCTCGCATATGATGGCTGATTTGAATTTCATTGGAATTCTTAGATGTGAGATTAGCAATAGACACGGGTATGGACGGGGATGATTTTTGATATAATTGTTACCGAATCGAATTATAAAATCTGTATCTGATGTGTTATAGGTAACATGGTCAAATAGTCTCCTTTCCTCCTCATAAGTATCCATCGTATTCAAAAAGATGATTAATTGAGAAGCTAATCCTTGGGGCTAAAGACAAAGAAGACAAAGTAAATTAAGTTAAATGAAAGAAACGTGTAAATATAACCATGCATGATTGACTCGCCTTATGCAGCCTCTGCTTCTTATCTTCTTTCAATATCAAGACTGTCTTAGAAAGCCTCAACGTAGAGGGGCAAAGGGGCAAGGGCAGAGCCGAGCCTCGAGAGCGGCAAAAATACAATATGATCTCAAGTTCTCAACTCTCTTGTTTATATACCTTCGTCGAAAATCCTAATTATTAATAAAAATATAATTTAATTTAATAAATAAATATAATTAATTTAAGGTACGATAATCAATATAATTGTGTCCGAATTGTACTCGTTGTTTCATAATCAATTTATACTCAAAATTGTACTCGTCTTTGAAATTTATCCAACAAAAACAGAACTAACAGTACTGATAACTAACTCTGGATAAACAAACTCAGTTTTTTTACCCATTCCTGTGTGAGATGTCGGGTAGAAAATGAAACTCCAAAAAAAAGGTCATGTCAATTTGGTTAAAGGTAATAAAATATTTTCGATTGATTCAGAAGGAAATGCTTGCCTAACATGGACAAAATAACATGGAGATGGAAAAACTTTTGGTTAGCCATGAAACTGGAAGTGAAAAGGTAAGCGACACTCTAGTCTGGTTAGAATATAAAGATGGGTAAATGAATTTTAACCACCAGATCAAAAAGTCCAAAGCTGGATTATTGAAGATTAAAGACACAGTAACAGGAGATAACGTGTGACAATTGTTTTGAGTCGATGAAGCCTTCGAAACCAGCAGCTTGGAGGATTGTGAAGTCTACTCAGCAGAAGTAACCATGATCCAAGGATCATTATCCATAATGAGCGTTTTTAACTGCATGCAGGTGGCATTCAATCATCCATCCGGCCTATCATATCGATGAGATAGAATTTCTGATATAGATATTAGAAATAAAAATAAATAAAAAAAGGTCGATTGATGTGGTCGGACTCTATTATGCTTGATAACAAATTCAGTTCTGTTGATTCATCAATGAATTTTGATATCTTTGTGTTAGTTCAGCATTCATCAAAAGGAATAAAATGCAATTCTACAAAACATTTTTCTCTAAAAGTTCTTTAATAATTAAAAAAATCACAAAATAAATAGCATAACCAAAGAAACAGGAATATAATCACATAATCTATCAGCAGAAATATACAACAACGTACAATAATATAAAAGAAAAACAGGCCTTGTACTGAAAATTACAATAATATCAAGCAGCAAAATATCCCCTAGATGAAAAAGAAAAGCAACTAACTCTAATTATGGAACTCGTCATTTGGCATACAGTGTAAAGAAAAATGAAGCATCCTCACCAAACAAAAGCTGGAAGCTCTAAAGCGGTTAATTGCAAGCGTCAACTAAAATATTTTATAGCCAATGATATAAAAAGGAAACATCTTTGAGAAATTATAATCTCTCACAGTATGGCACACATGCCATATTAGTATCTCCTCCTGGGACTCCTTGAGCGGCGTTCTCGTGTTTGCCTGTAAGAATGAAAATGTTAAAATAATCAACTATAGGAAATCCAAAAGTCTTCAAACGTTTACTAGTCACGGGACTGAAGATAAGTTTGCTTAAATCAAGCTCAAAGTTTTTTAACATCAACAATTTGTCAAACCAAAAGGTAAATAGTTAGAGATAGATGTCAATCAGGTTTTTAACAAATATTAGAACTGCCGGTTCAAATAGTGGTAAAAAACACAGAAAAATACTGCTAGGGTCCCATTTCTTGCTGCAAAAATGACACTTAGATCAGATACTTATTTTTTGTGATAGTTTAATCCTATTATTATTAAAAAGTGAATGACAAAATTAATTTTTTTCAACTGTATTAGATAGAGACTGTTTTAACTTGAATAAGTTGTAACCGAAAAAATTGAAAAAGAAAATATAAAAAAACAATCATAAGTCCTTATGCAATCATTTTTTAATAATAATAGAACTAAACTATCACAAAAAATAAGCAAATAACTTAAGTTTCATTTTTAGAATAAATATGAGACATAACGTCAGGGACTAAAAAATAAAAGTACCTAGTTTCATAAGAATCAATACCTAATTCGAAAATATCTATAATTCCTGGAACAAACTAATGACATACTACTTCTCAGTTAGCCAAAATTCATACGGGTGAAGCTAAAGGAGACAACCTCCTGCCAAGAAAAGTCTAAGGCTTTATGTCAAGCTATACCTTACCATGACAAAACCTCAACCAACTGAGGGATTTCACTGATGTCTGACATACCAAGGTTTTAAAAGGCGGTTATATGCCTTGTCGCATATTTCTTGCATGAGGCTAGACGTAAGTCTAAGGCAGCATGAGCCATAAACCCCATTCTAAAGAGTATTGAGATAATTTTCTCCCAATGAAAGTTACAAGTCCAACTTAATTTTTGCTAAGAATGAATAACAAAATACAATTCAGATAACATTCATAAAATAACAAAATTATAATAATGTAGTCATAATTTAACATTGAGACGGTTATGTGAACAAATAAAAATGTGATTTTAGGATTAGGAATATTAAATATGAATAAGGTCTAGCCGTTAGACTTAAAGATACTAAGCATATGATGGGTAAATTTTAGATACTTGAGTTTAAACACATAATTTAACATTGGTTGTTTTGCTCGCTAAAAACTATGTTTTAGCATAGTACGAGTCAAGTATTCTAGCCCCAAGCATTTTCAACCCATCCCATGAGAAGGCAATCCCATAAACAAAGAAGTTTTGAGGCGTATAGCCTCAATACCCTCATTGCATAAGAGTCAACGGTAAAAGGCGCAAGTCTCAAATAAACTATTTAAGGCTAAGACTGAACTCGTTAGATAAATGGGTCCTACTAACATGAGCCTCATTGTGAGCCTCAAAATAGACATTTAAAACCATGTGACATGCCAAATGAAACCTTAGAAAACCGGATAGCACATATTATGTAAACTTCTCCCTATCAAATATGGTTTCTCTACATTTATTTATAATGTACATTACTAGGAAAATTACTCCATATTTGAAATATATATAGATTGAAGAAGCATACCTCACGTTCCTTTTCTTCATTGACTCGAGGAAGGATCCATTGGTAAAGGCCCAGTCGACACTGATGGTCTGAGTAAGAAAGTCAGTTCCGTTCATTCCAGATATTGCAGCTTGTGTTTCCTCAAAATTCTCATACTCAATAAGTGCATACCCCTAGTATAGAAAGCATTCACGTTAACAAACCAAAGACCATGTTCATAAAGAAATAGTACTATATTAACAAGGACAAATGCAAGACAAGTAAAATTATTACTAATGGAGATGGAAGTTGTCACAACACAAGAGCAGATTTAGTAAGCAAAACTTACACAGCCAGCACGATTGTTTGTTAAATAATTCGAAAATTAAACCAGTATAGCTTTGCACTTGGTGTCGAAGATCATGAGTAATTCTTTAATTTTACCACTAGTAAATATCTTGACATATAAAAACTGGGAAAATGGCCTACGTAAGTGTTCACTATTTGAAAACAAAATCACTGTCCACATAAAATGATCTCGCATCATCATCATGAGGTTGGATGAACAATACATAAAAGAAATAATTAAATAAACAAAGAAAGAAGTCATGAATCAAAACGGCATGCCTTGCCATAAATAACATACCTTGACGAACCCAGTGCGACGATCAAGATTCAAATGCAAATTCTTGATTTCACCAAATTCACCAAACGCATTTTGAAGATCGTCCTCTTGTGCCTCCTCATGAATTCCAGTAACCAGAATAATCCATCCTTCAATTGCTGTACATAATCTTTTAATAAGATTGAGTAATTTTCGATTTTACAATTAAAAGAGCAAAAGTAAATACAAAAGGCAAGAAGAAATCAGGGACAAAATCTCCTCCACATACAGCCACGTGCATTCTAAAGTAAAGAGCAGGAAGAGAAGATCTGAACACCTTCATCAGAAACCCCTAGATCTGACACTATATTCCCCAAAAAAATAAAATTTAAAAAAAACAATATTCCACCATTATCTCTTAAACTTACATCGCTGGGGATCGAGTCCGTCGGAGGTCTTGAGGGAGTCAAAATCAGATCCGGCTAGGCGGCTGTTGCGTTCGGAATTAGGGTCTTCACGGAAGCCACGGCCCTTAGTCTTCTTAAGTGGGCCCGAATCAACACCAGCGCCGGTGATGGCAGACTTGAGCTTGGGCATTGGGGCTCGAGGCGAGGCCAAACCATCAGCGTCTGGGGCTCCGTCCTCGTCCATGAGGTCGTCGTCTTCAGGCTCGAAGTCCAAGGCTTCCACGTCTGCGCTCGTCATGCCTGATATTCCCACTCTCTCGAGACCTTGTTCTCAAGATCTTTTTTTTTTTTCTTCTATCTAAAGATTGAACCGCCTCTGATAACCTAATTGGGGGTTTTTGGTTTTCTTGGGTTTTTAGGTTTAATGAGGGGTCCGATTGGCTTCAAGGGAAAATATTAAATGATTTTTTTTTTTTTTGGTCAAAAAATGTCACTGGGACGGACAGATCATTAGTTATACAGATAGTATCAGTTATGAGTCGATAAAAGGCGTAAATCAAAGCGAGAGGTATTAAAAATTAGAGTATACCTTTTTATCTATCGAATTCAGGAAAAAATACTCTAATTAATATATTAATATTTTAAATATTTTATATTATTAATTTGTTTAATATTTCAATTTAAATATTAATATCTTTTCTATCATTCTTTTAATAATAATTAATTTTTTATTAAAAATTAGATTAACACTTCGTAATAAAAACTACAAAAAAATAAAAATTATTAAAATTTTACCTTTAAAAAATAAATAATATAAATAAGTATTAAAAACTATAACATTCTAACAATTTTAATAAAAATATTTTTAATGATTAACTAATAGGAATAACGATAAAAATATTTTTATAAATAATTAATTAAAAATATTTATATTATTAATACAATAAAAAAAATTCTTCTTATAAATAATAAAAGTATTTTAGATAAAAAAAATTTAACTAATATTTAAAAATAAAAATATATTAATAATTTGATTGAGTTATTAAATCATAAATTTTTAATAATAAGAGATATTTAAAATATAAATATATTAACGGGATCGGATGACATATCATCTCACCTGATTTTTTCACTTAAATTGGCAAAAAAAAAAAATGTTATACTAAAGCTTACGTGTCTGTATTACATATGCTGTGCGTTTTGTGCGTGGGAGGGCTAAATTGTTGTGGTTGTTCAGATGAAGAATGCCTCTCCACCTATTTTTCTTTTAATTGAAGTATTCTTTCACTTAGTCGTTTGATTTAAAAAACATAAAACAACTATATTTTTAAAATAGACAAATATACATTTGAATAAACTAAGATTGAATCAAAAATGTTAGTTAGCAAGAAGAGAGGCACATGGATTAGCCATCAATTTTCTTAGAAGAGAAAAATGGCGATGGTCTCTTCTTCTTCTTCTCTATCTATCTTCGATCCCAATCGTCATTTTCTCTCCTCCTCCTCCTCATCAATGTCCCTTAGTCTCGATCTCATACTAACTCATCCTTCCTCCACCGCTTAAAAACGCAGGTCGCAGGCATCCCAACGTTAAATCCCGTCTGCATGACAAGTATCAAACGTTTTACTGAGTACCTACCACTCCATATTTCTACTACAGTGGCATAAAGATTCATATATATATATATATATATATATATATATATATAATAATAAAGAATAACGAATCACGCAACATCATATAAATCAGATATAAATCATTTAATGTCTTTAATAAATTCTTAGTATTATATTATCTTATTTTATTTAAATATTAAATCATATTATTTACCTTATAACATTATTAAATTTATTTAACTTTATTAATATGTTATATCATTTTTTATTTAATTTACATTACAAATAATCATATCATAATATCTATTATTTTTGTATTCCTACCTTTTATATTTAAGTCCAATAAATAAGATATTGTAATTAACATTATCTCATTGTCTCGTTATCATATGATTTCATTAAAAATTGACCCATGAATTGTATAAGTCTTAATAATGCTGGAGTTTAGAAGATGTATTTTACAATTGTTTTCAAAAATCTAGAACATTCAAGGATCAATTATCCATTCGGTTTCATAATGTAATAAACCTATATATATATATATATATAACTGATATCAAATCAAACCAATTTTACATTTATTCTCTGACTTTTTTATACTTTTTTTCACTAAATTTGATCATTTTAATAATATTATTTGTGATTTATTATAAAATTTAAGATGATGAATTTTTTTTCAATAACTAAAAGAGAAAAAGTGGTAAAATTTCATTTTGTTCCCTTTTTAATCAAGTTCATCAAGTCTACATAATTAACTGTTTTGAAATTTTACATGTGCTTTATCTATTGAGTCATAAAATATCCAAAAGTTAGTTTTTGAACAAAAATATTAATTCTGTAAATTGTTTCTGACATGATGTGTCTTTATTTCAGAGCTTTTTTAAAAAAAAAACAATGGGCCATGACCAGTAGTTGTTATAATAAAAAATAAACTAATGTAAAGAATATCGTCTTTTTAAATTTTGAGTCATAAAAACTGTTTGAAAAATAAAAATGATGTGAATCAAACCCATATTTGAATAGAAGAAAATGAGATATTGATGCAAGTTCTTGAATAAGATAACAATCAAAACTATTTCAGCAGAATTAGTTTTAGGGGGAACAAATTAAGCATAAATAAAGCAAGTGGTGTCATATTTCCTTTCCAAATTAAAAAAAAAAAACCACTAATGTATAGCTCAATAAAGTAGAGTATTAATAGTGTAGCCGTGTATAGTTTTGACATTAATTTGTACCTTTGCAAAAAGCTAACGCATATACAAAACTTTTTCCCATTACCTTTTCAGAATCAAGTTTCTTCAATTAAAATCAACAAAGAAACTACAATATTTTGCAAAAGATTATGAAAATCTATGATTTGGAAGATTTCATTAACAAAACATGTCCAAAAAGAATATATGCAAATGGAACTGTCAATGTAGAATATAGATTATGGGTTCGCCAATAACCTATATGAATTTGTGTTCTTGGTTAGTTAGTTTCATCACATATGAATTTGTGAAGAAAGTATCTGAAACGAGATATGATATGTGGCTATGTCACGAGAATTACTTATTTTCTCATTCAAGAATAAGGATCATGCAATACAAAGCATAACTTAGTGCACTCAAAAAAAGTACATTTATAAGATTCAATTTTTGGCAACAAAATTGACCTCAACCAGTTGCTATACTTTAGAAAAAGATCAAATCACGTCAATCTTTAATGGTTTAGAAGCTGATTATAAATATGTGGTTGCTACAGAAGGGGTTTCATTGCAAGAAGTGAGACACTAACTCCTCAATGACCACTTACATTGCAACAGCTTAAATTTTTGTTGCTAACAAAGGAAAGCTAAGTAAAAAAAGCAAGATAAATCTAAAACAGAGATGTAACAAGGCTGACAATTTCACTCTATCTAAGTTACATCGTTTACACTTGTAATTCCTAACAAGTAAGGAATACCCACTTAGCCACCTCTAGTCATCAAGAAGTCCAATTATTATTTACATCAAGTAGAGCTTAAAAGGGAAAAAATTCTTGCAGCGTCAAATTTTCCAACCAACTTTGTTTAATTGTGGAATTACCATTTGATTAATTAATTGAACAATATGTATAGTAAATAAGTGATATATATTAGACAATTAAAACAATGGAAAAAGAAAAATCCTATTCAAAATGGAAATTAAATTACCAGATATTATGGAAAGTACTCCATCTCGTGTATTGTCTATTGAGATCTCGACTTTGGCAACCTCTGCTTTATGAGCCCATAGTTTTAACACCAAGTACCGTGGTATATCAGCATCCTTCTTCAGTCTGTTCCAAACCATGTTCACTTGAAACTGCTGCATTAGATTATCTGTACTCAAAGTGAATCCCTTTTAGCTCATTTTCTTCAATATTAATAATTCATATACTTCCAAAAAATAACTGCTTATTTCATTTCGTATTTGTCAATTGAAGGTTTTGCTAGGACCCAAAGCTTGCAAAAACAAATTATTTCCTCCATTTCGTGGCTTTCAAATTCAAAGAAACAAATCCAAACTAGTTGGCTCATCACCCATTCTCGTGATATTCAAACAAATAAAAATAATACCTTTCCTCTTCTGATGGAAAGTTAACTTGTGTAGCACCTGCGATTAAATCTGGAATCTCATCACAATACCCAAACTTTAGAGAGCATAAAACAGTATTTGGTATAAATGCAGAAGGAAAATAAGGGAAGCCAAATCATAATTAACTATGTCATTTGACAATATAGAAGTAAAAGTGACAGCTAAAAGTCGTTAGTGTTATAAAATAAATGACAAGCCGATCCCAATTGAACATCATGTTTCAGAGATGTACGTTAACTTGCAAGGTTACTTCTTTATTAGTTGCAGCAAAGAAGGATCAACTTTCTCTTTAAATGAGAAATTGTGTATCATCTTTGTTGTTGTTGAATCTGCCAAAAATCCTTTTTTCACCATTTCTTGAAGAAGTTGGATAGCCTTTGGCATCTCATTATTGTGAATGAAACCTCGAATGATGGTATTATACGTAATACCATCCGGGTGGCAGTCATTCTCCTCCATTTTTAAAAGCAAACTATTTGCTTCTCTTGTTCTTCTTTCTTTACAAAAACCCTTAATCATAGAATTATATGTCACTACATCAGGTTTCAGTTCTTTCAAGAACAAACTATGAAAAATGTCCTCAGCAATTTTTAGTTTTCCAGCACTGCACATAGCCTCGATGTAGATATTGTATATCACAATATCTGAATGCAGGTCCTTACTCTCAATCCTTCGTAACAATTCTATTGCTTGCTCAATCTTTTGATTTTTACAGAAATAATCTAATATAGCACCATAAGTACAGGCATTTGGAAGAAGACCAACATTTTTCATTTCTTGCAACAAATCTTCTGCCTCCTTGCGCCTACCAACTTGGAGCATACCACTTATAAGAGTGTTGTAAGTGATAGTATCAGGAACAAGCCCTTTATTAGACATTTCTTGCAACAAATCTTCTGCATCCTTGTGTCTTCCAATTTGGAACATACCACTGATAAGAGTGTTGTAAGTAATCGTATTAGGAACAATCCCTTTATTGGACATTTCACAGAAAAGTACAATAGCTTCATCTATCATTTTCTTCTTGCAAGAAACATTAATTAAAATATTGTAACTAAAAGTATTAGGTGGACAACCTTTCCACGCCATCAAATCAAAAACTTTTCTTGCTTCGTCAATTTCATTTCGAAGACAATAGCCATTCATTAATGAATTGTAAGTATACACATTAGGCTCTATGCCTTGCTCCCTCATTACATTAAACAAATATTTTGCATCAGAAACCCTGGCCTCCTTACAAAATGCATCTATCAAGATGCTGAAGGTTAGTAGATCAGGACAGAGCTGTCGCTCAACCATATCGTTTAGTAGTTTTGTAGCTTCTTTCCACTGCCTAAGTCTACATACTCCATGAATTAGACTATTATAGGTAACACTGTTAGGAGATACGATTTTGATCATCTCAGAGAAAAGGTTTAAAGCATCAACAATCTGCCCGTTCTTGCAAAGGCTGTCGAAAATCAAATTATAGCAAAATGTGTTAGGCTTGATAGGCCCCGTTTCCATCCCCCTAAGCAATTGAATGGCTACACTAATTTTACCCACCTTGCAGAGACCACGAATTAATGTTCCATAAGTAACCACATCGGTCTCCCATCCTTCATTGACTAACTTTCTGAAACATGCTACGGATTCCACAATTTTACCCTGAAAACATAGGCCCTTTACTAGAGTAGTCAGCACTATGCAGGTTCTTTCTCTGTACCCAAACTTAAAGAATGTACCCAGTAGAGATAGAGTGAAACCCATTTTGTTCAAATGAATAAAACAATTCATCAAAATAGATACAGTATATGCATCCGGGACAAACCCCAAGAGAAGCAATCGGTGGCACAAATCAACCACGGCAGAATAATGTTTCAATTTTGAAAGCTTAACAAAAAGTATATTGAAATCTTTAATGGGAGGCAGAGACTGCGATTCAAGCATTTTATGAAAGAGACTTAAGGCATCCTCAAGGTTAGTGAAATTGGATGTGATGTTTAAATTGGTTGTGTTTTGGTGAGTGATTTTGATTTTGTCAAGCACGCCAATTATAAACCTTACATTATCGGTAGTAGTAGAATAAGAAATTTCAGAATGAGAACATCGAATAAATTGCAGAGCAAAAGCACAAGAAAGGCAAGTAGAAGATGTACCTTCATAGCTATGGTATAAAGAACGACAAGACTGTGTAGCAATTCGAAGCATCATTTTCTCCTTTCTAGAGCTTTGATAGCCCTAACCATTTCAGTAGAAAGTCCGAAGTCATGTATTCTATATTTTTTTTATTAATGATTTCAATTTTTTAATTAATTATCTTAAATTATTAAATGATTGTTTTTTAAAAGGACGGAGAAAAATGTTAAAAAAAGTTTAACCGGCATGATATAATTTTTTTTACAAATAAAATTTATTAATTAAATATCAAAATGCATAATTTAATTCAAAAAATATAAATTTAAATACATTAATTTAAGATACGAGAGTACGTAGAATCTATCTCAAACTGAGTTATGTTAACACATTTTTTTTTATCTTTTACAAAATTCAAACATGCAATCTAATTATTAAATAACTCAAGTTCATAAAAGTTTGTACCAATCGAAACAACCTAAATACATGATAATTACTTATAATTTAATAAATAAAAAATCGATTATTATAGACATTTACGTAGTTAAATCGCTACATACAAATTGCTCTAAGTTCTCAAGTAGATTTCTTAGGTCGTTAACATGGGATAAGGACTGAGGTCACGTCGAAACCTTATAATTTTATCGGGTCTTAATATCTAACATCTTGTAATTCAATAACAAGTTGCTCTAATTAACTACGCTGCATGGTTTATCGAGCTTGTCGAGTCCATACCATTGTTAAGTCATCCTTATAACCACATTGTAACATAATTGAATATCAACATTTATTAGATCGTATACCTCATACACATTTAATACCCAACACCTATAAATATAATTCAAATCAAAGCTTTCTTTATTAACAATAAAGTTTATTAAAAAAACTTAAAAAATGTTATCATATTCTAAATTAATATAATAAAGCATAAGAATTTAGAAACAAACACGGGAAGAAACATCTTGCAAATCCACTCATCAAAATTTATAAAATATATTATAATAAAATTAAAATTTATTTATAATACAAATAGATTAGTTAGATATTGTAATTTTTATAAATAAAAATTCATAATCATTTGAGTCAGCTTAAAAAAATTAACATATACTAAACCAACTAACATATGAAAAGAAACTACATCGGTTAACTCTTGGATTAAGTCGGTTATGTGTTTTTTTAAAACTGTTGAAAACACCAAGACTAAAGGTCTTTCCAAATAAAACAAACTCTCTCAAAATTGTATTATTTCTTTCATATTTTCATTACAATTCTATAGCTATATATACTGAGATTTACTCCTTTAATTACTCTTTGAATTAAACATTCCTTGATTTACTCCTTAAATTAAAAATTCTTTGTTTTACTTGTCAAATTAAGGATTTTTTGTTTTTCTCCTTGAATTACTCCTTAAATTAAGGATGACAACTCCTTAATTTACTCATTGAATTAAGGTTATTGATTTATTCATTAAATGAATGAGTTGACACTCTTTAATTTACTTCTTAAATTACTCCTTAATTTTATCTCCAATACTCCCCCTCAAGTTTGATCAATAAGGTTTATAAATCTAAGATTGCATAGAAATCGTTGAAATTGATGAGAAGCCAAGACAACAAAGGTAAAACTAACAAAAAATGCTGATTACGAAAGCAAAAAAAATGTTATTATCGATGTGGGACTTTTCCTTTTACCACAATACTTTCCTTCCACATCAGGTAGGTAAAGGTTGTAGGAGAGATTTAATTCATCATCGCCGAGAGCTTGATTTCAATATGGGACCTTTTCTTTTACCACAATACTTCCCCTCCACATCGGGCAGGTAGGAACTGCAAAAGAGATTTAATCCATCATTGCTAAGAGCTTGGTTTCAATGTGGGATCTTTCCTTTTACCACAATACTCCCCCTCCACATTAGGTAGATAGAAGTTGCATAAGAGATTTAATCCATCATCGCCAATAGGTTGGTTTCAATGTGGGATCTTTCCTTTTACCACAATACTCCTACTCCACATCAAGTAGGCAAAAGCTGTATGAGAGATTTAATTCATCATAACCAAAAAATTTGATTTAAAAAAAATTGAACAAGAAATCGCTCTAACAAAGTGACAAATGCACTTTAAGACATCACAGACTCTATTGTTGAAAGCAAAGATAAAATTACAAGAGCTACAAATATATGTTGTTTTAATCGAGTAATAACAATTCTTTCACAAAGATCGACTTGCTTTGATACCATGTTGAAAATTGGAGTTGAAAACGCCAAGACCTAAGAGCCTTTCCAAATAAAACAAGTTCTCTAAAAGTTGTATTATTTTTTTCATATTTTCATCATAATTATATAGCTACATATAAGGAGATTTACTACTTGAATTACTCTTTGACTCTACTGTTGAAAGCAAAGATAAAATTACAAGAGCTACAAATATATGTTGTTTTAATCGAGTAATAACAATTCTTTCACAAAGATCGACTTGCTCTGATAACATGTTGAAAATTGGAGTTGAAAACGCCAAGACCTAAGAGCTTTTCCAAATAAAACAAGTTCTCTCAAAATTGTATTATTTTTTTCATATTTTCATTATAATTATATAGCTATATATAAGGAGATTTACTACTTGAATTACTCTTTGAAATAAATATTCCTTACTTGTTGAATTAAGAATTTTTTGTTTTACTCCTTGAATTAAGAATTTTTTATTTTTCTCTTTAAATTACTCCTTAAATTAAGGATGACAATTCATTGATTTACTCCTTAATTTTATCTCTAATAAAAACTCATCCCTTGTAAAAATGAAAATAATTCAAAATTTGTTAGATTTTTTATTCTTAGTTTGTTAAGAAACCAAAGCAATTGAATTCATAATTTCTGTACTTATTTAAGTTTTTAATATTTCAAAATAGTACCGATAAAAAGGGAAAGATTACAAATTTAAAATTTAGTTTACTCAAATCAAGGAATTAATGTTGATTAGAATTATTTTTATTAGAAAAGGGGATCTTTTATTAAATTAAAGGCTTTTTTTAAGAAAATAAATAAATTAAAGGCATTGTTAACACAAAATGAAGTGAAATTATTAATATGAAAAAATCATAAAAGGATAAATTTTAAAATATATTATTGAAATATTTGATATGTTATGAATGTAGCATCAAATTGGAAAAAAATTCAAATATACTATTAAACTCTTAAAAAATTCCAAACTTGCCATTAATTTTAGCCTCTATTGGACAGCATTAAAAAATCTCAATTAAAACTCTCACTCCTCTCACGAGAGCCATTACCCTTTAATATTAATTTAAATTTGAAGATTTAAGAGCCATTACCCTTTAATATTAATTTAAATTTGAAGATTTAAGGATTAGAGTTTAAACCCAATTAACAATTCAAACATTTACTCAACCCATATTTATAACAATTCAAATCTCTCTCTAAAATATAAAATTGTGTAGATATTCCACAACTACCAAGCATCAAAGAAAACAAAATGGGGTTTAAGGTTAGCCAAAGATTCTTCCATGACTAGTCTCGTACGGACCATGACATTCACAAGGATTGGACGAGTGGTTGCAAAGCAAAAAGGAATGGCAATGTTGTTTCAGTGCCAAGACAGAGGCCATTAACAAGAGGCACAGCAATGGAAACATGAAATCAATAAGATCTTGGTGCAGAGACCACACATTATTTCACAATATGGCATTGTATTTCCTAAAACAATTAATTACGTTATTTTTAACAAAAATACATCCAGTCTTTAAAAATAATCATAAAAATCTATCAAGTAATAAAAATCTATTATGTAAATATAATACACGTGTACTATCCAATTTCAACACAAGTCTATTTTTCTTTACAAAATTGTAATTTACCTTTACGAAATAAATCTATGGAATCCTCAGTGTAAAAATAAGACTTAAACTTATGCTGCTCCACGAAGATTAAAATACTAGTGAACTTAACCACTTTTCCTATTAAATCCCATGAACTCTAATCACGAGGGGATCTTGACTTCGTGAGAGTTTAACAAGACATTTACCATTCAAAAAAGGCTAACAAAATACGTTTGAGAATTTTTGAGAATTTAAAAGCGCATATGAACATTTTTTAAAAAATTTAGTACTTTCATAACAAATTGATTTTATCATATATTTTTAACTTTACCTTGCTATTAATAGAGACATTGTTTCTGTATACCGTCGAAGGCAATAAGAAAGAAACGATGATGGAAACAAAACGAGATGTAATTGATAAAAACTCTCAAAAAATGAAAAATCTAAAATTAAGGTGCTACAATAACATGTTTCGCACTAACCTGAAGAAATATATAGCACTATCACAAAATCTCTCAAAAAAATCCACATGACTGAGCATTACATCAAAAGCAAATTCTTTAACACCTTTTCCAAAGAATTATAAATAAAAACGAGATTCAACTGCAGCCTTGAAAAGTGTTTAACTTCACCATTCTTCACAGATCCTGAACGCTTAAGCCTACATACATAATATAATGAGTGAGATAAAACAAGAGTGAAAAATGAACATCCATCAAATACAAAATACCAGCTAAAGATAAAGAGAAACAAGTTGCTATGCACCAGCCAATAAACTGCTTTTCTAATCAAAAAAGCCCCCAAAAGAGAGGAGGAGAAGCAGGAAGAGGGAGAGAGTTGGAGGAGGGGAATAAATAAAAAAAATCTCATGCTGCAGTTGCCAAAGTGCTTATTTTTACTTGCACAGTCAAAATTTTATCAAAAAATAGAAACAATACCTGGAGGAAGGGACTGTTTCAACTTATCAGCCTTCTCAGAATCAAACACACAAAGGGTGTAAAGATACTTTGAGCATCGGACCTTAAACTTTACAACGTCCTTGCTCCTCTTAATTTTCACAGAGCGGGCGTCCTTCCTTCTTGCTGTGAGAAGAAAATCCTTGATCTCATGGATTTGCTTAGGCTGTCAACATAAAAATATTATATTAGAATAATTCTGCATCACAAAGATTATTAATCTAAACAAGCCAGTGTTTTTCAATTAAAAAATACCTTACCTGCTTTTGACCATTCGTTATAGAAAATTAAAGAACAGCATATAATAACTTGTCGACAACTTAAACTCGATACAATTACTAAAAGAAAATTAGCCACAGAAACGTAATAGAATAAAATGCAATCAACAGTCAACCCATGTGAAAGTGATAGAAATATAACAGTGACTAACAACTTTAAATGGGAAAACAGCTTAGATAGGAATTTCTAGTATTATTAGAAAATAAAAGCCAGAGAACCTCAGTCATCTCATCAACAGCTAAACCGTGGTGGATGGCTAGTATAACAAATTTCCACCAGGCACATTGTATTCTAAATCTACCCATATATTCATTCAATAAACTTCCCATATTTCTTTAGTTGTTTCAATAAAGTTCTCAGAATACAAAAAGTAAAAGTGAAAATCACGTGTTGGGTCTGGAGCATCAGAAGCCGGCCTAAAAGGCTTCAGGTTCTTATATTGTACACAATTTATTTTCCAGACTTGAATCTGTATCAACCACTAAAAAAGCTAAATACCTGACTTAAAGTCTGGAAAGACTGAACTTCCAAATGTTAACCAAAAATAAAATTTTGCTCTGTAAGCATAAACAAATTAAAATCACAAACATTAAAATCTTTGGTTCATATTTTTTTAACAAAAACTATCAAATATTTCAAAGATATCAACAAAAACATGCAAACTTTAATTTCCCTCAAAACTGACTAAATAAAAGTATGTTAGATAATGATTTTGAATTAGGATTAAATAATTTATTGTCTTTCAAATCTTTTGTAAAAGTAATCAACAATGCGTGATAACAATTTCTTCTTAGTGATTTTCAAGGAAAAAAAATCAAAAAACACCTCCAAGTTATTTGGTTTTCTAATTTTTTTATATTATTTACAAATTTCTAAGTATTGAATGATGTTCTTTCAATATTTGTATATACAAAAATCATATGGATTGATGCACTCTCTAAAAAAATGTTTAGTGAACGTGAAAAAATCGTAAATCAAAAAAGTTATTTTTAAAGATTTATAAATCATCCATATTTTGGTAATAATTCTTTAAAATGAGAAAATCAAGATCAGAAACCATCACCAAAAATACTGATTAAAACCTCACTTGAAAGTAATCAAAATCATTATCAACTAAACACTAAATTATTCAAATAGAAACCACAACCGCAAAAGTCCAATTTACTCGAGTTTTCACTTTCGAAAATGTGTGGCTCAAGATAGGGACTTGTATCGACTATAGTAAATAAGCGTGGAACGATCGATTTGCACAAGACCACAAATCATAAGGCAATCACTATGTTCAGAACCTTCTCAGTAATTACAAGTGTAAGAATAAAAAATTAATATCAGAGCCAAAAACCCTAAACCACAAATTCAAACCTCCAAAAATAAAAAAACAAGGAAGCAGAATCCTAAACGAAGAAACAAACAAATCAACTAATACACGCAAAACAAACATAATAGTAAGAACATATTTTGGAAAAACACAATGAAGCAAGAGATGATTACCATTTTGCTTCCGATTTGACAGTCTTAGACTGCGTCAGAAGCTGCGAGCTCTTTAGCAACGGAAAGTTTGCAAACAATTGCAATATATATATACATATATATGCGCTAGGGCTTAGGAAGGCTATATCCTTATGGGCCTGAAAAACAACAGTCGACCTAGAAGCCCAAGCTTATGAGTTATAAGCATGTTTTATCTTAAGTTTTTCTTAAGTCAAATGTAATTACCACATTCACTAAGTATTATCAAAAATTGAATCTTTAATTCAAATGTATTACTATTGGTTTTGCTATTCGATATCATAAAGAATAATTGAATAATTATTCTGATAATGATTTTTAATGTTTTTAGTGCGTTAAATTGAAACTGAAATAGTGTCGATAGAACTCTAATGAAGTTTGGAAAGGAAAAAGAAATTGAAAAAATTCACATTTTACTCATGCTCAAAAAGTTCCATAGTTTATTTTGCACACTACTATTTAAAATGATTAAAGTGAAACTTTTGTAAAAACATGAGTATTAAATAGAAATATTTTCTATATCATAAGTATTAAAAGAAAAATTGTTTTAAAATATGATCAATAAATAATTTTTTTAATGAAATGGCTACTGAAAAAGTACCAAACCCACTTCTAACCGATGTATTTTTCAATCACTTTATTATTATCTTAAGTACTTTTATTTAAAATTGTGAGTTTTGTGGTAAATTTTGTTAATAAAAAAATTGATTAATTAAATAAAATTAATTATATTTAAGCTAAAAGTTCTAATTTAAATCCTTTATGCATCCAATTTTATTTTTTCAACTAATCAAACTCTTGAATAAAAGATGATCCTAATATATCTATATTTATTTATAAGATTTATAAATGTATTTTTTTAAAGATATTCATATATAAATATTTTAATTATCAATAATTTATTATTTAATTGATAAATAAATATTATATAATAACTAAGGATGATAGTAATCATTTTAACAAGTTATATTTATTATTATTACTACTACTATTTTAATTAAAAAATAATTTTTTAAATTAGTTTTTAATATTTTTTTCAAATAATTATGTATAATGTTGTAAGTCCATTTATACTTTGTGTCTATGTATTGGTTTTTTGTGTGCAAAACATGGAAGTTGTCTATTTTATTTAGTGTTATGTCTTTCTTTGTGTAAAGCATGTTTACACCCACCATATGGTTAGTTTTCATAATATGTATGCTAGGTTAACCACGCTTGCCCGCTGACGTTGTCGTTTATGTCTTTGTTTTGGTTATGGTACGGATATTTATGAAAATTATTTGACAATATTTTGGGACAAATAAACATAATTTTTTGTACCTTATCACGCCCTTCGATAAAAGGCCTTACCACACCCCTCGACAAGGCTATAGCGAGGTGGTTGGTGAGAACCATGGCGAGGCCGTGGCAAGGTTAACCGTGAGCTTGGGTAATTTTTATAAATTTTCCCCTCTTATTGGTTCTTGTCTATAAAATATGTAACAAAGCTTTGTCAAATTGACATCTCATTTTTTCTGTTTTTTTATTACTATTATCTTGAGTATTGTTAGATATTAGTGATTCATGATTGTATGGGCGAAATCGTGCTCTTGAGTGGTAAGTACTCAAGGCGGTGTTTGCAAGTGGATTTATGTGAGGAACCTAGGTGGCTATAAGCCATGCATCGATTGGTAGTTGCTCCCGTGCAACTTTTTTTATATGAGGAACATGCGTAGTGGTGAGCCGTGTTTAGACTAGTAACTGCCTATGTGCAACTTTTTATACGTGTGAACAACTTTGTGGGGGTGTATTGAGCTAAATTATTGAGTTTGCATACCTTTACCTATTGTGATAAATGGTGGACTATATGTCTCACTTTGGTTTATGGATGATCATGGTTGAGTGGTTTCCCACGCTCGGTGTTCAAATCTTGTTCACATTACACATTATTAATTTATGGTAACTAATCGCATTACATCAAGTGGTACTAGCTTTAGAAGAAAGTCACATTCATATGTCAAACCAAGTCATTATGGGAGTGATTGTCATAAGAAACCCGATGATGTTACTATACAGGCAAAGGGGTCTATGTTGGTTTACCTTATTGTATTTGGTGTTGTGTATACTTTATTATTTGACTAATATAATTTGAGTTTAAATTGTGTATATCTCTACATGTTTAGGTTTAAAACTCTAATTAAAAAGTCTTTAATATTTATTGCTTGCTTTTTTATTACTAATATTATATTTGTTGCTTAGTTAGTGTCTACTTGAGCTTATTTGTATTGTTATTATGATTATCAATTAAATATTTATCTTTCTATTGTATGCATGATTTGGGTAGAGTCTTTAAGGAGTTAGTATCTCCTTAACATAATTGTGTATCAGGTTTTAGTATCATTCAATATTGTAATGCATGATTATATTCTTGTGTTAGTAGAATGTGAGTTTTTATTGTGTATGTGCAAACATACTGAATCTAGACTCTGATTAGAAAGTCTATTTGTTTTGTGTAATTGCATGCTTTTTTCCTTTACTTGTAGCATGCATATAGTTTTTTGTTATGTACTAGATGTCAAACTCTTTCTCTTGATATGCTGTGTTTTATTTGATTGCATGCTAGGAGAGTACAATCATTATCTGATGAATATGTTCCCACGTATAAAGTCTTGAAGTAATTCAAAATCCTTTATAGTTTTATAGTATATATGACTCACTCGCATGCCATGTGATTTGCTTAATTTACATTTGTAAGACCAGCTTGGTCGAATTGGTATAGAACTTGCAAAAAGATTTCATGATTAGTGTATCCATCCTTTATCTAGGTATTGATTACATATTTGAGTGAGAAAAACAATTAAACTTCGTGTAATTGTTTCTACATATGAAAATATGCAAATGTTATTTTAATATTTTTTTCCTATTTTGTAAAATCAATGTAGAATTTTAAAGACTAAGGTAGTGACTAATATTATATTACATAGAATATAAATATACTTTAAATTCATTTTATTTATTTTGAATTAATAATGCATGAATGTGTATTAAAAATACATAATTATTTCAAATAAGAACAATTTTCTTCCATTTTGTTAATCAATCCCTACAAATAGATTAAAGCATCAAATTCTTGTTGATTCCATTAAAAATATCTAACAATTAGAACAATACTATCAAGCTCGATAATTTTCATTAAACAATAATTTTTCTTACGTAATTTTTGACTTACATAAAAAAAAGGGAATATGAAAAAGGAAAATATAATGTGAATGTGATAAAACAATTATTAATCATATAAAAATGGATAAAATATTCCATGTCATTTTGTTTATGTCATTAGGATATTTTAATTACATAATTTCTGTATGGGACTTTAGAAGTAGATGTAGTTCGATCTAGTCCAATTTTTATAAAATTTAAATAAATTATATTGAATTGTTCATATGTATAAAATTGAATCGGACTGTATCATTCAAACCGATCTTGTCCAATTTAATCTAGTTATAACTATTTAAAATATAAATATTAAAATATATATTTAAACTATTTTATATTATTATCAATCAAGAATTAGCTTGATGGTTTTTAGCATATTATTATTTTATACTCTAATTCAAAACATGATCACCCAATAATAACATTTTTTGTTTGTTTTTCTACTTACAGTTAAAATAATAATTTTTATTTTTTGCTATTTTTAAGTGTTAAATTAGGAAATACCATGTTAAATAGTGAAGAATTTAATCACATAGTTACATACACTGTTATATTTGTAAAATATAAATTATAAATATAACAACGCAAGCGATATAGTCTATCTTCGATAATTAAATTCTTTTACAAATCAGATTGAATTGAATTGAATTGAGAAACAAAACGAATTGGATTATTTAAAACAATCCATTTTTTTAATGTGGTTTGATTTACTAGTTTTTATGTCTCACCCAATGGAACACATAAACCACTTATCTTGAAAATTTTGGACACTTTAGTTATATAACTTTAAAGCTATATGACTAAAGTAAATTTTTTTTATTTAAAAATTTGACACTTTGATTAAATAGCTTTGATGTTATGTGACTAACATGTCTTAATTTTTCAAGATAATTGACTTATTTGCCTCGTGTAGAAGCTATGTAACCAACATATCCTAATAATATAAATAAATTGGTTAATTATCTCAAATTCATGTGGAATTAAATTTGAGTATACCTCTTAGTTTAATTTATTTTTAAGTGAAACAATCATGGTTAAATTCAGCAAATCAATCCCTTTTTATTTATTTTTTTGGAAGAGTAGAAAAGTTGGTAATTTAAATTATATTTCAGTACACAATCTAACATGACATCATACGAATGGTTCTTTGATTAAAATTAGTTATCAATTCTTTTATGTTTGTCAATATATTGCATTTTCTTACCGTTATAAATAAATGGATCAACTAAAAACTATTTAACTTTCTATAATATCAAAAAATATGTTAATTTGTGATGAAAAATATACGATATTGTCATTTGTGTTGTTATTTAAACTGACATAAAATATAATTTTTAAGGTTAAAAAATCACACAAATATACTTATTGTGCAATAATTATTTGTTGATGAGAAATTAATCTAATTCAAAGTTGTTGATGTTTATACAGATTGATCATAGAAGAAAAATTCGAATTTATTCTGACTAAACGTCCTTCCTATGAATCAAGAAATTATTCTCAAACATAAAAAAATGATTCAATTCCAGAGTAAAATATTGTAGTTCAAGAACGAGCAATTGAAAATATTATAGAGTATCTCGTAGTTTAGGTATTGTTTTTCCAATGATCACATATCATAGTGGATTGATGGATTTCTCATAGCTGATGCTGTTAAACATGCATCCATTTTTATAGTAATTGCTTGATTGATATTATATTGCTTACTAATATAACAACCATTAAAAAGATTGTGAAGTTTTGTTTGTGAATTAAATAAATGAACACTTTTAATGTATTTATTACATACATTTATAGATGCTAGTTCTTTACCTTTCAACATACTTTATCTCACAACAAAAAACAATTTAGTCACCTAACTAGTATGAAAGACAATATTGCTTGCCAAGGGCTTCCAATTTAATATTTATATTTAACAATAATAATGTTGCTTAGAATTGTTTGATATATATTGACTTGAGTGTTTTTTCGCTTCATTTGTCAATATACTCTATCTTCATTGATACAACATGTCAAAATGTTTTATTCTTATGTTTTTTTCTTTTCTTTTTATCAATCTCGAGCATATCAATGCTAGATATGGGTTTGTTAATATCATAAAACTAAAGGGTGTTCTATTTCACAAGGACTTTGCCTATGTTCATTGTGTCTTCTTGGGACTTAACAGTGAGTATAACTGTTGAATCATCTTTTTTTTCATCACCATACATCGTTTATTTTTTTTTTCACAAGCACCATGTGATTTTTGATAATTCCTTTAGGGCCTTGTTTCAATATATGTTTTGCTTGACACATACTCCAACAATGGTGTGGAACTATGTAGTCTAATTATGTTATGTTTTTATTTTTATCATTGATATTTAATTCTATTGATACTCAAGTAGTTTACCCGTAATAACTTGAAACTCGAAGGTTCTAGTTGTAACTGAAAGAATAAAAGAAAAATAAAAAATGGGAAGAAGATGAAGTAAAATGAAAACACGCTTATAAAGAATTTTTACTATAAAAAAATGCATAAAGGAATTGCAATTAGTACACTTAATTCTATTGTTAGTGCATTCAATAATCAATATAAATGATTGTTGTGCTTGTAGATCACTCAAGGTCCCTACCCAACTAATTACATTTTCATATACATTGTATTAAATTTTGACATTTATAATTCCTTTAGCATTTCATATTTTCATGTCGGTTTGTTGTACACTTGTCCATATCATTGCTTATTGGTTAAGTTGATTGGGTACCACTAGATGTCATATACTCTTTAATAATAATCTATATCAATTTTGTTTCCTATACTTGAATGAAGACTTCAAAATTATAAGGAATTGAGGGGATAACTCACCCTAATCAGGACATTATATCCCTCTCATTCCACTTATTTTATTGCTTTTCAAAATGAAAATGAAAATTATATGTATTGGTATAATTGAGGTGTGTATGACACTTTAAGAAAACATAAAACTAGTTATTAAAGAATTATGGGAGAATGGTAGTAATGAGATTATAATTTTTGATAAATAAGTGTTTTAGTTTCTTAAATTTTAATTAGAGTGTTTTAATGTCATAACTTTAAAAAATGTGTACCTCGGTCCTAATATCAAGACGTTTCCCATAATACCTTAAAACTTAAGAAAATCATGCTACACTAATGGAGTATATCACATTTTGGCAATGTATCCACTATCTTTCTACCCTAAAATATCCTTCCATTAGATAAACATTATATAAATGTTGTACAATATTTAGATCACACACAAACTCTCTCTATATGTATGTATGTATACATGTATATATATCCAGACTTAACCAAATAATAATTGAAAGTTTACAAGATATGGACATAATTAACCTAGAGAGAGTGAAGATGTTATTTTTAATTTTTATCAATTTGTAACTTAATAACCTAAACAAGGCGACCAAACATGAAATCATGTGTAAGAATAAAGTATGGAAATAAAATAATAACACACGATATTTTTAGGTGGAAACAACATAGGCTATAACTATGACCTAAGAGGAAAACCATCGGTCCACCGGATCATCTAACTTTCCACTATGAAAATCAAATGTTTAAGTACAAACTTGATCTTATGCTACACTCCCTAGTATGCTATCACAATTTACTTTACTTACAAGCCCTTACTTTGTTTTCACAGTTTCTAAAATTAGTGTGAGCGGTTTTCAGACCAACGTTCCAATAAACTCTCCTATAATTAGATCGTTCACAAATCAACTACAAAACGAGTTAACACAAGTGCTCTTGTGTGTTCTAAAACCGATTTAATAATGAATAATCTTAATTAGATGATTAAAAATATATATCACTTAAAACAAATCAACTAGTAAATTCTATAACAAAAAGATTAAGCAAAAGTTTAATAAAAATAACTTCTTTGTATTTTAATAATCAAATCAAATAATTATGATAGCATATAAAAATACCAAAATAAATTAACTAATAAAATCAATTTGGTATTAAAGAATCTGTTTAATCTTTATACTCTAATTAATTAAGAAAATAATATAATTATAAAATCATTAAACTCTTAACGTAAGAAGTTTTTTAAAAACTATCCCCACAAAAGTAACGTCGCAGCTTATATTGGTTACTCACCTTATATTGATAACTTACTTTTTAATAATGATATTGCAAGCACTGCTCTTCGGATGATGGACTAAAAATTGAACAAGTTGACTTGTACGTGGGATTAGAGTAAATCAAGTGAATTGTCCCAATACATTGAAAGAAGAACTATATTAACCTTCTATTGTCACCACTCTTGATATATCTATTTTCTTAAAAGTTTTCGGCAGTGTTCGGCAGCGACAGCTTCTGCAGTTCTAACTTCTATTCCACCAAACTTTTTTCAACTATCTATATACATTGATAATAATCATAACTTAATAGTATTAGAGTTAAATATATTTTGGACTTAGTTTTTTAAAGTTCATAAAAAAATTTAATATTATAAAAAATTATTTTTTAAAACACATTTAAAAAATATTTAAATACATCTATCTATGAGATAACTAATTGAAAATTTCATAAATTAATTCAAGTTTAAATAAATATTTCAATATAAAAAATAATTTCAAATTTATAAGCATGTGTTATTAAATGTGTGAGTACAATCTTATGTGTTATAATTATAACATATATACCTGAAATATGACTATTTGAAATTCTGATGTTTCTTTAGCTTTGTTTGATAAAGTTGATAGCAAGCTTAAAATAAGTTTACAGATAAATATTTTGTCAACGAAAATCGTTCATAGTCCTTACAATAATGAACATAGTTGACAATACACCCAAATTAAATTCTTGAGATCTATCTAAAATTTAATATAATATCTCCTTTTTTTCTATCATAAGACATCTTGTAATAACATAAACATCTCATCTTTTTGTTTATAATATCCATGTTGTATAGCTCCTTAGTGAGCAATTTGAAAAGGTATCATGGATTAAGAACCATGGTGGATGTTGTATTTTGGGCTATAAACAAAGCCCACTCCTCCACTTTGAAAGCATCCCAACATTTTTATATTTTTTTCTTTAGTAAGGATAATTGATGAGCTTAATTTTGTCCAATTAGTTGTAATTTTAGAGTTCATTAAATTTGAAGATAGTGAAAGTGGTAAATGACGCTAGAGGACATAGGTAAAATTTATACCGAACCTCGTTAAATTTTTAGTATATTTATTTTTCTGCTTTAGTTTCTTTTAGCATTATATTTTCAATAACATTATTTTATCGGGCTGTTTTGAGTTCTATTTATTTAAATCATAATATTTGTAAATAGTAACTAATTAGAATATGAAAAATATACCTGATTGTCCCAATAATTGGTATTAGAGTTGAAGGTTTCGACCTAGGTATTTGTTTGTATTTTGTTTGTTTACTATTAGAATATAGTTGCTAGTTGTTGTAATTTGAAGAAATGATGGAAGAAAACTCTCCTTTAAACAAAATCCAACTATCCACGTTGATAACTGTATTTTATATAATTATTTTCATCAATTTTAGTAATGATAATTGCTATGTTCTTTAAATATTTAGTGTATTTTTGTTAAATAAATTAATATTTTCCTTTTATGTGCTGAAAATACATTTTTAATAAAATTAAATAATCTATATCGAAAATGTACTTAATTTCATATTTCTGTCCACAAATATAATTTCAGATGATATGGTTTCTTAATTACAATTTATAAAAATCGAAAATATAATTTAAATTAAATTTGGGCTTAATTATAATTATTAAAAGTTTAAAAATTTAATTTAAAATTAGCAAAGGGTTTAACTGTAATTTAAGAAAGTTTAAAATGTAATTTGAATTAAATTTGTGGGTGAAAATATAATTAATAAAAGTTTAATTTTCTGCGCAGGTGAGATGAGGCCATGCGCCCTATTCCAAACGCGCAATGTGGACCGTTCGATCAGATAAGACACGGCTGAGATTCGTGCGTGTAGATCAAAACCCACCAAGGAGAATGGGTACAGAGTTCTTCATTTGCGCAGACTAGCGTGCCAGAGGGGCCCACTTGCCGCGTAGACTGGCATGCAGAGTGGGACCCACATGTCGGCTGCGCAGATTCCCTCGAGGCGCATCGATCGTCGTTGGATGAGATGAACGGTCCAGATTGAAGCACGTTGAACCAAGCTGTCGCGCACCGAGCCGCTCGTCTAGAAATCCAGTGTGACGCGGTACATCCAAGCCGCGTGCACCCTCGTGTTTCAACGGAAAATGAGCAGCCACGTGTCTCATAAATATTCCAGCGAATAAGATGATGACACGTGGCATGTATTCGGTGAAGTAAAAACGCAGAAACCGCGTCCACTTCCAGCTGTTAATCACTTCCAACGCGACGAAATCCTGTGCGACGCGTTCTTCATGCAACCGGCCTTACCACCCAATGAAAAGCGGCCACATGTCACTGCATTTCTCTCAGCGAATCACATGGTGACACGTGACATGCAGAAAAAGAAAAAAAATCAAAAATGCGCAGATTGTTCACGTGCTGCTCCCCATACATTTTTTGTTCCCCACTTTTTATAAAAAAATATATATAAAAAAATAAAAACAAAAAAAAAATTAAAAAGGGGGATATATATTTTTGTACGCGTTTTTGGACTAAGTTTTTTAGTTTTTGAGTTTTTGTTTTTCTCTCGCAGTTCTTGCGAGTTTTTCTTTCTTCACCATTTTCATTTTTTTTTCCTGCGTGTTCATAAAACACGCAGAACGTTTATTTGACATTTTTGTGTTGTATTTTCTTAGGGAAATTACAGAGAAAGACTACAACAAAGAAGAAGAAAAGGGAAGAAATTTATTTTTCATTGAGGAATCGTGAAAGAGTTTTTTTCTTATCTATTTTCTTTTAATTTTTGTTTCTCTGCAATGTTTTATTTTTGTTGTGTTGTAATTTTAAATTCTGCTATGAACTAATACATTTGTTCTAGGATTGCAGTGTAGCGTAAATTATGAAATTTGAATTAAGTATTTTTGAATGATTTATGGAACTGTTTTAAGTTGTTTATTTTATCTGTGTTTAATGCTTTTAATTATCGGAAGATTAATTAACTGATATGTGACACTTAAATAAACTTGAAAAAGGCATTTTTGTGTGCTGCTCGTGATGAAATAACGTATATACATAAGAGATAGAAATATACTTTTATTGTATGTGTAACTGTTTGAGAACTCAGAACTTAATAAATCTGGTTGAATTTAATTCGCATAGGAATATAGTGAATCATTTTAACTAGATGTGTCTGTATGGAGCTCGGAAGAGATATATGGATAAATTAGGAGTTCTTGGTTAACAACTTAAAATATGATAACATAAATCAAGATAAAATATAATGATTCAAGTGGATTAATTTGGTGAAACTGCAATCCTAGAATTTTCTTGCAATCTGTTATAAAAGTTAGTTAGTCAAACTGCATCAAATTATCGACTGTTTGGATAAAATTAGGTTGAACTAATTTTAATAATTAACGAATACTAGTAACAAATCTCTATGGGAACGATATTTTACTTATCATATTATTACTTGTGACCGTGTATACTTGCACGATTTCTGTGTGTTGCAAAACACACAACACACGTCAGGTAAAATAATTGTGATGAATACAAGGTTCGAGGTTGAGAAGTTTGATGGAACCGATCATTTTGGCTTGACGGATGTTCATTATATTCCAGATATGAAGAAGAATCTCATTGTTGTGGGAGTCTTAGAATTAAAAGGTTTTACTATGACCATGCAAAATAAGGCATTGAAGGTTACTTCTGGAACACTTGTGGCGATGAAAGGCATTTGGAAGAATAACTTGTACTACTACCTTGGTAGTACAGTTAACAGGACAACATCAGTAGTAGTTTCGGAGGAAGAAAGATATTCAGAAACTATCAAGCTATGACATATACGTTTAGGACATGCTGGGGAAAAAACTTTACAAACTCTTGTAAAGCAAGGCCTATTAAAAGGCACGAGAATGGGAAAGTTGGAATTCTATGAGTATTGTGTATTAAGGAAGAATAATAGAGTAAGCTTTTGCACTACACTTCATAATACAAAAGGCATATTGGATTACATTCATACGGATGTGTGAGGGCCAACAAGAACTCCATCCATGAGTAGCAAACATTATTATGTCACTTTCGTTGATGACTTCTCGAAAACAGTTTAGGTGTATCTCATTAAGAAGAAGGATGAAGTGTTGATAATTTTTCTCAAGTGGAAAAAGATGATCGAGACTTAGATTGGTAGAAAGATCAAGCGTCTGAGGTTTGATAATGGTACTAAGTTCACAAATGATCCATTTATGAAAGTTTGTGAAGAAGAAAGGATAGTGTGACACTTCATTATTCGAAAAGCACCATAATAGAATTGAGTTACCCAATGTATGAACCAAACTTTGCTAGAGAAGGTTCTGTGTATGTTGTCAAATGCTGGGTTAGACAAGTAGTATTGAGATAAGGTTGTGACATATGCATGTCATCTTGGCAACTGTCTACCATCATCTACTCTTGAAGGCAAAACCCATATGGAGGTATGGTTTGGAAAACTTGCTAGAGATATCATCTATGGTGCCTTGAAACGAAAAAAAATAATCTTCAGTAGAGATGTTAACTTTGATGAATCTATCTTGCTGAGAAAGGTAATTGAGAAGATCGATGACACTTTGCAACATGTGGAGAAAACTTCGAAGTAGGTGGAGTTTGAAAGTAGAATCATTGACCTAGTTAGTGGAGATAAGACAGAAGTTGATCCTTCATTGGTAGAAGATGAATAAGGTGAAAAAGAGGTTTTAACCCAAGAACTTCCACAACAACAAGGAGAAACTACAATTGATAGGTCACGACAACAAAATGTTAAAGTGTCTACACGATACAAGGATATGGAAGACCTACCTGTTCAGTTTAAGAATACTATGGTCTGTGCACTTTCAGTTGTGCATGATGATGTTCCTTCCACATATAAAGATGCAATCAAAAGTCTTGAATATGAAAGATGAAAGGAAGTCATGGATGAATAACTGTTGTCTCTTCAGAAGAATAAGACATGGAAGTTAACAAAATTACCTAAGGGAAAGAAGGAAATTGGTTGCAAAATGGGTATATGCAAAGAAATAAGGATGGTGTTAGATACAAGGCAAGGTTGGTGGCTGAAGGTTACGCTCAGAAGTAGGGAATCAATTATAATGAGGTATTTTCTCCATTTGTAAAGCATTCCTTAATTAGAATTTTGTTGGATTTAGTAGCACATATGGATTTGGAACTAGTTCAACTTGATGTGAAAACCGCATTTCTACACGGTGACTTAGAAGAGGAAATATATATGTCTCAACCAGAAGGGTTTAATGTTGCTGGTAAAGAGAATTGGTTTTGCAAGTTGAACAAATCGTTGTATGGATTGAATTAATCTCTGAGGTAGTGGTACAAATGATTTGATCAGTTTATGTTACAGTAGAAGTACACATAATCATTGTGTGTATTTTCATAAGCTATAAGATGAGTCTTTTATCTATCTCTTATTTTATGTCAATGATATGTTGATTGCATCAAAGAGCCAAGAAGAAATGGAGAGGTTGAAGGCTCAACTAAGTCATAAGTTCAAGATGAAAGATTTGGGATAAGCCAAAAAGATTCTTGACATGGAGATAAGTAGAGATAGGAAAAATGGGAAGCTTTGTTTGGTCCAGAGTCAATATTTGAAGAAGGTGCTATAGCGTTTTGGTATGAATGAATGGCAAAAACCTGTAAGTACTCCACTTGTTCCTCATTTCAAGTATAATGCTCATTTGTCTCATAAGAATGATGTAGAATGAGAATACATAGCAAATATATTGTATGCTACTATGGTTGGTAGCTTGATGTATGGAATGATGTATACAAGGCTTGGCATTTCACATATGGTTGGATATATAAGCAGGTACATGCATAATCCTGATAAAGGATATTGGTTGGCTTTGAAATGGATTCTACGATATATTCTAAATACTGTAGATATTGGTTTAATATTTGAGCAGGATAACAATGTTTGTCAATATGCAGTCAAAAATTGTGATTCTATTTATGTTAGAGATTTAGATAAGCGTCAATCAACTATTGGTTATATGTTTACTCTTGCTAAAACACCATTCAGTTGGAAGTCTACCTTGTAGTCCACAATTGATTTGTCTACTATAGAGGTAGAGTATATGCCATTTGCAGAAGTTATGAAGAAATCTATTTGGTTATGAGGATTACTTGAAGACTTGGGAGTTGGTCAAAAGCATATTAAGGTGTTTTGTGATATTCATAGTGCTATTCATTTACCAAACAACCAAGTCTACCATGCACATACAAAGCACATTAACGTTCGTTATCATTTTGTGCGAGAGATTATTGAAAAAGATAGAGTACTAATTCAAAAGATTAATATTACAAAGAATCCCGTAGATATGATGGCCAAGGTGGTGATAGTAATCAAGTTCAAACATTGTTTGGAATTAATTAACATCTTATGAATTTGAGTTGTCACTGACGTCGTTGATATAGAGATTGAAGAAATCATTTGAAAATCACTAAGTCGCTAAGATGAAGATTTGTTGTATATCTCTTTAGTAAATAATTTGAAAAATTCCCACATGTATTAGGAACCATGTGGGTGTTGTAATTTGGGCTATAAATAAAGCTTCCTCCTCTACTTTGAAAGCATCCCAAAATTTATATATCTCCTATTTTTTGTAAAGGTAATTGAGTAGCTCAATTTTGTCCAATTAGTTATAATTTTAGAGTTCATCAAATTTGGAGATAGTGGAAGTGATTAACGACACCCAATAATATAAGTAACATTTATACCGAATCTTGTTAAATTTATGTTATTTTTATTTTTCTACTTTAATATCTGCTTTAGTTTCTTTTAGCATTATATTTCTAATAACATTATTTTGTCGAGCTAGTTTGAGTTCTATTTATTTAAATCATAATATTTGTGAATAATAGCTACTTAGAATAAAGAAAATATATCATATTTTCCAACAATTCAAATTTCACAAGCTATACAATTAGTAATAAAGAAAAATAATACTAATTGATAATAGTACCAACTTCTTATACAATCCACAATCATAAAAGAGTCACCAAATAATTTCTAAAGCATTGATATCACGAAGAAAATGTAATAAGTTTTTATTACTACCAAATAAACAAAAAATTCTTATGGTGCAATATCAACGAATTGATCTAAGTTTTCTTCAAAGATAGTACTCAAAATTCTCAACAAAAAACTATTGACGCTTAGAGAGGAAAATTTAAAAGAAAAACATGATGAGTAAAAATACTCGATAAGTGAAAAAGTTTTAATGAAATTTTATTTATTATACATGTATATTAAAACCTTAGTAATGAAACTATAGAACTTTAACATTCATTTACATAAGCATATTTTCGAGCTTTATTAAAAATCTAAAGAATTAAAAATAACCACAAAAATATTTATGACATCATAATACTCTCAATCTTAAAAAAAATAATTATTGAATATTTCTATTTAATTTTAATGATTTAACTATAAAATTTATATAAGTTATAACATAAAAGTATTGTATTGACAAACTATACTAACAACTTAGAGTAATACAAAATAAATGTGAAATACACTTACGTAAGTAAAACAAATAAATAATTTACATGAAATAAATTATAAGAATTAGAAAAATCTCATCAAACTCACACATGAGTCAAAGTTGATCATACACATATAAAACTCTCTATATATGCAGATGAGAAAGTTCAAATTACATATATACTAGTTATACGCATAGACAAGGGTCCATTAATTAATTAATTATTTACTAGGTTATTACTAAATCCGGGAGAAAGATGGTTTAACGTGTATAAAGCTCTTTGCATATGTAGAAATAAAGTTTTTAATTACATGCTTATTGGTTATATGCGCACAAATATGGGCCCATTATTTAATTATTTAATTATTATGTTATTGTTAAATTTGAGAGATGATAATTGTGTGATGGTTTAAAAAAAATAATACTTACAAATATACATAATATTATGAAAAGTTAAAACTTAAATCATGATATAAAACTGAATAAAAAGCTCTAAACTGACATAATAATAATATTATAAAATGTTACTACTAAAAGTTGAATACAAACTTATATGTTATAATCAAAATCGGGACTTATGTCATAAATCTAAATGAAACTTCTAAACTCACGTAAAAGTTAATTTTCTAAATATAAAATACTAATTTTCTAATAAGAAATAACTAAACTTAAAAAAACTAAAGAGAATAAAATTAAGTATTATGAACACTTTTAAATTAATAATAACCAAATATTCATTGAATTTGAGGAAAAGATGACCATTCACTTTACTATCACCGTTCTTGTTTTACTTGTCCTGTAGGGTTTGCTCAATTATCATTTCCTATATGACCCATACTTGTGTCGGAAATAATAATAACATCATATAGTTACCTTGTCTTGAAAGATTATTTTTTAGTTATATATCTAATTATTTAATTAGCAGAATATGAGTAGAAGTATAATAAATTAAAATTTTCTAAGCAATCAAGTATGCAATCATGTGTAAATAAAGTAATGCAAAAAATAAATATCAACACATAAGATTTTTAGGTGGAAATAATCTAGGTCACACCAATGACTTAAGGGAAAAACCATCGGTCATCGGACCACCTAACTATTCATTATGAAAAATAGATATCCGGTTACAAGGATAGGACTTAAACTATCCACCCAGATAATGTTCCTAAGTAACCTACTTACAAGCAACTGCTTTCATCATAGTCCCTACAAGATAGTCATTTAGATATGGACCAACATTCTGACAAACGCAAGCCCCACGATTTAATCAAACTCGCACCACTGTCACTTGAAAAGTTAGCATATAAACACAAGTGCAAACATATTTTTTTTATAGTAAATTCAAATGAACAACTCTAACTAGTTGATTTAAACAATGTATGAGATAAATCGAAAATAACTAGTAACTTTAAAACAATAAGTTAAAAGTACAATAACACAATCATAATTATAGGCTTGTTAATCCATTAAACACAATCACAAAAGTTTGATAAATTAACTTAATGAAAAAGTCAACTAAAAAACTTTCACCAAATCAAGAGAGAATAAAAGATGAAAAGAATAAGCACAATAGCTCTTATGTGGTTAGTTTCAATTGTATGCTTATGTTTGTATTTATGAAATATTTTGAAGTACGTTAGGTTAAAATGAAATTACTATATTATCTATAAAATCAGTTAAAACACTTTCAAGAAATAAGGACAATACTGTAAAAAATCAATAACTCATAATAGAAATATATATTAAATTCAAATGCTTGACAACTCGATTGATCAAGTACTTAAGTCGATTGATCTAGTAATCATTTCATTAATATTCAAAAAAGGTGGATTGATTTAGTAATTTAACTTGATCGATTGAGTAAATCTCTCGATCGATATAGTAATGTATTAAAATCAATTTATTCAGGTAATATTACTAGATTGATTTAGTCATTACTTGTTTGATTAAGTATCCTATTTTTACATTGTTCTTATTATGTCTAATATGCAATCTAAAGTGTATAGGAACATATATATACCTAATATGTGACCGTTGAAACTCGATAGTTTTTTCGATATGAAAAATATTATTCTAAAACATACCTATAAACTAAAATTATAATTATACATTTTATTCACGAATATCACCAATAGCAACATAAACCTTACATGTCTAATAAAAATGAATGGTACTCTAAAATCACTAACACATAATATGCTAATATATAACTTCCAACTTAGAATTCTTACACTCTTAGTCCCAATTCAAGAAGTCATACTCTTTGATCAATTCAACTTATAAGTAAAAAGCTTCAAAACATTTGTTTTTGATAAAAAAAACTTACTAAAAAGCAAGGTTGGGATTCATCCTCTTCCATAAACTTGGATAAAAAATGTTTTAAATTCATCAACCACTACCTTTAATAAAACAATCATAACTTTTAGAGAAAATATCCAAATCTATTTTTTTTAAATCCATCACAAACTAGGAATTTATAACTTTCAAACAAATGATCATTGAAGGTACCCATTTTCTCTTTCATTCCTCTCTTGCTTCTTAATTATAATCATGTGTGGCTGTTGAGAAATACCAAATAAAAATGTTTCATTTCCATTCCATTTTCATTTAGGTGTTGTTTTGTTTACATAATGGAAATGGAAATGAAACATTTTTATTAAACTAGACATTATGTGAACCAAACGCCACCTAAATGATAAGCCATGAAATTATTATTAAACTAGACATCATCATTTTAAAGTATTCATAAATAAAATGTACAAATTCAAAATATTTATTTTATTAATTAAAGAAAAAAAAATCATTTAAAATTTTATAAAATTAAAACAAAACGAAATAATTTTTTTAAATATTAAATAAGAGTTGGGTCTCAAACTTAAAAATGATACACATAAGTATGATAGTTTTGAATTTTTAAGATTAAAATATATATTCTTTGAAATTATAAAACTAAAATACGTTAGTAGAAAATAATAGGAATAAAATATTATTTTGATAAAATTTATGATAAAATTTATGATAAGATTAAAATATATATTCTTCCCACGTTTTTGTATTTTTTCGTCCCTCCTTATTTAAAAAAAATGAAGGGAGTAAAGGCGATTACTATGGTAAGAGATATCCCAAGTACATGTGTTTAGAGCAAAACTATTGGATAACGCTACACTTCAGTGACTTCTTATTGGAGCAAACATACAAAGGAAAAAAAAATCTCATACCTCATTGGATAAAACACAAAAGAAAAAAAGAAAAAAAAAATCCATAGTCAAGAAATAAGTGATGTAATACTTTTTATTAATTGTTATTTAAAAAAAAGTATAATTTTTTTTAAATTATTATATTTATCGATGAATAATACATATCCTATAAAAGTGAACAAATAGACCTTAAATTCCAAGTCGTTGCAGCCCATTCCACAAGAATATAATGGCTACACCCAATAGTACAGGGGCAAATTCAAGAATTCAACTACAATTGACTTTGACCTCAAGTCTTGAGCTATTTGACCCACTTCCATCGCTATAACTGGGACGAATCAAGCACTCATCTCCATTGCGTTTCCACAAATGGCAGAGTGGTCTCATGACAAGCTCTTGGTACTAATTCTAGTACTAGTTTGTTCATTTTTTCAATCCACACTTTCGGAAATCATTTTTGAAGAGCGATTTGAAGGTACCCACTTTCTCTTTCATTCCTCTCTTGCTTCTTAATTATAATCATGTGCGGCTGCTGAGAAACACCAAGAAAGGAAAATTGTAAGTGCGTATATATATAGCCTTGTTTTTGCATTTTTTTTCCAATTTTGTTAAGAAATAGTTTTTTTTTTTTGCCCTTTAACTACCTGTTTAGTTTGCTGAAGAGTTTTCTGTCATAGACTTTGAGCTTGGTCTTGCCTATTTATTCTGCACTCTAAGTTTCTGAAGTAATATCACTGTTTTCTATTTGATTGTTAGAAAAACACTCCTTTTATGTAAGTGAACACTATGTGTCGCGGGTCCTGAGAACACCAGTTGGATCCTTTGATGTTTATCTTTAATTTTTTGGTGCTTCTATTGGGCCATGAGTATTTTTTTCCCTTTCTTTTGGTATTGGAAAGATGGATGGCGAAATCGTTGGATTAAATCGGACTGGAAAAGCAGCGAAGGAAAAGCAGGTTCCTTTAAGCACTCAGCTGGAAAGTGGTCTGGTGACCCAGATGATAAAGGTATTTGTTCTCTCTCATTTTAGGGTTTGGTTATTATTTTTTTTTACTTGAGAAATATACATGTTTTTAGCAAGACTCCATTCTATCACTTCAAAGTTGTCGAATACTATCTGAGTTAGGGTTTGGTTATTCACTTAGGTCATTTTTGGTACGTGGTAATATGGTACTCATGTATTTAGTTTAATTATTAATCTAAAATTAAATATAAAACATTTCACACTTGTGATACATATGAATGTCTATTTTATTAGAACTCATTTTTTTTTTGCAAAAACTACAAAATTAATACCTTTAAAATTTATAACAATAAAAATAATACTTTAATGTTATGTTTGGTTGGTAGGAGTGGGATGAAATTGATTATATACATTTTTATGTTTGATTTTGTTGTAAATTTGGAATGGAATGAAATTCATTTCTGTTGGAACAAATATGTGAAAAACTATGTAAGAACAATATTATCGATAACTTGAAATGACCGCTTGCCAAAGTCGCTGATTAGGTCACTCTCTTTAAGATGCCATGGCTACTTCAAACTTGCAGTAAGCAAATCCGCTGTCTCAGGATAAAACAACCTGTAGATCTTTTTTCGTCTCTAACTTCATCAGACTGATTTAAGTCCGAATACTACACCTCAAATATTTACGTTGTTCTTAACGAGAAATCAATTTAATTTTTCTTTCTTTGATTTTGCTATGAAAAACCGTAGAATTGTTTTTTGAGTTGTTAAGTTATATTCTAAACCGAGGGCTATCATTCCTTTTATACTTAAAAAATATATGGGCAGAATTCCATATAATTACGAAAATAACGGACATAAAATTAATTGGCCGCATAATTATGAAAATAATCTGGCCATAAAAGAATGCTACATAATTATGAAAATAACGGCCATAAAAGAATCTGGCCACATAATTACGAAAATAACGGCCATAAAAGAATTGGCCACATAATTATGAAAATAACTACCATATAATTAAAAATGACAATACATAATTTATGAAACAACCATATAAAATAATAAAAAGTATTTTTTTATTTAAATTCATTTCCAACAATCCCCACTTGAATTTTAAATAAAAATAGTTTAATTGAGCAACCAATCAATTAAAAGTATAAGATTAAGATAAAAAAGGTGCTCTATCGAATTGAACCTTTCCATAGCGCTGTGATGTTTTTAGAATATACTAGAGTAACTCGTAGTTTTGAACTTATCTCTAACAACATCACACACACAATCTTTCCAAGTGTAGTTCGAAAAGCCCTGCGGCTTTACTACCGCACGTGTATTCCCAAAGATGTTGAATGCTCTAGTAAATTTTGCCCAAAATTTTCATACGGTTTACCATACTTCCACATTCACATAAAGGCGAAGTCTATCAAGAAAGATTCGTAGCTACGTACATCCACTCCACATGTAGCATAGTAACTCATTAAGAGTTTAATAATTAACTTATCCTTTCGTCCGCTCAGACTTCACGCTTCTAACAATATAGATTGTGACTTCATAAATAAGATTTATTCTATCTCATATCACTTCACGACTATATTACCCATTGAACTTATTTCTCGGGATCTCCGCCTATAAGTTTGGTTACCATCACTAAGCGACTTCTTCATTCTATGCGGGCATTAGTCACATTCCTTTCGAGGTTTTTGAAAACCTTCTCTTCATAATCCTTTCACAAGGGATCAACCAAATTTTCATCAAGACATATATGATCCATTCTTACAGCTTCAGAGAGAAATTCTCTAACAAGACTGTAGACTGCTCGCCTCTTTCCGTTGTAATAACGCTTCTAAATCTTTGCAATAGCCGCCGTACTATCGCTTGATCGTAGACAATCAGTATCGATCTTTCCCATAAAGTGATCTCAAATGGTCAGACTTCTTAACTAGTCGCTTCTTCACTAGCAAGTGAGCTAGGCTATCATTTCAAACTCCATCATAAATTGAGCCAATATTGTCTATTACTTAGACTTCCAAGAAACAACTCCACCAAATATGTTAAATATATACATGCTAGTTGATTTGGAGTTTTCTAATAAAATGTTCCAATTTGCATCGTTGTATCCATCTAGAATTGGGGAAACTTTGTATAATGTAATCCAAGGTATATAGTTCTCTTAAGGTATCTCATAACCCTTTCAATAGCATTCCAATTTCTACACTAGGTTCATCGGGTAAACCTACATAAGAGTCCCACAACATGCCATGTTTGGTCTAAGGTAATCAAGCATAACGTAGTTACCAATGATGCTCGCAGATACTCAGCTTTGTCTAACACCGCTTTCGTGTTCTCAACAACTTTACACTGTGATCATACTGAGTACGCAGTTTACGCTTAAAGCAATTATATTTCTTTAAGATCTTCTCAATGTAATGAGATTGATCTAAAGAAATTCCCTTTCGCACTCTAATAATCTTTATACCAAGGATTACACTCGCTCGAGATCTTTCATATCAAAGTTAACACTTAATAAAGTTTTCACATTATTCACAACATGAATATTTGATCCAAAAATAAGCATATCATCCACATATAAACATATAATAGTGCAAATGTTATCTTCTAATTTATAATAAATGCATTTGTCACTTTCATTCATTTTGAATTCATGTGGGTTAACTATATTATCAAATTTCTCATGTCATTGCTTAGGTGCTTATTTTAGACCATATAGATATTTATCTAGTTTTTATTTTCTTGACCTGAGATAACAAAACCTTCAGGTTGATCCATATGAATTTTTTCTTCTAAATCACCATTTAAGAAAGCAATTTTAACATCCATTTGATGTACTACTAAATCATGGATGGTAGTAAGAGGAAAAAGTACACGTATGGAAGTTATTCGTGTGACTGGTGAAAATGTATCAAATAAATCTACATTTTCCCTTTGCCTATACCATTTAACTACAATACAAGCTTTGTACTTTTCAATAGTACCATTGAGTTTTAATTTCTTCTTTTGTATCCATTTATATCCTATGGTTTTACAACCATAAGGTAAGTCAACTAAATGCCAAGTTTTATTATACTTATAAGAGTCCATTTCATCATTTATGGTTTCTTCCCATAAGTTGGCATCTAAAGAATAGAATGATTCTTTAGGAGTTTGGGGATCTTCCTATAAGGTATAAGCAGAAAAATCAGACCCAAAATCCTTAAGGGTTCGAGCACGTTTACTTCTTCTAATTTCAGGGTTTAATTCTTCAGTTTGTTCACTAATTCTACTTATAGGTAACCAATAAGACGAGCCCCCACTATTCTTAGATTTAAAGGGAAACCCATGCTCATAGAAATCAACATCATTTAATTGATTCTATAACTACCATTGATCTTTAAGTCATAGAATTTAAGCTTTTATTATTCACTACCAGATACTATGAAAACACATTCATAAGCTCTACTAGCAAGTTTATTTCTTTAGGATCGTGATTCTAACATAGGCTAAACAACCCCAAGTTTTTAAAATAAGTTAAATTAGGTTTCTATTTTTCAAAATTTCATAGGTGAAATTTTATTTGTAGATTTAGGCACTCTATTTAAGACATAAAGAAACAAGCTTAATAAAATTTCTCCCAATTAACGAAGAAGATCAAAGTTTAATAAAATCAGAATCTACCGATTCAAGAAAAGTTCTATTTTTTTCTTTCAAATTTTGCCATTCATTTCGTTAATACAAGATTTGCTTTTTTTTACGAATGATTCCACGAAGTTTTATAAAAATCATCAAGATATTGGAATCATATTTAGTACTTCTATCACTTCAAAACCTTTTTATTTTTCCTCGTTAAGTTGATTCTCAATTTCAATCATAAATATTTTAAACATACGCCAACGCTTCACTTTTATTTTTCATTATATATACATGTAATCCGAATAAATATCTATAAAAGTTATAAAATAACGTTTTTCATTTCTTGTTAAATTTTCATCGTTCATATATGTCATAATGTATTAATTCTAAAGGTTCGTGATTCTCTCAACTATTGACTTACGTGAAGTTTTTGTTATTTTAGTTTGACTATAAAGTCACATTTATCCAAAATAATTCAAAGATAGTTTTGGAATTAGTTCTAAGCTACTTCACGTGTTCGACATTATGCTTATTAACATGAAAAAGTCTAGCATGCCAAATATTAAAGGAACTCAACATTCAATTTAAACATGCCATTATGACTCTCTTTCCCAACAAAAATATTGTTTTTAGTTATCGATATAAATCACTCTATAGTTTGAAAGTAAACCCAAAAAAGAAGATATACTTAAACTAAGTTCTTTCTTCATCTCTGAGTATGCAAGACATCTTTCAAGACGATAGTCTTTCCAGAGGTAAACTTTAATTCCACCTCACCAAGACCAACAACTTTAATGGAACGTGAGTCACCTAACAACACTTTCTTATCCTCGACTCGAGAGTAACTTGAACAAGTCTCGATTATAACATAACAATACGAAGTACCAAGAACCACCCAACACCCTTGATCCATCAACAAAATTGACTTCAAATCATAGCAATAAGTTGATCTTCTGTGAAGGTTCGCCACGGGCGTGATGATTCATGTTCCTGCTAATTTCTAGCCAAGTTGGCCACTCAGCATATAACTATAACACATGAATGTGTTATTCCTTAATACTGAGGTCCATTTCGGAGAGGATAGTTTTTGTTTTTATTTTGGTGGTCATGGTTTTGGTTATTATCATGGATTCTCAGTTTTCATATTTCTACCTTTAGGTTTCAAAATTGTAGATTGTGGTTTATCGTATTTTGTTCGAGACAACGAGTACTTCATCTCTTTGGTCTTATTTTGGGGCTTCTTCTTCTATTCTTAAACTGATTATAAGACTTTCTAAAGTTAAAATTCTTTAGTTTTATTGCCTAAGTGTATTCTTAAAATCTTTCTAAGCACGGGTAATTTATCTATAATAACAAATACTTGAAATCGTTCATCTAAAGTCATACCTTCAAGTTATTTCGCTGGCTATCTTCTTCAGCTCATGCTGATTGAAGCTCTACAGATTTGTCATCAATCATTTCGATACTTCATGATCTACTAACATCATACTTCTTAGTTCCATTTTCCTCAAGATCGCACTTCTTGTTGTTTCCCAAATTTCCGATGCAGACGATTTATATCGAGTTATAATAATCATACAAGTCATCACTAATCCATTAAGAATAAAAAATTTGTATAGAAAATAATTTTCTATCCAAGTGTTTAAATCCTTTATCGTCAGCTTCAAGATTATGAGAATTAGCCCGTGTTGGTTTTTCAATAATAAAAACAAAAGTGACATTTTACATGGTTAAGAAGAATAACATTTTTTTGTCTCCATTTTTAAAGTGTAGTTCTTCAAAACGAAATGGTTTGTTAGTATTTCGGACTTCATTAAATAAGTAGCAGTTTCGAGACAAAAAGATTTAGGTTGTTTTATTCGTGACGACGAGTTTAGGCTACAGCCACAGACAGCTGTATAGGAAATTACAACGTTTTAAAGAGAAAATCAAGGCCTCAACCCAAGCAGTTCATTTCAAGTTATCGGTAATATAGTTCTTACATAGTTTTTCACATATTTGTTCCAACAATTTCTAAAAGAGAAAGAATAACAATTTTATTACTCCTTGGTAATTCTTATTCTATTCCTATACTCATTTTTATTTTAATTTTATCATTAATTTTGGAGATATGTAAATTATATGGAGAAAAATAATTAACAATTGGATGTTATTTTAATAATAATTTAAAAAATGAATAATATTAAATAATATTTTTAAGTGATAATTATTTAGAAAAATAATAATTTTAATAATAATTTAGAAAAATAAGTAATACTAAATAATATTATATAATATTAAATAATATTTTTAAGTAATAGTTATTTATAAATTTTTTTTAATAATATATTTTATTTTAATAATAATTTAGAAAAATAAGTAATATTAAATAGTTTTAAATAATATTTTTAAGTAACAATTATTTAAAAAAAATTAATAATAATTTAGAAATTGAAATAATATTAACTAATTTTAAATAATATTTTTAAGTAATAATTATTTAGAAAAATAGTAATTTTAATAATATATTTTATTTTAATAATAATTTAGAAATTGAAATAATATTAATAATATATTTTATTTTAATAATAATTTAGAAAATATAATAATTGTAATAATATATTTTTCATTCTATTCCAGTTATATACCAAACACTGTAAAACTAATTTATTTTTTGATTCCAGTGATCAAATCAAACAATGTAATAGTAATACCTTTTTCATTCTATCCAATTCCAATTCCATTACCATTCTCATTACTATTTCTATTCATTTTTCATTCTGTGAACCAAACGTCATTTAAAAATAGCTTATATCTCTCTCAATTCCAGGTAACATGTTATTTTTATTGCTATGAGTTTTAGGTGTATTATTTAAGATAATTTTCCAAAAGGTTTATTATTTAATTTTATAAATTTTATCATTATTTTGATTTCATCACTCAATCACTCAAACAAACATGGTAATAATAATATTATTTCTATTGAATTCAATTCATACTACCATTGTCATTTTCATTTCATTTCAATTTTATGAACAAAACATGGACTTTAAAATGCACATACATTCCAATTGGATCAATGGAAATGACCCACACTTATATTTTCAAACATTTGTACTTATCCAGTGCTGTTTTTAAACTTGTACACGAGTCCTTCAAGAGTAGAAAACAAACCTATACAAGCTTACTTGCAATCATTTTGATGATTTGCTTCTAATTTGGGCGACCTCTAGTAATTAAGTCCTCTTAATGAAGTAGTAGTAGCAAAACATTGAATTTGATAACCAAGTAATTAACTAATTATTAATTAAAGTTACAGATTCTTGAGGATGAATGAAACTTGCAGGTATACAAACAGGCAGTGATGCTAAACATTTTGCCATATCGGCGAAATTACCAGAGTTCAGCAATAAAAACAGAACATTAGTCCTTCAATATTCTATAAGGTTTGAGCAGGATATTGAATGTGGCGGTGGTTACATAAAGCTTCTCTCTGGATTTGTCAATCAAAAGAAATTTGGTGGTGATACTCCATACAGGTTTGCTAACCATTCCTTTGGTTTTTACGCTTTTCTAGTATTTTTATTTCTCTTTGATGTTAATAATGCAACTGATGTGGAACAGGAGGAAAATTATGAAATACTGTAATTGAGAATTAGGGCTTAGAAATTTGGGAATTAGGTTTTTGAGGTACTGAGAATTTTGTGGAAGATAAGAAGAGAATTAAGGGAGAAAATCATATGTAAATTTTAGCGGGTTCTAGTATTTTTATCTCTCTTTGATGTTAATAATGAAACTGATGTGGAACAGGAGGGAAATTATGAAATACTGTAATTGAGAATTAGGGCTTAGGAAATTTGGGAATTAGGTTTTTGAGGGAATGAGAATTTGTGGAAGATAAGAAGAGAATTAAGGGAGAAAATCATATGTAAATTTTAGGGGTTGGTTAGGTTGGTTATTAGGTCATTTTACAAGTTAACCTTATCTTGAATGTTTTGAAAAATTCAAAACCTTAGTCGACCCATGACCGTAAAACTAACTTTCAAGTCAATCTACAAGGTCGGTTTGAGGGTGGTTTGCGTTGCGGTTTTGGACCTCTATAAAAACCTCCTCTAATTGAAACAAAGAAAACATACCATATAATTTTCCGAAGAAAGGAAAAAAGAAAAACAAAGTAAATAAATATGTTACATAACACTAGCATTCATTTTAAAAAGTGTTTCACGAGGTATCTTGTTAATATTTACGTAGAATATTAGAGTTAATAATTTTAATAATATATTTACCCTAAATCCTATTTAGAAAAATAATAATTTTAATAATATATTTTATTTTTAAGTAATAATTATTTAGAAAAATAATGATTTCAATAATGTATTTTGTTTGAAAAAAAATAACAATTAAATGATATTATTTAAACTTTAATGAATATAGAGGTATTAAGTTAATATATAGAGTTTTTTTTATTCCATTCTAGTTGTAAACCAAACACTGCAATACTGATTCCTTCTTTGATTCCAGTAGTCAAACCAAAACAAACCAAACAATGTAATAGTAATATTGTTTTTTTTCATTCAATTTCATTCCTAGTTCCATTCCCATTCCTTTTTCATTCTGTAAACCAAACATCACCTATAAGTCTTGTTTTAGTTACATTTTTATTTTTACATACAATGTAGATGAAATGTTAGTGTAGATGAAATGTTAATATAATTGTAATTATTATTAAAATTTAATAATAACAGTTATTATAATATTATAAATATATAAATACATAATAAATAATACTTAAAAGACCAATGTATTAAAAGATTAGGTTTGATTCGGTTGTCATTTTTGAAACCTTCTATTGAAGCTACTAAGTCGGTTTACATGACTTTAGGACGTAATTAGATCAACTAATTTCTAAAATGAGAAGTATAGGTTCGATTTTACCATAGATTTGGATTGATTGGTCTATTTTTGAAAAAATAAAATGACCACTCCTAGTAGATTGTATTCATTAATCAAGTCTAACTTTTATCATACAATTCTGGTCCTATTTATAGGACAATTTTGCTAACAAGATAGGTTTTGATCTCTAATTCAAAACCATTATATCTAATGTTTGAATCTGTAATGAAATTCCATCATAATCTGAATTTGAAATAAACTAAATCCTAAAATTAAAAGTTAGATATTAAAGTGATAATCATTTGAATGTAGATAATAATTCTAAAATGTATTTAAAACTCTAAATAATATATTGTGATTCCCATCAGAAACTCTTGTTAAAGAATGCAATTTTTGTTTTTGTAGTTTGATGTTTGGACCGGATATATGTGGCACCGATACGAAGAAACTCCATGTTATAGTCTCCTATCAAGGCCAGAATTACCCCATTAAGAAGGATCTGCAGTGTGAAACTGATAAGTTAACTCATTTCTACACATTTATTATTAGGCCTGATGCAACTTACAGTGTCTTAGTTGACAACAGAGAAAGAGAATCAGGAAGCTTGTATACTGATTGGGATATCCTTCCTCCAAGAAACATAAAAGACACTAAAGCCAAAAGGGTAATATCAAGATCTCAATTTTTAGGAGTTAAGCTTTTATGATTGTGAAGATTATGATCTATTTTTTGCCTTATTTGTTTGAGTCTTAAGTTTATTTTTTTGGGTCTCTCACAGCCTGCAGATTGGGATGATAGAGAATACATTGACGATCCTAATCACGTGAAACCTGAGGTTTTGAAAATTCTACAGTTTTCTTTCTAATGCCTTTGAATGTGATTTAGGTTGTTCGAATAAAGTGCATGGTTTCAATAATTTGTATATTGATATTGCAGAGATATGATTCCATTCCGAAAGAAATCCCTGATCCAAATGCAAATGAGGTTAGTTCATAGCTCTTGAGGCAACTTTTCACTCAACATTATATATCAAGTGTTTCAGGACCTCTCAATATTGGATAGATTTCTTAAGTTTTCGAAGTCTTTGTCCTCTTGCTATTCTATTGTTTGACTGTTATGACATGATCTTGTGATTAACTTATCTACGGGCACAAAAATAAGTAGTAGCTCTGAAATGAGATCAAACTGACAGTATTTTTTTCGCTTTAGCCTGATGATTGGGATGAAGACGAGAATGGCTTATGGAGACCACCAAGAATACCAAATCCGGCATACAAAGGACCAGGGAAACCTAGGGTAAATTTACTAAACATCTGAGTGCTAACAAACAAATGGGAACATTATTTTTCCTATTTTTTGTGCATTATCTCATTAGTTTGGCCTGTCCTAACTGACAGAGAATCAAGAATCCCAATTATAAGGGAAAATGGAAGACTCCTTGGATTGATAACCCAGGTACTTCACAGTAATTGGAGAGTGCATAGCTAAGCTAGGTTTTGCGAAATTGCTTAAGGTTTTCTTTCTTAAAATGCAGAGTTTGAAGACGATCCTGATCTGTACGTTCTCAAGCCAATTAAATATGTTGGAATTGAAGTTTGGCAGGTAGGAATATCATAAATGTTCTTTTTCGAAGCTGTCTTGATGAAGTGTGTTCATGTGTTTACATGGTGAGTCTGCAGGTAAAGGGCGGTTCAGTTTTTGACAACATTTTAATTTGTGACGATCCTGAGTATGCAAAACAAGTTGTTGAGGAAATATTTGAAAATAGGGAGGTAAGATTGCTTGACTTATCATTACTCCCTAATGCTTTCCGTCCCTAAGTTAATCATAATAATGCTTTACACACAATTTACAGGCTGAAAAGGAGGCCTTTGAAGAAGCTGAAAAAGTGAGAAAAAGACAAGAAGAGGAGGTTATTGCCTTTACCATGACTGAAAGGCTTTAAACTTTTTATGCTATGATGAATGTAAGTTGCAATTTTATTTGAGCCTTGAACTCTGCAGGAAAGTGAAAGAGCAAGAGAAGAAGGCGAAAGGAGAAGAAGAGAAAGGGGTCATGATCGAAGATCGGACAGATATAGGGACAAGTATAGAAAGGTATGCTTTCTGTGATTCTTAAATGTTTTGTTGAACCATTTTATCAATTGATTTCTCAGTAATCTTTTTAATAAAAGCCTCAAGTTCTTCAGGCATGGTAAACAATTATAACTGTCATTTCTCTCTCTCTCTCTCTCTCTCTATTAGAATAAATTTAATATGTTGCTAGTTTGAGAATCATTTGTATGCTGTCTGACATGGATGTTCTTTTCTGCAGCATCGACGTTGGGAGGATGATTATAATCATGTGAGTATCAACCTTGTTCCTTTTATAAATTTGCTCCACTCGGTCAAGGTTAAACAATAAGTTCCATATTATTTGACAATCGTTGAGCCAAATTTTTGACAACCATCTTAAATTTGATTTGCAGGATGAGCTTTGAAGAGGCTCCATCAATTTCTCATCATCGTGTGGTGTTTATTGACAAGAAAATGTTCAACTTCTCTTAAATGTATTGTGAAAGGTTGAAGATCCACCAAGCAATTTCGAAAGGAATACAGAGGAGGAAAAAATACTGTTCTATGTGTTTGAGCAAGAGATTTCATTAGAGTCAATATTAAAGATACATTTAGTAGTTTTCATTATAATTTCATACAAGAATGCAATAATGTCATTCCAAACAATATTAGATTCTTAATATGTTTAATTAAGATCAAAGTTACATTGTATCATCCAATTAGTTTGCTTAATATTTGTTTAGCTCAGGATTGCTTATCAACTGAACCATTAATATGCAAATTCTAGTTGTCAAATGGGTTGAGTTATTTTAGCTGAGTTATAGTTAAGCTTAATTCAATTCATCTAATTTTCTTTTTAATTTAACTCACTTTTAAATGATTTGGGTTGGATACTTCATAAGTTAAATTATTTATTATTCTTAAAAATAAAAACAAAAAACATAAAAAAAATTATAAATTTATTTATAAACAAAAATATTAATATAAATGTTAAATTTTATTATATTTTTGTAAAAGAAAAAGTATCTTTTAATTAAAATATTTAATAATGATATTATTATAATCATAAAACGTTATTATTAACAAAAAAAAAATTTATTAAATGGATTTACAAGTTAATTAAATTAATTTATTTGAGTTTAAGAATAAGGTATTTATTCATTAGATTAATCCTCCTTGAATTAATAGGTTATTTGAGATCACTAGGAATTGCTTATTATGATGAATGCAATATACTCGGGCAGTGAACGTGCCATAGGCTAGCAGTAGCCCCCTGGCCCAGTCAGCTGGCGAATGACAGCAATTGGCAGCGGCTCGAAGGATACTAATTTGATCGAGTTTTGACTCTACCCATTTATCGCATGAGGGAACTTATAATGGATGCTGTAAAACTTTCGTCCAATTAAATGCAAGTAAATCACAACCAATGTTTGTCAACACAAACAATTGATCATATATGGCAGTTGACTAAGTTTGATCATTTACTGAAATTCCCAAAAAAATAAAAAAATCATATATTTTAGATCTAAAATGATTTAAATTTGAAAAAAAATATTAGACTAAAACTCTTGCTAAAAATAACGGTATTAAAATATTCATTTTATAAAAATTACGAATCTTCGTTACTCATCCAAAAATAATATTGTTTATTTTTCTATAATTTTTTTTATTGAAAAAATATGTTACGAATAAATATATTTAAATTATTAACATCGTGATATGTTTTAAATTATAAAAACTTAAAAATGAAATCTAGAAAAATCATATATTTATTTTATATAATTTATCTATAATTTTATAAATATTATATCTACAATTCTACCGTATACTTTTTACACTGCTGAGGTCCAACCACTGGAACCGTGAAAAACCTACTGCTCTGTGCCTCTGTTTCTGTGATTCCAATAAGAGAGTTTTAGCAGAGCTGGTTGACGAATGACGATGGGCTAAGCACTGGACTAAATTGGTCTAGTTTTAAATGGGATATCAAATTGGGCTAGATATATGCGTTAAATGGGCTAATAGGCCCATTAGTGTTTTGGTTCGAAACAGCATTAGATCGAAGAACAAATGGATTTATTTAGCAAAATATCGAGGCACATTGCTCCACAGCTCACCCCAATTTTCTGAACCAAACCCTAATATCAGAACTTCACAATCTGCTTCCCTCATATACAGGGACTGAGAGAGCTTTTGAGAGAGAGGGAGAGAAATGGATGCGATTAGAAAGCAGCTGGACCAGCTGATGGGTGCGAACCGGAACGGCGACGTTCGGGAGGTGAACCGCAAGTACTTTGATCGTGATGTCTGTCGTCTCTACCTAGTTGGACTTTGTCCTCACGAACTTTTCCAATTGACGGTAATAGCTTATAGGATCGGATATTAAAATTTATCATTATAAACGATAATAACGATTGTGGTTCTGACATGATTCTTTGTGGATTGTGACGATATCCTAATAGCTTAAATCTTTTCCAACTACATTTCTAACATGATATCAGGACCTATGCTCAAACCCATCCAAAATATTTAGTCTTGTAATGACTCAATTGAGTCCGACATTGCTTAATACGGGGTGAGTGAGTGGGTTAATAGCTACTTGGGGACCCTCTGCTTACAATCCAGTTTTGTAGGGGTGAGTTCTACCCAAATTGATCGTTAGAAGATATAGCCAATACTTTGGGAGTAGATGTATATGTCATGTTCATTTAAATCGGAAGTTCTCATTCATACTAATTGTCCCTGATGACTTATTATGAATGATCTAATTGGACGCAAGTTGTGGTTATGTTGAAAATTTAGTATGGAATAGCTTTTTTCCTTGTGGGTTTGATTGAATAGTGGCTATTTACTTATTTTGGTATATTAGAGGCATTTAAGGAATAAAATGTGGTATAAATATTTACGGAAAACCCAAGGAATTGTTTACTCGTATGCAGGTGTGCTTGCTTTTTCCTGTTTTTGCATTTATATTTCTCTGCCCTGCATTAAATACTTTTTCCATATGCTTTTATTCAGAAAATGGATATGGGTCCGTGTCCAAAGGTTCACTCTTTGAAGCTGAGGAAAGAGTATCCTTAACTCTTCCGAAAACATCTTATTGTTTTAATTTCTCACTCAACTAATCCATCATGCCATAATTCTGCTTAGTCTCTTGAGATATTTGATACAGTGTTTTTAGGGTAGAGGTGGCATGATTCTCTGGTTACTTAGAGTTGTCATTTCAACTATCATGTAATTAGATCAACGAGCCTTTCACTGTTTTTATGTTAATGTAGCATAAGTTGTTTTGATCTTTGTTTTCCTTTCAATAACTTCCATTTTATTTATATGTGCTAAGGGAATAAAAAATTATCTTAATTAAAAATTATGTACCTAAGGAAAGTAATTTCCATCTATCATGTTCATATCTAGAATAGTAAAATTCCATGTTGTCTTTACATTTATTCCAGAGAGAATGACCTCAATTATGTAAAATCTTGATCATCAAAATTCCAACCTGAAAACTTCCAAATATTCCTAAATAAAGTCTACTTGAAAAATTAACTAGATTCCATTGTTAATAATGCTATCCCTCAACTGGCCAAATTTTAAGTAAATAAAACATAAAGGCATATGTCAAATTTTTCAAGTTTTATTTTTCCGGAGATGCTGCTTAACTTTTTCTAGATATGAAGAGGCTAAAGCAAAAGGATCTGATAACTACGATAGAGACTTGGAGGATGTCATCGATAGACTCATTGTTGAGTGTGACAGAAAAATTGCTAGAGCTCTTAAGCGCCTTGATGATGATGATGCAAAAGCTGCTATTGCGATTTCTGTCACTGAGGTTACTCAGGTGATGTTTCTGTCTGATTGTTCATGTTCTGTGGATTTGTTAGTTTTACATTAATTCTAACATTGAAATTGCAGAACGCTGAAGTACTTGAGTTGTCAAAGCAGATCAAGGAGAAGTTGAAAGAAGTTGATCAATATGGTATCCTATATTTCTAATACTACATAAGCCTTTCTGTCTTTTTAGGTGTTGAATTTTTGTTACTTATAAACTGGCATGTATCTGCAGATCTTGAAGGCAATACGGATCTCAAGATCCGTGCTCTTGAGGTGGTAGAAGAACTCAGAACTAAAAGAGCAGACAAACAGGTACATAGTATGCTGTTGAGATTTTTATAAAATGCTTCAGTGTACTATTTTAGTATATTGTTGACAGTTGATCGCATTTTAACTTTCTGTGCCTGTTGAGATTTTTATAAAATGCTTCAGTGTACTATTTTAGTATATTGTTGACAGTTGATCGCATTTTAACTTTCTGTGCTTGTGGTTTGTGGCAGTCCATGTTGCTTTTGGATGCTTTTAATAAGGATAGAGCATCTTTACCTCAACCTCTTGCAAATCCACCAGCTCTTGCACCATTGTCTGTAGCTGCTCCTGAACCCCGTATTCAGGAAATGATAAATGAGAAGCTGAAAAAAGCAGAGGATCTTGGTAAGTTAATTATCTATCAAGTGTGTCGGGATATATTTAGTTGATGAACTTGGTTCGAAAAAGCGTTAGCGTAGTAATTGTTTTTCTTCTTGTTTTTTTATGGCTTCCCTATTTTCTAAATACACTCTTTAGGCTTTAGAATAGACTCGTGGAAGCATGATTATACCTTTTCTTGGCTTAGAGGAGCTATTGTAGCATAAAAAAGCCACTTACTTTTTACATCTCTAAACTGTATTGTCCAGAATTGGTGTAGGGTACGTGCTTATGCTGGTCGAAGTTGTTTGAATATATAGATGTATTTTATGATCTATACTTTTCAAGAAATTTGATTGTTTGATGTAATATGATCCTCGTTCTTCCCTTTGTTGATCACTTTTGGCTTCATAGTTATTCTGATATTCTGAGTTCATCACTATTTTCTTATTTTTCAGGTGAACAAGGGATGGTTGATGAGGCACAAAAAGCATTGGAAGAGGCTGAAGCACTAAAGAAGGTGTGTGCCTGTCTTTTTATCTTATTGTACTGTAATATTAAAATAAAATTAATGTATTTTCATCTGAATGCTATCGTCATTGTAGTTTCTTATGATTCTGTTTGCTATATTCTTTTTGACTGCATATTTATATTTGATATTTCTCCAGTTGCCCTCCAGGCAGGAGCCTGTCCTGGATTCCTCCAAGTATACTGCTGCTGATGTGCGCATTGTAAGTTCATGGTGACTTTATCTATTTCATTAATTGTCAAAACTTTAGTATATTAAAAGGCTGTAGTGAAGAACTATAGTCTATAAAGCCTATTAAATAGGGTAGAAGACCAAAGAACTTTATCGTTATAGACTCTTCCACTTGAGAATCTATACAAGTTTCCTTATCCCATATAGAAAATCTATATGAGTTTCAATAGTGAGATATGATGACGTCTATAGTTGCTAAGGTTCTTATGGACAAATACCTTTACATATAATTTTTATATTTGGCTATAATTCATTTGGTCCTTAATCTATTTAAGATAATACAATTTGGTCCTTAGTCTTTCAATTCACACAATTTAATCTTTAACGTTTCTAAATTTGACAAATTTAGTACAAAATTTTTTAATTTTTTTAAATGATTTAACAGTGTTATACTTAATTGCACTTTAAATTCAATACAAATTAATGTAGCTCGGTGGCTTTGTTGATATTAGTTATGTGAAGTCCCCAAGTTGGAGGCACAATAGTTACATTTTTTGTTGATTTAAGGTTTTAATCAAATCAAAATTAATAAAAAATTTCACATGCAAGATTCGAACCATGGGCTGAAAGGAAATGCACTATAACATTTACCACTAGGCTGACTATGGTACATGCATTATAATGTACCATTTTTTCTATATGTACTTTAATAAATTTCAAACTAAACAGTTAAAACCGGAACTGGACAGATTTACTCGATTCGGTCCGTTCCAGTTTTATAAGAAAACCAGCCCGGTCTAGTTTATTAAAAAATTAAAAAAATTAGACTGGACCAGACCTTTCTACCCGTGCTTAGCTATTACGAAACTTGACTTTTTATTCATTTGGTCTTCAACCTAATTTAAAAAGTACAATTTGGTTTCTAACTTATGATAAAATTTATAATTTAGTTTTCAACCTTTCAATTATGTGATTGTTAAGTATAATGCTGTTAAATTAATTTGACGGAAATTGAAATTTTGGATTGAATTTCTCAAATTTTGAAACGTTAGGGACTAACTTGTGTGATTAAGAAGGTTAGGGACCAAATTTTATTATCTTATATACGTTAGGGATCAAATGGATATATAAGCCTTTATATTTTAATGCATGGTTTATCTGCCAAGAATATCTTATTTGTTAATTTGAATATGATTTCAGACTGATCAAAAGCTACGAGTTTGCGATATCTGTGGAGCATTTTTGAGCGTTTATGACAGGTACAGCTGTCAATTATATTTATTACAGGTTTTTATGTCAGTAATCTTCTGAGGAAGAGTTAGAATTAGTATTTGGGGTTTCAAGTGCTTCAGCTTTTAACCCGGTAATTATACCTCCTTGTCACCAGCAGGCTCTTGTGCCCAGTTTAACCGAGGATAACTTTTGCAGCTAAAGAATGTGCGTCTTTTTCTGTTTAATGCTTATAGATGAGTAGAAAGCTATGGGATGTATGTTCTAGTATATATTAACAGTCTTTTAAACTTTTAATTTTGAAGAGAGTAAACCATTTTATCTTTCCTTTTTTATTTTTAGTGATCGTCGCTTAGCTGATCATTTTGGAGGCAAGCTTCATTTAGGCTACATGCAAATTCGTGAGAAGTTAGCAGAGCTGCAGGTATGACAATATATCTTCTTCCTTATTACTGTCCAAGAAGTTTGTGCACTTGGTGCTAGAGGCGGACTGGCCGGGTTGGCTTTGTTACGCACAAATTTCAACCCAACCCTGAATAATCGGCTTAAGAAATATCCTGGCCAAAACTGGCCAATGTGCATCCCAGCCCATGCCAATCCAACCCATTATGTATGGTCTGGGTGCATCGGGTTGGATTAAAACTTATGTTAATTAAGATAGCAATGTTCAAAAGTGAGATTAAATAACATCTGAAAAAATATGAACTTATTGAATTACTTTAAATTAAAACAGTAAGTATATGATATGATGCCTGTATATAAAATAAATATTAGGCCATTTGCCAAACAAATATGCTATGTATAACTCTAAACTATAGTCTAGTTTAAATACAAATAGTTCACTATATAAAATTGTATTTTTTTCAAGGTCATGTATTGTGGCTGGGTTGGGTTCCAGGGTTGCAAACTCTAGCACCCAAACCCGTCCATGTAAGATTGGGTTCGTTTGATTACGAATCAAATTAACCTGTGTGGTTATAAAACCTGACCTAGCTGGGTTGGGTTTCACTATTTTGTGAAGACGGGTTTGTACTTTGAAGCATGAACATATGTTTGTAGCTGATCTGTCCAAATCAGAACCAACAACCATGTTGCCTGCATACATTTGATTTGAGTCATGCTAGTAGTAGTACGGCCCTTGATATTTCAGATAAGCCAGGAGCATGTAGATATATGCCTGATTTATTTTAGAGGTAGGTACCAATCTTGAAAAATAAAAGCATGAGCATTGTTGTGGTATATGGAACATAACGTTATTTGAAAATTTTCAATTTATTACTTTTAATATTTTTTGTTTCAATTGACTATTATCATTGAATGAAATAGTTTTCAATCAATTATTTTGACCAAAAATTGGTCACTTTGATAGAAATATTTAAGTCATATACGCAATATGTGAAGTTATAAGGGTGTGCCGTGAATAAGGTAACGAAGTTATCACTTAACGTGTTGTGTATGTGATTTAAATTTTTCTTTCAAATTTGTCAATTTTTGTCCTAAATAGTTGATTGAAAGACATTTTGATAATGCAAGTAAATTGAAAATTTCATTAACATTAGTAGCCAAATGAACATTTGTCCCCCGCCCCCCACCTCGTGGCCCTCCTCCTCCTCTTTTTTGTGTTTGAGGAAAAAAAACTATAATCCATATACGAAAAGTCTAATTCATATTTGATGACCCTCAAATGCCCCATTATTGTATAATTATATTACTAGTTTATTGGTATATCTTGCCATCAGTTAAGTATGCATTTTAATGTAATTTGGATTAATAGAGGTTTTTCAATGGTGTTTACTTTGCAATTAATTTCTCAGGAAGAGAGAAACCAAAGTCGCAAGGTTGATAGGCATGATGATAGGAGGTAACTCTTGGGATTTATATTTTCGTCCTCACATGTGTGTGTCCCTAATTTTTTTAAATTGATTTTGTATGGGAGCATGCATCCTTTCTTATTGGTTTTGCTAAATTTCTAGTTTTTTCTTTTGCAATATTAAAAATTAGGTCAAAAGAACAAAGTAGAGACTGCGAACGAGAATCAAGTAGGGACCGATTACGAGAAGATAGTCGTGACAGGGGAAAGGACTATGATCATAGGAGTAAAGATCGTGATAGGAATTATGATGGCGATCGTGGATACCCTCGGGAACACGGACGAGATAGGGATTATGACCGTTCTCGTAAGTATGATTCAAGAAGTCATCGCAGGTCACGTTCAAGATCTAAGGAGCGCTCAAGGGATTATGATCGTCACAGGTACTTCTAATCCATTGAAGTATTTACACCTGCCGTAGTAATATGTTCATGTTTTTTTAATGTTTGATCATATCTATCAAGATAGTGATATTGCCATTGTTGTAAAAGTTTATTTTGAGGCTCGCCTTGATAGAAGGCTTAAAAAATATTCCAAGGCTATTGCTCGTGTGATAAATTAATGCTTGCATCTCTTTGGTATAAGGCTTACACCTTGATGTGATTGAGGCTATAGCCTCAAGTGACTCCATTTTTAAGTTGATTTCATGGGTTGTCCATAAATCCGATCCGATTTCATTAGAAATTCAAAAAATGTAAAAAGTAATAGCTAAGAAAAATAAAGGAGAATATCAATATCAATAACAAATACTTTTAGGGTTGTTATCTTTACATTCTTCGTTCTTTTTTCACCAATCCCTTTCCTTTCTTTTGCCTCTGGGCAAATATAAATTTTGGCAATCACTAAGTTGCAATTTTGGAAGTAGTATTTTTCCTTCTATTTGACTATTTTTATTTGTATTTTTTCTTCTTTTCAATTAAGTCTACAACCACATCTTTGTCCACATTGCTCTAATATTGTTGATATGTGCTCTTTCTTCCATTGTTGATTTCTCTGACAGCTCTAAATTGACATTTGAACAATAGAGCTGTAACTCATGATTCCCTTTGTTTTATTGTTATTTATTTCCAATTGCATATTGGGTTGATAGTTTCTTTTATTAATATTTTAAGGTTAAAGTTTGAGTCAATTTGTGTGTTCTATTGTTATTTCCATGCTTAATTGCTTATTGGATTAATAGTTGCTTTTATTAATATTTTTAAGATTTTTTAAAGTTAAAGTTTGAGGCTTACGTCTTGGACTGTCTTGTGGCTTAAACCTCACCTCACTTAAAAAAAAACGCCTCAATATTTAAAATAGATTTTTACAACATTGGATATTGCCACATCCAAATGGTTGCTTCCATAGCATCTTTTCACTTTATAACCATTTGCCCAACATTAATGACAATTTATAAATATTTGATTGTTGGGCTAATTTGTCAATTCAATTCACGCCAATTTTCTGTTGTAATAAACTTTTTTTTGTATGGAAACATGATTAACTGTGGACAGTAAACTTAATTGTTCTTTTGTCAGGCGTTATGATCGATACTAGGCAATCCTTCTGCAAAGCATATGATATGGAGATATGGGAATCTTGCTAGGTCAGTGTTGAAATTTATGTAGGGAAAAAAAAGATATTTTATGTTTTTTTTCTTCCCTAAATTTGTTCTTTATGGAGTTGAGTTGTTTTCTCATGTTGAATTGAAATGAGGACTGCTGCTTAGATTTTCTCAACTTCATTTTAAGAGGTATGTTCTACATTATTTCTCAATTCTCGCTACTTGCATATCTACTTACTATTGATGTAATTTTAGTCACTGCAACGATATCTAAATTTGGTTTGGGTTCAAGGCTTGGCGGCTTTTTTCCTGATTATATGTTATGTTAATAATTCTGCATGGAGTGACGAGAAAGAGAAGGGGGTGGGTATTGTATTCAACTGCCTTCCATGGTAAGGAACTTTCTGTATGGTTAATTGGAGCATACCTGTTTCAGCTTTTGAAGGAAAAGGCATAGTTTCACAAATAGCATGTGGAGTTGGCGTAAGTATCTTTTATATTAGCTCCTGAATTCCAAGTCTTTGGCAATCATATAATCAAATCAGTACGTACGATAAAGTTTATCATGTATTTTGCTGTCTGATTGTTATTACTCAATGGTATTTTATTTTCCCCCCGTGTGTCAACTTAATTTTGATTGCAGTCCTGACTTTGTTTTCTTTGATAAATATTTTTACATTGCTAGACGGTAGTAAGCTCATGGTTTTGTGGCCAGTCTAGGAATTGTATTCCTTCTAAAGAATCGAAACCATTGGCCGGTTGTGTTTGAGGTGGGAAAAAGGTTTACCTCCCCTAGCTCATCATCACCAAAGCAAACCTTATGCTCGTTTGTTTTTGATATCCTAAGGGTTCTATAGATTTGGTCACTCAACATTATTCCTGTAATTTCTTGTAACTTTTAGTGTAGGTTTGTTTAATCCAGTAATTTAAAGTTTGAGTGAATCTAATCCAACTTTTAAAGAGATGGTATTTTTTTTTAAAGTCCAACGACTCTAAGGTGAGAGATCTTTTTGTTTTTATTCGGATTGAGATAAGAGTTAGCTTACTGTTTGCGTAGGAAGAATGGGGAGAGAGACCTAGATGGACTTGAAAAATAAAATGGAGATTTTATTTTATCCCTGAAAAATAAATTCTTTTTAAATATTGGACTAGATGGATTTGAATTTTAAATTATTGACTAAATGGACCTAGCATAAAAATTATAGGAAATATAACGTCGTGTCCTAGCATTGCAAAAAGGTTAGTTTTTTGAGTGTATTCTAAAGATGTTTTGTTTAAAATTTCAAATAAGATTTGCGTAGTTGGTAATTGGGAAATCTTCAATCTTGTTTGGAGTCTTTGTTTTAATGACAGTGTTGAAGAGTGTTTAAGGGAGATTGTGGTGGCACCAACAAGTACCTTATCTCGTGCAATTGTAAGGTATATAGACTACTTAAAAAAAAGATGTGTCGCATTTTCTCCTAAGGTTGTATTGGTTATAAGAACAAGTTTTGATATCTAAGAACTACTACTATTTTGGGTGAGGAGACGACCTTGAATGTGTCCCTTCAGTTGCCATGAAACTACTTTCATGGAACCAAAGTGATCCTGTGTACAATTGTCCCTGCGTATATTGGTACATGATGTGGATACGAATTGCATCTGGTTAATGGAACCAAAGTCCTCGGGTGATCATATTTTACACTCGGTAACAAGCTTAGGTTATCATTATGTAGTATTTTATCCATCTGTTAACTTAGGAGGGGATTTTGCATTTTTTATGAAAAATATCATTGTATTTTTAGTTTCTGAAAGACGGCTAACAATGTCTTGACTATAGAACTCTGCAATGTCAAGAAAAATAGTTAACATGTTTTGTCTATGCATCTCCTAACATCAATGAAAAAAAAAATGTTTTGATCATATCTTAATGGAGATATCAGTTTCTGATGGTCAATGACTTATGTTAAGTGATTTTAATGAAATTACAAAATCAGATGAACAAAATGTTAAATGACTTAACATTCAAAAGAGTTAACTCAAGGATTTTGATCGACTCACATGGAGCCATGGATCTAAGTGCATGTGATTTAAGTTTATTGGGAGAAATAAGACTACTGGTTCCAATATCATAAAAAAAGATTAGATAGAGTAATATGCAATCTGATTGGTTAGTGCAATACCCTAATGAATGTATTCTACATAAGCCTTTTATCGTTTTTGACCAGTTGTCCATTATTATCCATCTGAGTAAGAACCTTCCAAGGCCTTTTAGTTTTTTTGATTCTTGGTGCAGAGATATTTCATGCAAACAAGTTATAAGAAATGCCTGGGTTTCTACAAGTGGGGGTAACAATGCTTTAAGATTATGCAAGAGAATAAGGAAAATTGCATCTGATCTAAAATACTAGAATAAACACCAATTCGGCATGTGTAAGGAAAAAATAAAGTGCTTGGAAAATGAATTAGCCTCACAAAAATCAAATCTAAATGAAGCTTAGCAAGTTAGATGTACACAAGTGCAAAATGTTTCAGGGATACCAAATAAGGCAAGAATTCATTTGAAAACAAAAATCTAGAGAGATTTGGATTAAGGAATGTGATAAGAAAATTAAATTCTTTCACTTATCAACCTTGCTCAAAAGAAAAAAATGCCATATAGGCTATGCAAATTGATAATGGTACTTGGCTCCAAGGAAGACAGAATATAAGCGAACATATTATTGCATATTTTCAAAGCTTATTTCAATCACAAAATCATCAAAGCTTTGAATTCATTGATGAGCTATTTCAATCATGTATCTCTAAGAGGGATAATGAAGAGCCGTGTAAAATCCCTGATGAACTTGAGATTAAGAAGGCACTTTGGAGCATCCACAATTTGAAGGCACCTGACCTGATTGAATGAATGAATGCTGGATTTTATAAAATAAAAAAAAGAAAAAAAATACTGTAATATTATTGTAGAAGGATATTCAATCTTCTCAATTGGGTTATTACAAACATATCAGTTTATGTAATGTTACATATAAAATCATTGTCAAAATCCACGTGTGAAGATTGAGAATTCACTTAGCGAAGTTCACTTCACCTTTTTAAGTTACTTTTGTCCCCTCAAGATGGATATCAGAAAACACTGTTTTAACTCCAGAAATTATTCACTCTATAAGAAAAAAGCAAGGTATGAGTGCCACATTGGGTATCAAAATTGACATGAGTAAAGATTATGATAAAATGTAATGGAGACTAATATATTACAACATTCATCGGTTAATTGAAAATTTTTACAGCTTAATCACGCAGTGCATCTCCACAATCTCTTATTATATTCTTTTGAATGGATCCAAATTTAATAATATTGTGCTATCAATAGGATTAAGACAATTTAATCTCATTTTTCCTTATTTATTCACTATTGCAACTGAAGTTCTATCTAGATTGATTGTCAAGCCAATAACCTCTTACATGGCATCAAGATAACAAGACAAACTTCACCAATTAACCATTTATTTTATGTTAATGATGTGTTGATATTCTATAATGCCTCTAAATCTAAACAAGTTTGGAATTTTCTTTTTAAAAAATGCAAATGAAGGTATACGAAACATAATTACTCATGTCTTAAGGATTAGAAAAAATTGCCATGATATTTTATTTGGGTAATCTATTGTTCATTCAAAGAAATATAACAAGAGATTTCAAAATTGTATAAAATAAAAGGATGAAATATAAAATTCTTTTCAAATGCAAGGCAACACCTATAAGGTTTGTAATTTAGTCCATTGGTATTTATATCATGAGATATTTAAGGTCCTTAAGATTGTGTGCAAAAAAGCAGACTCCTTAATTTGCAAGTTTTGGTGGAACTCAAAATCTAACTCTGATTGTTACTATGCATTCAAGAAATAAAAACATATCTATAAATCTTAAGAAATGAGGGGTTTGGGATTTCATTCATTTTATTTGCTTAATCAATATATGTTGACAAAATTTAAATGAAATATGATTTATAATTCAAACAAATTATGGGTGAAAACTCTTAAGTAGAAAAATTATCACAATCAAGATTTCATGAATGTTAAGGTCAAGCTTTCAGATACATTTATTTAAAAAAGAACTTATGAAACAAGAGACACTTAAGAAGAAAAATATGTTTTGAAATAGGTAATAGTTCATCAATTTTGACAACTAAATACCTTTGGATACTAGGTGCAACCAATTTTCTTCTTTTAATTAATCAAGGTATGCATGATTTGGTTAATAACATCACTATTAAATGGCTCTCTAATGATACGAGTTGGAATTAGCATTTCTAATAAGCAAACTAAAAAGTCCAAATGACATAATGCGTGATAAGTTATCGTGGACTGCTAACAAATCTAGAACTTTTTCAATAAAATCGACATATATTCTATTGGTAAAAAAAGACTTGGATGTTGGTTCATTACAAATTTGGCAATTGATTTAGGTTTCTAAGTTACTTGAGAAACATAAAATTTTACTTCAAAGAATTGCATCTAACTCCTTACTATGGTTAAAATAGAGAGCAGTACTTAGAATTCAACAATTTGTACAGTTAGATATCATTTTCTTCTTTGAATTATGTTTATATCCACATGATTGAGTAAGAAGAATAAAAACATTTTTTACTTTTTGCTATAATATTGGTTATAGATACAATCCGAAGGATGTAAAATGAACTTATTTTTAAAAATATTCCTTTCAATTTTGAATTCACCATGCATACTTTAAACAAATTATTGAATAATTATAACGTTTTGTTCTCAAAGGAAGATTCAAATATACTTGAAATAGATGGATGTTTATATGGATAGAAAATTACGCTTAGTTGAAGTAAACTACCTCATGAGAGTTTAAAATTTAGTTGCGATGAGTTTATCAAATAATAGAATATCAGTAGTTATGATAACCCGAGATGAATTTGACAATATTTTGAGTATATAATTGTTCATCTTTATAGACTTCTAATGCAAAAGTGGATGAGTTAAAAAAAAAAAACTATTTCATTGATCATTGATCCGACAAAAGAAGCTATACTGATAAGATTCGTTATTATTAAGAGTAAATTATCAATCGACAGTTAACTATATTCTCAATATGCTTAATCAGACGTAATGAAAAGCAAAGTAATTTTTAGATAAAATCATGTTGGTAATTGCAAATTTTCATTGTTTTAACTACTTGGATTCCTAAGAATTGCAATACTTTAACTTATGTATTAGCTAATAGTCCATGTTTATAAAAAAAGATGAATCTTTTTTGAACAATAAAATAAAAATAAGATTAAATAATAAATAACTTAATTATTTTAAATATTATGTTTTTTTTTATTAAAAGTACATTTGTTATTTTATTTTACTTCTGTTGATAGACAACAGGAAATGTAAGCCCTTCTTCAAAAGCAAGTTTGAAGAGTTTTCAGGGGGCGGGGGAATTGACACATTTCTTTTCTGGAAAAATTATAGTATTTGTCCCAAAAAAAAAAAAAATTTTTGAAAGAACGATTAAAATTATTTTTTTTATATATTTCTCACTTTTTATAAGTGTTGATTCATGCATTGTCTCTGTAAATCATTTAAATTAAACACTTGCTAGAACTTAAAATAGGACATCTACCTCAAATATAACGTTATAAATAGTTGAAAAATTAACTTTTCAAAAAATTTAAATAATAAAAGAAACTTAGGATAGAGCTCTGATATCATGTTTTTTCAAATTTCAAGACATGAGCATGGATTTCAGAGCTACTTTGATCTTGGTATGATTGAGAAAAAAATATTCTATTCACTGGACAAAATAGTAAATAAAAGGGGTAGTGGATATTGAATGGCACACACAAAAATGACGATAAAGAAAGCATAATAATGGTGATTAGTTCATCAGAAAATGAAATTAAACTCGAGAAAAAAAGAGAGTATTAACTCTTTGAACAAAGTGATAGCAAAATTATGTAACATAGAAGACTACAAAGCTAAAGTTGCCTACCCGCAGCATCAGCAACAAAGGGCAAGTGAGGTGTTCGACCCAGAATTGAAGAGACCAAACTATAAACGAAGCACATAACACTGAACAAAAACAGAGCACTATGTCCCCAAACCATTATCCGAAACCCTAACCCGCTCTGACCTGGACTAAAGATCCGTTGTATCAGCAACGGCACTACCAACAGCACATCTAAAGTTACGGCCTGCATCGAATTAAACCTTACATAGTGGCTGAAGATAGGGTTTCTCACCACGCCTAGGTAGAGAGCGAAAAAGGCAACGAAGCTCGAATATGGAATAGACCTGTAAAGACCGAGCAGAGGAAAGATTGGTTCGAATACAAGGCCCAGATTGGGGAACCGCATGAAGAGGTAGCGACCATATTGGAGGGAATTGAAGAATGGGAGAGTGTAAGCGACGGCTGAGATTAAGCGATCGGGAGCTGGGGTTGGAGAGGAGTTGTATGACATGCGGGTGATAAATGGTTTGGGTTTGGTTAGGGTTATGAGGTGTGGAAGTTTGGGGGTGATTCTGAGTGGGTGAGGTAAGGATGAGGGTAAGCGATTAATGGGATTAGAAAAGTAGGGTTTCGTTAGGGTTTTCTGGGTGGGTGAGAGGTGGAGGAATGAAATGGACGCCATTTTCTTGAAGAGAAAAGAGATCAGTATTTTGGAGCAGAATCTGAGCGGAGTATCCAGTTTCTAACTTTCTAGTTTCTAAGAGATAGTCTCTGGAATTTAGCGCAAAAATCCTATTTTTGAGAGTATTATTTTTTATTATCGGTCATTATCGGAATCTTGAGACAAAGTGGTTATTGATTTATTTTATAAATTAGATTCTAATATTATTATTATATTTGAAAAAATTAAAATTTTATTATTGATATATAAATTTTCAATAATTAATATACATGCCTACTTAGAATGTGAGTATGATGAATTTGATTATTTTTTATCTATATTTTTATCAAAATTTCTTTACAAAAACATAGTTTATATAATTAAGAAGAAATTTTAACGTAATTATATTTATTATTATTTAAAAATGTTCAATTTTATTAAAAATATCTTTTAATTGAAAACCATACTCCAAATCAATGTATAATAAATACCCTTAATAAATTGTCAAAATAATTAAAATTTAAAAACAAACTAGAAATAAACATCATGCAAATTAACTATTAAAAAAAATTTATCTCTTCACTCCAAAAGAAAAAAAATGTGAATTTTACTTTCATAATGATTTAAGTTTGATCAATTTTTAAAATTTTAAAACTTACCTTAAAGATTAAATAACTTATTAAAAAGATTCAATTTAATCTTATATTCAAAGGATTCAACAATTTTTGAAAAAAATATGCCCATCTTTACAAAATAATCTAAACTTAAATTTTTTTTATAAAAATTATAAAATTAACACACCTAACGCCTTTAATAACAAAAAATAATACACTCATATTAGCTTGTGTCCCTTCTATTTGAAATCTTTTTAATAAATAAATGTGTTATTTTTATTATTTTAAATTATTGGTTATTTATGTAATTTTTTTTTCTAAACTTTAATGTTAAAAATTCTTTTTTCCCCTTATAATTGGAGTAAACTTTTATTTTAATTGAAGCTTTTAATAATTTTAATGCAGTTTTAAAATTTAAATTATTAGTTAAAATCTTATACAAATCTGTATAATTAAAGCGTATTAAAAAAATTATTGGTTTTAAAGTTTATAAATTTTGATTAGAATTTTTTCTTTACTTGTAAGTGATGCTAATTACAAATAAATTTACAATTTAAAATTTTGGCAGCCAAGCTAATAATCACAATTATTTTATATTAATTTTAAATATATTTAAATAATAATCATAAATTATAAACCAATAATAATTTTTCAATTTTTCAATATTTTAACTATTTTTTTATTTTTAATATTTATGTAAAAATATATTTAATTTTTTAAAAAATAAAATGTTAACTTATTACTTATTCTACTAAATTATTTACAATATTGAAATTAATTTTATTATTTAACTATTTAATACATATTTTTAAATAAAATAAAAAAATATTCAATCTAATTATTTAAAATATTATATTTGATATTGACACAATTCAAATTGTTATTACCACAGTAACAATTTTATTCAATAATAATAACAATAAGGTTAAAATATAATTAATATTAAAAATTTATTACAATAATAACCAAAATAATTATAATAATATTATTATCCATAAAAATTATAATATTACCGAATGTTTCAGTTTCCATTAACACCAATAATTATTTCTATGAACAGGTGATCATCCCGATAGATAGAGATCAAAAAGAGACATTTGCATAACAGTAATCCGCCCAAGAAAAGGTAGAGGCAAATTGTTAGTTTGTAAACTTCAAAATGAAGGTTTTGATGCTTCCTGTGAAGATCTCATGTTATTATATCCATGAATGGTAGTTCTTCTATTTGTTATGAGCCCTTTGCAATTTATTTGTGGATTCTTTTTAACCTTTAATTCTTTTCTAATGTAAACTTCCAACCTCTAGCCCCTCCCTTCGTTTCCCAAGCCATAGTAGGTTGTCAACTTCCGGATTGAACCAGACAGATAGATTGAAAACAAAAAAACATTGCATGAAGGTCAAAGGCAAACAACAGAGATGCAAAATTTCTAGCAGCCAAAACTAAATAAACAGGATATAATCATCAAAGATAATAATAATAAAATCCTATCATACTCATATGCCAATATGTATGTACAATACAGCAAGCAAGCAATCACACATATGATCCCTACTTAGATTCAACCATATTCTCCTCAGGCAATCGTCACAATCTTGAATGATATCTTTGTTTCCCTCATCTACGAGAAAGCTCTAAGTTTATTTCTTTGATCAACTTCATACTCCATCTTTCCAGCAGCTTTCTGAGATTTAAGAACACGAAATTTTCAGAATCACATAATGACATGATTCCAGACCAAAAATATACAGACATGATATGGAATTTATTCGATACTGGGCTACTATCAACTATAATTAATCAAACTACTACATCCTAAACTGCAGATTTCAAAAAGCAACCAAGAAAACATAACCAAATCTAACACCATAATGTTTGGATTTAAGAAAGTAAGTATTCACCAAAAGCGCCAGCTGCCCTTAGTTCTTGGCAGGTAAAACAATTTGTCTGTTTCCACAATTTAATCCATCTACTGTTCACAAGCAATGAAGATTAGATAGATCATGCAAATCTTGCTTGTTCTTTGATTTAATTCTTCCAATCCAGTAACCAAGAACCGACTACAAACTTGGCCCCATCCCTCCCCCATGCCACTTGTGTGAATCAAACAAAAAAGGTGAACCAAAACTAGTAAAACGTAAAATGGGATATCAACCAGACAAGCATCATGAATTGATATAAAAAAACATCATATTTATGACAGCATACACATAGATGCAGTCAATCCTACAACTTGTACATGCTTACCATATAGAATTACAATTATGTCTGTTTCCACAATTTAATCCAGCAATTTTTCACAAACAGGGAAGATTAACTAGACCATGCAGATAACCCGTAAGCTACCTCAGTGGAATGTAGCCCCTTTTGCAAATGCAAGGACTGTAGTTGGAACCTTGGTGGTGCAATTGTGTGTTTTTACAACCATCTCCCGCTTGACTAATGATCGGGAAAAAAAAAAGACTATTCAGATGTTTCTTTGTCCTTGGATTTAATTACTTCAAACCAGAAACAAAGATCCTACTACACCCTCACCTGTACCCCAACCTTGCTTTTTGGAACTATCTAGTATGAAGCAAACTCAAAAAATGAACCCAAACTAGTAAAACGTAAAATAGGATATCAACCAAACAGGCTTCACAAGTTGTACATCAAAAGCAACCTATACACGAGGAAATGACAAAATACACATTTACATATAGATGCAGCCAGTCTTACAACTTCTACAATAAAACTATTTCATCGCTTCTACAAACCCAAATACGAAAATATATAAAACCAATTAATCAAATATGAGTTGTAATTGAACAAAAATCCATAACTTACTGTTGTTCCATGAGTTCTAATACAAATTTTGCAACTATATAATAACATAATTCAGACAAAATTGTCGATAAATGAAAAATAAAATAACCCGGAACAAAACATATAAAGAAAAACTCTTAAATTGATATAACAAAGGTTTAAATTTTGGCACAAAACACAAAATTAAACAGAGCACAATTCGAACAGAAAAGAAACGGAATACTACCTGAGGCTGAGACCCAGATTGGAACTCATCTCCTGGATCATTGCGATGACCACTACCAGTGAAGCTGGGATCAGAAGGGTATACAGCTGTGCAATCAGGAGAAGATTCAAATAGAGAAAGAGAGAATTGCTTGTTTACAACACCCACATCAAAATAAATGAGTCCAGAGCTGGGAACATCAACGCGAATATCTTCGACATCGAACCAGAGAAAGAGCTCCTGTGCCGAAACGCCAGATAGCTTGCCAATCCGGCCAAAACTCAAAGTTCCAGAGACGTTGAAATCGTAGTGGAATTGGTTCTCGAACTTGGCGTTGCAGGGCTGCTTCAAGAAGACCTCGAAACGCCCAGATGAGGGATCATGAGAGAACTCGGTTATGCCTTTCGGGAAAAGGCCTACGGGGAGGCCATGATGGCGGAGATAGTCGTAGATGGATGAAGGCTTGGTGGCTTCGATGGTGATTGTGGTTGTGAGAAGAAAGATGATATTCAGGGTTAGCAAGTTGGAAATTTTAATGGGAAGTTTCGGAAAGTGGAAAAAAGTGAGGAATTTTGGAGGAAGAAACGAAAGATACATTTTTTGAGAAGACGAGGAGTGATCGAAGGAGTTCGATATCCGATTGATTCAAGGTTTGGGGAATTTTGTCTATAAGGATTCTTTAAGCTATCCAAGTTTAAGGGGAAAATACCCACTAATCCATTACACTTTAATCCATTGTGATTTAGATGGTACTTCAAATGTTTACTGGCCTTTAAATTTAGAACACCATGTAAGCCCATCTTTCATATTTCTATTAACTTTTAACTATTCTTATAGTCCATTTAAATGTAAAACCATTAAAATAAATTGTACTTATATACAACACCGTAAGTTAATTTCTTTAACATATTTCTTCAATTATTTTTAGTTGAAAACAGATTAGGGATATTGCAAGGAAAATGAATGACTCCATGTCTTCTTCTGTTGAGGGAGACAACGCATGTGAAGGTTTTTTACACTTTTTTTATTATTTTTTATTTCTTTGGCTTTTATTGAGGGCATCTATATTTTTTATTTTTTATTTTATTTTAATTAATAAACACTATTGAGTGACTAAAATGTATTTTAAAATAATTTCATAATTTCTTCCTATATATGTTGTCATTAGTTATTTTAATAGAAAATTAACTAAAAAATTAATGGATGAACAATTGGTGTATTATATTAAAAGTTATAAATTTTAAATATAATCCTTCAGCCTATTATCACTATCTCCCTTCTCACACCAATGCCCCAAACCAATGCAGGACAGTTGGTGTATTATATTAAAAGTAATAAATTTTAAATATAATCCTTCAGCCTATTATCCCAACTCTCTTCTTCTTCTTCTTCTTCTTCTTCTTCTTCTTCTTCTTCTTCTTCTTCTTCTTCTTCGAGGAAGCCAAAGAAAATAGGAGGAAGAATGGAACATAGGGTAGGGTAATTAGAGAAGACCATGCAAGTGCTCATCCGCTTCCTTCTCCTCCTTCTACATCCAAGCCGAATCTTCTCAATATGAAACTTCTTTTTTTTTTTCCATCTTGTTGCTATTGAAAATTCCATCCTCATATCCCTAGGTAACTCCACCATGAATAACAATACTACAGTATTGTCAAAAGTCCTTTTTTTCCTTTGCTAAGACACTCAGTTCATACTTTTATAGAACAGAAGATGAATAGCTATATATCTAATCAATGAAATCAAAATAACCAATATGGGTTTTTGAGTTAAGTATTGTATGATTATATATGAAGAAAAGTATAGTAGAATCTTGAGCATTAATGAAAATGGAAGTTTTTGTATATGAAAATGAGCAGATATAAAAATGTGATATATGAGGAACTTGTATATGCTAAGCAAGGAAAATGGAGAAAAGATTCCAAGTATATGCATTTCTGAACCTTATATTTTAAACGCGACCTCCTATTTCAAGATTTAGTTTCTTGGTTTGGTAATTTAATTTTGCAAGTTTTTTTATTAACACATAAAGCCATATATGCAGTCTTAAAAATATCATAATTTGCATGTACATAATACTGATGGCATTTGGTATATTTTAGTCGATTTTGGTCTATTTTAATATATTTTGATCATTTTTGGTCTATTTTAGTCTTTTATTATATTTCATGATTAGGCCTACCAGGTGAAACTTTTGGTTGGAAAAATGAGAAAGTTTCATCTTTTGCTAATAATATTTATTGTCCTTGCTTTCATCTTAATTATTTGGCTGTACTTACATAATCATTTTTTTAAATCAAATGATAAGATACTTGCATGGAATTACTAATCCAAGCAAATATGGTTCCAGATAATAAGGTCTTATCTTGGAGGATTGTGACCACTTTGTACACAATTGTTGCAAGACTAGAGAAATCTCTAAAAGGAGCGCGTACTGTACAGTATCAAGTGAAATATAATTATATACATTAATTTAATATGTTGTATTTTGGTGTATTTTGAGCTATAAATTTACATGGTTTATATTTTTGTTGACTTCTGAAGTATTAATAAAATATGTATCTTATTATTTACAAGAACCACTTGAAAGTATGCATTAAAGACAGAGAGATTCAGAGATGTTGATTATACATATATTTCTATTTTTATTATAATTTTTAAAGATATTATTTTAAGTAATTTTTTTAAAAATAACAAAATTAAGACCATAAAACAAAAAGAATGTTGCTATTTTGTGGTTTTGATGGAGTTACTTGAAGTATTTTTTTTTTTTTAGTTTTTTTTTTCACCTCCGGATGAGATACAGAAAACATTTATTTTTATTTATAAGATACATAAAATATTTATTTTTGGGAAACTCTGGAATGTAATCACATCCATGTAATTACATCTCAGCTATAATTATTAGATTTAATATTTTTCAAATACATACTATGAAAGGAATTTATTTTATTTTTATTGAATGAACGGAAATGTTAAATACAAGAAAGCTTGCATGTATTTGCATCACACTAATCACAATATCCTACTTTTGCACTTCTAGATTTTTCAAATGGGCAATATTGAAATAGAAGGAAAGAAGTACAAACACTTTAGAAATGGGCATCTTCCTCTTGTAGATTTAAAAAAAAAAAAATTTGAAATGTGGGTTTCAGATTACTACATACAATGTTGGGGCAAGACAAACGGTATATATACAAGTTAACCCAAATATCATCCAAACCGGTCGTTTAATAAACTACTCCTAAAGTCCTAAAATGCTCTAGTTGCATTAGCTAGCTAACCTGAGGCATTTATCTCAAAAATATGGATCAACTAGTCTAGTATGCATCTTCCAATCAAATCCCGTAAGAGGTTTTTCCCCAGGTTGTTCAGGAAGTTCAGACTCTAGAGGTGACGAAGGATTAATAAATCAATATTAAATCCAAGGCATAAAATCAAACACAACATTACTTGAGACATTCAAACTCATCCAAAGAGTGAAGACGAGAAACAGAGACTCTGAGAGTGTAAGTACCTAATTCTAATAATTACAATAGTTACTAAGAATAACCTCTGAACAAGAAGTTCATAATGTCAACATACATACATACATACAGCAGAAACTCTACCCTGAAGGTGAATTTTGCATTGAACCAGAATCAACTATACCTCACTGTAAATGTGACTCGGAGTGATAGTAGACCTTAAGTTGGAACTTCTCTACTGCGTTGTCACGCTCTTTGCAAGATTTCGAGGCTGATCAACATTGAAACCTCTCAAAACAGTGAGATGGTATGCTAGCAGCTGAAGCATAGAGAGAAAAATAATAATGATTAAATGATAGTTAAATCTAGAAATTTTTAACTATTCAAGAACTTTTCAGAAGTAGGTTAAAAAACAGAGAATAAATAACAAACTATAATTTTATTTATTACCCAAACTTTCATTTTTAATTCAATTTACAATAATTTTTTATATTCAATTTGGTTCTCAAACATCCCAATTGATTAAATTTACTAATTTAAATTTTTTTTATTGAATTTGATAATCAAATTTCATGATTTGATTCAATTTACTATCTTAACTACAAGACAAATATGTTACTTTTTTTAACTTTTGTTTGCCAAAGTAGTAAATTGAATCAAATAGAAAAGTTTGACTAACAAATTAAATTGAAAAAGTTTTGAATAACAAATTGAATAAAAAATGAAAGTAAAAGCAGTAAACATGATCTTTACACGAGACTATAATGTGACCAGAGTAAAAGATCAATTGTGTCTTTTTCCTATAATTTAGTTAATTTGGCCCTCAATTTAGTACAAGAACTCTAAATTAATAATGCTATTTACAAAAGTTAAACATCAAATTGTTTCATCACAAGCAATAATAGACCATGTATGTCAATTTAGAGATCTTGGACCAAAGCAGCTTCAGGACCAAAATAAACTTTTACTCAAAAAAGATCCACGTACAAGACCAGAAAAAAAAAGAAAATGACGCTAACTCTAATGATATGATAAACTAGAATAAATTGCAGCAACAGTACCTGTAGTGGAACAATATTTATTACAGGTTGAAGACAATCTTCAACCTGCGGAACTTCAATCACTCTACAAGATCCTCCAGGACAGACAAATGCAGCATCTCCCTTTGAACACATCACTATCAGTCGACCTTTACGAGCATGAAGTTGTTGAATAACAGACTGTTGCTTGCTGTCAGTGATCAGAATTTCAGTAACACACAAGGTAAAATTCAACATCATGAACATCAATTATAAGAAAACCAACCTGAAACAAGCATCACGTGTAGCAATGACAAAAATTGGGAGATTTTCATCGACCAAAGCCAAAGGACCATGTTTCATTTCACCGGCAAGTATGCCTTCACTATGCATGAGTGACACTTCCTTTACTTTCAAAGCACCCTCTAGAGCTGATGCATAGTTATATCCTCTCCCAAATACAAGCAGCGACTGCTCGGAAACTAATAGTTTTGCAAGATCCCTCATTTCCTGGTCAAGCTTCAAAACTTCTCTGACTTTGTCTGATAAAAAAAGTATATTAAACAAAAGAGAGATTCTTGTTTCAATACTTAATGCAATATGCTTCTTCAAAACAAATATTCCAGAAAAGAGTCGAGGGAAGAAAACAAATCAAGCAACTTACTAGGCAAGTCAAAAAGACCATCAATTATAGCCTCTCTTCTTGCTTGATTGGAAATTGTGTCCCCGCCTATTGCTAGTGCCAACATGGCCATCACAACTATTTGGCTTGTATAGGCCTATAGATTCAAGATAGTGTGTATTTAAAAATGTACATATACAAATTATAAGAAAATCCAAATAACACAGTCAGAACAATTATTTATTTACCTTGGTACTTGCCACACCAATCTCACAACCAGCATTTATATGAACACCACAATGAGTATGTCTAGCTATTGCACTACCAACAGTATTTGTTATGCCAACACATAATGCACCATTTTCTAAAGCATACTCCAAAGCATGCAGAGTATCTGCTGTTTCACCAGATTGACTCACAAAGACAGCAGTATCTTCTCTGTATATTGGTCCTTGTCGATCTAGCAGATCACTAGCAACTTCCATAGTAACAGGGATACCTATGTTTTCAATTTCACATAAAATGAAGAATATACAGAGTCAGCAAAACTGAGTTATATAAGAGAAACCTTTATACATACCATTCAAAAGAACACTCACCAGAAAGTTCTTCCAAGATGGGTCTAGAAGCTAAAGCAGCATTATAACTTGTACCACAACCAATGAAAACAATTCTTCTGCTTCTCCTAATTGTTTTAAGATGATCCTTCAATCCACCCAAAAGAACAGTCTTGGCTTTGCATGATCCTCCGCGTAAGAGTCTCCCTCTCATTGTGGTGGTTAGAGATTCTGGTTGTTCATGAATTTCTTTCTGCATATAGTGTTCGTACTTCCCTTTATTTATTTGCTCAACCTCCATTTCAAGAACAGACAAAGCTCGCTGAATGGATGCAACTTTTGAAAGGCCATGTTTCCCCTTATCAAACTTTAGTATTGACACACTCCCATCCTGAAACAATGCACCTTGCTTGTGAATAAATCACAATTTCACAATCTTAAATCTCAAGCTATCTAGGCAACCAAGTAAGATTACTGAAAAAGCTATTAGCACTAAGTTGTAAGTAGCATGCAATTAAATTTGAAAAAACCAGCTCCATAAGCTCCAAAGCTCAAATATCAATAACAAATTAAATACCTTGTAATGCAATGCAATGAAGACCTACTAATGATGTTGAAGAAGATAAAAGTAAAATGAAAACTGGAACATGGCAATAGAAACTATCTTGAGCATAGTTGCTTGGATAATAAGCCTTAAAAGAGAGAGTTCCAATAAAAGATAAAGCATTCACTTACAAGAAGGAAAACACTAAAGAAATCTCTAAGTTTCTATAGCAAAGAAGTTTGTCTATTAAAGCCAAGAGAGTTTGTGTGATGTCACAAAAATGAATGTAGGTTAGAAAACAAAAGTGCAACATGCCAAGCAGATGCTTATGAGAAACCAACTCCTTTATTTTCACACAAAATCAACCAAAAAAATAAACTCAATATACTTTCTTCTCATCATCAAAGTATTCAAATGTTCCCACAAATTGGAATGATGAAAAATAAACAATGCATAGTAGCATTGGAATACCTTCAGATGTACTACTTCGCCATCCTCAATCACCAAAACCTTTTTTGTATGCTCAACTACAGCATTTGCATCACTAGATAAAAAGAGTTCTCTTGGTTGTCCATTTTTTGGAAGGAAGCTATCATCATGAAATGCAGATCCATTGCTCATATCTTCTGTAAGTTCCTAATGTACAGCAGAAGGGTAAATGAAAAATATGAAAACAATACTCAGGAGATGGATGAGAGGTCAAATACATACAAAGATAGAGAGAGATGTATCTTTTGAACCATTATACAAATATTTTTGTACTCAACTTACTTTTACACCAAGGAGTAATGGACTACCACGTTTGCATGCAATCAACTCATTTGGGTAATGCCGACTTTTAAAAATAAGAGCATAAGCTCCTTCAAGATGCCTCATAACCTCGAGCACAACTTGGCTAAATGTAACACACTGTTCACCTGTGATACAAACAATATGGCACTCTAAGCTAACATCATTATACTTAATTTTTCATGTTAGTAGTAAAAACATTAAAAAAAGAGAGATACATAACAAGCTTTAATTAGACACGCGTAAGTTGGAAGTGCATTAAAATCCAACAAGGAGGCTTAATATGGACTACATAATACAATTTAAGAATCCAAAATAAAAATGCTAGCTCCAGATTGCAAATGTGCAAGTTATGCAATTAACACAGAAAGCTTTCATCCCATCACTTACTAAGAGCATAATACTTTACCAATATATAAAAGTTACCTTCTTCATTTGCTTTGTCAAAAACATATTTGGCAAGTTTTGGAATTACTTCAGTGTCTGTCTCGGATTCAAAAGCATGTCCATGTCGAACTAGTGTTTCCTTTAAAACCTGAAATTATGAACAAGTAAATAATCATTGCATATTGGTTTCACATTAATCAAAAACATATGCATTCACAACTTCAAATCTTCAAAAGGAAGAAGTCAGATCTAGTATTCTGGTACAACCTATGTTATATGGAATCAGGACAAAGAGTCTGACATGGGTGGGTGTCTAGAGGACGGATGCGCTGATTTATTAAATTTTAGGACACGGAGACACGAATAATAAGTGTCTAATTTCTGCACACTGGTACAGGGACATAACAGATTATAAGTTATTACATATATTATGTCTATTATATCACATATACATACTTAAAATAGTAATTATTTCATATTTTTTTTATTAATTTTTAATAATTTTTATTCACTGTTATCTTGCTTCTTTCATTAAGTGTAATTTATTTTTTAAAATTTATAAAAATATATTAGTTTCTGAATAAAACAGAAGTTTATAGTCTATAGAAACAAGGCCCAACAAACCAAAAAAAAAAAAGTCCTAATATTTTAAAAGCTCGTACACTTCATTTTCTACAACAAACCAACAAAAATCCCTATTTTTAAAAGTCCATATTCACTTCATTCCAATAACAAGCCAATAGGTCCAAATTTTGAGAAGCCCAAGAAAAAATTGTTGCCCTAGTTTTCTTTTATCCAGCTATGCAGCCATCAATTTCTTTTTCTTCATCTTCTTCAACAGCACTTTGTATCCTCTTTCTCTTTCTTCTCTTCTCTTTTCACGCGTCCGGTTAAATATTGTCAAATTTGACGCGTATTCTGTACCGGTGTTGGTGCCGTGTCATGTCGACACTGGTGTGGTAGGGGGAACTGTCGAGTTCGAGTAACATAGAGTACTACTATAAGAATAATTTGGTTGAAGCAGTGTCCTACAACTAGATTGAGTCTTGGTAGGAAGCGTTTTTCGTTATATGCATATCTAAAATATAAGAGCCCATGACACTTTTTACTTAAGTGAAAAATTAATACTTCCAATCTTTAATGTAGCCAATAAATGGTATCTAGAACTAATACAAGTGGTTTAAGTTTGAAACTTCATCATAATAAATAAAGGCAGACCTAATTATCATGAAAAAATAAGTAACATTCCAAACCCTCACAAATCACATAGTGACAATCATAGACTGCAAAACAAATCTTCCCTTAGGACTTAAATGATGGAATAACACTAACCAAATCAGCTGTCATATCCTCCAATACGTAAAATTAAAAATTCATTGACAAACCTGATAGTTAGTGATAACTCCATTATGAACAACTAAAAATTCATTCCCAGGACCAGATGTCTGAGGATGGCTATTCCTTGGAGCTGGTTCACCATGAGTGGCCCAGCGGGTGTGTGCTATGCCAGCATGGACAGAAAAGGATTTCTCCAAGTTAATTTCTGCATCTGCGACCTCTGGAAAAACCAATATCTTTGTTAGCTCAGTTGGTGGTATCAAGATGTGATCAATGCAGCATATATATATATATATAGCATACTTCTACATTTGAGTTAAAAGAGAAAACTCGCAAAATATTCTTTTTTTCAAGCTTCAAAGTCTCCATGCCCAAAGGGATTAGGATCCAAATAGTCTTGTAACTCTTTGATAAAGACACTTTAGTCCTTGTTCTTTTAAAGGAGGTAAGTTTAATCTGTAATTTTTAAAAAGAGTCATTCTAGTCCAAAATATAAAAAAATTGTATCTTTTCACAATAAAATTGAATTTTTATTACAAATAACATTTTATTTATAATACTATTAAAAATGACATTAAAACAAAAAAATATACATTTTTCTTCCTTTGTTCACAAATAAAAATGATTTTTCTTATTTAAATATCTCTCAATCTCTCTGTTTTTCTTCATTAAAAATACTATTTTTTTCTTTCTTATAATTTGTAAATTTAAACAAATTTAAAGATAAAAATAAAATTTATAATGTTAATATAAATACATTTAAAATACATAAATAGAATAAGATGAGAGATAAAAAGAGGAGACAGAGATAATAAGATAATAAGCCGAAAGAGATTAAAAGAAGAGAAAATACATAAATTGAAATACTAAAGTATCATTATTTAGAGACTATTTAAAACCTAGTCCCTACTGCAAAGACAGACTATATAGCATACAAAGAAACGTTAGATTGTTCCTGTCCTAAAATACTGCAAGCATATTCTCAAATTATTAAAAAGAAAGTTAATTTATTTCAAAAAGAATTATTAAAAAAAAGTATCTTTCTTTTGTTTTGGTTGCTATACTTGACCATGCATGTAATGGGACGAGCATAACCAAACACCAATCCATCCAAAACCGTAAAGCAAGTGATGAACACTCCCATCCTGACCCGGGCCAACTACAGACCCTATTTCAATTTTGGGTAAGGATGAAAAGTAAATATGAAAACAATTCGATTTCGCTATCACCAGTGATCGGATTTTCCCACCGTGTCACCCAGAAACCAAACAGAATGCACGATCTCTCCTGACCCCAAAAATTATAAACAAAAATAAAAAGAAAAAAATATAATACCCTGATAGACTGATTTGACGAGGGATTCGATGTTGCCCTCCTGGCGAAAGACGAGAGGAGAAAGCAGAGAAGGAGAGTTTGAAGACAATTGGGGTATGTTTGGATCGGAGGAAACGGAAACGGATTTGTAAAAGGAATCATCAATGGAAATCCCAGCGGAATCGTAGCCTCTGTATTCTAACCGCCTGAGTCCATTGAAAAGAACTTGAAGAATGTAACTCCTCTCTCTGTTAACGTTGTAATTCAGGTACGCGAATATCCCACACATTTCTTCTCCCTTTCTTCTTTTCTGACTCTCTCTTTCTCTTCTCTTTGGGCTAAAGTTCAACGGAAGGAGGGAATTCAACTGAAATAGCCAAACAGGGAACGAGCTACAATAAATTGACCTTTGACAATTGATTTCGGTTTTTTTTTTCCTCTTATTTCCCTTTTTCTTTTTTAGTGTTTCGATCTTTGTTTGAATCTGAAATCTTGATTTATTTTGGAGAGAGAATATGAAAATGAGTGTTTTCCATTTTTTTTCATGTCAGAATAGGTAAAATAGACCGATAAAATTATTAGATATAAATTTTGTTAATGTAAGGATAATATTTTTATTTTTAAAATATTAAATTATTAATTATTTTTTACATTTGTGTTTTTTATTTTTAAAATAACAATTTTTTTATTGAAAAATAGATAAATACTGTTGTTATGTAAATGATTATTTTAATTTTAATGGAAAAAATTATTAACTAATGACTTTTGTCAATATTAATTTTAATAATAAACGATTAATAATATTTAATGTTTGATGATACCTTCCAAACTTTTTTTTGTGGGGAAAAACAAGGTTTGTTCTGTCACTTATGTTTGCATCGCTGATGTGTAATGTTCTAATTGGACAATCTGTATTTGCTACGGTGGTGTCATTATCATTTTTTATTTGACTAAGCATGTGATGTGCTGAGTCGCCAAAATTTTATTAGGAGGAAAATTCCATTTTTCCACTCTTGGGCACTCAGGTGTAAAACGATACTAATTATTATAAACTAACTCCATAGTTTGATTTATAAACCGTTCGTTATAATTTAGTTCGATTTTTTAGACATTCTTGATAAAAAATAATATGAAAATTTTAATATATTTATCAAAATTTCGAAAAGTAAAAAGAAATCGATCATCGGTAAAATGTGTGTATAGAATAAGAAAAAATATTTTGCACTTTTTTTTAACAAAATATTTAGGATATATATTAATTAAATCATTTTAGTATAAAAATATTATTTATCAACTAAGCTTTTAAAAAATAAAATCAATTTCCAACATTTCTAACAATTATTATTTTGAATCAAAAACCCATCTCCTTGCACAAGCAGAGCACAGTTGAATTTGTTCTTCTGTCAGTATTAAATGCAGAGAAAACATTACATGCATACATATTAGTATAATACATACGATTACAGCTTACAATTACATCAATCAATCACTTTGAAGCGAAGTTCCTTCATTAATGATATTATTTACTTTGACAAGGGAACAAAACACTACTTTCAGCTTGATCTGACACTGTCTATAGCAAGAACTAAATCATCAAATTTTGCCCCTGTAACTTCTTTTACTACTTGGTTGTCCTTCAAAATCTTGAAAGTTGGAACCACTCTAATACCAAGTTCTTTTGCTAATGGCTGCCAACAAAATATTTCAGATCATAAGAAAGAGTAAGACATACAAAGAAGGCAATCAAGATATACATTTTCTGATGTATGGAAAATTTGTATGAGCTCTTTGTAAACGTATACAAGAACATGCTTAAGATTTGATTTTGAAACTTATGTTAAAGATTAACCTTGTTTTCTTGATTGCAATCGAGCTTTAGAAACACAACATCTAGATACTTCTCCGACAATTTTTCAAACTTTGGTGCGATAATCTTGCAAGGGCCACACCTGCACCATGTTAAAGGATTGTTAAGAATAAGGGTAGTTCAATCAAAGACTTGATTATAACAGTCTTTATTTGAGAGCATAAAAAAGCAAATAAAGACTGTGAAGTCCAAATCCATGCAAAAATGCATCACACTGAGGACATCTACACTTAAAGTTTGCCAATCCTGCCAAAGCTGAAATAGAAATTGTTCATATACAATGTTCGAAATGCACATGTGCCGGGTGTATGCCTTAACCATTAGAACTAGTGAATTTAACTTTTTGGAAATTGCTAGATTGGTCACTGAATTTGAGACAAATCATTGTTCAAATTTACATAACAAGGCTTGTCCTTAAAAATCAGTTATGGAGCAAAAACCATATAATATAGAAAAGGATCTATTATCATACTCCTTAAAACTTTCCATGTTGTAGTATATGGTTCTTCCTTGTATGTGAATGAACTCAGGATTTATTGGTATAGGATCTCCACCATTTCAATTGGCCGTGGTAAAAATATCCAAAATACTGAGTGATCAGGTTTGTGTTCTATCCATGCTACATGGTATGACTTGTACCATTTAAATAAGCTCTTGGAATTACAATATTTTCATCATATACCATATCTAAGCAGCCACGGTAAAGCATACAAACTGCTAAGAAAGAGTGGTCTTAAGCTATTAAAGGAATAGTCATCCTTTAATAGTCAAAACAAACTTGCATTGGTAATTTGGTGTTCACCGATGCACAACCAGATGAGGCAAACACAGGAACGACATTTCATCCATCTATTCTTCTTCTAATCATGATACCTTGAATTCAAAGTTATCTAGAAGAATTAGAAAACAGAAACATCTAGCTCATTTCTAAAAGCTCAATCAAGCTGAACCTTTCAATCTTAAATGAATAAGATTGCGTTGAACATACCACTTAACATTTAAACAACTGCACTATCAAGGGTTATTGTATTCAAAGGGACAAGATAGGGACTTCAACGGCAAGGAAATAATTTTCACACATGCTATGGGATAATCTAAAACTCATTCAAATATTTCTTAACTTTTCAGCGTTACAAGACTAAACTTGCAATGCGATAAATCATGATATATAAAAAAAGCACATTGTTCCTGATTCATATTGCCTAAATTCATGAACTATTGTTAAAATTTACAACCAGTTTTCTTTTCCACTCTAATTGTCTGAGGATTCACTCAATATATATCCCGTATATGCTCCTTCAAAAAGTAAACAATATTCTAGTCTATTCAAAATCAACTCTTGCAACAACAAATGTCAAGCTCAAATGACAATCCAACTACTTAAACTCATCTAGTCTAGTGGTTTTCCACACCCCTTTACACCTAAATTTTCCCAGTACAATCAAAAAATGAAACAAATTATTAACGATTTCCGTCACAAATTCTCAATCTTCAGATTTGGCCCAACCTAAAACTCAGCTTAATATTGAATAAGATCACATGAAATTTCCAGCCACTAAATCCCAAAAAAAAGTAATAAATGAACTATAACTCCATTTCTCAAAAAAGTTGCCCAAACTTGAGCTCGTCAGATTTAGATCTCCGTTCACTACTCAAAAAACTAGAAATCATAACTTTCCGAGAAACTAAACACAAACAGGACACACACAAAAACGTATATGCATTTATACATGAATGTAATTATGTAGGAGTTATACCATTGAGTGTACATGTCGAGAACGACGGTCTTCTCGCCGGCGGCTTTGACTATGGGCCAAAAGGTGTCCTTATTAACCTGGGTTACTTGGCCCACATTAGCCCCAGAAATTTCCAAGCTCGACCTGACTCTGAAGGTCCAATCCCTCTTTTTACTGCCGATGATACTGTTCAACTTCACCGCCACATTCTCCTTCGAACAAAAGGAGTAAGAATTGCAAGAGGATGTGGTAGAAGAGAGATTGTTCTGGGACTTCCCTGTGTAAGGTACGGACGACGGTGAGCGAATGGACTGAGAAGAGAGAGTGACACTAACGGACTGGAGTGCCATTTTCCGATTGGGAGAGCTAGGAACTAGGAGGATTATTAATTAAATAAGGAAGAAGAAGATGATGTAGCATAAATATACCGGCGTTAATAATTACCGACAATTTTTAATAATTTTTTTAAGACAATACTATATATTTTATTATTAAAATTATATTTATCTTTATAATTATATATATATTTAATTTTAATTAATTACAACTTTAAGATTGTGACCATATTTTATTTATTATTTTTATTTTTATAAAAAAATTATTAAATTTATATGTATAATTTTAATTTTAATTATTTATCTTTAAAAATTTATTCTTGACCACGAACTAGAGTGAGATGTTATGCAAGTCATTGTCATTTAAAGATAATAATAATAATGATAATAATAAGATGTATTACAAAAAACCTAAAAAATGAAATTAACAATTTCCGTATATTACTTTATTCTTAATACAAGAATACTCTTATATGCATTATAAACCAATGAAAATAAGTCATTTGTCATAAGAGAAAAACAATATTCTAATACTTTCTCAAGATAGAGAGTAAATATTAATAAATCACATCTTGTCTAACAAACTTTTGAAAATAAAAGGATGAAGAATCTTAGTAAATATATCAGCCAATTGATTCCGAGTAGAAACATGTAAGGTCTTCAAAACTCCTGCCTGAATTTTATCACGAACCAAATGACAATCTATCTCGATGTGTTTTGTTCGCTCATAGAAAACAGAATTCGCTGCAATATGTAAAGCATATTGATTTTCACAATATAGCAAGGCAAGCCTAGAATGATTCACCCCAAACTCTTTCAACAACGACAATAACCAAGTCAGCTCGCAGGCGACATTAGCCATGGACCTGTACTCAACCTCTGCTGAAGACCGAGAGACTGTAGTTTGTTTCTTAGACTTCCAGGAGATCAACGAGTCTCTTAAAAATACACAATAACCTGATATGGAACGTCTACTGTTAGCACAACCAGCCCAATCAACATCAAAGAAAACTTTGAATTGAACTTCAGTTGTTGTAGATAGATCACTTTCATCATAAGCTCTAAGTTCTACTTCAGACTTAGAAGGAAGAAAAAGACCTTGTCTAGGAATCCCTTTCACATATTGCAAAACTCTTTACACAGCTTTGAAGTGAGGAAGTCTTAGTTGAGACAAGAATTAGCTAAGTCTATTAACAGCATATGATAAATCCAACCTAGTGATGGTTAGGTATAATAACTTCCCAATTAACCTCCTATAAAGAGAAGCATCTGGCAATAAATCTCCTTCATCTTGACTTAATTTTAGATTTGGTTCCATAGGTGTAACCATTGGTTTACAACCTAGGTATCCCGTGTCAGCCAAAAGTTGCAATGCATAAGACATTTGTGAAATTGATATGCCCTTCTCTGTTCTGCCCATTTCTAAACCAGAAAGTAACGCAAAGTTCCAAGATCTTTCAATTTGAATCTAGCATTAATCCTACTCTTCAAGTGTTGAACAGCCACATCATCATTGCTGGCTATAATAATGTCATCAACATACACAAGAATAACCATGAAAACTGACCCCTTGCTGCTGATAAACAAAGAATGATCAGTTGTTGACTGACGAAAGCCTTCTTCAATCAAGGCATTAGAAAATTTTGCATACCACTGCCTTGATGCTTGTTTCAAACCATACAAGGACTTGCTGAGTTTGCAAACAACATTGGGAGGTAATTGTTTCTCCCCCTTATGACTATAACCTTGAGGAATAGTCATATATACTTCCTCAGAAAGGTCACCATGCAAAAAAGCATTATTAACATCCAATTGATGTAAAGACCAACCATGAATTGAAGCTAAAGCAAGTAAAAGCTTGACAGTAACAAGCTTTGCTACAGGAGCAAAGGTATCAAAAAAATCAACTCCCTCTTGCTGAGTATATCCCTTGGCAACAAGTCGTGCTTTGTATCTTTCGACAGTCCCATCAGCCTGAAACTTGACTTTATACACCCATTTACAACCAATGGCGTGATGTCCATCAGGTAAAGAGACAATAGACCATGTATTATTGAGTGCTAAGGCGTGTAACTCATCAGCCATAGCTTTATCCCACTCAGGAATACCAGAAGCTTGAGAGAAAAATTGAGGCTCGGGTGTGCTAGAGATGGACATAACAGCCGCCTTAAAATCCCCTTTGAGCTTGTCATAACAGAGAAAATTAGAAATAGGATGCTGAGTAGAACCACAATGATAAGCCTGCAAATAGCTTGGCTTTTTAACACAACGTTGTGGTCTAGGAGAGACTAAATCAGGAGAAGCAGTAGGAACAAAAGGATGCACAATGTCAGAAACATCAGCCAGCTCAGAACAAGGAGAAATATTGTCAAGAACAGGCAAAGGAAGAACATTATTGAGGAATAAGGAACCAATATCAACAGAGGAACTCTTGGCAACCAGAGGAAAAATAGTCTCATGAAACATAACATCACGGGAAGCAAAAATCTTATTACTCTCTAAATCTAGCAGCTTATAGGCTTTCATCCCAAAGGGATAACCAACAAAAATACAAGCTCTAGATCTAGGAGAAAACTTGTCACGTTTACTCAACAAAGTAGAAGCATAGCATAGACAACCAAAAGAACGCAAGTGACCATAAGAAGGAAACTTATTATTCAGCACTTCAAATGGAGTTTTAGAGCTTAGAACAGGAGATAGCAGCATATTCATAAGATGAGCAGCAGTCAAAACAGTATCACACCAATAAGATAAAGGAATACCTGACTGAAATAAAAGAGCACGAGCAATATTAAGCAGATGCTGATGTTTACGCTCAACAACCGAGTTTTGCTGTGGCCTTTCAACACAAGATCGATAATGAACAATCCCTTTAGAGTTATAGAAATGAGTCAGATCCAATTCCTTAGCATTGTTTGAACGAACTCCTTTGATATGCTTCCCATATTGGGTCTGAATCAGCATAAAAAAATCTGGAATAATCTTCTGAGCCTCAACTTTAGTATGTAAAAGGAAAACCCAAGTATATCTTGAAGCATCATCAACAATGGTTAAAAAATATCGAAAACCTTCATTAGATATTACTCGAAATGGACCCCATACATCAACATGAATGAGATCAAAAGCTAAAGCTGAAAGTTTATTATTAGAAATAAACGACAAACGTTTTTGTTTTGCAAGAGGACAAACAGTACAAGGAGGCCTTTTTTCAGCTCTAAAATTAAAAAAGAATCTTATCCTTATGATGAGAAACCAAACAAGAAGGATGTCCTAGACGATAATGCCATAACGTCTTAGTGGACAAAGTTGGAACACTGAGATGGTAGAGATGCCCCACTCTTTTACTCCTCCCAATCTTTATGCCCTGAGTATCCTGAATCACACAGCCATCATCATGAAAAATTAAAGAACATGAGAGGCTCTTTGTGAACTAACAGATAATAAGTTGTATTTGAAAGAAGGAACATAGAGCACTTTAGATAAAACTAAGAAAGGCGATAACCGAATAGAGCCTATCTTAGAAATGAGGGCAGAATGTCCAGTAGGCAGAAGCACACAGGTAGAAGTATAGTTGTTATCAAAAGAATAAAATAAACTCAAATCATGACAAACATGATGAGTAGCACCTGAGTCAATAATCCAAACATTAGCTGATATAAGAGAAGAAATACCAGTAAAGTTTGATACTACAGGCCGTTGTTCTTTAGTATCCTGAAAGATCCCCTGCATCTGAGTACTTAATAGAGATATCAAATGTTGATAATCATTAGTAGTCAAAGCATGCATAGGGGAAGTATTGTTATTAAAATTCTGGTAATTCTCTGGATTAACTTGAGTTTCAGCAACAAAAGAAGTCTAATTAGCTAAGGGCTTTGAAGAACTTGTCAGATTGAAATATCCTGGATGACTACTTGTTTGGCCCTTAGAAAAATCTCTAGAACGACCTTTTGGTTTAAAACCAGGAGGATATCCATGAATTTTGTAACATTTATCCACTGTGTGACCAGAGAAACCACAGTGTGTACATACCGGTTTGTCCTTCTTTCCCTTATAAGCACTGTAATTGCTACTAACCACTCCATAAGATGCTGAAATAGGAGGCAGAGATGAACTAGAAAAATGCATAGATCGTTGCCTTTCTTCTTGTATAACCAGAGAAAAAACTTTGTTAATCGGAGGCAATGAATCACTCATGAGAATTTGAGTCGAATCGGTGAAAGACTCATTCAAACCCATAAGAAATTGTAAAACATAGTCTTCATGTTGATAATCTGTTAGACTTTTCATTCCTCCACAATTACATACTGGTGCAGGTCTAAAATCACGTAATTCATTCCAAAAAATCTTTAGTTTGGTGAAATAAGCACTAACATCATTAGAACCATGTGTGAGTGCGTGAATTTGTTGCTTTAGTTGGAAAATTCTAGGACCATTGCTCTGATTGAACTGATCATGAAGATCAATTCACATACTTCGAGCATCATGAATATACATAATACTATCTGCTATGTCCTTGCTAACAGCATTCAAAATCCATGACATAACCATGTTATTACAACGAGACCAAAAATGATACAAATTATCCCCAATTTTTGGTTTAGCAATAGATCCATCAACAAATCCAAACTTGTTTTTAGCAATAAGAGCTATAATCATAGATCGATGCCAAGAATTATAGTTACTACCTGTTAGAGGGTTCAAAACCAAGCCAGCCCTGGATGATCTCCATTACCGAGATAGAAAGAACTATTGGAATCTTTATGAGCACGATTGGTGTTATCCAAGATCGAGAAAGAATTTTCATTGCTCCGATTGACTCCATTGTTATCTCTTCGATCTCCTCCTCCACGAGCCATTGAAGAACAATCAAGAATCAAGAACAAGAAAGATCAATGAGAGCGAAAAAATGGTGCTTTGATACCATATTACGAAAAACCTAAAAAATGAAATTAATAATTTTCGTATATTATTTTATTCTTAATACAAGAATACTCTTATATACATCATAAACTAATGAAAATAAGCCCCTTGGCATAACAGAAAAACAATATTGTAACAAGATGTGTTAATTTTTTATGAATGTGATAATGTGACAAAAAAAATAACAAAATATTTGGAAAAAACACATATGGACTCGTGTAAGAATTTTGCTTCCGGCTTTTAGCATTCATTCCATGGAAGCGAGGTGACGAAACTGGTCTTGGGCCACAGACATGATTGGAATTTTTTGAGGGGTCTTTTCGTCATTCAAAACAGAATTATAGTCTATGTACATTGCCATTATGTTTATCTTCCTCAGTAACAAAAAATTACAGACATATTATTTATATTATAATATTCTCTTTAGTTATTTTAATAGATATAAACGGTAAAAGGTTAATTTGATTTTTATTTATATAAAATACATCATTTAATCATTTTTTTAAAATATGCTAAAACACATTTAATAATTTTTAAAATCATTTTATAAAGAATAATTATTAAATACATCATCATCGTTTCATTCTTCAATAATACCCTTACTGTTATTCCTTTTAAAAAAATTATCAATAACATAGTTATTAATATTATTAAAAGCTCTCCTTTGTATAAATAAAAATATTAATAAACATTTTTTTAATTTAAAATATTAAAAACACTTCTACTCGATAAGTAACTCAAGCATTTATCTCAAATAAAAAATAAATTATTTTTTTATAATAATTTTATCAATATAAATAATATGAATAATATGAGTACAAATTTTATATTATTATATCTCTTAGCTTTATTATGGTAGAAAAAATCCCATAATATTACCTATTTTTATAATCTTATATATCATAATTATTTTAAAATTTAAAGAATTAATTTATTTTTTATATAATATTGATATGTATTACAATATAAGTAATGTATGGATAAAATTTATATCTTTTTAGCATTATCTTTTAGTGCATAGAAAAGATAAAAATGCCATATTTTGATTATAAAAAATTCTATTTATTATAAATTTGTAATAAATTATAAATAATATAATGTGCTATTATTTGATAAATACATTGGAATTTAAATTAATTTAATTAATAAAAAATTATTATATTAAATATGATTATAATATAAATACAATATAAATAATTATTATTTGATTACTTACCTATTGATGTTTACCTTCATTTTTGTAATTATATCACATGTCATGTTTGCTTGACAACTCCATTTTTTGTTTTCTTTCTAAGTGATCCACAACTAAGTTGATCTTTTCGATGTCAAAGTTAATAGACAAACTATCCTATATAAGTATCTTCATTATCTTATCTGTATAAAGGTAGAATATATATTCTATTCATCCAAGTTTTTTGTTGTATTAATTTCTCTTCTTCTTTTCTATCCCAAATTTTGTTTACTACATAACTCAAAAAAGAATAAATGTCTCATAAAGAGAAAAAAAAATTTTGTAAAATTTGATCAAGATTTCAAGTACTTGTATGAAGGTCTTACTTGGAACTGATTTTTAAAAACATTGTTCTTTGAATTTCTTATCAAATTTTCTATATTAGTCCACCCTTAAGTTGCTCACATATATCCTAACCAAAAAACTCATACTCAATTTTTGTTGAGTTTAAACTTTGTTATGGAAGTCATGGCAATAGTTAGAAAGAGATGATGATGAAATCCAATTTTGGTTTTTATTGAAGCAAATTATGATACCGTGTAACATCTATTGTATTGATAAAGACATAAATAATAAAAAAATAACAATAGTTATTAATAATCAATCGATTTTAAATTTTTTTTTTACTTACTTATTCTATCGATAAATATAATTATATATTTTTATTTAAATTTTTATAAATAATCATTGTATCAATTTAACCAAACAAACATTAATATAAATGAGTGTGTAGTGTAAACAAATAAAGTTCAAACAAACTCAACAACAATGGATATTGTAATCCCAAGATAACTAGAATGCAAATTATGTATAGAAAATATTACAAGATTTTTCAAACCTTGATAAACTATTAAATGTTAAGATATTTTTTAAATATTGATAAGTTCGGAAAAGTAGTTTCATTAAGAACGAAGAGATAAGTAATGTATACCAATTTTATTAATTATTGTGAATCTCCTTTGATGTGTTTTTGCCTTATACTTATTAAAATAAAATAAAATAACTAATAAGATAATTATAAAATTATAAGTAATAATATTGGAATATAAAATAATTTTAAAATAAATAGATTTTTATACTATTAAATTTTAGAGTTTAATACAAAAATATCATCAAACTTGTTTTTGTTACTTTCATATTATTAAACTTTACAAATGTTATAAAAATATCATCTATGTATTGTAATTTATCGCTAACTCTTATTAATTGATTAAATTCGATAATATTTTTATAACATTTATAAAATTTAATAGTATGAAAGTAATAAAATAAATTTTAATTGTAATTTTTTAATAATTTTTAAATTTTTTTGATAAAAAAATCTATTTATTCTAATTTTAAGATAATTAAATCCTGAATCAACAGTTATTTGATGAAAATAAAATCATAAAAAACTAAAAAAAATGTTACCTAAGAAGTAATCTTTAAGGAGTTTTTTTGAAATAAAATCTTTCCAAATTTTTTAGTGTGTATTAAGAGACTTAAAAATATAGCTCATTGAGTCTTTTTTTTTTAACACATGTTAAATCACCTCTGAGATATCGAATGACTTATATAATAATAAAAGTGAGAGACAATCTAAAATTTCACTTCAAAAGGAACTCCTTTTGATAAATGATTAAGATCTTTTAATCGATCAATCTACACCTCTTATTGCTGCAAGTATAATTTTTCAATTAATTTATGACTTATTCCTCAATAGCTTGAATTTCATTGATTAACTTTGAATCTTTATTCCTTTGAACTTTTGTTTGCAAGCATATGTTTGGATTAAAGCCATTCGATTAACCCATGAATGATACTTTAATTATTAGGCCCGCTTGAAAGTTGAAACATACGAAGAATATTTTAAGAATAAATATTAAAAATATTTTCAAATTTTGAGATATTTTTAAAAATATTTCTAAAGTTTCAAAAAATTCAAAAAAATTTCAAATATAACGAAAGTTAAATTTAACGAAAATAAATAGTAACATTTCATAAATAAAAATGAAAAAACTAATAGAAAATCAATAAATAAAAAAAAATCAAAGAATAATAGAATAAGTAAAAAAAATTTTAAAAATTCAAAAAGAAAAAATTAAATTTTAAAGAAAGAAGAACCCATCATTTACATCTTTAAGAAAATTATTTCTAAGAAAATATATAATTTATTATGGAATAACTAATAAAGAAATTAGCATTAATATCACATATGCAAAAGTAATACATAATATACTATTAATTGATAAATAAACTATTCAAAATTTCCCAAAAGGATAAGAAAATTTTGATAATATTAATAGATATTCATTTCAAAGAAAGAATAGATACATTAATAAAAGTAAACATTATTATAGAATAGAATAAAAAATAGGAAAAATGTTTTATTATGAATGATTCATGGTAACTTAGGATAACAAAAGCTAAAATTTACAGTATATTCCAGGTTTGCTATTAATATCCATAATAAAATCTAAACTAAATATAAGTCTAGTTTATGAATTTGAAAAAGGAGATTTAATGAAAGAAGGAAATCATTCATTTTCAATACACTACTTACTAAGATATTCTTTAACAAACACTCATAATATTTCAATATATGGATAAAATGAGTTTATAGAAATAAATAAAATCTTTCAAGAACTTAGAAAAATAATAAAACCAAAAATACTAATAGACTTTAAAATACCAAAAGAATGACACTTAGATATTAAGGAAAACCTCAGAAAGAAAAAAATAATGTTGTTAAAAATAATAATATCAAAATTTATTTTTATAGATCATAAATGAGAGACTTCTAACCAGGAATAAGTTAAAAAAACTAAAAGATGAAGTTCAGGTAATGAAGAAATTAGTTCATGATGTCATATTAGAAAAATAATAATATCTAAAGCTAAATTAAAAAATATATAGTTAGAAATATATGGAAGCTTAATATGCGTAGCAAAAAATTAATCAACATTAATGAAAGTTTTGAAGCTTTTAATGGAAGAAATGGATTTAGTCCAATAATCAAATACGGAATGCTTACAAGGTATAATTGAAACACAAAAATAATTACTAAAGGAAATAAAATAATATGGTTATAATAGACTTAAACAAGATATATACATGAAATTTACAGAACTAAGAAAATGTATATATAACATAAATAGAAATAATGATATTATAGGCCATAAATATGATCCCCTAGAAGGACTAAAAATAGAACCACCTGGAAGATAAGATGCCATGATTCCTACAAATGAGAGAAGAAAAAATGAAGAAAAATCTAATGAAAAAGATATCATTTTAATTTAAAGAAATATAGGAAACTATAGGAACAATTCATGAATCCCGAAAATGGAGATATAGAAAAATTAGTTAGTTTGTGGACACTAACTAATGAGGAATTAAATGAACATTATAATGAAAAATTTTGTACAAACAAAAAGAAAGATGATATGACAATAATCAACGAAACTAACTCTAAATTATAAATCATGACCCTAAAAAGTCATATGATACTAATTTCGTTACCGGTTCCTTACCAAGAAGGAACATCTAACCCACATAGCGAAGAAAAAAATAGGCAAAGGTTAAAAGAGCCTAACACCAAAGATAGAAAAAAATAACCACCCAAAATGAAAAAAAAATGATTACATTGGGGAATTAGAGGTAGTATCCTACCAGAAATCAAACTCTATGATAATTATAAATCTGATCATTTAGATCTAGATTATATAAGAGATAGAAAAAAAGCCTTAAATGAATGGGATAATGGTATGAGTATACTCATACAAACCTCTCAAACTACATAAACAAATCCTTAAATTATAGGGTATTAGTAACTCATAAAATGACAAAAAATGTTAAAGTTTGATTTTCAACGTGAACAGATCAACAATATTTATTAATGCAAGAAAATACTCCCACAAAAAGAGAACATTTAGATATAGTAATAAATGAAATATACAAGAAATATATTAGAAAGATAAAAGAAGAATTATCACTAAATCCAATGAAAATGAAATCAATGCAACCAAATGGCATCTAACAAATATGAAATATATTACCATAAATTATCACCCTCTATGCAAACAACTTATAAGGAAATATTTTTTCAAAATTTACCTAGAACGTTGCATAAGACCTTGACAGAAATTTGGAATCAGAGAAATAGGAAAACTATAACAGACACCTTAAGAGGAAGAATAAAAAGTCTTAAAAGCTGGATAATTATTAAATTTCAAGAAAGAAAGAAATATAAACAAATAAAAGGAAATAATAAAATCTGTTATGATACAAGAGATTTTAGAATATTAGAAAAATATGAATATAACATAAAATCTTACAAACAAAAATATAGAAATTATAAAAATACAAGAGATTTAAAAAATAAAAATTCAAAAAACAATATTTTCAAAAATATAAAAGAAGATTTAATAGAGAAACCTATAAGAAAATATATTTTAGAATAAATAGGTATAAACCTCTTGAAAGTATGAATTATTGCCCTTTAGGAAAGAAAAATGTAGATATTGGATATATAATGAAGAAGGATATTACGTTAACGAATGTCCAAGCAGACTTACATATGAAAGAATTTAAATAAGAATTTTCACATAAAGCAAAAATTTTAGAATAAGCTTTTAAGATAGAATTGGAACCAAGGAATTCGATATAGATGATATTTACATTATTTATCTTTTGGAAAAAAATGAGAAGGAAATAACCAACTCAAATTATGAACTCTCATATTATGGTTATTCTTCGTCAAAAGATGAATGATTTGTATAATATTACAAATTCAAATAGCATATACATAAAAGTAGGATTTAAATTTAAAGGTTATTCCAACTATCATTTACATGCATATATAGATACATAAGCTAGTATGTGTATAACATGTAAATAAGTATTTTTAGAGAAAACATGGAAACAAGCACAAAAAGATTTAATTATAAAAATTCCTTATAATATTATAATAAATCTTAAGAAATTTTTAAAAGATATAGATATAATGATAAGAGGAGAAAAAGTTTCATCTTTCTACCATATATCAACAAGAAACAAGAGTCGATTTATTAATAGGAAATAATTTCCTAAATTTATATAAAAAGTTTACACAATATTTAGACAAAATAAGTCTAACAACATTTGATGATGAGACCATTTATATATCAAAAATAAGGAAAGCTTTAATTAAATCAAACACAACGTTTATGCAACAACATAAAAAATGAAAACATGGTGAGATAAAGCAGCAAAAACCTTATTTAGAAAATATTTCATAAGATATAGAAGAGAAACAAAACTTTTCTCTTAATAAAATACAAGAAGATAAAGTCCTAATAGGCATCTATAAACTATTAAAAATAGCCAGCTTAGAAAATTCTTTGGATCCAAAAATTAATAAATCTAATAAATTTATCAACATAAAATTAAGAGACACTAACAAGGTTATAGGAGAAAAACCAATGATTTAATACTTCAAAAAATAGGATTAAATTTGAAAAATAATTCAAGAACGTTTGAAACTAAAAGTCATAATACTAAGTAATTCATCTCAATTAAGTCCAATATTCTTAGTTAAAAAAGAAAGTGAAAAAAGAAGAAGAAAAAAGAGAATAATAATAAACTTTAAAGTATTGAATAAAGAAACTATTGATAAATGATACTTTATTCCAAAGAAAGAAGAATTACTATCATTAATAAAAGGAAATAAATATTTCTCAAGTTTTGATTGCAAAACTAGATTTTGACAAATAATACTAGATAAAAAATCTCAAAAATTAATGGTATTTAGTTGTCTCTAAGGACAATTTCAATGGATTGCTATATCATTTGGACTGAATCAAGCTTTAGGTATCTTTCAAAGATATATGTATATCATCTTAAAAAAATTACAAAATATTTACTATGTATATATAGGTTATATTTTAGTTTTCAGCAATGAATTAAATAAACATTATTTAGATATTATTAATATTCTACAAAAATGCATGAAAAAAGGCATTGTACTTTTTGAAAAGAAAGCAGTACTTGCTTAGCAAAAAATTAAGTATTTAGGGTTAAAAATTGAAGATGGAAAACATAATTTACAACTCGTATACTAAACAACATTCAAGATTTTTCTAGTGAATTAAAAGACAAAAACCAATTACAATTTTTTTAGGATGTTTGACATATACAGAAGCATATATTAAGAAACTTGTATAAATGTGAAAACCTTTAGAAACAAAATTGAAAAAAGACCATATCTGAAAGTGAACAAAAGAAGATACTCTGTATATAGATAAAGTAAAAGCAAAGGTAAGAAGTTCACCAATTTTATATCATGCAAGGCTAAATGATAAAATTATAATAATTGAAATAGATGTTTCACAAGAATATTGAGGAGCATTTCTAAAAGAAAAAGTAAATGATAAAAATGAATATCTTTGTAGGTATACGTCAAGATCTTTCCAAAATCTAGAGTTAAATTATCACATTAATGAAAATTAATATTTAGCAATTAAAAGAGATATTAAGAAATTTATAATATATGTTTTAAGCTTTATATTTTTTGTTAAAAAAACTATTGCAGTTGATTACAAACAAGGAAGATTAGTCAAATGGCAATAATGTTTCAACCACTACAATTTTGATGTTGAACATTTTTCAGGAAATAAGAATAACTTAATATATGCTCTTACTAGAGAATTAACACATTTAACTATTTTTATGCATTTAGTAATGAAAAATTTTGATAACAAAATCAAGATAAAGGAAAAAAATATAAAAATCCTACAAGAACAGCTCGACCTGTTATACCAAGAGAAATCTATTATGTAGACATGAAATAAATAGGAAAAACTTAATTATTCAAAACAACCTTTAGAGTCCAAAAACTCAAAAGAAGAATCTTCGTTAAAAAATCAATCTAAAGAAGATTAAACTTTTAAAGAAAGAATTTAAAATGAAAAGTAAGAACCTAACAATTCAAAAGAAAGTAAAATCTTAGAAACCAAAAAGCTAAACTAGGAAGATGAAGCAGAAAAATACTTATATGATCTATAACGGTCTAAAACTAGAAATCTATAACAATTTGGCAGAAACTAATAAATCTATTATAGGAATTAGTAAAGTTACTCATATAGCCTTCACCAACAGGATAGAAGCTGAAGACAATTATACTAATTATAAAATACCAAAACTAATAACTCTAAAGAAGATAGTAATAAATTATTCTGCATCATTACAACAACAATCAACAACATCAAATAAATTAACAAATCTAGAAAAAATAATAAGGTCTTTAGTATTATTTAAAGCATCATCTCTCCTAGAGATATCAAAGATAATAAAACATTTCGTGTTGTCGAGGGAAACATAAAAATCATAATGGTTAAGTCTCTATAACCTTTTTTTCATTTAACATAAATAGATTATTCAAATAATTTTATCTACAAAATACCAACATTATAATTTTAACATATAATTTTAAATTTTATAATTAACTATCAAAATCTATAATTTATTTTAAACAAAACTTTAACTATAAAATTACTATGAAAATTTGAAGATTACAAGATATATAATTACTTATTAGATAATAATATAATTATTTTACTTACGTAAATAATAATAATTTCATCTTTTTATTATTTTTTAATTTTTTAAAAAGTGCAATAAAAGAATAAATAATCAATTTTTTTTATTATTTTTTATAATAAAATGATTAAATTATTAAAAAAATTAAATTATTTAACTAATATAATTAATAAATCTTGCATACATTTGTTTCTATTTACGAGGTAGAACGGAAGTCAATAAATAAAACACTTTGATAAAATAAATTAATGAGTAATTTTATAAAATATTATTAAAATATTAAAATTATTTTAATAAAATAAATTTAGGATTATTGATTAAATTTTATTAAAATTTAAAAAATTATTAAATTTATAATATATAAATAATATTAAATAATATTATAATATTGTAAAGTGTTTTTCTAAATTAAATAATGCCTTTTGCACAGAGAGAAAATGAATTATCTCTGTCTATTTATTTATTAATTATTTACTTTTTAAAAATATTAAGAAACAATCCGTACATTCTGGATTGAAATTGTTTGGAATAAGTAGCATGATTCAAAATAATTTCATATAATGGTATTTAAATTTTTGAAAAATTACATGTATGGAATTTTCTTAATTGAATTTAAATTTTTAAACAAAATTTATTATAAATTTAATAATTTAAATATATTTATAATAGAATGATATATATATATATATATAAATAATATTTTTTATTAAATAAAAAATAAAATACTTATAATTATATTAATTATTATTATTAAATTTAAAATGACGAAAAATAAAAAACAAATAATATATTTTTTTATTTATAAATTTTCCCTCTTGAATTAACATATTAGTTTAGCCAATTCTTTGATCTAAAAACCTATAGAAAATGAGTCAACATTTTTATATTATTTTTTAAATAATTATATTACAATTGAATTTAAATTTAAGATATTTTATATATTTAAATAAATTATATGTCCGTACAAGCTAAATGGTATATAATTACATGAATTCAGATATTATGTACTAATTTTGATATATCATATTTTTTATATCACTAATAATTTAAAAACATATATTTTTTATGTTAATGACATATGTAATAGCAAGTTAAAAATATCGCAATAAACATATAATTAGGAGAAAAATAGTTTGAAAATACGAGTAAACTTAGATAATAAATAAATTATTTTATTTAGCGACTATTTAATATACCGGAGACATTTGAAGCTGAAGTGAACTTATAGAGGAAGTGGATAGAAAAGCATAAAGATAGCGACTTTTTGTAAGGAGGAAAAAAACAAATTAAAAAAAAACTTATCATATTTAAAATTTATAATAATAAAATATAATCTAAATAATTTTAAATGAATTTAATTTAATTTAAATAATATTTAGTATAAAATAAAGTGTTAAATATTTTTAATAATTAAAATATATTAATAAAGTTAAATTATTTTTCAATTGAATATATATATATATATATATATATATATATTTTACAAATAGAATAACCTAAATATTCATTTGGGTGCTAAATAATCCCACTAATCTACACAAATACAAATGTACTAATTGAGCATTTAAGAGGAAGAAGAAAGGTTGACATAATGTAGTCTATAATTTCCTTTCCTAAATATGGTTTTAATATATTATTAAAAATATATATTCATAATAAGACGTATCATTTGCCGCGTAAAAAGTGCAAATTTCATCATCTCTTTTTTTTGTTTTTTGTTTGGCATCTTCTTCTTACATGTTGCTTCTTTCCCTCCCTCACAGCCGCTTCTTTGCCCACCCAACTCGGCCACGAATAATTATTCGCAAAATCCATGTTATTAAAACTCTCAAAAAGCTTCAGCTTTGGGTTTTATCCAAGATTTTGATTGGACTTTGTGTTGGGTTTTATCGAATAGTTGAAACATTTTGTGTGTTTTGGATTTTGTAAATGGATCTCGGAATAAGGTTGGTTTTGTTGGGTGGTGCATTGATGTTGTCATTATTTTCAGCTGTTTCAACCAATTATGTGTTCCCAGTGGAGTACAAATTCAAAGGTAAACCTCGTTCTTTGAGTGCATTAAGAGCTCATGATGCTCGTCGTCATGGTAGAATTCTATCAGCTGTTGATCTGCAATTGGGTGGCAATGGCCAACCTTCCGAAATAGGGTTCGTTCTTTCTCTTCTTTAATTTAGGGTAATATATATTGTAATAACTATTTTTTATCCTCATGAAATGTCCATTTTATCATACTTATTGACACTATTATCGGTAAAGTTATTAATGAATTATTATGTGACAATGAATTACAATTTTATACCCTTAATTTATTTTTTGCATATTATTTTTGAATGTTTTATTCTATTTTTATAATAAATTGCACTTTGCAACTATTATCGGAGTTGTTGTGTTAATAACAATTTTATTTGTGAAAATATCTCCACCCATCTTTAAATTTGAATTTTGGTGATTTATTTTCAATTGGAATTGATGCATTGAATGGAGAGTATGGTTGTTTGATGTTGATTCAGCAATTACATTCGAAACGCGCTTCTGAGGGTGAGGATTGAGAACATAAACAATTTCTTAGTGATCGCTAGTCGGCGATGGACTCCTCAACATTTGATAACATTCTTGCTAGTGGTTAAGATATTTTTTGTGTGTGTGCATTCGATGATAAGGTTCTAGGATTAGCATAATTGGTGTCTTTGGTACCAATTTGTGTTATATTGTAGGAGTATGTATTTTGTTTTGTGAAAGAGAACTGCAAATCTCATCATTGATTTGACCATGTACTTTCAATACAATATTCATTTTGTAAAAACAAAAAGGAATATGAATTATGCATTACTGAATTATTGAAAACTCAAAAAATTGTTTCTATTGCTTCGGTCGTTGATTGTTTCTGGAAAATGGAAGCCCTAATGACTTAAATTCATTATCATAATTGCCACTGTTAATATTCATTATCATAATTGCCACTGCTAATATTCATTATCATAATTGCCACTGCTAATATTCATTATCGTAATGGTCATGGATAATTTGTTTTCTATGGCTTTCTGGTCACTGGTTGCTTTGTGGATTGGTACAGGCTGTACTACACTAAACTTGGGATAGGGTCCCCTTCAAAGAACTATTACGTACAAGTTGACACAGGCAGTGACATTTTATGGGTCAATTGTGCTGGCTGTGAGAAGTGTCCTTCAAAAAGTAATCTCGGTGTATGTACCTGTATCCTTACTATTCATGTGCCTATTAATTATTGGACCATGATATTTTACCTTCTTTTTTTTTAAATGTCTTGATGTTTAAGGAAAAAAGAGTTTTACTCTTTTAAATATTGTACCACAGATGAAGCTCATTCTGTATGATCCAAAGAGGTCTTCAACTTCAAAATTGGTTACTTGTGACCAAGAGTTTTGTACTTCCACATACAACGGTCGACTTCCTGGTTGCAGACCGGAGTTACCCTGCCAATATGACATCGTCTATGGAGATGGAAGCTCAACAGCTGGATACTTCGTGAAAGATACTGTACATTTTGATAGAGTAACAGGAAATCATCAAACTTCATCACTTATCGGAAGTGTAGTTTTTGGGTAGGACGTTAGATTTTACTATTACACTATGTTCTACATGATGAATGTCTCATGTGGTCTTGTCCTTTGTGATGAGCTCTATTTCTTTAGCAAGAACTTTCTTTATTTGCACCATGTATGGGGAATAGGATGCCGTACATTTTGGATATTTTACTTCCTTGATTTGTTTTGACCAAGTTAAATGGTAATTTTTTAAAGTTTGTCCTTTGGAAAACAAATACTTTTGATTTCTTTATTTGTACGCATATATTTTTCCTTTAAATTAGCACATAATGTTGTCACCATGCTTTTTTCGCATGTGACCATGTGAGTGTATGCATTCTTATATAAAAATAACTGTTCACTGTTTATATGAACATATTACTTAAAAAGTGCCTTTTGTAGAACAGGTGTGGAGCCAAACAATCTGGGGAGCTAGGTTCATCTTCTGAAGCACTTGATGGAATAGTTGGTTTTGGACAGGCAGACTCATCCATGCTTTCACAGTTAACTTCAGAGGGAAAAGTGAAAAAGATATTTTCCCACTGTTTGGATAATGTAAATGGTGGTGGAGTATTTGCCATTGGGCAAGTGGTGCAGCCACAAATGAGCACAACTCCAATTGTGCCAAACGAGTAAGTGACTGACACTCTCTTCTATATACTGCTTTTCATGATTGTTAGTATTCTTGAAAGAGTGATAGAAACAATAATTATTGGCATAGAATTGAGCTGGAATGCTTTTTATTTGTGTTAGTTTACTTTTTCTTGCCTGTGTAGCATTTGCATGCTATATCTATTTAAATGTTTGCATACACCATACTTCAATTGACGCAGGACACATTACAATGTTATCATGAAGCATGTTGAGGTTGATGGTGATGTCCTAGAACTTTCTACAGATTTTTTCGGTACTGGAAGTCGGAGAGGGACCATAATTGACAGTGGTACAACCTTGGCGTATCTTCCTGAGGCAGTTTACATGCCGTTGATGACTAAGGTATACAGTTTTCTTTAACTTCCAGGCACTGTAAATTTGTTTAGTTTAGTCTCTCATATTGATTTTCTGTTGTTGCAATAAGATTATTGATCGTCAACCTGGGTTGAAGATACATACCATTGAGGAACAATTTAGCTGCTTCCATTATAGTGGAAAGTAAGGCACACCTTTACTGTTTTGTAATAACGTGTCTATTTTTTTGTGGAATTACTTTTTACATGCCTTTCATTAACATTCACCCACCTAATTATGAAGTTTGAGTCTTATATTTCAGACAGCTTTTATAAATTCCATTGAAGGTTATCAAATTTTATTAAATCAAGGCTATAGAATCCATCACTTGTACTCTTGCTTTACTCTTACAGGGTTGATGATGGATTTCCAGTTGTCAAGTTTCACTTCGAAAAATCCCTCAATTTAACAGTTGATCCTCATGATTATCTGTTCAAAGTTGGTGTAAGTACCGTGTCTTTTAGATATCTAATTAAAATTCATGTATTTGATGCTTTATTTTCTGATTTTTGCAATCCAGCTCTACTGTGAATTTTTAGTTTTCATTCTAAAACTTTTGCAGATACTTGTCGACGTTCATTTTTATTATGTTATAACTTCTAAATAGTCCCCAAGTTTTACTTCTTTTCCCTTTCTATTACTAAAACTGTTGAAACAAGTACGTTAAAACAATATTATCGATAACCTGAAATGAACTGCTTGGGTTGAGTCGCGGACTAGGTCGCTCTCTTTAAGACGTTTTGCGACTCTGCCCAATTTTGTGCAAGCAAACACACTTGAAAAATTTATTACTCGGAAAACTAAAAAGTAACTTAGATTTGCAGAGATAATTTTTTCTTAGTAAAATTAGTTTGTAGATTGTTGTGTTGAAAATGAGAACTGAGGTCCTCTATTTATAGGTTTCAGAAACTGTGTGGCCATTATAATAATAACGATAATGTCTGGGGATGGAGAGCGTAACAATCATTCCGAGTAATGAAGAGTAACGATAATTTTCTGAATAAAGATGAGTAATGGCCATTTTCTCAGTTAAGACGAGTAACGGCCATTTAATGGTTATATTCTGAATAAAAGAAAATAACGGCCATATTCTGAGTAAAAGAAAATAACGGTTGTTTTTCTGAAAATATATATATATATATATAACAACCATTTTTTTGAGTGGAAAAGTTTTTGAAATTATTTTTCCCAAAAAATAAAATGCCACCTCACACACACGCGCACGCACTCGGACTCGGTACGGCACGGTCGGTCGGTCAAATGGACGGCGGCGGCGGAGACGGTGCGCGCGTGTGGTATCACATTTGCCTAGGTCCTATCCCCTTCCACAAAAGTGGGTACCCTTTGGGGCCCAATCCTAATAGCTAACTATTCACTATTTATACATCTTTTAAATAATGTAAAAAAACAATATGGGACAAGGCTTTACTAATTTTTTTTTTATAAACTTCATCTTTTCCAACAATCCCCACTTGAATTTTATATAAAAATAATTTTCATCGAGCAAATGATCAATTAAAATTATAAGATTGTGCATAAGCAAAAAAGATGTCTATCGACTTGAACCTTTGCAAAGTGTTGATGCTTTAGAATATACTAGAGTAACTCGTAGTTTTGAACTCTATCTCTAACAATCATCACACACACAACCTTTCCAAGGTGTAGTTCGAAAAGTCCGTGCTTTACGGCTATGCACGTGTATCCCAGTATAGTGAACGCTTTAGTAAATTTTGCCTAAAAAATTTTCATAGGAAGCAACCACATTTCCACATTCACATAGGTGAGTCTATCAAGAGTACTCATGTAGCTATGTACTCTACTCCACATAGAGTATAGAAATCATTAAGAGTTTAATAATTAACTCATCCTTTTCTATCGCTTCAGGACTTCATGCTTTTAACAATATAGAATGGGATTTGAAAATAGCATGATTCATCTCATATCACTTAATGACTTGTTATTACCCTTTGAACTTATTTCTTGGGATCTCCAGTCTATAAGTTAGGTTACCATCATGAGTGACTCTTCATTCTAAGGGCATTAGTCCCATTCCTTTTGAGGTTTTGAAAACCTTATCTCTCGGTAATCCTTTCGTCAAAGAATCTACCAAATTTTCATCAGAACGTACATGATCCACTCTTACAACTCTCGTAGAGAGAAATTCTCTAACAGTGCTATGCTTACGATGTATCTGTCGTCTCTTGCCGTTGTAGTAACGGTTCTGAATCTTTGCAATAGCCGCGGTACTATTGCTGTGGATCACGACAGCTGGTATCGGTCTTTCTCATAAAGGGATCTCAGCTAACAGACTTCTTTGCCAGCCTGCTTCTTCACTAGTAGTGGCTAGTGCTATCATTTCAGACTCTATTATAGATTGGGCCAATATGGTATGTTTATTAGATTTCCAAGAAACAGCTCCACCAACTATGTTAAATATATAGCCACTAGTTGCTTTGGAGTCTTCTGATAAAGTGTTCCAATCTGTATCGTTGTATCCTTCTAGAACAGCGAGAAACTTTTTATAATGAAATCCAAGGTACATAGTTCTCTTAAGGTATCTCATAACCCTTTTAATAGCTTTCCAATGCTCTACACTAGGTCTATTGGTAAACCTACATAGTAGTCACACAACATAAGTCACACAACATAAGCTATGTCTGGTCTAGTGCAATCAATAGCATAACGTAAGCTACCAATGATGCTCGTATACTCAGTTTGTCTAACATCGTCTCCGATGTTTTTGAACAACTTTACACTAGGATCATAAGGAGTACATGTAGGTTTGCAGTTAAAGTAATTACATTTCTTTAAGATCTTCTCAATGTAGTGAGACTGATCTAGAGAAATTCCTTTTCAGACCTAGTTATCTTTATACCAAGGATTGCATTCGCTTTTCCGAGATCTTTCATATCAAAATTAGCACTTAACAAAGTTTTCACATTGTTCACAATATGAATATTTGACCCAAAAATAAGCATGTCATCCACATATAAACATATAATAGTGCCAATGTTATCTTCTAATTTATAATAAATGCATTTATCACTTTCATTTATTTTGAATCCATATGAGATAACTAGATTATCAATTTTTTCATGCCATTGCTTAGGTGCTTGTTTTAGACCATAAAGTGATTTATCTAGTTTACAAACTTTATTTTTTTGACCTGGGATAACAAAACCTTCAGGTTGATCCATATAAATTTCTTCTTCTAAATCATCATTTAAGAAAGCAGTTTTAACATCCATTTGATGTACTACTAAATCATGGATCAAGAGAAAAAAGTACACGTATGGAAGTTATTCGTGTGACTGATGAAAAGGTATCAAAGAAATCTACATTTTCCCTTTGCCTATACCCTTTAACTACAAGACGAGCTTTGTACTTTTCAATAGTACCATCGGATTTTAATTTCTTTTTTAGTATCCAGTTACATCTAATGGTTTTGCAACCAAGAGGTAAGTCAACTAAATGCCAAGTCTTATTATACTCAAGTGAGTTCATTTCATCATTTATCGTTTCTTCCCATAAGTTGGCATCTAAAGAAGATAATGTTTCTTTAAGAGTTTAGGGATCTTCCTCTAAGGTATAAGCATAAAAATCAGATCCAAAATCCTTAAGGGTTCGAGCTCGTTTACTTCTTCTAATTTCAGTGTTTAATTCTTCATTTTGTTCACTAGTTCTAGTTATGGGTAAATTACTAGAAGACGAGCTCCCACTATTTTTAAATTTAAAGGGAAACCTATGTTCATAGAAGTCACCATCATTTGATTCTATAACTATATGATCTTTTAAGTCATAGAATTTATAAGCTTTACTATTCATATTGTATCGTATGAATACACACTCATATGCTCTACTAGCAAGTTTATTTCTTTTAGGATCAGGGATCCTAACATAGGCTAAACAACCCCAAGTTTTAAAATAAGTTAAATTAGGTTTCTTATTTTTCAAAATTTCATATGGTAAAATTTTATTTGTAGATTTAGACACTCTATTTAGCACATAGCAAACAGTTAATAAAATTTCTCCCTATTAATGGGAAGCAGTACCAGAGTTTAATAAAATTGCAACAACTGATTCAATAAAAGTTCTATTTTTTCTTTCAGCTTTGCCATTCATTTCAGAAGAATAAGGTGCAGTTTTTTCATGAATGATTCCATGAGTTTTATAAAAATCATTGAAGATATTAGAATCATATTCAGTGCCTTTATCACTTCGAAACCTTTTTATTTTCCTATTAAGTTGATTTTCAATCTTAGTCATAAATATTTTAAACATGTCAAACGCTTCACTTTTATTTTTCATTAGATATACATAAGTGTAATCTGAACCGTCATCTATAAAAGTTATAAAATAGCGTTTTCCATTTCTTGTTAAATTTCCATCAAGTTCACATATATCAAAATATATTAATTCTAAAGGTTCAGATTCTCTAACTATTGATTTATGTAAAGTTTTGGTTATTTTAGCTTGACTACAAAAATCACATTTTTCAAAATCATTCAAAGATATCTTAGGAATTAGTTCTATGGTACTTATGTTCTTGATTATGCGTTTATTAACATGACAAAGTCTAGCATGCCAAATATTAAAAGAACTCCACATATAAGCAGAAGAATAGGTTTTATTGATTTCAACATTTAATTTAAACATGCCATCAGTGGCGTACCCTTTCCCAACAAATATATTATTTTTAGTTATAGTATATAAATCAGCCCCTATAGTTTGAGTAAACTCAGCTTTGTTAAGAAGATAGCCTGAAACTAAGTTATTTCTCATCTCTGGAGTATGCAAGACATCCTTCAAGATAACAGTCTTTCCAGAGGTAAACTTCGATACCACCTCACCAGTACCAACAACTTTAGTGGAATGGGAGTCGCCCAGTAACACTTTCTTATCCTCAGAATCAGAATAGGACTTGAACATGTCTCGATCATAGCAGACATGGCGAGAAGCACCAGTGTCCACCCACCACCCCTCGGATCCACCAACAAAATTGACTTCAGATATCATAGCAATAAGTTGATCTTCGGTATGGTTCGCATATGGGGCAGGATGATTCCTGTTCCGGTAGTTCCTAGCCAAGTGGCCAGGTCTGTTACAATTATAACACATGAATGTGTTATTCCTTAAGGGGGGTTGAGGTCCATTCTAGGGAAGATAGTTTCTATTTCTATTTTGGTGGTTGCGGTTTTGGTTATTATTACGATTCTGAGTTTTCATATTTCTACCTTTAGGTTTCAGAATTGCAGAGGAAGGTTTCTTATTGGTATTGTTATTTGAGACTACGAGTACTTCATCTCTTTGGTCTTGTTTTCGGGCTTCTTCTTCTATTCTTAAACGGGTTATAAGACTTTTTAAAGAAAATTCCTTAGTTTTATGCCTAAGTGTATTCTTAAAATCTTTCCAAGCAGGGGGTAATTTATCTATAATAACAGCTACTTGAAATTGTTCATCTAAAGTCATACCTTCAGAAGTTATTTCGTGTGCTATCTTCTGCAGTTCGTGTGCTTGAGCTTCCACTGATTTGCCATCAATCATTTGAAACTTCATGTATCTGCTGACAACATACTTCTTAGTTCCAGCTTCCTCAGTGTCGTACTTCTTTTGAAGTGCTTCCCAAATTTCCTTAGCAGACTTATCAGAGTTATAATAATCATACAAGTCATCAACTAAACCATTAAGAATATAATTTTTGCACAGAAAATCATTTTCCATCCAGGTGTCTAAATCCTTAGTTACAGCTTCAGCAGGAGGATTAGATTGTATTGGTTTTTCAATAGTAAGAGCAGAAACGACTTTTTTCATGGTTAAGAAAAACAACATTTTTTTGTCTCTATCTTTTAAAGTGTAGTCCCTCAAAACGGAATGGTTTGTTGAGATCAGCAGTTAGCATTTCAGTAAACATGTCAGATAGAATCATCTTAAAATTGTTGAAACAAGTATGTTAAAACAGTATTGGAACAATATTACTGATAACTTGAAATGAACTGCTTGGGTTGAGTCACGGACTAAGTCGTTTTCTTTAAAACGTTTTGTGACTCTACCCAATTTTGTGCAAGCAAACACATTTGAAAAATTTGTTGCTCGAAAAACTAAAAAGTAACTTAGATTTGCAGAGAGAATTTCATTCTAAAACTTGTGTAGATACTTGTCAACATTCATTTTTATTATGTTATAACTTCTAAATAGTCCCCAAGTTCTACTTCTTTTCCCTTTCTATCGCTAAAACATATGGACATTATTGGTTTGTGTATGCATATATGGGTATGTGTAACATTTAACTTATATATTCTTCGGAGCATGCTAATGCAGCAGTTTATTATTGTCATGGCATCAGAAAGTGCTTAGGTCTTTATCGGGCCTAAAATTTGTAAATATTAATTTTGTTCATCTTCAGAAGAAAAAAAATCATTTTCAGCATAGTGAAACCATCTTACATGGATTATTCATAACAAGCATTATTGCTTTGCATCTACAGTCGGATCACTGGTGCTTTGGTTGGCAGAGTAGTGGAATGCAGAGTAAGGATGGGAAGGAAGTGACTCTTCTGGGAGGTAAATCCTTACATATTGAAAACAATGCCATTGATGGTTTTCAGCTGATAAGAGTGAGGGATAAACTTAGTGATTCCTTGTTCGATGTAAATGTTCATTAAGTCAGTTTCATATCAATCTAAATTGTCGATTTAAATTTATTAAAAAAAAAGAGAGAGAAGAGGAACATCAGCTAATTGGAAACGAGGGGGAGGGCGAACATATTAACTGATCATTGGAAAGCTTCTGTCCATACAATTAACATGGAATACTCTCGGAAAATTTGATAATAAATTTAGGGTCAATCTTAAAACTGAAGGGACAAAAGGTTTGGGAGTGTCTGTCTATGATTATTTCCATTTAATGAATATTCTGATGGCTTCTTATTGCAGATTTAGTTTTTTCAAATAAGCTAGTCTTGTACGACCTTGAGAAGCAGGTTCTTGGTTGGACTGAGTACAATTGTGAGTACTCATTGAGTTCACTCTTTTTTTCTTTCACTGGGTTCATGACACACAACTGCACCAACACACACACACAGAGATAAATAAAAGTCCCTGAAAATTCCAGTTCTAGACTCACGTCATTTTACAGCTTCTTGTTTACATGGTTTCGTCTTTTCCATAGATGGAAATCATTTTGATCTTTACTTTGGGGTTTACAAGATTTGGAAGTAAGAATTTACACATTCTGAACATACTTTGAAAACTCATACATAGGTCGGGGTGTACATTCTCCACAGTCTGCAGTGAGGACAAAACTGGGAGATTTTTAACATGATTCAATAGCATAAAAATGGTGTCTAATATTTCAAGAGCTTTTTTCATCTATTTTTCTTCCCCCTTCTTCAGGCTCCCAAGGCATTAAAGTAAAGGATGAAAGCGGAGCAGTGTACACTGTAGGTGCACACAATCTTTCTTCAGCTTCTAATTTGGTAGTTGGAATATTTTTCACATTCTTACTGCTACTAATAGCCATGCTGCACAGCTTTACAAGTTAGATATTATTCAAACTAGTGTAAAATATTATATTCTTCAACCTGTCATATTCTTTTAATTTTGTTGTACCATTGTCTATTTAGTTGAACTGGTGCCTTTCTGTAAACTATGTATTCAGGGCAAGGATGGTAAAGTTTCCTTCTCTTTTTAGATCAAAACAGGGTCTGAATTTTTTTATTTTTTATTTTTTGCCCCACAAAATCGAAACAGAAAAATATTATTCAATTTGAGATGTTGTAATGTTAACAACAATTGTGGTTGAGCTTCATAATGAAAACAGTAAAATTATTATTATTTTCTCGTTAACAAATTTAAACGAATATTCATGTTGCAGCAAAAGAGCAAACAATTTTTTTTTTTAATTTTTTTTTAAAAAGACTTATTTGATAACTATTTCAATTTTTTAAATTTAAGAATTAATTACGTTTGCGAACTTATTTTAATTTAAATTTTTTAAAATTTGAAATTTAGTAAAATTTTAAAATTCAATAAAAGATGATTTTGAATTCATTTTTTATTTGTTGATGCAAAAATTTGATGAAAATTGTTGGAAAATAAGTTTGAAATTGAATTTTATTGTTTTAAAAGTTGAACTTTTAAAAATTAGGAATTAATATTAAATAAATAATATTTAATTTTTATTTTATAAAATTAAAAATAATTTTTTTATTTATTTTTAAAAAATAATTTTAAAATTTAAAATTTAATTTCAAAATTAAGGAAAATTAATGACTATCAAATATATATAAACACTAAAATATATAAGAAAACTATTTTATATTATAAACATTTTGGCATATTATTAACCTTTTTTACCATGGTTCTAAACATTATCACAGTAATAATATTTTTGTTTATTTATCTACTCAGTTAAAACAATAAAAAAATTATTTTTTTTAAGCGTAAACTTTAAAATATTATATGAATAGTAATGAATTTATCCATTAAATTACATATATTGTTATATTTATTATTACATTAATAAAATATAAATTATAAATATAATAATATATACCATCATTTCAGTTTGAAAAATTTAAATATTTTACGGACCAAATCAAACCAAATAAGATAAGAAATTGAATTGGATTATTAAAAATAATCAAAATTTTCATTTCAGTTTGATTTATCATTTTGTTCTGTTCAGCCCTACGAAGAGTGTCCATATTAGAATAAAAATATTCCTTTAATTTCTACGTCCAAATTGGTAACTTGGAAAGCAACTAAAGAAATTAAGAACATTAATATTTCCCACCAAAACACAACGTAGGAAGCTTGAAATCTTCTTACATAACCTGATAACCTTAATAAGTTACAACATAGTTGGTCCGGTCCACAAGTGAACGTGACATTCCAGAAGAGAAAAATCTTATCAATGAAATTGAAGCACACCGGAGACTCTTCATTATTCTAAGATTTTGATAAATCGAATAAAAAATAAAAATAGGAAAACAAAAGAAGAGTTGGATTTTACAAAAATTCTCAATCCTACCACAGGAGAGAGAAATGACGGTTTTCCCAGACAGTCTAATATAGCCGGGTCCAGACCATACTCATTGGTGACCTGCACATACTTTTCTCCTTTCCAGAAGGAAAATAAATTAACAAAAAAATAAAAAAAAATTAATAAATGCAATTGACTGTTGAAGAAGTGCAACTCTACTTCATATTCATCCTTTGATAGCTTTTGTTTCTTGTTTTCCAGGCACAAATCATGGCAGATTCACTAATGTATTAACATGAGAAACTCCTTCAAGAGCAGACAACTCACCCCCAACCTCTGAATGTACTAAATGCTCTTTACCTTCACCTTCACCTTCACCTTCAGTAAGAACCTCCTCACCAGTTCGGACTGTTGAGGAGCGGTTCAAACAAGTTGGACCAGAGAGGTCTTCATTCTCAGTCTCAATGTTGACTTCATTTACTGAATTGAACATGGTGTTAGCAGCCATTGACATGTCATTTGAATCCGAGTCAAGGAAGAGGCAGACTGCAGCACAGTCATCTACTTTGGAAGTTGGGTATTTATACCTCCAAGAACGAACTGCTAACTCTACTAGTGCTCGAGCAGCAGTAGATCGTGCTGGTGTTGATGCCACAACATCTACCACTTCTTTGTTTGATAAAACATCCCAAATCTGCGCAATAAGGAAAAGGAGAGGGGAAAAAAAAGTTTTACATAGGAATTATCTCTTTTTAGAAACGTATATTATGCTTTCTACCATACCCCATCAGTGGCCAAGACTATAAATTCATCTTTTTCGGTAATGCGCCTGTATGTTATATCAGGCACAGAGATTAGACCAAAATCCTTGAGGCAGAAATCTCCAAACGCTCTTGCCATTGCAAGGCCAGGGGAATTATGGTTTGGCAACCAAACTCGAGAGACTTCAGGCTCATTCTGAAGAGCAAAAATACGCCCCTTACATTTCCAGATTCTCTCTGCTTCCTCTGCGAGGTAAAAAGCATAAAGGAAGAAAGTTGAGTACAATAAGGAAGAAATGAGAAGCAGGAGAAGGAAATAAATGATAAGATAATGGAAGCAGACTACTATCTACCAAAAAAATATTATTTTCTATTTCCAAAGAGACTCCTCATTACTGGAACATTCTATTTTGTAATCAATTTGCAAAAGCAATATAGCCTAGGAAATAGCAGGGGACCAAAAATAAATATGCCAGTTACACAAGGCATGCCACATCATATAGCTGATTAACAATGTTCTCATCAGAATAAGAATCAGTCACGGATCTCATTGCACTAAATGTGTTAAGATACCGTATGATAATGATTTCTTTTTTGATATACCTCCTTGATACTGCTAGAAATCCTGATAATTCAATTTCAAGACCCCTCCTACTCCAGTTATAATACTTCTACAATAACAACAGAGCTACAATTAACTAGCCGAAAAAGGATGGAGCTATAATTTTTAATTTGTGATATGCATTGACCTTTCACTCACAAATGTCCTACAAACGATGATTGTAATAGTGCATAAAAAAACATGCAAGCATGGATTTTAAGAACATTCAGTTCTGAAGCAAACACAGATGCAAATGACAGTCTCTCTCTCTCTGTGTTTTTTTCCTTCGGTGTCAAAGAGCAATAATGACCTAAAGTCTACAAATCACACGGGCAGGAAAACAGATACCAGGAAGATTTGGTTTGAGATCCACAGTCAACTGAACTGCAACCAGAGATTCATTTCTATCTCTTGTACCAAGTACGGCTCTGGAGTCCCCAACATTTCCAATGATAATATCCCGACCCTATAAAGCAGCCAGTAAATCCAAGATAAAGATCACATATTTAACAACAGAACCGAATAAATAAAGTCTCTAAGAGCTACCAGCTTACCTGCTTAATTAAAGTTACAGCTGTTGTACCACTACAGAAGGAATCAATACTTGGATGCATTCTTAATTCCCTATCCATGACCTTGAAAGCTTTCAAAAATGATTCCTTCAATGACTCTAAAATCTCAGGGTGCTTTTCTGCTTCCTTGACATCAATGAAACCCCTGGACTCTTCATCAGCAGATACAAAGAGAGAATCCTCTGAATTCATGCTTCCAGATTTATTGAGGTTAATCTCTTTGAGAACATCCGTACTGGTTATGTTCACTTCCCAGTGTGCACGAAGTTTCAGAGGAAGATAATCTCTTACTCTCTTTGCAACCAGATGACCATATGGACCATGACCATCAAAAACACCACAAAATATAGTATCTGTTCTGGAAGCAAAATTCTGAAATTCAAAGAAACTATAGTCAGTGAACAACACACAAGAACACCACTAGGGTTATCTTATATCACTACTCGTATGAACGATTCTTACATTAAAGAAAATAACATTTGACCACATAACAAGGTAAAATTTAAGGTCCGTTTGGAACTGCTTCTCCTTTTAGTTGAAAATACTTTCAAATAGATGAAAATTTTGAGTTGCACTATTTGTGCTTTTAAAAGAAGTAATGCTTACTTTTGGGAGAAGTAATTTTGAGTCCATGCTCCCATCTTAAAATAATTATCAAAGTACAACTTAAAACCACTTCTAACATTTCCATCCTAATAACCTAAATTCTTCTATTTAAACCACTTTTAACCAAGCAAACCACTTTATTTTAAATTATTTCTCTTGAAATCACTTCTAAGGAAGCACATCCAAATGGATCCTTAATGTTATGGGATAAATTACAACAAGAGGACAAAAGACAGGAGATAGGTAGTTGACATTTGCAAAAGAGAAAGTAGGCAAACAGCTGCAATGATCTGCCTGCCATTCTGAAACCCTAGATTTGGTAGTTTAGGTCACAAACTTAATCGGAGAAAACGTGGTCGTAAGAATCTAGGAACAATTGAAAGATGAAAACTAGCAGCCAGTAACATACTCGAAAAACTCATCTGACAAGAAATACAATTAAAAGGGAACGGGTTTAAATAACTAACAAACTAGGAAAATTTATCATTGCTTTTACAGTACTTACGTTGTGGTACTTAAGCTAATGAAATGCAAGATTAGTACAATGAATTTTCTAAAAAAACCCAAGTACCCAATATTTAATTAAAACAGTAAGCAATGTAATTGGTAGGAATACGGCATTTATTATAGAAATAATGAATAACATCAACTAAAAATAAAATATATTTTTTATAGAGTCGCTTGATTCATTTGGAATGTTGAATCACTTAACAGAAGAGGCGTGCAAATCTGATCCTCAAACATAGAGTAATGATAGCAAAATAAAAAAAAATAACGATAAAACAAATAGAGTATTTCACTTTACCACCACAGAAACATAGTTTCGTGAAGAAACTGATATAGTGGATAACGTCCTGAAAAGACAAGTAGAGAACTCCAGCCAATTAACATAAAGCCGCAGTCTTTCTCTTTGACCAGAAAGGGCGAAAAAAGAAGGAAAAAAAATAAAAAAATTCTCTAGTTGGATTGTATCTCTTACAAGAAAATGAAGGCAAACTATGCAGATAGGAAAGAAGCTCCAGTAATAGAAATTCAATCATTAAAAAATAAGAAAGAAAGAAAGTTGTTAATCGTCCTCAGACAGCTTTAAAATACTTAATACCAATAATTTAACTGTATAAGCCACACAAAAAAGTGCAAATGTGCATGTTGTTTCATTCAAAGATATATATCTAATGTTTATTAAAAGTTTGCGACTGAAACTATCAAATACCAAGATAATGTAACTAGAGAAATGATAATTACATATAAATTTTACACTCACTTTTATACACATATCATCATGTTGTGATACATGTCAATATTATCTAAAAAAATCAATTACTTTTCAATTTTTAAAATAATTTTAAGATATAAAAGGTAGGGATGCAAAATTGTGTAATATTAGCATTTTTCAATGAAATTATTTAAAATCAATACAAAATAAATCCCAAAATTTAGTTTAAGTTCTGTGAAATGAAAAAGAACACAAGTTTATCTCACCTCCCAAACAATCATGGCATCTTGATTGGTCCCTTTCTTGCCTTGTTGAGTAAAAAGTGAAGCCACTTCACTTGACCCATTCAAGAACATCCTCCCAGGAATCCTATGCAGAGGTTCTTCTCTTCGATAATCAAAAGATGAATTCCGAGACCCGGGTCTCTTTCTGGAGTTTTTCTTCTTCATGGGAGATATAGGAGAACCAGGATATTGGTTCCTGCTTTCTACAGAGAAGCAGGACCCCATTCTCAGGGCCCTGATAATGTCTAATATGCACTCCAGACCAGCTGAACAAGCAAACCTCCTATTCTCAATTTACGGATCCGTCGTCAGATTTTTTTTTAATCTTTAAAGGCTTCTTAATTTTGCAAATAAATATTCTAACTGAGACTTAAATTTGGGCAAATTTTTTTCAAAGAACCTTTGGAGTTCCAAGTCTAATACTCTAGATAACTCCACCTACTCACCCTTCAATCTTTTGAGTTCCGATCTGTAACAAAATTGGCACAAACCCACTTTTCGATCACTGCCTAATTTTCAGATTAACCCAAAAGTTTGCTATTGAAGTTCTTTAACTACCAACAAAATTTCAAAAACAGCACCACCCAAGAATCAAATTATAGTATTCATAACACGAGCTTTCAGCTTACCCTATAAGAAAATGCATTTTTTTATGAACTTTTGGGGTAATGAAATCATCAATATTGAGCAGATATATCAAAAGGCAAAAAGGCAAAAAGGCATAAAGTGAGCAGATCTGTGCAGGAAGATCTAATCTCTAACTGCCTTTGTATAAGTAAAAGGCTCCACCAATATTCAATATTTCACATCCCCAAATTCAACATCTTAACAGCAATCTGCTTAATGCTTATTCAAACATTTACCAATCGGACCCTATAACCCATTTGGGATCAAGACAAAATTGATGGAAACCGAATCAGATTGATTTGAAATTCATGCAAAAGAAGCAAAATAAAGATACACATAATGTGCAGAAGAAAACAGATCAGCTTAGTAGATATAGAAGACAATACATGGGTCTCTTGTTACAAAAAGACGAAAATTAGCAAGCAAGAACAACAGAAATACAAATATATAAATATATTGCAAATTACCTGAATTTTAGATTATAAAATAAAAAAAATAGAGGGATAAAATGCCTATATATTGTTTTCCAGATAGGAGGAGGGAAAGACTTTGTGAGAGAAGCACCCGTCACTTTCAAAAATCTAAGATAAAATGATATCTTTTGCCATTTTGGTTTGAGCATTTATTTATTAACAACAGAGATAAGAATAGATGATTGGCCCAAAAAAAAAAAAAAACAGAGAGAGAGAGAGAGAAAGAAAGAAAGATAAGAATAGGGGAAGAATAAAAAAAAGTCATTATTGTTTGTTGGAATTTGGAAGTAATTTGATAAACACTTACTAGCCAATTTTTTTTTTTTTATATAACAACACTATTATATTACATTGATTTTTCTTTTTTAAGATAAATTTTACCATGAAGATTACATTTGTTAAATAATGATTATTTTTATTAATAAAAATATTATATACTATTAAAATAAATAATTTATATATTTTTATTATATAAATAATAAAATTATTTTAAAATAATATTTTTAAAATTTATAATAATAAAAATATTATCGTTAATCTTTACTTTATTTAATTTTAAACGAATATCAATTCAATGCTAACTACATTGTATTATCTTTATTGTTATAAATTTTAGATACGATAATAATATCATTATTTTTTTAATATAATAAATTATATATAGTGTAAATTAGCATTCTAAAGCTTAAAACAAGTTGGGGTTTTCACATGTTTCTCATGCAAGTCCGGCCAAGGGCCATGCCACTTAAGCTGCAGCTTTTTTAAATATTGCAATCAACTTTTATTATAATTGAAACTATTTGGTCATAATTTTTTTTATTTAAATCACAAAACTAAATTCTTATAATTTATAGGAATAAAATAAAAACACCTTATGTTAATTTATATTTTTTAATTTAAATAAATAGTATTATTTTTATTTTGAATTTTATGAATGATTAATTAATTATATAATTTCTCGTTTTTTTTAATGATTTAGATGTCAGTTTCAAACATATTGATACAATTTGGTCCCCCTGATCTTTCATTGTCTAATGTGTTAAACAAATACTAGTATTCAGATTTGAAATTACGAGAATGAAGCACGTATATATATATATATATATATATACATACATATATATATATATATATATGTGTGTGTTAAAAAATTGAAGTGTTTGTATTTTCAAACAATGATATAGAGTTTTATTCGTATTAAAATACCCATAAGTTTGAGTGTTTTAATAGAAATCAAAGAAAATTAAAAAAAAATATCCAAACACTACTTGTAATAGTAAAAGTTGTAATTCAATAATTGAACAAAGATATTTAATGAATTTGGTTCAATTTAATTTATAATTTAATATAAATATAAATATTATTATTTTTAATTATAAATTTTATAATTACTATTTTTGTTAAGAAAATTTAGTACAAATAATAATTTTAAATGTGTTTTATTATTATTTGATTTTTGAAATACTATTTACATTATTTTGTGATCCACCGTTCCACCGATGGCCTGAAAGTTACAAAAGAAAGAGGGTTGTTTTTTGAATTCTTTCCAATTTTTTGAATTCTTAAAGTATTTACAATATTTTTTTGAATGTAATTAAAAATTCGATTTTTAAATACAAAAAAAAAATTATTGATATTTTTATGATTTAGAAGTTTAAAAAAATTAAAATTATAAAAAATAGAAAATGTAAAAAAAAAATTAAAAACACAAAATTTAAGTTTTTATTTCAAATGTAAATTTATAATATTAATTTATTTCAAATTAAATATAATAAATTATTAGTCCTTGGTTAATAAATGTTCTATGAAAAAATATCTTACAAATTAAAAATAATAATTAAAATTTATATAAAATAAGTAAATTTTTTTATAAAAATAATAATAAAACGATTAAAATATATTAATTTAAAGTAAATAAATTAATATATTGATAAAAAAAAGTAATATATTTAATTTATGAAAATAAAAAAATTCCTTATTCACTTTTTTCAATTACTTTTAAGGAGTAATTGTTTTAGATGCATGATATATACTTCTTAAATTAGATATTAAAGTATTACTCGTCTTCTAATATTTCAGTACAAAATATTTAAATATTTTTTTTAAATCACTTTTAATAAAAAAAAAACTTAAAAAAAAAACTCAAACAGTCCATAAGTCCAATCTCATTAATGATAGCAGTAAGTACGCTTTTAATAGGTTAAAGTATTCAACATGCTTATTCATTTTTGGTAAAAGAGGTAACTTCGTCTATTTATTTTCAGTTAAGTATTTATTTTATCCTCTCTTTTTTCAAAAATTATAATACTTAATTGTATTTAGTACAATAATTTTACAATTTTTGTTAAATGTAACATGTATGCACTATTTTAAAGGACATTTTCTATCTAAAAATATGGAATTAGCAAAATAGAAATTGTAAAGGCACACCTAATTTAATAAAATTACTTATATATATATATATATCATATTTTTCCACAATTTAATATAATACATTCTTTACCAATAAAACTTACCATTTGCACCTCTTTTATTCAAACAAAAAAGTTAAAAATATTTTTAACGATGATTATAATTAAAAATCTTAAGGACACAATGGAAATAGAATGGGGTGACAAAATTCTTAATTTTTGTAATAATTTTTTTTTTCTCTTTTGCAAATAGAATATTCTTAATTGATGTATGTAAATAATTTATTAATTATTTAAATAATTAGTCATTTTATTTATAGGGACATTGTATGAAATTTGTGCAAATAATTTGTGTGGTTGGAGAACTTTTCAAAATTCTTAAATTTAATTAGAGAAAAATGTGTGATTTCAGATGTACGGGGGAAGTGTGACTTTGTAATATCTCTTTTAACAAAAACTATAAGTCAATTCGAATCGACGATAACGTCCAAAAATAAATGTGAAATATTTATTGATTTTTAAATATTACCAAATTCATTAGAATTCTCCCAATTTTTAAAACTAAGAATTGAATATGTGTATTTCTTTACCAAAACAACAAAAGGTAATTTACATATAGAAAAAGAATCGATTAAATTAAATTTAAAATATATTATTTAACGATCAAATTATTTTCTTCACTCTTATTTTTTATTTAATATCTATTTTTTTGTTTTTTAATTTATATTAATCTTAAATTTTATTAACTTAAAACATCACGTTATCATATATATTCAAAGAAAAAAGAATACAACTTCAATTTCGATCATTTATGTGAAGAAATCATTTAAAGAAATGTATAATTCTAGTAGATGAGCATGGACCAATCACAACATGTGTTTTATTGTTAGTTAACATTTACAATAATACAAAACACAAATTAAAGAAGCACTAGAGGCTTAAGTTATAAGTTACAAAAAAAGAAAAAGAAAAAAAGCAGGTGCCTCTTTTTCTAATAAGTGGCTTTCAATAAATGGAAAAAAACTTATATAATAAAGTGGGCATACCTAATTAATTTGACACATGTGTATTGTCGATTTTTTCATATATAATTAATAGCTAGAGACTAGCTAAGAGATTAATTTTATTATCATATCAAGTCCACATATTTTTTCAATTCGACCTGCACACAAAAATCATCACAAAGATAGCTTTAATTAATTATCGTTCTCGTTTTAATTTCACATCCTCCCATAAATACTTGATTAAAGAGTGAAAATGAAAGCCCCAGCAGCTGTATTTGAAGAGAGCTGAACCATCGTGTTCCTTCATATTTCAACATAGAAAACATCTTTGTTTCTTATTTGTGATTTAAGTAACGTAAAAAATTATGCTGCATGTATATATAGCAAGAAAAAAGATAAACTTTGAATCACGCTTTTTGTTCTAGACATGTAGTCAAAAACCAGCTAAGCAAGGTTGGTTGGTACTCTCTCTCTCTCTCTCTCTCTCTCTCTCTCTATATATATATATATATATATATATATATATAAAATCTTTCTTTCTTTCCAAATCGATAAAATCTACAATATAAAACACACACTCACTAGTTAATTTTTTTAAACTACAGAGAGGATTATTCAAACCCAAGTTCAATAGAATAGGAGGCACCAATCTCCAAATGGCTTACTGTGGCCTCCCACCCATGGTTTAAAGAAATACTTTTAGACATTTGAAATCGTGGTTTAAGTAGATAACAACCTTCCATACATAGTATATAAGTATATTCAATGGTTCATCAAGTGTAGATAAACAAAATGGATATACAAAGAAAGAAAATGTCTCAAATGAAAATTTCTGAGCTGGGGGCTTGAACAAAGACCTTATACTTTGATGAGGGACGAAAGGCTTTGATCAGGATGCCAATCAAGCTAAGTAATTATATTTTCAAAATAATGCAAACCAAAAATTAAATATTTTGAAATTTTAGGTTTTTTTTTCTCGAAATAATATTTACAAATTCACACGTGTATATATTGGTAACATTCGAACATGCACTCTTAGAGTGTGTAAAATAAACATATATCATTATATTATAAGATAATTAAAAATTATAATTTATTTAAAAAAGAAAAAGGAAAAGGAAAAGAAAAAGAAAAAGTGACATGAAAAAAGTTGTTTAAATTTTTGTAATATTTTAAAAGCAATGGAAAAATTCATAATTTTGAAAAACAAATATTTATTAAAAATTGAGTAATTTATGTATATCTTATAAAAGTTATCTAATCAAAATGTTTTAATGATACAAATAAAATGATTTAAAGATTTTATCATCCATAAATTTATATATTTATTAAGATACACATTCCCCTTCCTTATTTTAATGTCTTTATCCTTGCATCAAATTGGATAATACTAGTAGGGATTTGCCTTAAAATTGACAACCTTAGTTGCAATGGATCTTCGGCTGATCTTTCGTCCGGTCCTTCAGGATATGTGAAGCTAAGTGATTTGCACTATAATTCTGAAGTACTGCATGTTGATATGGAAAGCTTATTAAGGTTATGTCATGGAATGAGAAAGATATGGAAAGAAGAAGGTTTGAATTGAAATGAAAAACAGAAGCAAAAACATGGGCAGAAGCACAGGGATGAACCAACACATGTATTTGTAAACAAAAGAACTATTATTTTACCTTCACACGTTTGACTTTGAGGGGATTTTCAATTTATACAAAAGCAACAAAGAAAGGAAAGACAAAGATTGAAATCTCTTGCCCTTTCAAACTATTTTCTCATAGCTGCTGGTGGTATAATCATAATTATGTCCACACTGGCCAGTGGTCTCTCCTCTTCTATAAGTGTCATGAACGTTCAGAGACAAGAAATTTCAGATCCAACTTCGTGGGCCAATTTCCTTTTTTACTATGAGCTTAACAAGAACATGGCTAGAACTATGATTTAAGTTGAAATTTTATAAAGCACGTACGTCTGAAAATTTTATATCATTAACTGCATTATTTGAAACGACACATTGACTCAATTTAAAGTTTGATTAATTCAAAAAAGATAGGTTAAAATCTACCCAAATGATTTCAGTTGAAGTTTTGAGTTTTTATTTAATTTGAAAAACGAGTTTCAATTCAACTCAAAAAAAAAAAAAATTTATTGTTGGGTGATTATTAAATTTTAATTTTTTATGGCTGAAGTAAACTTGAAAAAATGTAATGGCTTTAGTTTTCCCAGATATATATCTTCCATGTTAGAATGATATGTTTTTTCCAAATATAATTTCGTGGAATTGTTTTTAAATTCACAAAAGGATGGCTTTTATAATATGATTTGTCTTATAATTAACGTTTTGTTTCTTTCCTCGACACTTTACCCATAGAAATATTTTTTACATGAAACAAATGCAATATGATGTATTTTTCTCTTCTTCTTTTTTGACATTTTTAAGATATCACAATTTGTATTTCAATTATAGTGGCTTCTTACTTGCATAGAAGTGTAAGTTATAATTAAAAGAATTTTCCGTGTCATTCATTCAATCACATGTTTTACTTAAAACTCCCTTAGCTATAAAACTAAAAGTAAAGCCGTTTAGTTATATCAGCTTAATTGCATATCATATTTCATTTTTAATGCCTGCCATGTAATACACATATATACGAGCATACATTTAGATAATATACATATGTAGAGGTATACAATGAGATAATACACACATATAAAGGTATAAATTAAGATAATACGTTAACGAGATTCATGAGATAATTTATTAATTTTTTTAAAATTCATTTCATCTTGTTTCATTTAATTTTTAAAGAGATCAAATGATAATAAACCGTTACTAATAAAAACATATGATTTGTCCCTAATGGATCTAAACGAAACAAGAAAGAATACAAAAATAATAAAAAAAAATGATAAATGATTATTTACAACGTACGTTCAATAAAAAAAACTATACAATATATATTTAAAATTAAATCTAGTAAAACTACAATCTAAATGAAATGAAATAAAACGATACTTTTTTCCTTTTCTAAATCGACACTTTGTTATATGATGAATGAATTACCCCTATTTTTGTTTTATTATCTTTTTTTACCTATTTATTGCATGAAATATCTTTAATTAGGTTAATAATTTTAAACAGTAATAGTAACTCTAAGTTATCTCAATTCATTGAGATTACATTTGAAATCGACAAAATATACATCACTCACTTAAATATGGATATTTCAGGTATGTTAATTGATAATAATAATAAAAAAGTAATATCAAAGATATATCCTGTGAATACAAAGCATATGAAAACTAAGAGCCACCCTACCTTCATTTCCCCCTATGAGTATTGTCTGGTACTAGGCCGTAGGACAACTCAAAACTATAGAAGATAATGTTATTGCCTAGCAACTTCAATAGACATATAAGTTATGATTATTACTCCACTGTGTTTGCAGCCATTCAGAATTCGTGAAATCATCAAATAAAATTAAACGTTTTTCAAACATTTGAAAACAACGATTAAGGAATCTAAATTGGGTTTACATAGTAAGCACTTCCTATCAAGTATGTTACCAGTCAATTATTGCACTGGTGGTGTGGCAACTCAACTCGCAAAGTAAACTGAAATTGAGTTTTGTTAGTACATTCAAGACATTCATCAAACACCTTGCGTGCGCTTCTCCAAACACCATAATAGTAACATCCATCTTACAGAGCAGCAAAAACAAATCAAACAACCGAAACCCAGATAGCAAAAGCTCGTTAATTTCAAACCTATGATTTATCTTCAGTTATCAATTCAGTGTCGGCAACAAGCGAGTCAGTGGGTGTAGTTTGTTGTTGATGTTGTTGCTGCTCAGATTTCATAAGTTGCTCCATGTCTCTAATCCTCGTTCTGACAACAGTTGTGACCAGAACTGCAAGAGAAACACTCGTTTAAGGATGAACATCACAATATGCTTTGAGAAAAGTTGGAGTGAGAAATAAGAAGAATACCAGCGGCAGTTCCAAGGGTCCATATCCAGAGGATCTTCAAACCGGGACTCTTTTCTCTCCGCATATTTTCAAATCTTTTGCTGTTCGCTTGGAAAGTTGGGTCACCGTCTATATATGAAATAGCTCTTTGTAAGCCCATTATGATTGTTCACTTCATTTTTTTTTCTTTTTAATCGGTCACTCATTTATGTTTAAAGAACATAATAAAAAAAGTGCACGTAAATTACAAAAATAACATTTTAAAATTTATAACAAAAATAATATTATAGTAAAATTAATTAATATCTATAATATATAACATTAAATAAGTTAAAATAATAATAATTCAATTTAAACTATATTTATCAATCATAATAATGTATAATAACTTTTTTAATAATAAAAATATATGAATTTGATATAAATTATACTGTATTTTTTTAAGTTTAAGCTGCATTAATTTGTTAATCTTCTTATTTTTAAGTTTCTTCATGCATGGTTTTAATAAAAGGATGTCAAATTATGTCAATCATATAAATTCATTCGATAAATGAGTCGTGTTGAAATATTTTTATCATGTCTAAACATATTAAATTCATTTAGATCGAATTCGTGTTTGGTTCAATAGATAAAATAATATTAAAATACTCATTTAGTTAATTTTGGATTAATATGTTATGTTGTATTTGATCTAAAAATAAACATATTAAAATATATCGTATCATATTTTATCATATTATTTTAAATTTGAGTCAACTTCATATTGTATTATAATTTTGTGTTCACAACTTAAAATAACAAACTCTTAATTTCACACACTATATATGTTACATTTAAATATGAAAATATTTTTGAAATTTACGTATTGATTATATTTTAATAACTAAAATATAGGTAGGTTACTTGAAAACTTTTTTATAATATTTTAAGATTTTAAGGAATAAATTATATGATTTAAAATTTAAAATTTTATTTATAATATTTTAAAAACTTAAGAATAGAATCCCACGAGTAGAAAGTTCAAAGATATTTAAATAAAATTCATTAAAATTTAATAACTAGTAAAATAGTTTAGTCAAAAGCTTATGAACTACTTTTTAGCAAATATTTATTTATTTGTTTGTTTTTGTCATCTTTTTTTGTTTGTTTGTTTTCTTTTTCAATAATGTGAAATCCATATCCAATTGCACGTATAATTGTACATTAATTAGGTAATTAGGGTTGTTAAAAAACATATCAATTCTATCCGAGGTATTTAAATCACATCTTATTCGATTTAAGTTATATAATTTTATTAGTATGATTAGGTTGTATTTGATTTATAAATTACATAATCATGAATTAAATCGTGTTTTGAAGATAAAATTTTTGCAAAAATCGATATGTTCGTATTTATATTATATTATATATATTTTATTTCAATATAATAATTATTTAATAAAAAGATAAAAAATCTAACAAACCTAATAGTTTTTTCGGTATCTACTTCATACTAACGTACTCCATATTTTCAAATTTTAATTTATCATTTATTACTTCCTTATCCTAACCTTGTAACCCTATTTTATTTTTAAGCCCTCAAGTCCCTAAAGCAGAAGAAGTAGTAGGAAATCTCAAGCCTAACATCAAGTCGATCGCTGGTTTTTATATTTATATTATTTAAATTAAACGCATGTTTATACATACAATCTATGCTTAAATTGATATGAAATTAAATAATAAATATTTATTTTAATTTTTATGTTATTTAAAATTTAGAATCGATTACATGATACTTGTTTATTTATTGTTTGAAAAAATTAAAATCTTTTAGTTTCAAATTTTAATCAATTATTAAAATATAAAATTTAATATAATAGGTATTTAGTTATTAAAAACAAATATATTTTTAAAAAATTATCAATCGTAAAAAAATAAACATAAAATTAAATTCACCCAATCCAATCCAACTTAATCGAAAGGTTCGATTTGAATTGATTTTATAAATTTTATTATATCAGATTGATTCTTACTTTTAAAAACCGATATTATTAATTTAATTTCGATTTTTAGTTCAAATATGAATTAACCCATGGTATTTACATTGTTTCACGTAAATGGGTTGCTTATTATTATTATTTTTTGGGTAAGAAAGTCTTGAATAGTATTATTGATACTAATTAGGTTTCTAGCAACAAAAAAAAAATTAAAAAAATTTGATACTAATGGGATGAAACTTACAAATACATATATTAGTGCTTGATCAAATTGTATATATTGCGGGGAAGATCTTACAGTCTAAAAAGTTTAGATGGGTTGTAATTGGTAACATAACATGTCAATAAAAAAGTTTTTATTTTTTATTTTTTTTAAAAAAAAGTGCATAACAAAGCGTAAGAATGATTCTTATTGTCATTCTTCACGAACCAAATAACATTTCATCTTACCAAATAAATTTGATATCATATGAACGAAATGTTAGATCATATAGTTAGTTTGTAAATTTGATAAGTTAAATTATATAGTTAATAATAATAAAAAGAGTTTAATTTTAACCTAGAAAAAATTCAATTTTTATAAAATTATATTTAAATGGAATTTTACAAAAAAAAAAAAAGTTAATGGAATAAAATTATTTACGTAGTAATAAGTTAAGGGACTAACCTTTTCTTTTTTTAAAAAAATTACAATATCTATATAATTATGATTTCAAAACTTATATAAATGGTTAAGATTTAAAAATCAATGAATATAAATAATAAATCTAACTAATTATATATAAAAGTTGAATTATTCTTATATAAGTGCGAATGTGTGTTGTTTAATTTTTAATATCTGTGCTACTACTAATTTGAATCCTTCTATCATTAAAATAATTAGTTAAATTTATTAATTAATATATTAATATCTGATACGTATCCTATAAATATAAAAATATGTGGCAATTTAGTCATTATGTGTTACGTAAAAGTTACTATATATTCTTATTTGATCAGCAAATTATTTATTCTTATTGTTATATTGTGTACAGTATTCTGATTGAGAAAGTGAGCTTGGTGGCATATCACTTGTCAAAACTTGGAAAGTCAAATTGTACCATTTACGACTCTGCCTTTTTCTATATTGTATACTATTTTTATTTTTAATTTTACAAGTGATATTAAAATATATATATATATATATATATATATATATATATATATATATATATATATATATATTGAAATACAAGACAAAAACTTATTATATAGACATTGGTTGAAATATAAGTACAAATAATGGAACTTACCTAATGAAATAATAGATTTAACATGATACAGAAATTTGATGTCTATACTTTAAAATATATATTTTGATAAATTATAAAATTTATAAAAATCTTAATCCTTAATATTAGTAATTATGTTTAATAATATTATATTTGGTTTTTACAATTAAAATTCATAAAAATATGAGTTAGAAATATAATTTAAGTTAGGTTAACTTAACCTGTACATGACTTTTATAGCTCATGGTTAATTTTTGATTGCTAAAATATAATTTGAACTTGATATCAAAATGTAGATTATGTGCGTGAAAATTAAAAAAAATGAAATGGTTAATCATAAAAAACAATAATTCAGATTACTAAAGTATAAAATGTTAAAATTGTAAGAATTAAACTTTAGATTATGATATAAATATAATATAAAAATTATGTATTGTTGATCTTATAATTATTAAAAAATATATATTATTTTTGGTTAATAATTTTTCATTATCGACTCAATGGTTTAACACAAATTTTATTTTTTTAATAATTATGTAAAATAATTCAAAATTTAACATAATACTTATTTCATTAAAATATTTAACATGTTAATATTATTTTTTATTGTTTAACTATGTATCACATATTTTAAAATAAATAAAGAATATAGGTAAAAATAAATAAAATATAATCTAGTTATTTAAAGTGTTATATATTTTATGTTAAAAGTATTTTTATTATATAATTATATGTGTATAAAAATATAATATTAATATATATAGCTTTAATTTTAATTAATTATAACAACTATCATTATTCTATACTTAATTAATTATAAATACTTTCAATAAACAAAAAAAAAAGTTAATTTTTTTATTTATAAGGTTGATTATAGAGGTCATATATTTAGTTTAAAATAACACTTAAATTATATATTTATTTTTGAGATAATTTAATCTTATTGTTATCAAAAGTACTGTAAAAAAATAATTATTTTTTATGTTTTTATTTAATTTTTTATTCATTTTTTTCAACCACATTTTATTCAAGTGTATTTAATACAGTTGAAAAAATAAAAAATAAATTACTTTATTTTTGTACTATTATTTTTTAAAAATAATATGACTAAAATATTATAAAAAAATAAATATATAATCTAAATTTTATTTTTGTAATAAATAAGGATCTTGGTGTCATTTGTACTTATATATTTTTTTTTGGCAAAAACATACCTCACTAGGAGGGAGGGTTATTGTGACATTAGGCATCGATAAGAAATACCAATTGTTGGGATTGGTACGATTTATAAAAATAGAAATTAAAGATAAGTTAGATAAATTTTAGAATGTGTAGATTTTTTATGAAGTTTATATATATAGAGAGTATTACATGTACATGTATCGATTATATAATGGTACATATCACAACGTGTTAGAGGGGTACAAGAGTAAAAGAGAATACATTTAAAACTTAAGGTTGTCCACCTCATGGCTTGGATTGATGGTCGACCTTCTAACATCGAAGCTACTATACGTAGGAAAACCCATACTTCTAGTGTCATTATGGGCGTAGGGAAGGGCATGTCCACCATGGGTGACTCATTTAATGACTTGGGCTATTAGTTGGATTGGGCTCTGGGTCGATCTATATGTTCAAACATCTAATCTCCCTATTTTTTTTCTTTAAAAGGGGTGGAATAGTAGCAACCAACCAGCGAATCTGAAACATTCGACTCTTCATAATAAATACTTGTCAATTAATTGGAGAAAAATTATGCATCTCTATATAAGAAGTAGCCTAGGCTTCTTTTCATTTCATCATTTCTTGTATACCAGACACAAATTGGAACAAAAAACACTCTATTATCTCAGCTCGAGCCATACAAGTTCTTAGGACGATGGTAAGAAAATCAGTATGGTATATAATTTATTTGATCAGATTTTAAAGGGAAAACTTCCTCGAGTCTAACAATTTTCTACTTCTTTTTAGGTTGATTTAAAGAATCAATCTCCCCTTTTACTTTCAAACTCGTACCTTATCATTTTTATGCTTTGTGATATTTTGTAGAGACCATGCATAGAAAGTGTACTTCGGACTCGTCCTCTTGGGAGAGCCCACAATATCCCACTTTCTAGGGCTAGGCAGAAAGTAACGTCTTGGGGTCTACCAATGAGATAAGCAACTCGAGTGAAGGGGAGCTATTTGAGTATCACCCCTACACTTCCATGTATCGTCCATAAGTCGTACCTACAATTAGGTTGAACATAGCCCTTACCCAAAATTTTGTACCGAGGTCATAGAGGAAGAAGATGAGGAAGAAAAGAATCGGTAAGCCCACAGGATGTACCAAAGGTTGGGCGGCCAAGGTCAAGACTAGTGAGTTATCGCCTCGACATGAGGAAGGATAAATAGAACATATGGCATTTCTTCCTAGATTTAGATAATGATCCCTAAGTTGGGTTTTCTTAACAATAATCTACCTCCAGTTGGATGGATAGCCTTCTATTATAAGGCCTTATGGATAGGGGTCAGATTTCCTATGTATCCTTTTATAAGGAAATTTTGGCAAGAACTCAGCTTGTGCCAGACCAATTAATGTTAAATGCGTGGAGGTACCATCTTTGTTTCACACTAATATGCAGAAAGCTCAAGATCAAATTGAAGGTGCTTTAGTTTAATGAGACATGTGTATTGAAGTAGAATCCTATAGACAAGACGAAGATCTACATGTTTGTGAAATAAGACGGGGGCATAAATGTGATCCTTCTTGAGAATGAGAAGAACTAAAAAGAGTATTTCTTCTAACTATTTGGTCGGTGGGAGACCCCAAATAACAATGCTAGGTAGATAAGAAACACCTGGATTAACACCAAAGTTGTTATAAGGAATATGGGCTCTTTTATCACGACCTTGAGCCACAGGACCAAGTAACGATAGGTTGATATATAGAACTATCTACTCAAGAAGACTCAATAGAGGCAACTACTAAACACCTCATACTTTATTGCATGTGGGTTGATGAGGTGGAGCTTAGTGAAGCCCCCTCACAGGATTATTCATAAACCCCGAACACTCTCCAAGTATCAAACCTCTCCCATAAACTATAGGGAGAGGTTTAAGGTACTCCCTGATAATGGTGAACTCGCTATGAAACCACAAATATTTTTCTTTTTATTTAGCCCATGCTTGTAAAACTAACACACTTTTTCTTTGTCTTTACAGATAGCATTGAGTTCAATGCCTTTAATTTATTAGCAGGGCTTAAGAGTAGGGTCGCTAAATAAAGGGCAAGCTCTCAAAAAGCTACACCTCCCTCCCAAGGGATGATCTCCTCCAAAAGGAAGAAGAGGAGCAAGTCTTTTGGGTAGGAAGCCACCCAACCCTGTAAAAAATGAAGAAGAAGGTGACCATTGATGAGATCGTGCTTAGGCCTACGCCTTTGAATATCATCGAGCTCTCACCATTGCCCTTAGGTTAACACACTTCTGTACCCGTTTGCTCGGGTCAAGAAGCACCTACCCCCATTATGAAGGACTCAAGGAAAGGTAGGGGTGTCATCAATTACCTCACTATAAACATTGAGAGAATGGTTTTGTATAGAGGTGTGGCACTAGAAAGGTTGGACCATTACGAGGATGTGGACTCTATGGTCGTGCTCAACCGCTTTTTGTACCAGGTAAGTGTTAGTCTGACCTTATTTTTAATTGAGCCTCGGGGTCTCTTTTTTGTTTTTTTTTGTTTTAATGACCTCGTGTCATTATTCTTGTTTTTAGGCCCAGCTCCTTTATGGACTAAGTAGGATTTGAGATGTTGAGAGTTTGAAGCATGAGGTCATGATGGAAAAAGAGAATCATGCTTCAACTCGGGCTAAGAATGTTGTTCTATTGGCCAAGGCCAACAAGTGGAAGGATGAGCCTGTAAACAAGGAGGAGAAGCTGTCAAATGCCATACATGAGTTGAATGATAACTTGAGGCATTTTGAGGAGCTCAGGGAGGCTTAGAGAAAGGCTGAGGCTAAAGTAGAAGACTATAGGCATGAGTTAGCCAACTTCTCGTTACTGGGCCTCATCGAGCTAGGAGGGGGTCGCCTTCAGCTGTGCTCTCACCCTAGGTCGGCTCGGGCACAACATGATTTGGCCCTATTCCACCCACCAAGTTAGTGGCTCGATCCTTTGGAGCACCCAGACCTGACTGCGAGCGTAATGTCTTGTTTTCTCCCATGGTCTCCTTGAGCTATCTTCTTAGCTCAAGAAGTTGATGTGCCAGCTTTTGATGGGATCAGTCTCTACTTTGGCCTCATTACGCGTTGGCAAGATGTGGTCCTGTGTCGATGATGCCTCCTCGTTTGCTAGTCTCAATCGTTTCTCAACTCGTGTTCCTACCATGATGGTCGTGATGCTAGGGAACTATGCTCGTTTACTAAGTCTCTCTCTCAAAATTCGAGGTGAATCCTTGAAAACATGAGATGAGAAACGAAAGCTTGACTTTCGAATATGAGTATCATGATGGACACCAAAATATTAAGATTGATCTGATTTGTAAATAGAGACTAGAGAGAAGTTATAGAATTTGGTAGAATGTGTGAATCTCTTTTGAGATTCATGTAAATATATAACATTATATGTACATGTATCGATTATATATGGAATACATATAACAACATATCAGAGGGGTACAAGAGTTAAATATAATACATTTAAAACTTGAGGTTGCACATTCTCATGGTTTGGACTAATGGTTGACCTTCCAACACTAAAGTTCCTATACGTAAGTAGACCCATATTATTGGTATTATTGTGGACGCGAGCACAGACACATCCTCTAAAATTAACTCCTTTAATAACTCGAGTTGTTAATTAGATTGAATTTCAAATCGATACATATATTCAAACGTAAATCATGTGTTAACAAAGAAATTATCTTTATAAGCTTAAATTAAGTATCAAATTATCCAGTAAGATATCAATATTCCTTACGTATAGTTAGATTTTAACTCATATTATCGCAGAATCGATATTTATATTTTATAATTATGATTGATTGTTTCATCCTCACAGTATACCCAACGTGGTCTTGTACTCTTGTTAAAAAAAAACATTTGGATGTCTCAGTCCAGACTCGTCATTCAACTTTGTCACCCTCGTCCTTAGGAAGTCAAATGTATACTGCCTCGGCCTACCTTTTTTTTTCTCTCTTTTTTTTTTTTTGCCTTCTTCTCTTTCTCCCATTCAATTTAATAGATATAAATTGAGATAAAGATTGTAAAGGCCATTTTTATTACTTAAAATAACCAATTTAATTATAGATATAAAAATGAACACTTACAATCCCATAAGTTATTTATAAATATAGAATTAAATTTATTATTTATATAATTATTATTTTAAAATCGAATATATATTACTATTTTTATATATATATATAATTATATAATAAAATATATTTTTAATATAAAATATAAAATATTTTAATATTTTAATAATTAAGTTGAATTTTATTTACATTTATTAATATTTTTTATTTTATTTAAAAATATACGATAAATAATGTTAATATTTTAAAGAATTTAAAAAGGTGGATATTATGTTATTGCCCCTCGTAACAAAAAATTATTAACTGAAACCGGTACAGAGCCATTATGATTGTCTGAGCGCGTTGCCACACATTCCAACTTCTACCTAAAAGGTACCATGTTGAGAAGAGGCCCACATTCTGTTCATATTAAAATTGCGTGTCAAAATATTTGTTGCATCAGATTTCAATGGTGGTATCCTATATGCAAATAAACCTTATCCTATATATGGAGAAATTAATGTAAAACAATGTGTTTTCGTAAAATATATAGATTTATATTTTTAACATATTTTATTTTATTATATTATATTATATTAATATCATTTATCTTTTTTTATTTTTACAAATCACCTTTTATTTTTTTTTTATAAAATTTTGTTGAATTTTTCGAACTAATCAAGTGAAACTTCAATATAAAGTAAAAATTAATATGAGATTTTTAATTTTAAAAAGTTAATATAATGGGTGAAAATAAATATAAATTTTATTATAGTATTATAATTAATTAATGTGTGTGATATTATTCTTAATAATATAAAAATATAAATTTGTGCATTATTTTTTACATATTCTCAGCATATCATTGTAGAAAAAAAATTGATATATCGGTAAATATTATATTTCATGAATAATAATTTACTATAATTCAAATAAGCTACTTAATTTATTATTTTGAAAAAGAAAAAGAAATAGTTCATCCCGATTTCACGAAAAGTAATTATGGAGATCTCCACCGGAAGACGGTATATGAATTAATTTTGGAGTTTGAATTTTGTTTCATACATTTTTGAGTTTAATCTTTTCAATTATATTTTGAGTTTAATTACATTTTATAGTCACTCAATAAAAAAAAAATATATTTTATCTAACGTTAAAAATATTACATATTTTAAAAAAACAATGCATATATATTTTTTATAATGTATTAAAGATGATTTTTTTAAAAAAGTTAAATAAAAAATTATGTAAATAAATTATTCATATAAAAACTAAAGGATTATATTTTGAGGTCTTTCACCCATTATTAACATGTACGTACGTGGGCAAAGTTATTTGAGAAAATAAAATTTAATTGAAAAAATGGTTTAAATTGCTCAAGTATCTATTACTATATACATGAATGATAGTTAATAATTTTTTATTTATTTATTTGATATATTTTATTTAATAATTATATATTTTAATAAATACTGGATAAAAGTGTATTTATTTCATTCTTTTGCTTTGATAATTTTGTATATTTTTTTAACTAACATGTATACTACTAATATTTCTCAAATAAAAAAATATATTTCTATTAATTATTAATACTTTTTAGTAGATAATTACAGGAAGTATATTTATTTGATACTTATATTTTGATATTTTTTATATTTATTTTAACTAACAAATATTTATCTTCTACTAACATTTTTTAAATAAAAAAACTTTACATATATTTATTATTTTTAAAATAAATCATATAATTTTATTTACTATTATTTATATAATTATTATGTTAAATAATCTTTTTGATTAATTTAATATGATTCATGTAATGATATAGTAATAAGGTATTTTTTTATATTGTAAGTAATATATTTAAATTAAATCAAATATAATTTAAAATAAAAATAATTAATTTAATATCTAACATCTTTAATTTAATTAATCTATGTATTTATGTTGCAGTAAATTAGTAAATATCATATATCATGTTAACCAAAATATGAAAGTTGATACAGGTGAACTTAATCAATTCAATTAAAATTAAGTTAAATTTTATATTTATATATTTAAATAGTTTGGTGTGAAATTTAAAATTTAAAGTAAAAACTTACGCTGAAATTGATTAAGATTTTAAAGTTTATAAACTTATATTTAATCGATCATATATTACTAATATATATTTATAATTATATAATATAGCTTTTTATATTAATTAAAAAAATAAACAATTTATATTATCATTTCCTAACGTTCATTTAAAAAATTAATATAATTAATTAAAAAAATAAATTATTTACGTTTAAGAGTTTTTATCTCTTTAAAATTTAAGGCATAATTTTAATATAAAACTTTTTTAAATTAAAAAAAATATTTTATTTATTAATTTAACATTAATATAAAACTATAACAATTTAAATTTATTTTAAAAATAAATAAGCTTAAATTATAATCTTACATAAATAGATTGTCTTAATGTTTCCTCATCAATATTTTTATATTAATTTCAGTTTTAGATATAAGAAACCGATATGGTTAAGTTAGACTTTTTTGGGAAAAAAAACTCATTACCCACTCCTAAAATTTAGGTACCAAATTAATGAATTAATTTTGTAGACAAATTTAAACGAGTAAGAGATGTCCGGTACGATCTTTTTAATATTTCCTTTATTATATTAAATTTATCAATTTTTATTAACAAAAATTATCTTTTATCTCTTCAAATTTTTTTTATATTATTATTATTAGAAAAAATTTAAAAACATATAATAAAGTACGTGCCTTCCACCTACCCAAAATTAATTACTACTTAAATAGTGTGAATTATGCTTTTAAAAAAAAAATTGAGCATATGATTAGAATCTACAATCCTTCCCTTTTGTCTACATCTTTGTATTTGGAATTCTTAAATCTAATTATGCAATAATAAGCTAGACTTACCTAACATCGAATTAGGTATGTTTGGCATATTCAATATTTTATTTGTTAATATATTTTTATTTAAATTAATTATTTTATTTAAAATTTAATCAATTTAATTAAAATATTTAAATCATATAAAAGGGTTTAATAAATAAATTAATAAAGTTATAATTTCATGTTTAATGGATAAATATTTTTGTTGCAAATATGAAATTTTTTAACTAGAAGAGTTGGTAAAAAGATATTTAAGTAATATAAATAATTAATTAAAATAAAAATATCAAAAATAATAAATTATTATTTTTTATATATATCAATAATTAAGTAAACGTTTATTTCATTTTTAAATATATATATATATATATATATAAATATATTTTTATATTATAAGAAAAGGTATATATATATATATGCGATCAAAACAAAGAAAAATGGAGAAATAATAAATTCATTTTCTGGTTATTCAACTATGGAGGACTAGACCAAATCTCAGATGCCAATGTCTCTGACTTGCCTTTTTAAGACCACTGCTACTACGTTCTCCTTCACCCCTAAATCTTCTTTCTTCTCTACTCCTCTTCTTTTTCGGGTCCCTTTCTTCTCTAGGGCTTGCTCTCCCTCTTTTTCGCTTCGAGTATCTCAGTTTTCTTATAGCTCTAAGGCCGTCATGGGATACGCTCCTGATGCTGGCATGGACGCTGTACAGAGACGTCTCATGTTCGAAGACGAGTGAGTTCATCTACTCCTTTTTGCTCTTCAATCATTTTATTTATCAATTGATACTGGTAGTGTTGATTAATCTCTTCATTGTTTATTTTCTGATTCGAATTCATGAATTTATTTTCCGTCGTATCTTTATTTGAATTTTTATTTCATGCTCTTATTGTGTGTGTGTGTGTGTGTTTTTTTTTTCACTCCAACCGTTCATGGATGCTCTTGTTGTGCTGATTTTTTCCCTGCGTTTAATTAGTTAGAAAATAGAAAAATAAGAGATGAATCGAATGTATATTTTTTTTTTGGGATTTTCAAATGATTTTGCTTGATCTGCTTGGTTGCTATAGAGGAATACTAGTAAGGAATAGAGTTTCATGCCTCTCTGTTTTCTTTTTTGTTGCTTCTTCCTTGTGATGATTGTTATTGCCATCGTTTAGTTATATTATTTTTTCTTGAAGTATTTGGTTTTTTTTCCCATTGGTTTCTTTATATCGGTTAGAATATGAACAACCTGTTTAGTATATTATTTTCTGACTTTATGTTGAGTTATGTTCATGTTTTTATTCTCCGGATCTCATTGACATGTTTGGTAGCTTAAAAGACTGATGCTTGGAAAAGAAAATGAAAAGTAGAGTTTTCTTTCAATGTTTCTATTTATGGTTTAGCTGATATTTACTGTACATAATCAAAGTCTTTTCTCATATGCATGTAGTTTTTCAAATTTATTTAAAACTATTTTAGATCAAACGTAGTGACTTGAAAATAGGTGTTGAGGGAGTATTACCTTGACAACTATGTGAACCACAAATTAATTTAAAAGTTGGATTATTGACTAAAGGATTTTTTGTATTAAGATGAATATTGGCGGATCCATGATTTTAATTGAGGAGGGACATCATATAAACAGTAAAAATAATATTGTTTGTTTTTTAGTTATTACTAGTTTTTTTTATTGAAAAAAGATGGTATGTGTATCTTATTTCAGTATAAATATATTTAAATTATTAACTTTGTAGTGTATTTTTGAGTGACAAAAACTTTAAAATGAAATTCTAAAAGGACTATAGGTTCATTATATATATGTAATTTGTCTATAATTTTATAAATATTAAATAAAAAAAAATTCATTCGGGAAGTGAGAGGGGGCCTGTGCATCTCCTGGCCCCGTGTTGTTCCACCTAGATGAAACTAAATTTTCCCCCAAAAAATTATTAAAAATGAGATATGCACCCTCTTCTTGTTCTTATTAGTTTTCTTCTTTTGTCTGAATGTGCAAGTACCTTGTTTTTTGGGTTTGTACTTATATTTTTGTCTTCTTTTTCATACAAAAGTTTATAACCTTCAGAACTGAAGAAGTAAATGTACATACAGCATCTGATAATAACTTCCTGATGATGTCACCATCCTGCTAACTGTTGTTAATGCCTGTTGGTTTCTTTGGACCTGAAGATTTATTATTTATCTTCACTTTAATTACCTGCAGGTGCATTTTGGTGGATGAGAATGATCGTGTTGTTGGCCATGATACCAAATACAATTGTAAGTTGAAATGCCTTGTCATTTAAAGTTGTACTTTAATTTTAGTATAAAGAATCTGTTGGGAATATCAATGTCATCGAGATAAAAATATATTGTAGATTGGATTTCATTTTGGATTTTGACCTGTTGTTACTGTTAACACAGATGAAAAAAAGATGTGCCTTTTTGTAGTCTGTTGAAGTTCTAATACATTCTACCGTGCCCATTTTTTCACTTCATGTGCCAGTGTTTCTATTTTTTGAGCTTGAGTATATACATTTTTCCTTTTGCCAAACTGTAGGTCACTTGATGGAAAAGATTGAAGGTGAAAATTTGCTGCATAGAGCTTTTAGTGTGTTCTTGTTTAACTCAAAGTACGAGTTGCTTCTTCAGGTAAGTTTATAGGCCAAGTCTACTAAACTGAAAGGTGATATTTTTGAACATGAAATGCTGTTTGTGGGACCTTTTACTTCGTTGTTTGGGGTGGAGCCTTGTATACTACAATGAACTTTTGTCTACATGACCTTCTAAGGCTATCCAAAGAACTTTTCAATGTCTTCTTACTTTACTCTTTATTGGAGTTCATATAAACTATATTTTAAGAAAGTATGGTATGTTTGTTTGCATATAACGGTGAAATGATAAGAGATGCTCAAAGTTCTAGAAATGGGTGGAATTATAACAAATCTTTGCCATGCAATTTTCTGAAATTTGTTCTGTTTCCTGACATGCATGAACCTTTTTTTCTTGTAAACTCGCTGTTGCCATAGATGTTGAGTCCTTTATTAGGTCTGTGGTGTTCACATATAAATTTGTTGTCCAGTTATATATATATATATATATATATATAGAAAACAAAGTATAATCCACTCTTTAAATGGAGGATTAGTTCATTGCTGATAAACTTCTCTGGAATATATTTGTTGAGATTGGGTAAAATACAGATGAAAGCATTCAACAAATAGGTTGCGATGGTAACTTTACCTTAATTTCACTGGGTGTATTGCTGTAGCCAGCTTTACTTTTTCTTTTCTTTTTTTCCGTAGTTATCTAACATTTATAATGCCTTGTACTAGAATGATATCTAGTTATTGGGTAGCTTTCAGATATTCTTGCATATACCGATCTTTGAAAATTTCTTCACAGTTTATTTTCTGTTTGGAATCATTGTCAAAATTGTTTTCGCACTCATAACTGCCTATTCTATTTGTTTTCTCATCCAGCAACGCTCTGCAACAAAGGTTACATTCCCTCTTGTATGGACAAACACCTGTTGCAGCCATCCTCTATACCGTGAATCTGAGCTTATAGAGGATAATGCACTAGGTGTGTACACTTTGATTTCCATTGATGACTTTAGTTATTGGGATTATTCATAATTATTTATGCTCTTTTTCCTCAGGGGTAAGGAATGCAGCACAAAGGAAGCTTTTAGATGAACTGGGTATTCCTGCTGAAGATGTGCCCGTTGATCAGTTTTTTCCTCTGGGTCGGATGCTTTACAAGGCACCTTCTGATGGCAAATGGGGAGAGCATGAACGTAATAGTACTAACTTGATTCATTTTCTACCATTCTTTTGGCATTTTTTCCCCTCAATCTTTTATATTAGCATGTAGTTCGGTTACCACTCTGGCATGACTTTGACTGGACTCTCAAAGAATTTCGAATGCAAATTGAAGCTGTTTCCGCAGTGAAATGTTTATTTTAAGGGTCATCTGGCATGTTGCATTAGAAGACAAACTTTCTTGAATCAAGTGTTACATGGTAGAATGGTTCAACAAACACATCTTCTTCTTTTTTGCTTTGTTTTTCACTATTCACTTTTTTGTTTTACTTTACTGTGTTGACATTACAGTTGATTACCTACTCTTCATCGTCCGAGATGCTCGTGTCAATCCAAACCCTGATGAAGTGGCTGATATTAAGTATGTAAACCGGGATGAGTTGAAAGAGCTGTTAAGTAAAGCAGATGCTGGAGAGGGAGGATTGAAGTTGTCACCTTGGTTTAGACTAGTCGTGGACAATTTCTTGTTCAAGTGGTGGGATCATCTCGAGAAAGGGACCCTCAAAGATGCTGCTGATATGAAAACCATTCACAAGTTGCTTTGAAACCCTAGATTAGCTTGGTGCATTTGTTGGTTCTTAAACAAGTAGGCACTACATTTAGCCAAATAAATAAATAATAATAATAATAGTAATAAAATAAGTAGGTGCTCCCTTGTTATTGCTTAATCATGATCTAGAATTCACCATAAACCTGATGATGTGTTAATTTCTCAATAATATTCTGAACGACCCTGGAACACTGAGGATTTGGTCCATGGTTTTGTAGGTAATCAATAAATAAGTTTTTTGCTATTGACTTGGTACTGTTGAGGATGCAGCGTTTTAAATAAATTAAAGTTCTTGATTTTATAAATCAATCTTTATTTATTTTTATGAAAAGAGCTTTTCTTTTTGTGCTGATGTTTATAGTGAAGAGTTAATGACAGTTTTGCTTAGTTTTATAATGATAATACTTATTGCGAAAAACTCCTCCATAAAATTAGCTTGGCTGTTCTAAGTGGAATTTTAGTGGACATTTTCTTGGCTGGGAGAGAGAAGACTCGTTTCTCGGAAAATTCTACTTGTCTCAACATTTACAGATCTTAACTCAACTTATATGGCTTGATATGATTAGATGAAATAATTGATCCCCCTTTAAACATCTAATTATATCATGTAACATGAGGTGAAACCCTATCTCTACTTAACATGAAAAAGAAGTATTATTTTTCATTGTTATCAAATCTCTAATGATATCTTCTACTCCACCCGTATCCTTATTCCTAAAGTGAGCATCTTTACTTTTGTAGTCATGTTTATATATTTAGATATACAGTTAAGATTTAGAGTGATGTTAATATAACAAAAGGATAATTTGTGAGATTTTAATACTTAAGTGGGGTTAAGTAATACAATTAGAACAATTATTATATATCGATATACTTGATGTATAAGCGGAAGAAGATAGTTTGGTATATAATATTTATGGTTGTAAGGTTTTTCATTATCTCCATTCCAATATTGCGTATTTATCACATGGTAAAAATTATTTGCATTTTTATATCATAGATGTTAAAATATTTCTCAAGGGATTTCTCTTTTTGATTATCAAAATTGGTTGGGATATTATACTATTATTATAATTTTTCTTATATAGTTACTGTAAATGTAAACAAGTTTTTGTTATTGTACTTTTTTGGGACAAAAAGAGCATTGCAATCAGTTCCTCCGAACTAAGAAAACATCTAATACTCCAGGGAACACATAACACCTGAAGTAGTACGATTTAAACAACACAAAACAAACCATAAACAACAAAGCCAAACACAAGAAACAAAGCCCCGTTAGCTATCCAGCTACAGAGCAAATTTTAGCTAAGCCACACTAGACAAAGCACATACCCCAACAAATACAACCACAAACACAAAGAAAGTATAACAATTAACTCAAACGACAAAACAACAACTCAAATGTAATAAACTAAAGCACACATAAGCATACCACTATAAGTCACCAACAAAACACTATCAGTCTATTTCAACGCCAAACTCACCAGCAGCAGTTAGCCCATCAGAACTAGCTTGCACCTCTAGTAAATTTGTTCACCATGTCCCTCACTTGCACCCCCCACTTTAGCTCTAGCTTTACCCCTTCTGTCATGTCGAACACTCTATTGAGCGTAGGGATATAAAGTAGGTTGTCTCATCTCATCATATTTCATTTAGTGTTGTTAATGAACTTATGGTACAATATTATTTCATTTTATTTAAATATCATTTATCTCATTTAAATTGTAGTTCTAATGGATTTAACTTTAAACATATGTTATATCTTTTTTTACTATTAAACTTACATTGTAAGTTATAATTTATCATATTTTCTATTATTTTTGTATTCTTACTTGTCTTATTTACGCACTGTTAAGTTATATTTGATATTGTAATTTATTTCACTTGTACTACACTTCCACTATTTCACTTGTACTACACTTCCACTATTTCACTTGTACTACACTTCCACTATTTCACTTGTACTACACTTGTTACAATCCTATAAATAGGGTTCTCTATGTACATTCTACACACACCAATACAACATTAAATCATTCTTTCTTATTATCTCTCTATACTCTTCACATGGTATCAGAGCCTCTCATATACCTCTAAAATTTCTATCAAAATTATGCCTCTCTTCCTCATTTCCCGAGCAGGCTCACCTCGGCCACTCGCCTCGGCCGGCCAGCTCAAACCCGGCTCGCTCTGGCTTGACTCACGCCAAATCGGCTCACTCGGCCCGGCTCGCCTCCTCGGCTCGGCTCCCGACTTGGCTCTCCTCGGCTCGGCTCTCACTCGGCCTCAACTCGGCTCGCTCCACCCTCGGCCAGGTTCCAGGGCTTGTTTTCAACTCCTCTTTTCATTTTTAAGGATATCTCGCTTTATATCTTGTTTCTATATATTTGCTTTATATTTCCTCCATTATTTCGTTAAAATGGACCGAAATGATATCCCAAAACCAATCTCTACCACCTCGATGATACTAACTACCTAGCACAGGCACAAGCAATGAAAAGTTTCTTGAAAGGGCCTTGAAGCTATGGCGTTTCATAGCGGTGATATCTCTATACCCATCCAAGAAACCACCGAAAACAACTCCTTATTTGTCGATCGCCTTGAAGGCGGGAGAGTAAACATCATCAAATTATTACCTGGTTCCGTAACACCACTTTACCTCCATTCATGGTGAATTTGGGCGTTTTGACACCGCCAAAGAAGTTTGGGAATTTCTTGAGGCTCGCTTTACTACAAATGATTTGTGACCAATATCAACTTTTAACAACTCTTCATACCAAACTAAGAAAGCGGTCGATCAAACCATTAACCAATTTCTCTCTCGAAATGCATACTATTTGGGATCAACTCGCTTCTCTACGAACCAACTTGGACGAACAAGATTGATCTTTGAGATGTTTGCAACTTACCGTAATCACCGGCGTCTTGTTATTTTTCTCATGGCTCTCCATGATCGATTTGAACCTGTTCGGGCTTCCTTACTCCATCGGAGTCCTTTTCCATCCTTAGAATCTTTCGTGGCCAGAGCTTATTTCTGAAGAAACTCGGATGGGGGTTTTCAAAGTTCATCATACAGATTCTGTTCTTGCCACCCCATTTTATCGCCCTAAAGGAGGTTCTAAAGAGGACTTCAAACATCAAGGCTGCACCTACTGTCATAACCCCAATCATGAGCTTCTTACATGTCCCATTCGGGTATGTATATATTGTCACAAGAAGGGTCCAGGACACTTTAATAGAGATTGCTTTCGGAATCCCTCTCAGCATTCCTCACGGAATCCCTCTCAGCATTCCTCACGGAATCCCTCTCAGTATTCCTCTCGGAATCCCTCTCAACATGCTTCAGGTAAAAATAGTAACTCATCTATCACCGCTGCTGCTTCTGAGGATAATCATGACAAATTTACTTTCTCTACTCAAGAACTTGAAGGTCTTCTTAAACATGTTCTCTCACAATCTAGTAATGCTTCTCCTACTGCCTTGTCTCTCACATCAGGTAAATCTTTATGGTATTTTGATTCTGCTTGTTGTAACCATATGACTCATGATACTCACATCTTCTCTCCCACACAATCTTCCATCTCCAAACCTTTAATTCAAGCGCCAATGGTTCACGTATGCATGTTAATCTTTGTAGGACAAGTTTCCACATCTTACTATATCACTTTCGACACCTTTCATATTCCCAACCTTACTCTAAATCTTATCTCTGTTGGTCAATTATGTGAACTTGGTCTTACTATTACTTTTTCCTCTTACGGTTGTCATGTGCGGGATCCACAGACAGACGGATCCTTGGGATAGGCCGTAAGGTTGGACGATTATTTGAACTTATCAACCTTCATCTACCCAATTCTCTTTACACTTCCGTTCTTTGCTTCTACCACTCCTATCAACCTATGGCATGCTCGTCTAGGCCATACGTCTATAGGACGTCTTAGATCCTTAGCATCTTACGGTAAATTAGGATCTGTTTCTATTTCGATAATGTAAATTGTTTGCCTTGTCAATTGGGAAAATAACACGCTTTATGTTTTAATAAAAGTGATTCTACTTGTCTCCCTTTTGACTTAATTCATTCGATGTTTGGGGTCCATCCCCACATCCTACTATGGGGGATGTGTTTATTTTGCCATTTTTATTGATGATTATTCAAGATTCACATGGATTTTTCTCATGAAACATAGATCTGAATTACCCAAAATTTATTATGATTTTGCCCAAATGGTTAAAACCCAATTTTCTCAAAATATCAAAGTGCTTAGAAGTGATAATGCTATGGAATATAAAGAAACAAATTTTTTAAATTTTCTTCGACAAAATGGGACTCTTTCTCAATATTCTTGTCTGGCACATCTCAACAAAATGGAAGAGGCGAGCGAAAACACAGACATATTCTTATCTTGTTCGTACTCTCCTCATTTCTAGTTCTTGTCTGAACGCTTTTGGGGTGAAGCGACTCTTACATTTGTTTATACCATCAATCGTGTTCCCATGCCTATTATTCACAATCAATCCCCTTATGAACGTCTCCATAGTACTTCTCCATCTTATGAACTACTTAAAGTGTTTGGTTGTGCCTGTTTTGTTCTTCTTCACCCTCATGAACACAATAAATTAGAACCTCGTTCTCGTCTTTGTTGTTTCTTAGGGTATGGAATAGAACACAAAGGCTATCGTTGTTGGGACCCTATCTCTAAACGATTGCGCATCTCTCGTCATGTCATCTTTTGGGAACATAAAATGTTTTCCTCTATTTCTTCATTTCATGTCTCATCTCCTACCTCACTCTCATTTTTTAATGACCCAACTATTGATTTATTTCCTCCTGATATTGCTCCATTACCCTCACCATCGTCTACTACGGCTTCTCCTGATGTGTCTGCTCCTTCTGCTGATCCTACCATAACAACATCTTCTGAAGACCAACTACCTGATTGTCCAGAGTCATCAACCGTCGTTACACTCGTGTAAGTAGTCTTCCTTTTCATCTTCGTGATTACCAATGTTTCTCTACTATTTTGTCTCATCATGAACCCCAAAACTATAGAGAAGCTAGTTCTAACCCTCATTGGCAGCAAGCTATGACAGATGAATTACAGGCATTAACAAAAGCACATACATGGGATCTTGTTGATCTTCCATCTAATAAATCTTTGATTGGTTGTAAGTGGATCTTCAAAATCAAAACTCATTCAGATGGGTCTGTGGAACGATATAAAGCTCGTCTGGTTGCAAAGGGTTTTACACAGGAATATGGAATCGACTATGAAGAAACTTTTGCACCTGTGGCTCGACTCACCTATTCAAAGTATCATTGCTATTCTTCTTTGCCCGAAATTGGAACATGTTTCAAATGGATGTCAAAAATGCTTTTCTCAATGGAGACATAGCGAGGAAGTTTATATGAAACCTCCTCACCGGATACACTCATTCACCTCATCAAGTATGCAGACTTCGTCGTGCTCTCTATGGCCTCAAACAAGCTCCTCGAGCTTGGTTTGCCAAATTCAGCTCTACACTTACTGACTTTGGTTTCACTTCCAGTTCTTATGACTCCGGTCTCTTTATTCGGAAGACTCCCACTGGTGTAACACTTCTACTCCTTTATGTAGATGATATGATCATAACCGGGAATGACTCTAATGTAATTATTGATCTCAAGCAGTTTCTGAGTCATCAATTTGAAATGAAAGACCTTGGTCGTCTCCATTACTTCTTGGGCCTAGAAATCTCATCTGATTCTCAAGGATATTATCTCTCTCAAGCAAAGTACTCTTCCGATATTCTTAATCGGTGGCACTTCTTGATTGCAAAGCGCATCAACACCTCTAGAAACCAATGTCAAACTTACTCCATTAGATGGTACTATTCTCTCGGATGCCACGTTATACAGACAACTAGTAGGCGGCCTTGTTTATCTCCTGATCACTCGTCTCCGACATTGCCTATCTTTGTTCATCCGGTTAGTCAATTCATGTCTCGCTCCACGGTCTACCCATTATACCGCGGTTCTTCGCATTCTTCGCTACATCAAAGGCACCGTGTTTCACGGTCTCCACTTCTCCAACAAGTCTAATCTTCTTCTTTCCGCCTACTACGATCTTGATTAGGCGGTGACCCAACCGATCGTCGCTCTACCACCGGATATTGTTTCTTTCTTGGAAACTCTCTTATATCTTGGCGAAGCAAGAAACAATCTCTCACTTCTCGATCCAAAGATTGAAGGTGAATATCGTGCTCTTCCGACACCACTCAAGAACTTCTTTGGCTCCGTTGGTTACTGGCGATATGGGTGTTCTCCAATCAATCGCAACTATCCTATATTGTGACAATCAGTGCTATTGATTGCTCACAATAATGTATTTTATGAACGAACAAAACATATCGAGATTGATTGTCATTTTGTTCGTCAACATGTTCTTCAAGACACTGTTTGTCTCAAATCAATATCCTCTACAGATCAAACAGCTGACATCTTCACCAAATCTCATCTACCAGGCAGATTTCAAGAATTAGTTTCCAAACTCAAGTTGATTGTTTCTCTTCCTCCTTGAGTTTGAGGGGGGATGTTAAGTTATATTTGATATTGTAATTTATTTCACTTGTACTACACTTCCACTATTTCACTTGTACTATACTTCCACTATTTCACTTGTACTACACTTGTACTACACTTCCACTATTTCACTTGTACTACACTTGTACTACACTTGTTACAATCCTATAAATAGGGTTCTCTATGTACATTCTACACACACCAATACAACATTAAATCATTATTTCTTATTATCTCTCTATACTCTTCACACGCACGTTAGAAACAAATGAGACATTTGAATTAGTACTGTTTTATTACCATCTCATCTCATCAAAAATTAAATGAGTTTTAAAAATCAATAAATTATCATATGAATTTCATTAAAATATCATCCGAATTTACACCTTTAATTAAGCATAAATCCTAACAATGCTACAAACCAACCCCATCAGCACACGACCTAGCAGAAATACCAACACCATATACAAAACCAACACCATAAGCCATATTTTCCTTACCAATAGTAGCCAGTTCAACCTTACCAGTTAACTCCACACCATGACCATCTAAAGAAAAGCTTGAACTTTGAGTATCAACATGCCCTCGCCTCCTTCCCTTAACCACCCCAGGAATTTTCATAGCCATATCCAAATCAAGCTACTCCCCAAATCTAGCATTTCTCCCACCAAAACCACCTCCAACTGCAGACCACTGAGTATAATATCTAGTCTCATGCGTCAAACGACCAAAAATATAACAGAACTTAGGCAACCTCTCATATTTAATCTCAATCCATATAGCCTCATGTATAGCTCCTGGAATCCACACCAGGTAATGATTTATTCAGTAGAATCTCCACCCTTACTCTAGCAGCCTTGACACATCCACTTTCCAATGAAAACATATAAATCTCCAATATATATATGCCCAACTTTTTCACTATTCTACTCACAATAGGAACGCTACGCCAATCCGCAGGCAAATTGTGTTACAAAATCCAAACAAGTACGTGTAGAATCAAACTAAAGCGAAGATGGAGAAATACATGATTTCATTCGTTGAAACACAAGCAAGCCGTTCTTAAATTACCACAGAGCTTGACGAAGCACATGCTCCAGATCAATCGTCTCTTTAAAATAGAGTATCATAGTACTTCGATCAAGAACCTTCAACCAGGTCATTGGTCTCTTTAAAATAAAAAAAATCCTGATTCTACAAAATTCAGTTTTTCAGGATTAAATAGTATTTTCTTCACATCGAAATATATCATTGGTTTGTTTTATCATTGTTTTCTGAAATGTAAATAAGAACAAAACAAAAGCTTACAATCGTAAATAATCTCATGTCTCGATAATGCCTTTGACCGAAGGTTCAAGGTATTCAATTCTAATACTTTATAAATTTTTCTATATTTTATACTTTATTTTTCTTATAATTTGATACTTTTAATTTTAATTTTTACCTTTGGATTTCTTTTTTACTTATAATCTAATCCTTTTTATTTATTTATTTATTTATTTTTAAATTTGAATAATTTGATCCTTTTATTTTTTTATATTTTTAAAATTTAATTTCAAATTTATCTTAAATTTTATACTAAGTTTGCAAAAAAATTTAAAAACAAAGGAATCAATTATAACAAAAAAAAAGGAGATCAAAATGTAAAAATTAAAAAAAAATGACTAAATAATAAGAAAACTAATAAAGAGATAAATTGTATAATTTATAAAAAATTTGTGAACTTTTACGAAGAAACCCTCTTGAGCAATAATTTCCATACAACCACAAATATCAAACGCATAGATTGTGTTCATATAGGTAACTTTATTTTTACCCATATGGTATTAATTTTTTATTGACTTTTTAACACTAATCATACTAATAAATTGTGAAACACATGTAAATTTACAAAGCATGCGATTTATTTTTAATGGGTAATTTTAGTGAGGAACAGATAAAGATAATTAACAAATAAAAATGGGAGATAAGTTGAAACATTTTTAGAAGAATTTTTTAAGGTAAATATATAAACTAATTTTTTTAAAATTTATAATAATTAAAATAATATCTTAATATTATTGAGTGAAATTTACGTGAGATTTAATTGAATTATATTTAATATTTAATAAATATAAATATAAATGAATGTAACGTCAAATGTTGAACTTTTATAAATATAAAAATATATAAATTGGATAAATGTTAATTTTTTAGTTATAATTTTTAACGTTATTATTTTTAATATTTTTTAAAAATTTAATATAACAATAAATTCTAATGATCTTTTAGGTTAGGCCATTTAAGTATTTAGTTATGTTATTAAGAAATAATATTTTTTCATATTGTTAAAAAAATTAGTATATAAAAATATAATCAATTTTTAAAATTATTTTTAATTAAACTTATCACATTATTTGTACTATTTCATTAATATAAATTATAGAGTTATTATTTTAATAATTATTCTTGATATTTCACAAAAAAAAAACTTTATCATTTTAATGTGATATTCTTTCTTATCTTATCATTTTTTTAATTTTAATATATATTTTATCTTATTTATAATAATATTTTAATTATATATAACAAATATTAATATTTTATGGTAAATTTTTCAAAAATTGACTTAATTTTTTTCCACCTCCCATCTTCTCTTCTTCTATGAGAGAGAAATAGGAAATATAATTTTATGACAAAAAAAAAAAGAGAGATGAAACGTTATATTATTTTGATATTAATTATTTCATATTCAATATTATTTGATATATAAAGATTTGGCTTCAACTTTTTTGTTATCTATATATATTAACAAGACTTTTAACAATATAGTAAAATTTTGATTAATTATAATTAAATTATTATATTAAAGTACCACATTGCCCTCAAATCAATATATAATTTATCCACAAGCACAAGCACAAGCACTGATGCATATCTTCTTCGGATCCTCTGAAAAGTCAAATAAACATGTTTATACATTCCAGGAAAGGGACAGAAAGAAAGAAAATAATAATAATGAAAAAAGTAATTTTGGTGAAGTAAACATTTAAATTATTAAAAAAAAAAAAACAAGAAAAGAAATAACATGTCTACGCGCTTTACAACTAACGTAGATTCCCCTCCTTTTATCTTTCGTTCCATTGTTATATAATTGGGAGAAACTCGGTCGGGTTCTCAAGTCGTAGCAACTCATAACTAAATAGCTATCTCTGTTTCTTATCCGATTCTAGGATTGTAAATCTTAGATATTGTACGGTAACAAGCTCGACCACAGGTAATTTCAGCTCTCAGATCGCTTATTCTGTTTCATGATTCCTTCTTCTACTTCTTGTTTTTGTTCACAAAAATGGAACTTGAATGCGATACAAGCATACTTAAATATTCACAACTGTGTTTCTTCTTCAGGAAATTTGTTTCAATTTCATTTTTCTAGAACTTCGTTTCGTTCTTTAATCGGATCCAATTCTAGGTATTGTACGGTTTCAATTTCATTCAAAAATGGATTTTATGGTATTTTTTTCTTTCTTTCTTTCTTTAATAAATAATCGTACTAAATTTAACAAATTATTTTTACTTAGTAATATGCTTCTGGTTGATTGACCAGTTCAAGTTGTTTTGAAATGCTTTCCAGCGATTTTTTTTTATTCTTCATCTACCTATATAGATGTTGAGAAGTTAGGCAAGGTATTATTCTCATAAGATAGATGGATCTTTGGCCTTTGCCTCGGTACTTAGATTTATGGATATTTTGAATTTGAATTTGAGCTCTTTTAGCACTTATGTCAGCGCTTATCTTTAGTCTCCGTACGTACTTAGATTTATGGATATTCTGAATTTGAATTTGAGTTCTTTTACCACTTATGTTAGTGCTTATCTTTAGTGGATCTATGATGGTGTCAATGATTCATTATAATATTGCTCGTACTGTTTCTTCCCTTTTCATGCCATTCTTGATTTGCCTTTTATATATATATATATATATATATATATTTTATTTTGGCTTTATAGTATGGGTCTTAGTAATTCTGGGTAAGGTGAGGTAGCTCCAAAAAAAAAAAAATATTGGGTTCAAGAATTTTTCTTTTCTCCTTGAAGAAACTTCTGTATATTTTCAATAATATGAAATCTGAATGAATACAAAAAGAATAGACACACTGCTTATATGAGCCAAGTGCACCAACTATACTATAACAGAAAGCTAACTAGATTAAGCACACTTGGAGAAGATCACCAGTAGCGTGTGCTTAATAGTAACTGATATAACAAACCTACATATAGGAGTACACGTACATAGTATTTATACAATGGTAGATATGTATTATATGAAGCCATAATATACATCACTATCCAATACTGGGTGAGGTAGCGCATAAGGTCAGTTTATTTTTTCAGCTGTACTAGACCATTTGTGTCCTTTAGGAGTTCCACTCAGTTGTGATTATTTGTAGAATGAGATATACTTGGTTTTCAGTTTCAATCGATTTAGTTGATAGCTTAATACGCTTGTAACAGTCATATTTTAAGATGAATCTTTCATACTGTTTTGAAAAACAAATCCACATTGAGAAGTTTGCAATTGCACTTTCCAAGCTCGTATAAACTTGGTATGCAATTCATTTGATGTTACTTGAAGTTTTCTAATGAAGATTAAATGAAATGACTGTTAGTTGGCTCTGACCAGTTAATTATATTAATCTGATGCATATCCTATTAACCTGTCATGAAGGGGATTTGCAATAAATGGCCTTACTAACAACAGCTGAAGTCTGTGATGCGAACCCCCAGCTAGTTGTAAGTGGTGAGCTTCGGGCACTTGAACCAATTTTTCAGATATATGGTAGGAGACAGGTTTTCAATGGACCAATAGTTACCGTAAAGGTATTTGAAGACAATGTTCTCATTCGTGGGTTTCTTGAGGAGAGAGGAAATGGAAGGGTTCTTGTTGTGGATGGAGGTGGAAGCAAGCGTTGTGCAATATTGGGTGGAAATCCTGTTGTTCAAGCTCAAAACAATGGATGGGCAGGCATAGTGGTTAATGGTTGTATTAGAGATGTCGATGAGATAAATGGATGTGACATTGGGGTGAGAGCTCTAGCATCCCATCCTATTAAATCCCATAAAAGGGGCATTGGAGAAAAACGTGTCCCTATAACCATTGCTGGCACTAGGATCTGCGATGGAGAATGGCTTTACGCGGACACAGATGGTATTCTGATTTCTCGAACAGAGTTATCTGTCTAAACATTGAAAAATATATGCCTCATGATATTTTCGGATGTATGTTTTGCTTGAATGTTTTATTAGTGTACCAATGTGTTCTCAAGATTTCTTTGCAAGTCCTTGTCTACAATGTTCCACAATAATAGTATGTTTTGATAACTTGTTCCATCTCCAATCAAATTTTCTTTTTCAACTTCTATATTTATTAGTGGTGACATATCCTCCGTATGGAATTTAGAGTCATAATAGTCATGGAACTCTTTGAACACTTTGAGACAATTTAGTCTTGTTTTAAGGATAAATTAACATACATATCTATAAAGTATTAATAAAGTTGTAAATATATTATTTGAATTCAGAGTTACAAATACATGGAGTTACAAATATAGTATTAAAATATTATAATTATTATAGAAATATCATTTTATTGTAATTTATGATATTTTGATATTATATATGTAACATAAAAATGTTACAAAAATATTAACTATGTTTTGTATACAATATTTTTGTAATATTTAGAATACTTTTGTTATATATTTAACTTGGGATATGTTTGGAATTTTTTTAATATAAAACTAATATTTGATTATGATATTTCTTAAAATAATATTAACAATCTAAAATGGTATATTCTTTCCTTTTGTTCTCAAACAAAAATAATTTTTCCTTCGTTTGAGCCTTTCTTGAGTTTATATTTTTCTTACAAAAAAATATAATTTATAATCATTACATAAATAAATTATAGGTAAAAAAATAAAATAAAATGAGAAATAATAAGAGAACATTAAGAGACCAATTAGAGAAAAAAATGAGATAAATTGAAACTAGAGGAATTTTTTTTATTCCTTGATAGGGAGAGGAAGATTTTTCATTTTTTAGGGTAAATAATAATTCAAATTAACCATTTCATGTATTTTTTATTTTTTATAATAGAAAAATGAAAACATAAATGAATAATTTTTTACTTGATTTTTATTTTTCTCTTATATTATTTCAAATGTTATGGAGACATTATTTTTATATATTATTTTTAATAATAGAAAATAATGACCATAAAATTGGTTAAAAATTAAAAATAAAATAAAATTTTATTTAATTATATTTTATTGTAAATTTTTAATAATAAAAAGATTAAATTATTATAAAATAATAATAAAGAGATTAAACTACTCTAACCAAGTAGTTAAGTTACCTAAATGTATTTCTCATTTTTTAATCTAATTTTATTCTTGAAAAATTAACATTTTTTTAATTTTTTGGTTTAATTTTCTATTTAAAATCTACTTAATTCTTTTTAAAAAAGAAGATTTGGGCATTAATCCCCAACACATTATGATTATCATCCCAGAGTGTGTGGTGGATTGCACATACCACTGAAGATAAGTATGTTTCATGTCGCACAGTAAATTTTCTGGTTTGAACAAGGTAAACTTTTTCTTAGCTTAATTAATGCGAAAGCACACACGATTGGTTCGCCTTTTGACAAATTGATTGTAATGGCTTAACTGTTCTCATTGAAGAAGATTGTGTAATTGTAATTCTTGATTCCTACGATCATGATAGTATGGATGCAATGATTTTAAATAGTAAGAAACATGTATTCGTTATTATGATTTTCCCCAACTTATATAACCATCTATTAAGAGTATTCATAAACCGATTCAAAAAATCGGATCGAATCGAACGATTTTATAAATCAAATAGTTCAATCTTATTTGATTAAATTATTTTCCTTCAAATCGGAACAAACCAGTGGACACTACTACCTACCATGAGATACAATGTGGTCGACCTTGAAAGGCTTAAATAATTAGTTCTTACTCTCGAACTTTCTGAAATTCATTTTTCTCCTTTTTTGTTACACTTTTTATCTTATTAGAGACTAATTAATTAACTTAACACAAAAAAATCAAGTTAAAAAATATATGAATAGTAAATTAAATTTATAGTTAAATTATCTTAATATTTTTATTAAGTTAACTTTTTGAGTTAAAATCACACGCTTAATAAATAATATAAAAACTAGAATCTAATTTTAATAGTCACCAATAAAAGTGAATTCTTAATATTAAAGTGAAACCATGTAAGTAACACTTGTTAGATCACTCTTGAATCAAGGTGAGAATTATATGATATTATTTTAAATTCATTTAAAATCTCAATGTTTGATTAAATTGACGTAATTTTATGTTATTTTTTATCACGGCTATAAATTCTCTGTATTTTTATTTAAAGAGTACAATTAAATGATTGATATCGTACGAAGCTATTTGACATTTTTTTAGTTGCTCTTATTCTCAAACTTGGCTTTTATTTTTACTTGCTCTTATTCTCAAACTTAGCTTTTATTTGAACTTGCTCGTGCTCTCTCTAAACATTGGTTCAACTTCAGACACTTTTTTGTTTGGAGTTTATGCAGGTTAATTAGGATTCTATTAGTCCTAGACTCATTTATCTTCCGTTGCATATATTGTTCATTTGTGACGCATCTCCAATTATTTTTCATGAAAAAACCACGAAACATAATTTTTGGAATATGACATAAATTACAGACCCACTTATGTAGCGAAGACATAAAGGAAACTACTTGGTCATCTTATATGCAGTTTATTAGTTCTTGTTTAATATCCCACGGCAGCCATAGACAGAGCAAAAAGTTCTACAAAGACATTAGAAAAAGGAGCAATACATCAGCAACAATGGACCGGAAGTTTCATAAAACAAACTGTTGAAATAAGTTTGTTAATAACTGTACTAAAACAATATCACTGGAAAAAATGGTATGAACTGCTTGGGTTGAGTCGCGGACTAGGTCGCTCTCTTTAAGACGTTTCGCGGCTCTGTTCAATTTATGCAAACAACACAGCTCCGTCGTCCCCAGGATAAAACAGTCCAGAATCTTTTTTCTTTGTCTCGGAACTTCACTGCACTGATGAAGACCGGAATGCTACACCTGAAAAATTTGTTGCTCGGAAAACTAAAAAAGAACTTAGAAATTGTAGAGATAATTGTTTTTTGTAGGGAGATGAGATTGTAGATTGTTGTGTAGAAACTGAGAGTTGAAGCCCTCTTTTTATAGGTTTTAGAAACCGTGTGACAATTATGATAAAACGGTAATGTTTGGGAGTTAAAAGCGTAACGGCCATTCTGAGTAATGAAGAGTAACGACCATTTTCAGATTAAAGATGAGTAACATACATTTTTATGAGTAAATTCGATCAACAACTCTTTTTCTGAATAAAAAAGACAAACAACCATTTAACGGTCATATTCTTGATAAAAGAAAATAACAGTCGTTTTCTGAGAAAAAATGTATATATAACAAACATTTTTGTAAGTGGAAAAGTTTTCCTTAAAAATAATATTTTTTTCAAAAATAAAATACCACCTCACCTCACACACACGCACTCGGACTCGGCAAGGCTGGCGGCGGCAGCAACGACGCGCATGTGGTATCACATTTGCCTAGGTCGTTCCCCTTTCACAAAAGTGGGTGCCCCTTGGGGCTCAATCCCAATAGCCAGCTCTTCACTATTTATATCTCTTTAAAATAATGTAAAAAAGCAATGTGGGACAAGGCTTTACAATTTTTTATTAACTTCATCTTTTCCAACAATCATTTTTTATAAACTTCATCTTTTTCCAACAATCCCCCACTTGAATTTTATATAAAAATAATTTTCATCGAGCAACCGATCAATTATAAGATTGTGCATAAGCAAAAAGGTGTCTATCAACTTGAACCTTTGCATAGTGTTGATGCTTTAGAATATACTAGTGTAACTCGTAGTTTTGAACTCTATCTCTAACAATCATCACACACACAACCTTTTCAAGGTGTAGTTCGAAAAGCCCGTGGTTCACGGCCATGCATGTGTATCCCAGTATAGTAAACGCTCTAGTAAATTTTGCCCAAAAAATTTTCATAGGAAGCGGCCACACTTCCACATTCACATATGTAAGTCTATCAAGAGTACTCCTATAGCTATGTACTCCACTCCACATAGAGTATAGAACTCATTAAGAGTTTAACAATTAACTCATCCTTTCCTATCGCTTCAGGACTTCATGCTTCTAACAATATAGAATGGGATTTGAAAATAGCATGATACCTCTCATATCACTTCATGACTTGTTATTACCCTTTGAACTTATTTCTTGGGATCTCGAGTCTATAAGTTGGGTTACCATCACAAGTGATTCTCCGTTCTAAGGGCATTAATCCCATTCCTTTTGAGGTTTTGAAAACCTTTTCTCTCAGTAATCCTTTCGTCAAAGGATCATCTAGGTTTTCATCAGAACGTACATGATCCACTCTTACAGCTCCCGTAAAGAGAAATTCTCTAACAGTGCTATGCTTACGATGTATTTGTCGTCTCTTGCCGTTGTAGTAACGGTTCTGAATCTTTGCAATAGCCGCGGTACTATCGCTGTGGATCAAGACAGCTGGTATCGGTCTTTCCCACAAAGGGATCTCAGCTAACAGACTTCTTAGCCAGCTTGCTTCTTCACTAGCAGTGGCTAATGCTATCATTTCAGACTCTATTGTAGATTGAGCCAATATTATTTGTTTCTTAGACTTCCACGAAACAGCTATACCAACTATGTTAAAAATATAGCCACTAGTTTCTTTGGAGTCTTCTGATAAAGTGTTTTCTTTGGAGTCTTCTGATAAAGTGTTCCAATCTGCATCGCTGTATCCTTCTAGAACAGTGGGAAACTTTTTATAATGTAATCCAAGGTTCATAGTTCTCTTAATGTATCTCATAACCCTTTCAATAGCATTCCAATGCGCTACACTAGGTCTACTGGTAAACCTACATAATAGTCCCACAACATAAGCTATGTCTGGTCTAGTACAATCAGTAGCATAACGTAAGCTACCAATGATGCTCGCATACTCAGTTTGTCTAACACCATCTCTGGTGTTCTTGAACAACTTTACACTAGGATCATAAGGAGTACATGCATGTTTGTAGTTAAAGTAATTATATTTCTTTAAGATTTTTTCAACATAGTGAGAATGATCTAGAGAAATTCCCTTTTCAGACCTAGTTATTTTTATACAAAGGATTACACTCGCTTCTCCGAGATCTTTCATATCAAAATTAACACTTAACAAAGTTTTCACATTGTTCACAACATGAATATTTGATCCAAAAATAAGCATGTCATCCACATATAAACATATAATAGTGCAAATATTATCTTCTAATTTATAATAAATGCATTTGTCACTTTCATTTATTTTGAATCCATATGAGATAACTAGATTATCAAATTTTCCATGCCATTGCTTAGGTGCTTGTTTTAGACCATACAAAGATTTATCTAATTTACAAACTTTATTTTCTTGACATGGGATAACAAAACCTTCGGGTTGATCCATATAAATTTCTTCTTCTAAATCACCATTTAAAAAAGCAATTTTAACATCCATTTGATGTACTACTAAATCATGGATAGAAGCAAGAGAAAAAAGTACATGTATGGAAGTTATTCATGTGACTGATGAAAAGGTATCAAAGAAATCTACATTTTCCCTTTGCCTATACCCTTTAACTACAAGACGAGCTTTGTACTTTTCAATAGTACCATCAGGTTTTAATTTCTTTTTTAGTATCCTTTTACAACCAATGGTTTTGCAACCAGGAGGTAAGTCAACTAAATGCCAAGTCTTATTATACTCAAGTGAGTCCATTTTATTATTTATGGCTTCTTCCCATAAGTTGGCATCTAAAGAAGATAATGCTTCTTTAAGAGTTTGGCGATCTTCCTCTAAGGTATAAGCATAAAAATCAGACCCAAAATCCTTAAGAGTTCGAGCTCGTTTACTTCTTCTAATTTTAGTGTTTAATTCTTCAGTTTGTTCACTAGTTCTAGTTATGGGTAAACTAGTAGAAGACGAGCCCCCATTATTTTTAAATTTAAAGGAAAACCTATGTTCATAAAAGTCATCATCATTTGATTCTAAAACTACATGATCTTTTAAGTCATAGAATTTATAAGATTTACTATTCACAGTGTATCTTATGAATACACATTCATATGCTCTACTAGCAAGTTTATTTCTTTTAGGATCAAGGATCCTAACATAGGCTAAACAACCCCAAGTTTTAAAATAAGTTAAATTAGGTTTCTTATTTTTCAAAATTTCATATGATGAAATTTTATTTGTAGATTTAGGCACTCTATTTAGTACATAGCAAACAGTAAATAAAATTTCTCCCCACCAATGGGAAGCAGTACCAGAGTTTAATAAAATTGCAACAACTTATTCAGTAAAAGTTCTATTTTTTCTTTCAGCTTTGCCATTCATTTCAGGAGAATAAGGTGCATTTTTTTCATGATTGATTCCATGAGTTTTATAAAAATCATTGAAGATATTGGAATCATATTCGGTGCCTCTATCACTTCGAAACCTTTTTATTTTTTTGTTAAGTTGATTTTTAATCTTAGTCATAAATATTTTAAACATGTCAAATGCTTCACTTTTATTTTTCATTAGATATATATAAGTGTAGTGTGAACAGTCATCTATAAAAGTTATAAAATAGCGTTTTCCATTTCTTGTTAAATTTCCATCAAGTTCACATATATCAGAATGAATTAATTCTAAAGGTTCAGATTCTCTATCTACTGATTTATGTGAAGTTTTGGTTATTTTAGCTTGTCTACAAAAATCACATTTTTTAAAATCATTTAAAGATAGTTTAGGAATTAGTTCTAAGATACTCATGTTTTTGATTATGCGTTTATTAACATGACAAAGTCTAGCATGCCAAATATTAAAAGAACTCAACATGTAAGCAGAAGAAGAGGTTTTATTAATTTCAATATTTAATTTAAACATGGCATCAGTGGCATACCCTTTCCCAACAAATATATTATTTTTAGTTATAGTATATAAGTCAGCCCCTATCGTTTGAGTAAACCCAACTTTGTTAAGAAGATAGCCTAAAACTAAGTTCTTTCTCATCTATGGAGTATGCAGGACATCCTTCAAGATGACAGTCTTTCTAGAGGTAAACTTCAATACCACCTCACCACTACCAAAGAACTTTAGTGGAGCCGAGTCACCCAACAACACTTTCTTGTCCTCAATCGAATAGGACTCAACATGTCTCGATCATAGCAGACATGGCGAGAAGCACCGATGTCCACCTACCACCCCTCGGATGCACCACCAAAATTGACTTCAAATATCATAGCAATAAGTTGATCTTCAGTAAGGTTCCCCTGTGGGGCAGGACGATTCCTATTCCCGTAGTTTCTAGCCAAGTGGCCAGGTCTGTTACAACTATAACATTTGAATGTGTTATTCCTTAAGGGGGTTGAGGTCCATTCTGGGGAGGATAGTTTCTATTTCTATTTTGGTGGTTGCGGTTCTGGTTATTATTACGATTATGAGTTTTCATATTTCTACCTTTAGGTTTCAGAATTGTAGAGGAGGGTTTCTTATTGGTATTGTTATTTGAGACTACGAGTATTTCATATCTTTGATCTTGTTTTCGGGCTTCTTCTTCTATTCTTAACCGGGTTATAAGACTTTCTAAAGAAAATTCCTTAGTTTTATGCCTAAGTGTATTCTTAAAATCTTTCCAAGCAGGGGGTAATTTATCTATAATAGCAGCTACTTGAAATTTTTCATCTAAATTCATACCTTTAGAGGTTATTTCGTGTGCTATCTTCTACAGTTCGTGTGATTGAGCTTCCACTGATTTGCCATCAATCATTTGAAACTTCATGTATCTACTGACATCATACTTCTTAGTTCCAGCTTCTTCAATGTCGTACTTCTTTTGAAGTGCTTCCCAAATTTCCTTAGCAGACTTATTAAAGTTATAATAATCATACAAATCATCAGCTAAACCATTAAGAATATAATTTTTGCACAGAAAATCATTTTGCATCCATGTGTCTAAATCCTTAGTTTTATCTTCATTAGGAGGAGTAGACTGTATTGGTTTTTGAATAGTAAGGACAGAAACGAATTTTTTCATGGTTAAGTAAAATAGCATTTTTTGTCTCCATCTTTTAAAGTGTAGTTCCTGAAAATAGAATGGTTTGTTTAGATCAACAGTTAGCATTTCAGTAGACATGGCAGATTGAATTCGTCTTAAAATTGTTGGTACAAGTATGTTAAAATAGTATTGGAACAAAATTACCGATAATCTGAAATGAACTGCTTGGGTTGAGTCGCAGACTAGGTCGCTCTTTTTAAGACGTTTCGCGACTTTGTCCAAATTTGTGCAAGCAAACACTACCCGTCGTCCCCAGGATAAAACATCCCATAATCTTTTTTTCTCTGTCTCGGAACTTCACTGCACTGATGAAGACTAAAATGCTACACCTGAAAAAATTTGTTGCTCGAAAAATTGAAAAATAATTTAGAGTTGTAGAGAGAATTATTTGTAGTGAGATAAGTTTATTGAGATTGTTGTTTTGAAACTGAGAACTGAGACCCTCTTTTTATAGGTTTTAAAAAATGTGTGTCAATTATGATAATAACAATACTGTTTGGGAATTAAGAGAGTAACGACTATTATGAGTAATGAAGAGTAACGACTATTTTCAGAATAAAGACGAGTAATAGACATTTTTGTAAATAAATACAAAAAATGGCTCTTTTTTTAAATAAAGAATACAAAAGGACATTTAACGGTCATATAGATCCTCTTCCCTTCCACAAAAATAGGCACATTTTGGGATCAAATCTCAATAACCAACTATTTATTTTATAATTTTTTTTTAATAAAATTTCATCTTTTTCAACTTTCTGGGGGACTTTCTTATCCTTTAGCACCTCAACGTCTTCAGCAGTTACTATGAAACCTTTCATCAATTCCAGGTACGTTGTCAAAGTCAATGGTTCTGACTCAGACTTGAATTTTACCAAACCACTACCAAGTAAATACTTCATAAAATTAAGGAAATTATGAAGGGTTACGTGTACAACGGGAATGTGTTGGATTATAAATTTGATCTAACCAAACACAAACTTAATCAAATTGAAACACAAGTATATAAATTAAGATATAAAATTACGAGGTTTTGAAGAGCTATAGCAATAGGAGTTTCATAGTCGTTGATTTGTTGACAGACATATCCCGAATGACCAAATGACGGTTGCAACAAATCACCGCCACCGCCTTAACATCGTTCGGAGACTCTGTATAATAAACATATCACTACGAAACCACCAAACTCTTTTCGCCAACACCAACAACGTTGTCGCCATCAGAAGTGCTGTTTAAAAACGTAAGTAACTCGTGCTTTCTTACCTCAAAGCTAGTCCGCCCAATCCGGTTACACGCATTAGGTTACGTTGATGAATATTAAATATAACTGTATTATATTATATTATATTTATATGATATTTACTTACAAGTTACATAATATAATAAAAAAAAATGGATTATAAATACTTTTCTATACTTAAATTACTCAATTATTTATAAGATACAAAATATAATATCGTTTTTATACAAAGTTAAAATATAAATGTTCATATATATTATAAAAAAATAAATTTATAATTTTTTTTTGTATGAAATATAATTAAATTTTATAAATATTTTAATAAAATAATTTTTTATTATAAAATTTATTTAAATCAATATTTAATTTATTTTTATAAATTATTACATTTTAAAATATTAATTAAGATTGTTAACATTGTATAATAAATATGCCTTAAGTTAGTAATGGTTGAATAGATTGAATAGATGAATTATTTATTGATTCATAAACCAATAACATAACATTATCATATAAAAAAAAGCTAAAAATAACCCTCATTTTCTTTTATTCTTAAAATTTACAATAATAATTTTTCATCAATCCTAGACCACCAATAAAAAATTTATCCTTTGGAGAACATATTTCATAAATTTTAACAAAATAATTTGATTGAGGTTTTCCTTTTGAAAACAAGAAAAAGACTTTCATTTAGCATTTGCAAAAAGTAGCTATAGACACCTATTGAAGCAATTTCACATTATATGATATATGTTGTGCTCTTTGCTACAGAGAGAAACCAAGATCCCCAAAACATATTACACATTCCTTATTCAATACAACTATCAAAGGTGCTTAAACTTGGCCTATTAAAAAATTCAACCTCCCAAGCACACTGATTCAGAATCTCCAACATCTTCATCAGCAACAGTACTAGTCATATCATCTCTTGTTATACTAATAGTTGAAGCTGATGATCCTACTGTTTCTGGAATATCCCCTTGCATATAACTTGCCTTTCTCTTACTTTTACTCTGTTTCCATTTCTTTATCAACTCTGAAACTTCACCATCTTTAACTCCTCTTACTCTTTCTTTAACACTTGCTTCACTTGCAACTACCTCTCTCTCACTACTCTGATCACTAAGTTTTGTTGTAATTAAGATTGGAAAGAAGATTGATTTACAACAACAAAAGAGAAGTATCAGTAAAAGAATGTAAGAGTACAAAGTAAGCCAAACATATAAAGTCCATTTCCATCTTCGAACCAATTCTTTTGTCCAAGGCAACTGGGAATTCATCAAAATATCAGCTTCATATAACTGTGGCAGAGAAGTTGTTCCAGCCCTTGGAATCAAAGTCACTCTTATAGCTTCTGTTCTCAAATACCCTTCTTTATGCTTCAACATTTGAATAGTTATTTTCTGGGTTTCTCCTGAAATTCCTAGTAATAAAGGTATTCCAAACATAAATGTTCTTGCTAATCGAACTGGGTAGCTTCTAAATCTTAACATGCATGGTTGGCTTGATTTTGCTATCACATCTCCTTTTGTAGATAATAGCTCTGCACTTAACTGATTAAAGACAGAATTGCTCATTAATCATATACATAAACCAAATTAACAAAATAAAGTCAAATTAGACAATAAAGCACTTTAATATATGAGTAATTTAATTAACCCAAATTGAAGTTCAAAGAATTTAAGAGAACAGATACCAAACCTGAAAAACCCCGAGGTTTCTATTGAACTCAGATTCAGGCAACAGAAGAACTAAAGACACATATGAAGTGTGTCCAATTGGAATCCCAGTTTGCTTCCTCTTTTGGTAATTCCCATAAAACCCTTCTCTGCCCCCAAAAGTAAACAGAGCTTCTGGGTTGGATTCGGTGTAATCAAAATGCAGCCTTTCTCTAACAAAAACGGGTTCTTCCACCCAAAATTGAACCAACCCAACTCCAATAGCAGTAGCCACAATCAAAGCAGCTAGCAAAACCATGCAAACACGAGCAGCCCCAAGAAGACCAAAACCCAATTTCTTGAGCAAAATTGTGCTGCCATGAGTAACATTAGAGGGCACTTTTTGAACAGCTGATTCAACTGCTTCCGTAGTTTCCTCTGCTCGATGATAAGACTCGGAAGCCATGTAATATAGTGAGAGAAAAGGGGATGAGATAGTGAGAAAGCAGTTATAGAGCAAATCTGCTTGGAGGGTAATCATCAGATCAGAGAACCAAACTAATGGGTAGACTAATTTTTGGGTACTGCAGTTGTTGTAGGCTTGTTCTTGTTGTTGGCTCTCCTCCATTACTGGTTGCGGTGGTCAGTGAACGGTGGATAATGTGGGGTTGGGTTTCATCAGAGCTCTGATCAGAGAAAGAAAGAGAGAGAGAGAGAGAGAGAGAGAGAGAGAGAGAGAGAGGAATTTGGAGTGGTACCGCTCCAACTGTCAGTTATTGCATGAAATGATTCAGCATAGAAGCTGAGACGTGGCCTCAATGCAGTGATGTGTTGAATACTAGACATGTGTTGTGACTTGTGAGTCTAATGTGTATATATATATATTACTTTAAACAATAATCATGCATTTTTAGTGTAAAATGTGATAATTTTATAACACCCAAAAAAAAAAAAAAAACTTTATCGATTAGTCTATCACAGCCTCAAATAGATTGATGTTGCATAATAAAATTTGTGAATACAAAAACATGGTGAATATAAATTTAATAACTCTCTTTATTAGCTATATTTTGTGGGAGTTATCTAATTAAAATTTTACACAAACAAAATTAATTTAACTCAATCTAATAGCTAAAAAGAGTATATACGTTATTAGTAGGGTAAAAATAATAATAGCAATAATAATAATAAAATAATCAGAGCCCTGTTATGTAACTATAATATAAAACAACTAGGTAAAACAAATGATATCATAAATAATTATATACTAAAAAAAAATTCTTAATATTTTAAATAATAGTTATTATATAATAATAACTTGTATATAAAAATATTTAAATAAAAAAGGTATATATGATAGATTGGTAAATATTGTGCTCCTAATAATATAAGATTTTTACTGTGATCCGAATGATCCTTAAAATTCTTTTCATCTTCCATCATATTTCTTTATTTTATTCTTTATCTTACTAATTTGATTCAAATATATGATAAAGAATATAGTTACGTTTTATTTTAAATTAACATTATTTTGATTTATCTTTCTTCATTTTTCAACTTTATAAAGTGTTATACAAAATAAGATATAAAAATAAAATAATGCTTTTACCCTTAAATAATTAATTGCTTTTAGTGTCAATTTCTTAAAAAACTGAAATGTTACATAAAATAATATTAATGATTATTACAATTAGAACAAATTATAGTAAGAATTTCTTTAAAAGACAATTTAGCCATTGAGATATTTAATATTCGTACAAAAATGTTTGTTTCAAACTACTAAATGGATTTGTAAAATGTTTGTTCCATGTAACTTATGTTTCAATAATATATAATTCACTTAATAATGCAAAAGGTTTAAGATTGGGTGTTTATTATGAATGTGAAGTATAGTTATATTAATATAATTATTTCAAGATTAACTCCATAGGTGAATATATATATATATATATATCAAGTTCTATCCAATTATAATGATCTTATTTTCCAACCATGTTTTTAGCAAGTATAATTTCTCATCCCATATTTTTCTGTAACAATTTTTGGTAATAAGCAATAAGTTATAGAAAATGTGTTGAAAATTTGTCAAATTTATCTAATCCGCCACAAACATAGAACAAAAAAACTAAAAATTTCATTTTTAAAGTTTGGGATGAAAATTTGTTATATTTAAGATTTTTTATGGAATAAATCAATAATTTTAAATATTATGAGTGCATCTTAAGCCAAAAGTTCATTTTTTTTCATGGGTGTTAGCTTTTAATTTATTTTATTTTTATTGTAAAGCACATGTTTTTACTTTCAATTATATATATTAAAAATCTTATTAGTTTTTTATTTAAAATATTATAATTTATATCGGAAAAAAATTAGCCATTAAATTAATATTTTATTTACTAAATTAAAGTTTATTGTTTTTTTTTACTAATACTCTTTCGTGATGTTGAAAATAACATAACATATTTTATCTTTTCGGCTATTTAGTTTATAGCATATTTTCGTCTCCTAATTATTATTTAAATATTAACTATTGAAATAAGCATGGATGTAAAATTATATGATATTTTATAATCACTGATTTTATATTTTTTTTGTTAAAATATAAATAACACATGTGATAGTAGAAAAATTTGTCTCGGATACTCTAGTTTACATACATGATAATTTTCACATTAATTGTAAGGTAACTTTCTCTACTCACTACATTAGCTTCACACATCACAATAAGTAGTCATCTCAATATTAGGTGTCTCTATACGATAAAAATTTTAAAAGCAAGAAATAGAACTCAACACAATTTTACAGTAAAGATTAGTTGTAGTACTAGTTTTTCAAGAGAATTCATAAACTTCAAGCATAATTTATATGTGTATTCATGAGTGTATGAATAAGTCCATGTCAATATCAATTATCACATGTAAAAATATGTGTGTGCATACATCAAAATTGCAGAATCATTTATACAATAAACATCAAAACGAGTTAATCCATTAAAAATAATGATTGTATGTGTGTAAGTGTTGAATAAGTCTAATAACTTGTTTGCAAAAAAAAAAAAAAGGATTCTACTTCTCATTTTTTTAAGTTGAGCTAATAAATAAAAAAGACAATAGAATTCAAACCCAAATTTTCTTGAATATTGGTTTCTCTATATTTTTGGTTTAGGATTCAACTATCTTAGGTTTCATATGCATGTTCTTGGACTTAGATGTACTTTTTACATTCATCCCAAAAGAAGATGCAATATGCATAGTAGGATGATGATGACGAGTCCTAGAATTAAAAATGTTGAATTTTACTTGTCTCTTTAAACCTAAGATTTCATGCATAGTAGAATTTTTATATATGTTACTTTAAGTTTCAATCATCCTAAAATATAATGCAACATACACATATGGATGATAAATATCAATTATATTATGTCAAACATAGAAATAATTATTAAATTTAAAGGAATTTATCAAAAATCTACATTTAGTCTTATATGATCTTTCCTACCACAATAATAATAGATAGATACAAACTTAACATTTTTTTACCACAAATGCAAGGGTGGTTTATGCATAAGTAGTAACAGTAGGAATAGAGTTAGAAAGTCTTATAAATGTGATGTTTGACATTAAAAATGTGGAGCTCTTATTCTTATAATAAAGACCACATGTATCAAAATGTGATTTTTCATAACTTGAAACTTTGTTAATTTTTTTGACACCTAATGTTAGGCTTTTCATTGTCGCCTTATTAGTAACAAGCTCTTCTTTGAATTTACAGTTTTCTTGTTTTGTTTCTGCAAGACTTAGATTAAGATTATCAATATGCTTAAATTGATTTGAATCTTCTTTTTCTATGGCAAATGTGTTAGTTTTGGACACAAATTATTTCATTCAACTTTTCCACTTCAACTAAAAGTTTATCTTTTTTCTTTCTTAGCCTCTATGCAATCTTTAAATAATTTTTCAAAATTAGATGCATTATATTTAGCTAAAAGACAATAAGAGTTAACTCATTTATCATTTTCATCAAGCTAATGCAGAAGTAGTTTGAACGTACAGTGGCTTTTGTAGTAAACTACAATAGTTAGTTCCATTATCTTCTGAATTATTTTATTTCTCTTATTCACTCTCTATATCACTAAGAGTAGTATTGAGTGTTCTTCCAACTTTTTTATTATTATTTGCACACTTTGTAGATATATGACCAAAATCACTATAGGTAAAACATTAAGAACCAACATGTTTAGATGTTTTTACATACAAGCCACTAGGGTTAGGTTTCTTCAACATTTTATCCTTATACCGATTATGTTGTCCCTTGTTTGGGGATTTATTTTATTGGTTCTTTGTATTAACGTACTTCATAAATATGTGCAAATGGAACAATAAATTCATCATCTGAATCATCAAACTATCAAAAATTTCCTTTTTGGAGCTTTTGGATGCAACGTTCTTATTCTTATTAGGTGGCTTAAAAATAAGCTCATATGTTTAGATAAACCCAACTAGTTCATCAATATTCAAGGTGTCTACATTTTTGCTCTCCTTTATAACAGTAACTTTATCTTATAATCTTCTATCAATGAACTCAAAAGTTTGCGTACAATTATAGGCTAAGAAATTTTCTCACCAAATGAAGATCAAGTATTAGCAACATCACAAAATGAGCATAAAATTGATTAAACATCTCATTGTTATTCATTTTAAGAGAGTCAAACTGAGATGTCAGCAATCTAAGTTTAGTTTGTTTCACATGAGAGGTTTTCTCATGAGTAAGAGCAAATGTATTTCATACATCTTTTATAGTCTCACAGTCCAAGATATGATGAAACTTTTCTATCGACACTATAACAAAAATAGAACTTAACCCTTTTTGATTTGATCTACTAAGGGTTCTTTCTTAAATGATGCATTCATTTCTAGTCTTTATGGCCATTACATCATCTTTGGTTATGGAAGTCGGTTCCCAACTTTCATGAATATAATCTTGAAATTTTTCATCTTATTTGAGATAGGCTTACATGCGAGCCTTCTAATAAGGACAATTATACTTATCAAAGAAATGGGGTCTAATACATGACTGATATTCTTTCATTAGGTTCATTAATAAGTGTGTGTCTCTATGAATCAAAATCATTAAGTGTGTCTAGTGTAGGCTCTGATACCAATTGAAAGTTTATAATACAAACCTAATTAACATAGAGGGAGTGAATAAATTATTTTCAAATTTTACTAATTTATAATTTAATAACATAACAAAGTGACTAGATATGCAATCATGTGAAATAGTAAAATAAAAAATTTAAAAATAACACACGATATTTTTAGGTAGAAACAACATAGGCCACAACCATAACTTAAGAGAAAAAACATCAATCCATCGGATTACCTAACTTTTCATTATAAAAATCAAACATTTAAGTACAAACTTGGTCTTATGCTACTCTTCTTAAGATACTGCTACAATGTTCCTAACTTATAAGCATGTACTCTATTTTCATAGTTTTCAAAATTAGCATGAGCGGTATCCAGATCAACGTTTTAATCAGTTTCTTGTCAATCAGATACATTCATGGAACAAATGAAATTACAATTAGCACAAAAAACAAAATTACTCACGTGTGTTCTATAACATATTTAATAACGAATAATCCTAACTAGATGATTCAAATCATATATCAATTGAATCAAATCGACTAGTAAATCCTAGAGCAAGCATGTTAACCACAAGTTTAAAAAAATATCTTCTTTGAAATTTAATAATTAAATCCAAATAATCTTAATCACTTATACAATTATTTGATTTAAGTATGCAATGTTCTAATCAAGAAGAAACTATATGAATATGAAAAATATGAAACAAATAGCACAAATTTATACTAGTATAATCATATATAAATATATTAAGAGATGAAGTTCAACCTAATTATAGAGGAGCAACGAGAAAAGAAATCTAATTGTTGAACCTTATGATTTTAAAAATCTGCTATATAATTGTGTGTATAATTATAAGAAAATATTGACGTAAATATAGAAAACTTAAAGAGCCAAAACGTCACACAGTTGATTTGGAACAATTTTATAGATAGTTGACTATTGACTAGGATTAAAAAACGAATCAATTTGAACAAAATACGTCAGTTCCCAATAGCGGGATCAATCCCTCTAAAAAATAAGTTATGCTAATATGGGAGATCGATCCATCTATATATAAAGCTATGCTCAATTTTTTATTTATAGAGGGGAGAATCGAAGTGTAATTAATTACATATCGATCCATACTGGGATCAATCCGTCTACTAGATGGATCGATCCCTCTATTTTAAAATTATAATATCTTTATCATGCAATATCAGGATTGATCTAATCAAAAGTCTATATGAAATTCACTTAAATATGTATGTAATTCTATGTATGATAGTTATAAAAGATATACCTAAATTATTGTTTGACCATATAGACCAACCAAGAGCTCAACCCATCTAACAACCTGATCCGTAAGATGAGTAGTCACCCCAAATAACCTATCTAACCCTAAGCTCGTAACGTACCAACAAAAGAGATACCCGTCCGAGGGAACCATACTACCTATAGGGTCAACCACCAACTCGAGCTATGGTCGACCTCAAACCATAAAATGTATTACTTTTTACCGCTTGTATCATTTTGACATCCCATGTATGTGTACATCTTATGTAATCGATACATGTACGCATAATGCTATATATATAGATGGATATATTAAGGAATCCACACATTCAAACAATTGCTATAACTTCTCTCTAAGTTCTCTTTTTGAAAATCAAACATATCTCAACAATTACGACTATCTTGGATCAGAACGTTTCTTTGATTTTTTTTTGTATATACTTGATATTCTTGAATAACTTGATAGGGAGCTTAAAAATAAAATTACGTATAAATATTTTATTATCGAAAATAGCCAAAATTTATAATCTTTACATGTTATTTAAATGAAAGTTATTTTCAATTGGTTATAATTTTTGTGATTATGGTATAACTACTAGCTACAAAATTGTTTGAGCTTCCATATTAGAAACTAATAGGAGAATCACAATTTCAATTCGAACTTAATTAAGCTTTAAACAGCGGAATTAAACATATTCTCCTTCTTTGTTAGAATCTTTTAGGAAACAAATAAATAGAGCTCAAAATAAAACATGCACAAAATCAACACAATCAATTTACGTGGAAAAATTTTCCCGGTGTAGGAAGGAAACAACCACGACACTCCTCTCCAAAACTTCCACTATCAAGAAAAAATTGTACAATAGTTCTCTATAGGAAAAACTAGAGGCAAACAATCAACAACGCCATCAATAATACACTTCTTGGAAACTAACAATTATTTCAAGAGAAATGGAGAAATCTAACCCAATTCGTAGTTACTATTCACGGCTCATATTTTCTCAAACCGGTGAGCCAAATCCAAATCCCACCGTACAGATTAAATATTCTTGAGTCTTGAACCTGTCTGCAAAATTTCAGCTTAATCGGACCACAAACGACTTTCCATCGGAGCACTTGATGAAGGCTTGCTGAAGAAGGAGAAACTGAAAAACTGAGAGCAGTTTTTCTACTACAGCTGCTGCTTTTGCTGCACACGTTTTTCTCTGTTGATTTTTCACACACAACAAACCCTAAATGGGTTTATTAATTAAATCAATGAAATGACATAATTTCCCTTCTTACTCCATGGGCTTTTAAGTCACATGGGCTTCACTTGGGCTCCTCCAAATAAGAGGAAAACCCAACTAACACTGGTTTTCCACTTCCAAAGCTAAGTGTTAACTTGGAAGTACCTCGAAGATATCTCATAATCCACTTTACTGCATCCCAATGCTCTCTTCCTGGATTCGAAAGAAAACGACTAACAACTCCAACTGCATGAGCTATGTCTGGCCTCGTACACACCATTGCATACATTAAGCTTCCTACTGCTGAGGCATATGGAACCTTTTCCATATCTTCCTTCTCTTTATCTGTTGAAGGGCCTTGACTCGATCTCAACTTAAAGTGATTAGATAAAGGAGAAGAAACCACTTTAGCTTTATCCATATGAAACTTTTCAAGTACTTTTTTGATGTACCGTTCCTGTGACATGTACAACTTCTTTCTTTTCTTGTATCGACAAATTCGAATACCAAGAATTTGTTTTGCTGGCCCCAAATCCTTCATGGCAAAGAACTTACTCAACTGCTTCTTCAAATTATCAATTCTTGAAGAATTTCTGCCAACAATCAACATGTCATCAACATAGAGTAATAAAATGATAAAGTCATCATCAGAGAATTTCTACACAAAAACACAATGATCATAAGTAGTCTTCTTGTAACCATGCTCCCCCATGACTGACTCGAACTTCTTATACCATTGTCTAGGTGCTTGCTTCAACCTGTAAAGGCTTTTCTTTAACCGGCATACATAATCCTCTTTTCCTTTAACTTCAAAACCCTCTGATTGCTCCATATAAATCTCTTCCTCCAACTCACCATGAAAAAATGCAGTTTCACATCTATTTGCTCAATTTCTAAATCCAAGCTTTCTACTAGACCTAGAACAACACGTATGGAAGACATCTTCACAACAGGAGAGAAAATATCATCAAAATCAATACATTTTCTCTAACTAAATCCCTTGACGACCAATCTAGCTTTGTATCGTGGTTGTTAATTGTGTTCTTCTTGCTTCACCCTGTAGACCTACTTGTTCTTCAAAGCTCTCTTACCCTTAGGCAACTTTACCAGCTCAAACGTGTGATTGTCATACAGTGACTGCATCTCATCTTCCATAGCACCAACCCAGTGTGCTTTGTTTCCATCTTTCATCGCTTATGCATAACATTGAGGTCCTCCTTCATCTGTCAATAACACATACTCATCTGTATCATACCGTGTGGAAGGACGTCGGTCTTTGGTAGACCTCCTGGGTAGAATTTATAGTTCTAGCAACTGATAAATAATCTGGTGATCTATTTTAGCTTGCATATCTGCATCATCTTGAACATTTTGTTCCATCTGTACTGATAAAGGAACCAAATCTAGGTCAATCAAATCATCGCTATACTGATGGACTCCTTTTTCTATCTTCTCAACATCTTGTATAGTTTGATCTTCTATAAACACAACACCACGACTCCTTACGAGTTTCTTCTAAGTATAAAAATAAAAGTTATCATGTAATAAAAAATATTATAGAACTAAAAAAAATCCCTTTAATTTTAATATGAATAAATATTCATATGATTTCACTTTTGATACTCTTCGAAAAAATATATGAATTTTAGGTTATATATGAAAAATATATATTTTTTATATACGAAAAAAATATATGTGTGTCGGTCGTAAAGACAAGGTTAAATAAAATATAAAATTAATTATATCATATAATTAGATTAAAAATTAAAAAAATCATCGATTATAGATTTGATTTTTTGAGCAAAATTTAGTATTAAGATATATATATATATGTTTTTTTTTCTTAAAAAAAAATATTCTAATTGTGAATGGGATTAAGTAGTTCCATTTTGTATTGATAATTTGCGGTAAATTTATAAATTTATCGTTACTCTTCTATTAAAAAAAATCTTTCTTTATTTTCAAATTATATATTTAAAAAAAATTGTTTGTTTAAATGGTATATTTTTGGTTGGTTATAATTTTTGTGAGTGTGGTGTGTCTATTGTTTGAGCTTCCACGTGAGAAAACTAAGCTAAGAATTCCAGGCATAAAAATAATATTTATCAAATTTGCTAGACATGCATTAAAAATGTAAAATACTTATTATTACAAGTTACGACACATCTAGTAACGTTAATGATAATTATATAACTCTTTGATTAATTATATTATCCCACGTTACTTAACATAGGTTTTTCACATATAAATTACTCCATAAAAGACACATTAGAATTAATCTTCTTTTAAGAAAATTATAATTTTTAAGTTATAAAAAATACATACATATATATATATATATGGTATCGTTAGATATGAGAAAAACATATATATTTACGGTATAAATAATACTTAAAAATAAATTATATTTGTGAAATGAGTTATTATATTATTAAACTATAAATAAAAATACACAAACATATATTTGATTTTTGCATCAAAATTCAGAATTTAGATAATTATGTTATAACACATATATATATATATATATATAAAATAAATGCTATAATCAACATGATGTGGGTGGGAATTATAAGTTGTTCCATTTTCTTAGGAGTGAATTTTGTGGTACAATTACAAGCGTATCTTTCTAACCCTTTTTTTTATTTTATTTTTTTGGTATTATTCTAACAATCTAACTTCTTCCGTAATTTTGTGGTGGCCACACGCCCCAAAACGACAATAATTAATAATTAATAACAATAATTATTTTTTCCAAAATTAACAAATCCTATCGATTATCAAAATTTCAAAATATTTTGAGGTCCATCACAAAGGAAGTGATGACAATAATTAATCTACATAGTTTGGTTGGATTTAAAATTATTGATTGGACTCCATTGAAATGTATATTAGATGATTGAATTTGTGAATGCTAATGATATTTTTCTTTATTGGGAAAATGATTAATGTAAGTTTCAATTTAATGTTTTATTTACATTTTTTAAATTAAGGTATTAAGGAATACATTTGATCCAAAAAATTCTTTTTTTCTTTCAAATAATCAGATGAGAGGATTAATTTGACTGATAAGATTTTGTTTTATAAAATGTTTTTAAAATAATACACATAAAATTAATTATTAAAAAATGGTTTAAGAGACAATTAAGCCATTAATATTTTTTTAAAACAACATTTAAGATATTTATTTAAATATATAAAAGTTATGAGACACGTGTCATAATTATGAATGTGTTACTAGTATAATTATTTTAAAAATAATAATAAATAAATTATATTAATTAATATTAATAAAAATAAAAATAAAAATAAAAATAAAAATAAAAGGGCAAATAAATATTACAATTTTGAAAAAAATCTATTAGCTGCTCTCTCTTACGAAGTCTTCCAAGCAATTTAATTTGTTTCATTGCTTTTCAATAGGAAAGCTTTTCTCTAATTCTTTATGTTTCATTGCTTTCAATAAAAGCATAATTGTGGTTTTTTCTCTCATTTAAATCGTGTTTTAGGATAATATTTTTCATATTAATCTATTAAGACTTATTTTGATTATGTTTGTTAGAATTCTATATCTTCATATATTATATTCTAAGATTTTAAATATTAATAAAATTTTATTATTTTTAAAAAATAACAAATATATTAATAGAATCAATTAAACATTTATTTTAAAACATTAATACAAATGATAAGCTTAGATATTTATCAAAATGTTGCTACTTGGTAAGCATATACTAGGAATTACAAGTTTCATAAAAATAGCATTTAAATATTTTTATAGTGTTAATCTTGTTGTTAGTATTGTTATTTGAGGTGACATTAAATATATTTTATTATATATAATTTTAAGACTATAGGTTATTAATAAAAAAAAATTTAATTTAACATATCGTTTTATCATCAACATGACTTAATATAATTATTGAGATTATCATAATAGATTCTTTACGTTATACATTAAATTATCAATACAATAAATTATCAATGCAATATTTATATATACATTATGTGTTAAGCAATCACGAAAAAATATTAACACAACGATTTAAAATATTAAAAATTTAACAACAAATGATGTTAAATTATAATTTAAAAATAAAAATATTATAAAGATAACATAAAATTAAATATAGATAAAACACACAAATATTCAATAAGTTAAACACTAATACAAATAATGTTGTGATATATCACGATAGAGTTTAAATATTTATTTAAAATATTAAATGATAAAATATATTATTTAAATTATTATAATTTAATATTTAATATATATATTAAATAAAATTTAAAAGAGATAAATTCTATAGTGATTTTAATTTATTTTGTAGATTTTTTAAGTTTATATTGATAATAGCTTAAGTAATTATATAAATATATAAAATGTTGGATAAAATTGACAAAAAAAAAATTATAATCCTTCATAAATTCTTGGATTATGAGAAAAATTAGTGAATATTTTTTGAAGTGAAACCCATCAACTACTTAAAAGTTGAAAAGTTTTAAAAATCCCTTCAATCAATTTATATACTCACATTTTTATAGGTTTCCATAAAAAATTAATTAATACGTTTATGTTTTTATAAAATTTTAAAAATCTTAAATTAAATAATCTAAATCTTAAACTCGATATTGTAGTATAATTGATTATTGAACTTATATATATATATAACAGTGTAACACCTCTGCTGCTCTCTTCTTCTCTATGGCTTTTCTTTTTCATTTCTCAAGGAGCTGAAACAGAAAGCTTCCATATTCTCCGATTTTTTTTTCTTCACGTGCTACAATCAAGCACACACCTTTCTTTACCAGTCCCTTCCACAGTGATTAAATCACTGTAAAAGAAAGGGAATAAGCGAGCATGGGACAAGACGACGCCGTAGGTTCCTCCTACGATGATCGGTGTACAATGATTCCGATTTCGGAGTCGGAGGAGGCTTTGGATTTAGCATTAACGCCCAAAAGTTTAGCTATCATAGCTGAAAGGAGGGCTGCAATGTGCAGATGGGGTCCTTCGGCTACACCGGTGGCTCGATCATCGGGCCTCACTATTCCACCTGGTATTAGCTCCACTGCGTTGCTCGACTCTCCCATTATGCTCCCTAATTATCAGGTATTTCTGTTTCTGGGTTTTCTTTTTCTTTTTTGAACTTATTTTATATCTGGGTTATATATATTTTATGTATTTAATGTGAGTTTCAAGTCTTACAGGCTTAAGTTGTGGAATTTGTGTTTCTGGGTTTTCTCAGAATATTGTGTATAATCGGTTGTTAGATTATTATTGATGCTGGGTTCCTCGAGAAACTTTTATATGAGTAACGGCATTGATTTATATGAATGCATTTAGAGGACTACATTTTATGTATGTACTAATACCACTACATTTTATCTTGTTAATATTATCAAGTCATATCACATATCCATGCATCCTGTTCATACAAATGTTTTTTGGGTTCCTATTGGTATATGGGTTTTATAGCTTATGTTGTTCCATTTTATCATTAATGTGATTATCAATTTTATTTAGCTTCAACTCGAAATGGAAACTGACATAGACTGGGTTGTTCGTTCTATACTTCTACTGAATTTAATGTTCGTTCTAAGAAATGGAAACTTTAATATTTTCTTTTCTTTTTTTGCACTTTACCTTTCATAATAATGTTGATTATCTAAAATCAATGTGTTGCTTTCTCCTCACAATTCCATCTTCATCCTATTTTGTACGTGTTTTTCTAGACATTGCTCATCCAAATTTTATGTGAGCGAAATTTAGATGAGTTGATGTTACATAAAAAGAGATGAGTTGAACTTAATCGAGCTGGATTAGCTCCGCTAATTTGACACCGCTACACAAAGGTGTCATTTTTATAAATTTATGAAATTCATTTTAGTTTTTCAGTAGTACCTGGTAGCTCATGTGAATAACTCGAGTGTTTTTTTTTTTTTAATAGTAATAACTTGAGAGACTAGAGTAGCAACCTGTTTGAAAAGTTGCACGTCTGAACTAGTGGAATTCTTGAGCTGAGGACATTGGCCTTAATTTCTTATAATTAGACTGACACTAATGGTGTGGTTTGGCCTAAGAACAAATGCATCTTTTCCAATTATACTTGCGAACCTAAGTTTCAACTGAGCTAATTCAGAGCAACAAAATAACCGAGACAGCTAATTTTCGTATTCTTGAATTCAATTTGTTTTTACTGTCTGGTGCTTCTCAGGGAACTGACATTGACTATCAGGATCTAGTGTTTAGGCAATCACCAATGGATTTGAAATTCCCAGAAGAGTTTCATGAAAAGAATACATCAAGCTACTGTGCCGCAGAACCATCTATTGACATGAAAGTACCAAGCAATGTGGGTAGAATTTCCAACTCTGTTAATCTGCAAACATATCAAACCGATTTAATGAATGGAAAATTTTCTATTTCTATAGAACCTATCCATAAAGAGAGTAAAACAAATGGTATGTTGGAAGTAAGCCAGCAAAGTTGTTACCAATCAATGGGAACAAGGAGGACCTCAGAAGATGGTTACAATTGGAGGAAATATGGGCAGAAACAGGTTAAAGGTAGTGAGTGCCTAAGAAGCTACTATAAATGCACACATCCAAACTGTCAGGTGACGAAAAAGGTGGAACTCTCCCATGATGGTCAAATAACGGAAATCATCTACAAAGGTGGTCATACTCATTCCAAACCTGCACCTAATCCCCGAGCAACAGGTGGATCATCATTTTCATATGATGAGATTTCAACGACTGGTGAAGACAATGGAACCTATGTTAAAGGTGAAGCAGGCTCAGTGTGGGCAAATTTTCAGTCAAGTGCAACAAATATGATACTCGGTTCTGATGGGAGGACTGATGGTCTTGAGAGGACATCCTCAACATCAGTCATGACCAAGCTTTTGGATCCATTATCTGCTCAGGGAATATCTGTTGATGTATTTGAATCAGCAGAAACTTCCGAGCTTTCTTTGACTCTTGCAAGTCATAATGATGAAGACAATGGAACCACACAAGGAAGCACGTTAGTTGGAGATGATGATGAAGAATCTGAATCTAAAAGAAGGTATTATTTGATTTGGTTTGTTATCATGTACATTTTGCCCACCTTGGCTTAGAAACGAATATTTTTCTTTTGATTGATTTACTAGTCCTTTTCTTTTTCAAGGAAGACGGAAAGTTGCTTGATTGAAACAAATTTGGCATCTAGGGCTCTTCGTGAACCAAGAGTTGTCATACAAATTGAAAGTGATGTGGACATACTCGATGATGGCTACCGCTGGAGAAAGTATGGGCAAAAGGTTGTCAAAGGAAATCCAAACCCTAGGTGTGAATCTTTGTTCTCTCATACTTGTATCTGTGTTTATTTTTGGGCTACAAAGTTATACATATGCTGCTATACCTCTACAATGTGTGTTACAATGTTGGTCAGCTTCTCTAAAAACCCCTAATTGTTGCAGAAGTTTTGTATTTTCTGTTACAGCTGAAAATATTGTTTTATTTTCTTCCTTCAGGAGCTATTATAAATGCACAAGTGTAGGATGTTTTGTCAGGAAGCAAGTTGAGAGGGCCTCTCACAATTTGAAATATGTGATTACAACATATGAGGGAAAACACAACCATGAAGTTCCTGCAGCCAGAAAAAGTAATCATATGAACTCTAGTACTGGTAACATACCAACCGGTACGGCCAATTCTCCGCAAAAGCATGAAATACAAGATTTCACTACCCGGTTCAATAGAAAAACTGAATTTTATAATGAATATCTGAGGCTCATGTATCCTGGAAATTTCAGTAATGACATAAAATATGAAGATTCCTCCATTTATCAAATGAGATTTCCTCTACAAGGTGACATGCCTTTCAACTCGTTTAGACTGAAACCCAATGGATGTGCAACTCAACATGCTGCACCCATGGTACCAATTGACCCAGACTTCCCAATGTCACTGCTATTGAAACATCCCTCTTTTGGGAGTCTCTCTCACGTTGGTTTTGATATTAATCATGTTTCTCAGGTTCAGTCTTTACTTTCAAAGCAGCAGATTCAAAATAATGATATGAAGTTCCTCAGGCCTAAGCAAGGGCCGAAGGATGACAATATTTATGATGCCTTCATGGCCATCACTGATAATGCAAATCAATTGTCAATATCACCGTCCTCATTATCATCATCAATATATGACCAGATTATGGGGAGTTTTCCATTTTAGTTTTTCTCAGCCAATGCAAATCAAATTGTTATTATTATTATTATTATTATTATATAGTATTACTATTTTTAGTTCAAAATCTCAGAATGAGACGCAAATAAGGTGGTTATTTAAGACAATTTTCTACATCCCCTTTACAGTTTGATTCAATAATATCATAGCTCAAACCATAATCAACATGAAATTTTATACCCATTACAATAGCATAGAGTTTCAGATATTTAGCTAAACACAACACCTCAAAAGAAAGGACATAGCAGTCATAAAAATACCATTCATTCTCCTAATAATCACTCATATTCCCATCATACCTTTCCTTTCATCAAAAGCCCCCATCAACATTAATTTTGAAATTGCCACCTGCTGCAACACTCCATTTCTAATGACCCAAATCCTTTTTGTTAAACTGAGCAAATTTATCTCGAAGCATTTGGTCCAATTTAATGAATGTTGTAGGATCTCTATCATGTTTTCCATACACAACGTTATTTCTATTTCTCCACAAAGCCTATGCCATATAGAAAAAGAAAGCAGTATCTTTAGAAGAATATTGTCTTCTAATCCAGAGAAGCACGTCAATGAAAGGAATTTCAGGCCAAACTTTCATAAAAGTATAAAAATTAGTTTTCTTCCAAACTTTCCTAGCATTTTTGCAACTCCACAAAGCTGGATAGTGTCTTCAAAATTAGCATTGCATACAACGCATCAAGGGGAAAGGGAAATCTTGTTTTCTATGAAGAGCAACATTAGTAAGTAATATTTCTTTACAAGCACGCCATATCAAATTCTTCACTCTTTCAACCTCACAAATATCTCACATGTCTTTCCACCATCTCTCCTTACAAGAATTACTACTCTCAGCCCCATAATCACCTTTTAAAGCCCCTTCCCTAAGTTTTTCCTCCATCAGTAACCACTCTTATCAGTATAAATCCCATTATTTGAATAATGTTACATTAGCACATCATCTCTATCCTCCTAGGGTAAACTTAGTATCAAATTTGTTTCAAATTCAACGAATTCTCAACTCACTGTTACAATACATACATATGGTCTTGAAAATTTAACCTCATTTTTTTTAAAAACTGAGACCATGAGGTTTTGGTCATGGTCTAGTTAAAACCGAGGCTATATGATATATCTATGGTCTTAGTTTTTATCAATAACCGTGACTATAAATTATATCAATTTTTTTTCATTTTTTTTACTCTTTTTCTCTTTTCTTTTTCCTTTTCCCTCTCTTTTTTTTTCTTTTTTACTTTTTTCCAAGTTTTTTTTTCTTTTATCGTTTTTCCTAGATTTTCTTTTCTTTATTCGTTTTCCCCCCAAACTCTTCCCAGCTCTCTCTTCCTCTACCCAACTCTCTTCTTCCTCTTCCTTGGCCTTATCGCACACCTCTTCTGGTGCTATTCACTGATCCCTATTCGCTAGTCGAAAAATAATAACAAGTTTTTCTGTATTTTGCAGATCTATCAAACCTCTTCCAAATAAGGAGACTTCGTCTCTTAACTTAAAATTTTGTACTAAATTTGTCTGGGTTTACCAGCCCATTTATGCTTTTTATTAGGAGCAGTTAGTACATTGTTAGCTTAAACAAATATTTGGAGTCTGGTAAAAATAATTTTTTTGTTAGGATACACTTTAGAATAAGGTTCGAGGGTGAAGACTCCCCAGATGGAAGGTATATAAATATAATGTTTAGTCATTGAATATGGTTTACATCTTCTTGATTGTGAGTTATTGCATGATTTTTGTCTCAAGTTCACCGACACAATTGTTAGGATTAGAGATATATCCACACAATGGCCAGATTCAAGAAATTTATATCTGAAGCAACGAAAAATGAGGTGCAATGCAAGCAGGGTTTGATGTATTCAACAAGAACTCGTACAAAGGTATATAACACCAGGTTCTTTTGTGTATTTTATCACCACTTAAGTCTGTTCTTATTTATGATAATTATGCATTAGTAATTTATGTTCATAAGGTACAAATGCAAGGGGTTACTATTAGTCGTGCACCTAATAATTGGGTTGTTATATTCACTGATGATGAAGATGATATGATGTTGGTGGGCGATAATTCATGGACGTAAGTAGCTCTTGATAGAAATGTTTTTGTTATTTTTTTTAAATATTATATAAATAACTCTTGATAAATGGTGTTATTTTTGTATACAAGTTTGAAGGATATTATTTTTGTTATTGTTGATGAAGACTTGAATCTGTATTTTGTTCTGTTTGCTTTCACATTTTATAGAAGCTCTCCCTCGTACTCAAATGAATAATAATAACAAATTATGTACATATTTTTCATAAATTTCTTCTCAATTTTAATTTCATTGTTTTCATTACATACACGTTTTAGTTTTATTTTATATATTATCTAATTGTAGAACCAGATAATAAATTTACTTAGAGGGTAGATATGCATTACAACTTTCACTCTTGAACAGGTTGAAGAATTTATTATGGATCATTTGTTATATGTGCAAGAATAGATGTAGATTAAAAAACTTATTGTTAAAATATGAGATATTGCTTATATTTATGGAATCTGGATGTTGGTATGCTTATATATAGTACATGTTTATATTTACAGGTACTGTCACACGAAGTTATTTATTATAGACAGTTCTATGACACTATAATCATGGTGTAATTAACTTATATATAAATAATAAATAAGTAAAAATGACTCTTGTGTTCTGGATGTTGGTATGCTCATATATAATAGATGCTTATATTCACAGGTAATGTCACACTGTGTCATTTATTATAGATATTTTTATGATACTATAATCATAGTGTAACCTATATATTAAAAATAAATAAGTAAAAATGACTCTTGTGTTCTGAATGTTGTATATGCAGGATTATATTCATGGAATCTAGATGCTGGTATGCTCATATGAGATGTTGATGCATTTATGAGAAAATGAATGCATATAGTAGATGCTATCAAAAAGAGAGATTTTGAAGAAAAGCATTACAATGGGATATGTAAAATATTTTTAGATTTTTAGATTGTAGAAAATTTGATTAGTTATATTAGTAAAACAAAATTATGTATATTTTTATATTTTTGGAACATTTTAATTAGCTAGTTATATTAAGGTTATATTATGTTTTAATATATCTATTAAACTCTTAATGTAATATCTCTATTAAGTTTAATATAATAACTCTTAATTTTCTTAATTTTTTCAATTTATTTTAATGTATATTTAAAAATTAACTTAATTGAGATGTATATAGTCACAGTTTAAGTGTAACCAAAACAATAAATATCATTTTAATTACAAGTATATGGTCTCGATTATTAGAAAACTGAGGCCATAGGTACACCCTATGACCTCGGTTAAAAAACCAAGACCATAAGTCGTTACCTATGATCTCTCTCACTTAGACCTTTGTTCTTATAACCATGGTCATAAATCGACGGTCATGGTTAAAAATAGAGACCATGTGTACTTTTTATAGTAGTGGTTAATACAACATATTTCCAACCTCTATTAGCATTAATCTAGCTAGATACACAAGAATCATGATTAAGGAATAGTTGAGAACATACCTCAAAATTAATAGGATATGTTTGTATATTTGATTCATTTTATTTCGAACTCATTTGAACAACTTAATATATTGGACGTACCCTTTTATTCTCTGTTTTATATATAGACAGAAATGTGTTTACTAAGTCTAAATTTTTGAGTTGTGGTCTGTAAAGATAAGTATATAAAATAATTTTTTCTTAATTTATCACATTTAACCTCTTTATCTATCTTTATTAATATGTAAATAATCAATTGAAATAGGAATAAACATGAATCATATTTGAGAGAAAATTGAGGATAACACTAGTTGAAATGTAAATTTATTCTTAGAATTGTTATTCTCTAAGTATTTATATTTATTATTGTATTTATTATCTTTCCTTAAATAAGATTATCATATTTGTATAAATATCCTATTAGGATTAATAAAAATATTAAGCATTTTTTCTTATTCCAAACTTAATTTGGTATCAAAACTAATGGTTCAGAGTGGTTCTTAGTGCCAATTATGGTATGCCTTTGTACATCATGACTGACCATTCATCCTATGAAATAGGCCACGTTTAAGTCGTTCAATTGTAAACTTTGGTTCTCATTTTTCTCCTACTACAATAATTTCAATCACATTGTTGATGTTTGTTGGAAAAAACATAATTATCGGGAGTGATACAAACTTAAGCAAGTTAAGAGGAAAAAAAATATTATCGAGTTGTTGCATCTACCTCTCATGTTTTTCGAGTAACTACTCAAGAAGATAATTTTGATTTTTCATTTATTTATTCTGCATCTAAGACTCGCCTTAGCGAATCAGGAGCTACTAATCATATGATTAATGACCCTTCTATTTTTTAGTCTTTAACAACCTTTCATGTTAAGTCTATTCAAGATGCTAAAGAGACACCAATGTCAATTTTAGGAGATGGTATTGTCTCGTTATCACCCACATTTTTCATGTCTTCTGTTTTATTTGTACCCACTCTTAAGAATAACCTTTTGTCAATTAATCAACTTATTATGAATCTTAACTATTCTATAACTTTTTGTTTTACTCAATGTGTATTTTAGGACAATTAAACGAAGATGATGATTGGTACTATTAGAGAAATGAAGTCTTTATTACTCAGAGAAAGGATTGACAATCCTAATTATGGATTTAGGTGGATAGAGGAAGTGATAGAGCAAGAATTATATGCACTGTCGTGTAGGACATCCATCATTCACTTATTTGGAACATTTGTTTCTTAAACTATTTTCTTATGTTTCTATTTCCAATTTAATTTATGAACAATGCATCTTTGTTAAAAATAATCAAACTACTTTCAAAACTAATTCTAATAAAAGTTCTATTCTATTTGCTTGTGTCTATACTGATATATGGGGTCTTTTCTCTACTCATACTATCTCTGATCATAAATATTTTGCTTTCTTTATTGATAATTGCACTTGAATTACTTGAATCTATTTATTGAAATCTAAGTGTGATATTACTCATATTATTTTTCAATTTTATAAAATGATTATCATATTGTTTCATGTGTCGGTTAAAGATTTTTATTCTGATAATGGTCATGAGTTTGTGAATTATTCTCTTACTTTAAAAAATCATGGCATTCTTTAGCAAAAGAAATGTGCTTGTACACCCCAACAGAATGACATAGTATAGCATAAAAGCCTATCACATTCTTGAGATGGTGTGTGCCCTATACTTTATTGTAGGTGTTCGTAAAGGTTTGGCCTGGAGATGTCATGATTGCTGCTTTTCTTATAAACTGAATGCTTGATTGTATTTATGTTTATCAGACTCCTTTGAAAAAATTATCTCTTTTTTACATTTTATCCTCTGCACTTAATATATTTAATAGTGTTTGTTATGTTTATGTTCATGCCCTTCATTGGAACAAATTCAATCTTCGAGCTCTTAAGTGTTTTTTTTTTTACTTTAACGCACAAAAAGGGTATAAGTATTTTCACCCACTTACTTATAAATATTTTGTGTCCATAGATGTTCAGTTCTGTGAACATGAGTTTTATTTCTCTGATGATCTCTCTTTGCCTCCTCTTTGAGGGGAGATTAAGAGTAAGAACTAGGAAAAATTATGGTTCAAAGAAGAGAAGTTATGAATTTATAGTAAAGTATAGGACTCTTTCTCTTTAGGAGAACTTAACCTGAAATAGAGAAACCAACTAGTGAGTTGAGGTCAACTCATATATTTCATCTACAATTTGGTATGGGTAATAAGGAATCTATTACTATGATCCTATCTTCTAACTCAGGTGCTCCTCTTGATGATACTACCATGCCTTTAAATGAATCTTCTAAGATTGACGATGAGGTACATTTTCATCCTTTATCTTATATTAATGATATTTATGCTAGTAACATACCTTTTAACCCTGTAATGTTGACACCTATTATCTTAAATCCACTAGTTAGTGATCAATGAAGGAAGTATACTCTTAGAACTCATCAATAACCTTATAAGTTGGGTTTTTATAACCCTTCATCTAATATTGTTTATCCCATATCTACTTTTGTTTCTTATCACTGTTTGTCTAAAGCTTACTTAATTTTTGCAATTTAGATTTCTTTTGTATCTATCCCTAATCATTTCCACGAAACTCATAAAATCATAAGTAGAAAACTACTATGTTAGAAGAAATAAATGATTTCTATAAGAACTATAATTGTGAGTTAATCGAATTACCAAAGGGGAAAAAGATTGTGATTTGTAAGTAGGTATTCATTTCAAGTTTCATTTCAATAACTTAGGGAAAAAAAATAAAGCCAATAGTATCTAAGGGATATGCTCAAAATTATGAGATTAACTATCAAAAGACATTTGCTCCAATGGCTAAGATTAGTACTATTCGAGTTATACTTTCTATTGTTATGAATCTATACTGGCCAATACTTTAATTTGATGTAAAAAAAATGCATTTTTTCTTAGAGAACTATTGGAAGAGGTGTATATGAATCCTCTTTCTAGATTCCCAACTAAAGATGGGAGGGTGTGTATGTTGAAAAAAGTTCTACAGGGGTTGAAATAGTCATACATGGCATGGTTTGGTAGGTTGAACTGATCAATGAAGGAATATGATTTTAAACAAGTCTAGGTAGATCACATATACTCTTTTCTATAAAAGAAATGGTGATGATATTACCTTACCTTTGGTTTATATTATAGATATGATTGTTACAGATAGTAATGCTAATGAAATAAAAGATTACACAATTAGGAGGAAAAAGAATTTGAAACGAAGGAACTAGAAAATTTGAAATATTTCACAGGTATTGAAGTTTATATATCTAAACAGGGACTCTTTATCTATTGAAGTGAATCATAGTTTAATTATTTATTCTAATCAGATTCCAACTAATAAAAAAAGATATCAAAAATTGGTAAAAAAATTGATTTACTTAACTCATAATCAACTTGATTTATATTATACTTTTAGTGTGGTAAGTCATTTCATGTATAATTCAAATAACTAATACATAGAACATGTGAATCAAATTTTGGCCTATTTGAAGTCCTCTACAACTAACGATATATCTAAAAATTAAAGTCTATTTCAAAATACCTTATATGTATTGGAGAAAATTTGGTGACTTGGAGGAGTAAGAAACAAAACGTGACATCGCTATCCAGTACAAAGGCTAAGTATTGTGCTCTTCACCATGGTATTAGGAGAGATTTCTTGGTTAAATTTTTTGTTAACGGAGCTTGATTTTGATCTGGAGAAGTGTATGATTTTATTCTGTGATAATACTACAATAATAAGATTGTGAATAATCCGATACAACATGATCAAACTAAACGCATTGAACTTGACATAAACTTTATCAAAGATAATTTGGTTGATGGCATCATTGCTTTAGATGATGGTATCATTAAAGTCTAATACATGAACATTGTTGCTTAATTAATTGATATTGTGACTCTTGATATTATAGGAAGTTCTTTCCATGTATTATTATCCAAGTTAGTCATATGTGATATATATGTTTTAAATTTAGGAAAAAAGGTAAAATGTATATTTATTTTGTAAATATTTGTATTTATTATTGTATTTATTATCCTTCCTTAAATATAATTTACATATTTATATAAATACCATAATAAAAATATTAATCATTTTTTCATATTTCAAATTTAATTAAACTCCTTTGTGATTACTAAGGATTCATTTTATTACGGTTTTAAATTATATTTTCTTGTGTTTAAAATGAATTTTTTGTTTTCTAATTCAATTAAGAAAAGAGAGATAAACAAACTATTTGATAAAAAGTTTTTTTCTTTGTTTCATTCCCTCCTAAGTTCTAATTGATTTTGAATTTGAAAAAAAAAATTAATTACTAAATAGCACTTAATTTGAACACTTGAGTTCAAAATTGCTAACTTGTAAACAAATTTAGTTATGAAACATACCATTAAATAGCTTTATAAAATCAAAATCAAAAAATTAATTTTATTTAAGTAATAACGATTAATATAAAATAAAAGAAAATAATAAAATTAGGGATAGTTTTATAATTGCATTATATAAATTTGAGAAGGAAAATCAATACTAAGAGGAGTATGTAAACAATCAATGAGAATAATCCTCGAATTTATGGTGGGCGTATTCTTTTCCCAACAATTTTTTTTTTTTTTGAAGTAAAATAACTCACTTTCCACTTAAGAAAAGACCCCCTAATTCATAAGTTGTGTGGTTTTCCATTCATATTTGAGAGGTGTTCTACAAGTGGTTTTTAGTGTCTTATTTTAGAAAGGTAGTATGCACTAATAGATTTGGAAGTCTTTAACTTGACGTATCTTGCTAAACAAGGGGAGCCATCAGTTTTTTCCGAGTTCTGTTTGTGATAAGGTCCGGAAGACTTAATACTATCCCAAGTGTACCTTCCTCCAATGATCTCTTAATAAATCTTCTTCTTGTTACTAGAAAAGGTACCAAATATGTCTTACTAATTGAACACAAAAAAAGGTCGGAGATAGATCTAGTCTAATATGTGACTTCCTTCTCACAACTTTAGAACATTTCATCAAAACTCAAGCTTCAATAACGTGTTTGATTTAGTTAACCATGAAACTATATCATGGATATGAGCAAGAGTATGAGAAACTTGTGTACATCTTGAAGCTGAATAAATTCTCTCTATCCCTTTTCTGATAATGGAATTTGTGACGATTTATTTAGGGTCTATCAAATTAAGCTAAATTACAATATTTGACACCTACTCGTGCACAAGTATGTCTTAAAGTGAAAGAAATAAGCAAATCAAACCATCAATAGATTTCCAAGAACACTAGAAAATAGATAAGATACTCTAAAATTATCAGATCAGGGTCACCATCGTAATCACCGTAAGGCATAATCACTAATATACATTCCATAAATTCCAAAAGAAGGAAAATTCCACCAAACCATTTATCAGAAACACCAAGAAAAAGAAAAAGGATTCTCCCTTGTTCCTTCGAAACAACAAAAATCCATATACCCAGATAAAAATATATAGCGGCGAAGCAACCTATCGATCAGCCAAACCAAGGGAACATTCACTTCTTTAAGCTACCACGAATACCAGGACGGGGCTTATTAGCTTCACTAGACTGGGCAGCATGACGATTCACGATCTGGGCTTCGTCAAAGGGGATCTTGGGATGGCGAGCATCATGGTGAATCTGCATGGACTTGACATCAGGTACAGTGGTTTTGCAGTGTGGACACTCGTACTTGGCGTGACCACCCTTCTCGATTCCAGAACGATCGGCTAAGCCAGCCTTTCCACCACCGCGATTCGTGGTGGCCGCGTCGACCTTGGCTTGGATCTCCTTAGCTGTGTGCTTCTTGGGCTTAGCTTTGCCTGTCATGGTAATGTGTACGGGCGATGGAGGTGCGTTCTCGATAGAAGATTGATAGGTTGTTTGACTTACATAAGAAGGAGAAGAAACCCTAAATTGAGCGAAGCAACGCGGGGATGATTAGCAATTTATAGGCTTATCCAATCCGTAAGCGGATGATTTGGTGCGGTAAGGCTCATGTGGGATTATTGATGGGGTGAAGTGAATACCGTGAATTGGAATCCCCTTTATATCTTTGGCAAGTTCATCACAATTAACGAGACAAATTTTTGTGAATATTTTTCTGATAGCTTAATTGCAAGAATGGATGATGGGTAGTAGAGAAGCCAACCACAAATAATAATTAAATGTGTCTAATTTTAGGTGGTGAAATTTGAATTAATTTGTGTGTTTGGTAATTTTTTATTTAAAATTTTAGAATTAATTAGGATGGGATAATTTTATTTTGTATTTAAAAATATAAATTTATATTTTATTGAATACTATTATATACAGAGATAAAATATTTATTATTTAATATTTATAAAAAAACAAAAATCAAATAAATCAAAAATATAAAAAAATGTTATTTTTATTAAATTTATTGTTTTGGAACTATTTTAAATTATAAAGACATTAAAATTTAATTTTTAAAATTTAGAATGAGTAATCATTATCGAATTTATAGAAAGTTGTTTTAATTTCAATTTCAAGTATAATATAATATTTTCGTTTAAATTTGAGTAAAATATTATCCATCATTGTTTAACTCTATTGACCTTACTAATGGGTAGTGTACTTTTACTTTTCTACATTAATTTTAGATAATTTTGAAAAATAATTGTATGTTAAATATAAATCTTATTTTAACATTTTATTTAAGAATAAATTTCAACTATTATTACTAGTATGTATCAAAAATAATAAACAAAAAATTTCCCATTATTTAGAAGCCCTAATAAATAGCATTTGATTTTGTTAAGATATAGTTTATCCATGAGGTATTATTACTATAGGAGTTACAATATTCGAAGTATATTATACGAGGTACAAGATGCGATTTATAATTGACAATATTCATAGAACGAGACAATGTCCATTGTGAGGCATGTGGTACAAGGTGATCTTATGTCACGAGATGCATTAATCTAGTTATAAAGTGATGAAATGCAAGCTATATTGCAGTTAATGATCCAGGGCACTAACGATGATGGTAAAGTGATATCATCTTGGGACATTGTGTTTGTCAATTGAAGTCAGAGATGGTCGCTCTATAAAGATTCAACACTTGAAAGATGCATTGCCTATATATATAGACCCATGCCTATATATATATATACCCATGTATCCCATTAAAGGGATTTGTAACCACTCATTATATTCTCTCTAAACCTTGTAGCATTTAGTCATTCTTCAAACAATTGGCGCTTATCATAAGACCTTAAATTTTTTCAATCTATTGCAAGAATTTGAGACCTTACATCAATAAAACTAGAAGAATTACCACTTGACATAGGGAAGTCTACTTTAGTCAACATGACTAGTCACCAATAAAACTAGAAGAATTACCACTTGACATAGGGAAGTCTACTCTAGTCAACATGACTAGTCACTAAACCAATTCTAAGTCACGTAGAAACAATTCACAAAACCACATCTTACCAACTATCCCTGATCCCAATGAACATTTACCCCATCACTTAACCCTTTATACACCTCATCCAGGGTTGGGGTATGATACAACCCGATCATCTATGTAAGTAGACAAGGACCCTAAGTTGCAAGAATAGTACCTCGTTCGACTAGTTCAATAAGTTTTAGCTCAGAAGATGAGTCCTTTGAAGGAGGTATAATGATGGAAAAACTTCAAGAAGAAGTTTCAGAATTACAAAAAGGTTTTATCAAGTCCTAGAATGATAACAAGGAACTACACATATGTCTCCTATAATAAAGTTATTTTGAAGAGGCTGAAAGTTCTTTCCAAACATTCACGGCTACACCAACTCCCCTAACCAAACCATCACGCCATAGGAAGACTCAACAAACCCTTATGGTGAACCAAAAAAAAAAGTCATAAGGAATCCAAGGCCACACACAAATAACCAATGCCTATATATTCACAAGATGGCCCTTTTTATGAACCCTATTATCAACTTGAGTTGCCCAACCAAGACTCTTTTGAAAATATGAAGACCCAAGTTGGTCATTCCATTGATGAATGGGATGAAAATTTGAAATAAATGAAAGGAAAAATAAAGAATAAAATGAAATAAAAATGGCTGCTCAACTCAAAAAATAGATCAAAGGACACCCAAAACGATATGGAAGCCATGTGTGATCAGTTATCAGCATCACCCTTCTTGGATAACATAGAATTAATGGTTCCATCACCTAAATTTTTCACTTTGAAATTCCCATCATAAAAAGGATTGAAAGATTCTATATCTCATGTTATACACTTTAAAATGGCCATGACTCTTGTGTGTGTACTTGAGGACAAAAAGGACATAATGTTTTGTAAGATTTTTGCTTCTATTTTTCAGGATACGACTCAAAAGTCTTTCATAAAACTCCCTCTTAGAAGCGTCGATAGCTTTAATCAACTCGTAAAGGTTTTCATTACCAAATATACTTGCAATAATCCTAATCAAAAGGAGTCGTATCATTTGTTCTTGGTTGCATGTCCAAGAAAAGGATGAGACAATGTGAAAAGGTTTAAAATAGAAAAATGGAGATCTCGTAATGTCTCAACTCTATAGCCATTTAAGCCTTTAGGAAGGAAATCAAGATAGGCATGTGTTTATTTGTAGAACTAACCAAGATTTCCCCACGTTCACTTGATTTGGTTTATGAAGAGGTCCAAAACTTGGTCAATGTGGAGAGGGAGTTGAAGCTTTCAAAAAGTTTAGTGTTGATACCATTTAACAGATCTTTCACTAACAACAAGGAGAGTTGAGAAAGGAAACTATTTATTTACAGACGTCCTATCCCCCTCGCTTCAAACCAACAATAATTCTCAAGATACGATTAGGGAAAAGCTTTGTCTACATTTTGTGGACCACCTCTACAAGTGTCATTGGTCAAAGCAATCCAAAGGAGGGAAATAATAGAACAAGTTAAATGTACATAACCAATGAGAACATCATAGAGAAATCCAAATAAATATTACGTTTTTCACAAAGACACAAAATATTGGACAAGAGATTGTAGACACCTTAAGTAGTAGATAGAGAAACTTCTATCCCATGGACACTGGTGAGATCTGATGGAAGGAAACAAAGATCTAAAAATAGAAAATAGGGGTTGTAATCCTAGTAAAGAGGTGGCATTTTGCAATCCTCTTTAAGGGGAAGACAACTAGCCGATCCAACCACTCAAAAAAGACATTTATGTCATTCACACCATTCATATAGGTCTAACCATGTTGGGATCTTTCCATAATTCTATAAAGAAGTATGCCAAAGAAGTGATATATACACATAAACTTGTTTCTACATTGCGAAATGAACGGCCAATCTTTCCTTTCACTTTTGAAAGAATAAAAGCTTTACCACTTCATGATGATCCTTTGGTGATTATGATTAAAATTGCACATTGTGAGGTTCGTAAAGTATTGGTTGACAAAGGGAGTTCCTTATATTTATTATATTTATTCATGCTTCTTGACATTGGAATAGATCCCAAGGAAATAAAGCAACAATAAATGCCATTGGTAGGATTTAATGATAGTGTAACCATGTCTATAGGTATGATATAACTCTCCATATTTGTGGATAAAGTTATTATACTTACCAATTTTTTTTGTTTTGAATACTCTTACAATACAATACTGGGAAGACCATGGATACATAAGTTGAAAGTATTCCCATCAGCTGGTCAAATATCTAACTATGGATTAGATGAAAGAAATTAAGGATGATCATGCTAGGGCAAGGAGTTGTTATAACTTCATAATGAAGAATGTAAAACCTTTTAGCTCCAAATAGTAATCAAGGGATAGACAACCAATAGAACCTATTAATAAGCACCACTTGCATATAAGGATATTGACAATGGCTCTTAAAGATTATGAGATCATCTTTTTCAGCATGTTAGAGGAAGAAATTTTTTTTAAAGATTAGTTCTAAAATACCCACGAACATCAGAGAAATGATAATTGAATTCCTAAAAAAAATGTAGACCTTTTTGCATGGAAATTGAAAGATATGCCTAGAATTAACCTTGATATAATCACGCATAAGCTGAATGTTAATTACATGAAAAACATGTTCATTAGCACAAACAAAGATTCATACGAGAAAAAATTGATATTATTAAAAAGAATGTTAATTCCCTTAATAAAGTGGGATGGGTTCAAGAAGTGTACTACCCCCACATGGCTCTTGAATATGCTATTGGCTAACAAAGTAGGGGTGAACATCGCATGTGCGTTGATTTCACTAATGTCAATAGTGCAACTCTAAAGGATCATTTTCCTTAACTAAGCATTGATTAGTTGGTAGATGCCATCACAATATTTGAAGTAATGAGTTTTATGGATACATACTAAGGCTATCATCAAAACTGAATGTACCATAGGGATGAAGAAAATACAACATTGATCACAAAGGAAGGCATTTATTGTTGATAGGAGTCAAATTATTGCATTTTTGTTATGATTTAAAGGTTGATATTTGTGTGAAAATTGCGTTTTATTTTATTATTTAATCCACAAATGTCATTTCACAGACCTGAATAATCCTTATTACCGTAGACTTAGCTGAAGAAATCGTAAGTTTTCTAGAAATCTCGCATGGCGAGAATAACTGCCGTAGTTTCGTCAAAACATTTTTTTATGCTGTTTTGTTCCAAAATTGCCCTCCAAAACCCTATATCTATATATACATTATGATGGAGAAGGATGGGCTAGTAAAGGATTTCAAAGGGATTTTTGGAGAAGAGAAGGAAATTTTGGAGAAACTTGAAGGATCTTCACCATTGTTGCTACCAAGCCTTCATCTTCTAGAGTTTTTCATCTCTTCTCCTTAGTTTTTATATTCTGCAGTTTATTGATATTTTTTATTCATGGATTAAATTGAAATAATGGTTGTTCTTATTTCCGTTATGAACTAATTCGTTTTTGCTAAGGCTATGATGTAGTTGAATCATGAAAATCTGATTTCTTTTGTTATGGTTATATGAATTCATTGTTTTCAAGTCGAGTATTTATTTCCATGCTTAATGCTTTTAAATTTTTGATCAAGATTTAGATGATTTGTTGCATTATATTGAGATCGAGAGGACATGTGTAATGAATGCTTCTTGTGATAAATACTATATGTTGAATGCGAGTTTGACACCTAATGCATGATGTATGTGGTTATTCCAGAAATTCCATAAATCGTAATGTGCTTATTTGTGATTAAATCTTCATAGAAATATAGTCGGTTTTCATAGATAAGTAATTCTAATATAACTTGAGAAAGAGTATTGGATAAGTTTGGGTTTTTCAACCATCACTTTTAGCTTTGATTTTCATATAACATGACTTGAAATCGGATTGAATTGATTTAGCGAAATCAAATGCCTTAGCGTTTTTAATCATTTGTGAACAACATTAAATTTTGTTATTTGCGTTTAGTTTTATGTTAATTTGCTTTTAAAACAATTTCAACAATTCGGTTTTCAAATAAAATTAGGGTTAGTCAATTTCGGTACTTAGTAACGCCATTCCTTGTGGGTTCGATATCCGTACTTTTGTACACTTTATTACTTGAACAATTCGTACACTTGCAAAAATACGCATCAAGTTTTTGGCGCCGTTGCCGGGGAATGGTTTGATTTTATTAATATCGATACTACCTAATCTTAGTTTTAATTTGAAGTTAATTTTCTTTATCATTGTTTCATTTTTAATTTTGTTTAATTTTCCCTTTTATTTCATTTATCATAAAAAAAGGTAACTTTGTGTTGTTTTGTGCTAGTTAATTTTCTCGTTTGTAGGATTGTTGTACGGCGCATAAGAAGCCTTAACCAATTTCCATTTGACCAGAGATTGATAGAACATTTAAAGGCCTAAACTGGCAGAGAGAAGACGCTCAACCTCACCTCCTAATAGGCAATCAACTATGGATCCACCATTTGTTGAGAGGTGGAAATCACGTAGAGCTTTGAGGGATTATGATGTGCCCAATGTTACTTTGGAACTACTGGGTATAAAGAGGCCAACCGTTTCAAGAAAATAACTTTGAGATAAAACCATCCTTTATCCAAATGGTTCAATCAAATCGGTTTGGGGAATGTCAAAGATGATCCAAATGCACATATTGCTTACTTTTACGGAGGTGTGTGATCTTTACAAGATAAATAGTGTGTCCAAGATCTTTATAAGATTGAGGGTTTTTCCTTTTTCACTTCGGGATAAAGCCAAGGAGTGGCTAAATTCATTACCACCGGGATCAATTACAACACGTGGAATGAGTTGGTTGAAAATTATTGTCTAAGTTCTTTCCTCGCGCTAAGACGGAAAAATTGAGAATAAAATCACATCTTTTACGGTATGCCAAGAATCATTGTATGAAGCTTGGGGAAAGATTCAAAGAAATGTTGAGGAAGTGCCACATCATGGTATACCAATTTGGCTAAGTATCTACATTTTATAATGGATTGGTTTCAAACTATCGTCTGATGATTGATCTTTACCCATTTGGAGGTCTTTAATGGGAAAAACACCAGAGGATGCTTTCATGAGTTATTAGAGATCATGGCAGAAAACAATAATCAAGTGGAATTATAGGGGTAATTGCAAAAAGACCAAGTAGTGCGTAGAAATTGATTCAAGAATGCTTTATTCGGCTTAAGTTCTTTCATTTTTCAAGAAATATGGATTCTTTGTCATCCAAATTCGAATCCAAACCAACTACAGAATGTGATTTATATGGTGGAAATCATGCTAGTATCGAGTGCCAAGCTGGAAATCCATGTTGAGCAAGCAAATTATGTTTCAAATTTCCAAAAACCTCAACATAACCCATATTCGAACACCTACAATCCAGGTTGGAGAAATCATCCAAATTTGTCATGGGGAAATAACCGGGGGATTCAAAGCCATCATCTTCCTACCAACCCCAAGAGAAGAAACAAACAGATTTGGAAGGAATTTTGGGGAAAGTTCATTGAGGAGACAAGAACAAATTTCAAATCAAGAAGCGATAAACAGGGACATCCAAAACCAACTGAGGCGAACTTTCAAAGCCGGTGACGATAAAGGTCTCAAGGATCATTGCCTAGTGACACAATAAATCCCAAAGAGCATGTAAATGCTATCACATTGATAACGGTAAAGAACTTGAATGGCAAGGGAAATCATAGAAAATGATGGAAAAATCTAAAGAAAAGCCATCAACATCCCAAGATGTTCAACCTTCCCCAAATGCGAAATATGAGCCTCCTATCACATATCCTCAAAGATTGAATAATAAAAAGCTTGATAATCAATTTGATAAATTTTTGGATATTTTTAAGAAATTTCATATTAACATTCCTTTTGTAGAGATGTTGGAACAAATGCCCAAGTATGCAAAATTCATGAAGGAAATTCTATCAAAGAAGAGGAAGCTGGGAGATTATGAAAGCTCATGCTAAAAGAGGGAGTACAAAGGCGATTCCAAAGAAAACCGCCACGCAATTGAAAGACCCGAGGAGTTTTACTATACCTTGTACTATAGGAAGTTGCAATTTTGATAAAGTCCTATGTGATTTAGGAGCAAGCATTAATTTGATGCCACTTTCTATTTTCGAGAAAACTAGGCCTGGGAGAAGTAAAACCCACTTCAATCTCTCTACTGATTAAGCGGATCGATCGGTGAAATATCCTTGAGGGTAATTGAGGATGTTTTAATTAAAGTTGACAAATTTATTTTCCTTGTAGATTTTGTGGTGCATACGTGGAGGAAGATAGAGAGAATGCAGTTGATATTGGGGAGACCGTTCCTTGCAACTGGAAGAACATTGATTGATGTTTAGCAAGGAAAGCTTATTCTACGGGTGCAAGATGAACAAGTTACTTTTGATGTTTTTGAAGCAATGAAATTTCCAAGTGAGGTACATTCTTGTTTTCAAATTAACACTCTTGACAAGTTAATCTCAGAAACTGTTGAGGAGAGAACTCCATCAAGTACCACTGAAGCTTGCCTTGTGAAATCTGCAACAAATGAGATGGATGAAATGAGGAATGATGCTTATGAGAATGCCCGAATATACAAGGACAAGATGAAGGTTTGGCATGATAAGCACATTTTGAGGCAAAACTTTGAGGTGGGACAGAAAGTGTTGCTTTATAAATCCCGTCTCAGACTTTTTCCAAGAAAACTAAAATCCCGTTGGTCAGGACCTTTTCTAGTAACCAAGGTGTTTCCTTATGGAAAAATTGAGATCAGTCATGAAACAAAGGGAACTTTCAAGGTAAATGGACAACATTTGAGGCCATATTTTGATGGAGAATTCAACAAGTAGAAAGATAACATAAAGTCTAGCTAATGACTATAACTTAAAGCGCTTAATGGGAGGCAACCCATCAGATTTGTTTTCTCATCTTTTATCTCATTTTATTTTAGAAATTTTAAATTCTGCACTTCATTTTATGATAATTTTATTTTTAATTAAATTTGCTTATTTTATTTGTCTTACAGGTAAAAAAAAACCATTTCTAGTTTTTCTTTCTTACATTGAGGACAATGTAAGGTTTTGGATGGGGTGCGGTAAACGGTAAATTTTTTCTTCCCTTCATTTTTATTAGTTTTGTTTGTGTGTTTATTTGTGTTTAATTTTGATTTTTCATTTATTTTTCTGCATTTTGTTTTAATTTCTTTTATTTTTTATTTTTATTTTGTTTGCATTTTACTTATTTTAATTTACACGTTGATGATAATACTATGATTGTGATAACAAGTAGCTTTTAGAAGACATTAAATTTTGCTTCGGTTTGAAGATAATTTCAAATGTTGATTTTACCTAGTTGGTGACTCTTTTGGTATGTGGTATGATTTGGTTGATTAGTGTAAATGCTTAGAAGTCTTATGCGAATTTTTCATGGACATTTTTGTGATCTCAACAAACTCTAGAACTCATTTGAAAACCTCTTGAGGCGAAATAATTTGGGATTGCACTGTTTAGGAGATGTTGTAGGCCATTTTTGGATCGATTATGCCATTTTAAGCCTACCTTGTTATCCTTATATCACTAGTCACCTCTTTGAGCCTATTTAAATATATTGTTAGCCTTATTTTTCTTTCTTTTTGCCTTCTATAACCTACCTTTTACTGAGCCAAAAATATATATATATAATTCCTACCTTATTTTTAAAGAGCACTTAATTTTGAACACAAACTTTTCAAGAGCAATTGGAGTAAGGATGGAATAAAAAAACAAAAAAAAAAAGACATCTTCCACATATATTGGAAGAAATTGGTTGGGGGTTGTGTTTAAAAAAAAGAAAAAAAAGAAAAGAGAAAAAAAGAAAAGAAAAGAAAAAAAGGGCTTTCACACTCTAGTAAATAAAAGAGTGTTAGTAATGGATGTAATAAGGTGAAAGATTGAGGAAGAATTTTGTTTATTTTTGGAAAAATGGGTTATGATCGGAAGAAACAATTTGGGTTAAATGGTGTTACTCTTTTACTTAATTGGTTGTGTTTAATCTAATAAGTGCTATTATTTGTATTTTGACACTTCCTGTTCTTTCTTAACCAAATACCTAAGCCTAACATTACAAGCCTAATAAAGTCCTATTGATCCGAAGTGGTGTATTTTTCTTCATTAGTGGAGAGAGTTTTGAAGAGTGAGCCTATGGAGTTTGAGATTTCACCTTTTTGTTTGTGGATGTTCTGCATAATATTATCTGGGCATTATGGCTATTGGTTTGTCGTTTGATGGATGTTTAAGAGTCAATAACAAAAGTGAAATTGGCATTTGAGATTTCTTAAAACTTAGGTGACATTTAATTATTCTATATGTTGGGTGTTATTTACAATTTTTGAGACATTTGTGCAAATTATTTTTTATGTTATGTTATTGTTTTAAGTTAGGATAGTTATAGGTAATATGTTTGTGGGTGTCATCACTGGAAGCCTCAATGAGACTACAACTCGTCCTCTTAGGGCTGGGAGCTTGGTGGTTTAAAGGCTTATTGCATATGCTTAATGTAATGTTGTAAATAGAATAAATTTCCTTTGAATTTTTCTTTTAATGTCTCCTTTGAAATTTTTCATAGATCGATTTTCTTGCTAGAGACTAGTGGGTTTGAGGAGTTATTGATAGGAGTCAAATTATTGCATTTTGTTATGATTTAAAGGTTGATATTTGTGTGAAAATTATGCGTTTTATTTTATTATTTAATCCACTGAAATGTCATTTCACGCTGTATTTCGTGTTTAAAGTGCAATTTCGGGTAAAATCATAATTATGGAGAAGTTTGGGACAAATTTCAATGGCCAAGGATTGAGTGCAAATAAAAGAAAACAAAAAGTTCAACATTTGGAATTTGTCACGGCGAAAATCTTATCGAGAAAATGTTGAAAATCACGCAGGAGAACAGATTGGCAAAGCAATTTTGTCGCGCCAGTACATCTCGCCACGGCCATTAATAATCCTTGACGATATTTAGCGGAACCGAAATCGTAAGTTTTCTAGAAATCTCGCCGCGGCGAGAATAACTTCGCCGTCGGCGAGTTTCGTTCGAAAACATTTTTTTATACTGTTTTGTTCCAAAATTGCCCTCCAAAACCCTAGATCTATATATACATTATGATAGAGAAGGAGGGGATGGTAGAAAGCAGAGTTCAAAGGCATTTTTGGAGAAGAGAAGAAAATTTTGGAGAAACTTGAAGGATCTTCACCATTGTTGCTACCAAGCCTTCATCTTCTAGAGTTTTTCATCTCTTCTACTTAGTTTTTATATTCTGTAGTTTATTGATATTTTTTATTCATGGATTCAATTGAAATAATGGTTGTTCTTATTTCCGTTATGAACTAATTCGTTTTTGCTAAGGCTATGATGTAGTTTAATCATGAAAATCTGATTTCTTTTGTTATGGTTATATGAATTCATTGTTTTCAAGTCGAGTATTTATTTTCATGCTTAATGCTTTTAAATTTCTGATCAAGATTTAGATTATTTGTTGCATTATATTGAGACCGAGAGGAGATGTGTAATGAATGCTTCTTATGATAAATATCGTATGTTGAATGCGAGTTTGACACCTAATGCATGATGTATGTGATTATTCTAGAAATTCCATAAATCGGAATGTGCTTATTTGTGATTAAATCTTCATAGAAATATAGTCGGTTTTCATAGATAAGTAATTCTAATATAACTTGAGAAAGAGTATTAGATAAGTTTGGGTTTTTCAACCATCACTTTTAGCTTTGATTTTCATATAACATGACTTGAAATCGGATTGAATTGATTTAGTGAAATCAAATGCCTTAGTGTTTTTAATTATTTGTGAACAACATTAAATTTTGTTATTTGCATTTAGTTTTATGTTAATTTGCTTTTAAAACAATTTCAACAATTCGGTTTTCAAATAAAATTAGGGTTAGTCAATTTCGGTACTTAGTAACGCCATTCCTTGTGGGTTCGATATCCGTACTTTTGTACACTTTATTACTTGAACGATTCGTACACTTGCGAAAATACGCATCAATTGTTATACCAGGATGCCTTTCAGATTAAAGAACGCGGAGGCGACTTATAAAAGGCTTGTAAAGAGAATGTTCGAAGGTCAAATTGAGAAAAATATTAAGGTGTATATAGATGATATAATGGTCAAAACCAAAGCCACCAAGGATCACATCCAAGACCTTGAAGAAGTCTTCTCAATCATACAACACTATGAAATGCGTTTTAATCCTAAAAATGTGCCTTTGGGGCAATGTCAAGAAAATTCTTTGGCTATCTAGTATCTTCTAGGAAAATTTAGGTGAATCTAGACATCAATATGTGATCACTAAAAAGAATAAAATAGGTACCATCAATTGAATGGATGCATTGCTGCTCTAAGACATTTTATTTCCAAATGCATGGAGAAATGCCTCCCCTTTTGTCAATTATTGAAAGAAAACATAGAGTATGTATGAATTGAAGATTTTGATACTACTTTTCAATTGATCAAAAAGTATATGAGTAGAGTACCCATCTTATCGAATCTAAAGGTGGGTGAACTGTTGTACTTCTACTTGGCTTTTACTAAAAAGACAGCCAATGCTTTCCTTATAATGGATAGGAAAGGCAAGCAACATCCAATATACTATGTAAGGCACTTCTTAACTAGAGCATAATAAAGGTACCCTTATTGATAAAGAAGTATTTACTAAAAGGATGGCCTCTAGAAATTGATACATCATTTCAGTGCTTACAAGATAATAGTCTTAACTTTTCATCTATTAAGAACATTTTGTGTAAGTGGAATCAATCAGATTTCCTTTCCCAAATATCCATTGAGTTAAGCATATTAAAGATACAATATAAACCATAGCTACCCATTAAACGATAAGCATTAGTTGAGTTTATGGTAGAATGGACAGAAAAGGAACCTATATGTCTGTAATGAAAAAAACGGTTAAGAGGATCCGTATATGTTGTTCAGGTCGATCAGAAGGCACAGAAATAGCTAGAACTGAATGCGAAAAGTATGGAAAAACATCTCGTAATGTATTTAACCAGAAAATCGATTATGCTCCTGCGGAAGTATCTACTCGTTGCGGAATCTCAGGTGTCAAAGTTTGGATTTCATATAGTAATCAAGGAAGTGGTATTTGTGAAAATTCCTATGCCAAACATGTGAACCGTATATGTTATAAATCGAAAGGATCAGAAGTAGGAATAACCATATTCATACCCACAAGGGGAATGATAGAGCAGTATATCTGCATAGCTTTCCCAACAACAAATAATGTTGTAGAGTATGAAGCACTTTGCTAGAACTTCGTTAGTTGCAATTACTTGAATCAAAAATATTTTTTGGCACATAGTGATTCACACTTGATTGTGAGTCAGGTTAAAGATGCAATTGAAGAAAAATATGAGCCAATGAAAAAAATACTTAGAAGAGACTAAGAAAGAAATTTTAGCTTTTGAAGAATTTGAGATCAAACAAATACCAAAAGGTTGAAATGTGTATGTTGACTCACTCACCTATTTGGAATCAACAATAAATACCGAATTGAAAACATGCAATACCCGTATCATGTTTAATGACCCCAAGCATCTCAATTGACATCAAGAATTCTGTTACGCTGGTACTTCCCAACACCTCAACCAATTCCTCATGGCTAACTTCATACATGATCTATCTTATTCAAGGCATCCTCCCAACAAAATAAAGAGAAAGCACAAAAGCTTACAACCAAGTCCAAGAATTACCTTGTTTTTCAAGATACCCTTTACAGTAAAAACTATGGCAGATCTTGATTAAAATGTTTACCCAAAGAGGAAGCCCAACTTATAATGAGAGAATTACACAAGGGGATATATGGTTTGCATTAAGGTGGAATGACTCTTTCACAATGAGTAATCCAACAAAAATATTATTGGCACAGCTTAAAAAAGACTGTATTGATCATGCATGAAAATGTGATAGGTATTAAAGACAAGCCAACATACCCCACCAGCCTGTAAGCAAGATAAAAGCTGTCTTTAGCCCATGGCCTTTTCAAATGTGAAGGTTGGATATAGTGGGTCCCTTATCCATTACTTCAATTCAGAAAAAGTTCCTTATGGTGGCTACCAATTATTTTTCAAGTGGATAGAAGTCAAACTATTGGCAAGAAATCAAGAAAGTGACGTTTAGAAATTCATTTGGCACAATATAATTTGCAAATTTGGTTTACCCCGTGAACTTGCAACAAAAAATGGGCGACAATTTATTGCCTAAAGTTTGGTCTCCTTTTGCAAAGAATTGAACATTAAATAGTCACATTCTATCCCTTATCGACCCCAGGCCAACAGTCAAGCAAAATCCACCAACAAAACATTGATTAACATTTTGCACTAGATATTGGAAGGAGTAAAGGGTAAGTGGGTTGACGAATTTACATGAGTTATTTGGACAACTAGAACAACGACAGAAAAACCCTTTTTTATTGGTGTATAGGACGAAAGCTATCATCCCTTTCGAGATACAAGAAACTACTCTATGCTTGGAAATTTTTCAAGATGATAATGACGAACTTTTAAAGGAGGATTTACTCCTATCATAAGAGAAAAGAGAAAATGCTTTGATATGGATAGAGGAGAAAAAAAGGATTATCCAACAATCTTATAATAAACAATCAAGGTTAAAAGTTTTAAAATCTGGGATTGGGTCAACAACCTTAGGAAAATTCGTAGCAATAAGGGAAGGCCCTTACAAGATCTATGATATTACTCTTGGTGGATCCTACAAGATAGAAGGCAACAAAAAGCCTGAAGACCTAAGCTGGAATTACCAATAATTAAAAAGATACTACTTTTGAATAGAACCATGTACTCCAAGTTAATCAAATGAAGATCGTGTAAGATATGAATCAAGAGTTATCTCATATCTCGTATAAAATATATACTATAACCCCAATGTTCAAAGTGAGGAGGCCAAATAGTCCCCCTACTTAGGATGTGGGTATAAAAACGTAACGCCTATTCTAAAAAAGGATTGTAAGTTCACTAACGTAAACCTCCCCCTTAGGATAAGTAAGACAAGTAAATAATTATATTTCCAACTTATATCTATATCCTACCTCGCAAAAATAAAATATATGTGATAATCCTCAAGTACGGAGTAAAAAGGCCAAATAGTCCCCCTACTGGGGTGTGGGTATAAGAGGCGTAGTGTTCATCCTAAGAAATGACTATGAGTTCACAAACATGAACCTTCCCTGTAGGATAAGCAAGACAAGTGAAGAATTATATTTCTAACTTGTCTCTGTCTCCTACCTCACAAATAAATTATATGCAATAATTTCCTAGTACGGAGGAGGAGGCCAAATAGCCCCCATTTGGGATGTGGGTATAACAAGCATAATGCTCATCTTAAGAAAGAATTATGAGTTCACAAATGTGAACCTCCCTTTTAGGTTAAGCAACATAAGTGAAGAATTTTATTTCCAACTTGTCTCTGTCTTTTACCTCAAAAAATAAAATATATGTGATAACCCTGAAGTACAGAGTGAGAAGGCCAAATTGTCCCCCTACTTGGGATACAAGTATAAAGGCATAGTACCCATTCTTAGAAAGGATTACGAGTTTACAAACATAAAACTCCCTTTTAGGATAAGCAAGACAAGTGAAGACTTTTATTTCTGACTTGTCTTTGTCTCCTACCTCATAAAAATAAAATATATGCATAACCCCCAAGTACAGAGTTAAGAATTCAAATGATCCCTCCACTTGGAATAAGGGTATAAGAGACGTATCGCCTATACTAAGAAAGGATTATGAGTTTACAAACATGAATCTCCCCTTTAGGATAAGCAAGACAAATGAAGAATTTTATTTTTGACTTGTCTTTATCTCCTACCTTGCAAAATAAAATATATGTGATAACCTCCAAGTATGAAGTGAATAGGACAAATGATCCCTCTATTTAAGATGCATGTATAAGAGGTATAAAGCCCATCCTAAGAAGGATAGTAAGTTCACAAATATGAACCTCCCCTTTAGGATAAATGTGATCCACCCCTTTTGGGATAAAAGAATAATGAATAAATTAGAAAAATGGCATAAATTAAAGACAACAAGGAAACAACTTATATTTATATAAAAAGGTCCGTAATACAAATATATTAAATGGAAAATTCTTCATCCATATCAGTATCACTTATGTTTTGCTTTCATATCTTTCTCTACATGATAACCCTTTTCATACAATTGACAAGCGAATCACTCAAAATCATACACAACTACTATTGACTAAAAAAATACGATAACAAAGTGCAAGTAGAGGATAATACTTCCTTGAAGTATGCATTGTTTGGCCATGTGGCACAATGAGCCTCTTTCTTCACTCAAGAAATACCTAGATTACCTTAAAGAGTTCTAAAATGGTGATATAGGTCATCTTGAGTACTTTAATTATCAAATATACCATTTTCAAACAAAATAGGCAAATTATTATCACAACAAACTATGAATGATACAACATTAGGATCATTACTCACTGGGTAACTTTATTGCCCCAAGATGCATGGAATCATTAGGGAGATTTCACTGTGTACCCTTGGTCTTAATCCTTTTAATTATAAGGTGCTTAATGGAAACCCCCATAATATAATTATTGTCACCTATCAATAGCAAGCTGATCATCATTGGAATAAAATCTTCCTCAAGCATCACATAGTCAATTGAAGGAGTAATAAAGAGTTCACTAGATCGTGAGTTAGAAACACCCTGTTCATGAAGAAACTTCTCAAGATAGTCGATCATGCCTTATGTGTCCATAATGAAGTTGGACACAAAGTCATCGATATTTACTCTAGAAAATTCCATCACAACTCTAAGGGCTGAAAAAACTTATATTGGCTTAAAAAGTAGTATGGTTGGGCTAAAATTCTCTCAAATAGCTATGCAGACAAAATACAAAAATGAACAAAATGAAGCACAAGTATCCTCTATTTATACTTGAAATTACCCACCATATTAATTAAAAAAATTTAAAAATATTTGTGGTGATTCCAAAAGTTAAAAGATTCAAAGTTCTAAATATATTTAGCTTCTATAAATAAAACCAACAATTGGAATTCAAAATCCAACAAACAAAAACTTCAATGTTTATCTTAAAGGTTGGCAAGTACAATCCGTTGACTCGAGGTGCCCTTTTTTCCATCAATTCGAAAAGCATGGGTGCATTTTCAATGGGGGATCACAAGGTGCATTGTCAGTAAGGGGAGCACGAGATGCTTTATCAATTGGTTTGGCTTGGGAGTTTTGTAGACCTCAAGTATAGCCAAAAAGGGTGGTTAGGGAATTCATCTTGACTATTTAAGCTCATCAATTAGTCATGGCCCAAGTAACCCTTTCATGATACCCCCTTGTACAATCTTCCTTAAGGCACTTCAAGAGGTTTGTAAGTGAAGCCACCTTTCGTTCATGGATTTAAGTTGTTCCATGGCCTGTTCATTTGCCTCTTGTGCCAATGTATCTCATTCCAAGGCATAGGTTGACATAGCATTCAATTTATGATTATGATCAAGTTGATCGTTCCTTAAGTCCAATATTTTGGCCTCTTGTACTCAAAGACATTCTTCATGCTCCTTAAATGCCTTGTTTTTCTCTTCTAAGACCTTTTGTAATTTATGAGTCTGGACCTCGGCTTCACAAGCTTGTGTGTAATAAGCCTTATTGGCAACCTTTCCTTCTCTCATCTCATCAATGTTATGGCCTACAAAAATGAGGTTAAAAAGTATAAATAATGAGTATCAAAGTAACAAGGTACTATATGAATATGGGGAAAACAACATGTAAAATTACCTCGAGTATACGGGTTGAAGCCATTTCCTCTTGTGTTAAATCTTTCTCCTTAATCGCTGCTTAAATACGATTCTTGTCCATCTCGTTCCCAAAGTATTGGTAAAGGTCTAGAAGCACCTTGATTTTTCCTAATATGCCTTGTCGAATAGAGTTATGAGGGTAGCTTCTACACATGGATCCTTCAAGTGCACATCGTTTTCACAATGTGTTTCAAGGTCCAACACTGGGATGGGAGAAGATGGAGACTTAAGTTTCCTTTTTTTTAGGAAAATTTACCTCGTGGGATAGGATTAGTTGCATCCTCAACAAGAGGTCATGAAGGTTTGTCTTTGTTAGGTTGGGGAAGTACTTCTACCACACTTGACATATTGGTGGGGTGTTGAGGAGACTCTGAAGAAACCAACTTGTCTACTCCAAATTTTGCCACCACATCGTGCATGTCCATAATTGAAAAGTCCATCTCTGCAAAAGTACAAGTAAAAAAGTTAATCAAAATCAAAGTGAATATAAAAATGCCTCGTGTTTATTCCACCCCCACTTAGAAATCCTAAAGGAGACTCCCTCCAAACTCTGAATGCTAAGAGATAGTGTGTTTTGAAGATTGTTTTGTATAACTAATTGAAAGTATTTTGAAGCTCAAATGATGAACTTTTTTCTTTCCATTTGGTGCAACATCATTTCTTCACCTCGTGGCATTGTGGTTTCAAAATAGTGGTTCATTGAGATATCACCTCCTACATAAAAATACTTATTTTTCCATCTATTTTGACTGTCAGGCAATCCCAAAATAAGACCTTAGATGGATATAACTGATATGTATACATGACATACACCCAACCCAATCCTATTTATGGAATACATAGCATGTATCTCATCCTCCTCTAGTTCAAAGCCAAGCTCCTCAAATACAATGGACATGCTAATGAGGGTTTTCCAGCTATTGGGGTTAATTTATGATAGGCTTAGGTTGCATATAGACAAGAAACAAGCTACTACCCATGGTATGGGGAACCTTTTATTGATATGGATAGTTGCCTTGTGCAAAATGTACCAATCTTGAGGGGGATCATCATTATCCAATAAATTTGAAGGTACGTGTACCAAGTCTACATATGGAGGAATAGCATACACCCTCATGATCCTATACATGTCATTAACACACAACTTGGTTTTTTTTGGATATGATGCTTATTCTTGGTCCTGTCAATAGGTTTATTGGTACCCATACAACATACTTTCTTTTTTCTTTGAACTCTACGAGGAGATACTGTAATGTGAATATGGGAAACATAACCTAATGAGCTAGAAGCTTCTTCAAGGTCCCTATTTTCTAGGAAATTACCACTCTAAGTATATGTTTGGACATCCAGACTGGCCTGGTGCCCGACCTATGAAACTACTCAAGTAAAGTCACCAACTCGAGATAGAAAGTGAAGCACTTGAGATGTCCTATCTGTAGACCAACCTAAGCTCAATGATAAGCCCAAGCTCAATGATCAACCCGAACTTAATGACTAGTCTGAGCTTAGTGATCAGCCCGAGCTTAGTAGGGTTGACCTCAACCTATGAGATGTTGTACTTTATACCAATTATACCCTTATAACATATAAATATGTGTACATATTATGTAACTGACACCTGAATCTATAATGTTCTATGAATAGACGGACCTTTTATGAGATCCATACATTCAACCAATTGTTATAACTTATCTCTAAATTCTCTCTCTAAAAATTTGTTGAATCTTAATAGTATACAAGCTCGATATACCTACTTTATTTACCTCGAATTCATGACCTGAGGTAGAAGTAAAGAGTACATGTCGAGACTTGACCCCGTGTTAGAGCGTCTAGTTTAGGCCGAATTTATTTCACTTGACTGTTGTAGTGCTTGATAATTGGAGGAATGATGAACTCGAGGTTTAAAGTGTTATCAGTAGGGGTGTTCATCGGATCGAAACCGTTGATTTTACTGTCATCCGATCCGATCCGACCATCCGCTCGGATTGAAACATCCTAATCCGCAACCGATCCGATCACTTCTTACATCCGCTCAATCCGATCCGTAAACTATTCGGATGACATCCGATCAATCCGATCAATCCGATCAATCCGATCAATCCGAAAAATAAATTTAATTAACTCTATTTTTTGTATTTTTAAATAATTTTTTTAAATTTTTACATAAATCATAACATAAAATTATTTGATTTAAAAAAACATTAAAAAATTAAATAAATATATATTAATTATTTTTATATATTTAATTTAATAAATATATATAATTAATTTCGGTCGGATCGGATCGGATCGGATGAATCGTAATGAAATCCGCCATCCGATCCGCACTTAACGGATGGAAAAAATCTCCATCCGATCCGACCATCGGATTGGATCGGATCGGATGAAAAATCAACGGATCGGATCGGATTGATCGGATTGATCGGATGATCGGATTTTTTGCACACTCCTAGTTATCAGTATGACCTTCAGGTCATGAGATAGATTCCTCTTATCTAGTAAGACCTCTAGGTCGTGAAATGGATTACTTTTCAGCCATTAGACTAAATTAAAATTTGAAAAAAGTGAACTAGTTGGAAGCAAACTTGAAATACAAAATCAAGCTAGAATTTAAAATGGTGAGTTGGAATGCTGATGCTACAAGCTGCTTTTCTTTTAGGATAAACTGCTTTTTAGATGAACCGAATTGATTTTCTAGTGTTATGACTTGAATTTCTCTGAAGGAAAGAGTGAAATTTTTTAAAATAAATGAAATGAATTGATAAATATATGGTTGAAGTCCTTAATATACTAGTTGTGAAGTTTAACAATTTCCTTTAAGATGACCAAAAGTTGAAAGGTTTTTTTTCCTAAAAGAAAATTGGAGGTTTATGTCAGCTAGAAAATTTATGCTCTCATAATTCTTTTACTTTGTTTCAAAATAAAAAAGGGAACTTAATGTTAGGATATGGTGTACCGACGAGGCACTATTACTATATAAGGTACAATCTTCGAAATATACTATATGAGGTACAAGGTGTAGTCTATAATTGACACAATGTTCATAGTACGGTTACGGGGTCCATTACGAGGCATTTTGGTACGAGGTGATCTTATGACACAAGGTGCTTTGATTTGATTGTAAAGTGATAAAGTGTGAGCACTATCTCAATTAATGATCCGGGTTACTAAGGTGATGATAAAGTGATTTCATCTTGAAATAATGGGTTTGTTAGTCGAAGTATGAGGTAGTTGCTCCATAGAGATTCAACACCTGAAATGATACATTGTCTATATTTATATGGACCAATGTATCCCATTAAGGGGTCTATAACTTCTCGGTATAATATTTCTAAACTCTGTAGCATTTAGTCATTCTCTAAACAAATTGTAATTAGTTTTTGGTGTTTATAAATTTAATTCTTCTTTAAAGATCTTTCAATAATCCCAAATTGTACTTAGTTTTTGGTGTTTATGAATTTAGTTCTTCTTTAAAGATCTTTCAACAATCCTTCCATTATTCTTTATCCAATTGATAATTTATTTACTAACATTGGCCATCTACATTTGCTTCCATTAATAATGGTGGTACTAAAGAACACATGTTTCAATTAGTGTTCTCACTGATAGGGCTTATGAAGATCAAAAACATTTCTTCCCCTGAAATTATATCGTCTCATCATTTAATTTAAATAGAGGTCCAAAAATTATATTCTCATATACAAGTGCATTATGTAGTACCAATAAAGTGATATGATGAGTTGTTCAAGAACTCAAAAAAATTAAGTCACTGCTGCTAAATTGGTCGTAACAGTATATATGGTGGGCGTGGAAGAATTATTATTTTAACAATTTAATTTTTACCAATGAACATAGATTATTTTAAAATTTTAGTTTATTAATTATATGGTTGTCAAACTCGAAACATTTATGATAGCTCAAGAACATGTGCACTTCATCTAATTGGCATCAAACAAACTCAAGGCCGAGATTGCCACAATGAGCTTTTGTTGTTGCAAAGAAACAAAATAAAAACAAATACTTGTATAAATCCTAAGGCATGTGAATGAATAAACGGCTGCAAAACATCACTTCACGGGAAGAGAGAAATACTGTGTATATATGTGGGGTTCCATATAGAAAATATGTAAAATAGTTAAAAAGGCACAAGGGCAATGCTGGCCATGAATTATGCAACACAGAGAAGTGTTATTAGGATTAAAAACAAGAAATTATGTAAAAGTAGTTACACGCTAAGCCGTGTTATTTGTGGCTTTGGTAAATTATCTTCGCTGTACAGAAGCTTCCTCTTCTTTGAAGCATAGCCTTGATACTGGTAGATAATGCTGTATAGGCACTGCCTTAATGACATCACATCAAATGTCTCAATAAATCTCAAGTCCGTCACTCTGGATTTCACACCAGCAAACCGCTGGTACTCCTCGTAAACAGAAGACAAACACCAATGCTGCAGTTTTCGCAGGCATCCAACGAGACAACCGGTCCTATGCTGCAAGAGAAAAGAAATAAAACACAATTGTCAAGAGCTATAACAACTTCAATGAAGTTAACACGAAAAGGAAAGAATATATTGGCAAGGTAGCAAAAGCTTCAACAAGTAACCATACAAGAAATTTCATCAACTAACATGCAAGAAGATAACTCCTTCAACATGTCACTATTTACCACATGTTCTTATCCATATAAGAGAAGATCAATGTCCCTCAAACATATTTTTGACCTCTCCCCCTCAGTGGTGTTGTGACTGGTGACAACATAATGTTATTGCTATCAAATAATGATTCATCAAAAACTAATAAGCAAAGGACAATATAACAAGTGCCTAAGGAAAATAAATTTGGAAAAGCAGAAGAAAATAAAGGACGGACATCAGATTGAGTAAAACAAAAACATAATCTTCAGTAAGCAAGGGCTTGAAAAAAATTCAAAAAGTTGAAAACGGAAGCCAGTCAACAACCTGTTAGAAGAAAATGCTTTTAAGTTCTTTCAAGTTCCAACTACGATAAAATCAAAAAGTAGCCAGAATTCAGTAGACAATTATATTGTGCTAGAGAATATGTATTCAAGATCATCCCTTTGGAATTTCGATTCTAAATCAAAGATGAGTAACCACGGAAAAAATGAACTTTGTAGCCCAAAATCAAATGCAAACAGATCAAAGAAATGACCATACATTATCTAACTCAACATATACATAACTGGCATAGATATGTTTCGAGCAAAAAATAATTAAAGCAGATCGTACAGACAAATGAACACAAACCATGCAATAAAAAGTGATATTAGGAGCTGGGAAAAGTAAAAAAGCGAAATTGGAAACAAACCTTTCCACGCTTGCAGTGTATCATAACTGGGTGGTTTCTTACATCTGGAGGCAAAATAGAAAATTTCTGAAATATATACTAACTCTATAATAGACCATTAGATAACAAACTAAAGGACAATAAAACGAAAATTTGTCTTATGTTACAGTACCAATTAAGACCCTTAGGGCCTCCATGATGGTATCGTTGGGAATAGATACAAAGGACTCCTGCAGACGCAAATTTTTACAAAGCAAAATAGCATTAGCAATAGAGAGAACTGAGCAGTACTCCATCTACCCTCTTCCTTGTGCAAAATAGAAATAGATAATTTATGCATTATGGTATCGAATGCAAGATTCCCATTAAGGTCATATGATTTAATTATTATCTTCAATCTTTTCATTTAATCGTCTGTTACAAAATTTAACGCTGCTTAAACTGAATATTTATTCTCTTCACTAACTCATGAATTTATATCCATTGAAACAGATTATCAGTTCAGAAAAAAAAAGCAACTTCCTTTCATATTATTGATGTGTAAAAAGGTAACGATATTATCACAATTATTTTTGTTAATGTCACGACAAAAAATTGTATATTTATCTATTATATCCCTATAATTAATTAAATTTTAGTTTCACTACCGTTAATAAAGTCGTCGTTTTTACTGAAAAATGATCATGACAATATCAATTTGAGTTGTATCAATATTACTATTATTAATAAAATTATCATTAATGAAAAATTATCGTAATAATAACAATTTAAGTTGTGTAAATATGGCCACCATTTAAAAATTGTTAGGTTTTAGTATATATCAATTAATAGTGCAAAAACAAGTGAAGTTTCATTAATCATCAAAAATAATGGAGAAAGCAGAGAATTGGGGAAAGAAACAATATACCGTTTTTCCCTCAATTCCAAATTGAAAGAGTCGAATATTTTGAGACCGAAGAAAGTCCAAATTTTCCTCTGGATAGGGTTCAGGGCACAAGTATCTGCATCAAATCAGATAAACAATTCAAACTACATGTCGTATACATAACAACGCAAATGCATAATATTCTATTTGATTCCAAATAAAATCAAGGGATATTAGAAATACAAACGGTCACCCATTAACTTAAAAAGAAAAATAAATATCAAAAAATTAAATAAACGTGAATAGAATAATAAACCTCCAAAAGGCTAAAACCCCAAACAACAAAATCAAACCCAAGAACATATCAAGAATAAAATAATGAAAAAACTCCACGTATTTCAAATACACACATACGCAGATTGCAAGTATATGCATAATGCATGTACAGAATACGAAGGTTTACATGATGGATCGAAGGTTTAGGGTTTGAAGAAAAACGAAATTGGAGGGTTGAGGTAAGCCAGATCTGTAAATGCCGTCCTCGACCATAGAGAAATTGGGAGGCGGCACCAAAACGTTGTTGTCTACTTCCTCTTCTAATATCAACCCCATTGTCCTCTCTCTCTCTCTCTCTCTCTCTCTCTCTCTGTTTTCTTCTTGTTCCTTTATAAGTTCTTTGATTTCGATTTCGATTTCGATTCCCAGAGAACACGAAGACGCCTTTTTGGTAAAAATATTATCAGAAACAAGGAGCAATAATGCACGTTTTAACAACAGAAGAATAGAATGTGTTCATGGATTTTATAATAACACGACCTCCTTGAGTTGTTAGGATTTATGTCCTTTTAAGGTTTCATGAGAGAATCACTTTCAAATTTATGTTCCATATTTATAAGGAAATATTGACGAGTGCAAAGAGCCCGATGCTTACGCCAGAAATATAGAGAGATTCTGTTGTTTATAATTTATAAGTCTAATTTATTTCTCTTATATTATGTTAATTCAATAATTTAATTAACAGAAAGAAAAAAAAAACTAATAACCTAATTAAAAATCAAAATCTTATTGGATTAGGAGACAAAAAATTTAAATTAGTTTACGATCAAGTAAAATATTAATAATATTTTTTTTTATATCCATATAATTATATAATTATATAAAATAATATAATTTTAATAATAAAACATATAAATATTTTAAATAATTATATTAAATTATATTTATTTTTATTTTACAGATAAAAAATTAATGTTAATATTTTAAATAATAAAATAGAATAATAATTATGTTAAGATTTATTTTTAAAAAAATTAAATATATTTAAAAAAAAAAAAATTCTTAAATGATAAAAAATCTATGGTAAATTATAATCAATAATTATTATTTAAATATTTTTAAAATTAATATAAAATAATTATAATTAATAACATAATATCGCCTACATGAATTTTTACGAACGATTTTGTCCAGATGTTGAATTCTGTGATGTGATGTTTGACTATGACTCTTTACAGGTGATGCAACTAGTGAATAACGGTCCTAAATGATAACAATTTTAATTATTGCTATCATCGTAAAAGTATTAATTTTGTAACTAATTAAGTTTATTTTGTTTTGAGTTTGTTAGTTGGATTAAAATTTAAACATTTTAGTTTCTTCTTTATCTTTGATAACCATGTTTTAGTTGTAATTTATAACTAAATTTTATTATATTTATACTATTTAGTTATAAAAATATTTTATTTATATAATTTTATGAGTTTTTCACCTATTAAACCACTAAGAATTAAAATATTAAAAAAAAAATCATTATTTATCGTATTCGTCACCGATTCATTTATATTTTTTTTACTTCCATGAAAAATGATTTATATTTTCTCCTTTATCTAGGATTTACATCACTTTATTTCGATATATATCATTAATATTTAGAAAAATATATACGACACAGCTATCATTTCAAAAAGCTTAACTATATATATAAGCTTGTTATCATTTCAAAAAGCTTAACTATAAGCAGCTATGATTCAAAAGAATGTAGAACTAGAAGATAAATTAGAGAGATTTAGGTACGTGAGTATTGGATTTCTTAGGTCTTTTTTAGTATTAAAACATTTTTTTTCTAAAAAATTGGGAGTGATATTAAAAATTAATCTTAAGTTACTCAACGATTTAATTTGTATGAGAAGGTTATATATGCTTAAAGTTTAGCTACAAATTCGATGAAAAATGATTTTTATTAAAATAATATATTTTATTTATTTTTAGTAACATAATCACAAAAAAATTAATGTATGGTACATTTACTTTCATTTTTATTTAAAAAATTTAGTAAGATATTTTTTAATTACTTTTGAATAGAAGAACAAAACAACAATATTTTTTATATATTAAATTGTGTATAATTATAATTAATATGATAGATAATTAATTATCTATTAACATAGATCATTTTAATTTTTTAATTTATAATTAATTATCATATAAATGATAATATTATAATATTATAATAAATAAATTCTTTCAAAAATAATTATTATCACAAAATGTAGAATCAAATTCTAATGCATAGGTACATATTTATTCATGTAATATATTATATATAATTATAATTAATATGATTATAATATTATTTATGATAATATTATAATTTATAATAAATAAAAAATTTCAAATAACAATTACCTCTGTCATGTCAAACTTAAAAAGAAAATTAAAACTAGATAACAAATGTGTATTTTTTTTATGTTAAGTTATAATTGATATGTTAGATAATTATTAATTAAAATATTATAATTTTTTTAAATTTATAATTAAATATTAAATAAATAATTTTTTCAAAACAAAATTATTATCCCAAATGCAAAACTTAAAATGTAAAATCAGATAATACGTACGCAGATATCAATGTGTATTTCTTGATTTCGTAAGTTATATATAATTATTATTATTATTATTATTGATATAATAGATATTTATTAATTAAAATAATATTATTAATTTTTTAATTTATAATTAATCGTTTATAATAAAAAATTAATACGAAACTTAAAAAGCACAATCAGAATCTAATACATACGCAGGCATCCATGTGTAGCTGAATGTGTCGGCTTATGTTAATTAAACAAATATTGAGCACTATAGATTTTAATTATTTGTAATTCGAAAATTATTGGATTTGTTTAACAATAAGACTTTCACTTTTAGTAGAATATTAAAAATTATTAAAAAACTTAAACTATTAAAAAAAATATTTATAATAATTCTTTATATATCAACTTTGAAATAATTCAAGCCCCATAAATAATTGTTTTGATATTTGTTAGACTTATAATTCATTTTCAAATTATGTTTCTTAAATTTTTAAAATAAAAAATTTAGAATTAAAATTTTATTTACTTATTAACGCTGAAAACAAATAACTCAAACATAACAAAAATTTATTAAAAAAAAAAGGATTTTGAAATTAAATTTTAGAATTCTTTTTGAAAAAGATATAAAATTTTGAAAATTTAAAATTAGTTATCAAACACACAACATTCAATTTTTAATTTATACATTTTGAAAATAAAACTAAAAATTAATTATCAAATAATTTTTTATTTTTTTAAAAAAATTAGAATTAAAAATCTAATTACAAAACAACACAATATAATGAAATTAGTTTGTGACTTCGTTCCAACTCCTGAAGGAACCAAATGGATACAAGTATGAGGCTTTACATGACATTTCATCCAATGAAATCTAAGAGTGTCTAACGACCACAAACCTTCAACAACACATAGAGTCCATGGTTATCTACTATCTAGCTCCACATTCTACTATATCTTTTTGTTTACAGATTATTCAAATCGAATCAAAAGCAAAAGACATGGCCACAGTATCACCAATGACCAGCCAGTTGCAGTCCAATTTCACCTCCCCAATCACAAGAGGGTCTGGTCTCACCAAAAGGCTTCTCTGCATCGCCACTCAGGCTCTTGCCTACTAGACGACCCTCATCTTTCACCATTAAAGCCGTTCAATCTGAAAAAGGTTAGTCCTTATTTGCTTGGGGGAGTTTCATATTATATTTTTTATAGGTCATTTGTATTAATGGATCTGGTGAAAAGTTAAAAAGAAGCAACTTTAGTGACCACATGTGAGTTTGATAGCACTATTATGATCCCACTACGATTTCTAACCATCACACAAAAATGAAATTTCATTGCACTCTTTCGCTTTCTTTGGAATTTTTTACTCTTAACTTTTGTTTTCAAAGTGTTTGATAAATGTTCTCTAAGAATTGGGTCATAACCTTTTTTCTATCTAATGCTTTACAATTAGGTCGACTTCACCTAACTCGATTTAGAATAAGAGATTGCCACGTATTCCGGTCTTAACAGTATTTAAAATGGAAGCATGAAAGCCATGGCATTTGTGGCAAATCCAGTTGTTGCCATCTATATGTTAACGAACTCTTAAATTTGTTGAGAATTGTAAGTAGGCCAGTGTCCTTTAACATCGGAATGCATATTAAAAAATACTTAGGGTGAAATGTTAGACCTTTTTTGGAACCCAATTAATGAGAAGGGTGACGGGTGACGATATTCTTACATATTTATTGCATGTTAAATATTTATAATTTAACAATTAAGATTATTGGATATTGAACACAAGATTTTAAGTTCTAATATTATGTTAGAGATTGTTGGTCACCAATTAACTCAAAAAATTAAGTTCTTGTAAAAATGATCAACTATATTTTTATACATTTATCAACTACAATCGTATCGTCTTTGTGGTATTGTGTCTCTTTTCTCGTTAATTTACACAATAAAAAGTTAATAACATGTTTTTAGCATACATTTTATAAGCACCCCATTCAATTTTTAATTGAATATAACTAATAATATGAAATCAATATACATCGTGTTTTATTTTCTTTTGGTTGACATTGCAGCCAACTTTCCAAGTTATTACACCAGTAAACGGTGATCCATTCATTGGAAGAAACTCCAGTAACATCAAGTCCTCTGATTGCTTGGTATTCTTCAAACCTCCCTGCCTACAGAACTGCAGTGAACCCACTCCTTAGAGGAATTGAGGTGGGCTTGGCCCATGGATTTCTTTTTGTTGGCTCGTTTGTCAAGGCTGGGCCTTTGAGAAACACTCCTTATGCTGATGGAGCAGGCTCTTTGGCCGCTGCTGGTCTTGTTGTCATCCTCACCCTTTGCTTGACAATGTAAGGAATTGCTTCTTTGGAGCAGTCCATGGACTGCTCCCTCTTTAACCCTAGTCGGCCGAAAGAAGCAGCCCGATCAACTTCAAACCTCCGAGGGATGGGCCAAGTTCACTGGCGGCTTCTTCTTTGGGGGAATTTCAGGTGTTACATAGGCATACTTCCTCCTCTACGTCTTAAACCATCCTTACTACTTCAAGTAGGTTCATTATGCTGTTCACTTGTTCCTGCATATTTTATAATGTTTATTTTTTCCCTTCACTTTTCCCTTATCATCTGAAGCCCGTTGGATTTTAACTTCATATCCAGAGTGGAAAAGTATTTGATGTGGTTCAAATCTAACGGAGAAGAGTCAGTTTTATTGCCACTTGATGAACTACCAAATTAATAGGTTTGATGTGCCTCCGAGATCAATGAAATTATAATTTTTTTTTTTTAAAAAAGGTACAATGAGAAGTATGTCGTTTAAATGCATTAAACATGATAAGATTCTAAATTTCATTCAAGAAATCGTAGGAATTTAAGAATTCAATACTGGTTTATAGTCTCTCTAGGCATTACATAATATTGGGGTAAGAAAACATTGATAGATAAACCATTTTAAAATTAGCTCAAGTATGCTTTTATATTTGTTTTATTATAAGTGTTACTATAAATTGAGCAATCATTTTAGACTTGCCCACTTGCTTCAAATCCTTGAAATTTAAAGCTCTACTGATATACAACTCTCAAGGTACTAATACCAGAAGTATAACCCCCATCAATAACAAGATTATGACCAGTTATAAAACGAGATTGATCTTCACAAGCTAAAAACAGAACAGCTTCAGCCACATCTTCAACACTTCCACTTCTTCCAGGTAACAAACTAGCCCTTTCACCAACTATCTTACTCACATCTTCAGCATTCACATCATTCCCCATAAACAATCTGTATGAACTAACCAACATTTCTGAAGGAACCCCATGTGGAGATATACAATTTACTCTAATCCCATATGTTCCTAATTCTAAAGCAGTTGTTTTCAACAATGCATTAATAGCTCCTTTTGCCATTGAATAAGGATGTGATGCTAAGCCTCCTACTATAGCTGCCGAGCTTGATGTACAAATGATACTTCCTCCTTTTTGTCCTTTGATCATAGCCTTTGATGCATATTTCATTCCGTGTATATAACCATAAAGGTTTATTGAGAAAATTTCCTTCACTCTGTCCATGTCTAAGTTTGTTATTCCACTTGCTAGGCCTGAAATACCAGCATTGTTAAACATTATGTCTAATTGACCTTTCCATTTTAAGGCAAGCTCAATTACTGACTCAACATCAGATTCTTTTGCTACATCACAGTGTACGTAACGCCCTCCAATTGAATCAGCTAGTGGTTTTCCGAGATCATCTAAGATATCGGCAATTACAACGTGAGCGCCGTGTTCTGCAAACAGTTTTGCTGTGGCTGCTCCAATCCCTCTTGCTCCTCCGGTTATTACTGCCACTTTGTTCTGTAACCTTTGGTAAAAAAAATTCAAAGAAAACGTTAATAGTATTAATAGAGTATTTCTATTTTGCACGACTAAATTGGAAGCCCGACTTCCACGACTGTAGGGATAATTTAGTCATTTAAATATATTCCTTTCAAAACCAATTACTCTTCATTTAATGGTTTTTATTCTCTTGGAAAAATATTTAATGCCTTATAATGCCATTGAAGAAGAAAAGAAGCATTTTCTACCTCTACCTAAACACTAACCAAATGTATTATTCTGACCCTTTATCCTATTATAAAATAAATAATTTAATCTTATAATTCTTGAAATTAGTTGATTAATTCTTGTAATTTAATAAAATAAATTTCTTAAATATATGCTTAATTAATTAAGACTAACTTAAAAATTTCATACTATAATAATTTAAAAAGTTGGAAAACAATTCATAGGTAATTAAAAAACTTGAAATCCTTTTCTCCCAAGGAAAAAAATTTTAATTTGAAAATAACTAGATTCTATTTAAAGATATTATAGCTTTACGTGAGGGTGTTAATTAGTGTAATAATATCTGATATTTAATTTACTAATATTAACTAAGAATTCTAATTTAATACTCATCTTAGTAAAAATTAAGTTTCTAACATTTATAATTTTAAGCAACAAACATATTTAATTTGAGGATTTTTTGTCATGGATTTCATGTAACATTCATTTTAAGGGTATTTTTATGTTTAAAATGCTTACCGTAAAAAAACAATAAAAAAAATATATTAATTCATTAGCAGTTAAAAAATGAGAAATAAAGTTTATTTCCTCCGTACCCAGCCTAGTCAAATATATATATATATATATAGAGAGAGAGAGAGAGGGGGACAAGAAAAAAATGCCCTTAAAATGAATGTTACGTAAAAGCCACGGCACAAAATCCCCAAATTAAACGTATTTTTTTAAAATTATAAATGTTGGAATAATTTTATGAAGATAGATATTAAATCGGAATTTTTCAATAACATATGTGATTAGATATCAATTGTTAATTTGGGTAGATATATAATTCCTCCATTTTAAGTAAAAATAGATAAAACCATGAAAGGATTAGATTTAAGTATATTATATCTTTCTTTGGTGTCAAAACAGGTAAAACCTTGATAGGAATAGATTTAAGTATATTAAAATTTTCTTTGGTACCATTAAATGCAAAACCACTCCAATATTTTTAAAGAAAAAAAAAGTCACGTGATTTTACGTGTCTTGTTTTGTCTAATTTAAATGACGAATAATGATTTAAATTTATTTAGTTATTTTTTAAAAAATTTGTAATCAATTCTACCCAAAATAAAAATAATGAAACTAAATTGTTTATTTTTATAAACGATGAATCTAATTAAACTCTACACGAGATATATTTATATAGTATGTAATTATGTAATCTCATATGTAATAACCAATAATAGATGCTAAGTTTTAGGTTTTAGTACTGGCATTCTTAATATAAATTGCTCTACAATTTGTGTAACTTTTTAAATAAACATATGTCCTATTGAAACGAACAGTAGGACTAACCTCTTAGCAGGAGGCCTCTGCTGGTCTTGATTGTGTTTAAAGGTAGCTGCAACTGATGACTCCATTTGATATATGTTTCATATCCTTTTTAGCAATTATGGCACACATATATATACAAATGGTTCAATGTCAATGCTAAAATGGAGAAGGTTGAACAATTATATTCTATAGATTTAGGTGGTAATGTAAAAAGAAAATGAAGGATATATATATAGTACTGCTTTTTCAATATTAGATTAGAAAGAAATTAAGGTTAGTCACACACTTTTCATTCTTTGATTATATACACAACTACTTTCAAACAGTAACTAGGCCGCAATACCTGTGACTGACCTTTATGGCAATTTATTGATGCAATAAAAAATATATTCAGAGAAATTTTGACTATTTTGGGATTAAAGAAGTTCAGCAATTCTTCTTTGTCCTGAATCTTTTGGTGACATGCATGCAAGAACTGAAGAACAATGGTTACTTAGAAAAATAAAATAAAAAACAAGAACAAGAGTTCTACTTATACTTGAAATCAAAGTATTGGTGATGAATATCAGGGTTTCTTGTGATGAAAGAGGTAAATGCATTTTTTTAATATCATAAGAATATATTATAGTAAAATCTATAATAATTATAGGAGTTTTTACTTATTAGATTAAATTTTTAGAATTTAGATATTATTCTTTTGAAATTTCATATTTCTCATACCAAATAATCATTTGGGTTAACCACCATGGCACTATCAATCATCACTAATAAGTGTAGCATCATTACAATCAGTTAGTTTTACAGTTAACTGCAAAAAGTCCCATGAAAAAAAAAGATAAAAAGAAAGACCATATTTGTTGAGGTGAGAAATGACAAATATACATAAATTTTTTGATAAATTTTTACATGTCTCACATTTGTGATAGAAAAATTATGAATAATAACCTTAAAGTTTACATATTCTTCATTAATATTCTTAACGTTTTAAAAATATCAAAATTTACCTTCGATTTTGTTTAAAATGACTTTTGATTTTAAGTTAAAATTTTAATTTTTGTTTATATTTTAATATTAAATAATCAATAATAATTAAATAAAATATTACATTTTTATTTTATTCTAATAAAATAAAGCATAAAAATTAGAAAAATAAATAAATGCACATACAATTAAAAATATATATTCAATTAAAAAAATAAAATTGAGATACATGCAATGAATGAAATTTTATTTTTTTTATATATCCCAAATCACATGCAATAAAATGGTTACTTTTATTTTTTTAATTGTCTATAAAGGATTACACTCAAATTTTATTTAAATTTAATGACATATAATTCAAGATGTAATTATCAAAATAAGATTATATTTTTAATTTTAATATTTATAGTGAAATTAATATAAAAATTAACAAATTAAACTAATTTATAAAATAATAATAAATAATTAATTTTAAGAAATTAATCACTATCGTTAATAAACTTAGATTAAATTATAATAAATTTATTTTTAATAAACTATCAAATTTTGAACGTAGAGTTAAATATGTTAATTCTTTAAAAAAATTATTAATTTTTTATAATACATTTTAAAAAAATTAAAAATATTTTTTTATAAATTTAATTAATTTTATAATCAATAAATATCAACAAAGAGAAATAAAATATTAAAATATATAAAAAATAAAAATATTTTAAAAAATTAAATGTGAGAGACATGAATACACATTATTCACTAAAAAAATTAAGAATATTAGATTAATTTTTTTACAACTATTTTTTATTTAAAAAATTATATTTTATTCATTTCTTTATTTAATTTAGATTTTTATTTTTTAATCAGTTAGTAAATAAATAAATATATTCTTTACTTCATTGTTACTTTTGAAATAGCATTTAAGCAATTTAGCAAAAAGTGAAAAAATATTTGAAAAATAATGAGGGAAAATATCAATAATAATCATCAGGCGGTTTTCTATATTAATAGTATAATGATTTTATTTTTGATATCATATATATTTTGAGGTGTTACTTTAAAAAAATATATTAATTTAATATAATTCATCGTTAATTAAAATATCTTTTACATAAAAAATAATACATATTAGATATTTAAATATTATTTTTAGATATCCAATTCGAATATCAGTACGTTTAGAATGAAAATTAATTTAGTTTTTAAAAAGACCCTTCAAAGCTAATAATTTGCGCACATTACATTAGGAGACGTTATTGTATTTGTATATATTAAAAAAATTAAAATACAAATAATTTATTTAATTTATTTTAAATTATATATAGTAAAGTAGTTACTTTTTCTTTACAAATAGATTAAAATTTAAATTAAATTAAATTTAAAGATATATAGCCCAAGATTAATAGTAAAAATAACATAATATTTTTAATTTAAATATTTATATTAAAATTAATAATAAATTTATAAAAAAATTAAAAAAATTGAGACTAAATTTTAAGAAAATAATATTTATAAATTATTATCTTGGATTAAATTATAATTAACTCACTATTTAATAAATTATTCAATTATTATATACATATATTTTAGTTCTTAACGTGTTATATAATTTTTTAATCAATTAACCAAAAAGTAAATTTAATTGTTTTTATAAAAAGTTTCAAAAAAAATTTATAAATGTTTTTGTGAATTTAAAAAGTTAGTTAATTATTTTTTTTCATAAATAAATATTAAAATGGGAGAAAAATTTAGACAATGTAAATTTTTTTTTTAATAATTAGCAGAAAGAGAGAAGAAGAGATATGAGTGTGAAAGAAATCAAAAAAATTAAATTAATTTTTTATGACTATTCTTTTAATTTAATAAGTTATTATATTTTTATGTGTTTTTTATTTAGTATAGAATTTTACTTTTTAACTCTAACAAATACAGTAAATATTTAAATTTATTATTTATTTATTTATTATGTTTAAAGAGTATTTAAGTGATTTAGAAAGAAATAAAAAGTATGCGAGAGAAATGAATGAAAAAGTTAAAGTTATATTTGTGATAATATATTTAATCTCAATATTATTGGTGATCATTTTTTAAGTATTAAAGGTATTTGTGAAGAAAAAAATCTTAAAATTATAAGTGAGTTTATAATAAATGAAAAAGTTAATTTTGTTATATCTAATTTTAATAATATTATAGACGTATTTTCAAATATTAAAGATATTTATGAAAAAAGATAAACTTAAAATGGTATTTTATTCAGAAAAATAAATCAATTTTTATTTTTTAATTTTATCATGATATAAATATATATGTAAATATTAGGCAATCTTAACATTTATGTTTAAAAATTATTCACCCACGTAATCACGTCCTTACTCCTAGCTACTACCCCATAAATAGATATTTATTAATCTGCATATAAGTTTTCTTTTCTTAATATAAGGTAATAAAATGTACAAATTAATCATTTTGTTTAGAATAAAAATGTTAATAATTCTATTTATTTAGAAAAATAAGTCATTTAAGCATCTTACTAATTAAAATTGTATCAGCAAAGACACGATTAATTTTTATCTTTTTTCATTAAATATAATAAAATAACATATATATCATATATATATATAAGTTTATATTTTTTGATAAATATATACGTAAAAAATTAATATTTAATTAAAAATTATTTAAATTTTTTAAGAAATTTTTTTTTCATACTTAAACAAAATTTTCAATAAATCTTAATTTATTATCTAATATCTAAGTTCACATGCTTAAAAATTTAATTTAAATTTGATAGAAAGATTTATTAAAAAATACGAGTAATTTTTTTTATATATTTATTAAAAATATAAAAATTAATTTGATGAAAAATTAATTTTTTATTAAGTAATACATTTTTTTACAAATAAAAAGACTTAAAATATATTTTCTAAATAAATTAATTAAATAAATCATTAATAATGACAACTCAAGGTTCGAAGGCTTAAAATGAAGTATAAAATTTTAGCCTTAAATATTTTTCATATTAAAATAATATAAATAAAATTAAATAAACTTTGTTAATTATAAAGTAATATGATGAAATGTAAAGTTACAATTTTTTGTTAAATAGTATTATGAATAAGATTTAACAAAGCATTAATAATTATCGATAAAATTTTATGTATATGTATTTTTAAATAAAACAAATATGTATATATAAGGTAAAATTTGAAAATAAAAATAGATTCTTTAAATAATAAGTAATATCTTTTATTTTTTACTATATCAATTAATTAAGAAAAATAAGATAATATTAAAAAATAGCTAAAAGAGAAAAAACAATTCTATGCAATTTATTACTTAAATTCATAAATTATTTCATATATATAGTTTTGTTCTTAAATTAAAAACTAAAATTCAAGTATCATATAATTAATTAGTTAATAACATTTAAAATAACATTGAATTAAATATATAATTTTTTTAATTTTAATATATTTTAAATCTTCTACTATAATATTATATTTAAAAAAAATACATAAAATTTTGGAATCTCTATCCAATTGAAACCTAAGGCAACCAATCAAAACTCTAAGACATAAACAAGGGACATCCACCACGTTTTTTTCCTTTAATATATTCGGTGGTTGATTGAAAAACAGTAAATTTTCAAGCTATTGGAATGCGTTAAACAATCTGAATACATTTCATTTCATTAATTTTAAATTTATAACATTAAAAAATATATTTATTACGTTATAAAAATATGTTAAATATATATTTACCACTTAATAAAAAAATATATATTTAATACTTAAAATTAGCTTTAAAAATAAAATACCATATACAAAAAAAGATATACTATATATTCATTTCATCATCCTATAAAACACAATATACATTAAATTCAAGATATAAGGAGAATAAGATAAATTATTATTATTAATAAAAAAATATGTTAATATTTTGTTAGTAAAATAAAAATATAAAATAAATAAGAATGATGATAGAAATAGAATTTAATTAAAATAATAATATTATTATTATATTTGTTAATCATTTGAATTAAAATAATGATAAATATTAAAATAAAATTTATAAAATTATAAATAAAAAAAATAAAAAAAAAAATTAATAAATAATTATATACTTTATAATTTATTACGTATTAATAATTAAATTAAACATAAAAATAATATAAATCATTATGTTTTTATTATTCTCGATAAAACATAACAATAATGATGGAAAAAATTGTATAATTCAGAATATAGCTACAGTATATGGCATATTGATATTTGTCTTCTTTTTTTCCTTCGATTTTTTGTTAGTTAATTTTTAATATTCATATTTTATATAAGTATAAAACTTGTGACTTTTATCTTTTACCAGGGTATTTAGTAGTTCAATTTAAAATAAGAAATAATAAAAAGTGATTAAGTTAATATATTTTTCTAAGAAAAAAAATTTGAACAAAGCTTTGCCGGTACACGGTACCGTCGGCTATTTATTTATCTTCATAATTTCATACTTGAATGTGTACACGGTACAGCCGCGTGGGACTACTGAAAATGAAAAGTGACCCTTCAATGTGTACTATATATTGACTTTTGTTTCCTATTTGAATGGTCAAACTTTATATAAATATAACAAATTTATTATAAGATAAAATTAAAATAATTTACATCATTATTAAAACACTATTATTAAGGTAAAGATGCTACAAACAAGTTAAAGTTGACTTATATGTTAGAGAATTGTCTTGAATAAGGTTATATAAGGAAAGTGGAGTGAAACATTTCAAAAATAAGATTTTGTTTACTTTTAATTAGTGAAATTTATATATTTTAATTTTCAATATATTGTCATAATCAACATAGATATCAACTCTCTAAGCATTACATGTCTAATTTTTCATTATCATCACTAGAATAGCTAGAAAGTAAGGTAAATAATTTTTCTAATTTTTAGAAATATAATCCTTATCTCTTTTCCTCATTTTTAATAATTACACAAGTTAATTTAATTTACTTTCTTTAATTGAAATAGTTTTTGATGATTAAAATAATTTAATAATTTAAAAGTACTCGAAAACGTAGAGATGAATTTTATCCTACCAATAAACAAAAGATTGTTGTGTCAAGTATAAAAATGATTCATGATATGTAATTCAATTTTATGATCCATGAAATTTTATATAAAGATACAAGAATATTAATATATGATCTATATCTATTATATTATTGTGATTAAGTTCCTCAGACTATTCGAAAGCCTTTAATATGTTTTCAAGGAAGATATTTCATGTTAGTCCAAAAAATAAAAATTAGTTTCTAAATTATTTAGGGAAATCGTGGAAGACATAATAATCTTACGTTTTCAACTAAATATACTATATATGAGCCTTTGAATTTTGATAAAAAAAAGGCCTAATCTTAGGCTTGAATGGAGTTAAAATAATCGGTGATTGGTTGCATCTTAAATTGAACATATCTCTTCTAAAGAGAGTAATATGTCAATCTACTTTTGTACCAACTTTTTTAATTTTTAAAATTAAAAAAGTTATTTCTCCTCCGTTTTTCATATTACAAATAATTTTAATGGATTCTGTTTCTTTTAAAATCAATTTATAAAATTCTCTATTTTTAGGGGCTATAAAAGGAGATAAATTACTAGTAAGATATATCGAGACTACCTGAACAGGTGTTTTGTTAATGTCTCTATTTTTTATTGAGAAAATGCATTTGGTTAAAATTTCTTTAAACCTATCCCTTTTAGGGAATTTAGAAAGAGACCTATGGACATTGCTACTTGATGGAGAGTGTAATGCATTCCTTTTATAAATTCTTTTAGTTGTGGTCTTCTTCATGGCATTGGAGATATTCTCTAGTTAGAAAATCTGATAAGAAGTTTGTTTCTCCTTTGATGAACTCGATATCAAAATCCAATATTGAGAAAATAGCTCTTCACTTAACAAATATTTGTTTAGAGGTTAGGTTTTTAAAATCCTTTTCAAGAATGTCTTTAGCAGATCTATAATCAATTATCAGTAAAAATATTTAGTTGAGTGGATCACCTTAAAATTTTACCAAAATTTTCTTTTTTATTATGAAGATGTTCTGTTGGGTTGGTTTTCATGTTCCATAAGTGAAGCAAACTAACGTATTTTTTATAGACAATTTTTGCTTCAATATTCCTTCATATCCTAAATTAGAGGCATCGGTTTCCACAATTTTGAATGTGTTAGGATGAGGTAAGGATAAGTATGGGAGCTCTTTAGCCTTTAGCTTTATCTTTCTAATAGCTATAGTGCAAGATGGACTCCATTCTGGAGGGTTCTTTCTTAATCTCTCATATAAAGGCTTGGCATCCTGTTGAAGATTTTTATAAAAATTTGCCAAATAATTAAGGTTGCCTAAAAATCTTTGTAGCTATTTTTTGTCTTTTATTTCATTTGAAAATTTTTTAGCAAAAACTATTGGCCTGTTTATTGGGGTGATAAACCTGTGATCAATATTAGCAAAAACAACAAGGCTTGCTTCTTTGATAATTTTGAAAAACATATTTAAATATTTACAATATTGATCTATTGATTTAGAAAAAATCAATACATCATCGATATATACTATTGAAAATCCATTCTAAGAATTAAATATTTGTTTATAGTTTTATGAAATTTTGAGGGCATTCTTTAGCCTAAAAGGTATAACACTCCATTCATAAATGCTCAAAAGGAACAATAAAAGAAGTTTATACCAATCATTTTTCTCCAATATGAATTTTCCAATAACTGCTTTTAAGATCAAATTTAAAGAAGATTATTACCTAATAAAAATGATTTAATAAGTCTTTTTTGTTAGGGATAGGATACCTAATCTATCATAAAATCTTATTTAAGTATATATAATTGATGACCAATCTAAGAACAACTCATCCTAATTCTGTTGCATTCTCTACATAAAATGCAAGATAAGACCAAGAAGAATTGTTTTTGCTTATTAGCATATTTTTTAGAAGATCCTCAATTTCTCTTTTATAAATTTTCAAGTGGCGTTCATTCATTTGAATGGATCTAGCTTTGGTAGATATGTGTCTCTTTAAAATATGATTCATATGGTAATTCTACTATATGCTTCTTGCTTTACCAGAAAACGTTGGGTAACTCAAAACATATTTCCCTTCAAATTTCTCTTTATGAGATTTGATTCTTTGTTGCATGTCTTTTGATATAATTTTATCTTTTGTGATTTTATAACTTCTTCTTTCAATGAATAAAGGAACTTTTCTTTCTCATTTACTTTTGTTTTGAGATTATTAATCTCATGCCATAGAGGTTCTTTAGAAAATTTAAAAGTTATAACGTGACCTTTAAAATCATAGGTTATTCCTTCTTCCATTACTTTAAACATATATAGAATACTTAAGAGAAGAGTTCCTAAGATAACCATCTTTGATAACCTTTTACTATGTAAGAAAGTGGTTTCTAAGTAGACATCGTTATTATAGATTGTTGTATTTGACAATTTGTACTTTATTGGCATCCTTCTTTCATTAGAAATATTTAATACTTGCATACTTTTAGAAAAAAATACCTTGTAGATACTATTCCTTTGTTGATACAATTTAAATTAACGCTGGAGTCAATAAGGACTTCTATTGTAAATAAGTATTCCCTATTTATCACAATAGTAATCTTTGAATATCATTTATGGTTAATTACTCTGTCTAGAGTATTAACAAATTGCATTTCAAGAATTTGTTCAATTTGATTACCTTGTAAAGTCGTTTTGTTATCATCTTCTTTTTTAGGTAGAGGTATTTTTTCAAGAAGATTTTCAAAGTTGTCTTTTTTATTATCTATCTCATTTTCAAAAAAAGCGTGAGTTCGAAAATCTAAACTCTAATTTTTAGATATTTAAGATCCTTTTTTGTTCGATTGATCTCTTCTTTTAGATCACTGATTGTAGGTTCCCTTTTCACTAAAGTATTTTTAATCCTTTTAAGAATTTTATTGAACGAATATTGTTATTCATGGTTTTGGAGGTTTTGTTTTAAATCCTTTCTTTTTTTCTTCAGAAAAAGTTATAGAGGATCATTCTTTGCCTGCCTCTATATACTTGGATAAGGCTTGTTTCTTTTCTTCTGCGTAAGTAATTTTATTTATAAGATCTAAACTAAGATCTTCTTTATTTAGGATGTTTAAATCCAAACTATTCATTTTGATAATGGCTTTGTAATAATCACATTCGTAATTATTTTCTTTACTATCTTCTCACTCTATTTTAAAGGAAGTGGATGATAACTCATATAAATAGTCTTGATCTTGATCTTTTTCTTCATATTCATCTTTTAGAATAATTTGAGACAATTTATTTTAAAACATTTTATCTATTTCCAACTCGTTAATCTTTTGCTGGGCTCTACAATTGTTGTTGTATTGTCCCCTTTTACCGCACTTGTAGCAAGTTGGGTTTTTTGCTTTAGTTTTATATGGGGCAACATTTATAGCTTTAAACATAGGCCTTTTAAACCATTTTGTTTTTGGTGAAGAACATTTCTTGAATGATTCTTTAGGCCACATCTTTTTGGAGGTTTCATTCTCTTGTAGGAGGAATCTTTTAAGATATTATTATAGGCAAATTGTTCACAAAAATCTCACAAAGCTCTTTTGTCTTGAACTCTTGCCTTATTCATTTGGCATTTTAGCTTAAAATCGTTGCACAATACTAGGCCTTCTGCAACTACTTTAGGTGCTAATTCTCTATATGTATAATGATCATATGGTATTATACCACCATGTTTTAATTGTAAGCGAGCACAGATTTTATCTGTGAATAATTTAGGAAGTTTGAATATAAACTTTTCAATCTAGAAATATTTATTGCAATCTTCTCTTGTTAAAACTTTTAGTAAGGAGGATATCTTTATACCATTTAAAGTGGGATAGTGTTAGACATCTTAAATTTATGAGTTACTCATGGCAATGATCAAATTGTATTCTTGTACTACCCATAAAATGTAAAAATATGGTATAAATGAGTATATTAACTGCATCTTCTTGTTGCAATATATCACCATTATCATTTGTTTTTTGTTTTAAAGGTGTTTAAAATGGCATTTCTTTCTTCTGATCTTAAATAGCTATCGTGCTAGCTTTGTAACTAGCCAACAAAGCCTTATATTAAGGCTAGGGTTGCAATTTTATCATAAATATGGTGTATTTTTGTTACATATGCAAATATCAACATATTTTAATTACTTGAATAATTAGATATTTTGATAGGCCATCTATGCTCCATTCATAGATAACATTTCCTTCGTACTTAGCTTTTATTAGAATCTCTTCATCGTATAGCAAGTCAATAGGAGATTTCCTAGGATAATAGGCTTTAGATTGATAAAGAGGGATTGGTTTATCCAATTTGTTTATTTCTAAATTATCATTTTCATCGAATTCTTTAAATACTTTGAGTATAATTTTAATTTCTCTTTCTTAGAGTTGATCCATATCTTGTTCTTCTATCATTATAATGGATTTATTTTTGTTAGATAATTCTAGTTTTGATTGTCGGGAAAAGAGTTCTTTTAAGAACTCTGAATTTTCATCATTTTTATTTATTTTAAAAGCTAATAAATTAATTAAAGGATGAAAAAATGTTGGTTGCACTTTAAGGTCTTTAAAAGCTACTTTTGAAGTAGAAGTTGAAGGCATAGGATCTGAAGTATGTATAATTCTTTCTATATGTGATAACTAGTTGCTAACTATTTGTAAGAATAAATTGATGTAATTAGCCTATTCTAAGACTTGATTTACTGAACCATTTGTAGCAACGACTTTTGGTTTTGATAATCCTTGTTTATATGGAGTTTTCTTTTCTTTTTTTTTGAAATGTTAATGGTTGCTTCTGGAGGGAGAATTGTACTCGACTTTTCTCCTGAGGATAAGAAGCATGTTTGATGAATCTTTTAAGGTTGTGAACTTCACGGAAGTTGAACATTTTTTGGGTCGAATATTTTTGTATGAAGTTAAAGAAATTTATATCATTTCTCTTAACATATTTAGAGAATGACTTATATTTTTCATAGAACATTTTTTGTTGATCTCTTGTATGAGCATAAAAAATTGTTTTCTTTTCTAAATTTTTTTTTATCTAAGAACATTCTTTTAAGAGATTCATTAACTATATCTTTGTTAAAACGTTTGAGAATCTTGAATTAGAATTCTCATAACCAAACTCTGATACAGTTGGGCTTTCTGGTTGTTCTTTAGATCGTTTCGACTTATAAGTTGGTTGATTGATTCTCGTTGGGAGTCTTTGTACTCCTTGAAATTGAGTGTCCAAACTCTTAGGGTTTGTAAAAACTAGAGTAACAAGCATTGATGATATAAAGGACCGGGTTGTATCAACCTTAATTTTTCTTGTAGAGTGAGAGCTAATTTCTACATATCCATCTTTATACTCAATGAACTATTCTAGTTCTATATTTTGAATAATTGTTGTTTCTTCTTGGTCTGAATTTAGAGACCATGATTCTTGTAAAGTTATCTCATCACATTGCACTATTTTAAGTAGTATTAATCTATATTTAATTAGATTTGTTTGAAATGGAGTAGTTTCATTTTTTTGTTTTTTTATAAAAGACCTTTAATTTATATTTGGGTTGATAGTATTTATTATTTTAAAATTTAAAATATATTTTAAATTTTTTATCATAATATTATGTTTTTTAAAAAATATATTATAAATATTGATAAAATTTTGAAATCTATATACAATTGAGACCTAATGCAACTACCTAATGGAGACATCATTCAAACCCTAAGACTTAAACAAGGGACATCCACCACGTTTTTTTTCCTTTAGGTGACGGTTGGTTCACAGAATGAAATCGGAATTGGAATGGGAATGAGAATGGAATGGAAACAATTTTGTTTGGTTTGACTACTAGAATCAAAGAAGGAATCAGTATTACAGTGTTTGGTTTATAACTGAAATGGAATGAAAAACATTGTATATTACCTTAATACCCCTACATGTAGTAAAGTTTAAATAATATAATTTAATTATTATTTTCTCGTTAGACAAAATAAATTATTGAAATTATTATTTTTGTAAATAATTATTACTTAAAAAGAAAATATATTATTAAAATTATTATTATTCTAAATAGGGTTTAGGGTTTTGAGGTATGAGATTTAAGATTTAGGAATTTAGGGTTTAGGGATTTAGGATTTGGGTTTAGGGTTAAAATTATTATTTTTCTCACTAGGATTTGGGGTTTCAGAATTTTGGATTTAGGGTTTAGGATTTTGGGATTTGGAATTTGGAATTTGAGATTTGGGATTTGGGATTTAGGGTTTAGGTTTTTGGGATTTGGAATTTGGAATTTGAGATTTGGGATTTGGGATTTAGGGTTTATAGTTTAGGGTTTAAGGTTATACTTATGGGTAATTTATGATTAAAATTATTATTTTTCTAAATATAGTTTAGGATTTTGGGTTATATTTGTGGGTTAAGGTTTAGGGTTAAAATTATTATTTTTCTAAATAGGGTTTAAGGTTTTGGGAACTTGAGATTTAGGGTTTTAGGATTTAAGATTTTTGGATTTAGGGTTTTGGGTTTTGGAATTTAGTGATTTGGGATTTGTGATTTGGGTTATATTTAAGGTTGGGATAAAATTGAAAAAAAATTGAGATGGGAATGAAATCATGATTCCTAAAGGGAGAAGAAGAAATTCTTATTCCTTCTCCTTTAAGAATCAATTACATTCTTGACTCATTTTTTAGCCCAACTAAACACACAAATAAAAGGAAGTAATTCTAATTTATTTCCATTCCCTCAAACCAAACACATCATTAATATATTCGATGGTGGATTGAAAACAATAAATTTTCAAGCTATTAGAATGCGTTAATCAATTTGAATACATTTCATTTCATTAATTTTAAATTTATAATATTAAAAAATACATTTATTACATTATAAAAATATATTAAATATATATTTATCACATAATAAAAAATTATATATTTAATACTTAAAATTAGCTTTAAAAATAAAATACTATTTACGAAAAAAAAGTTATATTATATATTCATTACATCATCCTATAAAATACAATATACATTAAATTCAAGATATATCCCAAATAAGATAATGTATTATTATTAATAAAAAAATATGTTACCTCATTGTTATATAGATAATATTTGGTTGGTAAAATAAAAATATAATATAAATAAGAATGATAATAGAAATAGAATTTAATAAAAATACTACTATTATTAGTATATTTGTTTAAGTAGTGGAATCAAAATAACAATAAATATTAAAATAAAATTTATAAAATTATAAATAAAATAAGAATTTAAAAAATAAGAATTTTTTATTTTTAAATAAGATAAAAAAAAACTAATAAATGATTATATAAATTCATGAAAAATAAAACATTATAACAAATTTTTGAAGAATATGTGAAAAATTAACATTCCTATTAGTATTAAAATATTTTACATTTTATTATATGGCATATTGATTTTGCCTTCTTTTTTTCCTCTATTTTTTGTTAGTTAATTTTTAATGTTCGTATTTTATAAGTATAAAACTTGTGATTAAAATAAGAAATAAAAAAAAGTGATTAAGTTAATATAAAAATTTGAACAAAGGCACCGTCGGCTATTTATCTTCATAATTTCGTACTTAATCTGTGAATAATTACAGCCGCGTGGGACTACCGAAAATAAAGGAACTGAAGTGGCCCTTCAATATTGGCTTTTGCTTCTTGTGTTATTATACATTTCTTCGTTACTCTTTCTAGATCTCTCAAGCTTAAGGCATTTATTCGATTTCTACAAATATATATTCAAGCGAACAAAAAAAAAAGTCTATCAAGAACATGGCTTCTCCTTCTTCTTCTTCTTCTTCTTCAGCCATTATTCTCCCTGAAGAAATCAAGTACGACGTATTCATTAGTTTCAGAGGAGAGGACACACGAACAACAGTTACAAGCCATCTTTACAAAGCCTTATTTGTGAAGAACATAGTGACTTACAAAGATGATGTCAAACTTGAAAGAGGAGGTGATATTTCACCATCATTACTCAAAGCAATACAGAGATCTAAGATTTCAGTGGTTATTTTTTCAAAGAGGTATGCATCTTCTTGGTGGTGTTTGGATGAGCTGGTTCATATAATTGATTGTAGGAAAAGAAATGGACAATTTGTGATACCTATTTTCTACCATGTTGATCCATATCACGTAAGGCATCAAAAGGATAGTTATGCCACTGATTTTGCTAAACTTGAACAACGCTTTGAGGATAAGAGATTGAAGGCTTGGAGATCTGCTTTGACTGAGGCTGCTAAATTGTCAGGGTTTCATTACCCTAATAACTCTCGGTATTTCCTTATTTTCTGTTTGGGTTTATGAGTTAATAGTTTTTCATAAATAGTTTATGTTTTCATTTTTTTTCCCCACCTTATTATCCATATTAATCTCGTAATAAGAAACATAATCTTTTGATTGATTTATGTTTTGATCTTATTTCGGTTGAAATGGCTTAAAGACTTGTAAAGATTTTTACGAATTTTTAAAGATTTTTGGTAGATTTTAATACAATATTGTGGATTATAGTGAATTTTATTTGATAAGCTTTTATAAATGATGGTGGATTTTATATTTGATAATATTAGTTGAACTATAAATTAAGAGATAATGATAGTTTAGGAGAGAAAATATAAACATAAAAATTGTTATAAATCTTTGGGATCGTGAAAAAGATGAGTAGATTTTCTTATAGTTTTAACTAAAAAATTTATCAAAATCTGTTGCAAACGTAGATTTTAAAAAGACTTTTATAAAAAATTTATTGAATACAAATAAATTTTTATAGATTTTTAAAGACTTAATAAAATATTAATTGAATACATTAAAATTTTTAAAAAAAAATTTAAAAATCATAATTGAATATATATCTCAACCTTAAAACTCCATAAAAATTATATATTTTTTTAATTGAAGAGACCCCTGCACGAAGTTAGTGTGATTGTGCTTCTATTAAAAGTCTTTTTAGAAAGAGAGAAAAAAAGTTCCAAATCACAATTTTTTTCCCTAAAAATATGCTGCTCTTGAGCACCGAAATCATTAAATATTTTTTCCTAAAAATATGCTGCACTATTTTTTTAATTCTAAAAATATTATTAAACTTTTTATTACTTATAAAAAATTAAAATTAAATATATTACATAAAATAACTAATATAACATAGAGTTAAAATTTTAATATAGATTAAAATAATGATTTAAATTTTTTTAAAAAATATATAAAAATATGAATTAAATGCACAATATAAAATAAGTAAAAGAAATACCGATAGATTATAGAGTTAAAAATATAAAATACACTAAAATGAGTAAATTATTTTTAGATCTTCCAATATTATCAAAATCTTGACTAAAAATATTTGTGTTATTTTGAGATCTTGATCTTAACTTTGAAATCCATCTCCTTCTTCGGATACAATTCCTTGTATAATTCTTATTTGTTTAACTTGAAGATAATAATTTATTGAATTAATATACATATATATTTTTAATTAAATGTAATTTTTAATTCATATATTAAATATAAAATTTTGTTCGGTGAATTTTTAATTTTTTAATAATTTTAATATCTTGTTAATTAACTAATAATAATATATAATTGTTTAATCGGTTGAATATAATAATTAATAAAAAATTAAATAAAAAGAATATTTTATTTTATAAAATAAATATACTTTATTAGTATAATATTCGTTGTTTTGGGTTAGAGAAGATAAAATTTGGTGTAACTTTTGATGTGATATGAAGTAAAATTTAAGGTAAAATAGAATAATGGGTTAGAGATATCCTAATTAACAATGTGCAATATGAACCCTGAAATCCGAAATCACTTATAGCAGTTCTTTTTCATTTGTTTAATAAGCGCTTTCCAACACCTTTTCATGTCTCAAAAGTAGAAGCAAAAGGAGTTGTACTATTGATGATAAGGCACAAGAATTACTAACAATATCCTCTATTCAGCTCTGTTCTCTGTATTATTTTACATGAATAGTTCAAAACATGATTTAATTCGTGGAAAAGAGAGTCAATCCATGCGTACCTAAAAGAGAGTCAATTCATGCGTACCTTTTGAAAGTGATGACATATCTCATAAATATGAATTTGATAAATAAAAAAAAGAATAATAATTGGTTCATTTTTTATTTTTTATTTTATTTTTTGTTGTTGTTGTAGTAATTTTCACTTAATATTTTGATCTTGTTCATGTATAATAGGACTGAGTCTGATTTGGTTGAAGATGTTGTTAAAGACATATGGAGGAAGCTAAAGCGTATATCATCAAGTTATGTAAAGGGCTTGTTTGGTATTGAAAAAAGAATTTGTCAAATTGAGTCACTATTGTGCTTGGACTCACCAAATGTTTGTGTTATAGGAATATGGGGCATGGGTGGTATAGGAAAGACAACAATTGCTAATGTTGTCTTTGATCAATACTCTTATAAATTTGAAGCTTCTTGCTTTCTAGAAAATGTTAGAGAAGAGCTTGATAAACCTGGAGGCATGACTCAATTACGAAGAACACTTTTTTCAGAATTATTAAGCGAAGAAAACATAAACATTGGAACCACATTTATAAGATCAACATTTGTTCGGGATAGGTTGCGTTATAAGAAAGCTCTCATTGTTCTTGATGATGTGAACCAGCCAGATCAGTTAGAACTTTTAGTTGGAGATAGCGAAGACTTTGGTCCTGGAACTAGAATCATCATTACAAGTAGAGACATACAAGTTCTTAGAAATGCAACTAAGGAAGAAAATATTTACCATGTTGAGGAGTTGAATTGTTTTGAAGCTCGCGAGCTCTTCGAATTTCATGCTTTCAAGAAGAGCTCTGTTCCAAAAGATTACCAAAATTTGTGTTCAAGAGTTGTAAATTATGCTAAAGGGATTCCATTGGCACTTAAAATTTTGAGTTCAACTCTTTATAGCAGGAGTAAAGGAGAATGGGAAAGTGCATTAGATAAGCTGAAAAAGTATCCAAATGATCGAATTCAAGGTGTGTTGAAATTAAGTTACGATGGATTAGATTTTGAAGAGAAGATGATATTTCTTGATATAGCATGTTTCTTTAAAGGATGGTATAAAGTTCATGTTATTCGAATTCTACAGGGATGCGAATTTCATCCAGTCATCGGAGTAACGAGTCTGATTGATAAGTCTCTCATATCAATTGGACAACACAATACACTACAGATGCATGATTTGATACAAGAAATGGGTTGGGAAGTTGTTCGTAAGGAATCAATTAAAGAGCCGGGGAATCGTAGCAGAATATGGATTCCTAAAGATGTTTGTCACATGTTACAGAGGAATACAGTAAGACTTCAAATGCAATGTATTTCTTTAAGAGTTTTCGAAATGCTAATAATTTTTTTTATTTTAATGGTTAATCTTTTTTAATTTTTCACTACTAGGGAACTGAACAAGTTGAAGGCGTATTCTATGAAATTGGTCGATGGGTTCAAGACAAGTTTCATCATGTTTGCCAGAAAAAATACTTGAATAAGGAATCATTTTCTAAGATGTCTAACTTAAGATTGCTCAAAATTTCATACTCCTGTGATTTGGACTATTGTGAAGCTGAAGACTTGTGCAAGTGCAAATTGTACCTTCCTGATGGCCTTGAGTCTTTGTCTTTTCCAAGTGCTCCTAGTCTTTTTCACTGGGATGAATATCCATTGAAATCCTTGCCATTAGATTTTAACCTTAGCAATCTTGTTGAACTTCGAATTCCCTATAGCCAACTCGAGAGACTATGGGATGGATTACAGGTATGCTTTAGTTCTACTATGTTCAAAAACTAAGGGTCTTTTGTTTGTGTTTATGTTATAAATAATTTCAGACAGAAGTAGTTTCAAGAGTCAACAAGAACAAAATGTGCTTGCTAAGACCTAAAAGCACTTCTGATAAATTCTTTTATGTATGATCTTGAATTGCTTTTCATTGTTAGAAGCATTTTTACAGGATCCCAGAAGTAGAAACAAACCGATCCTAGATTAAATGACAAGAAATTCTCACTGTTTTTTTTTTTTTTGCTTTCCTCCTGCAGCCTCTTCAGAATTTAAGGGACATTGTTGGTTTTGAGTCGAAACACCTTATTGAAATTCCAAATCTTTCTCTAGCTCCAAATCTTGAGTGGATAGATTTTGAAGATTGTATAAATTTGGCTCAACTTCCTTCAAGTTTTCAAAATCTTAAGAGTCTTGTTGGTCTAAAGTTTAGTGGCTGCTCAAACCTTAAAAGACTTCCAGAATTACCAAGGAATATAAAGCATTTGGATTTAACCGGGACCAAGATACAAGAGCTGCCATCATCAATTGAAAAAGCTGACAAACTTGATATTTTATTTCTTCAAAACTGTCAATATGTTAAGAATCTTCCAAGGCTTCCAAGCAATATAACCCTTTTACAGTTAGATGGTTCATCAATAGAGGTACTCTCCTCATCTGTTGAGGATCTTTCTATTCTCAAAACTTTAAATCTTTTAGGTTGCAAAAAGCTTCAGCATCTTCCAACAGGCATTCATAAGTTGAAATCTCTTGAAGATTTGATCATAGCCGGTTGCTTAAAATTGGAACATTTTCCTGAAATTTTAGAGCCTATGGAGAACTTATGGAGACTCAATTCAATTGAAACGGGCATCAAGTCTCTACCTTCGTCGATTATGAACTTAACTGGATTGAAGGATTTGTTCCTGTCAAAGTGTGAAAACCTTGAGTTTCTCCCCTACAGCATTTGTAATTTGAGTTGTCTTGTAAATTTAGACCTTTCTGGTTGCACCAAACTTGAAAAATTGCCTCCATTACCAGCAGGTTTGTCTTTCTTGAACATAAAAAATTGTAGGAATCTTAAATGTTTGGAAGGGCTTCCAGTTTTCCTACGTATTCTCGATGCATATAACTGTCAGTCATTGGAAGTAATGCCAAGTCTGAGAACTTTGCTCTCCCATAGGTTGTGGGATCAATATCTGCCTTACTTCAATGACCATCCGAAGTTGAATGAGTATCGTCTTGAACATTATACATTTGAGAATTGTAATTGCTTATCGTCGGATGGGAATGCAGGCAATGAAATAATCGACCTGTCTCAACTCATCATTTTACGCATGGCCAGCTCACGAGTTAAGGTGGTTCTCTCTGGCCTCTCCTATGTTGTTTGGGATTTTGTTTAAAATCTTGGGTATAAGTGTAAACTTTGATAAAAAAAAATTGATAAATTTTGGTAGAATATGATTTATGTTGTAAAATTTACCAACTTTAATAAAAATCATCCAAATTAACTACATGTGGAAAAGAACCTATAAAGTTCATATTTTTAATTTTAAAAAATATTCTAGGAGTCCATTTTTGGGCTAAATTATATCATTGGTGTAAAACTTCTAATAAATATCAAATTTTTAAAATTTTACACAAATTGATAAATTTTAAATAGTTTAATTTAAGTCTCAAATTTTTAAAATGATGTATATGTGATGTTTTAAAAGTTAGAAGATTAAATTATACGATTTAAAACCTATACGTAAAGATTAAAGATTAAATCATGAATTTTAAAAGTTTAGTGTAAATCATTTTCTTCTTAACAATGTTTGCATTTTTTTGTTTTATATATCAGGAACATCCATTTGATGAAAATGGAGTCAATTTTTGCTGTCCGGGAACTAAAATTCCGCAGTGGTTCAACCATCAAACTGAGGGAGGTTCAATACATATGGACCTTCCTCTACATTGGTTTAATTCAGAGTTTTTGGGTTTTGCTTTATGTATTGCTATTGATGGTAACCAGAATTGCAAGTGTTCACCTGCTTCTAATTCAGCTGGTATTTGTGGTTGGCAAGTGCGCTTCATGTGCAAGTCTCATTTCAGAACTAACAATAATGAAAGCTATGAAACTGATTACTGTGTTGGAAGTTGGGGGCCACCAGGAGGATGGCGGCTGCCTAATGATAACAGACAGCTCAACTCAAATCACTTGTTCATGTTCTATAACTATCCTTTGCATTTGCAGAAGAAGAGGATTGGGTCTAGTCGATCTCATCAAGGACATTGTCCTTATCCTAATTCAAGACAGGCTTCATTCACTTTATACATTAGTGCCAAAGGCAATGGGGATCCTTGTGAGTGTTGGAGCGTAAAAAAAATTGGGATTCGATTGCTTTATGCTTCAGATGCAAAGAAACTTGGCTTTGTTGAAGAAGCAAGGTTTGAAATTGTTACAAAACATAAAAGGCAACGAGACGAGCCCGAATCAAGCAGAAGCAAAAGCCTTTCTTCTGTTGAGATTGAAGAAGACAATGAACCACATCAGAAGAAAATGTCAATAGTAGACAATTCCTTGTACTTGTGACTGAGTACTTAATCTCTCCAAAACAAACCCTAGTTGCCAAGATCAGCAGCTGTTATGGTTATCCTCAGAAGTCATCGTTGTTGAGGTCATGCGACCAGAGGAGCATGTCTTCCTTGACTAGCAATGCCCGTTACAAATTACTGGAAACCATGAGATTTTCGTCCCGTATTACTGATATGGTTTGAGGTATTACTGTAATTTGGGTCATTCTTTTTCTCATTTGATTCTTCTGAGTTGAGTGTGACTTCTTTATGCTCGGGACTCAATTTTTTAGGGCATTTGTTCTCTGTTCTGCACTTCTGGCAATGTATCATTGCCATCACTTCTACATGATTTAAGCAGCAAGGAGAAATTTTAAGTCTTAATTTACACTGCAGCCTTGGATTATATTAATTGAATTATCCTGCCTTCAATTGTACACTGTTATTAAACCTTCCATGGCTGCCACAGATGAATATCAAACTAATGTTATTTTCTTTTATCATTCTAAAAGTGGTGTTTATTGTGAGTTATGAGTTGAGCTATGACTACATGCCTTTCTTTTTCATCATCATTCAAGGTACCCAAACCTCTCCAATTTTTATATCAATTAATTTAGAACTCATGAAATATAAGAGGATTAGTTCTCTTCGTGACTTTTATGAATGAGTTGCTGATCTGTTGGGAAAATGCTATCCTATGCATCACCTCCTTACTTTATGAAGGGAAAAAAATGTGATATGATATATATCTTGTTCGACATGTAACAAGCAAATGAGAAATAAAGCAACGGATAGAGCTTAAAAGAAATAATTTTTTTATTCTTTTACATTAGGGGAAAAAAAGCGCACACACATTAGAAATGTGGGTCCAATGCTACTAATTTTGCAAATAATCTAAATTAATTTAAAAAATACTATTTAATTTAGTCTAAAAGGTACCATCAAATTAAATTTTAGCATCTAAAAGATCACAACTGAAAATTGTGTGACGTTGAATACAAAAGTAAAAACTGAGTTATTACTCTATATACTTTAAAGATAGAGTAAGATAGAAGCAGATGTCTCAAGTAAAGAAGATAGAAGCAGATAATATAAAACTCAAACATCCCTTTTAATATATTCACGTGACAAAACCTCTCACTACATAAACGTTCATAGAAAAAATAAATATTTACATAATAAAATGATCCTATGATCCTATGATATGGTGAAACCATGTTCACTTAAATCTCGAACATCAAATAGAATGCTCTCCCTTTCCCTCTTTTTCTTCCCCCTCTTTCTTCTCTTCTTTTTTGTGACTAGTTGTTCATCCCTAGCAGCAACTTATTTTTTTATTTTATTTTATTTGCTTTGATGTTATGTCTAAATACACCAATAGTGGCGAATGAGCTAGCAACTTCATATGAAATTTATGTATACTAACTACAAACTCGTATAAACTACTAGAACTGCCTAAAGGTAACAGATGAACTTTTTTTTTATTGGTTATGTAGGTAACACGTGAACGTTTCTATTGATTGACATTTCAAAAATGAATCAGCACATTGATCTGATACATAACCAGTTGGTTGCAAAGTTCTCTTCAAAAATCACTGACATATATTGTAAGAAAATTTTGAGCGAAAGGGCACAGGAAGGAACCACTAATGTGAAAGTAAACAGCATTGATGATCCTAAGAACGAGGTTAGCCTACAGTGTCACACTTACAAGGGAGGATAGAAATATGGCGACAATGAAAAACCAAGGAAAAGCAAGCCTCCAACAGTTGCAACTGTGCGTTGCCAGATCTTAGATGCCAACATGCTTCCCCCAACCACAGCCACTGATGTGCAAATCGTGTGTCCTATCGTTGCCCCTATAGCAACTCCAATTGCATTTTTGTGTGTTGCCAGCTGCAGGATCAGACCTATTTCCATCAAAACAGAAACAGGAAACACATTCTATATGAAATTACACTTCAAGGATATATTGTTTGGAAAATAACAGAGAAGCCAATGGGTAACAATGACAATTATTTTTACAGGGCACTAGAGTATGGACGCCCTGCTTTTCTAGAAAATTAGCAGTTTACTCTTATAATTCATAAGGTGGGTACATTAAGACCTATTATTTAAAGAACTCGTCAATTTAGTCCAAATTTATTAAATTTGTTAATAGACGGAACATATATTCATTTTCAGGGTGGTAAAAATAAAAATATTAAATTGCACTCACATTAAATTGACGTGATAATCCCCTAAACTTTACGTATGTTAATTGAGCTTAATTGACCAATTCTATGAATTACAGTACTTATCTGCCAAACCTAACAATTATAGGACTAAAGTGCTCATTTTAGCATAATAATAGGACTAACACACTAAAACATACATTTTTTTCCCCTTTTGAGGGGTGCATTTTCAATTTCTAATCTACGGATGGTCAGCAGAGACAGTTCAATTCAAAACATATATGTTCAAGACCCCCACTCCCCTACCAAAAGAGCAAATCAGTATTGCAAATAAAGATAACACTCTTACCCAATCTATAATAGAATGCAGAATACATAATCAAGCGCACAAGCAAGGAAAATTCTTAGCCCCAGAAAACAGTTCTTCAACAAGAAAAAGAGGGACTAACAAATTTACTTACAGCAATTGTTGCTATTTGGCTGCGATCACCCCACTCAGCTAGGAATGTCACTGTGGAAAATAAACTCAAATAAAAAAACGGACAGATTTTAAGACAGTATTGAATGAGGAATTGAAGTGGCAATTCCAGATCATTTTGAGCAAATGAAGAGTCTAATTCGTGTGTTTTTAAGTCTAGTTTTTAATGGTGAAGGTTTAAGGTCATTTGGTATTACCTACAATAAGTTATGGAAGTTTTAGCAAGGAAGGGTCAGAATTTACTAAAAACGGACAGACAGTATTGAATGAGGAATTGAAGGGGCAATTCGATCGCTCGAGCAAATGAAAAGTCTACTTCGTGTGTTTTTAAGTATAGTTTTTAATAGTGAAGGTTTCAGGTCATTTGGTATTACCTACAATAAGTTATGGAAGTTTTAGCAAGGGTCGAATTTACTTGTTTTGTTTAAAGTTGTTTTTAATACGAATTTTAAGAGTCTTGTTTAGGTCTATAAATAGAGTTGTATTCTCGTTGTAAGAAGGCAAGAAGAGAGAAATAAAAAGAGTGTTTGATTAGTAAGAAAAAAATTGTTTTTTGTCTCTCTTCCCTCCACCAAAATAGTTATAAAATATCAACAAATTGGTATCGAGGCCGATGGCTAATGTGATGGGACAAAATGCCGCTACCACGACTAACGAAAGGCGAACTACGAGAATCGAGCATTCAAATGAAAGCTCTTCTCGGATCGACAAGATGCGTGGGAGGTGGTCGAAGAAAGGTTTCAAATAACCAACAAATACCACGGGATATACGGCGGCTCAAAACAAGGCGTTGAAAGAGGAGCGATCAAAGGATAAGGCGGCACTATACATGTTGTTCCGAGCCGCTGACGAGTCGGGCTTTGAGAAGATTGCCGAGACAACTACTTCAAAAAAGGCGTGGGACATTTTTAGAAAAAGTGTTCAAAGGAGCCGACCGAGTAAAGCAAGTAAGACTCCAAACTCTACGCGGTGAATTGGAGAGTATGAAGATGAAGATGTCGAAGGTGTATCCGACCACATCTCGCGTGTGCAAACAAGTGGTGAATCAACTAAAACGAAATGGAGAAATTCTAACCGATGCAAGAGTTGGTGGAGAAAATTTTGCGGTCATTAACCGAGAATTTTGAGAATGTCAAGCCAGGCATTGAGAGTCGAAAAATGAGGAGATGACCCTTGATGATCTCGCCGGTTCTCTCGGGCGCGTGAACAACGCGGAAGAAGAGAAGAACGAGTCACTGAGGAAGCACCGCAAGCCAAGGTATCCGTCAAAGATGAAAAGGTACTCTATACTCAAAACTTTCGTGGTAGGCGCGGCCGTGGAGGTCGCAGTAATGGTCGTGGTGGTGGAGGCCGCGGTCGAGATGCACACTATGAGGAGAAGGGCGGGTCAAGCCAACAAAATTGGCGAGGCAGAGGACGTGGTCACGGGAGAGGCGGCCTGGCCAAATCATTCAAATGTTGAGTGCTACAAGTGGCAAAGTACGGGCACTACGCAAAGAGAGTGCAAATCAAATATCGAATGCTATAATTGTGGCAAGTACGGGCACTATGCAAAGGAGTGCTATTCGAGAAAAGGTGAAGAAAACGCGAATCTAGTCGCGGAACAGGAGACAAGAGAAGATGGTGTTCTCGCGATGGCCTACAAAAATACCATTCCCGACAAATGACACGGTGTAGGTATCTCGATACCGGCGCTAGTAATCATATGTGCGGGCACAAACACCTCTTTCGTGGAGATGCAAAGAGATGTAGGTTGGGCACGTGTCATTCGGAGATGCGTCAAAGATTCAAGTGAAAGCGTCAAGGTACAATATCATATTTGCAAAAGAATGGTTTAAAGGGATTAATTGAGAATGTTTATTATGTACCCGATCTCAAGAGCAACATCCTCGAGTACTGGGACAACTCACGGAGAAAGGATACTTGTTTATGAAAAATCGAGTATTACAACCGAAGACAAGAAAGAGCGAGTAATAGCACGAGTTGAGATGGCGAAGAATCGAATGTACAAAATCAACCTGTTATGTGCGAGAAAGGTGTTTGCGAGTTAATGTAGAAGACAAGGCGTTCCCCGTGGCATTTGCGTATATGGTCATTCGCTCTACTGGTGGTTTACAAAAATTGTCGAAGAAAGGAATGGTACACGGGTTACCCGAGATTGACTACATCGAGAATTTTTGCGATGAGTGTGTACTGAAGCACTCGAGACACTCATTTCGAAGTGCACACCGAACAACAGATCATCTCGCATTAATACATACCGACATTTGTGGGCCAATCACTCCCCGAGTCATTCGGGTAAAAATATTTCATTACTTTTATCGATGACTATTCCGTAAAGACTTGGGTTTATTTCCGAAAGAAAAATCAAGCATTCAAGTGTTTAAAAAGTTCAAAGTAATGGTAGAGAAGGCAACCGGCAAGTTTATTGTAGAGCTCTACGTTCGATCGAGTGAGAATACAACTCACGTAATTTCGATAGATACCGCGGAACATGGAATAAGAAGGTTCCTAACCGCACCGTACTCTCTCAACAAAATGGTGTGGCGAGAGAGAAAGAATCGGACCATTCTCGACACGTGGATTCGATCAATCTTGAAAAGTAAGAAGTTGCCAAAAGAATTTTGGGCGAAAAAGTCAGGCAATGCGCAATTTACGTGCAAAACCGATGTCCACACGCTGGCTAAGATAAAACTCCACAAGAAAATTGGAAAGTGTAGAAAGTCAGATGGGCCTCACACTTAGAATATTCTAGAGCGTGGCTTATGACACGCACTGATCGGATCAAGAACAAAGCTAAGATAAGAGCAAGAAATTTGTGTTCATTGGTTAAGACGAGAAGACTAAAGGTTTCAAGCTTTCTCGATCCAATAAACAAGAAGGTAATAATAAGCCGAGATGTTAAGGTGAATGAAGCTAAGCGAATGGGATCGAAAAACTCTTCCGAGGTGATACAGAGAAAGGAGAATCATCAACCACGTCAACAACAAACCTCGAGATCGAGATAGCAAGAATCCTCAAACAACTGGAGCACGAGAAAGAGCCAAGACAACCAAAAATGCGAAGCATGCAAGATTTGTACGACTCAACAAGTGAGGTACATTTAATTTGTCTTTTGGCGGATGCCGAAATAATTACATTTCAAGAAAGGCGAACGGAAGGCAAGTGCAACCGTGGATGAAGAAATAAAAGCACGAAATAAACCAAACTTGGGAGATTGGTTGAATTACCAAAAGGATGTCACCCACAGTGAGTAAAACGGGTATAAAAAAGAAGATGAATGCTCAAGGCGAGATAGAAGCGGTACAAGGCAAGGCTAGTCATGGCTATCGACAAAATACGGGTGGATACCACATGAAGTCTTTGCCCAGTTACAAGAACGGGAGACGATTCGCCTTCTCATTGCTCGCTACCAATTCAAATGGAAAATTTTTCAAATGGATGTCAAATCGACTTTTTGAATGGTGTGCTAGAAGAGGTGTACGTAGAGAAACCACCCGGCACACAAAAATTGGGGAAGAAAAGAAGGCCGAAATTGAAGTTAAGGCACTTTACGGGACTAAAGCAAGCACTCGAGCTTGGAATACCCGCATCGACACTTACTTTAAGAACGGGTTTACTCAATGCCTATACGAACATGCTTTGTACGTGAAGAAAGAAAGTTAAGGTAACTTGTCGTTCGTAGCTCTTTATTGATGATCTTATATTCATGGGAATAAATGAGGAGATGATAAAAGATTTTAAAGAGGCTACACTCGGGAGTTCGAAATGACAGATTGGGTTTGATGAAATATTTCCTCGGGTCCGGAGTGTTAGACAAGAAAATACCGGGATTTTTGTATCACAAGAAACATATGCAAAAGAAATTCTAAAAAAGGAATAAAATGGAGTATGCAACCCAGATTGACACCAATGGAACCCTAAAACTTTCTAAGTTCGACGGTGGAGAGAACGAGTAGATGCGACCAACACCGAAGTTTGGTGGGAAGTCATAAGTTATCTCACATGCACGAGACCATACATATCTTACAAAGGTTTGGAGTTGGTAAGTCGGTTTGCATGGAAGAACCGCCCATATACACATTGGAAAGCGTTGAAGAGAATGCGATATATCCGAAGTACGTAATCACTCGGGTTATTTTTCTCGAGAAAGAAGAGTATAAACTCAGTGGATACTCTACAAGGATCGCGCGGAGACATAGATGATCGAAAGAGTACATCGGGATACGTATTCTTTATGGGAGACACGGCGTCCACATGGATGTCGAAAAAACAACCCATCGTGACACTCTCGACACGCGAAGGCATGTGGCAGCATCACACACGGGTGTGTGCGACATGCGCTTTGGCTAAGGAAACTTTTAAGCGAGTTGAATCTCGTACAAAAAGAAACGCAACCGAGATCCGATTTGATAGCAGGTTCGGCAATTGAACTCGCAAAGAATCCAAGACATCACGAAGGAGTAAACATATCGATGTGAAATTTCATTTCATTCGAGAACAACCGGAAGCGGAGTGTGAAGTTGAATCATGTGGCGAGTCATGATCAAATAGCCGACATGTTCACAAAGTCGTTACCCACGGTTTTGCTTGGATAAATGCAAGATGGCGGCATGAAGGATGGAAGAAATTTGAGTTTCAAGGGAGAATTTGTGGGAAAATAAACTCAAATAAAAAACGGACAGATTTTAAGACAGTATTGAATGAGGAATCAAGTGGCAATTCCAGATCATTTTGAGCAAATGAAGAGTCTAATTGTGTGTTTTTAAGTCTAGTTTTTAATGGTGAAGGTTTGTGTCATTTGGTATTACCTACAATAAGTTATGGAAGTTTTAGCAAGGAAGGGTCAGAATTTACTAAAAACGGACAGACAGTATTGAATGAGGAATTGAAGGGGCAATTCCAGATCGTTCTGAGCAAATGAAAAGTCTACTTCGTGTGTTTTTAAGTATAGTTTTTAATAGTGAAGGTTTCAGGTCATTTGGTATTACCTACAATAAGTTATGGAAGTTTTAGCAAGGAAGGGTCAGAATTTACTGTTTTGTTTAAAGCTGTTTTTTAATACGAATTTTAAGAGTCTTGTTTAGGTCTATAAATAGAGTTGTATTCTGTTGTAAGAAGGCAAGAAGAGAGAAATAAAAAAGAGTGTTTGATTAGTAAGAAAAAAAATTGTTTTTTGTCTCTCTTCCCTCCACCAAAATAGTTATAAAATATCAACAGTCACGACAAATGACTGCAGAGATCAAAGCAAAAAAAACTTATTGCTATTGCTTAGCTAAATAAAACTAGGACAAAGGTACAAACATACAAGTGCACCATTAAGTTATTGACATTAACGCCACAGAATAACATGCCACATGGACAATGCAGGTAGTGAGCAAGAGAAGATCAATGATATTTCTTTTTGGTCTAACAGCAAATAGGTAACTAGGAGAGTACCTCCAAAAATATTGGAATACAAAATCTGGAAAATAAGCGGCAGAAGGTTGTCTTGCCTTGTCCAGTCTCCAGTTTCTCCTCTGCCTAATTTGCCAGATGTTCATAATAACTCAGGTCAACAAAACAGCATTGTAACATAGTATAAAATGACAAAACAATTAAGAGCGATTACAAAAAGAATCCTTAAAGGTATCTGACACACTCACCAAATACAATCGACGTAAACAAAGGTTTGTGTATGTTAAGGACACAATCACTAATAAGATATCAATTAAATTCCTTTGATATCAAATTATCACCATCATTACAGGACAAAATAAGATATTTTGAGTTCCAAAGAAACAAATTTGTTGAAAGATGGAAAGAATAAGCCTACAAGGTACAAGCATAGTATTCTTTCATTAAATTATTGCTCCTTCCCTTGGAAAGCCCTGAATTCAACATGCAAAGATAGCAGATAATAAAGCATTTTAAACAATTAGTGTGTTTTATCTATTATCACAAACTTTTTAAAAGATTTAAAAAAAATTAACGAGAAATAGAATCTATAGAAAATTTGGAAGCGAGATTGGAAGCAGAAAAACAGACCTCCTCCATTTCTTTTTTCTGAGAAGATTTTGGATCTGATGTAAGTTCCCATCCAGATTGTAGTACTGAATTTTGTATTTTTGTGTACAAATTGGAGCGCTCAATGAAACTGACTACAGTGAAAATGTAAATCTTAAAAGGAAACCCAAAAGACTTCAGAATTATTTGCATAAAAACTTTGCAACTGCAATGTACCAGTAGCAGCACTATTTGTATGCTTCCTTGATATCAAGTTTGGCACAATCCTACCAAGCACGGTAGAAAGTACCTGTGAGCAGAAGGCATTAACCTTAATCTCATGAAGGAAAGAGGACCATAGCAAGCATGTGCTCTAGTCACTTGAAACTATTTACAAAAATAAAAAAATGTAAGTGCAGTGCACAAGGAACATGGGCAAGCAGGCAATAAAAGGGAGATAAAAAGAATGTGATAATTGTTGTTAAAGAGGGAACAAGAAATACTAGCTCACTTACAGTCATTACAACCAAGGCAGTGAGTGCACCAGATAAAACTATTGACTTGGGGTGACGCATTGCCATGAGAGCTGCTATTATAAAGGTCTCATCTCCTATCTAGCAGCATCATTGTCAAATAAAAGAATAAAAAACCATATCTGGTAGTTGGGCAGCATCAACCTTAAACTAGTTATGCAAAGTAAGCTCAATGACTTGTTTATCTATCACTAAGTCTCTATGATAATCCCAAAACCACAGAGATATAAAAATCAAACTATTAATTCTGTTAGATAAGCTTACTTTGTCTCTGCAATATTGGTACCAGTCATGTAAAAAATAAAAATAAAAATAAAAAATAGATTATGCAAATAAAAACTTATAATAACAAATCTCGCTGACTAAAATCATTGAAAAACTAGCAAAAAAAGCATCAAAAACTCCAAGACCAGAATCCAAGTTGATAACAAAATCAAGTGCATCAACATCACCCTTGTCTCCGATAACAATCTTTTCTAGGCCACCCAATTTAACCTACATAAAAAAATTAAATTCACAGATATAAGAAGAACGTTGCAAAGAAAAATATACTACCTTCAACAGCAGTACAGCTGGGTTTTAGCAAAGCTACTGAAAAATCAATCAAAATTACATTGTCTGAAGCATCAAAATAAGCAATCTAGAACAATTTGAAGCCTCAGTAGCCAACAGACCATCATCTAAGAAATGTTACAAGTGATATAATTAAAAAAATATTCAAACTATGAAGCATCATCACCCACTTTGAGTATCTGTACCCTCTCCAGATTGTGAAGTTGTTTAAATATTAAACTCATCTTTGTTGGTAAAAATGATGGCTTCAAGTCAATCATTTATCTTCATATCACCTTAATCTTCAAAAGAGCCAAACAACCTCTGAACAAAAAAGAGACTTACAATCCTTACCTTACTACGACGGCCAAGATCCAAGGATCCACCAGAAACTTCCCTCTCTGTTTCGACCATAGAATCTTACAACATGCTTGATCATTATGCAAATTGTAAATAAAAAGTCTTAATAGTTTAATACACATATAGACACGGTAAGATGTAGAGAGACTTATAAATACCTGAGCAGAGACGGCGACAAAGAACAGAAGGATAAGGACAAATACATAGAGATCGTTCCTTCTAGATACTATTAAGCCCAAACCCATTCTGCGAACTGTTGAATCCTTGCCTGTGGTGTTAAAAGAGAAATAAAAAAAAGGACGGAAAATTATGAAAGAAAAATAATAGAAAGTGGATATGCTTCTGGAATTTGAACTATTCAAGTGATATCTAAAAGGAGGTACCTTTACAGGTACTATAAGGAATTTGAAAATAATAGTATTTTACTGAGATCTTTACACACAACAGAGCGATCTTGCAGGATGCGAAGATCCTCCAACGGCCGTACGGTGACGGAGCTTCCCATATTATAATAACTGGGGAAGTTTGGAGGTAGTTGGTTCATGATTTGCCTTTACGACTCGTGGAAGCTTTTGACCGCATTAAACAAACAATAAAGTTTCCATTACAACTATTATTTTGACAGCCACTAGATATATAGCAATTGTTTATAATAAATGTTTCACTATAATTATAATTTATATGATAACTAATTATTTATTAAAATAATAAAATTTATTTTTAAATTTATAACTAATTAATATTATAATTTATAATAAATAATTTTTTAAAATTAATCACATTTAATTATAATCCATTAAAATCTTAATTTAAATAATTAATATTAAAACTATAGAAGATATATCATTAATATTTTCCTTTAGTAATAAGAGATATTTTTTGAGAAAATTTTAATATCATAAAAACTTTTAAGATTTGAAAAATATCACAAATATCTCTTAACTTAATAAAAATTAAATTTAACGAAAATAAATAATAATTTTTATTTAAAATGATAAAAATAATAGAAAATCAAGAAATAATATAAATAAAAGAGAAGTTTATCATATGAAATAGTAATTAATAAAATAAAATTCAAAGAAATACAAAAAATTAAATTAAATTTAAGGAATTAGATAGATTCAAAGATTTATCATTCTTAATAATAATAAAAATATTTTAAAGGAAATATATAGTTTATTATAGAATAAGTAATAAAAATGAGTATTAATATTACAAATACTAAATAAATTTATAATATATTATTAATTGACAAAAAAACAATTATAGATAAACTATTAAAAATCCCACAAAAAAATAAAATTATTAGATAATAAAATAATAAATAAATAAAATATTTTATTAGGAATAACTCATGGAAATATATGATAACAAAAATTAAAATTCACAACATATCTTAGATTTACTATTAATATTAATAATAACAATTTAAACAAGTGTTAAGTTTAACATATAAATTTAAAAAATAATATTTATTAAAAGAAATAAATATCTGTTTTTCGTATACCAAATAGTAAGATATTTATAATAAATAGGCATAATAATTCAATATATATACAAAATGAATTCATAGAAAAATATTTAAAAAAATTCAAGAAATTGGACAAATATATAAAACCAAAAATATTAACATATTTTGAAATACCAGAATAATGGAACTTAGATGTTAAGAAAAAATCTCTGATGCCAAGAATAAGAAGTAATGCAATAAGAAAAAATAATATATTAAGGTTTTTGTTTATAGATACTAAAGTAGAATCCTCTAACTAGGAAAAAGAAGTGACAAATTTAAAACAAGAAGCTAAAGTAATGATAGCATTAATCCATGGCTTAAACAACCTATCAGCAACTAGAAGTGTAACTACTCTCAACCTTGAGGATCACCCTTAAACTTAAACGACTTATCTCTTATTGCACACAACGAGATATGTGAACTCAAAACAATTAACACTGCTACAAAAGGGGTATTTAAGTCGCTGTGTAAAGTCAGTTTTTTCCAAAAAAAGACTTATAATAAATTTAAAGTCGTCTGTCGAATCCGTGAACTGACGCTTATCCACGTTGACATAGCCGCTCGCTGGACGTGCAGGTAATCGACGCTATTCACGCACGTAGCGCTACCGCCACGTCAACCGACACTACGTCCTATTTTTTAAATTAAAAAAATTTAAAATTAAGTATTATTTTATTTGACTCTTTAAAATTTAAGTTTGATAAAAATAGTATCATTTTTCCTTTTTTTAGACAATTTGTTTTAAAAATTATATAATTTTGTTTATTTATTTGGATATTTAAATTTATATATGTACCTACAATATATCTTTATTTAATTGTATATATATTTTAATTAAATATTATTCTAAATTAATTATTTTTCTATTTCTATATATGTATATATATACATAGCTAGTCTAAATAAAATAATAATTGAAAAAAAAATTTAATTAGGTGAATAGCGTCGGTTCACGTGAAGAACCAACGCTATCTGCGTGTGTAGCGTCGGTTTTTCAAGTGAACCGACGCTACACACACGGATAGCATCGGTTATTCACGTGAACCGACACTATTCACCTAATATATCTAAATCGGGGTAATTTTTTACGCAGAAATCATTTTCTTCCTCTCTCTCCTCCATTTTCTCTCGCGCGTGCCACTTTCTTTCTAAATTTCCGGCCACCTCCGACTACCATTTGTAATGTCGTTTTGTAAGTTATATTCCTCTTCTCATTATCTTTCAGATCTATTATTTTTTTGAGCGAAATATTTTTATACCTATTTTCTGTAAAAATGTTTAATTTAAGTATGTTTTTTATTTTATTTGTTATGTTTGACTTATTTTATGTGGAAATAATATTTGAAATGTTGTGGGTTTGATGGATTATATATATTTACTGTGCGTGGATAAATTTATTTATATATTATAAATAATTATATTTTATTAAGTAGAATTTTGTAACTTATTATTCAGTTTGTTTTATATATATGTTGTATAAAATTTTTGAGTTATGTATGTTTTTTATTTTACTTTTTATTATGTTTGATTTATTTTATGTGAAAATAATATCTGAAATGTTGTGAGTTTACTATACGTGGATAAATTTATTTATATATAAATAATTATATTTTATTAAGGAGTGAACCTAGGAAAAATAATATGTTGTAAGAAATTATATTGGTATAAAAGTTATATGTGTTATCTATTGATTCTTAAAAAAAATTATAAATATATATGTATAATCTCAATAATTTAAATAATATATATATATATATATATATATATATATATATTAATAAAAAACAAATAATAACTAAAAAGTAAGTAGTATTATTATTTTTATTTATATATGCTACTTATGTGTTAAAATTTTATATATGTTACTATATTAGTCCTTGTATACTTCTATAGAATATTTTATACGTATAATTAATATTACTTTTTAATTATGATATAGTAACATACTTAGTAATTAGAATCAACCAAAGTGATTGGTTTTTATATATTCGTGCTAACATGTTATTTTTTAATTGTATAGAAATGGTTTTATAAAATGATTAAAATGATAACTGTTTTGTATTATATATGTTTTGATATATATTCTAATAATTAGGAAATTTATATATAATAATACATCTCATCTCTCTTTTCTACTTTACTAACGAACTTATATTAGCACTTTATTAATCATTTGTTTATAAATATGTTGTTTGATGAATGTTTTACGTGCTCATGTATGTAGGGGAATATGAATTGTTATATGGATCAACTGTTTTTTTTTGTCTAATTTTCTTGCCATAATGCTTGTGAAGGCCAATCAAGATTCTATGCCAACCAAGCTTACTCGATCGCATCCAATTACACTTTGAGGACATTATTTTATTTGTAATTTAAGTTAACTATATGTATCATATATATATATATATATACATTATTTGTTTTTATAATAAATTTAATTATCGAGTAATTAAATATATTTAAATTTTTAATTATTTGTATTATTATTTATATTTTAGTTTTTTTATGCTATATATATATTAAATAATACAAAAAATGAGAATACAAATAAAAAAAATCATAAATTGTACGGGTAAAGTCGGTTCACGCGATCAACCGACTTTACATTTTAAGTCGCTCAATTTAAAGTCGGTTTTTAACCATCTTTAATGCCTATTTTTGTAGTAGTATAACTTAGCTCACTCTTATAATTAGGTTCTAACAAAAAAATAGTTGCATCAAAGTAACTCTCAACCGAAACACGGCTCATATACAACCTACTTGCAAACAATGTCTTGAGTACTCAACATTCACAAGTACAGTTTTGCTCACACAATTATGAATCACTAATAGCAAACGATACTCAAGAAATTAGTGATCCAAAAATAGAAAAATGAGATATCAATTTAACAGAGCTTTGCTACATTTTTTGGATAACAAATAAGAAGAAATGAAGGGATATTTATATAACTCAAAATTACCACCTTACCACCATTTGTGGCAAGGTCCCTAACAAGCTTGGTGGGGAAATGGTAAAGAGTCGCATTTTTTGTTCCAAAAAATTTCGAGTACTTTCTATAAATACTCGCACCCAAAACAAACCAAAAACACAAGTAACGACGTTAGCTTGTTAGTATGTTTTCTCGGTGAAAAACAATACTCCACTTAGCAGCACAATACAAAAACCAACTCCATCATGTATATAAACATGCTTGCATACAAAATGTTCCTAACTCTGTACATATGTGTATAACTGATTTGCAGTAACAAACCTTACATAGAGGATGACATAACACTAGTAAAATAAAACAAATATCGTATTTTGTACACGGAAAGTCAACACACAGACACAAGAATAATGGAACTCACATACTGTGTTTACATGATGATATTTTGGTTTTTCATAATGAAGTAAACAAACATTATTTAGATATTATTAATATTCTGCAATAATACATGGAAGAAGATATTATACTTTTTAAGAAGAAAATAGAAAGCAGTAATTGCTTAGCAAAAAATTAAGTATTTAGCATTAAAAATTGAAGATGAAAATTATAATATACAATCCCATATATAAATAACATTCAAAGATTTTCTAGTTAATTAAAAGATAAAAATCAATTATAAAAATTCTAAGGATATTTAACATATGCTGAAGCATATATCAAAAACTTATAGAAATGCAAAAATCTTTACAAATAAAATAAAAAAAAGATCATATTTGGAAATGAAAGGAACAACATATTTTGTGCATGGATAAGGTAAAAGCACGTATAAAAAATTTACAAATTTTATACCATCAAGGTCCATATGATAAAATAATAATTGAAGAAATGTTTCACGTGAATATTGGAGAGCAAATTTAAAATCAAAAGTAGATGACAAAAATGAATATCTTTATAGATATACATTAGGATCTTTTCATGGTAATGAAAAAAATACTTAGTTGTTAAAAAAACTATTAATAAATTTGTAATATATGTATTAAATTCTAGATTCATTGTCAGAACTGATATTAAGAAATTTAGTTATTTTTTAAGTAATAATATTACAGGTGACTATAAATAAGAAAGATTATTCAGATAACAAAAGTAGTTTAACCATTACAATTTTGATGTCAAATATCTCCAGGAAATAAGAATAGTTTGATGTCCTAACAAGAGAATTAGCACATTTAACTATTTTTGTTCTTCTAAAAATGAAATATCTTAATATCAAGATCAAAATAAAGAAAAAGGAGATAAGAATATTTTAGGAATAACTTAAGATTTTATAATTAGAGAAGTCTTTTTTGGAGACAAGAATTAAACAAGAGAAACCTAACAGTTCAAAACAACCATCAGAGTCCAAAAACTCTAAAGAGGAATCCCCATTAGAGATTCATCCTAAAGAAGATAAATTTTTTGAAGAAGGAATTCAAAATGAGAAGAAGAACGTAATAGATCAAAAAAGAAAATAACATCTCTGAAAAGAAAAAGGAAAAGCTCAATTGGACTAAAGAAGACCAAAAAAGACTTGTGCGGTCTATAATGGTCTAAAACGAGAAATTTATAACAATTGGCCTGAAGTAAGCAAAAGTATTATTGGATTGGAATAACTCAGAGCTTTAACTAATATAATAGAAGCAGAAGCCAGTCCAGTTATGCCAATTACAAAGTACCAAAACTAATAACTCTAGAAGATATAGTTAAAAATTACTTTGCAATATTACAACAATAACCATTGTCATTAAGCAGATTGAAGACCTTAAAAAATTAGTACGAATACCAATACTATTCAAGAAAATTCCTCTCAGAGAGACATCAAAATAGTATGACCACCAGTACTATTCAGGAAAACACCCCACAAGAATACATCGATCATTGAAGATGAAAAAAAGATCAATATAGGAATTTAAGCAAATCATTATAGTTGAATCTCTATAACTTAGCTAAAAAATCTACACATGAATGTATCGAAGATATAAAATTTTAAACTACAAAAAAAGAATTTCCTGTATGGAGTAAATTTAATATTTTTCAAAGAGTTGATCTAATTTTTATTTTTATTCTATGCAAATTTAATTGAGAACTTATACTTAGGAATTAATTTAATTTAATTAAATTATTTTTCTAAAAATTTTAAGAAGGTTATCAAGAACTTCAAAAAACAAATCAAAACAAGTGACAAGCCTATCTATCTCATATTTTTCAGTTCACTTATAGACTGAAATGGAAAAAGTTGTGTTCGTCCCTGTCATTTTATAAAATTAGGGATTTTCAAAACTAAAAAAGAAGTTCCAAAACCAAGGGCACTTCTAAACTATGAATGCAATAAAGATAAACTTTGTATACTAAGAGAACATATATTCTATTGCACTTCTAAAATATGAATGCAATAAAGATAAACTTTGTATACTAAGAGAACATATATTATGTCAAAATTATTATGAACTCAAAAAAATTGATAATTCTTCTAAAGTCAAAGTAAATTATTAGAATAGTAAAGTCATAATTACTTCCCATACCAATATGGCCCTCACTAAAGAATGTGATGAGAAAATCAGTAAATTTGAGGCAAATTTTAACATTAATAACCTAAAAAAATTTCAAGAAATAAGAAATGTGTTTTTGTTTTTATGCCAAGAAAAACACTAAGGATCACAAAAGTATTTACTACATTAAAGATCAAGAAGATGAAAACACACCATCGTCTATATCGGTAGAAAATGACAAAGAGGAATAAATATGTACAACCCACGTATTCAATCAACAAGTCATATCAACGAAATTAAAGGCTTAGATTTAAAAGCTAAAAATAGGAAGTTAGGTGAATTATTAAAATGGAAATAAAATATTACTTTTTCACTATTGTAAATAGGGATTTATTGTCTTATAAAAGGAACCTTTATTTTTCATTAGTTAGACACAACTTAAGCAATAACAGCCTTTATATTCTAAAAATTATTCATCTAATAATTATGTATCTATAAACTATGAGATGTTAAGAAACTATGAGCTATTAAGAATTTTTTCAAAATTCTTAGTTGACTTTTAGAATTATAATATTTATTAGTATTATGAATAAAATAGAGTGCAATCATTTTTTTTTATTTTTTAGTAAGTCTAATATGGACATTATATTATGTACGAATGCAAAGGCTTCATAATTACTAGGATGATATTAAGGTTTGAGCAAGTTGAGACATATCATGTGTAATAAAAGAAGATGAACAATAAAAGGGAAGACCGTGGTGGCTTCACTAAAACCATGTATAATAATTATAATTCTAAATCAATTAAGAATGTTAAATAATTAGATATTTGTTTATAACATTTATAAAACTGATAAACAAGAAAATGAATACAAAGAAATTTGTTAAGAGTTTATATGAACATAAACATAATAAAATTATAAAAATAAAACAATGTTTTAAAAACAAACTTAAAAGTTTACCTTTTAATAATACATCATTAAATGAAAAGTTGTAAAATGTCATAGTTAGTCAACTAATTGCTACAAAAACAAAAATTTCTCATTTTTTTTATATTTTTCTCTTTGATTTTTTCTTTTGATGTATGATTACCGAAAAAAAAACTATTTTCTAATAAGAATTTGTTGTCTCCAAGTTTTTTTATGTTTTTCTTTACTTTTTTATTAGATTTAATAAAACCATCATAATTTATAGTGTACTTCTACCTAAATTTTAATTTAAATAGATTTATTTTTCTCCTAAACTTATCCTAGTATGATTTTTAACATATTTTTGATTAGTTTTCTATTTTTTTTTTCAATCTATATCTAGATTTGTTGGTTCTTTTATCATAGATATTGTTATCTTAAATAATGAAGATATATACTTAAATATATTGATTGAAGACATGAAAGCATTATTAGAAGCAATCAAAATAAACAATGCAAGCCATACAAGAGAGGATTATTATCAATACTATCATTGGAATAACGAAGAATGATATTTGTGCGTTAATATATTTGTTAATTTTTTTGTTTGTATCTTGTAATTAAATTCTTTAATGTTCTACAATTTCAATGAATTAATGCAAATTTTATTTTCTAAAAAATGTTACCACAATTATCTTAAAATATTTTTTAAAAAAATACATGAAAAATATAACAATTAATTGTCAAAAAATAGAACTAAAACACAAGTAGATATAACATAATAAATACATGTACCTATGGAAAAATGTAATATCGAAACATTAAAAATTGATATCTGTACGTTAAAGTATTTTTAGATTTTTATTTATTTAATGAGTTTGATTATACGATATAATGCGATTTTTAATAAATTAATGTAAATTTTATTTTTTCTACTACTAGAAATGGTGAATTAGGTGATAAAAGAAACTATAAACGCGGGAAAATAAGACAAACGGCGTCGTAGTTAAGTCTATAAACGCGGGTAACCGTGACTGTGCATTGTTGTCTGTTATAGTTTTAAGAGGGAAGATAAAGTTAGAGCAGAGAGGGTTTTGGTTGGTTGGTTTTTGTTCCTCTTTCATTATTTTGTGGAGAGGAGAACATACCGCTTTACAGATACTCTCCTTCTCCCTTTATCTCTCTAACCAAAAATAAGAAAATTGAATTTATAAAATATTAAAAAAAAACGCATTTTTCTCCCCTCTCTCTCTCTCTCTCTCTCTATCTCTCTCAAGGAAAAAACGCCCACACTTTTTCTGTTTCTCTCCCTATTCTCTAAATAATAATTTTATAACTCTTTCTCTTTCTCTTTCTCTTTCTCTTTCTCTTTCTCTTTCTAAAGGGCTTCGTGATCGTCAAAGGGAAGGGAGTGGGAGTTCCGGGGCCGGTTTTGCTGCAGTGATCATGTGGTGACCTGGCTTGCCCATGGATTTATGTAGTTCGATGCTGGAAGAGTTCCGATGTCTCTTGCGGCTGTAACTGAACCTCCATCGTTGTTACCGTCTCTTAACCAAGGTTTATTCCTTCTTCTTATTCTTCTTTGTTTCTGTCATTGATTGTTTTCTCAATCATTTCACAAATCAATGACAGTTAGTTTTGTGATTTTGATTATACGTTTTGAGGTATTGTCTGTGGTAATTGTGTTTGATCAATGTTCGGAATTCTTTTTCTTTTTTCTAAATTTCGATTTTATTGCTTTGAATTTTGTGTTTTTTGTTTTTTGTTCTGTTCCTTTTCCAGAATCGCATGTGTTTAAAGAACATGAGAATTTTGTTCCTTCCTACCGAAGATATTTTCATGTTTTAGTTTTTTTAATATTTAGTAACATGGAATCTCTCTGTTGTAAAGTATTAATAATTTAATTGACTTTTGTTTTTTCAGGCATGTTTTAAATTACAGGTCTTAGTGATAAACTACGAGTGATGAGAATCACGACAAAGCATTTTATTATATGAAAATTGTGATGTATCTCTGTTTGTTGTGCTCCATATATTTGTTGATTGTTAAATATGTGGGTAGGAATTGTCTTATATCTTTTTCTGGTGTTCTTACAATTCTGCTTCTGAAAAATCAGGCTCGAAAATAAACGTCTTGATTTCTTCTTGATTAGGGTATAAGAATTTTCAGCTCCCGATTTGTGAAAAAACACAGAAATCCGTTCTTACTTATTTTATTTGTTCTGGCAGCATTATTCTTTCTGTTGCGTGACTATATATTAAATGCGTTCCTTTTTGTGATTTTTATGTCTCTTTGGATTAGCTCCATACTTAGCTTCACATGCACGTGCTATGTCAGACTTCTTCAAATATTGCTTAGAATTTCATGCATTCATTACGTTGTATTTGGGCTTTTCTTCATTTAGTGAGATTGTAGGGTTAAGGTGCGAGTGAGAAATATGGAGTTCCTGTTGGTATGCTAGGAAGAAAAGAACTTGTAATATGACTGTAGATTAGCGATTTGTTTGGAAATTTTGCCTTCTCCTTTTTTCTTCAACATATTATTGTGATAATAATTTGCTTATTTCAGATGCAATGTGGCAAATGAATTTTGAAACAATTGAAACGATGGAATCTGGGCCCCATCCTGAACGTCTTGGGGAGCCAGATTGTTCTTACTATATCAGAACGGGTCTTTGTAGATTTGGAGCAACATGTCGTTTCAATCATCCTCCTAACAGGAAGCTGGTATAAGTTACAGTATGTTTGGGCATATTATTATGAAGTCAAGTTGACCATATTACCATGAGAATATTTGATACATTTTGAAATTATATGTCGATGAATTAATACTTGTATATATATACTCTTGTAACTTGACAGTTGAAATAACATTCGATCGGAGGGAATTTTTCAATATGTTCTTCTTCAGCCTTGTTTTTCCACTTCACCTTGTTTGAATTGTCTTTGTTATCTCTTTGTTAGAAGCTGAAGCAAGAAAGAAAGTAATACTGGATTTTGTTTCCTTTAGCTTGAAATTATGATTAAAATTAAAATTTAAAACACAAAGAAGAAAAATGTCTTATTGTGACGATCTGATTGGTGTGTTTGTTTGTTTTTATACATGTGCATATTCCTTATTACATAGGCTGCTTAAAATCTCAAAAAAAAAAAAAGGCTTTTGATGTTGACTTTAGGAGAGAGCACATTCTCCATGTGCTCATTGATGCGCACACACTTCGTGATTGTTTTACACGACAATTCTCATTGTGTTCCATATCCCACTAGAAGTTAGGACATTATTCTCCTTGGTGTTACTTACATATCTGTTTTTATTCAGTTAACCAGATTATTCTTTTCATTACCAGGCTATTGCCACTGCAAGGATGATGGGGCAGTATCCAGAAAGAATAGGGCAACCTGAATGTCAGGTATGTTTTTATTCTTAATCTCTTGCATATATAGGAAGGCAGTTGTTCAGATATAAACTTTTGGCATAAATCATAGCATTTAACTTGCTATTGTCTCCCTTAGAATCTTTTATCATATGCACAAAGGAATGCCTTAAAAGTTTATTCTCAAACAGACTTAAGTTGTATAATAGTTAAAGAGGTTAGTTTACCCATGTTTACAAGATGAAATTTGAAAGACGATATTGTACTGGTTTATTTTGCATTGCACATAAGCATAATGCAGGCCTTAATTAATCATCTTTTAGAAACTTGATAGGATGCAACTAAAGATGGCTAATGGAAGTTCATAAATTAAAATTGCTGAGGAAGTATAGATAATGACAATTATTAAGTTTCTGTGTGTGACATGCATGCATTCATGTGCTGGAAGAATGTTGGAGAAGTTCGTGTTGTATAATAGCTGCTTCAAAAATATCCACTCGATCAAAGTTGGAAGTTTTTTTCTTTGGGGGCACCATTTTGATGTTTTCCTTTTCAAATATGCCCACTTCATGCTTGAAAGTTAAGATAGAAGCTATATTGAGCTTCATGTTAGTGTGAGAGTCTCTTCTCCCCCAAATCCCAATCGTCCCTCTCCATAGCTTTTGGTTGTACGCACTAATAACTGATTTGAATTGTTCTCCAGTATTACCTGAAGACAGGAACATGCAAGTTTGGAGCAACATGCAAGTTTCATCATCCTCGAGACAAAGCAGGAATTGTTGGAAGAGTTTCATTAAACACATTTGGCTATCCACTTCGCCCAGTGAGAATTTATATTTCTTCTAACGGTTTATTATCTATTCCATTCTAGTTAGTAACAACTTCCTAGCACATTAATATCTTCCCACCTTCCATTTTGTGTGTATGACTTGTACTAATTTCTTATAGCACCCAGAGAGGTGATACTCTAATGTTTTGGGCAAGCTATACTTAGGTGATTGAAAGCATAACAGTTGTTTTCTTATTTTTAGACGGCTGTGCAATAATGACAGTAGCTGTATGTTTCGCTATTTGACTGCAGATTATAGATTTCAAACTTATTCCGAGTCTGTGTTTAGACATGTTGTAGTCTAGCTGGCATGAAAGAGTTTATTTTTTGTATGTTAGATAGTGTTGGTTATTAGTCCTTCCAAACTCCAAAAGCTTAAGTTGTTCCGGATGGGCCAATATATCTTATATAGAGTTTAATGCTACCTTCATGTGAACTTTTCTCAAGTATGGGTTCTATACACTTAATTGGCCCATTATTTTGAATTCAATAATTTGGGTATTGCAGAGGTTTGAACACGAGCACCCTCTCTGATATGTTAGATTGTGGTAACCAATTTGGGAGATGGGCCACATAACATTTATGCATTCTGATGATTTATTTTTTTGGAAGGGTGTGTTCCCTAGGTTAGTTCACATTAATTTCTTATTCTTTTTTCCCCTCTATTGCCTGCAGAATGAGGACGAATGTGCTTATTATTTAAGAACTGGACAATGTAAGTTTGGGAGTACTTGTAAATTCCACCATCCACAACATAGTAATATGATGGTTTCAATGTGTGGATCCTCTGTTTATCCTACCATCCATTCCCCAACTACTCCTGGTCAGCAGTCATATTCGGGAGAAATTACAAACTGGTCAAGGGCATCTTTTATTCCCAGTCCTCGTTGGCAAGGGCCATCAAGTTATGCTCCTTTTATTCTACCACAGGGAGTGGTATCAGTTCCAGGATGGAATACATACAGTGTAAGTTTTTTTCTCACCCTTTTGCAAAATGCTTCAATTCCTTTCATAATATGTTGCTTGAGAGACGATTGGTATAAAATTCTTTGATTTTTGTGGTACCAAATATATTTTTCTTTGAATTTGATTCAGTGGTTCTAACCATAATATTCAAGGTCCAGGTGCTTTCTTCATAATTATGAAGGTGCTAATTGTTTCTTAGTAGACAATAAATAGAGTACTGTGAAACCTGGAGTAGCGACTAGAGACTGTTTTACATGAAATTTCATAAGTTAGGAGAAACAATCTCAACATATTGTGCTATTAGTGAGGTATGCTACAATGGTTTGTTGAATCAACAGCCCTATATTCATGTATGACTGATGGCATTCAATACTTTGAAGTTCATTTTTCTGGATCTCCAAAAAAGGGTAAACTATATCATGGGTCCCAAACTTTGACTAGATTCACACATAGGTTTCTAAATTTTTAAAACATATGATTTAGTCCTCAAATGAAGTTCATTTTTCTGGATCTCCAAAAAAGGCTAGACTATATCATGGGTTCCAAACTTTGACTAGATTCACACATAGGTTCCTAAATTTTTAAAACATATGATTTAGTCCTCAAATTTTTGTAAATTCATAGATTGGTCTAGCTTGACTACTAACATATATATTTGTGAGTATTTTAAAATTTTAGGGGTCTATGTGTGAAGTTGCTCAAAATTTGTGAAGTAATGAAGTAGTTAAGCCCCAAAAAGAAGTCGTATCGTTGGTATCACCTATAATGTTTTGAAATTTTGTTTACATCTACTGCATATAGCCTCAACATTCAAATTTTCTAAATTTTAGGTTATGCATATGCATAAACTTATAGTACTGAGATGTCAAAATGCTTGTGGATGGGGATTTTTTCAGGGTCAGCTTGGATCAGTTTCATCTTCTGAGAACCTGCAAGCATCAGGAAATGGCCAGATGTATGGAACTTCACGCCAAAGTGAACCAGTAAATGGAGGTTCTCAAGGAGCATTTTCTCCTTATCGTTCTGGTACTCTTCCTGTTGGGATCTATGCTTTGCAGACAGAGAATGTTTTTCCTGAGAGACCTGGTCATCCTGAATGCCAGTTTTATATGAAGACAGGAGACTGTAAGTTTGGTGCAGTTTGTAAATTCCATCATCCCAGAGAGAGACTAATTCCTGCTCCTGATTGTCTCTTGAGTCCAATTTGCCTTCCTCTACGTCCGGTGAGTTGTCTAACTGGAATTCTATTTATCCTAATTTTTCTGTGACTGTTGAATTCTGAAAGGAATGGTTGTTATCTTTCTCATTTATCCCTTGGATTCTGAAAAAACTTTGAAAACCTGCCCCTGTCCCACCCTAACTTATCTTGTTGAAGTAATATCTTGTTCATTCTTTAAGAACTTTAGTTCAGCTTGGTCAGTAAGAATTATGCATGGTTGTGTAATTTCAACAGGGAGAACCTTTGTGCATCTTCTATTCTCGTTATGGTATCTGCAAGTTTGGTCCGAGTTGCAAGTTTGACCACCCTATGGGAATATTCACTTATAATCTCTCTGCAACATCTTCGACTGAAGCTCCGGTTCGCCATTTGTTGGGGTCATCATCGGGGAGCTCTGCATTAAAATTATCGTCCGAAGGATTAGTTGAAGCAGGATCAACAAAGCCCCGGAGACTTTCACTATCGGAGACCAGACAGATCCCTTCTAGTGATGATAATACTGACACAGAGGGCTGAAACCTGCTTCAAGAAATGAACCATTTGTCTTTTGAAAGATAAACATGATTATTTGTAATTTCCAATTGATGAAGATGTACAGAGTTCATGTCAAGTTGACTCTGCTCCTCTGAAAATGTATTTCAGTTGACAGACTTGACTTCTGAATTTCATACTGCTGCATTGTATAAGAATCTTTGATACTGTCACAGTTGGTAAAACCTAATGTGAACATTTCATCTAATCCTGCGTCAGTCTCTCTGATTTATTTTTTGCAACTGAAATGTAAAATATTGTTTTATTCCAAGCTTTATGACCTTAATGTTGCTTTATAGTGAACCTCCATATGGTATCTTTACAGGTAAGAGCAGTCTAGCCTTCTCATCTTTTTCTTATAATTATCTATATGATATCTTTATATTTATTTGTATAGATATCAGTTTGTTCCTATTGAACTTACAATCATGTGACTGGCTTGAATTTTAGGGAGAGCTGTTACCATACTTGTTCATGTTGCTAAAATTTCTCTTTTCAGTTTCCAATATGTTTGTTTTCTTTAACATTCTGCTTTTAATTTCTCGTTACAGAAGTCAATGGGGGCTAAAGTTTACTTTGAGTAATGCAGAACTGATGCTGCAGATATAATGAAGTTATATCACTCATTTTCTGACTAGGTGATCTTTTCAAGCTTTATACGTTACAAAGCTTCAAGGATTTTTCTTTAGGAATTCAACTCTCTGGCTTCACTACACGAATTGGCTTTTGCAATGTTGATTACCCATGATCTTGAGCACATGAACAGGTTTTGCATTCTTTTGAAACACGCATAACATATAAAGTTCTTTATTTTACACGTACCTAATTATTGTAATTTTTAGAAAACATGCAAAGAATAGTGTGCTCAAAAGAAATACAGGCATGTACATGCCTTATTGCTTCAAAATGTGACGAGTTTATTGGGATAGAATATATCTGCATACATGAACTCAATTTGATTGAATAGCCTACACTTGTTAGCTTTTTAGTTATTGGTTTACTGAGGAATTGCCCTAGATTGATATTCTTTTCATGTACTTCAAGCATTTATTGCTTGTAACTCATGGTATCATTTTTAATACAGAGGGGCAGTGTCCAGTTGACGTAGGTATTTTTTTTCCACCCAATTATACTTTTCTGCTGCATGGACTCCAAATGAGATTCTAGCCTATAGGCTATAGTAACGGGGCATATTTACTGTTTTTTTTTTCTTCTTTCGCCTGTGGCTCGTGTCAGATGCTCTTTACAGCTGCCTTTGTCAGTGTGCTGGATATTTTCCTCTGTGATTTGTTAGGAGGTCTCAAAAGCTCGTGTCACAGAAGTCTTCCATTTTTTACTGCATTCATAGTCATTGGAGATGAGCTGTTTATTTGATGTCTTCGATTCAATACTGGATAAGGACGTAACGTTATTCTTGCATCCAGATCAATACCATGGAAACAAAGACAACAAAGCCACACAGGCAAATACAAGAGCATCAAGCTATCCTTGTGTAGGAGCTTCAGCTATCAAACACCCTTTGTTTATGAAGGATTGAAGGAGGTTAAAAAAGATCCATGCTAACCTACCAGCGGTCACTTGGACCAAAGAAAAAGCCAAGAGAAGAATCTTCTCGAGGATCATATTTCTTATCACAAACCAACAACAATGACATGACATGGAAGCTTCTTTATATTTGTGAGGTAATTATGCAGATTTACACCTTATTCATTGGATTTACATTTTGTTGTTCATTACTATTTTAGATTGTCTTGGAGAGAGGTGTGAATCTTTGTTACTTGAAGTAGAGGCAATTTGCTAGAACTGGATCTAAATTAACTAAACTTGAGTCGGGAACTTGAACAACTTATTTTTTGTTCTCCCACCACCCTTTATTTATGATCTTCCTTGATACTGCCCTTGTGCTTTTTGGTAACTGTTGACCATGATCATTTGTATTGATCTTTAGTCTTAACAATGTTCTTTATGTGGTCCTGGGATTGAATAGGGGAACTCGAATACTAGATTAACGAATTGTGGTTCTTTTATTAAGAATTTCTTTGCTTATTGGATTTATATATAGGTGCCACAGTCTTGGCTTATAGATAATAGAAAGGGGAATGCGGACAAAGGCTGGTAAGCTTGAATTAAATAGAAGACCGCAACCCGTAGTCTCCAGGTAAGTGTGTGGTGGCCCATCCCAATGTGCGTAGGTTCAAATCTTTATCAAATCCAAAAAAATAATTAAATAATTAAACAGAAGACCAAGAAAACATGGAAAAGTGAAGAGAGCTAAAAAACATTTGGTTCTTTTAGAGAAGACAACCTTTCTACCATGTGTAACTTTAGATTAATTGTTTCTATATCCTACCTTTTATTACTTTAACCCCACTAAGATAATCCAGAACTAATGTTAAATCTTTGTAGCATGATAAACATCGCTCTTGACCATTTGGTCAGAGCTATCACTTATGTTGGACTATATATGGAATCTGACCTGCTCAGCTATATAACTTCTAAGGGTATTGAAAATTGTGGCAAGTGCAAGAGTGCTGTCTTCAGTGATTTGTTCAACGGACGAGCAGTGTATAATTAACTTTCTGTACTCTCTCTATCTCGTTTCATGCCTTTCAGTTATTGATTTTGATCAAAATGAGAGAAATTTTATCCTTATAAATTGTAATAAATAACTTCTACATGCCTAATGGAAAACTGGAAAGTACTAATAGGATTATCCTTTTATTTCAAAAATATTTTCTTATAATAACTTGAGATGAATCTAAATTTACATGTGTCCAAATGTTATTAATCTCTGCAAGTAAGTGATTCTACATGGAAGAGGAAAAGTTTATTTATCACAAGTTTGTGATAAATTACAAATGATATGTCCCGGTATTATTGGTAAGTATAATCGATCCATTTAATTATAATTAATAAAAAACTGTCACATTAGTTATGATTACGATATAGTTGTTATTGTTGAATATTGGTTCTAAAAGTAACAAATTAGTGGCATAATTTAGGGAAATTAGTGGCCTAATTAGTGGCATGATTTGTGGCATGATTTAAGGAAATTAGTGGCATAATTTAAGGAAATTGGTGACCTAATTTAAGGCTTAAATTATGGCACACTTTAGGGAAAGGGAGCCTTTCTTCATCTATAAATAGGGAAGAGTTCATGCATTGAAGAACAAGGCAAAAATCAGAAAAAATCGAGAGAGAGTATAAGCGAACTCAAAGAGAGAAAATCTTGTGAGTTTGGAAACACTTGAGAGATATTATTAGTGAGCGAAATCGTATACGTATTACGTATATTTCCTACTCTCGGTTCAAATAATATCTGCACGCTCCATGGACTGGCGAAAGAACCACGTAAATTACTGTGTGTTCATTTTATCGCTTTGATATATTCATATCACACTTGTTATTGCTTCGCCCATGTAACAAATTGGTATCGAGCCAAATATAGCGTGTTATATATCAAATCGAAGCTCTCGACGATACGAACGCAACGGTGAAAGAATCGGCTCAATCGGAAGTCGAATCACCGCATGGGAAGGCTGGGAGTCCTCTTGCCAGAATCGAGTCAACTCACCGATACGAGTTAGGCGAGTCAACTCGATCACTAGTGATATTTGGACCGAGTTGGTCTATTTTTCATCCGTTTTCCAATTGAGTTGGATCTATTCTAGCTAATTGGACCATTCCAAATTCAACTAGGATTCCAGTTTTTCAAATAAGGTATAAAATTTGGAAAACAACTGTTTTAAGTTGTAAGTGCCAAAATTTACATTATCGGTTTGTACTTATACCGATAAAGGAGAGATCGAAGAAGGTGAACAAGTTGACCGTAGAATTTATGGCAAACCAAGTTCTACTCGGCTTATGTTGTCAACGAAAGTTTGAGGTGGAGAAATTCGGCCGCAAAATAACTTTGGCATGTGGCAATGCCAAGTATTAGATCTATTGTCTTCAGAAGGATCTAATATAACGGAGACTAGGCCAGGAGATTATTCAAATGAAGATGGAATTATGTCAGCGAAAGCTCAAGACAATTATTTGTCTTAGAAAAGATCAAGTACTTTGTCGTGAAGAGAATGTAATAGCGATTCTGCCTGGAAGAAACTAGAGGACAAATACACGACGAAAAGTCGAGAAGCAATTTCTACTTGAAGAAGAAACTTTTCCGTTTCAAGATCTGAAAGGTACGCATGATTGACGACAGATCATTTCAATAAAATTTTGGCCGATCTGCAAAATTTAGATGTTGAAATTATCGATGAAGATAAAGCTTTGTTGTTGTTGAATTCATTGCTGGTAGCCTATGAAAGCGTTTAACCATGAACCCTGTTATATGGAAAGGATGAGGTTAAGTTCTTAGATGTTTCAAATGCTTTGGTAAATAGCAGTCTGGGAAGAAGGATCAACATGATCGACTCGATATCGGAAGCATTGCGGCGAGGTGGACTAACAACAAAAAATGCGGCGGATCAAATAATGTGGGGAAATCTAGATCAAGTCGAGGAGAGTCGTCGAAGACGTGGCCCCGCGAAGGACTGAGTGTGCCTATTGTCACCGAGAAGAAGCGGAAGAAAGATTGTCCAAACGAGGAATAGTCGAATGCAAATGTTGCACGTATGCCGATGAAGATGAAGATGAAGAATCGGCCTTTTTTCGGTTTCATCGTCAAAACCTACTCGGATAAGTGGATTCTTGATTCTGGATGTTCTTATCATATGTGTCCAAACAGACATTGGTTTCGAGTTTTGAAGAGCTCGATGGAGGAGTTGTGCTTATGAGCGGGCAACGACAATGCACTGTCGAAAAGGGATCGGAATAATACGACTAAAGATGCACGATGGTACAATCGACGTTTACAAATGTAAGGTATATTTCGACCTAAAGAAAAACCTTATTTCTTTGGGTGTTCTAGAATACGATGGTTCTGAGGTAACATTGGAAAATGGAGTCTTGAAAGTTGTGCGAGGAATTGCATTTGTAGCAAGGGGTACTCGTAAAGCAAACTTGTATTTCTAGATGGGTGTACTGATTACGGGAAGAGCGGCGTCTCAAAGTAGTTGAAGAAAAGGCAAATGCATTCTTCCTACTGCGGCAATACATGTACAGTGGCGTGTCGGTGAAAAACTTTGAGAGCTTAATGAAGCAAGGTCTTTTGAAAGGTGCCAAGGCTGGAAAGTTTGATTTACTGTGACGTTGTGTAATGGGAAAACAAACAAGAGTCGAGTTCGGCTTAATGCCGTTCATCGTACTAAGGGATCTCTTGATTATATTCACACGGATGTTTGGGGACCTTCCAAGAATGCTTTGGAGGTAAACGTTGGTTTGTGACTTTTATTGATGATTTCTCTGATATGTATGGATATACAACATGAAATGAAAGATGAAGTTACGGATATCTTTCTTAAATGGAAGAAAATGATCGAGACTCAGACGGGCGGGAAGATTAAAGGCTCGGATCGATAATGGTGGCGAGTATAAATCGAGATCCTTTCTTTAAAGTTTGTCGACATGAAGGGATAATCGAGACATTTTTCGAGTTCCTCGTACACTTGTGACGGAATGGAGTTGCGAACGAATGAATCGTACTTTGGTTGAGAAAGTTCGATGTATGCTATCTCATTCCAAATTGAGCAAGGCATTTTGGTGAGGCTTTGTCGTATACTGACTCGTATAGTCGACGGACTTCTGCGACGGCATTAGATGGAAAAACTCAAAGAGGTATGGTGCAACTGGCTATCTTGATTATGATTCATTGCGAATATTTGGATGTCTGCCGTATTTTTCATATTAGTGAATCCAAAGCTGGATCGAGGAAAGAAAGCTATTTTCTTGGGCTTTAAGGAAGGAGTTAAAGGATTTCGACTTTGGTGTAGTGAATCCAAGAAGATCATCTTAAGCTAGAGATGTTACATTCGACAGCAGTATCTTTGAGACAACAAATTGAGGAGAAAGAGAATGAAAGTCCAAAATACTCTTTCTAAGGTGATGCTTGAGACTTGGAAGATCCGGAAAAGATTGCACCAATTACCGGTCGTGGTGAAGATGAAATTGATGATCAGAAGAGATCTCGGTTGAGGTGGAGGTTCTCTCACCATCACTACCGATTGTCGGCGGCCAGGAATCTGTGCCACTACTCGGCCGAGAAGGGAGATTAGGAAGCCTACCAGGATACACTGAGACGTGGTAGCATTCGCACCCGATGGTGATGATGATGTCCCACGACTACAGAGGCGTGCGAAAGAGTTGATAGTTGATGAAGTGGAAAATGGCAATGGATGAAGAGATGAAGTCTCTACATCGAATCGACTGGGAGGTTGGTTCGGCTTCCCAAAGGAAAGAAAACTATTGGTTGCAAGTAGATTACATGCGAGAAGGAAGGTGCTCACGGTAAAGACAACATCGAATCTAAAGCCCAGGTAGCAAAAGGCTCGAGAAAGAAGGAATGACTCTGATGAGGTATTCTCGATTGTTAAGCATTCATCTATTCGGATACTATTGGCTTTGGTAGCACGGTTTGATCTCGAGTTAGCCTCGACTCGATGTCAGCAAACGACTTTTCTCGTGGTACTTTGAGCAGAAGAAATCTACGTATGTCAACCTGGGATGGCTTGAAAATTCGGGCGAGAGAATTGGGCTTCTGGTACCAGTCAATTTACGGTTTGAAGCAATCACCGCGACAATGGTAGCTTTGAGAAGCTTCATCGTGAGGAGGAGAAGTACACACGTAGTCGGTTTGATCATTGTGTATACTTTCGAAAACTCAAGAACGGTACCTTCGTTTATTTGCTCTTTATATGTTGATGATATGTTGATTGCTAAGAAGCGAGGTGGAGATCGGCTTGAGATCATGCTACATTGAGTTCAGAATTTGAAATGAAAGATCTTGGAGAAAATTTAAGAAAATTCTTGGGATGGAAATCTGAGAGATAGGATTGCAAGTACTGTCGACACGGACTCGTATACGAAGAAAGTGCTACAAAGGTTTGACATTGATGAAAAAAACCAAACAGTAAGTCACTGCTCACTTTCGGTTAAGCATTAATGTCACTGGCACACCGATGAGAAGAAGCAAAATGGAACGTGTTCCACATGTCTGAATGTCAGTGCCTGATGTACGCAATGGTTTGCACCCGGACACGATATTTCCCACACCGTGATGGTGAGTCGGTACGTGCATGTCAGTGGACACCTTTGCGACGGTGAAGTGGATTACACGGTACACATGGTACCGTGGATATTGGTTTGAAGTTTGAGAGAGACAAGGCGAAGGTAAACACCTAGTTGGATATGTGGATTCGACTATCTTTGGAGATCCGGATAAGCGTCGATCTACCGGTTATGTGTTCGATAGCGGGAGGACAGGTTTGTTGGAGATCAGCCACGTTGCAGCCTGTAGCTTTGTCTACTACAGGCGTATATGGTACATGAGAAGCATTCAAAGAAGCTATATGGTTCTCGGGTTGACTAAGGATTTGGGTATTCGAGGAAGAACGTGGAGGTTTTTCGACAAATGTGCGGTGCATTTGTTTGGCAAAGAACCAAGTTCATCGTGGTCGCGCCAAGCACATCGATGTTCGATTTCATTTTGTTCGGAAATCGTCAATGAAGGAATGTTATACTCAGAGAAAATCGGACTATGAGATAACCTATGCGGATATGCTTACAAAGGTGGTTCTGAGATCGAAGTTTCAACCTGCGAACTTGATCAACGTCTCTCGAGCTTAGGCGCTGAGGTGGCATTTGGGAGGCAACTAGACGTTATGAACTTTTCGCCAAGATGGAGATTGTTGAATATTGGCCTACAAAGTAACAAATTAGTGGCGTAATTTAGGGAAATTAGTGGCCTAATTTGTGGCGTGATTTAATGGCGTGATTTAAGGAAATTAGTGGCATAATTTAAGGAAATTGGTGGCCTAATTTAAAGGCTAAATTATGGTACACTTTAAAGGAAAGGAGCCTTTCTTCATCTATAAATAGGGAAGAGTTCATGCATTGAAGAGAACGCAAAAATCGAGAAAAAAAAAATCGGAGAGAGTATAAAGCGAGCTTCGAAAGAGAAAATCTTGTGAGTTTTGGAAAACACTGAGAGATATTATTAGTGAGGAAATCTGTATTCGTATTACGTATATTTCTACCGGTTCAAATAATATCTGCTTCCTGTATAAAGCGACCTGGGCGAACCACGTAAATTCTGTGTGTTCATTTTATCGCTTTGATATATTCATATACCGTTATTTATTACTTCCGCCCATAACAGTTATGTATAAAAGTTGTGATATATAAAATTACTCATTCTACTGTTACCAAAACAATTACTAAATATGATCAAATATAATACTGACATTTTAATTTGAAATCTACTTCAAGTTGAGATAAATAGAAAATAAAGAGAATAAAATTAGTAACCCTGTACGGTAACACATTGTAGTATCCTTACCAATTTACCAGTTTAACTCTCTTGCTAGTTTGAACCTTTGACATTTTTATTCTTCAGAGGCCACAGCCCACAGCTATTATTTCATGCCTGAAAGTTCTCCCTCGTATTTTAGAACTTCCAAAGATTCAGACACACAGTAGTTAGGATCTAGGAAAGAAATTCAGATTTAGAAGTATGCTCTCAAGTCATAAGTTATTTCTTTTAATAGTAATAATAATAATGCACAGTTAGGATCTAGGAAAGAGATTCAGATTTAGAAGTATGCTTTCAAGTCATAAGTTGTTTCTTTTATTAGTAGTATTAATAATGCACTTCTGAAGTTGTAATTTATCTCAAATCCATGTGGTATCTGATAGTTTTCACAACTATGAGCCAAGTTTTAGGCATTTGAGATTCCTTAACACATAGCAAAAAATCAATAAAATTTTGACATTTGAGATTTTATGATATCTGACCTTTTTTCCTTTCATTTTTTTAACGGCCCATTTATTAAACAAGTTTTAAAAATAATCATCTACATCACCCCCTTTCTACCCAGTGTAATCAACTTATGTTAAAATAATTACAGGATTAAAATGATTGAATTAGCATATGTTTTAAAATATTTTGTTGAATAAAAACTATGTTCAATAGTATTCGTAAAAAATATTTTTTTTTTTGACGTTATATCAAAATGAGTATATACAAAATTTGAAAGAAAAAAAAACTAAAAATTGAAAGAGAAAAAAACTAAAAAAAGAAATTAAAAATGAAACTAAGATAACTTATGGAATTATATATGGGTGAAGGAATCTAAAGCTCTTACAACTTTCAATAAAAATATACAAAAATCTTATAATTATTAAAAAATATGTACACTAATCTTAAATTAAGGATTTTTTTTCTGAAAGTAATCATGTGTTAAGTATATGATCATATTTTAAGAGGTATTTTTAAAATTATAAATTAATAAAAAATCAATTAATTTACCTTCAATATGCATATTTTTTAAAAACTATAGAATTTTTAACTATAAGATTTTTATATACTTTTATCAAAAAGGATTCCTAATGTCTTTCACTCATTATACATTGCTTTGAAAGTTTTCCCCCACTAATCCTAGTGTAAGATCGATAAAAGGTCACAAAGATATATCAAATTTTAAAGATTGAATAGTAGTTTAATTTTTTTATTTTTAACAAAAATATACTTTAGATTTATACTTATTTAAAATAATAGTTTATTATCTTTAAAATATATATTAATAGTTAACTTTTAATAAAATTATTAAACACGTGCACATGTTTGTCACACATCCAACATTTTTTTTTAATTTAACTTAAACAATTTTTTTATAAAAATAATATATTTATGTCATCCTATTAAATAAATATAAATTAAAATTATATTTTTATTAGACTTACGATAAATTTATTTTTTCATTAATCCCATGTTTGGTTGGAGGGAATGGAATGGAATCAGAATTGATTCCTTTCATGTTGTGTTTGGTTGGACGAAATAGATGATGGAATGTAATCAGATTACTAAAAAAGAAGGAATCACAATTCCTTCTCCCCACCTTGGTAATCATAATTCCATTCCCATCTAAACTTTTTTTTTCAATTTTACCCTCACTTAAAATATAACCTTAAACTCAAATCCCAAATTTTCAAACCCAAAACTCCAAAACCCTAAATCCAAAATTTCAAAACCCTAAATCCCTAAACCCTAAATCCCTAAACCCTAAATCCCTAAACCCTAAATCTCTAAAACATAAATCCCAAAACCCTAAACCCTAAACCCCAAATTTCAAATCATAAAACCCTAAATCCCAAATCCCTAAACCCTAAACCATAAACCCTAAAACCCTAAATCCCAAATCCCTAAACCCAAAATTCTTAAACCCTAAACCTTAAAACATAAATCCCAAAACCCTAAACCCTAAACCCCAAATTCCAAATCCTAAAACCCTAAAACCCTAAACCCCAAATCCCTAAATCCCTAAACTCTAAACCTTAAAACATAAATCCCAAAACCCAAAACCCTAAAACATAAATCCCAAAACCCTGAATCCCAAATTCCAAATCCTAAAACCCTAAACCCCAAATCCAAATTTCTAAAACCCTAAACCATTTTTAGAAAAATAAAAATTTTAACCCTAAACCTTAACCTACAAATATAACCCCAAATCCTAAATCCCTAAACACTAAATCCCACGTCCCAAACCTCAAAACCCTAAACCCTATTTAAAAAATGATAATTTTAATAATATATTTCTTTTTAATTAAGTAATAATTATTTAGAAAAATAATGATTTCAATAATGTATTTTGTATGACGAAAAAATAGTAATTAAAATTATATTTTTATTAGACTTACAATAAATTTATTTTTTCATTCCATTCCAGTGTCAAACTAAACACTGTAATCCTAATTCCGAGCTTGATTCCAGTGGTCGAACCAAACAAAATTGTTTCCTTTTCATTCCATTCCATTCCAATTTCTATTCCGATTTCGATTCCATTTCACGAACGAAACGCCACATAAAGGTAATCTGAAAAACTCGATCTTCCTTTTCAAATTAACGCAGTTGAATTGTAATTTTCATCTCAAATCTACGCGGTAAACTGTCATTTAATACTTCATAGTTTTTAACAACTTTGATACAAGCCCAAAAACCAATATTTTTTTTTGAAACAGTATAAACTTTTAACACTTATATTTTTTTAAGATGACTGACATTTATTAATTCAATAAAAGGAATTTTTTTTTTGTCCACAAACAAATTATAAGTTGTTATAAATATATCTTTGAACTCAATATTATTATATTAGTGATGCAATTGTATCATTACACTAATAAAAATTGACCACGTACGCTTTGCATGAGTTATTTTATGTAGGGGTGTGCGATGAAAACAGCAAATTTGAACCCATTTATTAAATTTTAAGCAATTTTAAATCGATATTATGATTGAATTAGATGTAAAAATTTCTCAATCCATGAAGATTGAATTGATAGATTTAGTGCATTTTCTACTATCTATTATATTATCTGAATAAATCAAAATTAAATAATGATTATATATATATATATATGTGTGTTATTTTTTAATATTTTTATCACTTTTATTATTCACTTTATTTTAGTTACGGAATAATGGCATTGACTAGAAGTGCCATGTCAATCACAAAATTTTTAGAAATAAGAGATTATATAAATTGTTACTTTATAGTTCGTTCCTTTGAAAGTAATTTTATTTTTTTTTTGTTTATTAAAATTATCTTTTATTTTAATTTTTAGGTACTAGCTAATTCGTTTTAAAAATAAATTAATAACAAATGTGATAGAAGGGAGTAAAGAGAAAATGTAAACTAAAAGATAATCTTTAATGACAACCGTAAAAAATATAGGTAAAAATGGATATTTGTTAAAAAGTTGACTCTTAAATTATTTTTACTTGATAAAATTATAATTCTATTGTTAGATTAAAGTTTAGAGTATTAAGCTTTATAAACTTCATTTTTGAAAACATTGTAAATGTTTTATATAATACAACCATAATTTTTTATTTAACTAATTAGTCTCCTTAAAATTTAGTTACTAGTTCGTACCTGCTTTCTTTCTATTTACTTAATTTATTAAGTTAGTGAGAAATTCTAATATCATTGAGTTCTCTCCGTTACTTTTCTAACTTAATTATATTAAAATTTTAATTTATAATAAGTTTAATATTATAATATTATTAAATTATAATATTTATATTATTATTATTAATATGATATTTATGACTTTATTATACATCAAATACTTATATATTAATTATTGATAAAAAAAATTCAAATAGTTAATTAAAAGTAACCCAAAAGTACATAAAATACATTATGGGTGGGATTTAAGGAAAACAAGTGATCGGATTCGATAAAAAGAAAATTTTGCAATCCAATTAAATTATTGGATTAAATTAAATAAATTAAAATTCAATAGTTTTGATGTGATATACCTCCCTAGTTTTATGGGAAAAAGTATAATTTTATTATAATATATAATATATATTTAATATTTAAAAGAAATTAATTTTCAAAATATTAATATTTTATTTTTAATAGATTAAACGATATTTGATATGATTCGAACATGTAATTTAAAATTTAATATAAATAAATCTTACTAACAAACTATTAGATTAATCATACAATTTTATATCTTTGATCTTCTTTTATTTCTTTTTTTAAAGAATATAATTCAAATATATTACTTCATAAGTAGGAATGATTGAGTCTAAATCTTATCTTGAAAATACAAAATTGCACCTCATCATTAAAAATGTACAATGCAGTTGTTATATTATTGCTACATGTGATCAAAAATCTCCATTCATAACTTCAAACTATGGGTGTCAATTGCTTTATGTTTGTGTTGGTGTCCAATTCACATATTTAATTTATTTTTAGTTGAGTGTTAATGCTTTATGGTGTGTATTTATGTTATATTGTCATATGCAGTTGTAGCAATAGTTGGGTGAATCATACTGAAAATACAAATTTCATCGTCATTAAAAATGTACAATGCAGTTGTTACATTAGTGCTACAACTGCATATGATTACACATCTCCATTCATAACTTCAATACATGGGTGTCAACTGTTTTATGTTTGTGTTGGTGTCCAATTCACATATTTAATTTATTTTTAGTTGGCTGTTAATGTTCTATTATGTGTATTTATCTTATGTTATTGTGTAAAATTCATATATATATTTTTAACACTGATAAATTTAAATTAATTTAACTGAAATAATTATGATAATAAAAAAAATATCTTTGTAAGTATAAAATAATTAAAAATTAATTTTAATAAAATAATGATTATTGTCTTATCATATTGTTACTGTGAACCATGGCATAAATGGTCACCATAAATTTTTAATCAACCTATTTATTTATAATTATTAAAAATACAATAAATATGTTACAAAAATAGCAAATAATTATTAAAAAAAATTAATTAAAAAATAATTCTTGTCATCATTTCAATTATCCACTTAACTATTAATGGTTAATGTTACACACAGCTACCATAAAAGAATAAGTGTTACAATAAAATATTAATTAATTAAAGCTACAATAAAATAAAAAGAATGAGTATTACAATAAAATATTAATTAATTAAAAAATTCTACTTTTCCCGAACAAAGAATTGAAAATTTTAATTGATATATATGTATTACATAGGTTGATTTGCTATTTTTTAAACCCCTATTTGTCAAGTGAGATTGAGAATATATATATAAAAGAGAATGTGTATAAGGAAGGATGTATAATTAAAATTGTGATTATTTGTAAAAATTTGATAAGTTTTTTTTCAAAAATAATTATATTGGGATGATTTAATTTTTAAAAAACATTACATGTATACGTAGTGATAATATAGTGGTACATGTTAAAGTGTGTTAGGAGTTTACATATGTAAAAACATAATTTAACTTAAGGTCGACTATTTTTATGACTCAAGCTGGTGGTTGGCCTTTCAATACCTAAAGTTACTTTACATACGCAAGGGTACCTTATGAGTATCAATGTGAGCGTGGGCATAACCTAGGTCTTCCTAGAGCAACACGTCTGATGGTTGGGGATGTTCATAGGTCGGGTTTCAAGTTAATCAATATGTTCAAACATCAATTCCCTTTATTCTTTCACCTAAGTTTTTCAACTAAGGTGGAGGAGTAACAGTTGGCCAACAAATTTGAAACGTTTGGCACACCTTAATAGATGCCTGTTACTCAATTGAAGATAGAAGATTTGCACCTCAATAAAAAATGGAGCCAAGGCTTTATTCATTTTATTATTTCCAAGACATCGAACAGAAATTGGAACAAAAACGCTTTGTATTTTTTAGCTCGTGCCTTATAACTTATCTACTTGGGTGGTAATAAAAACAGTTCAATGCGTACTTACTTTTGATCAGGCTTTTAGGGATCAACCCTCGAGTCTAACATTTTTTCTAATTTTTTTAAGTCGATCTCTAAATTCATTTTTCTTTTACTTTGAAAACTCGTCTTTAGGTAACTTCTACCTCCTCATACCTTATCATTTTGTGTTCTGTAATATTTTATAGAGACTATGTATAGATAGGTATCGTTATAGGCTACTGAAAATGTAATCCTACCTTTTTGATCCTTGGGCTCTTCCTTTTGGGAGAGTCCTCAATACCCTAGCTACTCGGATTAAGCACAAAGTGATGCATCGGGATCCTTTATGTCTACAACTCGACCTTAAACAACACCTACAATTAGGTTGAACGTGCCTCAGACCCAAATATTGAGCTTAATGATGCCAAAGACACATTTTCTCATGAATAAGAGAAGAAAAAGCACGACCTTGAAGCCATGACCAAGTAGCTTTCTTCGAGTGTTGAGATTGGCTATAACTTAGCCATGGACTCTCTCAAAAAAGAATCCAAAAATATATATATGTTGATCAATACTACTATCAAATCCTCAACATCCCAACTATGCCTCAGTACTTGTTCATAAAAACCCAGAATGGAAGTGATGACCAGGACAAAGAGACTCTGAGGCAATTGATTGTGGACCTGGGGTGGGAGATGAACAAGCTAAAAAAGGAGTTGGGGATCCTTAATTCTTTAGTGGGCTTGAGGCATTTTATTTTTGAAAAGGCTCGATTTTTCCTTCCTTCTGTATAGGAGCGAGCTATTCTTATAACAAACTACACTTTTCTTGAATAAAAATATTATTTTGAGAAGTTTATGTGTTGTATGTATATTTGTACATTTATAATATTCATTTATGATGTTGACTCACCCTATTACTTGAAGGACATTTTTCATATTGTTTATCCCAATGGCATTTCCTATAAAATGAGATTAGGGATACTAGTAATTCAAATATCCTTGTTTGTTTGAAAAACCTAAAAAATTCACACTATCTTTCTTGCTCGCACCTTATGAACTCTAACTGGGAAAATAAATGCTCAACTTAAGATTTAAAATTAGAGAACTCTAGGCTTAGCACTGAGGTAAAGAAATTAAAGACCAAGTTATTCAGTCATAAGGAGCATCTATCTCAAACTCAGGCGTTTGAACCGACTTTAAATTTTAAGTCATTTCATTTAAAGTCCATTCATTGAACCGATTTTAAATGTAGTAGTGATGGCTCGAGCTATTCATGAGTCTAGCCCCAAGTCCCAAGTCAATCCATATGTTCAAACAAACCATAATCAATAAAGTGCGAAACAAAGATGATTATTATAATATTAAAATTGTGGTTAACCAAAACCGAATATATTAATATTATTTTTATATGCATATAATTACATATAAAAATACATTTTTAATAATATAACATACAATACTTAAAATAATTAGATTAAATTTTAATTATTCTTACTTTTATATTTTTATTTTAATTAGAAACATACAAGATAGTTAAAAATAAAAACTAATGTCAATATTTTAAATAATATACTAGAGTAAGAATTATGTTAAGATTTATTTTTTAAACTAAATATATTTTTAAATAAATGTTAAAAAATAAGAAACATGATTAAACTATAAAGAAACTATTATTAACTTATAATTGTCGATTATTATACGAATATATCAAAACTGGTGAAGAGTGATTATGGTTATTAGTATAAACTTTTCATGCCCAATCCTAATGTGTATTCAAATATGATCATTCTAACTTAAAAATAATGTCGAAAAATTAATTAATAAGATATATTTCAAATATTATTATATTTTTTCACATAATATAATTCTTTTATAGATTAATTTTATTTATTTATTTTTAAAATTATATTTAATATAAAAATAATTAATACATATAATTAATTATTTTTTAGTGAAAAATTAAAGAAAAAAAACTCCTAAAATAATTAATCATTATGAAAGAATTAATGAAATTAATAATTTATGTTTAATACATGAATAGTTCTAAAATTTATAAAATTTATCTCGGTTGAAGTTTAAAAAGAAAAATCAAAAGATTAATAAATATTATAATAATAATTTATTATTATAAAATTAAAATAAAAAAGTAAAAACCTCCTAAATTTTATAATTCTATAACTATTATTGAATATTGAGTTTGCAGTAAAATACTATCCTAATCTTAAAAACAAAATGTTTAAAAACTATTCATAATATATACATAAATTATTTATTTATTTTCTCATATAATATAATATAATTATTTATTTATTAAAAATAATAACAAATATACTCATAGTCATTTAGTTAGGTGGGTTACAACAATTTAATTTTTTTAGATTTTTTTTATCTTTTATATAGTAAAAAAATGATGGTAAAAGGATAAATAATTAAATTTTAAATTTTATTTTATTTTATTTTATTTTTTATCAATTATATAATCATTGTTATTCATATTAAAGATAATTTATGAAATTAATATCTCTAAACAATAATTTAAAAATATGATAATTATTCTTGAAACCTATGGCTGTCACTTATCTTTAAGCATAATAATGCAACTTTTGATATTCTATAAATTTTGACTTTCTTTTATCATAAGTCTTGTATTACTCTCGTTAAATAGATGTAGAAGATCATTTATCTTTTCAACTATGATCTGTAAAAACTTCAATAATTAATAATTGAGTTATTAAATGTCAATTAATTATACATCTATCATCATTCATTATTTATTCAAAAGTAAATGATATTTCTTAATATATGTGAAAGTAAACATATACAATGCACGTGCTAAACGCTAGTAAAATGTATAAGCAGTTTAAAATTCATCTAAGAACAAATTACAAATTCATACCATCTCTTAAGGTAATTTAAGAAGAAGAAAACACAAATTTATGTTTATTAATCTTTTTTTCAAATTCATACCATCTATAAACTACACATACCAGATAACTATAATAAAGAGTGGGTAAAATTCACTTAAATAGTTCTTGTATGTGTGATAATAAAAAAGAGAGAGATGCCCTTCATATTCATTTTCGCCATTACAGTGGTCTCTCAGTAAACAATCACTCTCCTAAAGTTGTTCCACAACCGCCAAATTACTTCGCCCATTCCTCCAACCCCAATAAAGTAGATAATCCACATAACCCCCTTCAATTTGACACACCTAAAGAGCAGCTGAAAAACCCATTTAACCTTTATTTATGCATGATGCACCAAAAATAGAAACCTCTCTAGAAAACGTCAAGACCCAAACTTGCACTCTTCCCAAATTCCCTTAATTTGATCTAATTTTGAAGCACAAAGGCTAACCCAAGTCCCAACCACCTCAACCATGATTGCTCCACATGGCATCATCTTTTCTCTCATTTCGTTGCTCATCTTGGCTACTGTAATATCTACCACAGAAGCGAGTCTAACCCATGTGAGATTTCCTGTCACAGATCCCTTTACTTTTCTTCAAATTAGTTAGGATTTTTTCTTGGTTTTCTGTGCATTAAATCCTTTGTGTGTTTGTTCTGAAGGTAAATGGGTCTGCTATGGCAGAGAACGGCGAGGAGCCACCATATGTTCCACTCTTAGAGGCAGGGAAGTTGGAGATGATAATGAATGAGACTAGGAGGAGGTTGAGGAGCTTTCGGATATGTGCGCTATGTACTTGCTGTGGAGGGGCTAAAGGTTTATGCTTGCCATCTCCTTGTTGCTATGCTATCAACTGCAACATTCCCAACAGGCCTTTTGGATTCTGTTCTTTCACACCAAAGACCTGTAATTGCCTCGGATGCCATCTCTAACTCTATTTCTCTCTCCCTATAAACATTTGATGGTCCTTTAAATTTGAGTAGTTTTGATTATGTTGGGAGTGTGAAATGGGGAAGAATATATGTTCTTAATTTGTTTGTTTATAGTTTATAAAAATTGTATTTTTATTAGGAGTGTTATTTCCAGGTTAATTTTTTGCTATCTCTGGCGGGATTTGTCCAAATTTAATTTTTTTTCTTGTGAATAGCAATGCCTCGAAATAGTTTAATGGTAGGATTGGTATAATTATTGTTATTTGAGGGAAAATCTACCTTGTTAGTGGAGCTATGGAGCTTATGAACATTTATTAACTTTTCAAAAGAATATATTAATGAAAGTTATCAGTGAGAGTAGGGCGGCATGTTATCATATTTTTTATGATCTACTAGGGGGTAATATTTTTTTTTTTAAATAGATGGATGATATATTATTTTATAAGACCATGGTGACTTTTTTCCTGGAATGTTATATGATGCCTCCACAACTATTCACACTTGCATTTGATATATTATTAACAGAGTGTGAACACTGTTCAGTTTGTCTCTAATGCATTTTGAAGCATTATACATGTCTTAATCTTTGAAGAGGCTAAATTTCTTACTTCTTGCTTAGTACGTTACAAACCAAAGTTAATAAAAACTAGAAAATAAAGAAGATTATCATAAAACGACAAGTTTGATTTGATATCTTTAGCTGTAATGCTTGTCGTTTGTAGAAATTGTAAAATAAGTCACAAGGATGCATTGCTTACATAATATCACATAATTGCTCTGCTTGTTTACAATAGATAATATATTGATTTGAGTGGACCCGTGATTTGATAATTTGGGTACCCTTCTCTCTGTTCTAGCTTTGGAATTACCTTAAATAGGTGGCAATGCTTATTTTTGTGTGGAAAAAAGAACTAAAGTGAGATTTCAATTGTTGCATTATAAGATTTTTATTTATTTATTTTTTTGTCCATTGTTGCTGTACAAGATGGATAAGAGGATATTAATGCATATAGGTGTACCCAACTTGTATATTTAGGTCGGTGGTAGTTGAGGAGAGGCAATTAAACCTTAGCTACTAACCTGCTGGGATTGTAAATTGTGATTTTATAGCTCTTGAGTCACTATTAATGCATGTTTGACAGCTTTTCATTATCTTTTACTTTGAAAGTTTATATAGGCTGCTAGATAAAACTATCATTTGACATATAGATCCTGAGAAATGTTAAATGCATATAAATTTGGCTACATATTTGCAGTGATATTAATATTAACTATGGTGGTGGTAGAATTTTCTTGAAAAGTGAATTACTTTTTCATTTTTGAAATTATTTTACAACTTAACTCATTTAGTATGACTGTAAATGTGTGTAGATAGTATTCCTCCATATAATGTTATTGTATTCTGTGAGATATCATAGAGTTGTTTCTCTGTAGCCATAGCTTGTTGGGGCTGATGGGTTATTTAGAAATGGCATTAAAGACTTGAAGCCATAGAGAATTTAGTGACTTGAGAAAAGTTTTGGATTCATTGACCTCATCTTGTGATGACAACATGAGACAACCCATGTGCTGCCCAAAGGACAAGTGAAAATCAAATTGTGGGCGTTTTCACAACGCCCTCAAGATTTTTAGGGGAAGAAATTCTTTAGATGAGACCATGTTTGATTATTCAGGTTAGCTCTGAACATTTCATAAAGAAGCCACCATACATTCCCATTTTTCCTGGCATTTATTTAATTATTTTTTATGAGATGTGTGTATGTGACAATGTGCACTGGTTCTAGGTTTTCTTTTTTAAAAGGGATCAAAATGAATGTGACATTCAGAGCGCTGAAGAGGTACTACTGTTTGGCTCATGTTTGGTAATTTAGTGCCCACAGCCTAAAAGCGCTTTAGTCACCTCCTGTGGTTGCCTGAAAAACCCTTGGAATTATGCTAGAGTTAGAAAACAAATATTGGTCTCTAGTTTGTTAATGTTATTCAACACAAATAAACCTGACTATAAGAAGTACTGAAATAGAATATAAATCAAAGTGAGTGTTCGCTCTATTAGGTCATGTAATTTTATTCAATTAACTAATTATTAGAATAAGTTGATTTAGTTTTAATTTTATGTTTGGGGCAAATTAGTCCAATTTTTTTTAAAATGATATTTTTGAAAGGCTAAAATTGAGTTTCTTATTTTTTTTAATTAAAAGAACTCTATCTCCCTTATTTCTCTCTTTTCTCTACCTTATCTCTCTCTTGAGTCTCTTCTTAGATTCTACCGGAGGGGGAAAAAAACTGTCAATCTAGCTCTGTCCCTCCTCGCTCTTCTCTCTTCTCTCTTCCTCCCTCAGTTGGTTTTCTAAGCCTGTCTATCACTATCTTTACCTTCCATATTAAATGAAGTTCAAATGTTAACAAAACGAATTTTTTTCATTGAAAGATAAAATTCTATTAATTCATAATATAAATATTATATTTCATGTTGGACTATTTTCCCATAACTAACTCATCAGCAATATAGCAAATAATAGAGAAATTTTAAATTTATATGAGTATGAACGAAACACAGAGAAGAAAGGAGAAAAATAGTTTTTTTTTAAGAATGATTCAATTTTACAGGATCGTAAAATTTAACATCGATTATGGACTTTGTTTCCACTACATTTAACTTATAAGTCTATGGCAATTCTTTTTCTTCGAGAGTTATTTTAGAGAGAGTTAAACCATAGATTTTTACATGGTATCAGAGCTGAGTTTTTGGCTCTCGGGTACCTCTAAAGCTCACTACCGTCGACACTCAAGACATATTTCGCCCGCTCTTCCCTGCTAATGTGGAAGGGAAGTGTTAAGAAACTTAAAATTCTCATATCAACTAGAAACTCTGTTTTCGTTGTACTTTTAAACCTATGACAACCATTTCTCTTCAAGAATTCTTTTAGATGGAGTTAGATAGCAGATTTTTACATTTATCTTTTCAAAATTATCATTTTTAAAAAAATTGGATTAATTTGACTTAGGTGATTAACTCAAAACCCCATCAAAGAGTGATAATATGTTCCCACAAGTATCATATTTTATTTTATGTTTTAGTTCAAAAGATATCATTAATTTATCTAAAAAAAATATTAGTATAATTTTTTCAACTTTGGTAGAATATATTCTTAAACTATTAATAAAAAGTATGTTTATACATTTAAATTAGGATTTTCGAGGATGTTTAGATTTTTACTAAATCAAGTCTGACTTTTGATTGTGATTTCTTTTTTTCTTTTTCTTTATTTTGACGTTAAGCTAAGCTAGTGAGTATGTTTTATCATCAAAATAAGGCTAGTGTCGTTTCTTTTGAAGTTGTTTATTCAGCTAAAACTTAAACGACATTTACCGTATTTTCACTAAAACTAAAATATAACAAAAGCAGCTAAGCTAGATTTCTTTTGACGCCCGCATTGTTGTAGCGTAGTAATACCAAAATCTCTTTGTGAGGCATTCGAATTCAAGATTTGGGATTCCATCACAGTGTGTAAGTTGTGTAATGTTAGTTAGAGAGAGAGATGGTTGTCTCATAAGAATAGTCCATAAACAGAACTTGGTTAAAAGTAGCAGGACATGGTTTATATTCACACATGCTGAACAAGTCATAGGTCAATCAAGATGACAGGCAGAACAAAACTAGCCATAGCTGAAAAGAGTCTTCTGTTCAATGAAGGAAATAAGAATTCTAACTGGTTATTAAAAAAAAATAAGAATTCTAACTATAAAAAAGCACTGCAAATTTTTGCAGTTGCTCCTTTACAAAATAGTAATCAGGTTCGAAAAAGACAAGTATGGATCGGATAAAAAAATCTAAGGAAAAAAATATTAATATCACTCTTTAAATTCTTAATTACAAAAATAACAACTCTTATGTTCAACTCTTATATTTTTACCACAAAAAAATTCTTTGGCCCAAAAATTCACATTGAATGCTTTTGAAATTGAATTTCAATCAATTTAACCTGTTTTATATTAATTTCAGTTATTTGAATTCTATTCAATATTATTGGGATGTTATTTTTATTGGTATAAGTTTTAGATGTATTATTTATGTAATTTTCCAAAAATCTACTTGATCAGTTGATCAAACTGGGGAAAACAAGATATTTCCTTTTTATTTATTTTTCAGTTCGAGGGTATTACTTACCCTTCAATATCTTTTCCCCATCGCATCTGTAATGTTTGTTGCTCTTGTACTGCTGTACCTAAAGGGCAATTGATGACAAAAACCCGAAGTAGCAAAGCTGTTTAGACAACCATGTAAGAACTGAACTAAATAGTTTCTATGGAAACATTATTACTTATTGTAAAAAAAAATCATACAAAACATCAGAAGCTTACAACACGCCAAAACAGATTTAGCAGAGATGCCTGAATTTTTTTGAAAGATCAACATCTAATAATACTAAGGCAGAAAATTACAAAAGAGAGACATCAATTTTGTTTCTCACCAACAAATCCAATTGTTCGGTAAGCTGGAACACTGGCAGCTGGTTGTTTCATCACGGCAGCCAAAATGTCAGCGTAACCCACAACTCCAACTAATACATCGTCACTATCATCCCCAATGACCCACACTTGTGTTGCCCTGTGAGACAGCATCTGAGCCATGACTGCAGCCAATGAGTTTGTAACCTTACAAGTCAAGGGTGCACTTCTGCCCCGGTACATGCTCCTACTAGGATTCAGAGCTGGGCTTGCAGGATTGAACCCAATACTCCGACTGCTGAATATTCTTGGTCTTTTAGAATTATTGCCATTGACTATATTGTTGTTCCCAAAAGTTTCGTTTCCACAGAAATCTAGCAGTGACCTTGAAGCCACAATATCCTCAACTCCCATCACAAATTGTCCAGCTGAAAGGTTTTCTAAGGCCCAAGCCACTGCTAAATAGTCACATTTCCATAGCTTGCATGCAGAGATCTCTCCAATAATCTTGTTCTGACCATCCACTGTTTTCTCAATGACGGCAACTGCAATAGGGTCAACAAGAAGTTTCCAAGTGGCTTCAATGGCTGGGGAAGAAGCGTCAATGGTGTGGTAGTTTGGATTAATGATTCCAAGAGAAGAGATAGATGAAAGAGGCAATGGTGCTAGGGCTCCTAAACAACCTATGAGGAAACGGATAACATCTTCTCTTGAGAGACAGCAAAATTTGTCTCTAGGGATTATTGTAGATGACGATGAAGGTTGATTGGCATCAACAGGAGGATTACTATTGCTGCCAATAGAAGTGTCAATGTTCTTGAGCCACTTACCATTGTAGAGAATTGAAAACCGTTTGCTCATCCCTTTCCATCCACCATTTTTAATTACAAGAAGACGCTTCACACCTTGCTTCATAATCTCGAGTGCATCAATTAATCTTGTACAAGAAAAAAAATAGAATAATATCAATAAAAATGTCAACAAGCATAAGCATCTGATATAGAAAAACCATTTCTATAGGTGCGTATTGAAACCTAAACACTATGCCAAGATTTTCATATCATAGCAGAAATGTAGGTGTGGGCTATGTAGCAATAACTGGGTTGGAGAGACAACAAATTTCTCCCCAAAATCCAAGTGTAAACTCTAGAAATACAGCATATATGGTTTCTGTATAATCATATATTCACACTAGATAGTCCTGAAAGAAGATCAGTTTTTGGAATATCTAATTGTAAAACAGCTAGCTTTTTACAATGAATAGGGAAGACACAATGTGAAATTAATAAAACTGTATGTTTTATTTGATATTAACTTAATTAATTAGATTGCAAGTCCAGCCTATAAATAATACAATTTAGGAATCAAAAATAATATCTAACTTAGAAATATAATTTAAACTATAAATAAAATCTAAATTGAATAATATTTACAACTAATTAATCTAATTTAATTATTTAAGAGTTTGAATTTTGAATCCCTATAAATCAAGGATTTACATTCTCTCTCAAGTTAAATCATAGATATTAATTATATTTATTAGAGATATTAGTTGTATATTAAGTGTCTATTACTAGTTGAATATATTAGTTGTGTATTAAGTGTCTATTACTAATTGAATATATTAGTTGTGTAGTAGGTGTATGTCACCTAAGAGTGTCTCTAGCTTTATATATAAATATGTAGTGTTTTTGAATGGAAATTAATAAGAGTGAATTCTGAGTTTTACATGGTATTAAAGCATTTGAGAGCAATGTAATTGACTTGATCAATCATTGTGAATTCGTTAAGGAATTGATGGATTATTTGGATTTCTTATATTTTGGTAAAGGAAATCTTTCTCGTATGTATGAGGTATGCAAAGCATTTTACCATGCAGACAAACAAGATCAGTCACTCGCGAATTATTTTATGGAATTTAAAGACTTATGAGGAGCTCAATAATTTGATGCATTTTAGCCCTGATGTGAAGATTCAGCAAAGCCAATGAGAACAAATGGCGGTCTTGTCGGTCTTCCCTCTACTTTTGAGACTGTTAAGTCCCAGATTCTTTCTGGTTCTGAGATCTCCTCTTTGCAAGAGGTGTTTAGTCGAGTAATTCGTACAGAAGGCACTCCACCTCCACCTGCTCAATTAAATGATGCTTTGGTCAGTCGAAATAATAATTATGAGCATAGACGATCAACTTATATGAATAGAAACAAAGGAGGCGGCTCGCAAGGGTTTGAAACTCAACCACAGGACCTAGGAGGTATTGTGTGTCACTATTGTCACAAACCAGGACATACGAAACATGACTGTAGAAAGCTTCAGTACAAGCATCAGAAAGGTCACTCGGCTCATATTGCATCCATTTATGATAATTCTGAAAAATTGGTTCTTATCTCTGCAGATGAATTTATCAAGTTCTTACAGTATCAAGAATCACTAAGGTCTTCATCACCTTCTGTCACTGATATTGCTGATTCAGGTAAATCAAATGTGTGTCTCATTTCCTCATCTTCCAAATGGGTTATTGATTCTGGTGTCATAGATCATATGACAAGTAATTCTAGCCCCTTTTCTACTCTTCAGTCACACACTTCCACCTCTACTGTTACCTTAGCCGATGGGTCACCATCTCGTGTTCTTGGATCTGACATAACTACTCCCACTGCTTTGCTTCCTTTGTCGTTTGTCTTACATTTACCTAGCTTATTCTTTAATTTGATCTCTATAAGTCAACTTACTCGCAATCTTAATTGTTGCATCTCATTTTTTCCCGATCGTTGCTTATTTCAAGATCTTATGACAAAGAAGGCTATTGGTAAAGGACATGAGTTTGGAGGCCTCTATATTCTTGACACACCAATACCGAAATCTATTGCTTGCTCTGGTGTAACCTCTCCCTTCGAGGCACATTGTAGCTGGGTCATCCATCTCTTCCTTTACTTCAAAAACTTTGCCCTCAGTTTAGTAAGGTGTTTTCATTAGATTGTAAGTCTTGTCAATTTGCAAAACATCATCGTCTTAGTTCAAATCCAAGAGTTAATAAACGTGCTAGTGTTCCTTTTGAATTAGTTCATTCTGATGTTTGGGGTACTTGTCCTATTTTGTCTAAACCTGGATTTAAGTATTTTGTTACTTTTATGGATGATTATTCTCGTGTAACTTGATTATATTTAATGAAGAATTATTCTGAATTGTTTTCTATTTTTTGCGCATTTTGTGTTGAGATTAAAACTCAATTTAATATTTCAATTCATAATTTGCAAAGTGATAATGCCAAAGAATATACATCAGCTTTGTTTCAATCTTATATAGTTCAAAATGGCATGCTTCATGAAACTTCGTGTGTTGATACTCCATCTCAAAATGGAGTGGCCGAACGTAAGAATAGACATTTTCTCGAAACCGCACGTGCCTTATTATTTCAAATGAATGTTTCTAAACCTTTTTGGGCCGATGTAGTTCAACAGCATGTTTTCTTATTAATCGCATGCCCTCATCTGTTCTTCATGGTGAGATTCCTTACAAAATTTTGTTTCCTAATAAGTCACTATTTTCGGTTGATCCTAGGATATTTGGTAGCACTTGTTTTGTTCGAGATGGTCGTCCGCATGTTACTAAATTAGATCCCAAGTCTTTGAAGTGTATCTTCCTTGGTTATTCTCGTCTCCAGAAAGGTTATAGATGTTATTGTCCTAGTCTTAACAAATATCTTGTCTCAATTGATGTTACCTTCATGTAAAAGACATCTTATTTTTCGTCTTCTCCTCCTCCTGCACGTCAAAGGGGGGATGATGATTTGTTAGTCTATTCTATCACATCATTTGAACCTGTTTTTGATCCAGTTCTTTTTAGGCCTCTTATAACTCAAGTCTACTCCAGACATAGACCTTCTGATTCATGTCCTGCACCTGCTCCTTCGTCATCAGATCCAGTCCTGAACGATGATCTTCCTATTGCATTACGCAAAGGTAAACGTCAATGTACTTATCCTATTTCTTCTTTTGTTTCTTATAACTGCTTGTCGTCTTCCTCTTGCTCTTTTATTGCCTCTCTTGATTCTATTTTTATCCCTAAAACTGTTCACGAAGTCATATCTCATCCTGGTTGGCATCATGCAATGATCGAGGAAATGAATGCGTTGGATGACAATGGTATTTAGGACTTAGTTGATTTACCTTCGGGGAAACAGGCTATCGAATACAAATGGGTGTTCACAGTTAAGGTTAATCTAGATAGGTCAGTTGCTCGATTAAAGGTCCGTCTTGTTGCTAACGGATATGCTCAAACCTATGGAGTAGATTATTCTGACACTTTCTCTCTTGTTGCTAAATTGACCTCTGTTCGGTTGTTTATTTCTATGGCAGCTACTCATCATTGGCCTTTGCATCAACTAGATATCAAGAATTCTTTTCTTCATGGTGATCTTCAAGAGGAGGTGTTTATGAAGCAACCTCTTGGTTTTGTTGCTCAGGGGAAGTCTAGGCAAGTTTGTCGTCTCCGCAAATCTTTGTATGGTTTGAAATAGAGTCCTCATTCTTGGTTTGGAAAATTTAGTCAAGCTATAAAAAACGTTTGGTATGATGAAAAGCAAGTCTGACCATTCTGTGTTCTACAAACAATCAGAAGCTAGTATCATCCTTTTAGTTGTGTATGTAGATGACATTGTTATTATTGGAAGTGATACTATGGGAATTTCATCTCTTAAGTCTTTCCTACATACTCAGTTTCACACGAAGGATTTGGGGATGCTAAAGTATTTCTTGGGTGTTGAAGTCACAAGGAGTAAAAAATGTATCTTTCTATCTCAGAGAAAATATGTCCTAGACTTATTAATTGAGACAAGAAAATTAGGAGCAAAACCTTCTAGTGCTCCAATGACTCCGAACATCCACCTTACAGGAGATGGGGAACTCTTTAAAGATTCTGAGATATATCGAAGGGTGGTTGGAAAACCGAATTACCTTACCGTGACTCGTCCAGATATTGCATATTCGGTCAGTGTTGTTAGCCAATTTATGTCATCCCCAACAGTTCATCATTGGGAACGTTAGAGCAAATTTTGTGTTCCTTGAATGGAGCACCTGGACGTGGTATCTTGTATGCAAATCATGGATACACTCATATTGAATGTTTTTCAGATGTGCAGGTTCCAAAGTGGATAGAAGATCCACATCAGGCTATTGTATTTTCATTGGAGGAAATTTGGTCTTATGGAAAAACAAGAAGCAAAATGTTGTGTCGCGATCAAGTGCAGAGTCAGAATATAGGGCTATGACACAATCTGCTCTTCATATTGCTTCTAATCCTGTGTTTCGTGAGCGAACTAAACACATTGAAATTGATTGTCATTTTATTCGCGAGAAAATTCAATAAGGTTTGATTTCTACATGATATATGAAGACTGGAGAACAACTAGGAGATATCTTTACGAAAGCTTTAAGTGGGGTTCAAGTTGATTATCTTTGTAACAAGTTGAGCATGATTAATATCTATACTCCAACTTGGGGGGAAGTGTTAGAGATATTAGTTGTGTATTAGGTGTCTATCACTAGTTGAATATATTAATTGTGTATTAGGTGTCTTAGTGGTGTATTAGGTGTCTTAGTTGTGTATTAGGTGTCTTAGTTGTGTATTAGGTGTATGTCACCTAAGAGTGTCCCTAGCTTTGTATATAAATATGTAGTGTTTTTGAATGGAAATTAATAAGAGTGAATTCTGAGTTTTACAATATTCAACTTGCTTAGGAAATCGTTGAAACTCAGTCGTAGAAGTCCTTTGGTGAAAATGTATGTTGTTTGGTTTTGTGTAGGGATGTAGATCATGCAAATTATTCCACTCTCCACTTCCTCTTTGATGAAGTGCCTATCTACTTCAACATGTTTAATTCGGTCATGTTGAACTGGATTGAGAGAGATGTTAATAACTACTTTGTTATCATAATAGACTTTAAATGGAACTTGAAGTTCCACTTATAGTTCTTCTAGGAGTTTCTTTAACCACAGTCGTTCACAAATTTCTTGGACAACTGCTCTAAACTTCGCTTCAACATTACTTCTAGCTACTAAATTATGTTTTTTGCTTCTGCATGTCACTAGATTATTTCCCCAAATAAATGTACAATATCCAGTAGTAGACCCCTTGTCTTTAACTAATCTTGCCCAATCAACATTAAAAAGCACTTCAATTTTTCTCTCTCCTATTTTACTGAAGAGAAGTCCTCTTTCTAATAAGTTTTTAAGATACCTGAGGATCTTGTACACAGCTTCTAGGTGATCTTTCGAAAAGTGCATATGTTAACTCACTACACTAACTACGAATGCAATGTCGGGTCTCGTATATAATAAGTAAATTAATTTCCCTACTCGTTTCTAATACTTTTCTTTCTCTATTGGTTTTTTTCACTCTCCATTATTTTTCCCGTTTCAATTAGGGTGTTACTTAGTTTACTTTCGAGCATACCAATCTCTTTTAGGATATCAAAGACATATTTTCGTAGGGAGATACTTATTCCTTTCTTGGACCTGGCAATCTCCATCCCCAAAAAATAACCCATTTGTCCCAAGTCTCTTACTTCAAATTCAATAGCAAGAATTATCTTAAGTATTTCAATTTTGGTCAGGTTATCCTCAATGAGTATTATATCATTCACATATACAATTAAAATTATTTTCAACCCATTCAAAGAATGTTTAAAGAACATATCTAACTGTCCTTGTTAGTAACCTTGGCCCTTTATTACTTTTGTGAACCTATCAAATCATACTCTGAGTGATTGTTTTACCCTGTACAAAGACTTGTTTAGTTTGCATGTCATAATCCATTTATGTTCTCACAAAAACCTGATAGTAATGTCATGAAAATCTCTTCATCTAACACCTCATTGAGGAAGACATTCTTGATATCTAGCTATTAAAGAGTCTAGTCTAGGTTCACTACTAATGATAGTAATATTTGAATAGTATTTAATTTTGCAACAGGGGCAAATGTCTCAATGTAATCGATTCCATAAGACGGAGTGAACCCTTTAGCAACTAGACGAGTTTTGTATCGCTCAACTATTCCATCGGTCTTATATTTAACAGTAACGACCTACTTGCATCCAACCAATTTCTTCCCTTTTGGTAAGTCTACCACATCCCAAATTCTTTTTTTCTAGGGCGTGTAAATCTTTCGTTACTGTTTCTCTCTATTTTCAAATTTCCTAAGCCTCATCAATGCCCTTTGGAATTTGTATCCGGTCAAAATTAGTAGTAAAAGCATGGAAGCTGAAGGACAATGTTTTATAAGACACAAATTTTGATATAGGGTAAGATTTACAAGACTGACTTTGTTTTTTGAGAACAATGGGCAAATCATCGAAAGGCTTAGAGTTATCTAGAAGGTTGATGTTAAAACAACATCACCTCAAAATATTTTTGGCATATTAGTGGTAAACATGAGTGTTTTGCCACTTCTAAGAGATATCTATTTTTTCGTTTAGCAACCCCATTTTATTATGAAGTGTAAACACATGAACTCTGATGAATAATGCCATGGTTGTGATGAAAAAATCTTTGAGAGAATGGTTAATATAATCAATACCATTATTAATGTGCAGAATTGAATTTTGGTTTGAAACTGTGTTTAAACCATAGAATGAAAATTGATGAAACATGTGTGAACATCAGTTTTATCTTTTAGTAAGTATATCCAACAAATACGGGTGTGATGATCAATGAAGGTCGCGAACCATTTTGTTTGGGTGCGACTCAAGTCCCGAGTTGGTTCTCATAAATCACTGTAAACTAGCGTAAATGGCTTAGAAGGTGTGTGTATGTAGATTTTGGAAAGGTGTGTGTATGTAGATTTTGGAAAGGTGTGGTGATGTTTGGAAAACTCACACAGTTTACATTGTAAACTACATAATTCTTTATTTTTAATAAGAAAACAATTGTTTCAAATACTAAAAATTAAGGTAGTCCATTCTAAAATGTCACGACAAAAACTCATTATTCCTAGGTATAAACATAGAATTATAGTTTGCAATTTGACATTGTTCACTCACATTAGCTTTGTCAAAGTAGCAGAGGCCCCCACTCTTTTTAACACTACTAATAGTCTTCTCCGATGATAGATCCTATAATACACACGATGAAGGAAAGAATTTAGCAGGACAATTAGTATGGGCAGTCAATTTACTAATGGACAATAGATTGCATAACAATTTTGGAACATGGTGGATTGATTCAAAAGTAATTTTGTCTTAAATTTTAATAATCAATTGTCTTGCAATTGGTGAAAAAATGTCATCTGCAATTTTTACTCTTAGATTTCTGACACAGGGTATATATGAAGAGAAAAGACAATAGTTATCAATCATGTGATCTAATGCACCTAAGTCAATAATTCAGAAAGTATTTATTCTTGAACTGATGTTCAAAGTAGTGAAAAAATTACCTTTGTATACTAGTGAGTTAGAAGAAACATAGGTAAAAGACTGACCAGTCGTCCGAAATTTTGAAAACAACTTGTAGAGTTGTTCTACCTAGTAAAGGTTAAAATTGGAAGTATTGTGTTCAACTGGGGCCTAATACCCTCAACCCTTGTAATTTTATCTTAGTTTCTAGTATGCTGGTTTGTCATGTGATGCCTATCATGTGTCTCTTGTATGCCTCTTTTTACAACAGTGATCACACCAAGGACTTTTTTTTGTTGGGGCCTATCCAAAATTATTTTGCAACCCATGAGACAAAAAACCAAAGGCCCATTATTAGACAATTCGAACTGTACAACCCCATCTTCGCAGCTTAAATTGTACGAGGAAAAAACAAGCCTACGACTTGATTGGAAGGACTAGGCTATATAAGGAAAAAATGGGATCACGAATCTAGTATGCACGGATCCACTTCAAAAAAAAATCCCGAGTGGCCTTCGATTCAATTCGACCTACGTTCAAGTTTAGTCTGCTACCAAGCCCAAGCCCAACTAACTTTCCCAACTAACTTTGGTAGATACATATCTCCTGGTCCAAAACAACCAAAACCTAGAGTGCTTTTATTTCCTCTCGAAACCTTAGAGCCAGTTGCCACCGTTACGCCGTTTGCAACCCTAGCATCGCCTCCTTCAAATAACATTACAAACTACCTTTGCTCTTCCTTGCGCATTTCAAAACACTTCTCTGCTCCACGATAATGGTTGTCGACTGAGAATTCTTCCACGAACATCATTCAAGTCTCTGTTAAGACCAACTAGGATTCAAATACTCTTTCATCCTCTACCTTTGACTTGTAACATACATAATCTTTGGGACAACCCCATTCTTCATCACCGTTCACATCTAATTCTTGCCAAAGAGCCACCATAGCCATGTAATAGTCAGTGACCAATAGATTTCCTTGTTTTAGCTCCCAAAGGTGAGTTTTGATTTCGAAAACCCCATAATGGTTTCCCGAATTTGAGTATGTGTCTTTCACAACAGCTCATACATCTTTGGCCGTGGGAAGGAAAATATAAGTCTTTCTTATTGATGGCTTCATGGAATGAACAAGTTAGGATATGATCATTGCATTCTCCACAATCCATTTCTGTAGGTTGTTCAAATTATCTTGTTTCTTCACATCACTTGTGAGGTAACCAATATTTTCTTTACTTTCGATTATGAGTTGGACTGGCCCATTGTCTTAATTAGTTCCATCTAATTTTTCGATGGTGAGGTGGAGTGTGGAATCATCTATTCCATTAGAATTCAGATTAGTCATCTCCTCTGTCTCCTTGTTTGTATGATCAGAAAGATAGGATTCATTCGTATTTTCCTCCATTCACGGGAAGTTTAAGCTCTGATACCATGTGAAATAAATAAAATTGTATGTTTTATTCAATATTAACTTAATTAATTAGATTACAAGTCTAGGCTATAAATAATACAATTTAGGATAAAAATAATATCTAATTTAGAAATATAATTCGAACTATAAATAAAATCTAAACTAAATAATTTTTACAGCTAATTAATCCAATTTAATTTATTTAAGAATTTGAATTTTGAATCCCTAAAAATCGGGATTTCCACACACAAGAAAGCACAAATGTGCAAAATTTGCTTCTAAAGGTCACCAGAGGTACAGAGCTTTAGGTTGCTATAGCATACATCTGAGTTAACTAACATAATGCACACAAAAAATGACAAAATAAGAAGTAAATGTTGTCTAAGGAGGTGTTATTGGTTGCTCCTACCTCTTGGAGTATATGACAGGTATACTCTCAACCAATTATATTCTTTGTTGTTCAAGAAAATAAAGGCACCAACATAGAAGTTCAGACCTATACTAACACATCAGCAATATTCCAGAAATAACGAATTTTTTCTCCTTCTTTAAATTATGCATGACGAAACTTCTCACTAGTTTCAATGGTACATCATCGAAGTCCAAAGCATTACCAAAGAAACCAACATGATGGAATAAAAACTAATAATAAAATCCACCTTGTTCAAAATTTCATATACCAATAAAATAATTGATGCAATGAGATCAAGAGAAACTAACCTTGTTCCAGGATCAACAAGCCTCAACAAAGAATTATTTGGAACAACAACTTCTGAAACAGGGGTCTTTAAAGCCTTCTCTTGATCCTCTAAACAATCATTTTTAGCCAAGAAAGCTACAATATCCAGAGGATTAAGAATACCAAGAAATCGCTGCTGCCTCATTTCAATATTCTCAATCATACCCACATGTGATCTCCTCTTCCACACTGGAATTCCACATTCAGTCGACTCTCCTATTGCTCTTATTGCCGCTTCTACCGTCTCTGTCTCGCAGAACTCCACCATCTCTGGCTTCCCCACCGTTAGATCTCCCACCACATGGTACAGAAACACCGATGCCATAGTTAATCCTGAGTTTGGCTGCCAAGAAATGAGGAAAATGCTGAGTTTCTCATTCTAAGTCAGTCGATTGGCATCAAAACTAAAATTTAATGCGAAAAATACCTTTGCTGACTCGGTTGAGAATTGGGTTGCTCTTTTCCCACCTTTTCAGACACAATAAACATACAAAGAAAAAGGCAAACTTTTCTTTGGAAGATTCAGATTCCCAACAAAAAGATGGTACTAAAACAAATTAAAAAAAGAAGAAGGTATAAATCAAGTCAAGAATTTCCAGAAAATGTAAATATGAAATGCTAAATTTTCTTGCCTGACAAACACCAAGGGACTGGATGGAACAGGAAAAAAAAAAGGGGGCAAAAGAGTGTTATAAGAGGGTGTGGAGGAAGATGAGAAGGAGGTGAAATCCTGTGATGGGTAGTTTGTGAAGGATCAGAAAAGGGGAGGAAGTAAGAGTATTATCCATGGATGAAGAAGAGTAGCAAGGTTAATGCCCATCCAAGATCTGGTTCGATTCTGTGAAAGGTGTTCTGAATTGTTGACGGTAACTCTTTTTTATATTTGTTTTAAGTATTTGTCAACAAGTGCTTGAAATTTGGATAGAGGGGAATGTCTAATTTAGGTAGTAAGTTTTTTAACAGATTTGATGTGAGATATGTTTATAACTTTGACTTACGGGTGAATGCAATAAGGGATAAATTACTAGGCCAAAGTGTGCGCTCGGTAAAGTCGTGAAAGATATAATTTTTATAAAAATATTAATAAAATTTATAAAAAATTTAAAAATAATTAATTTTTTATATTTTAAATTAATTTTTTTATTTAATATATATATTTATATTAATTAATTAAAATATTATATAATGAGATTAAATTTTAGTTCAAATGGTACACACGATACCGCTATTATTTTAAATAAAAATTTTATCCGTAGAATTTCTTATTATTTAATAAAAATGAAATTTAGAGGTTTTTTTTAATATATAATAAAATATTTTTTTTTTGTAAAAAATTACAGAATAAATAATTAAATTTTTAAAATAATTAAATAAACTATTTAATTGTATTAATTATTATGAATAAATAAATCTATAAAGTTTTAAAAAAAATTCATTAATATTTTTCATATTTTTGTTGATTTATGTCGACATTTTAGTGATAATATCTACGATATCTAAGATATTATAACCAAAAATATTTAAATAATAATTTAATGATAATTTATTGATATTCTCAACAATTTAATCAAAAGATGTGATTTTCAAGTTTCAATATCATGATGTGTAAGATAGCGATATTATTGTGACAATATCAACGATATTATCGGCATTTTAATCTTTGTTTATAGGATCGAAATTAAGCCCAGACAAAATGAATTTTATGTCTTATAGATTTAAACACTTTGATTTCAATTTTAAAAATAAATGAGTAATGTATGTCATATCAATTAAGTACACATTATTAATATATATTGTTTTTTAATTTTATATATTTATAATGCGTATATTATATATGTTTATATTTATTTAATTTAAGCTAAATTTTTATATCACCAAGTAAAAACAACTTATATTATTCTCTTTTTCTGTTAAAAAAATTACTATAACTAATACACAATATAAGTTATTTATCAATAATTTTCTTATTTTTAAAAGTTATTCTCTACTTAAAAATTGACTTATAATCATAACTTAAATATTAATATATAATTTTTTTATTAAATAATAAATTTTATTTATTAATTTAATATCAAATATAAACTAAAATTATTTAAATTTATTTTAAAAATAAATAAATTTAAATCGAAAATTTAAAATATCAAACTTACACAAATAAGTTAATAAAATATTTTATAAATTTATTTAACATTTTAAATTAAAGTCCATCTAAATCAAATCACGGAATGGAAAAGGAGAACGAAAATTGCAAAAAAAAAAAAAAAAGAAAGAAAAAAGTCAAGTAACCACGTTTAGGTCGTAAAGGGATTATAATTAATATGATGAATCTTGTCTATTTTATCATTTTTGTTGGTAATTTTTCCATTTTCTCTCTTTTCTCTTGACTCTTGTTAATAAATGATGATAGATAAAATTTCCATTTTCTCTATTTTTACGAATATTTTAAGTTTTCTTAACTTTTCTACCACTATGAAAAATAATTTTATTTTAGGGTTATTCACTAAAATATAAAATTAAAGACCAAAAGTATGACTTTTGAAAGAATTTTAATAAAATATTTAAATATTATTTTTGAAATACTATTAGAAAAATTTAGGTTCTTTTAGTAAAGGATTTAAAAATATTTTTATTTTTTTATTTTTGAAAACAAAAAAATAGAAAACATAAGACATTTGTTCGGTAAAAGTGTTTTTGAATAAATTTTTTATATAATATTCTAAAGAGACTGTTGTTTTTAAAATAATATTTAAATATTTTTTTCATGTTTTCTAAAACAAATTATTCAAATATAAACTACCTAATATTTTTAAAATATTTGTCAATAATCTTATAATCAAAAGGACTATACCACCCTAATATAGGATGAAAATGTGGATAGTAAAAACAATATGTTAAAAATACCTTTTGAATTTAATAACAAGCACAAAATCAAAGTTTAAATTTTTTAATTTAAATAATTTTCAAATTATATCCTTATTTTTGTATATTTTTACAATTTTATTTTTGAAATATAAAACAAGCCACTCTTAATACTTTTAAATATTATTAAAACTAAATTGATATTTTTTAACACTTCTCACATTGGTTATTATTTTGTTGAAGAAAAACATTTTTAATCTCACTTTGAATTGAATTAAGGTCAGGCAAAACCGATTGTATGATTTCAACCAATTCTCAGAATGGGATCCAATAATAATAATAATAATGATGATAATAATAATAATAATAATAATAATGATAATAATGATAATAATAATAATAATAATAATAATGATAATAATAATAATAATGATAATAATAATAATAATAATAATAATAATAATAAATTATTAACAGCCATCTGTTCAGGTTGAGCGCCTATGAATGAGTCCAATTGGTGTAAGGTCTTTATGACATAATTTGGCAATCTATGGCATATAACATTGTGGCCTATCATTCTACATATAAAGTCTAAACTATTATCAATTATGTGATATATAAGAATTATACACAAAAGCAGTAAATAATTAAAAAGAATTTTTTTAATTAAATATAATTAAAAATTATATGTATGCAAATACAATCTTCTCTTATATATTAAAAAATTGAATTACAAAATTAGTTAAAAAAAAGTTATGTTTTAGACACACATATATATGTATAAAATTAATTATTAAAATAAATGATTTTATTTTCCCATACATTGACATTTTCTTCCTTTTATTTATTTATCTTTCAATCTTTCTTTTTTCTATCCCTCGTTGTTAAAAATATGATGACTTTTTTTATAAAAAAAAAATTCATAATTTATTGATTTCAATGTATAATTAATTTTTTTTGTTATTATGTTTTAGCTATATTAGGTGAAAAAAATAATAATCGCCACTATGAATATCAATATTTTTTTTCTTCATGATCATTTTTTTTATATTATTTTATATTTTATATTTTTAAATTGTATTTTATTTATATTTTTTATTTTTTTTATCTAAAATACATGTATTTTTTGTGTTATTTTATTTCTAGGTAGTTGTTTATTATATTTAGGAATTCTTTGATATTAATTATTAAATTTTACTATTTTAACGAATCTTTCAGCCCGCCACCAAACTATTTTAAGTTTGTGTCAAAAAAATTATAGCACTACGATAAGGATCTATCAAAGGCAATCGTGACAAGTGGGTGGCTACAAGTGATAAGATAAGGAGTCTTAAAGTGACACGTTTTGCTCCGAACCCTTCAAAAAGACCCCAATAATCGTTTTTTTTTTTGTTTTAAGACTTTTTATACGAATGTAAAAATATTTTATATATTTTGATTTTACCCTAATAAATACATTCATATAAAATAATTAATAAAAAGATTATTTACCCTAATTAATAAAATAATTGGAGAAATGATATACATTTAAATTTCGGGAAAAGATCCAACCAGGACATTCTTTAAAAATATACGTGCATATACTTGTACATATACTTGTACATAAGCAAGACTCTAATACAAGCATCTTTAAGTGTCCACAGAGAGTAAATGGTGTTGCATTGTAACACACGGGCAAAGAGTGTTTTTTTTTTAAATACCTAGTTTTGCTTTAGTTTACTTTAGTTAATGGTTTTGTACGTTCAAAGTCAGATGAACTACACGAAAGATGTTATTTTTATATAAATGCATATTTTGTAGAAAAGTAAAATTTTGTTAATCTAAATGATTGTTTAGAGAATTAGAGATAAAAGAAATGTGAAGAAAATTACACGTTATTGAATGTATTGGACAATTTAAAATGAATAGTTAACATCTAATACTGATACAAAATAAAAGCATCAACTAAAATTATAATAATTATGTTAAAAATAAAGCTTTAACGTGAAAACATTTGAATAGTTGGATTCTAAATTTAATTATAAATAAATAAATTTTATTTAATTTGCAAAACATTCTAAAATCTTAAAATACAAAACCATAATCTAACATTAATAAAATTAATAAAATCATTTGTAAAATTTCTTCCATTTAGATAAATTCTTTCCTTATTTAGAGAAAAATTAATTGTATTCTCTCGTCATAAGAAAGAGGTTTTTTGTTTGTAGCAAAAAGAGATTGTAAATATTCGATATAATAATTTTTTTAAAACTTTTAACTATAAAGTAACTTGTAATTATTAAGTAAATCATATAAATATTATTTACATTATTCTATCAAGAGATTCTAATTTGATTACTATCTTACCTTGAATTGTACTGAATTTTAAGCCTTAACAATGTTATAATATTTGGTATGTAAAATAAAAAATAAATAAATAACTCACTCAGGTACATTTTTACTGAATTTATCAACAAAAAGGCATATTAGAAATGAGAATCAATATTAAGAAAATATGAAAACAATTCATGTGAATTACTTATAAATATTTATTATCTTTATATCATATTTTTGGATAACAAACATAAATTTTTTTCTATTTGGTAAAAATAAAAAATAAAATTTTATTAAACTATGCAAGCAGTCATACAATTTTAAATCATTAAATTAAGTCTATAAATTATACCAATACTCCAACTAATACAGAGATAGCATATAAAAACTTCTTACATCATCCACCAAAAACTATGCGAACTCAACTTTTGAGGGATTCCCCGTTCACTCTCCCTCAAATATTTTATTCTTTTTACACATAACGCGCAACCAATAAAGAGAAAGAATGTATGTTCCTAACTTTCTACACCGAATGAACTACAAAGCTTCGACCTTTAATCTCGTTATCTTCTGTAAGTCTCAATTTCTCTCGGAAATTTGCTCACTTTAATGCTCATTTTCATCTTGTAGAAGTTGATTTTTGCATTTGAGCTCTGGGAAGCTCTGATTTCTAGCTACTGGTGGTTCTTTCCCGAGCCTATATTTAGCTTTCCTTACTGCAAATCAGTTTGTCACTTATGGCATTGAAATGGGTTTCAGCTTATTCCACCTTCAATGCTCAAAAATTGCATGCATTTCCACTCATGTTCTTGGTTCTGCTATGCTCAATACTTTCTTATTCCGTTGATTTAGACCCAGAAGACAAAACCTCTCTTTTACTGTTTAGGTCAAGGATTCAAGACCCTAATGGGAGTTTATCAACATGGGTTGGTTCTAACTGCTCTAACTGGACTGGAATTACTTGCGGGAATCAAACTGGCCATGTCGTTACTGTTAACTTGACCAACATGAATTTGTCAGGCCAAATTCACACAAATTTTTGTAACCTTCAATCTCTTGAAGAGTTGGTACTTTCACAAAACAACTTTTCTTGTCCAATTCCTCTGTGTTTTGGTGACCTACAGAATCTCAGAAATCTTAATCTCAGTCAGAATAGATTTCATGGTGTTATTCCTGACACACTCATGAGGTTGAGTCAAGTAAAAGGGCTTGATTTGAAGGGAAACATAGACCTGGGAGGCCTTGTTCCTTGGTGGATAGGTAATTTCTCAACAAAGTTGGAAAAACTTGATTTGGGTTACAATTCATTTCGAGGGCAAATCCCTGAAGGGTTAATGAACTTGAAATCTTTAAAGCATTTGGATTTTGGGAACAATTATTTGTCTGGTAATCTTCAAGACTTTCAACAACCTTTGGTTTCCCTGAATCTTGAGTCCAATCAATTTTCAGGTACCTTGCCATGTTTCTCTGCTTCTGATCACTCTCTTAGTGTTTTGAATTTAGCTAATAACAATATTGTGGGTGGAATGCCTTCATGTATTGCTTCGCTTAGAGCTTTGACACATCTGAACCTTTCTTTCAATCATTTAGCTTATAAGATATCTCCTAGGCTTGTCTTTTCAGATAAGCTTTTTTTGTTGGATTTGAGTAATAATGATTTATCTGGTCCTCTTCCAAGCAAAATGGCTATCACTTCTGAGAAGTCTGGTCTTTTGCTCCTTGACCTGTCTCACAATCGTTTCTCTGGTGAAATTCCTTTGAAAATCACAGAACTGAAAAGCTTGCAGGCACTATATCTTTCACACAATCTTCTTGTTGGAGAGATTCCGGAGAGGATTGGGAATTTAACTTATCTCCAAGTAATTGATCTCTCTTACAATTTGTTATCCGGTTCAATTCCTTTGAACATTGTTGGTTGTTTCCAACTGCTTGCATTGATGCTCAATAACAACAATCTTTCGGGTGAAATTCAACCGGAGCTTGATGCATTGGATAGCTTGAAGATTCTAGATATTAGTAACAACATGATTTCAGGTGAAATCCCGCTAACTTTGGCAGGTTGTAAATCGTTGGAGATTGTTGATTTGAGCTTTAACAATCTTTCTGGAACTCTGAATGATGCAATAACCAAATGGACAAACCTCAAGTATCTATCCCTTGCTCAGAATAAATTTTCTGGAGACCTACCCAGTTGGCTTTTCACATTTGAAGCGATCGAGATGATGGATTTTTCAGGGAACAAATTTTCTGGATTCATACCAGATGGTAACTTCAATTCTAGCTTAAATTTTAACAATAGAGGTATTAGGAAAGTGACAAAACAGAGAACTGTTTCACTTCCAAATCTGGATACAAAGGTTTCTATTCTTGTTGCTGGTAGTAGTGAACTTCACTTCAGTTATATTCTATCTTCAATGGTTGGAATTGATCTCTCTTATAATTTGTTACATGGGGAGATTCCAGGAGAATTATTTGGACTGCAGGGTCTAGAATACCTGAATTTATCATATAATTTCCTTAATGGTCAGGTTCCGAGTTTGGGAAAGATGTGGACTTTAAGGGTTTTGGACCTGTCACACAATTCATTTTCAGGTCAGATCCCAGGAAACATTTCTAGCCTCCAAGACCTGACTGTTTTGAACTTCTCATATAACTGTTTCTCTGGCTTTGTTACCAAGAAGCAAGGATATTCAAGGTTTCCCGGAGCATTTGCCGGAAACCCAGACTTGTGTGTGGAATCCCCTGGTGGGGGGTGTGACCGAGAAAACCTTCCTGCAGTGCCCCAGAAACCATTTGAAGAAGAAAACATGGCAGGACCAATTTCTGTTTGGATTTTCTGTTTAAGCACCTTCATTAGTTTTTATACCGGAGTTGTGGCTCTCTTTTGCTCTGCTGGAACAAGAAACTACATTCTCCAAACAAAAGCTTAACAGTCTCTGTGAGGATGATTTTTGTTTGTTTTTTTTTAATTTGTTAGTTGTAAATTCCTACTCTCTCTTGGGCATATACAGATAACCACTTCTAGTCGACTGACATCGATGTGGTAATGTAACCATAGTGAGCCCTGTTACAAAAACCTTTGAATTTGAAGTCCACGTGATCTGTGTACTTTTCCTGCAACATTGTTATGACGTGTTCACCAATCCTACAATCTGCTTCTATATGGTTGTAGTTAAAGTGTTTAACAAGCCTGCTTCAATTTGATAACGACCATAAGCATATAACATTGATTTCAATATGAGATTCATGATTTTAAAAAAGACAAAAACCAGAAGAAAACAGGCATTTGAGCCTCGAAGGTTGCATAAAATTTGTTGGTAATCCAAATTGCAACTTTTGGAAGATTCATATTGACTGACTGACATCTGCACACTTCAACGATTGTTTGACAAGTTACATATTTGAAATTCAATCCGTTAAAATTTACTCTGGTTAACATTTTCGACAAAGAGAAAGAATCGTTTTAAAAGTTGGATCCGGATCCAACGGAACTAGTGAGGAAACATGACTATCAATATCATTTCTAACTACAGCAAAAAGAAATTATAATTTCTATTCTTAAAATAATAATAATAATACATGGAAATAATATTCTGGCTTCTGCCATGGGCATCACATTCATATTGCCAACCATGCATAATCTAAACCAGGCTCTCAGAAATCAAAGTTATGCCGAAGATATATGCAGAGATTTCCCATAAAGATTGAGAACCTTTCCATTTTTCTTGACAGATGTATAAAAAGGGCATAATCTGCAACCCCCATCTAACCAATGAGTAAGCCTTAATTTCTGGACACTCAATCAACTTCAGAAATCAATAATTGGACCATCTAAGATCGAGTTAATATCTAATTGGGCCATCCAAGCTCCCTGATGCAAACTGAAAAGGCCATCAAAACAAGATTTTTATTAAAATTAGGCTCAAACATCTCTAACAGCCAAAGGGATCATGCATTTCTGTTATTACCTGTTGGACGATTGGATTTAGTGAGGTTGTGAATTCATGAGTCATCCCTTCCCATACAATCTTCCCCTCATAGAGAAATATTAACCTACATATATCAGATGCCTTTTTTAAGTCAACACGAACTATTAGGTAAACTATTGCCCTGCCAGAGGAAAAACAAGTTCGGTTGAGCATAACCTGTCAACAGCTCTGCTAATGGTACTATGCTGGTGTGTTACAACTACATACGATGCAATCTTCCCAGGCTTTCCAACCGCATCTTCACCTAGCACGTGGACAGATCGGATGAGATCTTCAACTACTGTAGAGGCGATAGGATCAAGTCCAGCTGTAGGTTCATCATATAATAATACCTGTTCATTGATTGAAGATGTCAGGCCAGAAATTTACTACTGAAAGTCTCAAATCACCTCAATCAAAGAGGATAAGAGGAACACGATAACCATAACCGACTAGTCAGCAAAATGAAGGTATTTAGACATTATAAAACATATGCATCGTATAACAAGAAAACTTATTCCAAACTTTCTATTATTGAAATTAAATAAAGAGAAGCTGAATAAACATTGGCAAAGGGGATTCCTAGACAGTGCGGTTCTAATGTAATTTCAATGCATGCAAGGAGAAAAGTCTAAATATGGAGAAGGAAAAAAACAAAAACAAATTGAAGCTAATTATTCTTAAAAATAAAAAACGCACCTCTGGCTCTAAAGCCTCCTTTGTAGTATCGCAAATTATAGACCGAGCTAATGCAACTCGTTTTTTCATCCCACCAGACAACTCAGAAGGCATCCGATCCTCAACTCCCTAATGAACTATTAGTTAGATATATGACATTCAGGACACAAAGATAGCATGTGAAGACATAGATGTTTTTGAAAAGTTATGGGTCAGGAAGATGCCACTAGTGGAAGTTGAAATATAGATCAATTTTGTTAAAATCATTTAAAGATTTAATTACTTTCCAGATAGCTTCTGAAAGAGACACTGCATTAGAAAGCATACCTTTAGTCCGACAGCAGCTAAGGTTTGAGTCACAAGTTGTGAAATTTGATCCTCAGGCATGTTTGATTTTTCATATCTAGAAAACAACAAAAAGAAAAAAAATTAACCCTACCATCTTGCCAAAGATATACCGTATCTAATTCAATTTGTCTAAGATGTACCTTAGAAAGAAAACAGTACAAGAAAAATAAAAAATAAATAAAAACTAGTAAATAGAGTGTCTTACAAAAGGAAGCCAACATTTTCACGAACAGTTAGAGAATCAAATAGCGCAGCACTCTGAAAAACCTGGTAAATTGTATAGTAAATTAAAAATATGCTCAATATGAAATAAAGAGAACAGTGAAAATACCAAAGTTTGAGAGAGAAAAAATATATATAAATACCAATCCAATTCGTAGACCAGACATCTCTTCATCACTGATCAAACCAGCTCTCTTTCTCCCATGAATATAAACCTCTCCCTGCTCATTGAGCAACAGGTAAGAATGCTCAAGCAATACTCTACTGTAAAGTTCCTTAAGATCACTTGAAGCAAAAATAAATAATCAATCATAGACAGCTTCAGTAAACCAGATCCAAATATTTACCTTGTCTGGAGCTAAAAGCCCTGCAATAATTTTCAGAACTGTAGATTTCCCAGTGCCAGAAGGTCCAATTATTCCAACAGATTCGCCATGTCTAATCTATAGAAAGAAAAGAAGAGAAAAAAATGCTACAATATGTATAAAAATCTGCTCAAAATTTCAGAATAATCTTCCACGAGAAAAATTCCATTTCAGTTACATGTTCAAGGTGATAAAACTTTCTAATGTTGAATTCCAAATCAATCCTAGATTTTCGTCAAGATTGACTTCATCTTAGATAATTACTTCGTAAGATAATAACCAAGGAGAAAACACTCTACTCTATGCTAAACACTCGCATAAATGATGTCTAAAACAAAATTTTGTGGGCAATGTGAGGGAAGGAAAAGGTTCTTAAGGTTTTAATCATGGAAAATCAAGCCTAAAAATAAATATCTTGTATCTATCTTTCCAGTAGAAGGAGAAGGTAACATGCATCTAAACTATAGGGAAAATCAAAGCAACTTTCACCAAACAGCTTCTGGTCAAAGAAATTGTGCCTTCCCTTAGTTTCCCTTTGAGATTTCTAACACAAGAATGAATATCTACTTAAAAATTTGATTATCAGAACTCCAACTTTTATATTTCCAAACATCAACCTGAAGAACCAAAGTTGCATCAAAGCATACAAATTACATAATATTTTAGGCAGGTCGTTTCGTAAAGAAATAGATACATGCATATATTATGTTGAATATATTCACCTTGAAGCTCACACCTCTCAATATATGCTTCTCCCCAAAAGACTTGTACACGTCTCTACACTCGATCAGAACATCAGAATCATCCTTAGGCTCTCGAACTTTACTCAAGTTCCCTGATTTGAATGAATCCTAGTAGCATAAAGTTTGTTAGAAACCAAAAATAGAAGTCATATCAATCAATTAAGCGCAGCTACTAGAATTCAGGCACAAAGCTATCAGATACAACACAAATGAACATCCAGCGTATTGATTAAAAAGAAATTTACAAATATCAATACGATTATATTAACAATGCAGAGTTACAACACAGGTCCATACATTTGACGAAGAATGTAAAGAAGCAAACAATCAGGAAAAGGCGTAAAGACCAAGGCTCGAGAATTGCAAGTGTATTCAAACAAATTTAAAGAGATTGACACATGCCCATTAAAAGACTTATCCAGTAAACAAAAACCACATAAAAAATGGTTGTTCAAGATATTACATTGAATTGGGTAGCATAAGATCCATCGTTCAAGTTCAGCGGAGGAGCCACACAAGCACAAATTATCTTCTTCCGATCTTTCTTCTGCCTATAACTACAGTTATCTATGCCTTTCGCAAATTTAGCTATGCGAGAAGAGCCATTAGTTATGAACAGAGGTGATAAGGCTGAACCGGACAAACAAACCATTGCTTCCAATCAAGACAATTTGGTTTCTGGGTTAGAAAAGTTATTGGATTTGAAGCACACCCAGAACGAAAAGAAAGAATCCTCAAATAAAAGTCTTTTTGTTGAAGAAATTTAGGTTCTAAAAATCAAACTGTTTGAATTCCAAAAAACCCAGATCAAGTAATGGACCATACATTCCTTTCGGAAGCAAATCAAGGTCTCAAATAAGGCTGACACGGATTGTTTAAAAGCAAAAACTCGCGTTGAAAATAAAATTGAAGACAAAGGGATATGGGATTGGTGGAGACCTCTTTTGAGTGAAACAGGAGACAGAAGATAAAATTACAAAAAAATAACCAAAAAAACGTGCAGCTGCTCTGAGTGGTGATGTAGAAATTAATGGTCTTCGCAACAATGAGTGACTTGTTTATTAACACTACGGCGGGCGGTCTTCTCTCCAGAAGAAGCTTATTTTGGATCCTTCTCCGCTGCTGCACTTGTTCCGACTTATACAACTTTCATGAAAAGAAAATATTACACGTAAAATTGTACTACTTAAAAATCATAAAGGAATTAAAATAAGTAATTATAATTACCCAATAATTTTTATTATTTTTACAATAAAAACGTATAAATCGTAAATTATATCCTTAAATTACTTACTTATTAAGGTAATTTTTATGGAATAAAATTGTTACTAAAAGATATTATCATTATTTAAATTATTATTATTATTATAATTTTTTTGTTATTGATAACTTTATATAATAATAATAACATTGAAATAAATAAATTATTCATATATTATAATAATTTTAATAATTAAATAAAATATTTTTCTTTCAAAATTTTTAGACATTTTAAAAAAATTATATATTTAAAAAATTTATACCATGCAGAATATGAAAAAATTTAATAACAAAAAAATAGTAAACAATCCTAATGAAACTTATTGGAAGTTTTACCTTTCTATAATTAAATTTTATGTTACTATAAATGTATTCATAATTTATAAATATATTAAAGTTCATAAGTGTTATAATTTTAAACTTAAATATATTATAGATATATTTATAATTTTATACATATTTATAATAAATTACATATATTAAAAATATCAAACATAATTAATAAAAATCGAATATGAAAGTGTCACTACAAAATAACAAGGGGCAAATGGTCGACATACATAGGTAAACAATAGTCGGCTACCAAAATGTCCTTAAGCTAAACGTGTGGTAAAAAGGACTACATTCATACTAGTGGTGCTTTTTGGTGGAGATTCCTTAATCTATTTCTCTACTATAAAAAGAATGTTAGGCATAAACTAATTATTTTATACAATATTATTTTCAATCTACCTTAAAGCTTTGAAATGAAAAATCTATAATATCACATAAAATAATACATCATTTAAATAAAATTTTATAAAAAAAATATTTTTTTTATAAAATTTTGTAATTTCGTTTTTTTACATTTATAGACTTAAATACTAATTACTTATACATATAAGTATATAACTTGTAAAATTGAATCTCAATTACAAAAGAAAAAATATTTTTTTCCTAAGAAAATTATCTTTAATTATTTTTATTTAAATTTAAAATTTTAATTGATACATTGTATTAAAAATTTATTTTTTCTTAAGTAAATTGTCATTGTTATCTTTTAATATTAATTTAACATTTTAGTTTATTATAAAAAAAATATTAATTATTTTTTAAAATAACATATCACACAAACACAATCATACACAATTTTTTATTTAATATTTTTATAAAAAAATTATTTATTATTAAATGCACATGAAAAATGTTATGTTTGTATAAATGAAAACATTTCCACTCTAGCAAAAGAAATATTGTCATTTATTAAAAGTTTGTAATTACTTTTATTTAATTTTTTAATAATTTCTTTTGTGTTACTATTGTTTGTAAAGTTCTAAACATTTATATAAATACATTAATAAGTTACAACATGATCAAATTAAAAATTAGTTAAAAATAGGGAAAACGGAAGAATTAATTAAGCTCAAATATTATGCATCATAACTACTTTGACACCAAGTTTTTATGTTACATTAAATAAGATTTACACAAACAGAAACATACGTCAATATATAATGATAGGATTCAAATATATATATTTTTTAGTTTCAATAAAAAACATATATTAATTTATTACAAAATAATTGATATATCAAAAATAAAAGCTCAAACGTCCTATTAATTTGTTGGAAGAATTTTAATGTTTTTATGCTACATTTTTAAGATAGAACTTTATATGTTTATATAATTAAGAATATCATTTGGTAAATGAAAAAAAAAGTACAATTGCATATTACAATTGTTATAATATAAAATAATAAATATTTGTCATTGTATTTATTATTTCTAATTATGCAAATAGTCAGTAAGAAAACTAAACTGTAACCTCCTTATTCAATTCATTTACTTAGTTTCCATTAACCTATCACAAAATGCTATATTTATTTTTGCTATTGATATATGTTTAATATTTATTTATTTTTGAATTTTTTTTATCTCATCCTCTTCTTCTACTCTAGTTACACAAATTTATATAAGTTACTTAATTATAACTAAAACTAAAATAAGGAATCGTTAATTTATCAAAATATCATCCAAATTCAACATGCCATTCTTTCATTTCTAAGCAATTTCCTCGTTGCTAAAAAAAGCACATCTAAGTGGAGTTCAAAGCAACTTCTTTAAAAGTAATCGAAGGATTTTCAAAAATACACGCACTTTTGTTTAGGGTGACATTTAAGTGGGGGAGTTCGAAGCAACTTCTTTTAAAGTAATTGAAGGATTTTCAAAAGAAACACAATTTTGTTTAGAGTGAAGAACAAATCGAAACTGCTTATTTTTAATCAATTCGAATCCGATCCAATCTGAATTTGATTTGAAGATTTTAAATTTAGATCTGATACGATGATGTAATTAATTCAAACCAGTTTGAATATAAACATATCATATTTTTTGAATCGGATAAGATCAGATTGATACTGAAATTTATTTATAAATTATTATCATATATAAAATACAATATTTAAATTTTAAATTCATGTATTTATAGAAAAATTTATTATTTATAGTTACAACTAAGAAAAATAAAATAATTAAAATTATATATGTACAACTATTAAATTATTATAAATGTTTATATTTATTTTTAAGTTAAAATAATAATATAATGTAATTATAATATATATATATAATATTTAAATATAACACATTATGAAATAAAATATATATTTATATATAATTTAATAGTAATTCGATCCGGATTAGATACAACGAATTATAAAATCTGTCAATCTGAATTCAAATAGATTGTATAGTTTTAAATCTGAATTTGATCCAACTCTAAAATTCATCAATTCAATTCGGTTTAAATCTAATAGATCGAATCAGATTTTTCAATTTAAATGGATTAATCAAATTATTTATTCGTCTATACTTTTGTGTTATTCATGTATATTCATATTTTTTATAGGATCAATCTATATTTAAAATGTTTGAAATGAACTGGTTATAATGTGATAACTATATTGTTATTTATTTTACAAAATATTAAAATTACTTATTTTTAGTTTTAATTGGTATGATTCTATCATTAGGTTGAGTTTATTCATCTTGTTTTGTATTCTATGCTTCTTTTTGTATTTATATTTATCTCTACGGTGTAAAATGGAAATAGAAAAATACGAAAACATGTCTAGACATTGTAAGTTATATTTATCCAATTTATTTTATTTTTCCAAATACCAAGTCTATAAAATCGAGTTTTGTATTAGGAGAGTAGAATATTTAGCTCCCTAATGTGATAAAAATTGTATTAACAACCATTAAAATTAAAAATGAAAATTATTTTGAGTTTACTTCGTATAAAAAATCAAAACATATTGAAGACATTGTCATGCTTGATCAACTTTATCCTTTATTTATAGAAGAAAAAAAAACTAAGATATTAGAAAATAAAATAAAGAGTTTTAGTCTTCTTAAAAATTGAATTAAAAAATATTTTATTTTTAAAATGTGAAACAAACATCTTTAATGAGAATAAATAGGAGTGAACTGACTATAATATAAATTATTATTTTATCTTTCATTTATTATTAATAGATGAGCTTTATTTCATAAAAATAGATAATATAAAAATATATTTAAATTTTAATTAAACTTTAATTAATCAAGGCTTAATAATGAAAAAAATAAAGAATCAAATGATTTTTAATTAAAAAATCAACATGAAATTATTACCGATAATTTATACATATATTTAAATTAATTTTTGTTACTGTGGGTGAAAAAAAAAGTAAGTTAAACAAATCTCATATAATTATGAGAAATGAAAATCATACACATTCTTACTTAATAACACTAATTAAATCAAATTGATCAAGACTTCTTCACTTCCATCTCCATTATTTTCTTCACTACTTTAAGATGTACCTCTCTATTATCCTCTTCATTAGACTTTGAAAGTTAGGAATAAAAGTGAAGTCAAAGAATAAGGTTATGAATGTAATTCTAATATTTAAATTAGAACTATACATTTTATTCACATACTAAAATTTTGTAAAGAAAATAAGTTACTCTTACATCGTTATTACAAACAAACACAACTACATATGTATATATAACATCAAAAATGAATTGTTAAGAAATGTTTTTCATGAATTTAAATAGAAAATATATTGACCTAAAAATGGTAAACTTAGTCCTTGTTATGTTATTTTAGTTTTTTTATTTAAAATTTAATAATAAAATATAAATATTTAAAAAAAATAGAGTGCTTTCAAGACACATGCATTATTGCTAGTAAAATAATAAGGGTGGGTTTGATTTGTGAAATAGAAAAGTAATGAAAATAGTAATCTACCTATTATGTTTGGTTTTACATCACAATAACAGTAATAATTAGTTTGAATGTTATTTATTTATTTAATGAAATTGATATAGATTGTATATGAAATAAAAATAATATTTTGTTATTAAGAAATAATAATAAAAAGGTAATCTGCAAACGTAAATGCTGCAAATCCTTTTTTCTCTAGGATAGGCAATGTAACGTACTGTTTTTTATTGTTTCAGGAAACGCATTACATTTCCCAATTAATTTAGATACAATTAAACATAGCAATAAGTAAAATCTATTATATTTTATCTTTAATTTCATCTAACCATTTTTTAATAATTATTTTACATTACATTAATATTATTATACTAATTACCTATGTTATTCTTATACCATGTAATATAATTAATTGATTATATTTTTTAATTATTATTATTTTATCTCAAATAAAAATTATAAATTTTATATAAATATTAATTCACTATTTTTGTTGTGATTATCATAATAAAAATAAAGAATTCAATATAAATATGACCTATTTATAAATAAATTGACCAAATTTGATATGTTCGTTAAATATATAAGTATAAATCACATAAAATGTTACCCAATTACAAATGTAACAAGTTTCATATGATTTACACAATTATCTAAGAATAATAATATAAATATAGTATACAATAAAAATAGTAAATTAATACAAATATTCTTAAGAGTATTGTATATTTATTATAGAAATATTTTGGTATTTACTTTGTATAGGAAAAAGTAAAAAAAAATTAATAACAATTTAAAATGATGATTTTAATACAAATATTACTTGACTATTTTTTTTAATTATTATCGACCTAAAAATAATGACTTCAGCATAAATATAAATAGTTTTGGTCAAATTTTTTTATTAAACATGTTAATAGAAACCATATCAATCGTTTCTCGATTACAAATGTAATGTTTTTATGTGATTAAAACTACAATTACATAAATAAAATATGTAAAAATAATACACAATAAAGTTACATAATACAACTATTAATAAAAGTGATATATATTATAAAAATATTTTGATATTTATTCCCGTATTAAAAAACTATACAAAAACTAAAAAAAAAGTATAAAAACAAGAATAACTAAGTAAAAAAGTAAAAAAAAAAATATGGATACCAAATTTTCATTATAAGAACAAAAAATATAATATTGTGGCTTTATATATAAAGATGTTTGAAAATTCAATGATTAAAAATGTTTTTAGTGGAAAAACAAGAATATAGAAACATTTGAAGATGCAGTTTTGAAATTTTAGTAAGCTCCATTCAAAGGCCTTCGAATTCATATAATTTAGGTCTTTTACTAAGAACTTTGGTAAATAGATATCAAACTTTAGTTCAATGAAGTCAATCTTCCTTGAGTAAAATGTGATTTCAATAAAATGAAAATGACAAAGCTCCCAAAATATAGTAGCTATACTTAGATGAACACTAAACAAATAAGTTGATGCTAATCACTCAATAACATTATGAACCATATGGTCGATGCAAATAACTACTAGTCAACATTGTAAGGTTTGAGAGATTTAACGAATTCATCTACCATTTTGTTTCTATGAGAACGTGATGATTTTAACAATTCCATTCAATTATAACGTTTTGAGAAAACAAACTTCATATGCACGATTTTACTTTGCATTAATCAATCATTAGTAAAATTCAAATGATTTATAAGTATTAATTTATTATTTAATTAATAAAAATTAAAATTTAAGTTAACTAATTGATAAAAATGTTTATGTTATTTGAGATAAATAACTTTATACGAAAAAATAGATATTTATAATTTTTTTTTCAATATTTTAATCACTAATAATTTATTACTTAATTTATGTTATTTAATTAATAAAAAATAAGACTAAAAATAATTAATCATAAAAAATTATTATTATTTATGTTACTCAATATATATAACATTTTATAAAAAATAAATAAATAATTATAAAATATATAATTTTCAATATATTAGTTAGTAATAATTTATTATTTAATTATTAAAAATTAAAAATCTTAAATAAGCTATATAATAAAGAAAGATAATAATAATTATTATTAGATAATAATTAAGGAAATAGTAGTTGATATTTTAAAATATGTGTATAATTTTTTATATATATATTCTAATTGCCTGATTAAGTGTGTGTACTTTTTTTTTTTTTTGTTATCAGCTAGTACAACATGGAAGGTATACTTACAAGAACTCTCGTTGGATTCATACCTTGTGCTTATTACAAAAGAAGATCCAAAGATTCACCATATGTTTGCACTTTCTTTCTTTGCATCAACTTTCAAGATGACTAATAATTGTAGATTTTATAAATAAAAGTTTTAATGCGTGTACCTCTCTCATTAGAAAAATTCATAATCTAATTCATCGTTCCCATTTCATTTTTCGAGTAATAACTTTTAGCCTGAAAAACCTAATTTAGGAGGTTCATGAGTTTAATTTAAAAGTTACACTATGTAAATAGTAAAAAATAATTATTTATTTTTTATAAAAAATATTATATGTATTATATTTGAGTATAAATATGTCTAAATTATTAAATTATTAATATTTTTTGAGTGATAAAAATCATGAAAATGAAGTTTTGGAAGTTATATAGACTTTTTTTATGTATATAATTTATCTATAATTTCATAAATAATGTATCTAAAATACACTATCAAAAATTAAGAGGAGCACAATGATTCAATATAGTTTCGATGTACATTTAACCTTTAGAGGAAAAAAAAAGGTTTGATAAACTTGTATTAATCCTATTAAGGTATTGGTACCTATTAATATTCATATTCTTAAACTAGAACACTAATAATATTTCTATTTAAAAATTAATACTATTTAGTATCCATATTTAATTGAATTAATATCTTTAAAGTATTCATATTCATATCTTGATACTTTTTTTTACCCTTATTTAACTGATATTTTTGGAGCATTCTTATTTAAATTATCGATACTTATTTTAATTAATTTTTATAATAATCATAATGAATTATGACACTTTAGACGTATCATTACAGTTAAAATTGATTAAAATGATTACTAGTAATCTAAATAAGGGTACTTCAAAAATATCACTTCATAATAAAAATAAAAAGTATCAAAATAAAAATAAATGTATCTTAAAAATACCAAACCCTTACAAATGGTACCAACTTTAGATATTAGACAATAAATTTTTTGTTTAAGATATATTGAATGAAAATTTTGTTTGATTTTCAAAGAAAACCTTTTCTTAAAAATTTTGAGTAATTTTTTAATTAATTTTTTTAATCGAAAAATATAAACATACATATGAAACATATAATATTTCTTTATATCGAATGAACAGTTAATTTTGTTCTTATCTAGTATCTTTTTATGAAAAAAATGACTTAAATGACATATTTTTCATAAATAAAATATTTAAATTGTCCAAACACTTCATCTTTTAAATAATTTTTTTCTTTCTATTTTTTAATATTTTAGGCGTGTAATTTTAGCATTTCTTAAAAAACGAAAAATGTAGTAGTAGTTGGGTGTCCATCGGTTTGATATTGGGAAAAAAATTTAATCTGATCGGACCGTTTGAAACGATTTTAATTAATACAAACCAGATCGAACTATTTGATATAAAATAATTCGATCCAATCCGGTTCAGTTTTCAATTAGGTTTGGTTTTTAGACAACTTTTATGAGAAAATAATATGAAAATTTTAATATATTATTAAACTGATTAGGTCCGGTTCAACTAATTTAAAAATTAATATAATTGAATCGAACTATTTGATTTATAAAATAATTCAATCTGGTCTGGTTTGATCCGATTTGATCCGATTTATGTACACCACTAGTAGTAATAAAAATAAAGAAAAATAAAAATAAAAGCTTTTTATTTGCATATTTTTCATGCGCCAAATTTTGACACACCTCTTTTATTTTTATTTTTTTTACATTTGAAATAGAAGAAAAAACCGGAGAAAAAAAAGGGATTGAGCTTGAAGCCACTAGAACAAGAAAAAAACAAGAGAGTCGGAGAAGTAACGAAGTAAATAGCGGAGCTTTGGAGTAATGGAGTCAGCGATACTATCATCTATTTCTACGCCCTTGTCTTTCTTTGGAGGCGTGAACAAACAATTCAATAATTCAGCTTCTGCAATTCACCTTAGGTACCCAATCAGACCTCTACAATCCTCACTTAGCTTGGGTTTTCCCAATGGCTATTTTGTCAGATCCAAGCCTTCTTCTGAGAGAACTTCCAATTTCCGTTGTTTCTCTGGTAAATTATTCAGTCTTGGCTTATTTCCTTTACCTTTCCTGGCTTTATATTTTAATGAAAAGTGATCAATTTGTGGTGGGATATGATAAGATATAGATTCAAGGGTCTTTTTTTTTTTATTTATGGGTATGATATATTTGAGGCTGTAGTGTGAATTTTAGGATTATTTTCGTAAATTTCTTAATGTCATATGTGGGTTTTGTTCATGGGGGAGAAAATGGGTAATTTTTAGAGATATAGATAGATTGACATGAATCTTTGCTCGATAATAATGGCAAGTGAAAATATTTTGAACTAGAATTAATTTTTATTATCCATCGTGAAGTCTGTTTTGGTATTAAAAAAAGAGAGAAAACATTGCTGTGGGAAAAAGAAAAGGAAAACTATTGTATTCATGGCGCATGGGGAAAAAAACTATCTGATAAACTCATGCAATGCTATATGAAATTGGACATTTGGGGTCAAAGGATCTAGTTATGTTAGACCGAATCTTTTAGGAGACTAGAGACTTAAATTTTTGGATATATATGGGTACTGTACATTATTTTCTAAATTTTATGTAAATTTCTAACAAATTGTACTGTCCGAACCCACACTCATGTCCATGCTTGGACACGGATAATTCGTGAAAAATGGAGAGTGTTTATTGTAGAGATGAAAGCTTATGGATCTTATGTTAACATTGTTGCTAAAAAGTTGAAACTTCATCATTTTTGGAAACGACCTGTTTCAATAGGGATATCAGGATATAAAGCAATACCCATTTTGATATTTATTGGTGTACAAGAATAATCAATTCATAAGAAAATGTATCTATTATAGGTATATTTTGATATTTATCAGTGTGCTAAACAAACAGAAACATGAGAGAAAAATAACCAAAATGGTAGACAATAAAAGTAACAAAACAACTATTCATAATAAGTGTATTTGTTTTAGGAATATTTTGATATTTATTTGTTTATAAGAAATTAAGAAATGCATTTATTATAAAGAAATTTTGGTATTTATTAGTGTACAAGAAAAACTTATTCATAAGAAAGTGTATTTATTATAGATACATTTTGATATTTATTAGTGTATTAAAAAAACTAAAGAAAAAGCGGGGAATAACCAAATTGTACACAATAAAACTAACAAAACAACTATTCACAATAAGTGTATTTGTTTTAAGGATATTTTGATATTTATTTGTGTACAAGAAAATAAAAAAATGTTAAAAAAGCAAGAGCATAACCAATGTACTGTTTATGGGTTCTTCTCGCTTTTTTATGTATAGTATACTAAAAAAAAATTGGAAAATAATCAAAATGGTACATAATAAAACTAATAAAACAAATACTTATAAAAAGTATTTATTTTAGGAACGCTTTGATATTTATTAAAACTAATGGGACGTTTGGTTCATAGAATGAAAAAGAAATAGGAATGAGAATGTAAATGAAACAATATTATTATTACAGTGTTTGGTTTTACTACTGTAATCATTTTACTACTGTAATCAAAGAAAAAATCAGTATTTCAGTGTTAGTTTACAAGTAGAATGGAATAGAAAACACTGTATATTATCTTAATATTCCTATGTTTAATAAATTTTAAATAATTTCATTTAATTGTTATTTTTTTCATCATACAAAATGTATTACTAAAATTATTATTTTTCTAAATAATTATTTCTTAAAAATATTATTTAATCTTATAAAAAAATTAAAAATAAAGAAAATATTTTTGATAATTTTTTTAGATTAGGGTTTATTTATGTGTTTTTAAAGGGTAAAATTAGAATAAAAAATAGGTATGGGAATGGAATAAGGATTACGAAAGGGGATGGTGGAATTGTTATTCATTCTCTTTTAAGAATGGATTTCATTTCATTCCTAATCTATAACACAACTAAACATAGTAGTGTATGGAATCAATTTCATTTTAATTCCCATTCCTACTAACCATTATCACTCTCATTCCTACCAAACATGACCAATCAAACATGTTGTAAGTGTAAAAAAAATAAAACGAGCTAGTAAATAACCAATGTTTGCACGAAAGGCGTAACCATTTGGGCACTCTCTCGGAGAGAGGCTCGATGATATAGATATGTCTGTGAAGATGCATACTACTAGCACTTGGACAGGAAGTCTATGAAGCATCACTGTTCCCTGAGATTGACTTTGGGCCTTTTACTACGTAGCTTAGGTGTAAGGCGAAGAAGGCCCGGGCCTCAGCCATCAGTGAGATAGATACCACTCTGGAAGACTGCACTAGTTAGTTTTGCTTTTTTATGTGTATTAATAGGTATGAATAGTTCAGACATTTTCTACTTTTTGCGAATTGCGAGTGATTTTCTCTATGTGTTACTTTTTCCCGGCATATTAGTGTGGCATAGGTACAGTGCTTACTCTATCTCTGCATGTTTGAATCAACAGCTTTAACTCCAGAACTGAAGACTACGCTGGATAAAGTTGTTACCTCTAACAAAGTGGTTCTTTTCATGAAGGGAACCAAGGATTTTCCACAATGTGGATTTTCACATACTGTTGTACAAATATTGAAATCCTTGAATGTGCCTTTTGAAACAATAAACATTCTAGAAAATGAATTATTACGCCAGGGACTGAAGGAATATTCCAGTTGGCCAACATTTCCTCAACTTTACATTGACGGAGAGTTCTTTGGTGGTTGTGACATCACTGTGGGTAAGTCATCAGTTCTAATAATTTTTATTCTTCAAAATCTTCTGCTATTATCTTCAATAGTTCCTTTATACTGGGTTGTAGGGATATATAAATGTGTGTACTCTTTTCGATTCAGTAGAGCTTTTGATTGAAGCTCAATGGCTGGTGGAAATGGTAACTTGATGACTGCTAATGTAGTCATCTTGAGAATTCCTTATAATTTGCCTCATTACAAATGGTAGAAGAAAATGGTTGATTTTCTACTCAGTAATGGTAATTTGATGACTATGATTCCAAAACAAGTAGTTGTAGTCTATGACTTTGAAACTAGATTAATTGTAGTGATATGAGTATTAGGATCCTTTATTTATTTATCACTTTTTTCCTTTCTTTTATGTTGCTGTATGAGTATGTTTGTTCCAGTCTCTCTTAGATACGCTTAAATATTGTTTGAGAAATTTTATTTTTGAAAGAAGACTGTTATTCCTTACAGAGTCGTACAAAAGTGGGCAGCTACAAGAAGTGTTGGAGAAGGCAGTGTGTTCCTGAAGCTTGATTGCCTAGACGGGAGAATACCATGATGATCATTTAGAAACTATTTCTATAGTTGATATTGTGTAATTGACTTGTATATTCACTTTCTAGGAAAATCAGACCAGTTTTTTCATATGTATGTCCACTATCTGCCTTTGGAATGCAGAGGAAGAAAAGTTTTCTTCCAAAATACAGTAAAACAAGTCATATTAACACAGAATAAGCTGTCGAAATCCTTACAGAAAAGCATGTTCTGTTCCTAAGAAGTACGTTGTGTTGCCCTAGTACACAGTTACAGGAGAGCTCAGGTTTTGGATTATAATCATAGATTGGTTTATGAGCATGACATTATTGAAGCAGCTGGGGAATTATTTTCATAAGCTTGTTGCGAAAATAATTCCGAAACAAATACACCCAGTCCATGACGCTGAAAAGGTAGAACTAGCTGGAATTAATGGTTGATGGTAGCCTACACATCCAAGTTCACAATTAATATTAGTCTAAGTCAACATGAACCACAACAGAAATCATACCAAAGAACATCCTCACAGTATATTATTTGATCTAGTAAGCTTATAAGTCAAAAATTTAACCAAAAAATAATATTAATGATAACATTTTTATAATTATAATAATAACATTATAAAATATTATAATTAAAAAATATAATAATAAAAATATCCATATTACTATTTTTATTTATAAATAAAATTATAAATATTTTTTATTTTATTTTATTTTTCTAAAATAGCAAATAAATCAAACTGTCCAATCTAATTTATTTAAAAATAAATTGAATTAAACCTCACTTACATAAATTTATATAAGTTGAGTTACATTATAGCTCATCTAAAATGAGCTTAAGCATAACCCTAAACGACCATCATTTGACACCTTTAACCCTGAAAAATCATTGAATATTGTACATCTCTAAGACGTGCTAGGTATCCTTGTTCCACTGGAGCAATGTCTCCGTATGATTGTCCAACATGTTTTGTGATTTCTATGACGTGTACATAAATGAATCCCTAGGGCAATCAATCTAATAGTCGGTATATGCAACCCAACATCCGTGTCCCATACACATTCTCTGCATAAAAAACCTATATATATATATATATATTATTTTTGTCGCTCTGTTGCTGCAGATGAGGACTTTGCGGCTAAATCATGAAGCAAATTTTGGGCAGCAGCAAAGTTTTCCCTAAGCATGACATTGTACTCGTATAAACTTTTAAGATTCTTTTGTAGGTCTGATATACTCATCTCTGAACCATTTGTCAGCTCTGCAATGAAACAGCAAAGTGAGTCATTGAATAATTGCTATGCATGAAAGTAAAAAAAATGGAAACAAATGAAATGGATTCGCTCACTGGAAAATACAATACCAAGGTCATATATTACATTGTTGCGTTTCGTTACCCGAAAATCGCAGGTTCTGAGAGTTTAAATCGTCCCAAAATTGCAGATTTGTACATGAGTCTTAATGTACATGAATTATTATGCAAGCAAATTTGGGACATTACTGACCAAATCTCCAAAACCCATCTATTTAATCCCCAAACTGCACTATTGTAAGGAACATGGTTTCACCCTAACAATGGTTACTTATCCATATGGAGACTTTTCATTTAGTACTTCTGACATGAAATGGAAGCAGTATCAAAAACATCTTTCTATAACTTATTAACCTTATAAAGAAACTCACATCCCAACACAGTACTTAACTCAAAAGGAAATGTAAGGGAAAGACATATGAGCTAAATCTTGAAAATTAATTCATTACCTAGTGAAGGTGGCGGAGGAACAATGTCATCAGTTAACGAAAATGCTTTAGGATGTAAACAATTTCCCTCACTTGATCCAGCAGATGACTGTTCTCCATTTTGTACAGGGTCAAGTGATTTTTTATTCAGAGCCTGCAGAAGATAAGCAAGCAATGAAAATAAAATATGATTACAAGCTCAAAATACTAGTAATGAGAAAACAACACTTAAAAACACCAAAATTATTAGATATTTCAACCATTTAAATCCACAGTTCAGTAGTAACAAAGCTCTTTCATATCAAAGATGAACAAATTTGGAATGTTTACAAGCTCAAAATACTAGTAATGAGAAAACAACACTTAAAAACACCAAAATTATTAGATATTTCAACCATTTAAATCCACAGTTCAGTAGTAACAAAGCTCTTTCATATCAAAGATGAACAAATTTGGAATATTACAGCACAAGAAATTTTTTATGCTTGAATGCATATATGCCAACTGACCGAGAAATAAAAGTAGTGACTCACAGGTTTCTTTATAGAATCTGACAACCTCACCTGAAAGCTTGAAACAGTTCCCATTATAACAGATTTAGTTTCTGCATGGTTGGAATGATCGGGAACGGCACTCTGCACAATAGAAATCCCAAATGGAGAAGGGAAAACCAGGATACGTCAAAAGCTAAAGAGACTCGGTAGTATTCTACAAACAAATCTACATGCAAGAACATAATTATATACTATAGTACCTGCTTGCTGACACTAGATAAGGTGGCTTTCCTGCTAAAGTTGATAGAATCATTCCTGTTTTGTTTCCTTGTCTTATGTGATGAACCATTTCGGTTTGCTGATTGTACCATCAGACAACCACAGTTTGTTCCATTTGTTTTAGTATTGTAATCATTCTCTAAAGTGCTGCAACTATATGCGTACATTACATACTTCCTCAACTATTAAGAACCATATGTATGATGTATCAGTCATTTGAAAAAAAAAAGGACTAAAGAACTAGAACAACTAAATTATATAGAATAAGGGAAGCTACACTCAGTAAAAAGACAGGCAGTACTTTATCCCAGCGATCTAGAGCTTTCCGCCGATTCCTAATATTTCGCAAAGTGCTATCTTCGTTTCGCAGTTTTTTTATTCTATACTCACACTGCAGGAAAAAATAAGGAAGTGTAAGAGTCCTGGGGAATCAAGCAAGAATTAACCAAAGATTTGTATGCACTACACCACTAGAAGAAATTTTTTTAAGGGCATTGTCATATGTTTCAGCATTCCCCTATGCAGTATTTATCACTTCTCATGTTCAAAGACTTTTTTCTTTTAGACAAATTTTATAACTAATCGATGAAAACAACAAGGTAAATAGAATGGGACAATATCATACTTGAACCAGCAGGTAGAAAAAGATGATAATGCTAATGCAATATAGACCACCTAGATCAGCAAGGAAGCCCACTGGAAAAACACAGCAAATTCCATAAGTAAGAATTGATAACAGTAAATGATTGTAGGTCTGACAGACAGAGATAATACACATGCAAAAATGAATCCCACACATGAAGTACAGAGCATATTACTTACCTGGACCCAAAATGCTTTCATTATCTATCTCCACAATGTAGTCCGAGAGAAGATTGACAAACAAAGTGGTGTTCAGCATTCCATCTATGGAGCTCTCAAGCGATGTCCTCAGCTCATTTGTGTCATGAAAAAGTGAACCAGGCACGAAGTCATGGAACAAAGGCTGGATGAGCTTCAACTCCTTCAAATTGTTGTATATTTGCGGAAACAAGTTGAATTTCAATATATTGGTATTTCTTCCCCTAAATGTAACTGGTCTGTCATCAAAACTGCTTCCATTCTTTAGTGTTCCACTAACAAAACTCAGATGTCTCTTATTAACATGATTCTTTGTAGACAGGTTGAATTGAAATCCAACAGCAGCAGCAGGATTATTTGGAAGGTCAACGAATTGCCAGGAAATATACATGTTGTCTTGAACGGGTCTACAACCATTGCACTTGACAGTTATAGTTGGTCCAATACTTGTGTTTTGACATGAGTAGTTCCCATATTTTGACAAAGGAACAACTTTTTGGTCAAAGCCAGGATTTCCAGTAACCAAAGTTCCAAAATTACGCAAGTTTGCACAACTCATGCTGGAAATAGTGGTTATATTAAATTCCATGTCGTTGATGAAGGACGACAAATCAGGGGCATTTGTTGCTCTCACATTATGTACTTCAATTGTTCTATTTGATATGATTTGGTAGAGCAACCTGAGAAAAAACTGATAAACCAAGTCACCAGAATGAACAGAAATCATTGAAAAAAAATCATAAAACGATATATGTGAAGAATCTGAGCAACAACTATGAATATCTGAAAAGGATGGTATCCAAAACTCACGAAGAAAATAATCCAACAAAGAGTATCCAACTTGCGATTGAAAATGTTCCACCAAGCTCAGTTTTCCGTTTCTTGACCACCTTCTGATCTTCCTACACTACGAATGGAGCTAAGTTAAGCTTTTCATTATCTGATATCACAAAGGCAGAGCAATTCAATAGAAAAAGTACAAGGAAAAATAAGAAAAATCTGTCTAGAACGGGCAGAAAGCACTTAACAGGTTTGTTTTGTTTGTGACCCCCATGTAACTAGTCACCGCACGTTTTAAATTAAAAAAATTAGGCAAAAGAATGGTTGAATGTAATCAAATTCAACTGACATTCGACCAAGTAATCCAAATTTGTTACCAGTTCGAATAACAAGAGTTCATTTTCAATAAAAAGGCACCAATCAGAGCTCGTTTAAGACAAGAACCAAAAATAATATGCATCTGCAATCAAGTTGTCATGAAAATCCTATATAAACTAGAAAAATTGTAACAAATCTTGGAACCATCCACAATATGTCAATAATGTATTACTAAGATAATTAATGCAAATCATAATAAATTAAACTTTGTTGTTAAACGAATAGCAAATAAAAAGAGAGATGATAGGAAAGGGGGTAACTGACCAGCCAATGCCTAGTGGCAAAGCAAACATCCAATCTGCTAATCCACCACCTAATCTTAAACCAAAGACTTCTACCATCATTGCCAAGCTTAGTAAATCTGAGGAAAAAGCAAAAAACGAGCCAAGAGAGCAACATGACAAGGGTGGCTTCCAAGAACACAGCTTGAGATTGGGTAAACTTCTTGATTGAATCAAACTCGAAGATGGCCGCTGGAAAACTTATGCTGTAAGAATCGATACCAGCATCAGTGGTGATAGTAGTGTTGTCCGAAAATAGCACACAGCTATTTGCGGCCCGGTTCAGCAAATACCCAACAGGGCACGCGCACTTTGTTCCATTGTAAATGATGCTCTTTGCCGGGCATGACATCTTCTTCTTCTTCAAACTATGCTAAGCTTAAGGAAAAAGAAAAGATTTCCAAGAAGTGGGTTCAGCTCTTGTATTAAAATCTTGGATTGAGACTTCGAAAGGTCTGATTTTGATAGAAAAATAGATACTAGGTTTGTGGGTTTGGAATTTTGGTCGGCAGGTTAAAACTTATGGCTATTGTAGATGAGTTTTGCTTAGTCAAACAAGAACAAAAAAAAAACAAAGACTTGGATTAAATTGCACAGAAACGATTGATAAAAAAGATGTTTTTGAAGAGACTCTGAATGAGGTTTTGAAGATTTGTTGTGCTAAGGTTTCCTAACTAGCTGGGAAAACGAGTGAATCACGAGAGGAAGATTGTAGAAGGGGTCCAAGGGCAGATGATCTGGATCTTGGACTACTTGAGTTATGGTGCTCTTTTGCGTTGTTGGGTTCGTCGTTGGTAGGAATGTAAAAAATAAAAGTGGGTTTCGTGTATCCGCAGTTATCTACGTTCTATTTTTTTTTCTTAATTAATTTTAGAAAAGGTGACGGTTTCGAGGTGGGGATTGTCTTAGGGTAACGATTTATACTTAAATTTTCTTGAAAATTTATATCATAAATTTTACATTTAAATTTAAAAATAATTATATAAAAAATTATCGTCACGTATCCCTGTCGTTCTTAATTGTCGGTGCCTAGGTGGAAAGAAATTTATATCACTTATAAAGTATAATAAATAATACTCAAAATTGTTAAAAAATCCTTTCATTTTTATTAATAATAATATTATGTTATTTATTGAGAATTTGGTATTATTACTTCTGAGCCAATACGGAGAAAGAAAGGAAAAATTGATTGGTTGGACGTAATGTCTTCAATTTTAATCGATGGGCTAGGAAATTCAAAAATTTTATTGATTGGAAAAGTTAATAGAAAAAATTTCACATTATTGTCCATTAAATTTTCAAACTTAATTTATTTTATAATTTAAATAAATTTTCATATGTTTACTTAAAAATTTAATTATTTTTAGTTAAAAATTTTATTCTTATTAAATAAAGTATTTTAATAAAAATAAAATATTATAATTAAAAATATATTTTATTTTGGTTGTTAAACAAGTATCAAAACAAATAATTTAAGTACATGATTATTTCATTAATTTGGATATGTATTAAACATAATTATAAAATATTTTTATTTTTAATATAAAGTTGGTTAACTTAGAACATAAAATACATAATTAAATTATATAAAAAAAATCCTAAAACGTCCTTAAAACATTTGATTTTAAGATGAATTGTTTTATTGGTCTCAAATTATGTTTTTATTAATAGAAAAATCCTCAAATAAGAAAACTTAGCTATTTCGTTCCAAATATAAAAAATTAGTACTTTAATTATACTTTTTCATTTGACAGGTCATTATTTTAATATTAATGTATTATGAATCACTCAGATCTTAACTTAGTCTTTTTCCTCTGGTTACCTCCCATTAACAACTATCCTTCGATTATAGTATCCTTCGATTATAGGACAAACTAGTAGGGTTCAATTAGGAGACAATATGGGTATTGGGATTATTATCGTAAATATTTTTGAGATTTTATCTTCTTTTCTTTAAATTATTTTTGAGTTTTATTTAATATCAAAATTGTCATTCAATGTTATCAGTGTTATATCTCCGTTTAATATTAAGGGTAAAATAATAATCTCATCCTTATACATATATCACTCCCGCGTCACTTTTTTTCAAAAACCATGCTCACTCACAAAAATTCTACCTAACTTTCCCTTCCTTAGTCTGTTATCCTACATGCTCAATTCGTAGCAACTGAGCACAGCTCGATAACCTCTGACATCTCCCCTCTAGTCATGACATTGACACCGTAAAACACCCATTGGCCATTGAAAACTCTCAAAGTCGATGTTGCAGCACCATTTAACAATTACCTATTGGTCATTTCAAACTAGTCACGGTTGTCGTGCTACCGTCGCCACATACTTAGTGCTCACTGTGAACTAACTCACTCACTCATCCCTTTGTAGTTTCGCCTCTCTTATTGCGCCACCACGTAACCATTGGTATAAATTTATCATCTCACTTTTCAGTTTTAATTCATTTGTTCTTATTACAAACTATGTCTTTTCAAACTATGTATTTTCAAAACTATGGGTTTATTTGTTAATTATTTTTAGATTTGGATATGCAAAATTGCAAAGTATTTTTCATACAAGATAAAGAATATTGTTAGGAATATAAGATAATTGTTAGGTGAATTATTATTATTATTATTTTGAGAAGTTAAACCTTAGTAAAAAAATATTGAAAAAACTATAATAAACTAATAGTTTTCACAGTTTACTCTCCCACTCTATATTGTTTAGTAATGGGTAATCTATGTAGCTGTTCTATTTCGTATCGTTTTGATTTAATTGGTTTTAGTTTTACTCTTTTATGTATAGAATTTTCATACTTATGCGTATGTTATTGTGATATTAGCTAGTCTTGTGATATGATAGGATGCTTTATACAGCTTTGAGACATTTATACTTGTTGACATAATATCGGAAAAATGAGCCCATTATTTACATTATATTGTGTGATTTGTTTTGTATCAATTTCATGATTATATGTATTGTTATTGAGCATGTTAAGAGTATTTTTGATGAAAATAAATTAAATATTATAATAGAGGTATTTTTGATGAAAATAAATTAAATATTATAATAGAGGTATTTTTGATGAAAATAAATTAATTATTATAGCATGAGTATTTTTGATTAAGTTAAATTAATTATTATAACAGGAGTATTTTTGATGAAGTTAAATTAATTATTATAACATGGATATTTTTGATGAAATTAAATTAATTATTATAACATGAGTATTTTTGAAGAAAAGCAAAACCTCACGGATATTTGTGATAATATTTTTAAAGGCAATATTTAAAAAACTATATTGGTAGAGGTAGAAAAGATTTTTTCAGATATTGATGTGATTTTTCACGGATTTTTTATGCTTTTGTTAAATAATAAGGACATTTTTGAAGATACCTTGAACCAGAGGATCTTGTAGCTTTTTTTAAACGTTTGAAGATATTGAAAATCTCGAGGGTATTTTTGATTTTTTCCCATTAGGACTAAGAGTGTCCATAAATCGAGCCGGATCGGACTAAACCAGAAAATTGGACTGAACTGAACAATTTTATAAATCAAACGGTCCGATCCAGTTATATTAATTTTTAAACCGATCGAATCGGACCATACCGGTTTAATAATATATTAAATTTTTCATATTATTTCTCATTAGAGGTGTCAAAATATCGAACCAAATCGAAAACCGGACCGGATCGGACCAAACGATTTTATAAATCAAACGGTCCGATCAGATTTGTATTAATTAAAATCGTTTTCAACGGTACGATCTGGTTAATTTTTTTTTTCCAAAATCGGATTGGACCGGACCAATGGACACTCCTAATTAGGACTATGTTGCGTGAGATATTAAATTTAAAACGTTAACATATTAAATAGAATTTAAATGTTAATTTTTTAAAATATGGGGACAAAAATGTAACTTATTATGTTCGTGGATTTTTCTATCAACAAGATAAGTACTACAAAAATCATAAATCATTCTCCCTTAATTTTAAGTATCAATGATATGATATCTTTTAAGATAAAACTAATTAATTTTTTATAAAAAAATAAAATATTAATTTATAATGATAAAAATAACAACCATCGTTATTTTCACTTTATGTATTTTTATTAAAACAATTTAATTCTTAATTTCACGAGACAAGATACGGTAACATGTATTCCTGCTTTTCGGTTGATATGCTTTTTCTCTTATCTGACTCGTGTTTAGAGAATAAAGATGCAAAACAAGCCAGGAATGTTTGGAGAGGGAGCACATCTGAGGAAGAGGTTGTAATTTCATTGAAGTTTTTATTTTAATATATATATATATATATATTTAATATTATACACGTTATATTTTTAAATATGTCAAAAAAATATATTTTTTATGTTATGAAAAATTAACATATATTCAACACATAAAAATAATTAAAAATAAACTATTTAGATTAAAAAAATTATGTTATATAATTAAATGTTTTAATTTTATTTTTCTTACTTTTATTCGTACTTTCACTAATTCCTATATATTATATATATCACAATTATATATTGTATGTTAAAAAATATAAATAAAAGAGAGAATTAATGTCTAATATTTTTACATCGTATCAAAGTATTAAATTTTATGATCAAATCTCTTATGATAATTCTCAATGTCAATTAAAAATCTTAAATTTGATGAAGTTTATAAAAAGATAAGTAAACTAACTCTTAAAAAAATTTCAAATTATAGACTTTTGTAAAGATAAAATTACGTATACATGAGAGAAATATTAAAGGATATAAATAAACCATTAATCATACCTAAGGTTTAAATTTTTAAAAGAATTAATGTTTATATCCTCTACCCCTTTTCTTTGATTATTTTTTGCTATTATTTCTTTTTCCACCCAATTGACTTCCTAACCTTAATTTTCTAGCTTAGTAGACTTTACCTTTGATTTTGAACATTAAAATTATATAAAAGATGTTCGAATATTGCCAACATACAATCCATAAAAGAAAACTTATACGGTTAACTCTGACTTAATATTTGTCGAATTTATTTGTTAAAATTGAACTGATATCCATTTAATTAGAGTTTAGTTGGTAAATGAATAATACATCTCACTCGAGAATTAAATTTTACAAAAATATTAAATATATTATCATTTTTAACAAAAAAATTGACTTAATATTTGTCGAATTTGTTTGTTAAAATTGAACTGATATCCATTTAATTGGAGTTTAGTTGGTAAATGAATAATACATCTCATTCGAGAATTAAATTTTACAAAAATATTAATTATATTATCATTTTTAACAAAAAAATTGACTTAATATTTGTCGAATTTGTTTGTTAAAATTGAACTGATATCCATTTAATTGGAGTTTAGTTGGTAAATGAATAATACATCTCACTCGAGAATTAAATTTTACAAAAATATTAAATATATTATTATTTTTAACAAAAAAATTGATTTTTTTTATTAAAAAATTATGAAAACTATATAAAAATCATAAAATTTATTTATGAAACTTTATAAAATACTAAAACAATCGATTACTTATTTTTAAAACTATTTTTTTATTTAATATATATTTATAAAAATCATGATATTTATTTTGATGAATAAATTAATTAATTAATCAAAATATTTCAGAATAATTAATTAAAATTTAAAATAATTATTTAAATTATAATTTTTAATAATATTATAAATGAATAAAACTTTATGATACATAATAAAATTTAAATTATATAAAAAGATAATCATATAGCTAAAACTAACAAATTAAATCTAAAAATGAGATATAGATAATATATATATATATATAAAGAAATATAGTTTTAAATAAATAGTATTTTGATTAAAGATAAAAACACTATAAATAGATAAATTTAAAAGTAAATTACTTGAAAAATAAAAAAAATATTATGAAACGATATTTTACGACATTTTATAGAAAATTTTGAAATGTTAAATTTTAGCCTAAAGTAAGTTATAGATTTGTGACTTTGGTTCTAGTGTGATTAATTACTGTTATCATTTGCTCCATGGGTTGGTAACTTTTAGTTGATTCTTACGTTGATCGTAAAATATTTTGTTTATATAATATAAATTGTTTTCTTACTCTAACAAAAATTCTAGCCTATTTATTTAAAATTGTATTAATCAAGGAAAATATTTTATATTACATCAATGAGCTACATAATTCAAGTAGTATTTGATATTTTAAATTATTTCAGTAATTTTTTATATTATAGAATATATATATTTTCACTGCCTAAGATTTATTGTCTTTACTTGTGTTGTTGCTTTATTATTTATACGTTGGAAATTTTATTTTTTAACTCCAACACCAAAATTACTATTCATCTAAAGCTATATTAAACTATGTGTTGTTTTCTTTTCTTCTTGCAAACAACAAGAGTCACATACCTAGATAATGACATTAATATATTGTTTCTCTTATTGCATCTTTGGGTATTAATTTTTATTTTTATTTATCTTTTTTCATAATTTTATTTCTTTTTGAGTTGTTCTGTAAAATAATTTAGTACTTCTTATTAAATTCATAAATGACTCTCATTTATATCACCTACATACTAATTTTATATTTTTAAGTTTTTTTATCACCTAAATTTTATTTATAGTTTTTTTATTTCTTTTTTAAGAAGATATTTAAGTCATATGTTTTTTACAAAATAAAAGAAAAATTATACTGAAGAAATTTAAACTTCTATCTATAAATGAGAGGTAGAGATGGAGAGTCTAATCACAATACAATCCCAATATTTTTTTTTCTTTTTTTTTTCCTTTAAGGTTTTACTATAAAAAAGACCTTTATTTTATATATATATTTTTAGTATAATTAAAATAACAACTTTATATAATAAAGATGAATAAAATTAAGAATTACAAGTTATTTGATAGGTAAAAATTGATAATATTAGAGTAAAATTAAAAAACTTAAATGAGTGTATAGTATGACAAAATAAAATAAAAATTCAAATAATAAATTTTATAGGAGTATTGTTATATATTTTTGTAAAATAAAAAATATACCCATAAATACATAACATGACAAAAGTATTGAAAATTTGAGGAAGCATGTGCTCCCATGAGTTAGTATGGCTATTTTTTTATAACAACATTTTTCATTTTTATTTTATGATGAATTTATGCTTAAATCTGAACATATATTTAAAAATAAATTTTATTTAAGTGTATATTTTAAAGTAATGTGAATGATCTAACACTTATTTTTTAAATTGTTATATGATATTTCGATCATTCGTGAACTGTTAGATTTAACTAAGCTCCATCAATACTTATACTATTAAATCATGTACAAAAGTGGAAGATTTGTTTTTTTTTTCAAGTGTAGTCAAAATTATGATGTGATAAAAAAGAGAAGAATTGAAATTAAATATAAAATATAATTTAAACAAATATCTTAATAGAACTAGATTTTTAAGTAAATTTTGTGTAAAATGATATGAATTTATAAAATTATACATTAAAGTCTTGATTACTATTTAAGAGATATATTTGTATTACTAAAGTTAATTGTCTTGAAATCGTAACAAATGCATGATTTTATAATACTTTCTACCACGAACGAGATATGTTATTAAAAGTTAACATTTTATTTTTATTTTTAAATTTACGCAAGTTATGAATATGGTGGTCAAAGCAAGCAAATTATTGAAGATTAAACATGATTGTTTTTTATAATACCTAATATAACCGATTATCGATCAACTGATTTTTTTTTTATCAATTTATATTTTTTTCTTCAACAAAATTTTATTAAAAAAGTTCAAAAAATGTAAAGGATGCAATTTACATTTCATTCATGTTTTATATACTACAAAAATAATCGACTTTTGAGATATATCTAATCATAAAAATATTTGTTACAAATTATTATAATTATTTATAAAAGATAAAATCTAAATTATAATAATTAATTAATATTAAAAGTAAACAACAGTATATAAAAAAGTAATAGTTATACAAATAACACAATGTAGCTAGCTTGTAAAGTTACAACAATCCATACGGTGGCAATTAACTTTTTTCCACCAAAGATCAGGCACGTGGTGTAATAAAATTTCTCTTGTTTTTAAATTAAAAATACCACAATCACGAGGTCCATGGCCAAGATATTCATAAAACCATAAATATAATCATCTTTAGACAATAAATATTGATTACGATTGGATAATAATTTTCTACGATTTACGTTTCTTATTTTTCGAAATTTATTTAATTTAAAAATTAAATATTAACATAATTATTATTCTATTATATTATTTAAAATATTAACACTATTTTTTTTCATTTTTTATAACTATTTAACCCACATTCTAAGTAAAAAATAAAAATAAAAATAAATAAAATTTAATTTTATTATTTCAAGTATTATTGTATTTTATTATTAAAAATGTATTTTATATATAATTATATGTATATAAAAAATAATATTAATATATATTTGATTTAATTTAACCACAATTTTAATATTAAAATAACTATCTTCATCTCATAAATTATACTTATTTAAAAAAAATAATTAAATATTTATAGATAACTAAGATTTCAATCTATGTTATCTAATCTAATAAAAAAAATTGGAATAATGTTTTTTAATGTTTTAAATTGTTTTCAATTTATATAGTGTTTCACTTTATTAATTTGTTAAAATTGAGGCTAATTTTAGATGAAAAATAGTATCAGGGTTGTCCAAAAACCGCACCGAATTAGATCGGATCGAACGGTTTTATAAATCGAATGGTTCGATCCAGTTTGTATTAATTAAAATCATTTTCAAACGTTTTGGTCTGATTACATTAATTTTTAAACCAGTTGAATCAGACCAGATTGATTTAATAATATATTAAAAATTTCATATTATTTCTCATTATAGATATCCAAAAATCGAACCATATAAGATAGTAATTAACGATTTTATAAATAAAATGATCCAATCCAATTTATATCAATTAAAATTATTTTCAAACGGTTTAATTCGGTTAAATTTTTTTCTCCAAAACATGACCGGAGTGTGAACACCCTATCATTAGGGTGTAAAAAGTTGAGTTAGTTTAGTTTTAGACTAAAAATCGAACCAGTTAAATTTAAATTATTTTTAAAGATTTAAAATCGAACAAAATTAGATTATATATATATATATATACTGGTTTTTGAAATTTGAAAACCAAAACAACCATAAACTCTTTAAAATTTAAAACAAAATAAATTCAATAATATTTATAATCGATAAAATTGAGTTAAGTTTTTTTGAAATTAATTGTATTGGTTTGATTTGTATAATTTTTTCAAAGGACTCTGATTACCATCAGACTAAAATCAAGAAATTTTTTTCTTTTGACTAAATAATTAAATAATCATGTGTCACCTATCTAAAGCCCTTCTTTCTCCCCTGACCACCTCGCACAGCCAACGCCCCATAACGCCAACTTTGAAAAGCAAAAGCCTTATCGCGATCACATTGCACACCCCACCACAAAGAATTGGTACGTGGTTATAGCTGAAGTGGAGGAACAAAATTGTAGGGATAAAGGTGAGGAGGAGATGTAGAGATTATGTGCTCAAGCTTTTGTTGCCTTAGTAGGTTTCTGTATCATGTTCCTACGTATACAATTACCAAGTAATACACTAGTATTTTTTGTCACGTGACATTTTCCATCCAAAATTAACCTCAATTTTAACATAAGTATCAAATTAATACACAATATAAAACGAAAGGTACTAAACTGAAAGAAAAAAATTTAAATTTAAAATTAAAAATTGAAAATAACTTGAAATTTTTAATAACAAAAAAACGTTCATCGTGCAATTTTCCTTTGCAAACCTGACACAGTTTGTTTTGCATTTCACTAATCGAGATCAATCTATAGAAAGTGGATTCAGACAGACTAAGAAACGTATGATAAAATATTGTCTAATACCTACTTAGTTTGGTATTATTCAAACTTCCACAAAGCTTACAAATTATAAATTCATTATTCTTATACATTTTTACCATTAATTGTTTAATATAAGCAGCTAAAACTATTCCACAACAATGGATTTTGCTTTGATTAGCAAGTAAATATTTAATCAATTACACCAAAGAATAACAAAACTGATGGGAAAAAAAAACTGCATAGCGCATCGTCAATAATCTCCTCTTCTACTATTGACTAGATCCCCAACTAAAGTATCATCATTTTCACATTGATCCAAGTATTCTTTGTAAGCAGGATTATAAGCAGCTGCTAGCCGCAGATATTTTGCAGCTTCAGCCCCGCGACCGGCATTGCTTAAGGCACTGAAAATTCAAGTAAACAAATAACGAGACTTTACGAGATATCATGGAATAATGGACTTTGAGTTGTAAAGTTAAACAATCATACTAATTCATTATACCTCGCAAACAAAACCAACCCATCAAAATAATGAACTTTGCTCTTTGGATCCTCTGGTTCTTTTAGTTTGGCCACTCTTTCAAGATGTGCTATTCCTTCTGCGTTTCTTCCCTGGATCATAAATAAAAAATGAAAGACAAATGCAAGGCATCTGATAGTACGTGACATCCATCCATATCACAATCACTGTCAAGGAAAAGACAAACTGAAATGTTTGTTTGAGTGCACTTCTCAAGCAGAAATTTGATTAAAGAATGTGTAGCAAACACTTTAATTGATTTCGTTGGTTGCTAATAAAGCAGTGCAATTTTGATAATGAAACAGTAAAGAGACAATTTGATAGAAACTGTTTAGAAGAGAACAATTCGTGATTGCACTCAATACTTTTTAAGAGGAAAACCTCTGATTCTGTTAACAAATTATCACAGCCAAAAAGATGCTTCCTCGTGTGCTTGTGCTGCTAATAAAGCAAGCAATGATGGCCACCTTGCAAGGACCGCCATCAGCACCCTAACGGCAAGAATGCCCCATAAGCACTAGTGTCCAAATTCAGTTACAACCATTACAAGCATTTCACTACAAACATTACATTTTAATGATTAACTAATACTGATTAAACAAGATTAAAAGTGGCCATAGATTTTATTTAGTTAAACTGTTATTTGACTTTCACTGCATCAAAGCCCCTCCCTCTCTTCGACAGAATTCGACCCTGAATTCACTTTAGTTGCAGCTGCATCTTCAGGTGGATAACAAGTTCAAATGTCCGCTACATTAAAGGTTTTCTCGATTAACCAATCAGTAGGTAGATCAATGATATAAGAATTATCATTGATATTCTACAAAATGTGAAGGACCATGAATGTGTGGTTGCAGTTTTGTGTAGGAACCAGAAGGCATGCGCTGCTTGTTTAAATGGACCATCACCAAATCACCCACTTGGAACTGCTTAGCCTTGCGATGTTTGTCAGCTTTAAACTTGTACTGTACATTCGTCATCTCAATGTGTTCCCTAATTTCCTGATAAAACCTTGCACAGTTCTTAGCCCACGAATTAGTAGCTTTGCTTTTAGGAACTGGTATGACCAACAGATCCACAGAAAAATTAGGAAACTTGGTATAAACTATCCGAAATGGAGAGCGTCCAGTGGTGCGATTGACCACGCTGTTTAAAGCAAATTCAACTTGAGAAGCAGAGTGTTACATTGTCTAGGGCTGTCTTGCACAAAACATCTTAAGCATGTTGCCAACAGATCTATTAATAACTTCAGTCTGCCCATCCGTCTGTGGGTGGTAGGCACTATTGAAGTTTAACGTGGTGTTGAAATGTTTCCAGAGTTCACACCAAAAATGGCTTACAAACTTGACATCACAATCAGAGGTAGATAATTGACTGAGACACTCCATGCAATTTCACTATTTCTTTGAAGATGAGAGTGGCAATATTACTTGCATCATGCACCTCTTTACAAGCCACAAGATGCACATCGATCCAACACCTCTAAAATGGAGTCAACTCTACGTTGAGTTGGGGGAAGTCCAAGGATGAAGTCCATGCACAAATCTTCCCATATTGTTGTAGGGAATGGCAGTGGTGTGTACAAGCCAAAGTTCTGAGTGCCTCCCTTAGCATGCTGACAGATTACACATTTTTCAATAAACCTGCTAACATTTCTTTTCAAATGAGAGCAGAAGAACCTATTTTCGATGAGGTTGATTGTTTTGTTCCTTCTTGAATGAACAGCCAATCCTCCAGAGTGCAATTCTTTGATAACACTATCCCTTAGAGTTGTCTTGGGTATACAAACTTGTTATTTTTAAACAAGCATCCCCTTGGATATGGAATTTTCCATTAGCATCATGATGTTGGCATTGTTCCCCAATAAGCTTAAAATCCTCATCTGTTGCATATAACTCTAGAAGGGAGTCGAAAATGACAATTTTAGTTTGCAACACTACTAGCAATTCATGTCTTCGGCTTAGGGCATCCGCCACCTAATTGTAAAGACCTGACCTATACTTAAAAACATGTGTAAATCTTTGCAAGTACATCACCCATCTGGCATGTGCCCTGGAAATATCTTTCTGGGAATTGATCCACTTCGGTGTCATATGATCACTATAAAGTATAGATTCCTTTGAGATCAAGTAATACTCCCAATGTTTAAGTGTTTTCACAATTACATAAAATTCTTGATCATATGTGGACTATTTTTGTTTAGCATCACTTAGCTTTTAACTAAAAAACTCGATTGGCTTTCCATTTTGTGACAAAATTGCCCCTGTCCCAACCATGAAGGCATCAGTTTTAACCTCAAAAACTTGATCAAAATTAGGTAAAGCTAATAAAAGAGTTGTGCATAGTTTTTCTTTGATCAGCTGGAAACTGCTTTCTTGTTCTACACCCCATCCAAACTGCCTTTCCTTTAAACAATTCGTAATTAGTGCCACAATTGAGCTAAAATCTCTTACAAACCTTCTGTAGATGGTGGCCAACCCATGGAAGCTCTTGACTTCCTAAATTGTTTTGGGTATAGCCTAAGATTGAATTGCTTGGATTTTGTAATTATCCACAAAGACTCCCTCAGAGTTAATGATAAAACCCAAGAAGGTAAATTGGTCCGAGAGAAATTCACATTTCTTCATATTAAGGAAAAAATTATTTTCCCTCAAGACATGCAATACTGATTGCAGATGCTCTAGATGCTCTTTCTTACTCCTGTTGTAGATTAGTATATCATCGAAATACACCACAACACAAACCCCATTGAGGGTTAAAGCACTTGGTTCATTAGATGCATGAAAATGCTTGGTGCATTGCAAGGAACAAAAGGCATTACAAGCGACTCATATAGTCCCTCTTTTATCTTAAAAGCAGTTTTCCATTCATTCCCACTTCGAATTCTAATTTGATGATAGCCACTTTTAAGGTCAAGCTTGGAGAAGAACTTGGATCCTCGTAGTTGGTCTAACATATCTTCCATTCTTGGTAGTGGGAAACGATATTTGACAATGATTTTATTGATAACCCTACTGTCAGCACACACTCTCATTGATCTATCATTCTTTGGCACTAACAAAGCCAAGACAGCACAAGGACTCTTACTTTCTTACACTAATTTTTTGCTCAAAAGATCCTCTACTAGTTCTTAGGCTTAATCTGTAATGTGGCAGGTTAGGCAAGCTGCTTCCAAGGACTAAATCAATTTGGTGTTGAACTTCCCTCAAAGGGGATAGTTCATTGGGTAGCTCCACAAGTAAACAAGATCACTATATGCTTCCAACAGTTGAATAGCTTCTTCTTCACAGATTCCTATGGTCGAGGTTGTTCTTTACTTATTATAGCTAACACTACTTTAGCCTATCTCAATTCATACTTAAATTGAGTAGTGTTGGAACTAAGCATTTCTTGTGGTTTGTTGGTGTGTTCTGTGCCATTATCATCGGAGGGAATCAATGCAATCTTTATGCCTTTCCAAGTGAAGACATAAACGTTTTGCCTCCCTTTTATGCACAGCATCAACATCATACTGCCAAGGTTGATCCAACAAAATTTGACAGGCATCCATTTCCACTATGTCACAGTGGATCTCATCCTTATAAAACTTTCCAATTGAGAGTGGTACTCTACAAACTTCCTACACTGTTACTTCATTCCCTTTCTTAATCTATCCAATTTTATAAGTACGAGGATCTGGATCTGGATGTGGAGTAGTTGATAACCCCATTGTCACACAAGAGCCTTTGAAACAATGTTCTTTGTGCTCCCACTGTCGATTATAACATCACCACTTTCTGTTGGACAATGCATCGAGTATTGAATATGGCATGCCTTTGAGACAGTAGAGGTTGTTTAGGTGACAACAAAATCTTTTGAACAATGCAGTTGAGATCCTCTTCTCCTTCATCTCTCAAAACTTAAGCTGTATCTTCCAATTCTTTTACTGTTAATGGGTTAAGTTCATCGTCAAAATGTTCAAATTCATCGATGAGATTAGCAGCCCTACATTGAGGACACACATTGGGAGTGATGTCCTCGTTGGTAACATCTAAACCACTTAATTGGTGGTGGTTTAGCATATGGGTTAGGTTTAAAGGTTGGTGCAATAGGTACAATAGCATTTGGGGTATAAATGTGTGGTTTATAAGATGCATTGGTGTGTTTGAAAGGAATGGGATTTGGTTTAAAAGATTGAGGTTCAGTGATGTTTCTAGGGGTTATTGGATGTTGGCTTGATCTATAGTAAGGTTTATTAGGGGGATAGTCATTGAAATGAGGCTTGGGACGGGTAGTTTTCTTGTTGCAAGTCAACTGATTTTCAACTATAAGAGCTAAGTTATTTGCCTGATTAACTGTCCAGAGAGTTTGACTCAGCTCTAACTTCTCTCTGATAGGAAAGCTTAAACCCTGCATATACCTGGAAACCTTCTAATGTTCTTTCTCCCACATTTTGGCCCTTATGCCTAACCTCATATACTCTTCGATATACTCGTTTATAGTAAATTTGTTTTGTTGGCACTGATGATACCTCTGATACAGTATTTGGTCATGGTCAATTAGGAGAAATTGTTGCAGCATCAACTTCTTTATCCTTTCCCACATAGTGTCGGGGATTTACCAACCAACCTTCACTTGCTTTGATTCAGGCATTTCAATATATTCAAAGAAATTGTCTATAGTAGTTAACCAATCCAAGAACTCTTTCATATGCGAGTGCCCACTGAAATTAGGTAAATCCAAATTGAGTCGATAGTGTCGATACTTATTTGATTGTTGGTTTAGCCAAATCTTTTCACTGTCTAGTTCTCAATTTGGCCAACCAGTGGTTCCACCATCGAACCCAAACCCTTGGTTAACTCTATTATAAGCATAATTGCGAGTAAATTGGGTTGGGTTAATAGGCAAAGGAGGCAAGATGTCTTGATGCACCTCTTTTCCCTTTTGTTGTATGCTATGTTGAATGTCATTCATTTGGGCAGTTAGCCAGTTAAAAGTTCGTAGGAATGATCGACAAAGATCTCGTGATACTTCATCAATTTGATGTTCGAATTTGTTTTCCAAACCTGCCATTGCAGTCCACAAATCCTTCACTTCCCAAAATTCATCGTTCATTCCTTGATTGCTTGTGTTGGAATTTTCCATCGCAACTGAGGTGAACCTCTAGTTTTGATATCAGTCTAAAGTAGTGCAATTTTGATAATGAAACAGTAAAAAGACAATTTGATAGAAACTGGTTTAGAAGACAACAAGTCCTCGATTGCACTCAATACTTTTTAAGAAGAAAACCTCTGATTCTGTTAACAAATTATCACAGCCAAAAAGATGCTCCCTCATGTGCTTGTGCTGCCACCAAAGCAAGTAATGATGGTCACCTCGCAAGGACCACCATCAGCGCCCTAATGGCAAGAATGCCACATAAGCACTAACGTCCAAATTCAGTTACAACCATTACAAGCATTTCACTAAAAGCATTACATTTTAATGATTAACTAATACTGAAAATTAAACAAGATTGAAATTGACCATAAATTTTATTTAGTCAAACTGTTAATTGACTTCCACTGCATCAGCTAATATTTGCCTCACTTTACATTTTAGAACCAAAACTATTTTTTATTAGAATTGGACCCTAACTTTATTTATTTATCATTTTTAACACATTTGGTCCTATTTGCAGTTACCATTAAAACTTCAACAGTAAATAACCGAATTTTGTACCAAAACTTTGGTATTCCTTTACGTGATGTCATAAGACCAAATTTTAACAAGTTTGGCCCTATTAGCTCGCTATAGTTAAGTAACTTATCATATAAAATTTGATCAATTATACTTAATTCTTAACAGTTAGTGTAAATAGGACCAAATGTGTTAAAAATGAAAAAAAGATATGAACCAAATGTAACAAACAAAAATACTTTCAGGCTCAAAGTGGGAAGTGAGATAACTGTTAGGGACATGTTTACAAAATATTATTTACCGAAAAAATGGAGAAGCAGGCACACCTGTCGTACATAGGCAACACCTGCCCATTGGGAGGCAAGTATAAGAAGATCAACGTCCTCAACTTCTATTGGATGTCCAAAAAGTAAGAGCTGAAGGACAGTGAAAGAGCAGCTTTGGTTAATGGATAGATAAAGTACACGGATTTAGAGACAGCTATTATAACTTATAAGCAAAAGCTAAAACGAAGAAAAAGGTGCCAACAAGTGATCATTAAAATAATTATAATGAATGTAAGTGTTCTCAAAGTACTTTACATGATTTTTTTTTAAACAAGCAATACCAGACAGACATAATAACTTATCTCAAAACCAATAGTCAGAGATTGTCATAGAAGACAGTAATAGTAAATTTCACAACCTTATCAACACTACCATGCATAGCATGAAAGGGAGGAATAATATGTTATGATTGCAGAAACGAATATGAATTTAGACCTTTGATACAGCACGCTCTAGGTATTCACAGGCTTCTGCAGGCAATCCTTTCTGCAATAGAGTCTGACCCATGACGACTAAAGCTCTTATGTAATCGGGATCTTTGTTAAGTGCCAGTCTGCAATTTCAATGGTTTCTTTTAGGATATAAAGTTAGCAGGAGTTACAGGAACGAGCTGTCTAAGAAAAAATAACATAGATGAAAATCAATATATAGTACAAAAGAAGTTATTCGGATGATAACTGCCAAGATGACCTGAGTAGAGGAATTGCACTTTCGCTTTGTCCTTTTGATAAGTATTGGACAGAAGCCTGTCAAGATTATCACTCATTTAGTTCGAATATAAGAACCATCTGAAATGAACATGGCATACAACATTCAGTTTCAAAATTACTCACAGCAAGCAGTTCTTTAGGGGAGAGATCTTTGACGTAGACATGTCCTGGCTTTACTGGCTTACTAATAGGCAATGTTGCTGGAGCATCCTCCTTAGATTCCTCAGCAGCTTTTGCATTATTTTTGTCCAGTAAACCCAGTTTAGCACGTACATTAGGATGTTTGAGAAATAATTGCTGCATATTTGCTTGAGCGTATTGTTACATGAAACCAGAGGGTTTTATAATTGCAGCACAAGATACAGATGGTCATGGGAAAGCAAGCGATAAGTTCACTGTTTTGGTATCTAGCATATCCCTCTTGAATGATCAAATATGAAAACCAAAAGAGCTTTCATAAGCTCAAAAACTTATCGAAGGCTCCCAACCATACACCAAAGGAACTTATTGATCTAATATTTAGGCCATGAGTCATGATTATAGTAACATAAGTTTACCCCTAGCAAGTATTGCTTCATTCGGGTTCGCTACCTTAATAGTATCATGATCTATTTTTGGTACCCATTTTTACCTATATTTTTCAGGTAGTATCTTAATGATACCCCCCATTTAAGAAAAGTATCAATTTAATGCAATTTGTTTTAATTGGAGATTTTTCACATGTATAGTTGTACACATGCGAGATTAGAAGAGAATTTTCGTCACTTCAATTACATAAACGATTTATTAAAGACAAAACAAAAAAAGAGGGAAAAAAATTAGAAAACGCATAACACACCCTAGTCCCAAACACTTAATCATGCATGTGAGAATATCTAATCAAATGGGTATTTAAATAGTTATGTTTTGATCTATTTTTATATTTCAATATGCAGTTTCTGTTTTATAAACAATTTCAACAGTTTTTTAAACTTAAACAGTTTAAGCATAAAGTAATATGCAGTAACTTTAAATATATGCAATGTCTATTTTTTTAACAGTTAATTTTTTTTCTTAAAGAAGTTTTTTAAGCTTAAACAGCTTTAACATAAAATATATGCAGTTTATCAATATGCACTTCCTATTTTTTAAATAGTTTAAACAATTTTTTTAAACAGTTTTTTAAGCATAAACGTTACAATATTGAATAAATTAAAAATGAGATTGTTTTGTTTCCATAATGAGTAGTAACTTGTACAATATTAAAGAAGAACAAAATTAAGTGAAGAAGTCATCCAATGTGCATTTAAGGAGACTATAATTGATATAAAAATAGCTATAAGTAGTCCATAGGCACGAAAAGAAAAGCATCCATAAATGCCCTTCGTTAAAAGTACATGTGCTAATCACATGTTAAAATTGCACCAAATTAAAACCTTTTTTAAAATGAGATATCACTAAATTACCACCCGAAAAATATGAGTAAAAAAAAGTGTATCAAAAATAAAATCGTAGTACTACTGAGGTAGCAAACCCACTTCATTTCATTAGATTATTAGAACACAATCAAAATACATTATAAAACGACCCACTTAACATGTTTTGTCAAATGGATCAACATGCCAACCCAAAAATAATGTTATTACAATTTTATAGTCGAACATGACCGGAACAAAACAAGATATGAACACGGCCTGCACGCTTTTAGTAAGCTATTTTCAACTTCGATGTTAAATTTTCCTTGACTATTTGCCAAGTAAACATTTTAACATGACCAAACACGAGAGGTTGAATGCAAGATGACAGAACCTGAAATATGGTGGCTTAATTGGGTTGACACAAGATTTTAATAATGTAAACTCAGAATTCTTTCTTCTTATTTTCATTGAAAGACACTACCTATTTATATACAAAGATACAAACAATCTTAGGTGACATACACCTAATACACCACTAAGACACCTAATACACAACTCACACCACTAAGACACCTAGTGTTAGACACCTAATACACACACTCATAAATCATCTTTAACACTCCCCCTCAAGTTGTAGCATAGATATTAATCATGCCCAACTTGTTACAGAGATAATAAACCCGAACCCCACTTAAAGCTTTCGTGAAGATATCTCCTGAGTTGTTCTAGGTCTTCATATCGCAGCCAGAAATCAACCCTTGTTGAATTTTATCGCGAACAAAATGACAATCAATTTCAATGTGTTTAGTTCGCTCACGAAACACAGGATTAGAAGCAATATGAAGAAGCGACTTGGTTATCACACCACAATTTCATCTGAAGTTTTAAGACCCTCTTCATCCAAGAGGCGATATATCCATATTATCTCGTACGCATTGTGGCCATAGCCCTATATTCGACTCGCACTTAATCGTGACACAACATTCTCGCTTCTTACTTTTCCACGAGACCAAATTTCCTCCACGATGAAAATACGATAGCACTGATGTGGATCTTCTATCCTTTGGAACCCGCCCAATCGCATCGAAAAAACATTCAATATAGTATGTCCATGATTTGCATACAAGATGCCACGTCCAAAGGTGCTCCTTTTAAGTAACATAAAATTTGCTCTAACGCCGTCAATGATGAACCGCTTGGGGGATGACATAAATTGCTAACAACACCGACCGAATATGCAATATCTCGGACGAGTCACTAAGGTAATTCACTTTCAACCACCCTTCGATATCTCTCAAAATCTTTAAAGGGTTCTCCATCTCCCGTAAGGTGGATGTTGAGGAGTCATTGGAGCACTACAAGGTTTTGCTCCTAATTTTCCCGTCTCAGCTTAATAAGTCCGTGACATATTTTCTTTGAGATAGAAATATACCTTTTTACCTTGTGACTTCAACACCCAAGAAATACTTTAACATCCCCAAAATCCTTCCGTGTGAAACCGAGTATGTAGGAAAGACTTAAGAGATGAAATTCCGTAGTATCAATTCCGGTAATAACAATGTCATCTACATACACAACTAAAAGAATGATACCGGTCCGATTGTTTGTAGAGAACACGTAATGGTCGCATTGCTTTTTCATCATACCAAACGTTTCTATAGCTTGACTAAATTTTCCAATCCAAGCACGAGGACTCGTTTCAAACCATACAAAGATTTCACGGAGGCGACAAACGTGCCTAGACTCCCCCGAGCAACAAAACCAGAGAGGTTGCTCCATCAAACACCTCTCTCAAGATCACTATGAAGAAAAGCATTCTTGATATCTAGTTGATGCAAAGGCCCGATGGTGAGTAGTACCGCCAGTAGAAATAAACAACCGAATGTATGTCAATTTAGCAACAGGAGAGAAAGTGTCGAATAGTCCACTCCATAGGTTTGAGCATATCCCTTTAGCAACAAGACGGGCCTTTAATCGAGCAACGACCCATCCGGATTGACCTTAACTGTGAACACCCATTTGCATCCGATAGCCGTTTCCACGAAGGTAAATCAACCAAGTCCCAGTACCATTGTCATCCAACGCATTCATTTCCTCGATCGTTTGCATTATGCCAACCATGATGAGATATGGCTTCGTGACGTTTTAGGGATAGCAATAGAATCAAGAAAGCAATAAAAGAGCAAGAGGAAGACGACAAGCAATTATACGAAACAAAAAGAAGAAATAGGATAAGTACATTGACGTTTGCAACTGCCTTGTAATGCAATAGGAAGATCATCGTTCGGGACAGGATCGATGAAGGAGGCGAGTGCGGAGACATGAATTAGAGGTACATGTCGGAGTAGACTTGAGTTATAGGAGGCCTAACAGAACGGGCGGATCGTAGATAGGCTCGGATGATGTGATAGAATAGACTAACAAATCGTCATCCTCCACGACGTACGAGGGGAGGAGAAGACGAAAAATAGGGTATGTCTTCCACGAAGGTAACATCAATGGAGACAAGATATTTGTTAAGACTAGGACAATAACATCTATAACCTTTTTGGAGACGAGAATAACCAAGGAAGATACACTTCAAAGACTTGGGATCTAATTTAGTAACATGTGGACGGGACATCCAGAACAAAACAAATGCTACCAAATATCCTAGGGTCAACCTGGGAAATAGTGACTTATTAGGAAACAAAATTTTGTAAGGAATCTCACCCGTGAAAAGCAATAGAGGCACGCGATTAATAAGAAAACATGCGGTTGAAAGCATCGGCCTCAAAAAGGTTTAGAAACATTCATTTGAAATAATAAGGCACGTGCAGTTTCGAGAAGATGTACATTTCTTACGTTCGCTCCTCGTTTTGAGATGGAGTATCAACACACAGTTTCATGAAGCATGCCATGTTGAACCATATAAGATTAAAACAAAGCTGATGTATATTCTTTGGCATTATCACTTCGTAAAGTACGAATTGAAACATTAAATTGAGTTTTAATCTCAACACAAAATGCACAAAAAATAGAAAACAATTCAGAACGACTCTTCATTAAATATAACCAAGTTACACGAGAATAATCATCCACAAAAGTAACAAAATATTTAAATCAGGGTTTAGACAAAATAGAATGAGGACCCAAACATCGGAATGAACTAATTCAAAAGGAACACTAGCACGTTTATTAACTCTTGATTTGAACTAAGACGATGATGTTTTGCAAACCGACAAGACTCACAATCTAATGAAGACACTTACTAAACCGAGGACAAAGTTTCTTCAAGAAGGAAGAGATGGATGACCCAATCTACAATGTGCTTCGAAGGGAGAGGTTACACTAGAGCAATGACATTTTTGCGGTATCGGTGTGTCAAGAATATGAGTGCCTCCCGGACTCACGTCCTTTACCAATAGTCTTCTTCGTCACAAGATCTGAAATAAGCAACGATCAGGAAAAAATGAGATACAACGGTTAAGATTGCGAGTAAGGCCGACTTACGAGATATCAAATTAAAGGATAGGCTAGGTAAATGTAAGACGACGACAAAGGAAGCAAAGGAGTGGGAGTAATTGTGCTGCACTCCAAGAACACGAGATGGTGACCCATCGGCTAAGGTAACAATGAGAGGTAGAAGTGTGTGGTGAAAGAAAGAGAAAGAGTTTAGAATTATCGTCATTGATCTGTGGCACCGGAATCAATAACCCGTTTGGAAGATGAAGAAATGAGACACGATTGGATTTACCCGAATCAACAATAGCGATGCAGAGAGGCGATGAAGCACCTTAGTGATTCTTGACATCTTTGTGAGAACTCGGTAAATTCATCCGCAGAGATAAGAACCGATTTTTGATATCGGAAGTGGATGCAATATGGTAAAGTGACCTTTCCGATGTTTGTCTCAAGCTTTCTACATTCATGTTTCGTATGTCCTGGTTTGTGACAATAGTGACATACAATACCTCCGAGTCCCGTGGTCGAGTTTCAAACCCGTGCGAGCCACCTCCTTTATTTACCTCGTTCATATAAGTTGACCGTCCATGCTCATAATTATTACTCCTACGACCAAAGTTTGGTGAGCAGGTGGAGGTGGAGTGCCTTCGTACGGCACTCGACTAAACACCTCTTGTAAAGGAGATCTCGAGAACCAGAAGAACTCCGGGACTTAGCAGCCTCAAAAGTAGAGGAAGAAGGCAAGAAAACTCATGGCTTGCCATTTGTTCCACGTTGACTTTGCTGAACCTTGACATCGGGGCTAAAAGGCATTAAACTATTGAGCTCCTCATAAGTCCTTTTAAATTCCATAAAATAATTTGTAGTTGGATCGATCTTGTTTTGTACGCACGGTAAAATGCTTTGCATACCTCATATGCGAGAAAGATTTCACTTACCGAATATAAGAAATCCAAATAATCCATTAATTCCTTAACGAATTCACGGTGATTGATCAAGTCAATTACATTGCTTTCAATAGAATTCGAATCTGCGAGAAATAGCGAGCATCGTCTCGAGCCATGTGCTTCGAATCATCTTTAGGAGGATCATTAGTCAAATGAGTATCTTTTTCGATACTTCTCGAGATAAATTCGAATAGTCTTGCTCCAAGCCAAATAATTCGAGCCATTTAGCTTATGGTCCGTGATTTTTGACATCACAGGCACCATATCCGTTACAACATTAGATTTCTTTTCGGCCATAACTCTTACAAACGACAAGACGAGCAAACGAACAAACAAAACCCAACAACGAAGAACCAAACACGCAATGACAAAACACGCGGCGACCAAACACGCGGCGAACAAGAACACCAAATTGGAAAACGCAAAGCACGAACAATCACAAGGCGATGAGTGCCAAACCACCACGCGGATGACGCAGGGGGACGGAGGAGAGCGGCACGGGGTCCGGGAGAAGAATTCTACGGCCGTCACGCCACGCGCCGGCGCGTGGAATTGAGAAAATCGCGGTGGCGCGTGTGGCCCACTCGCGGCTCGTCCGGTGGCCAGGACTTTGGGGTTTGGTTGGTCGGCTATTCTCCCCCGTGCGGCGGTGAGATGCGTGGGAATTTTGACAGAAAGTCGCGGTGGCGCGTGTGGCCCACTCGCGGCTCGTCTGGAGGTCGGACGTCGGGGTTGGTCGGTCGGCGGCCGTATTCTTCCCCACTGTCTTTGGCGGTGAGAAAAATGTGCACTCCATAAGGGAGTTCCGAGTTGGAACTCAAAAATGCACCAAATCCTAATTTGTGTTTACCCAAATTCTGCCCCAAATTCTGAAAAAAAAAAAAAAATTCTTAAATTTTGTAACCCAAATGCTCTGATACCATGTAAACTCAGAATTCTTTCTTCTTATTTTCATTGAAAGACACTACCTATTTATATACAAAGATACAAACAATCTTAGGTGACATACACCTAATACACCACTAAGACACCTAATACACAACTCACACCACTAAGACACCTAGTGTTAGACACCTAATACACACACTCATAAATCATCTTTAACAAATAATATGGGTTGGCACAAGACTTTTATAATATGGGTTGACATGACTTTTATAATATGGGTTGACATGACTGCACAATTTTCCACCCTAACATTGAGGAGGGAGGAGTAATTAACCGGTTAAAAACCAAAGTTTGAACAGCCATAATCATTTGATTGTCAAAAATGAAATTCATTATCTGAAAATTAATCCCATAAAAAAAGTCAAAACATTACATTAGGCAATAACGAGAATCTAGGGTGAAAAATCAAATTTGAAGGTGTTGAACCCAAAATTAAAGGGGGAGGGATAGAGGAAGGGGGAAAGAAACAAAAACCAGAAAAGTCAAAGAAAATAAAAGAAATAAGACTCAAAAAGAAAATAAGTATAAAACTCTAATAAGTGCAAGATTAACCTGAAAAAGCGTATAAAACTCTAATAAGTGAAAGACTAACCTGAAAAAGCGTAAGGAAGCCATTTGTGACCCAATAGACTAGACTTCCCTGCAAAAGAAACAAGAGTTTAGCTCTTCCCCATGGACAACTAGTGATACAAGAAGAGATTCATTAGTGATTAAAAAAATCAATAGCAGTAAAGCCATGTCAATTAATCTTTTTATCGATTTTAATAATTCATAATCTAGCCAGAATAACATCTAGATTTACACGACTTTAGAAATTGAATAGTGGCTATTGACATCAATATTCTCAAAATTTTCAAAGAAACAACCAGAGATTGAATCATGAATACCTAGATGAATTTGTTTCATACTCAAGCAAAAACTTCGAGAAACATATACTCTTTACTTTTGTCTGTTTAACAATTACCTTACAATATATTGCTTTTCTTGAGTTTCTATGCAACAGCAGGTTATGATTTAATGCTTAACAATCTCTCTCTCCCCCCTCCCCCTTTTCTTATCCCTCTCTCCCATTTCCATATTATAAAGCCTATTTTCAAAATGATAAAAATATTAAACTACCTGAGGAATACAGTAACCGATGAAAAATATAGGTAATGTCAGAAGATCCAAATATATCTTGTAGTACTGCAAAAACGTTAAAAATTTCAATCATTAACACAAAATAGAATACATTAACAATTTTAAAAGGATCTAAATTTAACTACTTAACAAAGTGCATGCATTCTATGAAACTGATACTTTTAAAAAAAAATGAATACATCTAATAACAGATTGGGTAGCAATTGTATGAAATAACTGCACGACTTCTATTACTTACTTTTACCAATGTTTGTAACAGGCCACCCGCTTTTCCAACTGAAGAGTTCCGAAAAGAAATCTGTTGAGCAGATAAAGTGAGATCAGTTACATTATGCAAAACCATTTGGGTTAACAATGACTAGTCTAAACATGCTATCTGCTAAAAGTCTAAAACAGGGCTACAATTATCTCAAAATTTGAAAAAAGAAAGGGGGGAAGAATCCCACTTGAAAGGAGAAAATTTTATTTTATAAGCACATAATTAAAATATCTACCGTCTAAAAATTATTATGTTGCAGTTGCATAACTTTACAGCAAAGAGATGGAATTATTCCTTTACATCTTTAAGAGAACAACCACAATTTCTTTGGAGGATAATTACAGAAGTCAATCGAAAAAATTTCTGGTCTAGAAATTGGTCTTGTTTTCAAAAGCAGTTTCATATTCTCATACGCTAACTTAAAAATTTGCAACCATTTACAAGGTGAGTGCCAACTGTTGCAATTCTTTATGTTTACAATAAGAAAGGTGGTTCAAACTGGAAAAATATCAGTTGTAAATGAATAATACTTGTAATTAGTTAAAAGCAAGTACATAATTAAATACCTGAATATTAGCATAATGCAAGCCAGCAATCAGCAGAGGAAATACAGGCCCAAAATAACCGTGAGAGTATTCGGTCAAATTTTGGAACCATAAAATTCCACCCTGGAACAGGGAAACAAAAGTTTAGTTCCATTTTTATCTGGTTTTAATACTTAATAGAAAGTTTGTATATGACTGCACTACATCCTCAAACATCACTAGTTCAACTCAAACAAGCTAATACCTAAACAAAAATAATGTCAGATTATGCCTGCAAAAGTGCAAACAAGATAAAGACTAAAAAAAAGGAACTCCTATTAAATAATAGTAGGAGAAACGATATTATGGTAGTAAGAGAATATCAACAATGATGCATGTAGAAAATTTATAGTGGTTCAAGATGAAAGTGGTAGTTGATGGTGATTTTGCCATTAATGTCGTAAAAAAAATCATCAATCGTGTACTGAAATAAAGACTATTATAAATATTCTACTGCCTTACAGTATCAAAGCCAGGATGATGATCCAGTGACATTTTCCGAACGCTAGTCATCCACAAGAAAAAGCATGGGACCTACAAAGAATTGAAAAACATGTAAACAATTTGTTAAAGATAAGTTTTTACCTCCATATTTTTATCTTTAAAAAGAAAAACCCACCGTCCTGACTAATTGCAGCATGAGATGCATACAACTGACAAGATATGGACAACCATATAATCTTATTACCAATGCATCATCAGTAATTCTATAAGGAAAAAATGGAATCATCAAGCTTGATACATGAAAAAAAGAACAGGATATTAATTTGAACCCATTCACTTGACTATATAATATACTTCGTGCATCAACAGAACCGGTGCTAATAAGAGTCTTTTAGGGTCTAGGCAGGTTTGACCTACATTGACTTACTGTAATATCATAATGGATTTCAAAAGTTATGAAGAAAAAGGAGGGAAAATTTTGTTGGATAGATTTATAAGATGTACAATGAGCTACAAACAGCACAGGATCAGCTGACTTGCACTATGGTTCACTTTACATACATCTATAGTTCAACAATCAAAGAAATGTATTCACTACATAGATTCCCCATGTCTTTCTGAACTCAATCTATCCTTTCTTTAGGATAAGATTATGGTTGGTGTGATTTGAGCTCAACTCCTCAATATATCAATGAAGGATCAAATGGAAATAGATATTTCTCATCCTTCAAATTTCTGCCCAGATATTTTCCTTCTCATGATACCCTTTTGTTGATGTTATCATAGATGAAGAAATACTTGATGAGCATAAAGAGGATGATAAGCATGGAGGCAAATTATTGCTCCAACTCCTGTAAGGCTCACAGAAGTTAGAGAGGTGTCATGAAGGCAATTTTGGTAGCAATGTGGCAGCAACCAAGCAACATCAGTAAGCTTACAAAATAAGCAAGAAAGACAGTATAAGGCTGTGTCAAATGATGGCCAAATCCATGCCAATGATCAATTATTGTAAGGCTTACAAATCGACGAAAAAGAAGTTGTAAGGCCATTGAAAACACCCAGAATTGAGACTGAATTGTCACTGATAAATGCGCGAGCAGCTAGCTTATTGTGTGGATATAAAACACCTTATTGCACTCACATTTTATGTTATTTTATGTGATAAAATCACTCAGCTGTAATCAATATATAAAAGTATAAATGTATAACTAAGATTTGTAATCATACACGAAATAACAATTTGAAGCAATAAAGCTTAAGCGCACTATTCATAATCTTCCTCCCTCTCTCTCTTGTCAAAAGTTTGTTAATTTATTGGTTTAGTTAGTTTTATTTTCATGGTATCAAAACACTAGTAAGAAAAAGAAATACTGGAGAATGACAATATGAATCAAGAAAAAAGATTTTCAAGAAATGCAAAGTAAAACAACCAACTAAAATAATATCATTTCATAATCCGATTGTGGCAATTAAGCTGAACAAAGATGGGTCTAATGACTAGAGAAATCAGATGATAAGAGTCCTTAAAAGCTTTGAATTAGATAGGTTTGTCAGTGGGGAGTATGAATGTCCAAGAAAGATCAACGAAGATGGAAACATCAATGGAGCCTATCAATACTAGATTAGGCAAGATCAAATGATAGTCTTATGGCTAATCAGCTCTATTAATTAAGAATATATAAAGAAAGTGAATGATTGTGAGACAAGCTCATAGACATGATCAATGTTAGAAGGGTTCTTTGTGTCTCAATCTAGAGCAAAGGTGATACAATACAAGGTTGAATTCAATTCTATCAAGAAGGGTGGTCCATCGATAGCTAAGTTTGTTTAAAAGGTACAGATGCTATCGTCCATGCTAGCTTCAGCTGGGTGCACGATAAGTGAAGAAAACCAAGTTCTTGCTTTGTGCAATGGCATTGATGGTGAGTATGACTCAATTGTTGCTAACATTCAAGAAGGCTATGTCTCAATTCAAGAACTGACGCACAGATTACTAGCACAAGAAGGAAGACTTGAAAAAAGATCTTCTGCAATGGCACTACAATCTTCGACAAATGTGACATCAATAAATGCAAATCTTGGAAACAACAACCCAAGTCATGCACATGCAAATCCCAAAGGTTTCTTAATACCAACAACATGGTAACCCAACAATTGCAATAACTAACTCCAGTCATGATCAACAATTTAATCAAGTACCACCAAATCAATCATTCAATCAATCCTTCAACCAACCCTACCTATCAAACCAATTATATGATCTATACAGAAACAAGAATTGAGGCCATGGATTCAATAATGGAACAAAGCCTTAATGATAAATTTGTGGCAAACCTAGCCATTTTGCAGGTTCTTGTTGGTTCAAATTCAACCAATCCAACATAGCTGTTACAAGCAATAGACCACCACCACCATAGTTCCATTCGAGCAACCAAAACCAATACAATCAATCTACCTATCCCTAATATAATCATCTACACTTCTCACGAGGATATAATGGCTCCAATAATCAATCATTCTATCAACCCAGTAACTTCTCTAACTACCCACCTTAACAAACCAATCTTACCATGACTCAACCTTATTATCCTCAATTACCTTCATCACTACCAAATTAACAAACTCTTTTTTTAACACAAGGATCATCGACACCTCTAAACCTGAACCAAACTCAAATAACTCTCACCTATCCTCAAAAACCCAATCAAATTGAACAATCTCAGTCAACAATGATCACTAAAAATCCAACCAATGCAATGTATGCATCAACCTCTTGTGTGTCAACAGATTCTGGTGCTCCATACCATACAACATCAAACCCAGCTAATCTAGCCATTAAATAAGATTTTGATGGCAATCAATAGCTGATAAGAGGAAGTGGAGATGCCTTATAGATAGCCAATCTTGATGTGAACACCTTCTCTAATAAAAATAATGACAAAAAAATTGTGCTCAAGAACATCTTGCATGTACCAAAAATTACTAAAAATCTCCTCATAATTTTTTTAGGGTCTTTGTTAACTTTTATGTATGAAATAATGAACTTGTTGGTTGGATTTTCATTCCATATTTGTACCTTTTCTCTTTCATTTTGAATGAAAACTTTTGATTCCTATCAAAGGAAAATGTTTGTACTTTCTTTCTATCAGTATATATTCACACGAGGTAGTCTACCTCCTTCACAGTAGATTTATAAAAAAAAGACCGCTCCAAAAAAATAGCACCACTCAAGAAGTTCAGAGAGAATAAAGCACCTGGACAGAAAAGTATGCAGCAACCCATAGAAATGAAGGACACCCAATTGCTTTTCTCTCCTTCCGGTAAAGTAAAAATTGATTGATATAACTCTTTCCTGAGAGCGGTGGTGGAAATGCAGGAGGCACTATGAGAAACGCATATAAGTTAAAAAGGAAAAATAATTGTAGAGTACACAGACCATTACACGCAAAACCAAATTTTAAAGGATGAACTAAAAGACAAAAAAAAAAAACTAGATTTCACCAACAATCTCATATCAATAGGAGCAATAAACACAGCAGCTGTGCTTTAATTTGCAGAATTATAGTAAAAGTTAAAAACTCACATTTATGATACAATTGTCCGAATTTCTGTAACTTCTTAAGTTGTAAGAGAAGCAATGGGAACAAAGCAACTCTGAGAGCCAAGGTGGACGAAGCAATCACAACCCACCTGCATATTAAGAAAACAACATAAACATCAAAACTCCAGAAAATGTAGCCCAAATAAAATTTCAATTCAATTCAAGTTTAGATTACCCTAAATTGCGGTGTATTTTCCTAGTAACCAAACGATGAAGCTAGAATCAACTTACCAAGGCAAGTGGGTGAACTCGTGTAATCTATCAAGCATTGAAATAATAGCCTGTACGGGTAAAATCGAGTCTTGACCGCCACTAACTAACTCGGAGTTCACGACACTCGACCCAATCGCCAATTCATCATCGAACCGACTAGATTGTTCTAACTCCGAGTCGTCATCGGAGCCAGTTGATATTGATCGATAGTAGAACAAACCGACAGCGTTCACGCATGGTTTGCGAAGGTGGGAGGTTGAGGAATAGGGAAGGTTAGGTTTTGTAAGGTGATGAAAATGACGCGCCAGGGAAAATTTGGAGACATAGCAAGTTGAAGAACAGCGCCGGAAGTTATACAATAGCTTTGAAGTTGCCATTAACGACAACACATCTCAAAATGATTGTTCCAACTTTTGTCAAATTAGTTATTTATATGAATTAGTTAGTATGGCAATGCTTATATTTTTATAACATTCAGAATTTAAGTATTAATTTTGAACATAAAAAAAATTGAATTTTAAATAAATTGAATTTTTATTAATAATATATTGATGCATCTTTAATATTAACATAATATGTATATTTATGTAAATAAAAATTATATTATAATGTAATATTAACTAACTTGATATTAATATATTTTATTTCTTTATATTAACTTAAAGTAATTATAATTAGTTTGAATTAGAAACAAAAGCTTAACTTCGATTGCATATACAAATAATCTATTATTTTGAAAGTTTTTCTTTCTTCCTTTTCAAAGTACTAAAAATTTATACACACAGTAAATTTATTAAAATTTTAATCAATGTGATATAATATTATTAATAAATATAGATAAAATAATACAATTTATTCAATTAAAAATTATCATATCAATTATAATTATAATATATTTGTAATATATAAAAATGTTCTTTAAAGTATATATTCTAATATAATTAAAAAAATAAATATTATATTGTCTTTCATTTAAAACTTTTAATTATTCAAATATAAATAAGTGAATTAATTTTTTTCTTCATATTTTTAACATATTTTTATTGAAAAAAATTTAAAATGTGAAAAAATTTGGACAATCTGTTATTATTAGGAAAGATTTTACTATCGAAACAATATTTTATTTTTATAAACTTTAGAATATTATATCGTGTGATAAAATATTTAATTATTTTATTATAGATATTTTTTAATCTAAAAATATCAATCTTTAAAATTTTATGTATAATGTAGATAAATATTATTGATAAATAAATCAATAAAATTACAACTTTTAGATCAAGTAGTGCAAAATAAATAATTTTAAGTTTAAATTTAATTATAAATTTCTCTTTTTTCGTATTATCATAATATGATTTTTTTAAATAAAAATGTAATAATAACATAATAATATAAATAGGGTTGTTTAAAATTTAAGTCATTGGAGTCCAAAGATTCAATCTAAATCACATCAATATATTTTTTCATTTTTATTGAGTTGTTTCGGTTTCATGTATTACAAAAATGGTCAAAAGTTTGATCAATTTTTGATATTAAAAATTTAATGTAAATCAACTAAAATCTTATAAATATATTTTTTTATTATATATAATAATTTCATTAAATAAAATGAAAAAATTAATAATGTTATGTTAGTATTATTAGAGTAATAGGATTCTTTTTATAAAGAGCCATTCCTTAATTTCTAACTATTCTCAAGCTCCATGAACCTTTCATTGCGCCAGACGTTGTTTGTCATGGTTTCTTCGATAGTTATTTATATACTAACTTTTTATGAAACAATTATTTATATTTTTAAAAAATAAAAAATTTTACGAACATACAAAATACATCGATTTATCCGATCCAATTTAAAAGAGTTTTATTTGGATTGATTTAATAGTTTTTATTAGAATACATTTATTGTATTTTTTAAGAATTGATTTATTGATTATACTTGGTTTAATTTAAATTCAAAATAAATACAGCTTCTTATAATAATCTAAAAAATTTATATCTAAATATAATTAAAAAAATATGATAAAATTTAATTTTAAAAATTGGCAAAAGTTGTACTTCAACAAGGGTGATTAAACCTAGAAGAAAAGGCATAAAAAGTACTAAAAAAAATAAAAATCTAAAGAAAAAGCAAATACAAATACTCATTTAGAAATTAGGAGTGGAGGTCAAGAATTGAACATTTGATTCTTATAAAAAAATATTATAACTTTATTAATTATATTATCAAAACTTAGTATTTTTATTTATATTGAAGTATAAGAAATGAGTTGCCTATGCGAGAATCTCCTACATTTGATTTTTCTCCAAATTACATTATAAACTATAAATCAAATAAAATTTTGAATTCTTTAAAAAAAATTAAGAGCATATAATAATAGTCTTCATCTAATTATTTTCTTTTATTTTTTCATAAATTATTTAAATAATAGAAGAAGAAAGAACTGAGCATAAATCAATCAGAACTATGTTACTCATTTTTTTTTCAATTAATGATGAACTAAAAACAAATACAATTAAATTGAATATTAAACTAAGAAATTAAAGACATCCAAAGGAGCATATGAACCCAGGCATGTAGAGGAAGAGAAATGGCATTATCAGTTGTACATTTCTTTCCTTATTCTTGATGCATAGTTGCTGTATTTCTCAAAGCTTTTAACCAAGAAACCTCAATTCATTTGAACATGCACGAAGATAAACTGTGAACCATATATAAACTATAACTACTTTATTTTTTTATTGTCATACATACTTAATATCTTCTGAATTATCATTACTTTCAATAACTACATTATCAGGAATATACTTGCTCCAAAACCAATTAGCTTTCCACACTTTGTTCATCTCATCAATGGGTACATTCTTTGTCTCCGGTAAGAAGGCAAAAATAAAGATTGTCATGATTAGAACGAAGCCAGCAAAGAATAAGAAGAGACCAAATTTCATGTGACAAAGCAGGGTGAGGAAAAATTGGCCAATGAAAAATGTGAAAAACATGTTAACTGAGACATTGATAGCTTGAGCTGCCGATCTTATCTCAAGAGGACATATTTCACTTGGTACTAACCAACCTAATGGACCCCAAGACCAAGCAAATGCTGCTACATATAAACAAATTATTATCAATAGGAAATCAGCTGATCCTTTTGAGAACGATCCTTGTCCAGTTATTCCAAAATTCGTGGCTATCATTATTGCTGTTAAGATCTAAAATAAATATCCAAAATAGTTATAATTAGTAAAAATATAAATTATATGGTTTAATAAGTTATAAATATAACGAATAAAACTCGTTATAAATATCAATGTTATTTACCAATAAATTTAAATAATCATCTTAATCATAAAATAATTTGAATCAATAGGATATATGTTAAGTAATTTAAAATTTAAAATTAATTAATAATTTTTAAAAGTAATGCAAAAACCAAATAACAATACAAAATCGCATATTCACCACTATATGAAATTAATTTAAAATAATTAGCTATGTTCATTTATTAACAACATTATTTTTAAGTCAATTGTAACTATTTTTGTTAAATTTTGTAAAATATATAAACATCATGTAATTTTTTTATAAATTATACATAGTATCATTTACAATCAATTTGAGATACTCTTTTATACTTCAATAAATTTGAAATTTACCTGAGTGATTATCATTTGAGCTCCACCTTCAATGAACAAAATCCTCCTACCAAACTTGTCAACACAAACAATAGAGACAATTGTGGCAACAACATTAACAGTGCCACTAATGGCAGCAGACATAAGAGAAGCATCATTACCAAATCCAAGAGTCTTAAAGATCACAGGAGCATAGAACATAATAACATTGATACCGGTTAATTGTTGGAAAAGTGGGATAAAGAAGCACATAACAAGTTGAGGCCTATATCTGGGTTCTAATATGTTCCTCCATGGATGTTCTATTCTTTTTGCAGCCTCACTTGCCTCAACAAGGTCATGAAATTCTTCATCAACATTTACAGTGCCTCGAATTCGAATCAACATTTGTTTTGCTTTCTCTCTTTGACCTCTTTCAAGTATGGAATTTGGGGTGTCTGGTAAGAATAGAGCTCCTAGTGTCATCATTATTGCTGGGACACCAGCAAGAGCTAATGAGACTCTCCATCCCCATCCACCTTGGATCTTTGATGTGCCATAGTTGACAAAGTTGGCTACTAAGATACCAATTGTAATAGCCATTTGGAAACCAATGTTTAAAGCTCCTCTTATATTTGCTGGCGCCATTTCTGATAGATAGACTGGAACTGACTGTATTTGGATTCAAAAAGTTAAGCCAATATAAATCCATATAATAGTAGGTTGACGATATTACTACAACTAGATCCATTTGTTATTGATATTCATCCAACAATAACTAAAGGGATAAAATAGTCATTCATATTCATTACAAATGTGCATACTATACATTAGTATTGAAAATTAGTTATATATATATAAAAAAAAACACATACATGCTATTTTACTACTAATTTTACAAAATTTCCTATATATATATATATATATACATTTAATAGGGAAAAAGTGAGAGAGAAAAAAATGAGTATTATATACCTGATTAGCAAAACCAACACCAACACCAAGTAGGATGCGACCAATGATTAGCATTGCGATGTTAATGGCAGCACCATTTAGTATAGAGCCAACAAGAAATACAATCCCTCCAGCTAACATGGAGATTTTTCTACCCCACTTTCTTGTTACAGCAGAAGCTACAAATGAAGCTATCAATGCTGCTAAGTAAAGGGAGGAGGTAAACAATGTCAACGATTGGCTATCAAATTTGCAGTATTGACTTTTATCTCCTTTTTCAAGTTGTTTCATGTACACTTTCGGAAAGAATTTCTTAAGAAAAGGCTCCATTGAAGTAACTCCTCCTGCCAAAAAAAAAAAAAAATTGTATATATGATTGTGTAATTGGGCTATCTGGTGTCATAATATACCTGACATCGTTGCTCTATCATATTCAAGCATAGGAAAAAATTATAATTTATAAAAAACAAATAAATGCTATAATTAATTTCATAAAATAAAATTTAAACCTGAAATTCCAATGTCATAACCAAAGATGAGACCACCCATGGCAGCAACAATACAAGAAACCAACACAAAGGCAGTAAGACCACCTTCATAATTTTTGTTACCAGAAGCAACAATTCCTCCTCCAGCCATATATCTTAATATATGTATCAAAACTAGCTAATGATTTAGCTCTTATTTAATCAACCAATAAAAGTGAATAATATTTAAAAATTCACAGTTTTATAAATTTCTATTCCTTATTTTTTTCTGCTTTTGGTTTAATTAGTTCACTTATGACCCAATCTCTATCACTTACTTCAAGTAGTGTTTCATATATTTCTTGTATTTTTTAAGTTATCTTAATGTTTATTTTAGAAGAAAAAATGGAGGCATTTAAAGGTTTTTGAAATGCATATTACAGCTTAGCATAATTGGTAGAGGTTATCTTAAGACTTAACAACTTTACGTATTTGGCGTTTTGATCACTTTCGATTTACCACATATCTTGTTAACGACACGTCACTTATGAAAAGGTTTTAACTTTGAAAGGCTAAAGGAATTAATGAGATTATGATAAGTCCTATCTTTTGGGATTCGTAAGTGTAAGAGTTTGTTAGAAAGTGCTAACAGATTTGACCAACTCAAAAATTTAGTTTTATAAGTGATATGTATAGTTTTAAACAACAAAACTTAGATGTCCATTTATATAATTAGGATGATAATTTTATATTTAATAAAATTAATAAAAATCATCCCATTCAGTTGTAGACATTTTATTCGTATTGTAGTTTAAATTTAATCTCGTGAAATAAATGTGCGCGTGGCAATGAAAAAAAAGAAAAAATATATGTACGTGTAGAAAATTTATATGTTAATGTAACAAAAAAAAATTATTTAGGAAATCTATAGGGTATAATAGAAAAAATTTAAGGCAATAAAAAATAGTAAATAGGGTTGTAAAATGTTATGAAATATGAATAAATCAAATTAGATTCTGAATATTTATATAATTAAATCTTAATATATGATTGTTTGTCTAAAAATTTAATTTATTTTTCGTACACTCTATTGTTTTTGAGAAGTTTATTTGCAGAATCCTTAGGATCGATTTTGCAAAAATGTCAAACAAGGTACTCAGTTTTAAAAAAATAGATAATAAATCTCTAAAATTATCATTTTATTATAATATTTTAGTAGATTTTATTGAGCTTTGTCTTTCTTTTTTGCATATAATAATAAATTCTTATAAGTATATAATTGTTGTTGTCTTTAAAGTGTCTTATTTCTCTATAATGTCCTCAAATCTCAATATATTAAATAAAATAAAAAACATTATTACATTTTTTTTCTAAAAGCGTTTTTAATTACTTTAAAAATAATTTGAAAACCTCTTACTTATTTTAGGAGGGTCAAAATCTTATCAAAATAAATCACGAATTTATTGTTATTAAAAAATTATTAAAATTATTAAGAATATTATTCATAAAGTACACCCTGATAATCACAAGTATTATATATATTCGTTATTAATAAATAAGAAGTAGAAACTTGTTTAAAATATAAAATAATTATATTCAATTTATTTTAATATAATTAATTCTTTAATTAACAATGAGTATTATTAAGCAATGCATTAAATAAAGTGCACACCGCCGAGTAGTGCTTCTTGAAGAGGAGAACAAAAAAAAAGATAGATGTAGTAGTGGCTGCTACTAATGTGTTTTACCTCAATATGAAGTGCTTTGAGTCCAGCATATGGAGCGCAAAATCATCAATATCAAAACACTTTTGTAAAATAAAAATTATAAAAGTACAGGGAAATAAAAATGAAGAAAAAATATATCAAGTAAACCCTAAAATCAAACTCGTCGTGCATGAATAACGAGGAAATGAAATCGTTTAATATCACAAGTCACGACTTTAGGGGATTTTCATGCAATTTCCTTACTAGCAATAAATTTGTATATATTTTTTTAATAAATCAAAGATTCATACATAATAGTTTTAATCGTAAAATATAAGTTCACTTTATAAATAAAGTTTTATTTTAACCATCTCCACGCATATCACATCTGTTTTATTTTTGGTATAAATTACAAAACATATGTTTTACACATTTAAAAAATACAGCTCGTATATGTTTACGATAGTTTTTAAATATCATTTGATTTATTATACGAGTTTGTATATGCTTACAGCTCCACGCTTATATATGTATACAGCTTGTATATGTTTTTCTTTTCATAATATAGAAAACATGTATTTTATGAGATTATGAGTAAAATAAGTCTAACAACTAAAACATATAAAATATATAAGAGCAAAGATATATATCTAAATATGCTAAGGAAAAAATACTTGATCAAGAATTTTAAACTTAAGAATGAAATCAACCTTACATACTCTTAAATGGAATCAGCTCTTAAAAGGTACCACTAGTAAATGGATACATTGCAGAAACTTAAAATGCATAGAAAAAATGGTGGAAAGCATTTGTTGCAAATCAATCTTCTTGTATAAATTTTGATGTTGAACTAATTCATCAAACTAGCTAACTTTACCAAGCATCTATAGCACCTTATACTACATTTACTATTCTATCATCCCATCATTATTGTCTTGTACAACATTTTGTAGAAAAATCACATTTCTATGTCTTCTAGGTCGGGTAGAAGAAAAAGTAGAATCGTTAGTATTCCAATAATTTTGGCCAGTTCTGTCAAGTAGAATGAAGTGTATTTTCACATAATATCAATAGATAGGTTGTTCTTGATCAATGTTACTACCAAAAAAAAAAAACAAACAAACGAAAATTAATTGAATTAACTCGTCTACCAAGAGTATCTCATTTCAAAAATAATAAAAAATTTACTATTTTTTTCTTTTCTTTCATACCCTAAATATATTGTAGGAAATAATACATGAATAAATAAGTTAAGATTAAAATCATATTATTAAAATTAAAATACATAAATATAAATATATGTATAAATTATAAATTATAAATACAACATTTAAATAACAAAAAATTAAATAGAGTAAAGGATATAGAGTAAAAGATCGAGACTTGTGCATCACATATTGTACTTTAGATAATTTTTTCGTTTACCGTGAGTGTTAGTGAACTATGAAAACTTCTCTTCCAAGATACAACGATCAAATAGTAATAAACTTATATCATTGTTTATTATTCCATGAACTTTTAAGTATCTGAATTCTATTTGTAAGAACCTAACTCTAGATAAAAACTACATAAAACAAAAAAATGTTTTCTTTTCTTTTCTTGTTACTTCCCAATCTCTCTTTCTTTTCCTATCTGTTTCTTCTTCTTCATCTTCTTCTTTTTTCCTTTATTTTTTCTCCATCTATGTATCTCTTATTTCTTCCTTTATATAAGGAATAAAGGAAATAAGAACAGAAAAAGACAAAAATGAAAAAAAATGAAACATTAAAACAATACATAAACGGAAGAAGAAGAAAAATTGAAATTAATCAATATATTAAAACCAAACTAACTATTTCAAGTCGTTTCAACAATTTTAATTCAAAATTTAATTTCAACTAAATAGTCATTTCAATAATTTTAATTCAAAATTTTCCAACAATCCCCCACGTGAATAAAAATTGGCATAGACTTTAAATCAAATTTTGACAATGAAATAGAGTTCAACGGATCGAAACCTGGATAGGATAGGTAGGTGTTACCCTTTGAACCCTCCCCTGTGAAAATATATTAACCTTATTGACTGACCAGTAGACACAATGTCCTTGAATTATTCTGCCTTTTATGCAACGATGACATACTTCACACAAGAGTATTTCCTAACACAATTCAGTTCTCACTATTATGTTCGTTTTGGCTATGAACATACGTCTAGTTCATTGAAAGACTCTAAAGAATTGATCCATATACAATTCTCTATCGAAGAAGCTCCACTCTATCCTCACATAGATGATCTTTTATCTTTATAAGTAATTTACAAAGAGTAACTCGCATACTCTGCTTGGTATTCTCTTCATAAGAATCATAAAAATCCTTAACTTATCCTATATCTTACGGATATCACTGTTTTCATCATAGGAATGGAATTTAGAGTAAACCCCCCATAATGATCACACTAAGTATTTACAATTAGGTTGTTCCTTTGAACTTAGATCTTAGGATCTCTATTCAAATAGGTTGGGTTTTCTTCGCAAATTCTTATTCATTCATGGGCTTCAGTCTCATTCCCCTCGATGACTTATCAACTAAGTCTTGATTTAACCCTTTAATTAAGATATCTATTGTTATCCTTTGACTTCACATAATCGATAGAGATAACCCAATTGAAAGTAGTTATCTAATAGTATTATGTCGAGACTTACCATTATACATATTTCTCTATTCCGTACCAATAGCATATTGGCTATCATAATGGATGCATATTGTAGGTATAGGCTGCATATACTTAGGAAAATCCTCTAAAAAATTATGTAACCATTCGACTTCTTCCTCACATTTATTCAAAGTGATGAACTCAGGTTTCATCATAGATATAGAAATGCACGTCTATTTAGAGGACTTACATGAAACAACTACACCACACAGTATGAATACATATCCACTGGTAGACTTTGAGTCTTTCATGCTAGATATATAATTTACATCACTATATCCTTCTAATATGACTAGATATCTTATGTAGTGCATTCCATAGCTACATGTATATCTTAAGTATCTAAATATTCTTATAATACCTTTCAAATGATCGGATCCAAGATTATTGATATATCTACTTAATTAACTTATAGAGTAAGATATGTTTGATCTTGTACAACTCATCAAGTACATAAGACTTCATATTACTCTAGAATATCCTAGTTGAGACACACTCTCACCTATATTCTTATATGGGTGTAAATTTACATCTATCAGTGTTCTAACAATTTCAAAATCACTATTGTTGAATTTCTTAAGTATCTTGTCAACATAATGACATTAACTTAGAATGAGATCACATGATATTCTTAATATCTTAATGCTTATAATTACATCAACATGTCTCATGTCTTTCATATCAAACCTTGAATTCAACATAGTGTGAGTAGATTTGATCATTACTACTCACAATTAGCATGTCATCAACTTAAATACACAAGATAACATAACTATCTTCTTTGTGCTTGAAATATACACATTTGTCATTTTTATTTTATTTTAAAGACATTTTTTCTCCTGACATTATCAAACTTTTTATGATAATATTTTGGTACTTATTTCAAGCCATTTAAAGACTGCACCAATTTATAGATATTTCCTTCTTGTTGAGTTAATTCTCAACTTCTATTTTATAAAGAAGACATTTTTCTATAGCTTTATCTTTGCTTTTACACAAATACACATATCAATATTTCGTACTATCATCAACAAAAGTAATAAAATACTTATTGCCACCCCCTTGTATGAAGAAATTTTAAATAACATAGATCACTATGGATTAAGTCAAGGGGTTCAGTGTTCTTTTCAATAGAATGAAACGATGACCTAGTTATTTTTTGCCTCAACACAAGTCTCACACATATGCTTTGAATCTATTTGGAATACGGGTATATGTTCTATGTTAACTAATCTACATAATGTATCGTAATTAATATGACCTAGTCTACTATGCCACAAGTTGAAAGATTCAAGAAAATAAGCAGAAGAATTATTCTTATTAATATTCTTAGCTTTTACAATCATTATATTGATCTTAAATACCCCATCAAATACATACCATTTTCCCAAAAACATCATATTTTTGGTCAAAACGATCTTATCATATTCAAACACTATATGAAAGCCATGCTTGCTTAGAAATGAGCCAGAAACAAGATTCTTATGAATGTTTGGCATATAGAGTACATTTTTTAATGTAAGCTCTTTCCCAAATTTAATCTTCAGTTTGACCTAGTTAGCCTTACCCTTGAATGGATGATGTGATAGAATTTTCCATGAAGAACTTCTCTCCATCTTTCACTTGTTCAAAAGTAATGAATAGCTCTTTATTGGAGCATACATGTCTTATTGCTCCAGTATCAATCCATCACTCTTTTGGGTTTGATCCCACTAAGTTCATCTCAGAAACGATTGCATACAAGTCAATATTAGAGATATCATAAGTGATATCATCAACCATGTTTACCTCATAGTTCCTATTTCTTGTTGGAAACTTGCAGTATGGGGCTTTATACCCTGTCTTTTGACATTTAAATAAAATCCCTCTGAGGCTTGACTTCTTAAAAGTTGTTCCTCTAGGTTCCAACTTTGACCCTTTACCTAGCTTGCTCTTGCATTTATTCTTATTATGCTTGGAACTTTGACCATGTTCTATCACATTAGCCTTGAATGTTGATGGGATATACCATATTTTAGAAGAAGCCTTGTTGTCTTCTTTCACTTTGAATCTTATTACCAAGTCTTTCAAAAGCACTTTCTTTCGCTTATGCTTAAGGTAAGCCTTAAACCCTATCCATGAATAGGGAAACTTTTCAATAATAGCTTTAACTTGAAAGATTTCACTAAGTATCATCCCTTCATCATACATCTCTATTAAGATATCTTGGATTTCACGTACTTGATTGCATATAGATTTAGAGTCCACCATCTTATAATCAAGAAAGTGACCAACCAAAAATTTCTTAGCACTGACATTTTCAGTTTCACACTTTCTGTCCAATGATTCCTACAACTCTTTAGTCATCTTTTCTTAATTATACTTATTATACAAGGGATCGATTAGATTATTCAGAACATAGTTTTGACATAGATAATGAGAATGTTTTCATGCTTTAATAGCACTAGTAAACTAAAAATCTTGTTCACCCTCAGGTTGATTGGGAGCTTCTTCGGTGAAGAAACTTGCCAAATTCAAGATGGTGAGATAAAACATCATCTTACTTCTCCATCTTTTGAAGTTCGAACCATTAAACTTGTTTGATTTCTTTGTCACAATATGGTTAATAGGAACAGAAACTAGTAACATTGAGGTAACCTCGTGAGCTAGAGAAGACCTCATTATTTGGTTTACATTAAAACCATTCACAGTAGAGTTAACAACATTCACAACTGGATTCCCAATTCATGACAAAGGAGTGATCATTTCAGATGATATAATCTTTTCTATCAAATTAAATTAAAGTTTATGTAAAAAAACAACTCGTATAAATACATATATTTACCAAATTATTCTTACAATAAAATGAAATGTAATTAGTTCGTAAAAAATAAAATAAAAGATTAATAATAAAATATAATCAAAATATGAAATATGAGTATTGATAATTAAAATGTAGAGCGCTAACTATAAAAAATAATAACCAAAGTGAATAATATTTAAAAAATCACAGTTTTATAAATTTCTACTCCTTATTTTTTCCTGGTTATGATTTAGTTCACTTATGACTCAATCTCTATCACTTACTTCAAGTAGTGTTTCATATATTTCTTGTATTTTCTAAGTTATCTTAATGTTTATTTTAGAAGGAAAAATGGGGTCATTTAAAGGTTTTTGAAATGCATATTAGAGCTTAGCATAATTGGTGGAGGTTATCTTAAGACTTAACAACTTTGTGTGTTTGGCGTTTTGACCACTTTCGATTTACCACATATCTTGTTAACGACACGTCACTTATGAAAAGGTTTTAACTTTCAAAGGCTAATGGAATTAGTGAGATTATGATAAGTCCTATCTTTTGGGATATAAAAGACTAAGATCGTTAGAAAGTTATAATAGTTCTGACCTGCTCAAAGGTTAGTTTAATCAATGTTGATCACTTTAAACCGAAAAACTTGGATGATCATAGATTTAGGATGATAATTTTATATCCAATAGAATTAAAGAAAATCAACTCTTTATTCTATAGTTACATATCTTTTATTCATAATTTAGTTTACATTTTGAAAAATTCACAATTAATATAGATTTGATAAAGTCTAGAGAAGCAAGTATTTGCGTGGGAAGGGAAAAAATAGTAATACACGTTTGTAAAAAAGTGATATACTTATGTGTAGACAATTTATATGGAACTAATTGAAATAAAAGTTTTTTTTTGTTACATTAATATGTAGAAAATCTATATGGGGTGTATAATTAGAGAAATTTACGAACATAAAAAAACCTAAATAGTACACCAGTATTGTTGTGAAATATAGATAACTCAAATCAGTTTGTAAATATTTGTATAATTGAATTATATGTTGTGAGTTTATCTAAAAGTTTAAGTTCTTTTTCTTACCCTCCTACTCTCCATTGTTTTCGGAAAAAAAAAATTCTGTATTGGATAAGTTAAATAAAGTTATATTTGACTGAATTGTATTAAATTATATAATAAGTAGTATGTACATTGTTTGGTGTCAAGTTGTATAATATGATCGGATAAAATCAATTATAAAATATTTTAATAAATAATTTATTTTTAAAATATTTTTTATTATAAAATTCATTTAAATCAATATTTAATATATTTTTATTTTATTATTTGAAATGAAATAAAAGTTCAAATGCATAATGTTATAATTAAAAATTCAAATAAATTGAGTTAAGTGTCAAGTACGATTTAAATTCACACACTTTAGTCGTATAAAATATCTATATAATTATATTATTTTTATATTATACGATTTGATTTCACAATCAAAATGTATGATTGTATAAAAATTATAAAATCAAAATCTTTAATAATGTGAATAAAAAAAAATCAGGCTCAAAGGTTATGACAAAAAGTGCAAAACAAGGTAGTCAATTTTGTAAAATAGACAACCAATCTTCAAAATTATAAGTTTATTATAATATTCTCCATATTTTATTTAGCTTTATTTCTTTATTTCTTTTTATTTTTTTCATGTACATTTGAATAAGTGATAAAAAGTTACTATAATTATGTATATAATTTTTGTTTTTCATACTTGAATTTATTTTAATCAAATCCTTGCGAACAACTAATTCTTTTGTATTTCAAACTTTCTTTCTTCTATATACTGTCCTTAGATCTCAATATATTTAAAAAAATGTAAAAGATCTTTTAATTTCTTTAAAAATAGTTCGAAACCCTCTTACATATTTTAAGAGGGTCAACATCTTACCAAAATAACTCACCAGTTTATTATTAATAAATTACTAAAATTATTAAGAAGATTATCATTTATATTGCATTATATATTCATTTTTAATAAACAAAAAAACTATAAGTGTAAGAGTTGAAACTTGTTTAAAATATAAAATAATTACATTTAATTTATATTTATAGAAGTACTTCTTTAATTAACGATGAGTACTTTTAAACAATGCATTAAATAAAGTGCACACTATGAGTGCTTCTAGAAAAGAAAAGAATAAATAGAAGCACGAGCTCCTACTAATGTGTTTGACCTCATTATGAAGTGCTATAATTCATGGAGCACAAAATCTTCCATATCAAAACACTTTTGTAAAATAAAAATCATAAAAATCTAAAAAAAAGAGAGATATCAAGTAAACCCTAAAATTAAACCCATCGTACATGAGAATATGAAATACACGTTTAATATCACCAGTCATGACTTTTGAGGATTTCCATGCAATTTCCTTACTAGCAAGAAATTTATATATATATATATATATATATATTTTGATAAATTAAAGATTTATATACAATAATTTTAACTAATATCATAAGTTTCATTTATAAATAAAATTTTATTTTTAATCATCTTCATTTTTTCGCATAATATAAAAAATATAAATTTTAGGCATTTTTAAAAATATGTTCTTATTTTCACAATATAAAAAACATGTATTTTATAAGATTAAATATGAAATAATTTGAATAAATGAATCATGTAAAATAATAACAAATATATACATCTCAATTTACAAAGCAAAAATACTTGAGTCAAAGAGATTAACGTGAGAATGAAATCTACGGTCATAACCTTAAATGTAATCAACTCTTAAAAGACATCATTAGTAGATAGTTACATTGTAGGAACGTAAAATACGTAGAAAAAAAATGGTGGAAAGCATTTGTTGGAAATCAATCCTCTTGGTGGAAACGGATCTTTGTGATGTTTTCTCATTACACATTGCTCACACACATTTTTAGGGATCTTAAAGGTTGGTAGTCCACTTAACATGCCCTTTGTTGTAGAAGTTTCAATCCATTGAACCCTAAGTGTCTGTATCTATAGTGCCATAATTGAGCTGGATCATTTGTGAAAGAGTTGAAGCAAGTTTTCTCCACAAATTCAGGCTGAGTAGTCAGAATAAACATCTTGTTTTTGGACATGATAGTGTCCATAATTAAGCCTCTCTTGGGGTGGAACAACTTACATCTTCCACATTGTATGACAATGTAAATTCCCTTTTCCTACAGCTGACCAATATTCAGCATATTGTTCCTTAGGTCGGGAACATAAAACACTCCAATAATTGTTTGGACAAGACCATTTATTTGTTGATACACATTGCCTTTTCCCATCGTAGACATCATTTAATTGTTTCTCAACTTCATAGATTCTCTAAAGTTTTCATCAAAATTAAAAAAATACCCTTTTTTTAACATATATGGTTATTGCATCCTGATTCAAGGAACCAAGCCTCTTCATTATTGAGCTTTAGCGTGTCCCCATAGGCCATCAATAGGATTTCTTCATTTGCTTTTGCATAATTAGTTCTTGTTTTTCTATCCTTCGTTTGGCATTCAGATTGAAAGTGACCGTATTCATGACAATGGTAACACTCAATTGATATTGATGACTTAATAAAGGCTTGTCTACCTCTACCTTGTCCTCTTCCTCATCCCCGATAACTCTCAAGGCCTCTTCCTTGTCTTGAAAATTTATCACTATGAGTGATCTTTAATGCATGTTCCTCCATGACATGGCTGGTCATGCGTTATTCATGTACCAAGAGGCTACTTTGAAGTTCATCGATAGATAAAGTTTCTAGATCATGAGATTCTTCAATAGAACATGCCATATAATCGAACTTGAGACTCATGAATCACATAATTTTCTCAATAATTGCAATATCTTTCATTTTTTCTCCATGAATTCTCATCTTATTGACTGTGGTGAGAGTTTGGGTAAAACACTCATTCACGGATTCACCTCTTTTCATGTGAAGAGTTTTGAAGTCCCTACGAAGAGCTTAAAGTTAAGCTCGTTTCACTTGAGCATTGCTCTAATACTTTTGCTTTAGGGAGTCCTAGATGTCCTTTGTTTTGTCCTTTTTGAATATTGTCTCCAAGATGGATCGATCAATCGTCTGGAATAAATAATTTTTCGTCTTTAAATCCTTGAGTCTTAGATCATCAATGGCTTTGCACTGTTCATCAGTGAGTGCCATATCCCCTACTACAACAGGAACACCACTTTATATAAGTCACCATGCAATTAAACCATAAATGAGAAAAAAGGAACAAAAACTAATTATACAAATAAAGAAAACATAAGTGGAGGAAATAGTATACCTTCTTATTAAAGAAAAGAATACTAGAAAATCCTGACCACCCCCTACAGTACCATCAAACATGACATAGATGTCAAATTATAGTAGAACAAACAAAGAATTGAACATGGTAGCTTATCTCTATTAGATTAGGATCGAAATATTGTAGCTTGGTAGACAATTATCTACTGTAGATAGTTATCTATTGTAAACATCTATCATTAGTTGTCTACTAGATTATCTTTAAGATACATAAGGGATAATCTTCGAGCTTTTATCTCTTTAAGATAACTAAATAATAATTATTAGACCCATATTCTCTTATATAATTATACCACGTTCACACTTGCATGATAATCAAGTATTTATTGGGCTTAGCTCATAACGACCACTCTTTGACTATTATATGAGATGTACAAAATTACCCAACAATTAGTATTGTATAGAATAGGAACTCGAGGATGTTATCTTTAGTTTTTTTTCTTTAGATGGTACTAGAGCTCTTAATAAGGGATGGAAAATGTAAATAGAAATCTAGTTAAAGAAATGCATAGAAATTAAAGGACATATACTAATCAATAACGAGAATGTTGGAATTAATTTCAATTAATTACAACATATATGAGATTATATGTGATATAAATATATATTGAATAATAGAATGTCAAATATCTAATTAGATCTGTAATGAAGTGATTAAATTAAGTATTATTTATCGGGTTCAATATGTGTCATGAGAAATGAGGTCTTTAATGTGTAGAATGCGTATTAATAACTTTATGATTCAATGATGGTCTAAATTATATAAAGTTTAGAAATAATACAATTATGTTATTTGTCCTTGGATAACACAATTAAATATGGCAATATACTATAAAAAAGGAAATAACTATATAGTTAAGTTCTCAATTCAAAATTTGAATTTATTAATAAGGATCCGATAAGGAAATATTATATAAGAAAATTTCCATATAGGTAAGTTCTGAATTTAAAATTTGAATCTATTAAGGATTCGATAAGGAAATATCCAAATAAAAAAATAGATTACAAATCACCTCTTGAAATTCAGAGGAGTTTTTTCCTCTACTAACGTCTGTTCGTTTCTTTCTCTATATATTAAAAAAAATACAGAAAACAAAAAATACGTAGAGAAAAATTAGGGAAAGGGTTTTCTAGTTTAAAACTAACAATTTGGGTACCTCTCCTTGTACAGAACAGAACATTGTTGCTCCCGCCTCTCTCTCTTTCCATCATACTTGAGAGGGATTACTTGGAGATCTAAATGCTTCCAGTGATCACCGGTGATTTTGTTTCTCTGGAAGATCATGGCTATGGACCAAGATAATTAAGAATTAAGATTAAAAATTCTCTAGAGGATCATGGTAAATCTAAGATTTATAATTGTAGTATGATTATGCAAGACACATAATTTTCTAACAGAGAAATGATAACTTTCCATAATTAGATTTCATCTATAAAACTTGATAAGGATAGCTACAGTGAATGGAAGAAACAAATAATAAGAATATTGAAAAGTTATGAGTTGGAAGGGTTTGCATTCAGAACCACGGGTTGTTTAACAAGATTGAGTCAATATGGTACTGTTTGAATATAAGGCTCAACCTATAGCCCAATCTTTGAACAAATCCATCCATTATATGCATTGCCCGAGACTATGAGATACGCTCATGCCTAAAGTGATAATCTTAAGGTATCCTCACCTCTCGAGAACATTTTAAAGTATTAAAAGATCGATCATTAGCCCAGTCCGTCAATATGAACGAGCTTAAGTTAGTTTATGCTTTCACTTATGTACCCCCAACATGTTGTGACGTATACTCCAATATAACTGACACGTATACATGTAATGTTCTATATATATTTGATCATAATATGAGATCCACACAATTTACTCTAATTATGTGACTTTTCTCTAGTTTTTCTCTTTAAAATCGCATTATCCCAACAGGTACCATTAATAGTGATCACGAGTATATATTTGATCATAATATGAAATCCACACAATTTACTCTAATTCTATGAATTTTTTCTAGTTTCTCTCTCTAAAATCGCACTATGCCAACAGGTACCATTAACAGTGATCATGAGTACTTATTGAGACATGATCACATCATTGCTAATTACTTCATTGTCTTTAAAGTTTGTAAAGAAGGTTGGTGATTCTAACATAAATAGACAGATTTGAGAGATTCTTGAAGGGTTCTTTGTATAGTTTAGGGCAAAAATCATGCAATATAGCGAAAGCTTAATTCAATAACAAAAAAAATGACGGAATTTCTATTAATGAATTTGTCCAAAAAGTCAAATGCTAGCCTCTCAATTGGTGTCTGCGGGATGTGATGTTGGAGAGTAAGTTCAAGTACTTGCGATTTGTAATGATTTTATTATGACTCAGTTGTTTAAGAATTGACTCATAAGTTGTTTGCTAAAGAAGAAATATTAGAAAAGAGGAAAGTGTTAATGACTTTGATACCTCTTGCAAATCTTGTTAGCACTATTTTTGATATTTCATTTGTAAACTTTGTTCAACAAGGGTCTTTCTTACTTGTTAGTAATTTGGAAAATACAATAAATCTATCAAGACCTATGAATTCCATCACGACCATTTAACCCAAAACAAGTTATTATACCCATCTTGGATACAAATTCACAAACTAATTAGGTTTCATTTACTTGGCAATGGGCAAAACTTTAGTGAATTTCAAAATCATGCTTCTTATAATCAAAACCCCATTTCTAATCAACATTTTCTTCAAAACCCACATTTTGATCCATACAGAAATAAAAATAGAGGTAGAGGATTTAATGATGGAACTAAATCTCAATGTTAAATTTGTGGTAAAACTTACACTTTACTCTTAATTGTTGGTATAGATTTAATTAAACCTTTGTCCTTATTATTCTATTAATATTGCTACTATTTACACTTTTATAGAAAAGGAAGCTAATAAAAGTAATAATAATAAACAAAACCATAATTACTACCTCATATGATGCTTTAGTATCTTTAATCATATTCATGACATTTAGGACCTTTAGAACTTCTTTTGTAGTATGCCTGAGTAACACGAATTTGAAGTTAAAAGATTTTTTATTAGTCAAACATCTTGAGAAGGATTAGATAAATGACTGAGTATTTCAACTTTTATTCCAAGTTCGGTGAGTAAGATGACAAATATGTATCACCATACTAGGTTGTATGGACAAAAATTATGCATGACTTATTCTCAATAATAGGTTTCATCTATCTTCTTCTTGCATCTAACAAGAAGTGACTATGAAATGATGGCCTAAAACACACATTTAAAAATAATATCATGAAAAAGTATTTCAAACCCATAAATCCATGATCCAATTTTATAAGCTAATATTATAAGAATAATATAGTTTTGAGTATAATTTTAAAATTTTATCCTAAACTAAAGGAGTAAAGAAAAAAAAAGCATAAAATTTATTATATATCTTTGCGAAACCTGAGCTAGTAATATCAGCACATCGCACTACAATGAAATCAACATGCTTTAAAAAGGCAAGAAAGTAACGTCCAAATTAGTAAAAAACAAAAAAAAACTCTAACAATGCAATTCATACCACAAAGAAAGACAGAGGAAGACTTATGAAACTATAGAAATATCCAAAAACATTCACCTGTAATACATTCTCAAAGAATTTCATACATTTGGTTTCTCTTCAAATTACATTATAAATGATAAACCAAATAAAATTTTAAATTTTTTTAATAAATTAAGGGTATATACTAATAATCTCATTTAATTATTATTATTTTCATTAACTAAGTAAATAATATAAGAGAACGTTTAGTTTACAGAATAAAAGAATATTAATAGAATTTAATGGAAAAGAAATGTATTATTATTATGTTGTTTAGTTTGATTACAGAAATAAAATAAGGAACCAGGTATTCTGATTTGATTCTGATTTGAATGAAATTAAAAATATATTATTACTATTATTATATTTTCTAAATTATTATTACTTAAAAATATTATTTAAAATAATTTATTTTTTAAATTATTATTAAAATAAAATATATTATTAAAATTATTATTTTTCTAAATAATAATTATTAAAAATATTATTTTTTTTAAATTATTACTTAAAATTATTATTTAATATTATTTATTTTTCTAAATTATTATAAAATTATTTTTTTAAATAATTATTACTTAAAAATATTATTTAATTTTATAAAAAGTTAAAAAAAAGAAAAATATTTTTGATAATTTTTTTGGTTCCATATTATTTATAAAATAACATCTAATTATTAATTATTTTCCTCCAAATAATTTACATGCCTACAAAGTTAAGGATAAAATTGGAATAAAAAATAAGTATAAAAATACAATAAGGATTACCAAAAGGTAAAATTATTATTCATTCTCTTTTAGAAATGGATTTCATTATCTTCGTATCTACAACACAACCAAGCATAATTCAATCCATTTCCACTCACATTTCAACAACCCAAACATGCCCTAAGAAAGAAGGATACCAACACAATTCAATCAAAGCTGTGTTACTTTTTTTTTCAATTGACGATGATGTAGAAAAAAATACAAGTGCATTTAATGAAAACTAAGAAAACAAGGAGATCCAAAGAAGCATATGAACCACGAGGCATGTAGAGGAAGAGAAATGGCATGATCAGTTGTGCATATCTTTCCTTATTCTTGATGGTTGCTTTATTTATCTTAATAGGAAAGTTTTCAACAAAAAAACCTCACTTCATTTCAACATGAAGATAAACTTTGAACCATATATAAAACTATAGTGACCAATACTAAATTCCGTTAGTTACATTATTTTTGTCATACAGACTTAACATCTTTTGAATTATCATTGCCTTCAATAACTATATCATTTGGAATATACTTTCCCCAAAACCAATGAGCTTTCCACACTTTGTTCATCTCTTCAATAGGTACATTCTTTGTTTCCGGCAAGAAGGCAAAAATGAAGGCCGTCATGATTACAACGAAGCCGGCGAAGAATAAGAAAAGACCAAATTTCATGTGACAAAGCATGGTGAGGAAAAATTGGCCAATGAAAAATGTGAAGAACATGTTAACTGAGACATTGATAGCTTGGGCTGCTGATCTTATCTCAAGAGGACATATTTCACTTGGTACTAACCAACCTAATGGACCCCAAGACCAAGCAAATGCGGCTACATATAAGCAAATTATTACCAATAGGAAATCAGCTGAACCTTTTGAAAATGATCCTTGTCCAGTTATTCCAAAGTTCGTGGCTATCATTATTGCTGTTAAGACCTAAAATAAATATCCAAACATGCTTTTAATAAGTTATAGATATAACAAATCGGACTCATTCTAGAAATTAATGTTATTTGCTATTAAATTTAATTAATCATCTTAATCACAAAATAATTTAAATCAATAACATACATTTCATATAATTTGAAATTTAAAATTCATAAATAACTTTAATTACTCCTAAAATCAATGCGAAAATTAAGTAACAGTATAAAAACACATTCACCGTTACATGAAATTAATTCATGATGATTAGCTAAATTCATTTGTTAATAATATTATCATTTAATTAGTTGTGATTACCTTTGAATTTTTTTTGTAAAATATATAAATATTATGATTGTTTCAATCCCAAAAGTTCATGGCACATATAAATTATGCATAGTATCATTTACAATCAATGTGCATACTCTTTTACAATCCAACAAATTAATTTGAAATTTACCTGAGTGATTATCATTTGAGCTCCACCTTCGATGAACAAAATCCTTCTACCAAACTTGTCAACACAAACAATAGAGACAATTGTGGCAACAACATTAACAGTGCCACTAATGGCAGCAGACATAAGAGAAGCATCATTACCAAATCCAAGAGTCTTAAAGATCACAGGAGCATAGAACATAATAACATTGATACCGGTTAATTGTTGGAAAAGTGGGATAAAGAAGCACATAACAAGTTGAGGCCTATATCTGGGTTCTAATATGTTCCTCCATGGATGTTCTATTCTTTTTGCAGCCTCACTTGCCTCAACAAGGTCATGAAATTCTTCATCAACATTTACAGTGCCTCGAATTCGAATCAACATTTGTTTTGCTTTCTCTCTTTGACCTCTTTCAAGTATGGAATTTGGGGTGTCTGGTAAGAATAGAGCTCCTAGTGTCATCATTATTGCTGGGACACCAGCAAGAGCTAATGAGACTCTCCATCCCCATCCACCTTGGATCTTTGATGTGCCATAGTTGACAAAGTTGGCTACTAAGATACCAATTGTAATAGCCATTTGGAAACCAATGTTTAAAGCTCCTCTTATATTTGCTGGCGCCATTTCTGATAGATAGACTGGAACTGACTGTATTTGGATTCAAAAAGTTAAGCCAATATAAATCCATATAATAGTAGGTTGACGATATTACTACAACTAGATCCATTTGTTATTGATATTCATCCAACAATAACTAAAGGGATAAAATAGTCATTCATATTCATTACAAATGTGCATACTATACATTAGTATTGAAAATTAGTTATATATATAAAAAAAAAACATACATGCTATTTTACTACTAATTTTACAAAATTTCCTATATATATATATATATACATTTAATAGGGAAAAAGTGAGAGAGAAAAAAATGAGTATTATATACCTGATTAGCAAAACCAACACCAACACCAAGTAGGATGCGACCAATGATTAGCATTGCGATGTTAATGGCAGCACCATTTAGTATAGAGCCAACAAGAAATACAATCCCTCCAGCTAACATGGAGATTTTTCTACCCCACTTTCTTGTTACAGCAGAAGCTACAAATGAAGCTATCAATGCTGCTAAGTAAAGGGAGGAGGTAAACAATGTCAACGATTGGCTATCAAATTTGCAGTATTGACTTTTATCTCCTTTTTCAAGTTGTTTCATGTACACTTTCGGAAAGAATTTCTTAAGAAAAGGCTCCATTGAAGTAACTCCTCCTGCCAAAAAAAAAAAAATTTTGTATATATGATTGTGTAATTGGGCTATCTGGTGTCATAATATACCTGACACTGGGCTATCTGGTGTCATAATATACCTGACACCGTTGCTCTATCATATTCAAGCATAGGAAAAAATTATAATTTATAAAAAACAAATAAATGCTATAATTAATTTCATAAAATAAAATCTAAACCTGAAATTCCAATGTCATAGCCAAAGATGAGACCACCCATGGCAGCAACAATACAAGAAACCAACACAAAGGCAGTAAGACCACCTTCATAATTTTTGTTACCAGAAGCAACAATTCCTCCTCCAGCCATATATCTTAATATATGTATCAAAACTAGCTAATGATTTAGCTCTTATTTAATCAACCAATAATAGTGAATAATATTTAAAAATTCACTGTTTTATAAATTTCTACTCCTTATTTTTTTCTGGTTATGGTTTAATTAGTTCACTTATGACCCAATCTCTATCACTTACTTCAAGTAGTGTTTCATATATTTCTTGTATTTTCTAAGTTATCTTAATGTTTATTTTAGAAGGAAAAATGGGGGCATTTAAAGGTTTTTGAAATGCATGTTACAGCTTAGCATAATTGGTGGAGGTTATCTTAAGACTTAACAACTTTACGTGTTTGGCGTTTTGATCACCTTCGATTTACCACATATCTTGTTAACGACACGTCACTTATGAAAAGGTTTTAACTTTGAAAGGCTAAAGGAATTAATGAGATTATGATAAGTCCTATCTTTTGGGATTCGTAATTGTAAGAGTTTGTTAGAAAGTGTTAACAGATTTGACCAACTCAAAAATTTAGTTTTATAAGTGATGTGTACAGTTTAAACAACAAAACTTAGATGTCCATTTATATAATTAGGATGATAATTTTATATTTAATAAAATTAATAAAAATCATCCCATTCAGTTGTAGACATTTTATTCGTATTGTAGTTTAAATTTAATCTTGTGAAATAAATGTGCGCGTGGCAATGAAAAAAAAACTAAGTATATGTACGTGTAGAAAATTTATATGTTACTGTAACAAAAAAAAATATTTATAGACATATGTAGGAAATCTATAGGGTATAATAGAAAAAAATTAAGGCGATAAAAAATAGTAAATAGGGCCATAAAATGTTATGAAATATGAATAAATCAAATTAGATTGTGAATATTTATATAATTAAATCTTAATATGTGATTGTTTGTCTAAAAATTTAATTTATTTTTCGTACATTCTATTGTTTTTGGGAAGTTTATTTGTAGAATCCTTAAGATCGATTTTGCAAAAATGCCAAACAAGGTACTTAGTTTTAAAAAAATAGACAATTAATCTCTAAAATTATCATTTTATTATAATATTTTAGTAGATTTTATTTAGCTTTGTCTTTCTTTTTTGCATATAATAAAAAATTCTTATAAGCATATAATTGTTGTTGTCTTTAAAGTGTCTTATTTCTCTATAATGTTCTCAAATCTCGATATATTAAATAAAATAAAAAACATTATTACATTTTTTTTTTCTAAAAGCGCTTTTAATTACTCTAAAAATAATTTGAAAACCTCTTACTTATTTTACGAGGGTCAAAATCTTATCAAAATAAATCACGAATTTATTATTATTAAAAAATTATTAAAATTATTAAGAATATTATTCATAGAGTGCTCCCTAGTAATCACAAGTATTATATATATTCGTTATTAATAAATAAGAAGTTGGAACTTGTTTAAAATATAAAATAATTATATTCAATTTATTTTAATATAATTAATTCTTTAATTAACAATAAGTATTATTAATCAATGCATTAAATAAAGTGCACACCGCCGAGTAGTGCTTCTCGAAGAGGAGAACAAAAAAAAAGATAGATCTAGTAGTGGCTGCTACTAATGTGTTTTACCTCAATATGAAGTGCTTTGAGTCCACTATATGGAGCGCAAAATCATCAATATCAAAACACTTTTGTAAAATAAAAATTATAAAAGTACATGGAAATAAAAATGAAGATAAAATATATCAAGTAAACCCTAAAATCAAACTCGTCGTGCATGAGGAACGAGGAAATGAAATCGTTTAATATCACAAGTCAAGACTTTAGGGGATTTTCATGCAATTTCCTTACTAGCAATAAATTTGTATATTTTTTTTAATAAATCAAGATTCATACACAATAGTTTTAATTTTAAAATATAAGTTTACTTTATAAATAAAGTTTTATTTTAACCATCTCCACGCATATCACATCTGTTTTATTTTTGGTATAAATTACAAAACATATGTTTTACACATTTAAAAAATACAGCTCGTATATGTTTACGATAGTTTTTAAATATCATTTGATTTATTATACGAGTTTGTATATGTTTACAGCTACACGCTTATATATGTATACAGCTTGTATATGTTTTTCTTTTCATAATATACAAAACATGTATTTTATGAGATTATGAGTAAAATAAGTCTAACAACTAAAACATATAAAATATATAAGAGAAAAGATATATATATATATAAATATGCTAAGGAAAAAAATACTTGATCAAGAATTTTAAACTTAAGAATGAAATCAACCTTACATACTCTTAAATGGAATCAGCTCTTAAAAGGTACCATTAGTAAATGGATACATTGCAGAAACTTAAAATGCATAGAAAAAATGGTGGAAAGCATTTGTTGCAAATCAATCTTCTTGTATAAATTTTGATGTTGAACTAATTCATCAAACTAGCTAACTTTACCAAGCATCTATTGCACCTTCTACTACATTTAAGATTCTATCATCCCATCATTATTGTCTTGTACAACATTTTGTAGAAAAATCACATTTCTATGTCTTCTAGGTCGGGTAGAAGAAAAAGTAGAATCGTTAGTATTCCAATCATTTTGGCCAGTTCTGTCAAGTAGAATAAAGGGTATTTTCACATAATATCAATAGATAGGTTGTTCTTGATCAATGTTACTACAAAAAAAACAAAACAAAACAAACAAACGAAAATTAATTGAATTAACTCGTCTACCAAGATTATCTCATTTCAAAAATACTAAAAAATTAACTATTTTTTTCTTTTCTTTCGTACCCTAAATATATTGTAGGAAATAATACATGAATAAATAAGTTAAGATTAAAATCATATTATTAAAATTAAAATACATAAATATAAATATATGTATAAATTATAAATTATAAATACAACATTTAAATAACAAAAAATTAAATAGAGTAAAGGATATAGAGTAAAAGATCGAGACTTGTGCATCACATATTGTAATTTAGATAATTTTTTTGTTTACCGTGAATGTTAGTGAACTATGAAAACTTCTCTCCCAAGATACAACGATCAAATAGTAATAAACTTATATCATAGTTTATTATTCCATGAACTTTTAAGTATCTGAATTCTATTTGTAAGAACCTAACTCTAGATAAAAACTACATAAAACAAAAAAAAAATGTTTTCTTTTCTTTTCTTGTTACTTCCCAATCTCTCTTTCTTTTCCTATCTGTTTCTTCTTCTTCATCTTCTTCTTTTTTCCTTTATTTTTTCTCCATCTATGTATCTCTTATTTCTTCCTTTATATAAGGAATAAAGGAAATAAGAACAGAAAAAGACAAAAATGAAAAAATGAAAAAAAAAATGAAACATTAAAACAATACATAAACGGAAGAAGAAGAAAAATTGAAATTAATCAATATATTAAAACCAAACTAACTATTTCAAGTCGTTTCAACAATTTTAATTCAAAATTTAATTTCAACTAAATAGTCATTTCAATAATTTAAATTCAAAATTTTCCAACAATCCCCCACATGAATAAAAATTGGTATAGACTTTAAATCAAATTTTGACAATGAAATAGAGTTCAACGGATCGAAACCTGGATAGGATAGGTAGGTGTTACCCTTTGAACCCTCCCCTGTGAAAATATATTAACCTTATTGACTGACCAGTAGACACAATGTCCTTGAATTATTCTTCCTTTTATGCAACGATGACATACTTCACACAAGAGTATTTCCTAACACAATTCAGTTCTCACTATTATGTTCGTTTTGGCTATGAACAGACGTCTAGTTCATTGAAAGACTCTAAAGAATTGATCCCTATACAATTCTCTTTCGAAGAAGCTCCACTCTATCCTCACATAGATGATCTTTTATCTTTATAAGTAATTTACAAAGAGTAACTCACATACTCTGCTTTATATTCTCTTCATAAGAATCATTAAAATCCTTAATGTATCCTATATCTTACAGATATCACTGTTTTCATCATAGGAATGGAATTGAGAGTAAACCCCCCACAATGATCACATTAAGTATTTACAATTAGGTTGTTCCTTTGAACTTAGATCTTGAGATCTCTAGTTAAATAGGTTGGGTTTCCTTTGCAAATTCTTATTCATTCATGGGCTTCAATCTCATTCCCCACGATGAATTATCAACTAAGTCTTGATTTAACCCTTTAATTAAGATATCTGCTATGTTATCCTTTCACTTCACATAATCAATAGAGATAACCCAATTGAAAGTAGTTATCTAATAGTATTATGTCGAGACTTACCATTATACATATTTCTTTATTCCCTACCAATAGTATATTGGCTATCATAATGGATGCATATTGTTGGTATAGGCTGCATCTTCTTAGGAAAAACCTCTAAAAAATTATGTAACCATTCGGCTTCTTCCTCACATTTATTCAAAGAGATGAACTCAGGTTTCATCATAGATATAGAAATGCACGTCTATTTAAAGGACTTTCATGAAATAACTACACCACACAGTATGAATACATATCCACTGGTAGACTTTGAGTCTTTCATGCTAGATATATAATTTACATCACTGTAACCTTCTAATATGACTAGATATCTTATGTAGTGCATTCCATAGCTACATGTATATCTTAAGTATCTAAATATTCTTATAATACCTTTCAAATGATCAGATCCAAGATTATTGATATATTTACTTAATTTACTTACAGAATAAGGTATGTTCGGTCTTGTACAACTCATCAAGTACATAAGACTTCATATTACTCTAGAATATTTCAGTTGAGAAACACTCTCACTTTTATTCTTAGATAGGTGTAAATTTACATCTACTGGTGTTTTCACAATTCCAAAATCATTATTGTTAAATTTCTTAAGTATTTTGTCAACATAATGACATTAACTTAGAATGAGATCACATGATATTGTTAATATCTTAATTCTTATAATTACATCAACATGTCTCATGTCTTTCATATCAAACCTTGAATTCAACATAGTCTGAGTAGATTTGATCATTACTACTCACAATTAGCATGTCATCAACTTAAAGACACAAGATAACATAACTATCTTCTTTGTGCTTGACATATACACATATGTCATTTTTATTTTATTTTAAAGACATTTTTTCTCATGACATTATCAAACTTTTTATGATAATATTTTGGCACTTATTTCAAGCCATTTAAAGACTGCACCAATTTACAGATATTTCCTTCTTGTTGAGTTAATTCTCAACTTCTATTTTATAAAGAAGACATTTTTCTATAGCTTTATCTTTGCTTTTACACAAATACACATATCAATATTTCGTACTATCATCAACAAAAGTAATAAAATACTTATTGCCACCCCCTTGTATGAAGAAATTTTAAATCACATAGATCACTATGGATTAAGTCAAGGGGTTCAGTGTTCTTTTCAATAGAATGAAACGATAACCTAGTTATTTTTTGCCTCAACATAAGTCTCACACATATGCTTTGAATCTATTTGGAATACGAGTATATGTTCTATGTTAACTAGTCTACATAATGTATCGTAATTAATATGACCTAGTCTACTATGCCACAAGTTGAAAGATTCAAGAAAATAAGCAGAAGAATTATTCTTATTAATATTCTTAGCTTTGACAATCATTTTATTGAGCTTAAATACCCCATCAAATACATACCATTTTCCCAAAAACATCATACTTTTGGTCAAAACGATCTTATCATATTCAAACAATATATGAAAGCCATGCTTGCTTAGAAATGAGCCAGACACAAGATTCTTATGAATGTTTGGCATATAGAGTACATTTTTTAATGTAAGCTCTTTCCCAAATTTCATCTTCAGTTTGACCTAGTTAGCCTTACCATTGAATGGATGATGTGATAGAATTTTCCATGAAGAAATTATCTCCATCTTTCACTTGTTCAAAAGTAATGAATAGCTCTTTATTGGAGCATACATGTCTTATTGCTCCAGTATCAATCCATCACTCTTTTGGGTTTGATCCCACTAAGTTCATCTCAGAAACGATTGTATACAAGTCAATATTAGAGATATCATAAGTGATATCATCAACCATGTTTACCTCATCGTTCCTATTTCTTTTTGGAATCTTTTTGGAAACTTGCAGTATGGGGCTTTATACCCTGTCTTTTGACATTTAAAGCAAATCCCTCTGAAGCTTGACTTCTTAAAAGTTATTCCTCTAGGTCCCAACTTTGACCCTTTACCTAGCTTGCTCTTGCATTTATTCTTATTATGCTTGGAACTTTGACCATGCTCTATCACATTAGCCTTGAATATTGATGGGGTATACCATATTTTAGAAGAAGCCTTGTTGTCTTCTTTCACTTTGAATCTTATTACCAAATCTTTCAAAAGCACTTTCTTTCGCTTATGCTTAAGCCTTAAACCCTATCCATGAATAGGGAAACTTTTCAATAATAGCTATAACTTGAAAGATTTCACTAAGTATCATCCCTTCATCATACATTTCTATTAAGATATATTCGATTTCACGTACTTGATTGCATATAGATTTAGAGTCCACCATCTTATAATCAAGAAAGTGACCAACCAAAAATTTCTTAGCACTGACATTTTCAGTTTCACACTTTCTGTCCAATGATTCCTACAACTCTTTAGTCATCTTTTCTTAATTATACTTATTATACAAGGGATCGATTAGATTATTCAGAACATAGTTTTGACATAAATAATGAGAATGCTTTCATGCTTTAATAGCACTAGTAAACTAAAAATCTTGTTCACCCTCAGGTTGATTGAGAGTTTCTTCGGTGAAGAAACTTACCAAATTCAAGATGGTGAGATAAAACATCATCTTACTTCTCCATCTTTTGAAGTTCGAACCATTAAACTTCTTTGGTTTCTTTGTCACAATATGGTTAATAGGAACAGAAACTAGTAACATTGAGGTAACCTCATGAGCTAGAGAAGACCTCATTATTTGGTTTACATTAAAACCATTCACATTAGAGTTAACAACATTCACAACTGGATTTCCAATTCATGACAAAGGAGTGATCATTTGAGATGATATAATCTTTTCTATCAAATTAAATTAAAGTTTATGTAAAAAACAACTCGTATAAATACATATATTTACCAAATTATTCTTACAATAAAATGAAATGTAATGAGTTCATAAAAAATAAAATAAAAGATTAATAAGAAAATATAATCAAAACATGAAATATGAGTATTGATAATTAAAATGTAGAGCGCTAACTATAAAAAATAATAACAAAAGTGAATAATATTTAAAAAATCACGGTTTATAAATTTCTACTCCTTATTTTTTTCTGGTTATGATTTAGTTCACTTATTACTCAATCTATATCACTTACTTCAAGTAGTGTTTCATATATTTCTTGTATTTTCTAAGTTATCTTAATATTTATTTTAGAAGGAAAAATGGGGTCATTTAAAGGTTTTTGAAATGCATATTAGAGCTTAGCATAATTGGTGGAGGTTATCTTAAGACTTAACAACTTTGTGTGTTTGGCGTTTTGACCACTTTCGATTTACCACATATCTTGTTAACAACACATCACTTATGAAAAGGTTTTAACTTTCAAAGGCTAATGGAATTAGTGAGATTATAATAAGTCCTATATTTTGGGATATATAATACTAAGATCGTTAGAAAGTTATAATAGTTATGACCTGCTCAAAGGTTAGTTTAATCAATATTGATCACTTTAAACCGAAAAACTTGGATGATCATAGATTTAGGATGACAATTTTATATCCAATAGAATTAAAGAAAATCAACTCGTTATTCTATCGTTACATATCTTTTATTCATAATTTAGTTTACATTTCGAAAAATTCACAATTAATATAGATTTGATAAAGTCTAGAGAAGCAAGTATTTGCGTGGGAAGGGAAAAAATAGTAATACACATTTGTAAAAAGTGATATACTTATGTGTAGACAATTTATATGGAACTAATTGAAATAAAAGTTTTTTTTTGTTACATGAATATGTAGAAAATCTATATGGGGTGTATAATTAGAGAAATTTACGAACATAAAAAAACCTAAATAGTACACCAAGTATTGTTGTGAAATATAGATAACTCAAATCGGTTTGTAAATATTTGTATAATTGAATTATATTTTGTGAGTTTATCTAAAAGATTAAGTTCTTTTTCTTACCCTCCTACTCTCCATTGTTTTCGGAAAAAAAAAATTATGTATTGGATAAGTTAAATAAAGTTATATTTGATCAATTGTATTAAATTATATAATAAGTAGTATGTACATTGTTTGGTGTCAAGTTGTATAATATGATCGGATAAAATCAATTATAAAATATTTTAATAAATAATTTATTTTTAAAATATTTTTTATTATAAAATTCATTTAAATCAATATTTAATATATTTTTATTTTATTATTTGAAATGTAATAAAAGTTCAGATGCATAATGTTATAATTAAAAATTCAAATAAATTAAGTGTCAAGTACGATTTAAATTAACACACTTTAGTCGTATAAAATATCTATATAATTATATTATTTTTATATTATACTATACGATTTGATTTCACAATCAAAATGTATGATTGTATAAAAATTATAAAATCAAAATCTTTAATAATGCGAATAAAAAAAAACAGCCTCCAAGGTTATGACAAAAAGTGCAAAACAAGGTAGTCAATTTTGTAAAATAGACAACCAATCTTCAAAATTATCAGTTTATTATAATATTCTCCTTATTTTATTTAGCTTTATTTCTTTATTTCTTTTTATTTTTTTCATGTACATTTGAATAAGTGATAAAAAGTTACTATAATTATGTATATAATTTTTATTTTTCATACTTGAATTTATTTTAATCAAATCCTTGCGAACAACTAATTCTTTTGTATTTCAAACTTTCTTTCTTCTATATAATGTCCTTAGATCTCAATATATTTAAAAAAATGTAAAAGATCTTTTAATTTCTTTAAAAATAGTTCCAAACCCTCTTACATATTATAAGAGGGTCAACATCTTACCAAAATAACTCACCAGTTTATTATTAATAAATTACTAAAATTATTAAGAAGATTATCATTTATACTACATTATATATTCATTTTAAATAAACAAAAAAACTATAAGTGAAAGAGTTGAAACTTGTTTAAAATATAAAATAATTACATTTAATTTATATTTATAGAAGTACTTCTTTAATTAACGATGAGTACTTTTAAATAATGCACTAAATAAAGTGCACACTATGAGTGCTTCTAGAAAAGAAAAGAATAAATAGAAGCACGAGCTCCTACTAATGTGTTTGACCTCATTATAAAGTGCTATAATTCATGGAGCACAAAATCTTCCATATCAAAACACTTTTGTAAAATAAAAATCATAAAAATCTAAAAAAAAGAGAGATATCAAGTAAACCCTAAAATTAAACCCATCGTACATGAGAATATGAAATACACGTTTAATATCACCAGTAATGACTTTTGAGGATTTCCATGCAATTTCCTTACTAGCAAGAAATTTATATATATTTTTTTATAAATTAAAGATTTATATACAATAATTTTAACTAATATCATAAGTTTCATTTATAAATAAAATTTTATTTTTAATCATCTTCATTTTTTCGCATAATATAAAAAATATAAATTTTAAGCATTTTTAAAAATATGTTCTTATTTTCACAATATAAAAAACATGTATTTTATAAGATTAAATATGAAATAATTTGAATAAATGAATCATGTAAAGTAATAACAAATATATACATCTCAATTTACAAAGCAAAAATACTTGAGTCAAAGAGATTAACGTGAGAATGAAATCTACGGTCATAACCTTAAATGTAATCAACTCTTAAAAGACATCATTAGTAGATAGTTACATTGTAGGAACGTAAAATACGTAGGAAACAAATGGTGGAAAGAATTTGTTGGAAATCAATCCTCTTCGTGGAAATGGATCTTTGTGATGTTTTCTCATTACACATTGCTCACACACATTTTTAGGGATCTTAAAGGTTGGTAGTCCACTTAACATGCCCTTTGTTGTAGAAGTTTCAATCCATTGAACCCTAAGTGTCCGTATCTATAGTTCCATAATTGAAATTTGGATCATATGTGAAAGAGTTGAAGCAAGTTTTCTCCACAAATTGAGGGTGAGTAGTGAGAATAAACATCTTGTTTTTGGAAATGATAGTGTCCATAATTAAGCCTCTCTTGGGATGGAACAACTTACATCTTCCACATTGTATGACAATGTAAATTCCCTTTTCCTACAGCTGACCAATATTCAGCAGATTGTTCCTTAGGTCGAGAACATAAAACACTCCAATAATTGTTTGGACAAGACCATTTATTTGTTGATACACATTGCCTTTTCCCATCGTAGACATCATTTAATTGTTTCTCAACTTCATAGATTCTCTAAAGTTTTCATCAAAATTAGAAAAATACCCTTTTTTCAACATATATGGTTGTTGCATCCTGATTCAAGGAACCAAGCCTCTTCATTATTGAGCTTTAGCGTGTCCCCACAAAGCCATCAATAGGATTTCTTCATTTGCTTTTGCATAATTAGTTCTGTTTGTCTATCCTTCGTTTGGCATTGATTGAATGTGACCGTATTCATGACAATGGTAACACTCAATTGATGACTTAATAAAGGCTTGTCTACCTCTCCCTCGTCCTCTTCCTCATCCCCGATAACTCTCAAGGCCTCTTCCTTGTCTTGAAAATTTATCACTATGAGTGATCTTTAATGCATGTTCCTCCATGACATGGATGGTCATGCGTTATTCATGTACCAAGAGGCTACTTTGAAGTTCATCGATAGATAAAGTTTCTAGATCATGAGATTCTTCAATAAAACATACCATATAATCGAACTTGAGACTCATGAATCACATAATTTTCTCAATAATTGCAATATCTTCCATTTTTTCTCCATGAATTCTCATCTTATTGACTGTGGTGAGAGTTTGGGTAAAACACTCATTCACGGATTCACCTCTTTGCATGTGAAGAGTTTTGAAGTCCCTACGAAGAGCTTGAAGTTAAGCTCGTTTCACTTGAGCATTTCTCTAATACTTTTGCTTTAGGGAGTCCTAGATGTCCTTTGTTGTGTCCTTTTTGAAAATTGTCTCCAAGATGGATCGATCAATCATCTGGAATAAATAATTTTTCGTCCTTAAATCCTTGAGTCTTAGATCATCAATGGCTTTGCGTTGTTCATCAATGAGTGCCATATCCCCTACTAGAATAGGAACACCACTTTCTATAAGTCACCATGCAATTAAACCATAAATGAGAAAAAAGGAACAAAAACTAATTATACAAATAAAGAAAACATAAGTGGAGGAAATAGTATACCTTCTTATTAAAGAAAAAAATACTAGAAAATCCTGACCACCCTCTACAGTACCATCAAACATGACATAGATGTCAAATTATAGCAGAACAAACAAAGAATTGAACATGGTAGCTTATCTCTATTAGATTAGGATCGAAATATTGTAGCTTGGTAGACAATTATCTATTGTAGATAGTTATCTATTGTAAACATCTATCATTAGTTGTCTACTAGATTATCTTTAAGATACATAAGGGATAATCTTCGAGCTTTTATCTCTTTAAGATAACTAAATAATAATTATTAGACCCATATTCCCTTATATAATTATACTACGTTCACACTTGCATGATAATCAAGTATTTATTGGGCTTAGCTCAAAACGACCACTCTTTGACTATCATATGAGATGTACAAAATTACCCAACAATTAGTATTGTATTGAATAGGAACTCGAGGATGTTATCTTTAGTTTTTTCTTTAGGTGGTACTAGAGCTCTTAATAAGGGATGGAAAATGTAAATAGAAATCTAGTTGAAGAAATGCATAGAAATTAAAGGACATATACTAATCAATAACTTGAGAATGTTGGAATTAATTTCAATTAATTACAACATATATGAGATTATATGTGATATAAATATATATTGAATAATAGAATGTCAAATATCTAATTTGATTTGTAATGAAGTGATTAAATTAAGTATTATTTATCGTGTTCAATATGTGTCATGAGAAATGAGGTCTTTAATGTGTAGAATGCGTATTAATAACTTTATGATTCAACGATGGTCTAAATTATATAAAGTTTAGAAATAATACAATTATGTTATTTGTCCTTGGATAACACAATTAAATATGGCAATATACTATAAATAAGGAAATATCTATATAGTTAAGTTCTCAATTCAAAATTTGAATTTATTAATAAGGATTCGATAAGGAAATATCGAAATAAAAAAATAGATTATAGATCACCTCTTGAAATTTAGAGGAGTTTTTTCCTCTAGTAGTGTCTGTTCGTCTCTTTCTCTATATATTAAAAAAATATACAGAAAACAAAAAATACGTAGAGAAAAATTAAGGAAAGGGTTTTCCAGTTTGAAACTAACAATTTGGGTATCTCTCCTTGTACAGAACAGAACATTGTTGCTCCCGCCTCTCTCTCTTTCCATCATACTTGAGAGGGATTACTTGGAGATCTAAATGCTTCCAGTGATCACCGGTGATTTTGTTTCTCTGGAAGATCATGGCTATGGACCAAGGTAATTAAGAATTAAGATTAAAAATTCTCTAGAGGATCATGGTAAATCTAAGATTTATAATTGTAGTATAATTATGCAAGACACATAATTTTCTAACAGAGAAATGATAACTTTCCATAATCAGATTTCATCTATAAAACTTGATAAGGATAGCTACAGCGAATGGAAGAAACAAATAATAAGAATATTGAAAAGTTATGAGTTGGAAGGGTTTGCATTCAGAACCACGGTTTGTTTAACAAGATTGAGTCAATATGGTACTGTTTGAATATAAGGCTCGACCTATAGCCCAATCTTTGAACAACTCCATCCATTATATGCATTGCCCGAGACTATGAGATAGGCTCGTACCTAAAGTGATAATCTTAAAATATCCTCACTTCTCGCGAACATTTTGAAGTATTAAAAGATCGATCATTAGCCCAGTCCATCAATATGATCGAGCTTAAGTTAGTTTATGCTTTCACTTATGTACCCCCAACATGTTGTGACGTATACTCCAATATAAATGACATGTATACATGTAATGTTCTATATATATTTTATCATAATATGAGATCCACACAATTTACTCTAATTATGTGACTTTTCTCTAGTTTTTCTCTTTAAAATCGCATTATCCCAACAGGTACCATTAATAGTGATCACGAGTATATATTTGATCATAATACGAAATCCACACAATTTACTCTAATTCTATGAATTTTCTCTAGTTTCTCTCTCTAAAATCGCACTATGCCTACAGGTACCATTAACAGTGATCATGAGTACTTATTGAGACATGATCACATTATGGCTAATTACTTCATTGTCTTTAGAGTTTGTAAAGAAGGTTCGTGATTCTAACATAAATAGACAGATTTGAGAGATTCTTGAAGGGTTCTTTGTATAGTTTAGGGCAAAAATCATGCAATATAACGCAAAGCTTAATTCAATAACAAAAAAAGGGCGGAATTTCTATTAGTGAATTTGTCCAAAAAGTCAAACGCTAGCCTCTCAATTGGTGTCTACGGGATGTGATGTTGGAGAGTAAGTTCAAGTACTTGCGATTTGTAATGATTTTATTATGACTCAGTTGTTTAATAATTGACTCATAAGTTGTTTGCTAAAGAAGGAATATTAGAAAAGAGGAAAGTGTTAATGACTTTGATACCTCTTGCAAATCTTGTTAGCACTATTTTTGATATTTCATTTGTAAACTTTGTTCAACAAGGGTCTTTCTTACTTGTTAGTAATTTGGAAAATACAATAAATCTATCAAGACCTATGAATTCCATCACGACCATTTAACCCAAAACAAGTTATTATACCCATCTTGGATACAAATTCACAAACTAATTAGGTTTCATTTACTTGGCAATGGGCAAAACTTTAGTGAATTTCAAAATCATGCTTCTTATAATCAAAACCCCATTTCTAATCAACATTTTCTTCAAAACCCACATTTTGATCCATACGAGAAATAAAAATAGAGGTAGAGGATTTAATGATGGAACTAAATCTCAATGTTAAATTTGTGGTAAAACTTACACTTTATTGTTAATTGTTGATATAGTTTTAATTAAGCCTTTGTCCTTATTATTCTATTAATATTGATACTATTTATACTTTTATAGAAAAGGAAGCTAATAAAAGTAATAATAATAAACAAAACCATAATTAATACCTCATATGATGCTTTAGTATCTTTAATCATATTCATGACATTTAGGACCTTGAGGACTTCTTTTGTAGTATGCACGAGTAACACGAATTTGAAGTTAAAAGATTTTTTATTAGTCAAACATCTTGAGAAGGATTAGATAAATGAGTGAGTATTTCAACTTTTATTACAAGTTTGGTGAGTAAGATGACAAATATATATCACCATACTAGGTTGTATGGACAAAAATTATGCATGACTTATTCTCAATAATAGGTTTCATCTATCTTCTTCTTGCATCTAACAAGAAGTGACTATGAAATGATGGCCTAAAACACACATTTATAAATAATATCATGAAAAATTATTTCAAACCCATAAATCCATGATCCAATTTTATAAGCCAATATTATAAGAATAATATAGTTTTGAGTATAATTTTAAAACTTTATCCTAAACTAAAGGAGTAAAGAAAAAAAAGCATAAAATTTGTTCTATATCTTTGCGAAACCTGAGCTAGTAATATCAGCACATCGCATTACAATGAAATCAACATGCTTTAAAAAGGCAAGAAAGTAACGTCCAAATTAGTAAAAAACAAAAAAAACTAACAATGCAATTCATACCACAAAGAAAGACAGAGGAAGACTTATGAAACTATAGAAATATCCAAAAACATTCACCTGTAATACATTCTCAAAGAATTTCATACATTTGGTTTCTCTTCAAATTACATTATAAATGATAAACCAAATAAAATTTTGAATTTTTTTTAAATTAATAGCATATATTAATAATCTCATTTAATTATTATTATTTTCATTAACTAAGTAAATAATATAAGAGAACGATATAGTTCTGAGAATAAAAGAATATTAATAGAATTTAATGGAAAAGAAATTTATTATTATTATGTTGTTTAGTTTGATTACGTAAATAAAATAAGGAACCAGTATTCTGATTTGATTTACAGATTTGAATGAAATGAAAAATATATTATTATCATTATTATATTTTCTAAATTATTATTACTTAAAAATATTATTTAAAATTATTTATTTTTTAAATTACTATTAAAATAAAATATATTATTAAAATTATTATTTTTCTAAATAATAATTATTAAAAATATTATTACTTAAAATTATTATTTAATATTATTTATTTTTCTAAATTATTATAAAATTATTCTTTTTAAATAATTATTACTTAAAAATATTATTTAATTTTATAAAAAGTTAAAAAAAAGAAAAAATATTTTTGATAATTTTTTTGATTCCATATTATTTATAAAATAACATCTACTTATTAATTATTTTCCTCCAAATAATTTACATGCCTACAAAGTTAATGATAAAATTGGAATAAAAAATAAGAATAAAAATACAATAAGGATTACCAAAAGGTAAAATTATTATTCATTCTCTTTTAAAAATGGATTTCATTACCTTCGTATCTACAACACAACCAAACATAATTCAATCCATTTCCACTCACATTTCTACAACCCAAACATGCCCTAAGAAAGAAGGATACCAGCACAATTCAATCAAAACTATGTTACTTTTTTTTCAATTGATGATGAAGTAGAAAAAAATACAAGTGCATTTAATGGAAACTAAGAAAACAAGGAGATCCAAAGGAGCATATGAACCACGAGGCATGTAGAGGAAGATAAATGGCATGATCAGTTGTGCATATCTTTCCTTATTCTTGATGGTTGCTTTATTTATCTTAATAGGAAAGTTTTGAACCAAAAAACCTCACTTCATTTCAACATGGAGATAAACTTTGAACCATATATAAAACTATAGTGACAAATACTAAATTCCGTTAGTTACATTATTTTTGTCATACAGACTTAACATTTTTTGAATTATCATTGTCTTCAATAACTATATCATCTGGAATATACTTTCCCCAAAACCAATGAGCTTTCCACACTTTGTTCATCTCTTCAATAGGTACATTCTTTGTTTCCGGCAAGAAGGCAAAAATGAATGCCGTCATGATTACAACGAAGCCGGCAAAGAATAAGAAAAGACCAAATTTCATGTGACAAAGCATGGTGAGGAAAAATTGGCCAATGAAAAATGTGAAGAACATGTTAACTGAGACATTGATAGCTTGGGCTGCTGATCTTATCTCAAGAGGACATATTTCACTTGGTACTAACCAACCTAATGGACCCCAGGACCAAGCAAATGCGGCTACATATAAGCAAATTATTACCAATAGGAAATCAGCTGAACCTTTTGAAAATGATCCTTTTCCGGTTATTCCAAAGTTCGTGGCTATCATTATTGCTGTAAAGACCTAAAATAAATATCCAAACATACTTTTAATAAGTTATAGATATAACAAATCGGACTCATTCTAGAAATTAATGTTATTTGCTATTAAATTTAATTAATCATCTTAATCACAAAATAATTTAAATCAATAACATACATTTCATATAATTTGAAATTTAAAATTCATAAACAACTTTAATTACTCCTAAAATCAATGCGAAAATTAAGTAACAGTACAAAAACACATTCACCGTTACTTGAATTAATTCATGATGATTAGCTAAATTCATTTGTTAATAATATTATCATTTAATTAGTTGTGATTACCTTTGAAATTTTTTTGTAAAATATATAAATATTACGATTGTTTCAATCCCAAAAGTTCATGGCACATATAAATTATGCATAGTATCATTTACAATCAATTTGAGATACTCTTTTATACTTCAATAAATTTGAAATTTACCTGAGTGATTATCATTTGAGCTCCACCTTCGATGAACAAAATCCTTCTACCAAACTTGTCAACACAAACAATAGAGACAATTGTGGCAACAACATTAACAGTGCCACTAATGGCAGCAGACATAAGAGAAGCATCATTACCAAATCCAAGAGTCTTAAAGATCACAGGAGCATAGAACATAATAACATTGATGCCGGTTAATTGTTGGAAAAGTGGGATAAAGAAGCACATAACAAGTTGAGGCCTATATCTGGGTTCTAATATGTTCCTCCATGGATGTTCTATTCTTTTTGCAGCCTCACTTGCCTCAACAAGGTCATGAAATTCTTCATCAACATTTACAGTGCCTCGAATTCGAATCAACATTTGTTTTGCTTTCTCTCTTTGACCTCTTTCAAGTATGGAATTTGGGGTGTCTGGTAAGAATAGAGCTCCTAGTGTCATCATTATTGCTGGGACACCAGCAAGAGCTAATGAGACTCTCCATCCCCATCCACCTTGGATCTTTGATGTGCCATAGTTGACAAAGTTGGCTACTAAGATACCAATTGTAATAGCCATTTGGAAACCAATGTTTAAAGCTCCTCTTATATTTGCTGGCGCCATTTCTGATAGATAGACTGGAACTGACTGTATTTGGATTCAAAAAGTTAAGCCAATATAAATCCATATAATAGTAGGTTGACGATATTACTACAACTAGATCCATTTGTTATTGATATTCATCCAACAATAACTAAAGGGATAAAATAGTCATTCATATTCATTACAAATGTGCATACTATACATTAGTATTGAAAATTAGTTATATATATAAAAAAAAAGCATACATGCTATTTTACTACTAATTTTACAAAATTTCCTATATATATATATATATACATTTAATAGGGAAAAAGTGAGAGAGAAAAAATGAGTATTATATACCTGATTAGCAAAACCAACACCAACACCAAGTAGGATGCGACCAATGATTAGCATTGCGATGTTAATGGCAGCACCATTTAGTATAGAGCCAACAAGAAATACAATCCCTCCAGCTAACATGGAGATTTTTCTACCCCACTTTCTTGTTACAGCAGAAGCTACAAATGAAGCTATCAATGCTGCTAAGTAAAGGGAGGAGGTAAACAATGTCAACGATTGGCTATCAAATTTGCAGTATTGACTTTTATCTCCTTTTTCAAGTTGTTTCATGTACACTTTCGGAAAGAATTTCTTAAGAAAAGGCTCCATTGAAGTAACTCCTCCTGCCAAAAAAAAAAAAAAAATTGTATATATGATTGTGTAATTGGGCTATCTGGTGTCATAATATACCTGACATCGTTGCTCTATCATATTCAAGCATAGGAAAAATTTATAATTTATAAAAAACAAATAAATGCTATAATTAATTTCATAAAATAAAATTTAAACCTGAAATTCCAATGTCATAACCAAAGATGAGACCACCCATGGCAGCAACAATACAAGAAACCAACACAAAGGCAGTAAGACCACCTTCATAATTTTTGTTACCAGAAGCAACAATTCCTCCTCCAGCCATATATCTTAATATATGTATCAAAACTAGCTAATGATTTAGCTCTTATTTAATCAACCAATAAAAGTGAATAATATTTAAAAATTCACAGTTTTATAAATTTCTTATTTTTTTTCTGGTTATGGTTTAATTAGTTCACTTATGACCCAATCTCTATCACTTACTTCAAGTAGTGTTTCATATATTTCTTGTATTTTCTAAGTTATCTTAATGTTATTTTAGAAGGAAAAATGGAGGCATTTAAAGGTTTTTGAAATGCATAGCACAAATGCCTATGGAGGTTATCTTAAGACTTAACAACTTTACGTGTTTGGCGTTTTGACCACTTTCGATTTACCACATATCTTGTTAACACACGTCACTTATGAAAAGGTTTTAACTTTAAAAGGCTAAAGGAATTAATGAGATTTTGATAAGTCCTATCTTTTGGGATTCATAAGTGTAAGAGTTTGTTAGAAAGTGTTAACAGATTTGACCAACTCAAAAAATTAGTTTTATAAGTGATGTGTATAGTTTAAACAACAAAACTTAGATGTCCATTTATATAGTTAGGATGATAATTTTATATCTAATAAAAATCATCCCATTCAGTTGTAGACATTTTATTCGTATTGTAGTTTAAATTTAATCTCGTGAAATAAATGTGCGTGTGGCAATGAAAAAAAAGTAAATATATGTACGTGTACAAAATTTATATGTTATTGTAACAAAAAAAAATTATTTACAGGCATATGTAGGAAATCTATAGGGTATAATAGAAAAAATTTAAGGCAATAAAAAATAGTAAATAGGGTTGTAAAATGTTATGAAATATGAATAAATCAAATTAGATTGTGAATATTTATATAATTAAATCTTAATATATGATTGTTTGTCTAAAAATTTAATTTATTTTTCGTACACTCTATTGTTTTTGAGAAGTTTATTTGCAGAATCCTTAGGATCGATTTTGCAAAAATGTCAAACAAGGTACTCAGTTTTAAAAAAATAGATAATAAATCTCTAAAATTATCATTTTATTATAATATTTTAGTAGATTTTATTGAGCTTTGTCTTTCTTTTTTGCATATAATAATAAATTCTTATAAGTATATAATTGTTGTTGTCTTTAAAGTGTCTTATTTCTCTATAATGTCCTCAAATCTCAATATATTAAATAAAATAAAAAACATTATTACATTTTTTTTCTAAAAGCGTTTTTAATTACTTTAAAAATAATTTGAAAACCTCTTACTTATTTTAGGAGGGTCAAAATCTTATCAAAATAAATCACTTAATTTATTGTTATTAAAAAATTATTAAAATTATTAAGAATATTATTCATAAAGTACACCCTGATAATCACAAGTATTATATATATTCGTTATTAATAAATAAGAAGTAGAAACTTGTTTAAAATATAAAATAATTATATTCAATTTATTTTAATATAATTAATTCTTTAATTAACAATGAGTATTATTAAGCAATGCATTAAATAAAGTGCACAATCACGAGTAGTGCTTCTTGAAGAGGAGAACAAAAAAAGATAGATGTAGTAGTGGCTGCTACTAATGTGTTTTACCTCAATATGAAGTGCTTTGAGTCCAAAGATATGGAGCGCAAAATCATCAATATCAAAACACTTTTGTAAAATAAAAATTATAAAAGTACAGGGAAATAAAAATGAAGAAAAAATATATCAAGTAAACCCTAAAATCAAACTCGTCGTGCATGAATAACGAGGAAATGAAATCGTTTAATATCACAAGTCACGACTTTAGGGGATTTTCATGCAATTTCCTTACTAGCAATAAATTTGTATATATTTTTTTAATAAATCAAAGATTCATACATAATAGTTTTAATCGTAAAATATAAGTTCACTTTATAAATAAAGTTTTATTTTAACCATCTCCACGCATATCACATCTGTTTTATTTTTGGTATAAATTACAAAACATATGTTTTACACATTTAAAAAATACAGCTCGTATATGTTTACAATAGTTTTTAAATATCATTTTATTTATTATACGAGTTTGTATATGTTTACAGCTCCACGCTTATATATGTATACAGCTTGTATATGTTTTTCTTTTCATAATATACAAAACATTTTATGAGATTATGAGTAAAATAAGTCTAACAACTAAAACATATAAAATATATAATAGCAAAGATATATATCTCAATATGATAAGGAAAAAATACTTGATCAAGAATTTTAAACTTAAAAATGAAATCAACCTTACATACTCTTAAAATGGAATCCGCTCTTAAAAGGTACCATTAGTAAATGGCTACATTGAAGAAACTTAAAATGCATAGAAAAAATTGTGGAAAACATTTGTTGCAAATCAATTTTCTTGTATAAACTTTGATGTTGAACTAATTCATCAAACTAGCTAACTTTACCAAGCATCTATTGCACCTTCTACTACATTTAAGATTCTATCATCCCATCATTATTGTCTTGTACAACATTTTGTAGAAAAATCACATTTCTATGTCTTCTAGGTCGGGTAGAAGAAAAAGTAGAATCGTTAGTATTCCAATCATTTTGGCCAGTTCTGTCAAGTAGAATAAAGGGTATTTTCACATAATATCAATAGATAGGTTGTTCTTGATCAATGTTACTACAAAAAAAACAAAACAAAACAAACAAACGAAAATTAATTGAATTAACTCGTCTACCAAGATTATCTCATTTCAAAAATACTAAAAAACTAACTTATTTTTTCTTTTCTTTCGTACCACTAAATATATTGTAGGAAATAATACATGAATAAATAAGTTAAGATTAAAATCATATTATTAAAATTAAAATACATAAATATAAATATATGTATAAATTATAAATTATAAATACAACATTTAAATAACAAAAAATTAAATAGAGTAAAGGATATAGAGTAAAAGATCGAGACTTATGCATCACATATTGTACTTTAGATAATTTTTTCGTTTACCGTGAGTGTTAGTTAACTATGAAAACTTCTCTCCCAAAATACAACGATCAAATAGTAATAAACTTATATCATAGTTTATTATTCCATGAAATTTTAAGTATCTGAATTCTATTTGTAAGAACCTAACTATAGATAAAAACTACAAAAAACAAAAAAAATTGTTTTCTTTTCTTGTTACTTCCCAATCTCTCTTTCTTTTCCTATTTGTTTCTTCTTCATCTTCTTCTTTTTTCCTTTCTTTTTTCTCCATCTATGTATCTCTTATTTCTTCCTTTATATAAGGAATAAAGGAAATAAGAACAGAAAAAGACAAAAATGAAAAAAAATGAAACATTAAAACAATACATAAACGGAAGAAGAAGAAAAATTGAAATTAATCAATATATTAAAACCAAACTAACTATTTCAAGTCGTTTCAACAATTTTAATTCAAAATTTAATTTCAACTAAATAGTCATTTCAATAATTTAAATTCAAAATTTTCCAACAATCCCCCACATGAATAAAAATTGGTATAGACTTTAAATCAAATTTTGACAATGAAATAGAGTTCAACGGATCGAAACCTGGATAGGATAGGTAGGTGTTACCCTTTGAACCCTCCCCTGTGAAAATATATTAACCTTATTGACTGACCAGTAGACACAATGTCCTTGAATTATTCTTCCTTTTATGCAACGATGACATACTTCACACAAGAGTATTTCCTAACACAATTCAGTTCTCACTATTATGTTCGTTTTGGCTATGAATGCACGTCTAGTTCATTGAAAGACTCTAAAGAATTGATCCCTATACAATTCTCTTTCGAAGAAGCTCCACTCTATCCTCACATAGATGATCTTTTATCTTTATAAGTAATTTACAAAGAGTAACTCACATACTCTGCTTTATATTCTCTTCATAAGAATCATTAAAATCCTTAATGTATCCTATATCTTACAGATATCACTGTTTTCATCATAGGAATGGAATTGAGAGTAAACCCCCCACAATGATCACATTAAGTATTTACAATTAGGTTGTTCCTTTGAACTTAGATCTTGAGATCTCTAGTTAAATAGGTTGGGTTTCCTTTGCAAATTCTTATTCATTCATGGGCTTCAATCTCATTCCCCACGATGAATTATCAACTAAGTCTTGATTTAACCCTTTAATTAAGATATCTGCTATGTTATCCTTTCACTTCACATAATCAATAGAGATAACCCAATTGAAAGTAGTTATCTAATAGTATTATGTCGAGACTTACCATTATACATATTTCTTTATTCCCTACCAATAGTATATTGGCTATCATAATGGATGCATATTGTTGGTATAGGCTGCATCTTCTTAGGAAAAACCTCTAAAAAATTATGTAACCATTCGGCTTCTTCCTCACATTTATTCAAAGAGATGAACTCAGGTTTCATCATAGATATAGAAATGCACGTCTATTTAAAGGACTTTCATGAAATAACTACACCACACAGTATGAATACATATCCACTGGTAGACTTTGAGTCTTTCATGCTAGATATATAATTTACATCTTTGTAACCTTCTAATATGACTAGATATCTTATGTAGTGCATTCCATAGCTACATGTATATCTTAAGTATCTAAATATTCTTATAATACCTTTCAAATGATCAGATCCAAGATTATTGATATATTTACTTAATTTACTTACAGAATAAGGTATGTTCGGTCTTGTACAACTCATCAAGTACATAAGACTTCATATTACTCTAGAATATTTCGGTTGAGAAACACTCTCACTTTTATTCTTAGATAGGTGTAAATTTACATCTCTTGGTGTTTTCACAATTCCAAAATCATTATTGTTAAATTTCTTAAGTATTTTGTCAACATAATGACATTAACTTAGAATGAGATCACATGATATTGTTAATATCTTAATTCTTATAATTACATCAACATGTCTCATGTCTTTCATATCAAACCTTGAATTCAACATAGTCTGAGTAGATTTGATCATTACTACTCACAATTAGCATGTCATCAACTTAAAGACACAAGATAACATAACTATCTTCTTTGTGCTTGACATATACACATATGTCATTTTTATTTTATTTTAAAGACATTTTTTCTCATGACATTATCAAACTTTTTATGATAATATTTTGGCACTTATTTCAAGCCATTTAAAGACTGCACCAATTTACAGATATTTCCTTCTTGTTGAGTTAATTCTCAACTTCTATTTTATAAAGAAGACATTTTTCTATAGCTTTATCTTTGCTTTTACACAAATACACATATCAATATTTCGTACTATCATCAACAAAAGTAATAAAATACTTATTGCCACCCCCTTGTATGAAGAAATTTTAAATCACATAGATCACTATGGATTAAGTCAAGGGGTTCAGTGTTCTTTTCAATAGAATGAAACGATAACCTAGTTATTTTTTGCCTCAACATAAGTCTCACACATATGCTTTGAATCTATTTGGAATACGAGTATATGTTCTATGTTAACTAGTCTACATAATGTATCGTAATTAATATGACCTAGTCTACTATGCCACAAGTTGAAAGATTCAAGAAAATAAGCAGAAGAATTATTCTTATTAATATTCTTAGCTTTGACAATCATTTTATTGAGCTTAAATACCCCATCAAATACATACCATTTTCCCAAAAACATCATACTTTTGGTCAAAACGATCTTATCATATTCAAACAATATATGAAAGCCATGCTTGCTTAGAAATGAGCAGACACAAGATTCTTATGAATGTTTGGCATATAGAGTACATTTTTTAATGTAAGCTCTTTCCCAAATTTCATCTTCAGTTTGACCTAGTTAGCCTTACCATTGAATGGATGATGTGATAGAATTTTCCATGAAGAAATTATCTCCATCTTTCACTTGTTCAAAAGTAATGAATAGCTCTTTATTGGAGCATACATGTCTTATTGCTCCAGTATCAATCCATCACTCTTTTGGGTTTGATCCCACTAAGTTCATCTCAGAAACGATTGTATACAAGTCAATATTAGAGATATCATAAGTGATATCATCAACCATGTTTACCTCATCGTTCCTATTTCTTTTTGGAATCTTTTTGGAAACTTGCAGTATGGGGCTTTATACCCTGTCTTTTGACATTTAAAGCAAATCCCTCTGAAGCTTGACTTCTTAAAAGTTATTCCTCTAGGTCCCAACTTTGACCCTTTACCTAGCTTGCTCTTGCATTTATTCTTATTATGCTTGGAACTTTGACCATGCTCTATCACATTAGCCTTGAATATTGATGGGGTATACCATATTTTAGAAGAAGCCTTGTTGTCTTCTTTCACTTTGAATCTTATTACCAAATCTTTCAAAAGCACTTTCTTTCGCTTATGCTTAAGCCTTAAACCCTATCCATGAATAGGGAAACTTTTCAATAATAGCTATAACTTGAAAGATTTCACTAAGTATCATCCCTTCATCATACATTTCTATTAAGATATATTCGATTTCACGTACTTGATTGCATATAGATTTAGAGTCCACCATCTTATAATCATGAAAGAGACCAACTAAAAATTTCTTGGTACTGATATTTTCAGTTTCATACTTCCTATTCAATGATTCCTACAACTCTTTAGTCATCTTTTCTTAATTATACTTATTATACAAGGGATCGATTAGATTATTCAGAACATAGTTTTGACATAAATAATGAGAATGCTTTCATGCTTTAATAGCACTAGTAAACTAAAAATCTTGTTCACCCTCAGGTTGATTGAGAGTTTCTTCGGTGAAGAAACTTACCAAATTCAAGATGGTGAGATAAAACATCATCTTACTTCTCCATCTTTTGAAGTTCGAACCATTAAACTTCTTTGGTTTCTTTGTCACAATATGGTTAATAGGAACAGAAACTAGTAACATTGAGGTAACCTCATGAGCTAGAGAAGACCTCATTATTTGGTTTACATTAAAACCATTCACATTAGAGTTAACAACATTCACAACTGGATTTCCAATTCATGACAAAGGAGTGATCATTTGAGATGATATAATCTTTTCTATCAAATTAAATTAAAGTTTATGTAAAAAAACAACTCGTATAAATACATATATTTACCAAATTATTCTTACAATAAAATGAAATGTAATGAGTTCATAAAAAATAAAATAAAAGATTAATAAGAAAATATAATCAAAACATGAAATATGAGTATTGATAATTAAAATGTAGAGCGCTAACTATAAAAAATAATAACAAAAGTGAATAATATTTAAAAAATCACAGTTTTATAAATTTCTACTCCTTATTTTTTTCTGGTTATGATTTAGTTCACTTATTACTCAATCTATATCACTTACTTCAAGTAGTGTTTCATATATTTCTTGTATTTTCTAAGTTATCTTAATATTTATTTTAGAAGGAAAAATGGGGTCATTTAAAGGTTTTTGAAATGCATATTAGAGCTTAGCATAATTGGTGGAGGTTATCTTAAGACTTAACAACTTTGTGTGTTTGGCGTTTTGACCACTTTCGATTTACCACATATCTTGTTAACAACACATCACTTATGAAAAGGTTTTAACTTTCAAAGGCTAATGGAATTAGTGAGATTATAATAAGTCCTATATTTTGGGATATATAATACTAAGATCGTTAGAAAGTTATAATAGTTATGACCTGCTCAAAGGTTAGTTTAATCAATATTGATCACTTTAAACCGAAAAACTTGGATGATCATAGATTTAGGATGACAATTTTATATCCAATAGAATTAAAGAAAATCAACTCGTTATTCTATCGTTACATATCTTTTATTCATAATTTAGTTTACATTTCGAAAAATTCACAATTAATATAGATTTGATAAAGTCTAGAGAAGCAAGTATTTGCGTGGGAAGGGAAAAAATAGTAATACACATTTGTAAAAAAGTGATATACTTATGTGTAGACAATTTATATGGAACTAATTGAAATAAAAGTTTTTTTTTGTTACATGAATATGTAGAAAATCTATATGGGGTGTATAATTAGAGAAATTTACGAACATAAAAAAACCTAAATAGTACACCAGTATTGTTGTGAAATATAGATAACTCAAATCAGTTTGTAAATATTTGTATAATTGAATTATATTTTGTGAGTTTATCTAAAAGATTAAGTTCTTTTTCTTACCCTCCTACTCTCCATTGTTTTCGGAAAAAAAATTATGTATTGGATAAGTTAAATAAAGTTATATTTGACTGAATTGTATTAAATTATATAATAAGTAGTATGTACATTGTTTGGTGTCAAGTTGTATAATATGATCGGATAAAATCAATTATAAAATATTTTAATAAATAATTTATTTTTAAAATATTTTTTATTATAAAATTCATTTAAATCAATATTTAATATATTTTTATTTTATTATTTGAAATGTAATAAAAGTTCAGATGCATAATGTTATAATTAAAAATTCAAATAAATTAAGTGTCAAGTACGATTTAAATTAACACACTTTAGTCGTATAAAATATCTATATAATTATATTATTTTTATATTATACTATACGATTTGATTTCACAATCAAAATGTATGATTGTATAAAAATTATAAAATCAAATTCTTTAATAATGCGAATAAAAAAAAAATTTCCAAGCTTATGACAAAAAGTGCAAAGCAAGGTAGCCAATTTTGTAAAATAGACAACCAATCTTCAAAATTATCAGTTTATTATAATATTCTCCTTATTTTATTTAGCTTTATTTCTTTATTTCTTTTTATTTTTTTCATGTACATTTGAATAAGTGATAAAAAGTTACTATAATTATGTATATAATTTTTATTTTTCATACTTGAATTTATTTTAATCAAATCCTTGCGAACAACTAATTCTTTTGTATTTCAAACTTTCTTTCTTCTATATAATGTCCTTAGATCTCAATATATTTAAAAAAATGTAAAAGATCTTTTAATTTCTTTAAAAATAGTTCCAAACCCTCTTACATATTATAAGAGGGTCAACATCTTACCAAAATAACTCACCAGTTTATTATTAATAAATTACTAAAATTATTAAGAAGATTATCATTTATACTACATTATATATTCATTTTAAATAAACAAAAAAACTATAAGTGAAAGAGTTGAAACTTGTTTAAAATATAAAATAATTACATTTAATTTATATTTATAGAAGTACTTCTTTAATTAACGATGAGTACTTTTAAATAATGCACTAAATAAAGTGCACACTATGAGTGCTTCTAGAAAAGAAAAGAATAAATAGAAGCACGAGCTCCTACTAATGTGTTTGACCTCATTATAAAGTGCTATAATTCATGGAGCACAAAATCTTCCATATCAAAACACTTTTGTAAAATAAAAATCATAAAAATCTAAAAAAAAGAGAGATGTCAAGTAAACCCTAAAATTAAACCCATCGTACATGAGAATATGAAATACACGTTTAATATCACCAGTCATGACTTTTGAGGATTTCCATGCAATTTCCTTACTAGCAAGAAATTTATATATTTTTTTTTGATAAATTAAATATTTATATACAGTAATTTTAATTAATATCATAAGTTTCATTTATAAATAAAATTTTATTTTTAATCATCTTCATTTTTTCGCATAATATAAAAAATATAAATTTTAAGCATTTTTAAAAATATGTTCTTATTTTCACAATATAAAAAACATGTATTTTATAAGATTAAATATGAAATAATTTGAATAAATGAATCATGTAAAGTAATAACAAATATATACATCTCAATTTACAAAGCAAAAATACTTGAGTCAAAGAGATTAACGTGAGAATGAAATCTACGGTCATAACCTTAAATGTAATCAACTCTTAAAAGACATCATTAGTAGATAGTTACATTGTAGGAACGTAAAATACGTAGGAAACAAATGGTGGAAAGAATTTGTTGGAAATCAATCCTCTTCGTGGAAATGGATCTTTGTGATGTTTTCTCATTACACATTGCTCACACACATTTTTAGGGATCTTAAAGGTTGGTAGTCCACTTAACATGCCCTTTGTTGTAGAAGTTTCAATCCATTGAACCCTAAGTGTCCGTATCTATAGTTCCATAATTGAGCTGGATCATATGTGAAAGAGTTGAAGCAAGTTTTCTCCACAAATTGAGGGTGAGTAGTGAGAATAAACATCTTGTTTTTGGAAATGATAGTGTCCATAATTAAGCCTCTCTTGGGATGGAACAACTTACATCTTCCACATTGTATGACAATGTAAATTCCCTTTTCCTACAGCTGACCAATATTCAGCAGATTGTTCCTTAGGTCGAGAACATAAAACACTCCAATAATTGTTTGGACAAGACCATTTATTTGTTGATACACATTGCCTTTTCCCATCGTAGACATCATTTAATTGTTTCTCAACTTCATAGATTCTCTAAAGTTTTCATCAAAATTAGAAAAATACCCTTTTTTCAACATATATGGTTGTTGCATCCTGATTCAAGGAACCAAGCCTCTTCATTATTGAGCTTTAGCGTGTCCCCATAGGCCATCAATAGGATTTCTTCATTTGCTTTTGCATAATTAGTTCCTGTTTGTCTATCCTTCGTTTGGCATTCAGATTGAATGTGACCGTATTCATGACAATGGTAACACTCAATTGATGACTTAATAAAGGCTTGTCTACCTCTCCCTCGTCCTCTTCCTCATCCCCGATAACTCTCAAGGCCTCTTCCTTGTCTTGAAAATTTATCACTATGAGTGATCTTTAATGCATGTTCCTCCATGACATGGATGGTCATGCGTTATTCATGTACCAAGAGGCTACTTTGAAGTTCATCGATAGATAAAGTTTCTAGATCATGAGATTCTTCAATAAAACATACCATATAATCGAACTTGAGACTCATGAATCACATAATTTTCTCAATAATTGCAATATCTTCCATTTTTTCTCCATGAATTCTCATCTTATTGACTGTGGTGAGAGTTTGGGTAAAACACTCATTCACGGATTCACCTCTTTGCATGTGAAGAGTTTTGAAGTCCCTACGAAGAGCTTGAAGTTAAGCTCGTTTCACTTGAGCATTTCTCTAATACTTTTGCTTTAGGGAGTCCTAGATGTCCTTTGTTGTGTCCTTTTTGAAAATTGTCTCCAAGATGGATCGATCAATCATCTGGAATAAATAATTTTTCGTCCTTAAATCCTTGAGTCTTAGATCATCAATGGCTTTGCGTTGTTCATCAATGAGTGCCATATCCCCTACTAGAATAGGAACACCACTTTCTATAAGTCACCATGCAATTAAACCATAAATGAGAAAAAAGGAACAAAAACTAATTATACAAATAAAGAAAACATAAGTGGAGGAAATAGTATACCTTCTTATTAAAGAAAAAAATACTAGAAAATCCTGACCACCCTCTACAGTACCATCAAACATGACATAGATGTCAAATTATAGCAGAACAAACAAAGAATTGAACATGGTAGCTTATCTCTATTAGATTAGGATCGAAATATTGTAGCTTGGTAGACAATTATCTATTGTAGATAGTTATCTATTGTAAACATCTATCATTAGTTGTCTACTAGATTATCTTTAAGATACATAAGGGATAATCTTCGAGCTTTTATCTCTTTAAGATAACTAAATAATAATTATTAGACCCATATTCCCTTATATAATTATACTACGTTCACACTTGCATGATAATCAAGTATTTATTGGGCTTAGCTCAAAACGACCACTCTTTGACTATCATATGAGATGTACAAAATTACCCAACAATTAGTATTGTATTGAATAGGAACTCGAGGATGTTATCTTTAGTTTTTTTCTTTAGGTGGTACTAGAGCTCTTAATAAGGGATGGAAAATGTAAATAGAAATCTAGTTGAAGAAATGCATAGAAATTAAAGGACATATACTAATCAATAACGAGAATGTTGGAATTAATTTCAATTAATTACAACATATATGAGATTATATGTGATATAAATATATATTGAATAATAGAATGTCAAATATCTAATTTGATTTGTAATGAAGTGATTAAATTAAGTATTATTTATCGTGTTCAATATGTGTCATGAGAAATGAGGTCTTTAATGTGTAGAATGCGTATTAATAACTTTATGATTCAACGATGGTCTAAATTATATAAAGTTTAGAAATAATACAATTATGTTATTTGTCCTTGGATAACACAATTAAATATGGCAATATACTATAAATAAGGAAATATCTATATAGTTAAGTTCTCAATTCAAAATTTGAATTTATTAATAAGGATTCGATAAGGAAATATCGAAATAAAAAAATAGATTATAGATCACCTCTTGAAATTTAGAGGAGTTTTTTCCTCTAGTAGTGTCTGTTTCGTCTCTTTCTCTATATATTAAAAAATATACGTAAAACAAAAAATACGTAGAGAAAAATTAAGGAAAGGGTTTTCCAGTTTGAAACTAACAATTTGGGTATCTCTCCTTGTACGTAACGTAACATTGTTGCTCCCGCCTCTCTCTCTTTCCATCATACTTGAGAGGATTACTTGGAGATCTAAATGCTTCCAAAGTGATCACCGGTGATTTTGTTTCTCTGGAAGATCATGGCTATGGACCAAGGTAATTAAGAATTAAGATTAAAAATTCTCTAGAGGATCATGGTAAATCTAAGATTTATAATTGTAGTATAATTATGCAAGACACATAATTTTCTAACAGAGAAATGATAACTTTCCATAATCAGATTTCATCTATAAAACTTGATAAGGATAGCTACAGCGAATGGAAGAAACAAATAATAAGAATATTGAAAAGTTATGAGTTGGAAGGGTTTGCATTCAGAACCACGGTTTGTTTAACAAGATTGAGTCAATATGGTACTGTTTGAATATAAGGCTCGACCTATAGCCCAATCTTTGAACAACTCCATCCATTATATGCATTGCCCGAGACTATGAGATACGCTCATGCCTAAAGTGATAATCTTAAAATATCCTCACTTCTCGCGAACATTTTGAAGTATTAAAAGATCGATCATTAGCCCAGTCCATCAATATGATCGAGCTTAAGTTAGTTTATGCTTTCACTTATGTACCCCCAACATGTTGTGACGTATACTCCAATATAAATGACATGTATACATGTAATGTTCTATATATATTTTATCATAATATGAGATCCACACAATTTACTCTAATTATGTGACTTTTCTCTAGTTTTTCTCTTTAAAATCGCATTATCCCAACAGGTACCATTAATAGTGATCACGAGTATATATTTGATCATAATACGAAATCCACACAATTTACTCTAATTCTATGAATTTTCTCTAGTTTCTCTCTCTAAAATCGCACTATGCCTACAGGTACCATTAACAGTGATCATGAGTACTTATTGAGACATGATCACATTATGGCTAATTACTTCATTGTCTTTAGAGTTTGTAAAGAAGGTTCGTGATTCTAACATAAATAGACAGATTTGAGAGATTCTTGAAGGGTTCTTTGTATAGTTTAGGGCAAAAATCATGCAATATAACGCAAAGCTTAATTCAATAACAAAAAAAGGGCGGAATTTCTATTAGTGAATTTGTCCAAAAAGTCAAACGCTAGCCTCTCAATTGGTGTCTACGGGATGTGATGTTGGAGAGTAAGTTCAAGTACTTGCGATTTGTAATGATTTTATTATGACTCAGTTGTTTAATAATTGACTCATAAGTTGTTTGCTAAAGAAGGAATATTAGAAAAGAGGAAAGTGTTAATGACTTTGATACCTCTTGCAAATCTTGTTAGCACTATTTTTGATATTTCATTTGTAAACTTTGTTCAACAAGGGTCTTTCTTACTTGTTAGTAATTTGGAAAATACAATAAATCTATCAAGACCTATGAATTCCATCACGACCATTTAACCCAAAACAAGTTATTATACCCATCTTGGATACAAATTCACAAACTAATTAGGTTTCATTTACTTGGCAATGGGCAAAACTTTAGTGAATTTCAAAATCATGCTTCTTATAATCAAAACCCCATTTCTAATCAACATTTTCTTCAAAACCCACATTTTGATCCATACAGAAATAAAAATAGAGGTAGAGGATTTAATGATGGAACTAAATCTCAATGTTAAATTTGTGGTAAAACTTACACTTTATTGTTAATTGTTGGTATAGATTTAATTAAACCTTTGTCCTTATTATTCTATTAATATTGCTACTATTTATACTTTTATAGAAAAGGAAGCTAATAAAAGTAATAATAATAAACAAAACCATAATTAATACCTCATATGATGCTTTAGTATCTTTAATCATATTCATGACATTTAGGACCTTCAGGACTTCTTTTGTAGTATGCCTGAGTAACACGAATTTGAAGTTAAAAGATTTTTTATTAGTCAAACATCTTGAGAAGGATTAGATAAATGACTGAGTATTTCAACTTTTATTACAAGTTTGGTGAGTAAGATGACAAATATATATCACCATACTAGGTTGTATGGACAAAAATTATGCATGACTTATTCTCAATAATAGGTTTCATCTATCTTCTTCTTGCATCTAACAAGAAGTGACTATGAAATGATGGCCTAAAACACACATTTATAAATAATATCATGAAAAATTATTTCAAACCCATAAATCCATGATCCAATTTTATAAGCCAATATTATAAGAATAATATAGTTTTGAGTATAATTTTAAAACTTTATCCTAAACTAAAGGAGTAAAGAAAAAAAAGCATAAAATTTGTTCTATATCTTTGCGAAACCTGAGCTAGTAATATCAGCACATCGCATTACAATGAAATCAACATGCTTTAAAAAGGCAAGAAAGTAACGTCCAAATTAGTAAAAAACAAAAAAAACTAACAATGCAATTCATACCACAAAGAAAGACAGAGGAAGACTTATGAAACTATAGAAATATCCAAAAACATTCACCTGTAATACATTCTCAAAGAATTTCATACATTTGGTTTCTCTTCAAATTACATTATAAATGATAAACCAAATAAAATTTTGAATTTTTTTTAAATTAATAGCATATATTAATAATCTCATTTAATTATTATTATTTTCATTAACTAAGTAAATAATATAAGAGAACGTATAGTTTACAGAATAAAAGAATATTAATAGAATTTAATGGAAAAGAAATTTATTATTATTATGTTGTTTAGTTTGATTACGTAAATAAAATAAGGAACCAGTATTACAGTATTTGATTTACAGTTTGAATGAAATGAAAAATATATTATTATCATTATTATATTTTCTAAATTATTATTACTTAAAAATATTATTTAAAATTATTTATTTTTTAAATTACTATTAAAATAAAATATATTATTAAAATTATTATTTTTCTAAATAATAATTATTAAAAATATTATTACTTAAAATTATTATTTAATATTATTTATTTTTCTAAATTATTATAAAATTATTCTTTTTAAATAATTATTACTTAAAAATATTATTTAATTTTATAAAAAGTTAAAAAAAAGAAAAAATATTTTTGATAATTTTTTTGATTCCATATTATTTATAAAATAACATCTACTTATTAATTATTTTCCTCCAAATAATTTACATGCCTACAAAGTTAATGATAAAATTGGAATAAAAAATAAGAATAAAAATACAATAAGGATTACCAAAAGGTAAAATTATTATTCATTCTCTTTTAAAAATGGATTTCATTACCTTCGTATCTACAACACAACCAAACATAATTCAATCCATTTCCACTCACATTTCTACAACCCAAACATGCCCTAAGAAAGAAGGATACCAGCACAATTCAATCAAAACTATGTTACTTTTTTTTTCAATTGATGATGAAGTAGAAAAAAATACAAGTGCATTTAATGGAAACTAAGAAAACAAGGAGATCCAAAGGAGCATATGAACCACGAGGCATGTAGAGGAAGATAAATGGCATGATCAGTTGTGCATATCTTTCCTTATTCTTGATGGTTGCTTTATTTATCTTAATAGGAAAGTTTTGAACCAAAAAACCTCACTTCATTTCAACATGGAGATAAACTTTGAACCATATATAAAACTATAGTGACAAATACTAAATTCCGTTAGTTACATTATTTTTGTCATACAGACTTAACATTTTTTGAATTATCATTGTCTTCAATAACTATATCATCTGGAATATACTTTCCCCAAAACCAATGAGCTTTCCACACTTTGTTCATCTCTTCAATAGGTACATTCTTTGTTTCCGGCAAGAAGGCAAAAATGAATGCCGTCATGATTACAACGAAGCCGGCAAAGAATAAGAAAAGACCAAATTTCATGTGACAAAGCATGGTGAGGAAAAATTGCCCAATGAAAAATCTGAAGAACATGTTAACTGAGACATTGATGTCTTGGGTTGCTGACCTTATCTCAAGAGGACATATTTCACTTGGTACTAACCAACCTAATGGACCCCAGGACCAAGCAAATGCGGCTACATATAAGCAAATTATTACCAATAGGAAATCAGCTGAACCTTTTGAAAATGATCCTTTTCCGGTTATTCCAAAGTTCGTGGCTATCATTATTGCTGTAAAGACCTAAAATAAATATCCAAACATACTTTTAATAAGTTATAGATATAACAAATCGGACTCATTCTAGAAATTAATGTTATTTGCTATTAAATTTAATTAATCATCTTAATCACAAAATAATTTAAATCAATAACATACATTTCATATAATTTGAAATTTAAAATTCATAAACAACTTTAATTACTCCTAAAATCAATGCGAAAATTAAGTAACAAAGACAAAAACACATTCACCGTTACTTGAATTAATTCATGATGATTAGCTAAATTCATTTGTTAATAATATTATCATTTAATTAGTTGTGATTACCTTTGAAATTTTTTTGTAAAATATATAAATATTACGATTGTTTCAATCCCAAAAGTTCATGGCACATATAAATTATGCATAGTATCATTTACAATCAATTTGAGATACTCTTTTATACTTCAATAAATTTGAAATTTACCTGAGTGATTATCATTTGAGCTCCACCTTCGATGAACAAAATCCTTCTACCAAACTTGTCAACACAAACAATAGAGACAATTGTGGCAACAACATTAACAGTGCCACTAATGGCAGCAGACATAAGAGAAGCATCATTACCAAATCCAAGAGTCTTAAAGATCACAGGAGCATAGAACATAATAACATTGATGCCGGTTAATTGTTGGAAAAGTGGGATAAAGAAGCACATAACAAGTTGAGGCCTATATCTGGGTTCTAATATGTTCCTCCATGGATGTTCTATTCTTTTTGCAGCCTCACTTGCCTCAACAAGGTCATGAAATTCTTCATCAACATTTACAGTGCCTCGAATTCGAATCAACATTTGTTTTGCTTTCTCTCTTTGACCTCTTTCAAGTATGGAATTTGGGGTGTCTGGTAAGAATAGAGCTCCTAGTGTCATCATTATTGCTGGGACACCAGCAAGAGCTAATGAGACTCTCCATCCCCATCCACCTTGGATCTTTGATGTGCCATAGTTGACAAAGTTGGCTACTAAGATACCAATTGTAATAGCCATTTGGAAACCAATGTTTAAAGCTCCTCTTATATTTGCTGGCGCCATTTCTGATAGATAGACTGGAACTGACTGTATTTGGATTCAAAAAGTTAAGCCAATATAAATCCATATAATAGTAGGTTGACGATATTACTACAACTAGATCCATTTGTTATTGATATTCATCCAACAATAACTAAAGGGATAAAATAGTCATTCATATTCATTACAAATGTGCATACTATACATTAGTATTGAAAATTAGTTATATATATAAAAAAACATACATGCTATTTTACTACTAATTTTACAAAATTTCCTATATATATATACATTTAATAGGGAAAAAATGAGAGAGAAAAAAATGAGTATTATATACCTGATTAGCAAAACCAACACCAACACCAAGTAGGATGCGACCAATGATGAGCATTGCGATGTTAATGGCAGCACCATTTAGTATAGAGCCAACAAGAAATACAATCCCTCCAGCTAACATGGAGATTTTTCTACCCCACTTTCTTGTTACAGCAGAAGCTACAAATGAAGCTATCAATGCTGCTAAGTAAAGGGAGGAGGTAAACAATGTCAACGATTGGCTATCAAATTTGCAGTATTGACTTTTATCTCCTTTTTCAAGTTGTTTCATGTACACTTTCGGAAAGAATTTCTTAAGAAAAGGCTCCATTGAAGTAACTCCTCCTGCCAAAAAAAAAAAAAAATTGTATATATGATTGTGTAATTGGGCTATCTGGTGTCATAATATACCTGACATCGTTGCTCTATCATATTCAAGCATAGGAAAAATTTATAATTTATAAAAAACAAATAAATGCTATAATTAATTTCATAAAATAAAATTTAAACCTGAAATTCCAATGTCATAACCAAAGATGAGACCACCCATGGCAGCAACAATACAAGAAACCAACACAAAGGCAGTAAGACCACCTTCATAATTTTTGTTACCAGAAGCAACAATTCCTCCTCCAGCCATATATCTTAATATATGTATCAAAACTAGCTAATGATTTAGCTCTTATTTAATCAACCAATAAAAGTGAATAATATTTAAAAATTCACAGTTTTATAAATTTCTATTCCTTATTTTTTTCTAGTTATGGTTTAATTAGTTCACTTATGACCCAATCTCTATCACTTACTTCAAGTAGTGTTTCATATATTTCTTGTATTTTCTAAGTTATCTTAATGTTTATTTTAGAAGAAAAAATGGAGGCATTTAAAGGTTTTTGAAATGCATAGCACAGCTATGGAGGTTATCTTAAGACTTAACAACTTTACGTGTTTGGCGTTTTGACCACTTTCGATTTACCACATATCTTGTTAACACACGTCACTTATGAAAAGGTTTTAACTTTAAAAGGCTAAAGGAATTAATGAGATTTTGATAAGTCCTATCTTTTGGGATTCATAAGTGTAAGAGTTTGTTAGAAAGTGTTAACAGATTTGACCAACTCAAAAAATTAGTTTTATAAGTGATGTGTATAGTTTAAACAACAAAACTTAGATGTCCATTTATATAGTTAGGATGATAATTTTATATCTAATAAAAATCATCCCATTCAGTTGTAGACATTTTATTCGTATTGTAGTTTAAATTTAATCTCGTGAAATAAATGTGCGTGTGGCAATGAAAAAAAAGTAAATATATGTACGTGTACAAAATTTATATGTTATTGTAACAAAAAAAAATTATTTACAGGCATATGTAGGAAATCTATAGGGTATAATAGAAAAAATTTAAGGCAATAAAAAATAGTAAATAGGGTTGTAAAATGTTATGAAATATGAATAAATCAAATTAGATTGTGAATATTTATATAATTAAATCTTAATATATGATTGTTTGTCTAAAAATTTAATTTATTTTTCGTACACTCTATTGTTTTTGAGAAGTTTATTTGCAGAATCCTTAGGATCGATTTTGCAAAAATGTCAAACAAGGTACTCAGTTTTAAAAAAATAGATAATAAATCTCTAAAATTATCATTTTATTATAATATTTTAGTAGATTTTATTGAGCTTTGTCTTTCTTTTTTGCATATAATAATAAATTCTTATAAGTATATAATTGTTGTTGTCTTTAAAGTGTCTTATTTCTCTATAATGTCCTCAAATCTCAATATATTAAATAAAATAAAAAACATTATTACATTTTTTTTTCTAAAAGCGCTTTTAATTACTTTAAAAATAATTTGAAAACCTCTTACTTATTTTACGAGGGTCAAAATCTTATCAAAATAAATCACGAATTTATTGTTATTAAAAAATTATTAAAATTATTAAGAATATTATTCATAAAGTACACCCTGATAATCACAAGTATTATATATATTCGTTATTAATAAATAAGAAGTAGAAACTTGTTTAAAATATAAAATAATTATATTCAATTTATTTTAATATAATTAATTCTTTAATTAACAATGAGTATTATTAAGCAATGCATTAAATAAAGTGCACACCGCCGAGTAGTGCTTCTTGAAGAGGAGAACAAAAAAAAAGATAGATGTAGTAGTGGCTGCTACTAATGTGTTTTACCTCAATATGAAGTGCTTTGAGTCCAGCATATGGAGCGCAAAATCATCAATATCAAAACACTTTTGTAAAATAAAAATTATAAAAGTACAGGGAAATAAAAATGAAGAAAAAATATATCAAGTAAACCCTAAAATCAAACTCGTCGTGCATGAATAACGAGGAAATGAAATCGTTTAATATCACAAGTCACGACTTTAGGGGATTTTCATGCAATTTCCTTACTAGCAATAAATTTGTATATATTTTTTTAATAAATCAAAGATTCATACATAATAGTTTTAATCGTAAAATATAAGTTCACTTTATAAATAAAGTTTTATTTTAACCATCTCCACGCATATCACATCTGTTTTATTTTTGGTATAAATTACAAAACATATGTTTTACACATTTAAAAAATACAAATTTCGTATATGTTTACAATAGTTTTTAAATATCATTTTATTTATTATACGAGTTTGTATATGTTTACAGCTCCACGCTTATATATGTATACAGCTTGTATATGTTTTTCTTTTCATAATATACAAAACATTTTATGAGATTATGAGTAAAATAAGTCTAACAACTAAAACATATAAAATATATAATAGCAAAGATATATATCTCAATATGATAAGGAAAAAATACTTGATCAAGAATTTTAAACTTAAAAATGAAATCAACCTTACATACTCTTAAAATGGAATCCGCTCTTAAAAGGTACCATTAGTAAATGGCTACATTGAAGAAACTTAAAATGCATAGAAAAAATTGTGGAAAACATTTGTTGCAAATCAATTTTCTTGTATAAACTTTGATGTTGAACTAATTCATCAAACTAGCTAACTTTACCAAGCATCTATTGCACCTTCTACTACATTTAAGATTCTATCATCCCATCATTATTGTCTTGTACAACATTTTGTAGAAAAATCACATTTCTATGTCTTCTAGGTCGGGTAGAAGAAAAAGTAGAATCGTTAGTATTCCAATCATTTTGGCCAGTTCTGTCAAGTAGAATAAAGGGTATTTTCACATAATATCAATAGATAGGTTGTTCTTGATCAATGTTACTACAAAAAAAACAAAACAAAACAAACAAACGAAAATTAATTGAATTAACTCGTCTACCAAGATTATCTCATTTCAAAAATACTAAAAAATTAACTATTTTTTTCTTTTCTTTCGTACCCTAAATATATTGTAGGAAATAATACATGAATAAATAAGTTAAGATTAAAATCATATTATTAAAATTAAAATACATAAATATAAATATATGTATAAATTATAAATTATAAATACAACATTTAAATAACAAAAAATTAAATAGAGTAAAGGATATAGAGTAAAAGATCGAGACTTATGCATCACATATTGTACTTTAGATAATTTTTTCGTTTACCGTGAGTGTTAGTTAACTATGAAAACTTCTCTCCCAAAATACAACGATCAAATAGTAATAAACTTATATCATAGTTTATTATTCCATGAAATTTTAAGTATCTGAATTCTATTTGTAAGAACCTAACTATAGATAAAAACTACAAAAAACAAAAAAAATTGTTTTCTTTTCTTGTTACTTCCCAATCTCTCTTTCTTTTCCTATTTGTTTCTTCTTCATCTTCTTCTTTTTTCCTTTCTTTTTTCTCCATCTATGTATCTCTTATTTCTTCCTTTATATAAGGAATAAAGGAAATAAGAACAGAAAAAGACAAAAATGAAAAACAAAATGAAACATTAAAACAATACATAAACAGAAGAAGGAGAAAAATTGAAATTAATCAATATATTAAAACCAAACTAACTATTTCAAGCCGTTTCAACAATTTAATTTCAATTAAATAGTCATTTCAATAATTTAAATTCAAAATTTTCCAACAATCCCCCACATGAATAAAAATTGGCATAGACTTTAAATCAAATTTTGACAATGAAATAGAGTTCCACGGATCGAAACCTGGATAGGATAGGTAGGTGTTACCCTTTAAACCCTCCCCTGTGAAAATATATTAACCTTATTGACTGACCAATAGACACAATGTTCTTGAATTACTCTGCCTTTTATGCAACGATGACATACTTCACACAAGAGTATTTCCTAACACAATTCAGTTCTCACTATGATGTTCGTTTTGGCTATGAACATACGTCTAGTTCATTGAAAGACTCTAAATAATTTATCCCTATACAATTCTCTTTCGAAGAAGCTCCACTCTATCCTCACATAGATGATCTTTTATCTTTATAAGTAATTTACAAAGAGTAACTCGCATACTCTGCTTGGTATTCTCTTCATAAGAATTATAAAAATCCTTAACTTATCCTATATCTTACGGATATCACTATTTTTATCATAGGAATGGAATTTAGGGCAAACCCCCACAATGATCACACTAAGTATTTACAATTAGGTTGTTCCTTTGAACTTAGATCTTGGGATCTCTATTCAAATAGGTTGGGTTTCCTTCGCAAATTCTTATTCATTCATGGGCTTCAGTCTCATTCCCGTCGATTACTTATCAACTAACTCTTGATTTAACCCTTTAATTAAGAGATCTGCTATGTTATCCTTTGACTTCACATAATCAATAGAGATAACCCAATTGAAAGTAGTTATCTAATAGTATTATGTCAAGACTTACCATTATACATATTTCTCTATTCCGTACCAATAGCATATTGGCTATCATAATGGATGCATATTGTAGGTATAGGCTGCATATACTTAGGAAAATCCTCTAAAAAATTATGTAACCATTCGACTTCTTCCTCACATTTATTCAAAGTGATGAACTCAGGTTTCATCATAGATATAGAAATGCACGTCTATTTAGAGGACTTCATACTTAAACAACTACACCAATACGGTATGAATACATATCCACTTGGTGCAGACTTTGAGTCTTTCATGCTAGATATATAATTTACATCACTATATCCTTCTAATACAACTGGATATCTTATGTAGTGCATTCCATAGCTATGTGTATATCTTAAATATCTAAATAGTCTTATAATACCTTTCAAGTGATCAGATCCAAGATTACTGGTATATTTACTTAATTTACTTACAAAATAAGGTATGTTCGATCTTTTACAACTCATCAAGTACATAAGACTTCATATTATTCTAGAATATTTTAGTTGACACATACTCTCACTTTTATTCTTAGATAGGTGTAAATTTACATCTACTAGTGTTTTCACAATTCCAAAATCACTATTGTTGAATTTCTTAAGTATTTTGTCAACATAATGACATTAACTTAGAATGAGATCACATGATATTCTTAATATCTTAATGCTTATAATTACATCAACATGTCTCATGTCTTTCATATCAAACCTTGAATTCAACATAGTGTGAGTAGATTTGATCATTACTACTCACAATTAGCATGTCATCAACTTAAATACACAAGATAACATAACTATCTTCTTTGTGCTTGAAATATACACATTTGTCATTTTTATTTTATTTTAAAGACATTTTTTCTCCTGACATTATCAAACTTTTTATGATAATATTTTGGTACTTATTTCAAGCCATTTAAAGATCGCACCAATTTATAGATATTTCCTTCTTGTCGAGTTAATTCTCAACTTCTATTTTATAAAGAAGACATTTTTCTATAGCTTTATCTTTGCTTTTACACAAATACACATATCAATATTTCAGGTACTATCATCAACAAAAGTAATAAAATACTTATTGCCACCCCTTGTATGAAGAAATTTTAAATAACATAGATCACTTATGGATTAAGTCAAGGGGTTCAGTGTTCTTTTCAATAGAATGAAACGATGACCTAGTTATTTTTTGCCTCAACACAAGTCTCACACATATGCTTTGAATCTATTTGGAATACGGGTATATGTTCTATGTTAACTAATCTACATAATGTATCGGAATTAATATGACCTAGTCTACTATGCCACAAGTTGAAAGATTCAAGAAAATAAAGCGGAGAAGAATTATTCTTATTAATATTCTTAGCTTTTACAATCATTATATTGATCTTAAATACCCCATCAAATACATACCATTTTCCCAAAAACATCATATTTTTGGTCAAAACGATCTTATCATATTCAAACACTATATGAAAGCCATGCTTGCTTAGAAATGAGCCAGAAACAAGATTCTTATGAATGTTTGGCATATAGAGTACATTTTTTAATGTAAGCTCTTTCCCAAATTTCATCTTCAGTTTGACCTTAGCCTTACCCTTGAATGGATGATGTGATAGAATTTTCCATGAAGAACTTCTCTCCATCTTTCACTTGTTCAAAAGTAATGAATAGCTCTTTATTGGAGCATACATGTCTTATTGCTCCAGTATCAATCCATCACTCTTTTGGGTTTGATCCCACTAAGTTCATCTCAGAAACGATTGTATACAAGTCAATATTAGAGATATCATAAGTGATATCATCAACCATGTTTACCTCATAGTTTCTATTTCTTTTTGGAAACTTGCAGTATGGGGCTTTATACCCTGTCTTTTGACATTTAAAGCAAATCCCTCTGAAGCTTGACTTCTTAAAAGTTATTCCTCTAGGTCCCAACTTTGACCCTTTACCTAGCTTGCTCTTGCATTTATTCTTATTATGCTTGGAACTTTGACCATGCTCTATCACATTAGCCTTGAATATTGATGGGATATACCATATTTTAGAAGAAGCCTTGTTGTCTTCTTTCACTTTGAATCTTATTACCAAGTCTTTCAAAAGCACTTTCTTTCGCTTATGCTTAAGGTAGGCCTTAGACTCTATCCATAAAGGGGGGAACTTTTCAATAATAGCTACAAATTGGAAAGGTTTCACTAAGTGTCATCCCTTCATCATACATCTCTATTAAGATATCTTGGATTTCATGTACTTAATTGCATACAAGTTTAGAGTCCACCATCTTATAATTAAGAAAGCAACCAATCAAAAATTTCTTACGCCTGCCATTTTCAGTTTCCCACTTTCTGTCCAATGATTCCTACAACTCTTTAGTCATCTTTTCTTAATTATACTTATTATACAAGGGATCGATTAGATTATTCAGAACATAGTTTTGACATAAATAATGAGAATGCTTTCATGCTTTAATAGCACTAGTAAACTAAAAATCATGTTCACCCTCAGGTTGATTGGGAGCTTTTTCGGTGAAGAAACTTGCCAAATTCAAGATGGTGAGATAAAACATCATCTTACTTCTCCATCTTTTGAAGTTCAAACCATTAAACTTCTTTGGTTTCTTTGTCACAATATGGTTAATAGGAACAGAAACTAGTAACATTGAGGTAACCTCATGAGCTAAAGAAGACCTCATTATTTGGTTTACATTAAAACCATTCACAGTAGAGTTAACAACATTCACAACTGGATTCCCAATTCATGACAAAGGAGTGATCATTTGAGATGATATAATCTTTTCTATCAAATTAAATTAAAGTTTATGTGAAAAAACAACTCGTATAAATACATATATTTACCAAATTATTCTTACAATAAAATGAAATGTAATTAGTTCGTAAAAAATAAAATAAAAGATTAATAAGAAAATATAATCAAAACATGAAATATGAGTATTGATAATTAAAATGTAGAGCGCTAACTATAAAAAATAATAACAAAAGTGAATAATATTTAAAAAATCACAGTTTTATAAATTTCTACTCCTTATTTTTTTCTGGTTATGATTTAGTTCACTTATTACTCAATCTATATCACTTACTTCAAGTAGTGTTTCATATATTTCTTGTATTTTCTAAGTTATCTTAATATTTATTTTAGAAGGAAAAATGGGGTCATTTAAAGGTTTTTGAAATGCATATTAGAGCTTAGCATAATTGGTGGAGGTTATCTTAAGACTTAACAACTTTGTGTGTTTGGCGTTTTGACCACTTTCGATTTACCACATATCTTGTTAACAACACATCACTTATGAAAAGGTTTTAACTTTCAAAGGCTAATGGAATTAGTGAGATTATAATAAGTCCTATATTTTGGGATATATAATACTAAGATCGTTAGAAAGTTATAATAGTTATGACCTGCTCAAAGGTTAGTTTAATCAATATTGATCACTTTAAACCGAAAAACTTGGATGATCATAGATTTAGGATGACAATTTTATATCCAATAGAATTAAAGAAAATCAACTCGTTATTCTATCGTTACATATCTTTTATTCATAATTTAGTTTACATTTTGAAAAATTCACAATTAATATAGATTTGATAAAGTCTAGAGAAGCAAGTATTTGCGTGGGAAGGAAAAAATAGTAATACACATTTGTAAAAAGTGATATACTTATGTGTAGACAATTTATATGGAACTAATTGAAATAAAAGTTTTTTTTTTGTTACATGAATATGTAGAAAATCTATATGGGGTGTATAATTAGAGAAATTTACGAACATAAAAAACCTAAATAGTACACCAAGATATTGTTGTGAAATATAGATAACTCAAATCGGTTTGTAAATATTTGTATAATTGAATTATATTTTGTGAGTTTATCTAAAAGATTAAGTTCTTTTTCTTACCCTCCTACTCTCCATTGTTTTCGGAAAAAAAATTATGTATTGGATAAGTTAAATAAAGTTATATTTGACTGAATTGTATTAAATTATATAATAAGTAGTATGTACATTGTTTGGTGTCAAGTTGTATAATATGATCGGATAAAATCAATTATAAAATATTTTAATAAATAATTTATTTTTAAAATATTTTTTATTATAAAATTCATTTAAATCAATATTTAATATATTTTTATTTTATTATTTGAAATGTAATAAAAGTTCAGATGCATAATGTTATAATTAAAAATTCAAATAAATTAAGTGTCAAGTACGATTTAAATTAACACACTTTAGTCGTATAAAATATCTATATAATTATATTATTTTTATATTATACTATACGATTTGATTTCACAATCAAAATGTATGATTGTATAAAAATTATAAAATCAAAATCTTTAATAATGCGAATAAAAAAAAACAGCCTCCAAGGTTATGACAAAAAGTGCAAAACAAGGTAGTCAATTTTGTAAAATAGACAACCAATCTTCAAAATTATCAGTTTATTATAATATTCTCCTTATTTTATTTAGCTTTATTTCTTTATTTCTTTTTATTTTTTTCATGTACATTTGAATAAGTGATAAAAAGTTACTATAATTATGTATATAATTTTTATTTTTCATACTTGAATTTATTTTAATCAAATCCTTGCGAACAACTAATTCTTTTGTATTTCAAACTTTCTTTCTTCTATATAATGTCCTTAGATCTCAATATATTTAAAAAAATGTAAAAGATCTTTTAATTTCTTTAAAAATAGTTCCAAACCCTCTTACATATTTTAAGAGGGTCAACATCTTACCAAAATAACTCACCAGTTTATTATTAATAAATTACTAAAATTATAAAGAAGATTATCATTTATACTACATTATATATTCATTTTTAATAAACAAAAAAACTATAAGTGCAATAGTTGAAACTTGTTTAAAATATAAAATAATTACATTTAATTTATATTTATAGAAGTACTTCTTTAATTAACGATGAGTACTTTTAAATAATGCATTAAATAAAGTGCACACTATGAGTGCTTCTAGAAAAGAAAAGAATAAATAGAAGTACGAGCTCCTACTAATGTATTTGACCTCATTATGAAGTGCTATAATTCATGGAGCACAAAATCTTCCATATCAAAACAATTTTGTAAAATAAAAATCTAAAAAAAAGAGAGATGTCAAGTAAACCCTAAAATTAAACCCATCGTACATGAGAATATGAAATACACGTTTAATATCACCAGTCATGACTTTTGAGGATTTCCATGCAATTTCCTTACTAGCAAGAAATTTATATATATATATATATATATATATATATATATATATATATATATATATATATATATATTTTGATAAATTAAATATTTATATACAGTAATTTTAATTAATATCATAAGTTTCATTTATAAATAAAATTTTATTTTTAATCATCTTCATTTTTTCGCATAATATAAAAAATATAAATTTTACACATTTTAAAAAATATGTTCTTATTTTCACAATATAAAAAACATGTATTTTATAAGATTAAATATGAAATAATTTGAATAAATGAATCATGTAAAATAATAACAAATATATACATCTCAATTTACAAAGCAAAAATACTTGAGTCAAAGAGATTAACGTGAGAATGAAATCTACGGTCATAACCTTAAATGTAATCAACTCTTAAAAGACATCATTAGTAGATAGTTACATTGTAGGAACGTAAAATACGTAGAAAAAAAATGGTGGAAAGCATTTGTTGGAAATCAATCCTCTTGGTGGAAACGGATCTTTGTGATGTTTTCTCATTACACATTGCTCACACACATTTTTAGGGATCTTAAAGGTTGGTAGTCCACTTAACATGCCCTTTGTTGTAGAAGTTTCAATCCATTGAACCCTAAGTGTCTGTATCTATAGTGCCATAATTGAGCTGGATCATTTGTGAAAGAGTTGAAGCAAGTTTTCTCCACAAATTCAGGCTGAGTAGTCAGAATAAACATCTTGTTTTTGGACATGATAGTGTCCATAATTAAGCCTCTCTTGGGGTGGAACAACTTACATCTTCCACATTGTATGACAATGTAAATTCCCTTTTCCTACAGCTGACCAATATTCAGCATATTGTTCCTTAGGTCGGGAACATAAAACACTCCAATAATTGTTTGGACAAGACCATTTATTTGTTGATACACATTGCCTTTTCCCATCGTAGACATCATTTAATTGTTTCTCAACTTCATAGATTCTCTAAAGTTTTCATCAAAATTAGAAAAATACCCTTTTTTCAACATATGTGGTTGTTGCATCCTGATTCAAGGAACCAAGCCTCTTCATTATTGAGCTTTAGCGTGTCCCCATAGGCCATCAATAGGATTTCTTCATTTGATTTTGCATAATTAGTTCTTGTTTGTCTATCCTTCGTTTGGCATTCAGATTGAATGTGACCGTATTCATGACAATGGTAACACTCAATTGATGACTTAATAAAGGCTTGTCTACCTCTACCTCGTCCTCTTCCTCATCCCCGATAACTCTCACGGCCTCTACCTTGTCTTGAAAATTTATCACTATGAGTGATCTTTAATGCATGTTCCTCCATGACATGGCTGGTCATGCGTTATTCATGTACCAAGAGGCTACTTTGAAGTTCATCGATAGATAAAGTTTCTAAATCATGAGATTCTTCAATAGAACATACCATATAATCGAACTTGAGACTCATGAATCACATAATTTTCTCAATAATTGCAATATCTTCCATTTTTTCTCCATGAATTCTCATCTTATTGACTGTGGTGAGAGTTTGAGGAAAACACTCATTCACAGATTCACCTATTTGCATGTGAAGAGTTTTGAAGTCCCTACGAAGAGCTTGAAGTTAAGCTCGTTTCACTTGAGCATTTCTCTAATACTTTTGCTTTAGGGAGTCCTAGATGTCCTTTGTTGTGTCCTTTTTGAATATTGTCTCCAAGATGGATCGATCAATCGTGAGGAATAAATAATTTTTCGTCTTTAAATCCTTGAGTCTTAGATCATCAATGGCTTTGCACTGTTCATCAGTGAGTGCCATATCCCCTACTACAACAGAAACACCACTTTCTATAAGTTACCATGCAATTAAACCATAAATGAGAAAAAGGAACAAAATCTAATTATACAAATAAAGAAAACATAAGTGGAGGAAATAGTATACCTTCTTATTAAAGAAAAGAATACTAGAAAATCCTGACCACCCCTTACAGTACCATCAAACATGACATAGATGCAAATTATAATAGAACAAACAAAGAATTGAACATAGTAGCTTATCTCTATTATATTAGGATCGAAATATTGTAGCTTGGTAGACAATTATTTACTGTAGATAGTTATCTATTGTAAACATCTATCATTAGTTGTCAACTAGATTATCTTTAAGATACATAAGGGATAATCTTTGAGCTTTTATCTCTTTAAGATAACTAAATAATAATTATTAGACCCATATTTTCTTATATAATTATACTACATTCACACTTGCATGATAATCAAGTATTTATAACGACCACTCTTTGACTATCATATGAGATGTACAAAATTACCCAACAATTAGTATTGTATAGAATAGGAACTCGAGGATGGTATCTTTAGTTTTTTTCTTTAGGTGGTACTAGAGCTCTTAATAAGGGATGGAAAATGTAAATAGAAATCTAGTTGAAGAAATGCATAGAAATTAAAGGACATATACTAATCAATAATGAGAATGTTGGAATTAATTACAACATATATGAGCTTATATGTGATATAAATATATATTGAATAATAGAATGTAAAATATCTAATTAGATCTGTAATAAAGTGATTAAATTAAGTATTATTTATCGGGTTCAATATGTGTCATGAGAAATGAGGTCTTTAATGTGTAGAATGCGTATTAATAACTTTATGATTCAACGATGGTCTAAATTATATAAAGTTTAGAAATAATACAATTATGTTATTTGTCCTTGGATAACACAATTAAATATGGTAATATACTATAAATAAGAAAATATCTATATAATTAAGTTCTCAATTCAAAATTTGAATTTATTAATAAGGATCCAATAAGGAAATATTATATAAGAAAATTTCCATATAGGTAAGTTCTGAATTTAAAACTTGAATTTATTGAGGATTCGATAAGGAAATATCGAAATAAAAAAATAGATTACAGATCACCTCTTGAAATTTAGAAGAGTTTTTTCCTCTAGTAGTGTCTGTTCGTCTCTTTCTCTATATATTAAAAAAATATACAGAAAACAAAAAATATGTAGAGAAAAATTAAGGAAAGGGTTTTCCAGTTTAAAACTAACAATTTGGGTATCTCTCCTTGTACAGAACAGAACATTGTTGCTCCCTCCTCTCTCTCTTTCCATCATACTTAAGAGGGATTACTTGGAGATCTAAATGCTTCCAGTGATCACCAGTGATTGTGTTCTCTGGAAGATCATGGCTATGGACCAAGGTAATTAAGAATTAAGATTAAAAGTTTGCTAGAGGATCATGGTAAATCTAAGATTTATAATTGTAGTATGATTATGCAAGACACATAATTTTCTAACAGAGAAATGATAACTTTCCATAATCAGATTTCATCTATAAAACTTGATAAGGATAGCTACAGTGAGTGGAAGAAACAAATAATAAGAATATTGAAAAGTTATGAGTTGGAAGGGTTTGCATTCAGAACCACGGTTTGTTTAACAAGATTGAGTCAATATGGTACTGTTTGAACATCAGGCTCGACCTATAGCCCAATCTTTGAACAACTCCATCCATTATATGCATTGCCTGAGACTATGAGATATGCTCATGCCTAAAGTGATAATCTTAAGGTATCCTCACCTCTCGAGAACATTTTGAAGTATTAAAAGATCGATCATTAGCCCAGTCTGTCAATATGATCGAGCTTAAGTTAGTTTATGCTTTCACTTATGTACCCCCAACATATTTCGACGTATACTGCAATATAATTGACACGTATACATGTAATGTTCTATATATATTTGATCATAATATGAGATCCACACAATTTACTCTAATTCTGTGACTTTTCTCTAGTTTTTCTCTTTAAAATCGCATTATCCCAACACGTACCATTAATAGTGATCATGAGTATATATTTGATCATAATATAAAATCCACACAATTTACTCTAATTCTATGAATTTTCTCTAGTTTCTCTCTCTAAAATCGCACTATGCCAAGAGGTACCATTAACAGTGATCATGAGTACTTATTAAGACATGATCACATCATGGCTAATTACTTCATTGTCTTTAGAGTTTGTAAAGAAGGTTGGTGATTCTGACATAAATAGACAGATTTGAGAGATTCTTGAAGGGTTCTTTGTATATTTTAGGGCAAAAATCATGCAATATAACGCAAAGCTTAATTCAATAATAAAAAAGGACAAAATTTCTATTAGTGAATTTGTCCAAAAAGTCAAACGCTAGCCTCTCAATTGGTGTCTACGGGATGTGATGTTGGAGAATAAGTTCAAGTACTTGCGATTTGTAATGATTTTATTATGACTCAGTTGTTTAAGAATTGACTCATAAGTTGTTTGCTAAAGAAGGAATATTAGAAAAGAGGAAAGTGTTAATGACTTTGATACCTCTTGAAAATCTTGTTAGCACTATTTTTGATATTTCATTTGTAAACTTTGTTCAACAAGGGTCTTTCTTACTTGTTAGTAATTTGAAAAATACAATAAATCCATCAACACCTATGAATTCCATCACGACCATTTAACCCAAAACAAGTTATTATACCCATCTTGGATACAAATTCACAAACTAATTAGGTTTCATTTACTTGGCAATGGGCAAAACTTTAGTGAATTTCAAAATCATGCTTCTTATAATCAAAACCCCATTTCTAATCAACATTTTCTTCAAAACCCACATTTTGATCCATACAGAAATAAAAATAGAGGTAGAGGATTTAATGATGGAACTAAATCTCAATGTTAAATTTGTGGTAAAACTTACACTTTACTCTTAATTGTTGGTATAGATTTAATTAAACCTTTGTCCTTATTATTCTATTAATATTGCTACTATTTACACTTTTATAGAAAAGGAAGCTAATAAAAGTAATAATAATAAACAAAACCATAATTACTACCTCATATGATGCTTTAGTATCTTTAATCATATTCATGACATTTAGGACCTTCAGAACTTCTTTTGTAGTATGCCTGAGTAACACGAATTTGAAGTTAAAAGATTTTTTATTAGTCAAACATCTTGAGAAGGATTAGATAAATGATTGAGTATTTCAACTTTTATTACAAGTTTGATGAGTAAGATGACAAATATATATCACCATACTAGGTTGTATGGACAAAAATTATGCATGACTTATTCTCAATAATAGGTTTCATCTATCTTCTTCTTGCATCTAACAAGAAGTGACTATGAAATGATGGCCTAAAACACACATTTATAAATAATATCATGAAAAATTATTTCAAACCCATAAATCCATGATCCAATTTTATAAGCCAATATTATAAGAATAATATAGTTTTGAGTATAATTTTAAAACTTTATCCTAAACTAAAGGAGTAAAGAAAAAAAAGCATAAAATTTGTTCTATATCTTTGCGAAACCTGAGCTAGTAATATCAGCACATCGCATTACAATGAAATCAACATGCTTTAAAAAGGCAAGAAAGTAACGTCCAAATTAGTAAAAAACAAAAAAAACTAACAATGCAATTCATACCACAAAGAAAGACAGAGGAAGACTTATGAAACTATAGAAATATCCAAAAACATTCACCTGTAATACATTCTCAAAGAATTTCATACATTTGGTTTCTCTTCAAATTACATTATAAATGATAAACCAAATAAAATTTTGAATTTTTTTTAAAATTAGTAGCATATATTAATAATCTCATTTAATTATTATTATTTTCATTAACTAAGTAAATAATATAAGAGAACGTATAGTTTACAGAATAAAAGAATATTAATAGAATTTAATGGAAAAGAAATGTATTATTATTATGTTGTTTAGTTTGATTACGGAAATAAAATAAGGAACCAGTATTACAGTATTTGATTTACAGTTTGAATGAAATTAAAAATATATTATTACTATTATTATATTTTCTAAATTATTATTACTTAAAAATATTATTTAAAATAATTTATTTTTTAAATTATTATTAAAATAAAATATATTATTAAAATTATTATTTTTCTAAATTATAATTATTAAAAATATTATTTTTTTTAAATTATTACTTAAAATTATTATTTAATATTATTTATTTTTCTAAATTATTATAAAATTATTCTTTTTAAATAATTATTACTTAAAAATATTATTTAATTTTATAAAAAGTTAAAAAAAAGAAAAATATTTTTGATAATTGTTTTGGTTCCATATTATTTATAAAATAATATCTACTTATTAATTATTTTCCTCCAAATAATTTACATGCCTACAAAGTTAATGATAAAATTGGAATAAAAAATAAGAATAAAAATACAATAAGGATTACCAAAAGGTAAAATTATTATTCATTCTCTTTTAAAAATGGATTTCATTACCTTCGTATCTACAACACAACCAAACATAATTCAATCCATTTCCACTCACATTTCTACAACCCAAACATGCCCTAAGAAAGAAGGATACCAGCACAATTCAATCAAAACTATGTTACTTTTTTTTTCAATTGATGATGAAGTAGAAAAAAATACAAGTGCATTTAATGGAAACTAAGAAAACAAGGAGATCCAAAGGAGCATATGAACCACGAGGCATGTAGAGGAAGATAAATGGCATGATCAGTTGTGCATATCTTTCCTTATTCTTGATGGTTGCTTTATTTATCTTAACAGGAAAGTTTTGAACCAAAAAACCTCACTTCATTTCAACATGGAGATAAACTTTGAACCATATATAAAACTATAGTGACAAATACTAAATTCCGTTAGTCACATTATTTTTGTCATACAGACTTAACATTTTTTGAATTATCATTGTCTTCAATAACTATATCATCTGGAATATACTTTCCCCAAAACCAATGAGCTTTCCACACTTTGTTCATCTCTTCAATAGGTACATTCTTTGTTTCCGGCAGGAAGGCAAAAATGAAGGCCGTCATGATTACAACGGCTTCAAGAAGAATAAGAAAAGACCAAATTTCATGTGACAAAGCATGGTGAGGAAAAATTGGCCAATGAAAAATGTGAAGAACATGTTAACTGAGACATTGATAGCTTGGGCTGCTGATCTTATCTCAAGAGGACATATTTCACTTGGTACTAACCAACCTAATGGACCCCAAGACCAAGCAAATGCGGCTACATATAAGCAAATTATTACCAATAGGAAATCAGCTGAACCTTTTGAAAATGATCCTTGTCCAGTTATTCCAAAGTTCGTGGCTATCATTATTGCTGTTAAGACCTAAAATAAATATCCAAACATGCTTTTAATAAGTTATAGATATAACAAATCGGACTCATTCTAGAAATTAATGATATTTACTATTAAATTTAATTAATCATCTTAATCACAAAATAATTTAAATCAATAACATACATTTCATATAATTTGAAATTTAAAATTCATAAATAACTTTAATTACTCCTAAAATCAATGCGAAAATCAAGTAACAGTATAAAAACACATTCACCGTTACATGAAATTAATTCATGATGATTAGCTAAATTCATTTGTTAATAATATTATCATTTAATTAGTTGTGATTACCTTTGAATTTTTTTTGTAAAATATATAAATATTATGATTGTTTCAATCCCAAAAGTTCATGGCACATATAAATTATGCATAGTATCATTTACAATCAATTTGAGATACTCTTTTATACTTCAATAAATTTGAAATTTACCTGAGTGATTATCATTTGAGCTCCACCTTCGATGAACAAAATCCTTCTACCAAACTTGTCAACACAAACAATAGAGACAATTGTGGCAACAACATTAACAGTGCCACTAATGGCAGCAGACATAAGAGAAGCATCATTACCAAATCCAAGAGTCTTAAAGATCACAGGAGCATAGAACATAATAACATTGATGCCGGTTAATTGTTGGAAAAGTGGGATAAAGAAGCACATAACAAGTTGAGGCCTATATCTGGGTTCTAATATGTTCCTCCATGGATGTTCTATTCTTTTTGCAGCCTCACTTGCCTCAACAAGGTCATGAAATTCTTCATCAACATTTACAGTGCCTCGAATTCGAATCAACATTTGTTTTGCTTTCTCTCTTTGACCTCTTTCAAGTATGGAATTTGGGGTGTCTGGTAAGAATAGAGCTCCTAGTGTCATCATTATTGCTGGGACACCAGCAAGAGCTAATGAGACTCTCCATCCCCATCCACCTTGGATCTTTGATGTGCCATAGTTGACAAAGTTGGCTACTAAGATACCAATTGTAATAGCCATTTGGAAACCAATGTTTAAAGCTCCTCTTATATTTGCTGGCGCCATTTCTGATAGATAGACTGGAACTGACTGTATTTGGATTCAAAAAGTTAAGCCAATATAAATCCATATAATAGTAGGTTGACGATATTACTACAACTAGATCCATTTGTTATTGATATTCATCCAACAATAACTAAAGGGATAAAATAGTCATTCATATTCATTACAAATGTGCATACTATACATTAGTATTGAAAATTAGTTATATATATATATAAAAAAACACATACATTCTATTTTACTACTAATTTTACAAAATTTCCTATATATATATATACATTTAATAGGGAAAAAATGAGAGAGAAAAAAATGAGTATTATATACCTGATTAGCAAAACCAACACCAACACCAAGTAGGATGCGACCAATGATGAGCATTGCGATGTTAATGGCAGCACCATTTAGTATAGAGCCAACAAGAAATACAATCCCTCCAGCTAACATGGAGATTTTTCTACCCCACTTTCTTGTTACAGCAGAAGCTACAAATGAAGCTATCAATGCTGCTAAGTAAAGGGAGGAGGTAAACAATGTCAACGATTGGCTATCAAATTTGCAGTATTGACTTTTATCTCCTTTTTCAAGTTGTTTCATGTACACTTTCGGAAAGAATTTCTTAAGAAAAGGCTCCATTGAAGTAACTCCTCCTGCCAAAAAAAAAAAAAATATATTTGTATATATGATTGTGTAATTGGGCTATCTGGTGTCATAATATACCTGACACTGGGCTATCTGGTGTCATAATATACCTGACACCGTTGCTCTATCATATTCAAGCATAGGAAAAAATTATAATTTATAAAAAACAAATAAATGCTATAATTAATTTCATAAAATAAAATTTAAACCTGAAATTCCAATGTCATAACCAAAGATGAGACCACCCATGGCAGCAACAATACAAGAAACCAACACAAAGGCAGTAAGACCACCTTCATAATTTTTGTTACCAGAAGCAACAATTCCTCCTCCAGCCATATATCTTAATATATGTATCAAAACTAGCTAATGATTTAGCTCTTATTTAATCAACCAATAAAAGTGAATAATATTTAAAAATTCACAGTTTTATAAATTTCTATTCCTTATTTTTTTCTAGTTATGGTTTAATTAGTTCACTTATGACCCAATCTCTATCACTTACTTCAAGTAGTGTGTCATATATTTCTTGTATTTTCTAAGTTATCTTAATGTTTATTTTAGAAGAAAAAATGGAGGCATTTAAAGGTTTTTGAAATGCATATTACAGCTTAACATAATTGGTGGAGGTTATCTTAAGACTTAACAACTTTACGTGTTTGGCGTTTTGACCACTTTCGATTTACCACATATCTTGTTAACGACACGTCATTTATGAAAAGGTTTTAACTTTCAAAGACTAAAGGAATTAATGAGATTATGATAAGTCCTATCTTTTGGGATTCATAAGTGTAAGAGTTTGTTAGAAAGTGTTAACAAATTTGACCAACTCAAAAATTTAGTTTTATAATAGCAAAACTTGGATGTCCATATTGTTAGGATGATAATTTTATATCCAATAAAATTAATAAATATCATCCTATTTAGTTGTAGACATTTTATTGGTAATGTAGTTTAAATTTTGAAAAATTTATAATGTAGTTTTGATTTAGTCTCGTGAAATAAATGTGTAAGTGAGAACGGAAAAAAATATATAACTCAAATTAAATCGTGAATATTTAAAAAAATAAATCTTATTTTGTTATCATTTGTCTAAAAATTTAATTTATTTTTCATATACTCTATTGTTTTTGGGAAGTTTATTTGCATAACTCTTAGGATTTTGCAAAAATAACAAACAAGGTACTTAATTTTGAAAAATATATAATCAATCTCTAAAATTATCATTTTATTATAATATTTTCTTAGATTTTATTAAGCTTTTTCCCTTTTTTTTTGCATATACATCTAAATAAGTAATAATAAGTTCTTATAAGTATATAATTGTTGTTATCTTTAAACTTTCTTATTTCTCAATAATATCCTCAAATCTCAATATATTAAATAAAATAGAAAACATTGTTACATTTTTTTTCTAAAAGCACTTTTAATTACTTTAAAAATAATTTGAAATCCTCTTACTTATTTTAAGAGGGTCAAAATCTTACCAAAATAACTCACCAGTTTATTATTATTAATAAATTATTAAAAATATTAAAAATATTATTCATAAAGTGCACCCTAGTAATCACAAATATTATATATATTCGTTATTAATAAATAAGAAAAACTATAAATGCAGGAGTTAAAACTTGTTTAAAATATAAAATAATTATATTTAATTTATTTTAATAGAATTAGTTATTTAATTAACAATGAGTATTATTAAGCAATGCATTAAATAAACTGCACACCGACCAGCTTCTAGAAGAGGAGCACAAAAAAAAAAAGATAAAAACAATACTGGCTGCTACTAATGTGTTTTATCTCATGAAGTGCTTTGAGTCCAGCATATGGAGCATAAAATCATCAATATCAAAACATTTTTGTAAAATAAAAATCATAAAAAGCACAGGGAAATAAAAATGAAGAAAACATATATCAAGTAAACCTTAAAATCAAACTCGTCGTGCACAAGAAATGAGGAAATGAAATCGTTTAATATCACAAGTCACGACTTTAGGGAATTTTCATGAAATTTCCTTACTAACAATAAATTTGTATATTTTTTTTTAATAAATCAAGGATTAATACTCAATAGTTTTAATTTTATAATATAAGTTCACTTTATAAATAAAGTTTTATTTTAACCATCTTCATGTATATCATGTATGTTTTATTTTTGATATAAATTACAAAACATATGTTTTACACATTTAAAAATACAGCTAGTATATATTTTTCTTTTCATAACATACAAAACATGTATTTTATGAGATTAGGAGTGAAATAAATCTGATAACTAAATCATATAAAATATATAAGAGTAAAGATACACATCTCAATATACTAAGGCAAAATTACTTGATCAAGAATTTTAAACGTAAGAATGAAATCAACCTTACGTACTCTTTAAATGGAATAAGCCGTTAAAAGGCACTATTAGTAGATCACTACATTGCAGAAACGTAAAATACATAAAAAAAATGGTGGAAAACATTTGATAGAAATCAATCTTCTTGTATAAACTTTGATGCTGAACTAATTCATCAACCTAGCTAGCTTTATCAAGCATCTATTGAACCTTCTACTACATTTATTATTCTATCATCCCATCATTATTATATTGTACAACATTTCGTAGAAAAATCACATCTCCATGTTTTCTAGGTCGGGTAGAGGAAAAAGTAGAATCGTTAATATTCCAATAATTTTGGCCAGTTCTATCAAGTAGAATGAATGGTATTTTCACATACTATCAATAGATAAGTTGTTCTTGACCAACGTTACTACCCAAAAAGTAAAACAAAACAAACAAACAAACAAAAATTAATTGAATTAACTCGTATACTAAGATTATCTCATTTTAAAAATACTAAAAAAATTTACTATTTTTTTCTTTTCTTTATACCCTAAATATATTCAAGGAAATAATACATGAATAAATAAGTTAAGATTAAAATCATATTATTAAAATTAAAATACATAAATATAAATATATGTATAAATTATAAATTATAAATTAACATTTAAATAACAAAAAAAATTAAATAGAGTAAATGATATAGAGTAAAAGATCGAGACATGTGTATCACACATGGTCTTTAAAATAATTTTTTCGTTTATCATGAGTGTTAAAGAACTATGAAAACTTCTCTCCCAAGATACAACGATCAAATAGTAATAAACTTATATCATAGTTTATTATTTCACGAACTTTTAAGTGTCTGAGTTCTATTGTAAGAAACTAACTCTAGATAAAAACTACAAAAAATAAAAAAAAAAATTGTTTTCTTTTCTTTTCTTGTTACTTCCCAATTTCTCTTTCTTTTCATATATGTTTCTTCTTCATCTTCTTCTTTTTTCTCCATCTCTGTATCTCTTATTTCTTCCCTTATATAAGGAATAAAGGAAATAATAACAGAAAAAGAAAAAAATGAAAGAATGAAACATTAAAACAATACATAAACGGAAGAAGAAGAAGAAAAATTGAAATTAATCAATATATTAAAACCACACTAACTATTTCAAGCCATTTCAACAATTTTAATTCAAAATTTAATTTCAACTAAATAGTCATTTCAACAATTTTAATTCAAATTTTTCCAACAATCCCCCGTATGAATAAAAATTGACATAGATTTTAAATCAAATTTTGACAATGAAAAAGAGTTCAACGGATCGAAACCGGGATAGGATAGGTAGGTGTTACCCTTTGAACCATCCCCTATGAAAATATATTTACCTTATTGACTAACCACTAGACACAATGTCCTTGAATTATTCTACCTTTTTATGCAGCGATGACATACTTCACACAATAGTCTTTCTTGACACAATTCAGTTCTCACTATTATGTTCGTTTTGGCTATGAACATATGTCTGGTTCATTAAAAGACTCTAAAGACTTTTGAAGCGGCTCCACTCCATCCTCAAATAGATGATCTTTTATCTTTATAAGTAATTTATAAAGAGTAACTCGCATACTCTTCTTGGTATTCTCTTAATAAGAATCATTAAAATCCTTAGCGTATCCTATATCTTACGGATATCACTGTTTTCATCATAGGAATGGAATTGAGAGTAAACCCCCCACAATGATCACATTAAGTATTTACAATTAGGTTGTTCCTTTGAACTTAGATCTTGAGATCTCTAGTTAAATAGGTTGGGTTTCCTTTGCAAATTCTTATTCATTCATGGGCTTCAGTCTCATTCCCCACGATGAATTATCAACTAACTCTTGATTTAACCCTTTAATTAAGATATCTGTTATGTTATCCTTTGACTTCACATAATCGATAGAGATAACCCAATTGAAAGTAGTTATCTAATAGTATTATGTCGAAACTTACCATTATACATATTTCTCTATTCCGTACCAATAGCATATTGGCTATCATAATGGATGCATATTGTAGGTATAGGCTGCATATACTTAGGAAAATCCTCTAAAAAATTATGTAACCATTCGACTTCTTCCTCACATTTATTCAAAGTGATGAACTCAGGTTTCATCATAGATATAGAAATGCACGTCTATTTAGAGGACTTACATGAAACAACTACACCACACAGTATGAATACATATCCACTGGTAGACTTTGAGTCTTTCATGCTAGATATATAATTTACATCACTATATCCTTCTAATACAACTGGATATCTTATGTAGTGCATTCCATAGCTATGTGTATATCTTAAATATCTAAATAGTCTTATAATACCTTTCAAGTGATCAGATCCAAGATTACTGGTATATTTACTTAATTTACTTACAAAATAAGGTATGTTCGATCTTGTACAACTCATCAAGTACATAAGACTTCATATTACTCTAGAATATTTTAGTTGACACATACTCTCACTTTTATTCTTAGATAGGTGTAAATTTACATCTACTAGTGTTTTCACAATTCCAAAATCACTATTGTTGAATTTCTTAAGTATTTTGTCAACATAATGACATTAACTTAGAATGAGATAACATGATATTCTTAATATCTTAATGCTTATAATTACATCAACATGTCTCATGTCTTTCATATCAAACCTTGAATTCAACATAATCTGAGTAGATTTGATCATTACTACTCACAATTAGCATGTCATCAACTTAAAGACACAAGATAACATAACTATCTTCTTTGTCCTTGACATATACACATTTGTCTACCATGCCACAAGTTGAAAGATTCAAGAAAATAAGCAGAACAATTATTCTTATTAATATTCTTAGCTTTTACAATTATTATATTGAGCTTAAATATCCTATCAAATACATACCATTTTCCCAAAAACATTCTATTTTTGGTCAAAACGATCTTATCATATTCAAACACTATCTGAAAGCCATGCTTGCTTAGAAATGAGCCAGAAATAAGATTCTTACGGATGTCTGGCATATAGAGTAAATTTTTTAATGTAAGCTCTTTCCCAAATATCATCTTCAGTTTGACCTAGTTAGCCTTACTCTTAAATGGCTGATGTGATAGAATTTTCCATGAAGAAATTCTCTCCATCTTTCACTTGTTCAAAAGTAATGAATAGCTCTTTATCAGAGTATACATGTCTTATTACTACGGTTTCAATCCACCACTCTTTTGGGTTTGATCCCACTAAGTTCATCTCAAAAACGATTACATACAAGTCAATATTAGAGATATCATAAGTGATGTTATCAACCATGTATACCTCATAATTCCTATTTCTTTTTGGAAACTTGTAGTATGGGGCTTTATACCCTGTCTTTTGACATTTAAAGCAAATCCCTCTGAGGCTTGACTTCTTAAAATTTGTTCCTTTAGGTCCCAACTTTGATCCTTTACCTAGCTTTCTCTTGCATTTATTCTTATTATGCTTGGAACTTTGACCATGTTTTATCACATTAGCCTTGAATGTTGATGAGATATACCATATTTTAGAAGAAGCCTTGTTGTCTTCTTTCACTTTGAATCTTATTACCAAGTCTTTCAAAAGCACTTTCTTTCGCTTATGCTTAAGGTAAGCCTTAAACCCTATCCATGAATAGGGAAACTTTTCAATAATATTTCACTAAGTATCATCCCTTCATCATACATCTCTATTAAGATATCTTGGATTTCACGTACTTGATTGCATATAGATTTAGAGTCCACCATCTTATAATCAAGAAAGTGACCAACCAAATATTTCTTAGCACTGACATTTTCAGTTTCACACTTTCTGTCCAATGATTCCTACAACTCTTTAGTCATCTTCTCTTAATTATACTTATTATACAAGGGATCGATTAGACTATTCAAAACATAGTTTTGACATAGATAATGAGAATGTTTTCATGCTTTAATAGCACTAGTAAACTAAAAATCTTGTTCACCCTCAGGTTGATTTGGAGCTTCTTTGATGAAGAAACTTGCCAAATTCAAGATGGTGAGATAAAATATCATCTTACTTCTCTATCTTTTGAAGTTCAAACCATTAAACTTCTTTGGTTTCTTTGTCACAACATGGTTAATAAGAACATAAACTAGTAACATTGAGGTAACCTCATGAGCTAGAAAAGACCTCATTATTTGGTTTACATTAAAACCATTCACAACAGAGTTAACAATATTCACACCTGGATTCTTAATTCATGATAAAGAAGTGCTTATTTTAAATGTTATAATCGTTTCTACCAAATAAAATTAAAGTTTATGTAAAAAAATAACTCGTATAAATAAATATATTTATCAAATTATTCTTACAATAAAATGAAATGTAATTAGTTTGTACAAAATAAAATAAAAGATTAATAAGAAAATATAATCAAAACATGAAAAGTATTGATAATTAAAATGTAGAGTGCTAACTATAAAAAGTAATAACAAATACTTAAAAGGAAATTATGAATTTTTAGTCAAGTAGTAGTAAAAATATTCTAAAATTGAAAAAATGAGAAGATGACGTTTCGAACAACATCAAAAATATAGAATTAAACTATAAGTAAATGAAACTTATAGCAAGTTAGTAACAGTTCTAGAATTAGAAAACAAAAAGTTAACAAAATTGATATTAAATCAATTAACAAGAAGTTTCTGCACAATATTTCAATTTAAGTACTCAGAAAGCAGGTGCAAAATTAGAACCAAACAAATAACGTTAGCAGAGAAAAATCTAAGAAAAAAAATGTCTTAACAAAATAATAAAATGTTGCTGCAAAAGGAGAGATGTTAGGACAACATTATCATCATAAAAATATTCGGATATATATAATAATAAAGAAACATAAATCAAGTAACAAGTACATGGGTATAAAATATAAGAAGTAACAAAATGGAACAAATATAATTCTTCCAATGAGAGTGAAGAAAAAAAAATTATTGAATTAGAAAGGCATAGTATGACTTGAATATAAAGTGATAAAATATATAATTGAACAGAAACAATCAGTAAATTGAGTTTAAAAATAATTATATTAAGGTTTTAAAAAATAATACATGAATAAATAAGTTGAGAATAAAATTATATTATTAAAATTAAAATATACATATATATATGTATTATAAATATAAAATTTAAATAGAATAAATGATCAAGACATGTATATCACAGAGTATTCTTAAGATAATTTTTCACTCATCGTGAGTATTAAAGAACTACAAAAACTTATATATCAAAATACAATGATCAAAAAATAATAAACATACATCACAATTTATCACAATTTCTTTTCTTGTTACTTCCCTATCTCTCTCTTTCTTTCCCATTTCTTCTTCTTTTGTTTATCTCTTTTTTCTTCCTTACTACCTTAGACGTTGATTCTATGGTCTCTAGTGTTGACATACACTCTTGAGTCCATTCAACAAGGAAATCTACAAGGGCTTGTCTCTTAATTGTTGACAATAACTTGTAGTGTATCTTGAACTTTTTAAATCAATGACTATTTGAGAGAGGTGACCAGACTATTCTAACTTACCCAAGATGTACTCTAAGGGGTATTATGTGAGGACTACTATTTTGTGGGCACTAAAGTAGTGCCTTAGTTTATGTGTCTTCATTCTTACCATGAATGTAGCCTTATCCAATGGGGGATATAGTTATTGCGCTCTCATCAAAGAGTGACTTACATAATACATAGGGTATTGTTTCCTATCTCTATCGACTATCAACACATCATAGATAGCTTTATCCATGAAATACATGTATATGTATAACACTCACCCACAATAGGATTGGTCAAAAGAGATGCTCTCCCCAAATAGTCTTTAATGGATTGAAAAGCTTGTTCACAATCATTATCCTAAACATATTCCTTATTTTTCTTCAATAATCGAAAAAATGGTAGACACCTTTTGATGCAATTAGAGATAAAGCGACCGAGTGCAACTATACGACCATTTTGTTGAATTTCCTTAAGGCAACTTGGGGACCTCATATTTACCAAGGCCAAAATTTTGTCAGGATTAGCCTCTATACCCCTAGATGATGCCAAATACCCAAGGAATTTTCCCGAGGTTACCCCAAAAATGCACTTTTTTGGGTTTAGTCACATCTTGTAACTCCTAATTATAGCAAAGACTTCCTTGAGATAAAAAAATATGATCCTTGGCACACTTGGTTTTTACCATCATGTCATCAATATAAACCTCCATGTTTCGACCAATTTAGTCTTCAAACATTTTGTTGACCATCCTTTGATAAGTAGCCCCTACATTTTTCAAGCCGAAGGGCATCCTTGTATAATAGTAGGTTCCTTCTTCTGTGATGTACACTGTTTTTTTCATCTATGAGGTGTATTTGGATTTGATGGTAACTCGAATAAGCATCCATAAAACTTATCGATTCAAAACAAGTTATAGCGTCAAACTAACTGATCAACATTATATAATGGGAAACAATCCTTTGGTGTCGCCTTATTCAAGTCTGTGAAATCAACACACATACAATGTTATCCTTTTGGTTTATTTACTAACATCACATTCGATAAGGAAGTTAGGTATGTGACCTCACGAACCCAACCTACATTTTTCAAAGAATTGACTTACCTTTTTATGATATCGCTCTTATCTAGGGCGAACTTATGTTTTATTTACTGGATTAGTTTTTTGGTGTGGTTAACACATAATTTATGGGAAATTATGTCATGATCAATGCTAGGCATATCTTCAGGCTTCCATGCAAAAAGATCAATGTTATCCCGCAAAAAATCATTAAATGTAGCTTTCAACAAAGGGATCAATTTAGAGTTGATCTTCACAGATTTTTAATCCCTTGGATTTCCTATGTGAATCGCTTCATAATCATTGGAGTTTACTATCATAGTATGTTCTCCCATTCGTGGAATACTCCTCTCACCTAAACGATTTTTGTTCTTCAATTGCTACTTCGATGGTAGGGGTAATGCGTTTTCATGGCGGTATTATAGCAACTCAACCCTAACTTGTTCACCCTTGATTTATTTAATCCTTTCAACATTTGGGATAATTAATGAATTGATGGTATGTAGAAGGTATTGCTTTCATTTTATGGATCTATAGTCGACACAAAATCGCATTATAAGATGTAGGAGTGTTTAAAACCACAAAATTCGTAAGATTTATTGCTCTTTCCCTAGAGACTGATAAGCATATAGTCCCTACTTACATGGTTATGCTACCGTTGAAACCCACTAACAACATTTGTTGTTGCGTAATCTCTTTAGGGTCGATCCCTATATCCAATAAGGTAGACAAGTACAATAAATCCAAAGAACTGCCATTGTCTACTAAAATCCTACGCACTTCACCATGTACAATCTTAACTATGATGATCAGAGGGTCATCATGAGGTGGGATAACTTCTGGTCCATCAAAAATGATAGGGTAAATAGGTCCCTTCGGCCTCAAACTATAGACCACTCGATTCATGTCTCTGGCTTCTCGTGCATATCTTTTCCTAGAATTATTGGAATTATTGACCATAGTAGGTCCAACATGTATGGTGTGAACTATTCGAACATCCCCTGATGAAGCATGATTAGTTTTATTTGTGTCCATATGAGCTAGATTTGAAGGTGTTCTGCCTCTTTGAATGGGGTTACTACCTCTTAGGTTTTCTTCTTATGGACCCACTGCTCTATTAACAATGTCTCGTAGATATCATTCCGAAAGAAAATGTTCAATCTCCTATTTAAGGTTTCAAAAATCTTTGGTCTAATGTCTCATGTCTTTGTGGAACACGCAATATTTGTTGGAGTTTCTGAGTAGAGCCTTCATGGGTGGTGGCTAATTGACATTGTAAAGATGCTTCATTTGTTGCATTACCTCTGTCAACGGGACTCGTAAAGGTGGACCTCTAAAAAGGGATAATGCCTGATCCCAAGTCCTTGAGCCTACCCTCGATGTGATCATAATTTTAAAACGAGGAAGGTTGAAACACCTCTCCTCGACAAGCCTTCTATTCTCTTCTCTTTTACTCGAGGTAGGTTTATTCGCACTTATATTAATCATTCCTTTAGTGGATTTCATTTCCCTTTTCACGTTTACAAATTTTTAGGTTTCTTCGTAGATCACGCCCAAAGGTTAAGGTGTAGTTTTTTTTAACTCAATGAAAAGGCCCATATCCTACTTAATTCCTTTACAAAAAGTCTCAATTTCTATAGAGTTGGGGCATTGAGAAACTTCCATTTTTTTCGTCTTAAACCTCCTCATATAAGCTTCAATTGTCTCCTCCTCCTCTTGGATTATCGAAAATAGGTGACGAGACTCCTTTCTTATGAGATTGTTGCATGTATAATTAGTAATGAACACTTTAACTAAAGCATCGAAGCTATTTATAATTTTAGAAGGCAATTCGACAAACCATTGTTGTGCGGTTTCTTGAAGAGTAGTAGAAAATAACTTGTAATATATCGCTTATCTTTTGTTCTCTGGAAGGCTTACAACAACCATGACCATTTTAAATTGGAGAACATGAGTCACCGGGTCTTTTCTCCCCATATAAGCAGGGCATTTAGAAGCATTAGATTTTGAAGGGGTAATGTTAATTCCAGGGATCTAAAAAGGCGATGTTGACAAGTGATTACAAACAGTTTCGATATCTCTTCAAGGTCTAAGCTTCTCCTATCCTTTAAGTCTGTCATTCATTTTAGCCCACATCTTCTCCTCAATATATTTTAGTTTTTTGTCCAAGACATCATTAGAGTCAAATAGTGGATTTGGAAGGGATGTATGTTATATTGTATGCTCGTGAATTAATGGATTCATTAGGAAGGCCCTATAGTAAAATTAAGGTTTGGAGTTGTACGAGGATATTGTTCTACCATACCTATATGTTGATGTGGGTAGGAAATGCTTGATACACAACCCCTTCTATATCGATGATTATCCAAAGTTGTGGGCTATGTATATGAAATGAACTTCCAACCTCCGAATATTCTTCCCATTCTAATTGGGACCTTAACTTGTTATTCTCTCTTTGAGATTCAGTGAAGGCTTGCTTCAATTCATTTATTTTTCTTTGAAGACTCTTCATCATTGCATCTTTTTCAAAGGAAACACTTTCAGAACTATAATTCAACGAACTGATGAGGTGTTAAGTTTGATTTGTTCTAATAGGTCAGGTCATAACATGACAAAATGAGATTTGGTGACTTTTGTTGACTAAAGGGTGAACATTACCTAGTTCACGATCGGGTAACGCCCTGACAGATGAAGAGACATGTGTCTGGTCATTGAGGTCAAATTCTTGAGTTGGATGGGTAACACTATCAACCTGTTCTATAGGTAATAGCATGCTATTTATGTTGCATAGCCTTGAGGTCCCTAAAACACAAGTTAATTCTCTTGAGGATAAGATATTATGTCTCAAATGCTAACTATGAACTAGAAAGATTTAAGTTTTCATAAATGACGCCAATTCTTTGTAGAGAATGTTAAGTGTTAGGGATTCTGATGATTTTTAGTGAGAAGTATAATATATTGATAAATGAACAGATCTTACATTCTCCCTATTAAAGAGGTATATATAACACCTAGACGGGTGTATGGGTTTCATAGGTAGTAGCTCTCATACAAGCAACCAGAATACATGTTAAAATACATACAATATAATTTATACTAACTAGATCACCATAGACGTTTACATAAATAGGTCGTTGTATACAGATTGCTCGTGGCCTCTGAATTGGTCACTCAGGTTGTTAAGATGGTGTTAGGGTGTTGAGATCGGTTGTATAATGTAAAGCTTTAGACTTATAAGGTCTTCATCTTCATCACCTAGCTATATAATAGCAAGGTACCATAGTTTAATTAGTCGTGTACCTGTTACATATATAATACCAAACAAATATAAAATAGAGATTTATCTAATTTTGTATAAATTATATTCTAAAAACTTTTATAAAAATTTGAGAAAATCTTGTATACAATGAGGGTACGTACACGTGATAAAATGAAGTTATCTTGACTCTTTATTTTTTAAAAAAAATAAGAAAAGAAAATGTGTAAGAAGTAGGATGTGATGAATGATTGATATTAATAGGAATCATTAACATGTTATATATAAATTTTAAAAAAAATTGAGTAAGATGATAACGTAGAAGAAAACTTAAAATAAAAATAATGAAAATCATTATAAATACGAGTAGATAAAAACATCCATTTCATTTATTACAATATTAATATATTAATGATTATTAACTCTGCATTTATCATTATCAATATTGATTAAACATTAATCGACATTGATTGATCATGTTAATTATTCATTAATATTAATTGGTTACTGCTAATTTCTGTAAGTCCCTCCTATATTTAAGAGGAAGAAAATACAAATGTTAGGTGCAACCATAAATAGTAGGTGTAATCACAATTGGTAGGTTCAAATGTTAGGTGCATCTAACATTGATATGCAATTTTGCCTATAAATAGGCAATGTCTTTACCTTAGAGACATATCAACACACCAAAACAAGAAGAGAAGCAAAGCAAAGCCAAATGAATAATTTCCTTTAAAGAAAAATAGTGTTGTATGTAAGAAAGTGGGAGAAAATATCTTAGAAAAATATTGAGATATTTTTCTTAAAAGGGAGTAACAAAATAGCGAGTTTGGAAAACACTTGTGTGACACTATTTTAGGTTTATCTCAATTTGTTCTATTGGCTCTCGCTTTGTACCCATTAATTTTATTAGTGGAAGAAATATTTTTTGGAGTTTATCCAGTGGACTTAACCCAAATTAAAAGGTGAACCACGTTAAATTGTCGATATTATTATTCTACTCTATTGAATTTATTTTATTTTTAACAACTGTGTCCAACAACTTCATTAATATTAACTAATTATTGATTACTACTAATTAATTGTTAAATTTTAATGAATATAGAATAGTTAACAATTTAAACTATTATATAAAGGTAAGATAAGATGGATTTTGACATAACTTAATTATAAAACCAAATTCATTTAGTTGAGTAAATATAAAATTAACTTCACTCGAACAAATAATAAATAAAAATGGTGTTAATTTACTAACAATCATCTAACAAAGTTAATTGAATGTGTGAAGAGTATAGAGAGATAAGAAGAAAGAATGATTTAATGTTGTATTGGTGTCTTTAGAATGTACATAGAGAACCCTATTTATAGGATTGTAACAAGTGTAGTACAAGTGTAGTACAAGTGAAATAGTGGAAGTGTAGTACAAATGTAGTACAAATGTAGTACAAGTGAAATAGTGGAAGTGTAGTACAAGTGTAGTACAAGTGAAATAGTGGAAGTGTAGTACAAGTGAAATAATACAAGTGTAGTACAAGTGAAGTAAATTACAATATCAAATATAACTTAACATCCCCCCTCAAACTCAAGGAGGAAGAGAAACAATCAACTTGAGTTTGGAAACTAATTCTTGAAATCTACCTGGTAGATGAGATTTCGTGAAGACACAAATTGTTTGATCTGTGGAGATATTGATTCGACAAACAGCAGGTGTCTTGAACATGTTGACTTAACAAAATGACAATCAATCTCGATATGTTTTGTTCGCTCATGAAATACATTATTGTAGCAATCAATATCACCGATTGTCACAATATAGATAGTTAGCTGATCGGAGAACACCCATATCGCCAAGTAAACCAACTGAGCCAAAAGAAGTTCTTGAGTGGTGTCAAACAAGAGCAATTATATTCACTTCGGGTACTGGATCGAGAAGTGAGAGATTGTTTCTTGCCGCCAAGATATAAGAGAGTTTCCAAGAAAGAAACAATATCTGTGGTGTAGCGACGATTAGTTTGGGTCACCGCCCAATCAAAGATCGAATAGGTGGAAAGAAGAAGATTAGACTTGTTGGAGAAATGGAGACCGTGAAACATAGTGCCTTTGATGTAGCGAAGAACGCGGAGAACCGCAGTGATAATGGGTGCACGTGGAGGACATGAATTGACTAACCGGATGAACAAAGACAGGCAATGTCAGGACGAGTGACTGTGAGATAAACAAGGCCGGTTACCAGTTTCGTATAACGTGGCATCCGAGAGAATAGTACTCCAATGGAGTAAGTTTGACATTGGTTTCTAAAGGTGTTGGCTAGCTTTTACAATCGGTAAAGCCACCGATTAAGAATATCGAAGAGTACTTTGGCAGAGAGATAATATCCTCGAGAATCGATGAGATTTCTAGGCCCAAGAAGTAGTGGAGACGACAAGGTCTTTCATTTCAAATTGATGACTCGTAGAACCGTTTCGAGATCAATAATTCCATTTAGAGTCATTCCTTGATGATCATATCATCTACATAAAGCGAGTAGAAGTGTTATACCAATGGGAGTCTTCCGAATAAAGAGACCTGAGTCATAAGAACCGGAAGTGAAACCAAAGTCATAGTGTGTAGGCTCTGAATTTATAAAACCAAGCTCGACGAGCTTGTTCGAGGCCATAGAGCACGACAAGTTCCGCATACTTGACGAGGTGAATGAGTGTATCCAGAGGAGGTTTCATATAAACTTCCTGCCATGTCTCTATTGAGAAAAGCATTTTTGGACATCCATTTGAAACATGTTCCAATTTTGGGCAAAAGAAGAATGAATGATACTTGAATGAGAGCGAAGTCGAGCTGAGGCAAAAAGTTTCTTCATAGTCGATTCCATATTCCCCGTGTAAAACCCTTTGCAAACTGCAGACGAGCTTTATATCGTTCCACGTAATCTATCCGAATGAGTTTTGATTTTGAAGATCCATTTACAACCAATCAAAGATTTATTAGATGGAAGATCAACAAGATCCCACGTATGTGCTTTTGTTAATGCCTCGTAATTCATCTATCATAGCCTGCGCAATAAGGGTTAGAACCAGCTTCTCTATAGTTTTCGGGGTTCATGATGAGACAAAATAGCAGAGAAACATTGGTAATCAGCGAAGATAAAAAGGAAGACTACTTACACGAGTAATCCACGAAGTGATGACTCGACAATCGGGTAGTTGGTCTTCTAAGATGTTGTTATGGTAGGATCGGCGAAGGAGTAGACACATCGTATAAGCGTAGTAGTAGACGACATGGTGGTAATGGAGCAATGTCGGGAGGAAATAAATCAATAGTTGGGTCATTAAAAAATGAGAGAGTGAGGTAGGAGATGAGACATGAAATGAAGAAATAGAGGAAAACATTTTATGTTCCCAAAATATGACATGAGAGATCTTGTAATCGTTTAGAGATAGGGTCCCAACAACGATAGTTTTTGTGTTCTATTCCATACCCTAAGAAACAACAAAGACGAGAACTAGGTTCTAATTTATTGTGTTCATGAGGGTGAAGAAGAACAAAACAGCACAACCAAACACTTTGAGTAGTTCATAAGATGGAGTAAGTACTATGTAGACGCTCATAAGGGGATTGATTGTGAATAATAGGCACGGGAACACGATTGATGGTATAAACGGCCGTAGAGTACTGCTTTCACCCCAAAAGCGTTCGGACAAGAACTAGAAATGAGGAGAAAGTACGAATATTAAGAATATGTCTATGTTTTCGCCTCTTCCATTTTGTTGAGATGTGCCGGAGACAGACAAGAATATCGAGAAAGAGTCCCATTTTGTCGAAGAAAATTTAAAAAATTTGTTTCTTTATATTCCATAGCATTATCACTTCTAAGCACTTTGATATTTTGAGAAAATTGGGTTTTAACCATTCTGGGCAAAATCATAATAAATTTTGGGTAATTCAGGATCTATGTTTCATGAGAAAAATCCATGTAAATCTTGAATAATCATTAATAAAAATGACAAATAAACACATCCTCATAGTAGGATGTGGGGATGGACCCCACACATCGAATGAATTAAGTCAAAAGGAGACGGTAAGTAGAATCACTTTTATTAAAACATAAAGCGAGTTGTTTTCCCAATTGACAAGGCAAACAATTTACATTATCAAATAGAAACAGGATCCACTTACCGTAAGATGCTAAGGATCTAAGACGGCCCACATGCACGTATGGCCTAGACGCAGCATGCCATAGGTTGATAGGAGTGGTAAGAAGCGACGAGCGAGTGAGAGACCTGGGTAGATAAAGGTTGATAAGTTCAAATAATCGTCCCAACCTTACGCGCTTATCCTAAGGATCTGGCTGTCTGGTGATCCCGCACCTTTATGACAACGAGAAGAGGAAAAAGTAATAGAAGACCAAGTTCACATAATCGACCAACAGAGACAAGATTTAGAGTAAGGTTGGGAATATGAAAGGTGTCGAGAAAGTGACATAGAAGATGTGGAAACTTGTCCTACAAAAGACAATACGCATACGTGAACCATTGCGTTGAATTAAAGGTTTGGAGATGAAAGATTGTGTGGGAGAAGATGTGAGTATCACGAGTCATACGGTTACAACAAGCTTAATCAAAATACCATAAAGATTTACTTGACGTGATGCGCAAGAGGGAGAAGCATTACTAGATCAGGAGAGAACATAAGTTTAAGACCTTCAAGTTCTCAGCAGAGAAAGTAAATTTGTCATGATTATCCTCGGCGCAGCACGGTGATAGATGAGTTACTATTTTTACCTGGCGACGCTGAGAGGGATTCCCAGAGGAACTTGAGAGGATTCCGTGAGGAATGCCGAGAGTGATTCCGAAAGCAATCTCTATTAAAGTATCCCGGACCCTTCTTGTGACAATATATACATACCCGAATGGGACATGTAAGAAGCTCATGATTGGGGTTGTGTGATGGGTGCGGCAGCTGATGTTTGAAGTCCTCTTTAGAACCTCCTTGTGGGCGATAAAAGGGGTGGCAAGGGCAAGAACAGAACTGTATGATGAACTTTGAAAACCCCCATCCGAGTTTCTTCAGGCAAGCTCACCACAAGAGTATCTAAGGATGGAAAAGGACTCGATGGAGTAAGGAAGCCCGAACAAGTTCAAATCGATCACGGAGAGCCACGAGAAAAATAACAAGACGTCATGATTACGGTAAGTTGCAAACATCTCAAAGATCAATCTTGTTCGTCCAAGTTGGTTCGTAAAGAGCGAGTTGATCCCAAATAGTATGCATTTCGGAGAGAAATTGGTTAATGGTCTGATCGCCGCTTTCGGCGTTTGGTATGAAGAGTTGTTAAAAGTTGATATTTGTTGGCTAAATTTGTTGTAGTAAAGTCGAGCCTCAAGAAATTCCCAAAATTCTTCGGGCAAAGGTCAAAACGCCCAAATTCTGCCGCTTAACGAGTGGTGTTACTAACCAGGTAATAATTTGATGATGTTTACTCCCGCCTCTTCAAGGCGATCAAGAAATAAGGAGTTGTTTTCGGTGGTTTCTCGACGGGTATAGAGATATCACCAGCTATGAAACGCCATAACTCAAGGCCCTTTCAAGAAACTTTTCATTGCTTGTGCTAGGTAGTTAGTATCATCAAGGTGGTAGAGATTGGTTTTAGGATATCATTTCTGGTCCATTTTAACAAAATAAATGGAGGAGATATAAAGCAAATATATAGAGACGATAAAGGAGATATCCTTAAAAAATGAAAAGAGAGTTGAAAAACAAGCTTTGAACCCAAGCCGAAAGCGAAGCTGAGGAGAGCGAGGCCGAGTTGAGAGGAGGCGAGCGAGAGTCGAGGCCGAGGAGTAGCCGAGGCCGAGAGTCGAGCTGTGAGAATGGTGAGGTGAGCCGAGCCGAGGCTTTAAAGCCAGAGCGAGGCTGCCGAGCGTTGAGGAAATGGCCAGAAATGAGGCGGAGTTGAGGTGGAGCCGGGAAATTTGGTACAGAGGCGTAATTTTGATAGAAATTTTAGAGGTATACGGTAGGCTCGATACCACAAGAGTATAGAGATAAGAAGAAAGAATGATTTAACGTCAGACAAGGCTTTAGAATGTACGTAGAACCCTATTTATGTGATCAGAACGAGTAGCATTAGCGTTAAGCATGTCAAATAAAGTGTGTAACAGAAGTACAAAGTGGTGTCAAATGGAAGTGAAATGTCATAGTGAAATAGTGGAATGTCAGAAGTAGTGTCAAATAATACAAACAGAAGATGTCAAGTAAATTACAATATCAAATATAACTTAACAGAATGATATTTGTATTATCTTAGAGTTAAATTATTTCCAACACATTGTGGTGGCATTTATCAAGCTTTATATTAGACATTTTAGTTGTTAAATAAAAGGTGTTATTTTGAAAAGTTATAGTTATTTGTCCATTTTCATGGCATTTTAAGATATAAACAAAAGTAAGTGAATAACCAATAGGTGTAGTGGCACGATCCAAACAGAATTCATGCATTTACAGGTGGAGACATCTCGTGGAGCCACGTTGAAATGCGAACACGTAATGTTAAGAACATAAGATCCACCTTCAAATTCATCTAAAATTAATCTGCATATTACATGCAAATATCATAATCAACACTCAATAAAACTTCAGATGCCCTTCATCAACCTCCAACTGTCGATGTGCTCTTCCCAACGTGCGTCACTGAGATTATTATTATTATTATTAATTAATTAACCCCTCTCTCTAAACACCTTTCGGGGTTTTATCTCCCCTAGAATAGTTTACACACAGAGAGTGCATGAGAATTAAGAGAGACTCAATTTCAATGAAGGTTTTGTTTGCTAACTGCTTCAATGAAGCTGCAATTAGATGAAGTAAAGCGAATATCAGTGCAGTAAAAGCTGAATAAATCGGGTATGCAAACTTTGGTTTTCTTCCCCTATTAGTGATTTTTATGTTCAGTTTTGTTATTCAAATGATTTTGAGTTTTGTTTTCAATCCATATGCGTATTAATTTTACCTTTTAATTTTAGAAAGAAAAATAAAATTAGGGTTTCTTTGGAACTAGTCCAATACCTTTGAATACATGTTTTTATTCACTGTTTGGGTGTATTGTTTAATTTATTTCTTATTATTTTGTTAGTGCACTTTAGAGTGTAGAGAGATGTCGTTTTCACTGATTTAGCAATTTAGTTCCAAAAAGTAATGGGACTGTCATCTAACATTCTAAAATGCTCTTTTGCCTAATTATCAGTTTGATTTGACTAACAGAGTTGTAATATTTATGCTTTCAAAATCTTTATAAGAATAATGAATAAACTTAATTAGAGTTGATTTCATTGCTAGTATAGAATGGAAGATCCAAATGAGGAGTGGGCAGTTGAAGAATACACATATGAGGAGAACAAAGGCAAGGTGGGATGGATCTTGAACAAGGGTTTGACTCTTGGAAAGAACATGTTGGTCACTGGAATGGTTATCTCTTCTGCACCATTGGTTCTTCCACCTCTGGTGATTATTTCTGCTATAGGGGTTGCTGTTTCAGTTCCTTCTGGAGTCTTCTTGGCAAGCTATGCTTGCACTCAGAAGCTTATGAATACTTTGCTCCCATGTCCCACTCATCCTCCTCCTGATTTGCTTGAGTATGAAACAATAACAAGGAGGAATGTTGAGGAAGAAGAATTAATACAGGAAGGAGGAGGATATTCATGGCTGGAAGAAGATATTGATATTCAAAGAGAGGAAGAGAAAGAAATGGAGGATATACGAAGAACCCTTGAAATGAGAATTGAATTAATGGATGAGGAAAATGATGCTTTTGAAGAGAAATCCATAGCGGCAGATGATTACGGGCAGGACAGAGTTAGAATGTACAAGCAAGCAGCAGATGCAGATTTAAATGTTATTTCAGAGGAAAATCACGATGAGGAAGATGATGTTGTCGGCGATCATCTAATAGTAAAGGAAGTAAAGCTTATGGTTGAAATTGAAGAGATCAGAACTGAAGGAGGTAAAGATGAGAATGAAAGAATGCCCTTGTTAGATGAGAGCAGGCATGAAGAGCCCATCATGGTACAAGGAATGCTTCTAGATGTGTTAGATGAAGAACATAGAGATGAAACTATTGGAGTAACTGGCGTTATAATGGAAGAAGATGGGGATCAGGAAAGAGTGAATGGAATTTTAGATGAAGATTTGGTAAAGGGGACGGGAAGGTTCCCTGAAAAAATCAGGGATGTGGGAAAATTTACCACTGGTTCAGCAGAAAAGGACAAGCAAATTGTAGAGAAGTTACAAGGAGGTGAAGACGAAGATGAAGGGTATACTATGAAGGAGGAAGAAATTGGGATAGCAGTTGATGAAATTTGCAAAGAAGAAATAGCTGAAAGGAGGAATATTGAGGAAGACCCAGAAGTAGGTCAAGACGAGGTGATAAAAAATCATGAAGATATTGAAGGTACAACATTTTTTGTAAATAGGGATGAAGTAAAATCTGGTGATGTTCCGGAGGAGGAATTGATAAAAGAGACAAGAGGACTGCTTGAAAAGATAAGGGATGAAGGGAAAGATGATAAAGAGACAGAGGATAAGCAAGGGATTCAAGATATTAAAGGTACAACAATTGAAATATCTAGTATAGCATTTGATGGAAATGGGAATGAAGTAAGGTTTGGTGACATTCTGGAGGAAGAATTGATAGAAGAGACTAGGGGACTGCTTGAAAAGATAAAGGATGAAGGGAAAGATGATAAAGTGACAGACGACAGGCAAGAGAGTCGAGAGGACAAAGATTGGAGGAGTATTTGTAATGTTGATCAAGAGGTAGGAGTTCCACTTGATAATAGTTTTAATGGTGAATTTGGTTCCAGAACACCTTTAGGGAAGACGGAGGCAGATTCGGGAAAAAGGAATGTAGTGGGAACATCAAAAGAAGGTGAGGAGATGCAAGAAAAGACGTATGAGGGAGAAATGAGAATTACCCAAAGCGATTTGATAGCAGCTGAACAGGTGACAGAAATCTTGGAAAGTAATAATGCTTACAGAAGTTCAGAAGCAGAAAAACTAATAGGAGGAATATGTGACTCGACAATTGTATGTTCCATGAGGAAAAAGGATCCAATGCCTTCTCTTAACAGTGAAGCATCGTGGCAGGGAGGCATGGAAGAAGATACTATGGTTGATTTGATTTCACTAAAAACAGAGGAGACAATTGTGACGTTCCCTAGTGCAGGTGCAATAGAGGTAGCTGATGAAAGTGGAATTGATTTATTTGATGATCAAAATACAGCTGGCCACGAAGACTCATATGCAGTTAACGCAACTACTGAAGGTGAAGTTCTGGAAACAAGCTTCTTATAGTAGTTTCGTACCGCAGTTCCTTTTAATTGTGAGATTTATTTGGCAGTGGCTATATTCTAATTTTACCAGTTGAAATTTGTATAATTTTCAGCATACATGGGTGCTGAAAATTTAGATCTTGCGGGGCTCCCCATTTCATTTATGACAGACGAGTCTAGGGATGTTGCAGTCTCTCCTGAGAAAGAATTCAGTGTGCCCTCCGATGAGGTAAGGGTTATTTCTTCTTTTATATTATGAATTTATATAATTGGATTAAATCTGATAGAGCAGATATATCTGAAAGTTCAGGTCATTATTGTTTTTTTACCACAAGATTCAGTTGAGAAGTAATTAAAAGTTTTGAGAGGAGAATGAGAAAGCAAAAAAAAAAATACTCATTGATTTAGAATAAAGGATTACAACAATAACAATACGACATTTAGATCTTCACTAATATTTTTCTGGTAAATTAATAAAGAAAGTAAATATTAAATACTCTTTTGGGAGAATTGATGACCAAACATATCATGTATACATTCTAACATATTCTCAATACAAGTCATTTTATTAGGTTTATCTACCATTTGCATTTTATGTTAAGAAATAGCAGAAGAAAAAAGTTTGTCTCTTCATTTAAAGATGTTTTTTTCTCTCAATGCATTTTGTGTTAGGTCATTCCATCCTACTACAATTCCAAGCTTTTTTTTACAGTTAGCTGATACTAATCTTGTTAGTGCAGAGGTTATATAGTGAGCAGAAGATACGGGAACACATTGGCATGCTTCGAGCTATAGTAGGATACAAGGCCATACCTCAAAGAACATACATGGAGGAACTAAAGGCTCTCTACATCTTCACAGGTGTTGAACCCCCCACTTCACTTGATAATTCATCTGATCTTGCAGATGTCAACGACAAACTTCGTATTCTCATGTCCATAATCGGAGTTAAATAGGTTGTCGTAAACCCGTATCCTTGTTTGTAAACATTCCTGGTGTAGACTATTTTCAGTTAACCTATTAAGAGGAAAATTGTTAGTTAGCTTCATATTTCTGGGTAAAAAGACTTGCAAGTATGGAACTTCAGGAATATTTTTAAGCTTTAGTTGAATTAGACTTTTTTTATGTAGAAATATCTTGTGTTATTACCTTCAAATAGTACTTACCACATGATAACCGCTAGGTGCAGGAAGAAAACGAAATTTTGTTCACATGGGTCATGACGTAAATTTGAAGTAATTACTTTAAATAAAACCCAAAAACTCATTATAAAAATGTTGAAAGTGTTGATTAGGCTAATGTTAAGGTGTATTATTTTATTGTTAAAGACTTTTAGGGTATCATATTTTTTTATTTTTAAGTAATATAAAAAATTAAGAATTAAATTTTACTATATAAAATAAAAAGATCAAACTTTTATTTTTATTAAAGAGTAATAGAATAAATATTTAGGGATAAAATTTGTAAATAATATAGAAATAAAAATATGAAATATTAATTATTTTGGAATAGGAAATAATAAGGAAGTATAATTAAATTTAATATTAAAAAAACTCATAAAAATGAATGAAAATAGAAAAAAAAAAGAATAAACTAAAAAATGATTATTTGTTAAAAGCCTCTCTTTTTACCGTACGATAGCTTGTAAACATGATTGAAATAAAGATATTTTCCAATAAAAAATTAGCATTATATATGAATTTTTCTTGCTTATGCAATAATTAGTTATATAAACAGAAAAAAATTTACTACCAATTTATAATAAATTTTTATTTATTGAAAGAGTGGAGTGATTAAATGATATATTTATTTAAGTTAAATATATTATTTAATCTTTTTTGTTAAAAAAGGTATTTGTAATTTCATTTTTTCATACAAAAAATGTTATAGTAACATGATAAAGTTATTTTTTTATTCTATTGTTAAATATAACTTAATAGTACATGTATCATATGTATATTTATATTTTTCGATAAGTATATATTTGAAAAAAAATTAAAATAATTACTTTAATTTTTGAAGAAATTTTTTTATTTTCTAACATCTAAAATCATAGATAATAAAAATTTAATTTAAGTTTTATCTAAAGATTTGTTAAAAATTTAATTAATTTTTTAATTAAAAATTACTTTATTAGATATATGTTTACTAAAAAAATAAAAACATGTATATATTATATGTATTATTCTATTATATTCAAAATTAATTTTTTTTTATTTAATATTTTTTTATAAAAAAAATAACTTAAAAAGATAATTTTTAAATAAAAATACGTAATAACTCTTAAAATCTATTCAAAGGATATCCAGTATCATTTTTCCTTATTAAAAGTGTGAAAATATGGGGGCAAGTTAAACAAAATGTGGACTTATTTATAAGTAGTCTTATACGATTTGGGCCACAGCTCAATAAATATACTGATTGCTGATGCTCTCTACGGACATGGGCATACGCATTATCTTTCACACGTATGAAGTGCAAAACGCAGTGAGATGCTAGCAGGTGTCGGTCTCTTATAAGTTACAGTTGCAGTCAGTCAATCAAGCAACCAAAAGCAACAGCCAGAGAGATCAGAGGAGTAACCTAAGGAATCGAAATTGCAAGACAAGCAAAACAAAAGGTAAAATCGTCGACATCGGAATAAGCCTTTGGACCAATTCTTCTTCTTCAGTGTCGCATCTTTTTAGGGAGTATAAGATAAGAGAAGCTCCCACGAAAAGAAATGAGTGAATGAGAACTCCACCATCTCTGTTCTCTCTTTCAATTGACTCGGCACTTCTCAATATCTCTCATATTTCTGATCTCTCTTCTCTTCCCGATCATATCCTACTCGACCTCTTCTCGGTACTCCTTTTCTCTTTTCTTAGTTTAGTTTTTTTAAAAGATTTTTCTTATATTATCTGTATCGGTATGAATTTGTTTGATTCTTTATTTGTTAGTTATCACCTAAACTCTGCTTTTTGCTCTCAAGTGTCGATTGTCAAATGGGTTAGTTTCTTTTTCTAGAGAATATGAGATGTTGATGTTCCGAGATGCTATATGCTATATGAGTTTCTTTTTATATTTTTTAAAATTTTATGCTTGGTCCCATCAATTTTTTTGGTGGGTTCTAGAGAATCTTTTACGTGGAGTTAGTATTGATTTGCTTGGCTTTTACAAAGAGTGTGATAATACTTAATTATTGTTAATTTTATGTTATGTAGTCTATATTCACATTTTGTTTGTGAATATTTTTGGTGGTTGTAAATATTTTGGGGATGATATTAACTCAATCGTGCTTCAAGTGTTAGAAAGTCCAATCCTTTTTGCATCAATGATGAAATAACTGTGGATATGAATATATGATATACCAAAGTAAATTATGTAGTAATGGTTGTCTCCTATGGTTGGATAGGTCAATAAAAATAAAAGGGACACTTCCTGTGTGAAAGAGGATGTCCATATCAATATGAAATTTGAGCATAACCCTAATTTCCTACTACTGAATTCATCTATTTTTTGAGAAGGCTTGCTTTTTCTTTCCAACGAAATGTATCTACCTGCCACTGACACAAAAATTTCATTTTCCATGCCTTTGGTTCCAATGGTTCTAATGTCTTTTCTGAATCAGTGAAGGGAATGCCTAAAAGCAGCTGACCTATACCCTTTATTTCCCTTGTCATTGAACGAAGTTCGAAGAGAAACACGTACTTCTAAGAGCATTGCCAAATTTCACTCTTTTATTCACTCTTTTATAAGTGTTTTAGAATACTGTTAAACTTTTTTGGTAGCTTTTACCCTGCTAAAATGATTCTGCGGCAGTGATGCAGATAGAAAGGATGAACAATAAACTTTTTCTTTTTATTTTCTTTTTGTTGTAACCGAATAAACAACCTTGGCACCAAAATGCACATGGCTGTGCACATGGTGGCCGTTAGGATGTTGGTAGCATTTGTGCACATGGTGTGGGTGTGTGTGTGAGTGGTGCTTAATGCACATGGGAAACGGTTGGGTTGTTTGTGTGTGAGTGTGCAAGGCTGTGCACACATGGAAACGGTTAGGCTCGATGCCTATAAAACCTGGCATGGTCACATCTAGGGACACACCTCTTGTTTTGCCAATTTTGTTATCTTCTTCACAGAGCTTGTTTTGTGAGTTTTAGAGTTCCAACTATAGAGTTGTTCTCCATAGTATTGAAAATATTGTTTCACATGCACTAGTCAAGTCCTTAGGACTAAGCACTCATCACCATCTTCGTCCCTACAAAATAGGATGGATTAAGAAAGGGAATGAGATTAGAGTGCAAGAGGTGTGTAGGGTATCATTTTTCATTGAATTTTTTTACCAAGATGAGGTGCATTGCGATGTGGTGGAAATGGATGCTTGTCAAATTCTTTTGGAGAGGCTCTAGCAGTATGACGTGGATGCTATCCATAAAGGTAGGCCAAACATCATCATTTTCACTTGGAAAGGTACCAAGATAGCCCTACTCCCTAAAAGGAAAGCTTCCCCAATCTTACTAAACCAAAAAAGCTTCTTAACTACAAACCAAAGTGTTTGACAATGAACTCAGAAAAGCTAAGGTGGTGTTAGCTTTAGTAACTATAGAACAACAGCCTGTCTCATACCATCTTTGATGCTGTTAAAAAATTATTATCTGCCTGCAGTGACCTTTACACCAACTTACTTACCAAGTACTTTACCCCCATTAAGAGACATTCAGCACCACATAGATTTCATACCAGGCAGTAATCTGCCCAATTTATCCCATTATCGAATGAATCCCAAAGATCATGAGCTCCTATAGGAAATAGTGGAAGATCTCTCGGATAAACACCTCATCTAAGAAAGCAAGAGTTGATGTGTTGTGCCTATACTACTTGTTCCCAAGAAGGATGGCACGATGAGAAATGTGTGTTGATAGCAGGGCTATTAACAAGATCACAGTCAAGTACAAGTTCCCTATTCCTAGGTTGGAAGACTTGTTTGAAAAATTACAAGGTTCCATTGTCTTCTTTAAGCTTGATCTTCGCAGTGAATATCACCAAATTTGTATCAGAAAGGGAGATGAATGGAAAACAGTTTTTAAAACCAAGGAAGGCCTGTATGAATGACTTGTCATACCATTCGGGTTGTGCAATGCTCTCAGCATCTTCATGAGGTTGATGCATCACGTTTTGAAGCCTCTCAATGATACTTGTGTGGTAGTGTATTTCGATGACATCTTAATCTACAGCAGGAACCCTAACGAGCATTTAGAGCATTTGTAGGCTGTCCTAGAGATATTAAGAGAACACAAGCATTTTCTCAACCTCAAAAAGTGCGAGTTTATGACCACTAGACTCCTTTCTTAGGGTATGTTATCAGCTTTGAGGGCATCTCAGTAGATACAAAGAAGATTGATGCTATCCAGTCATGGCCTAACCCTACATCAATACATGAAGTTAGGAGTTTCATGGCATGGCAACGTTCTACAGAAGATTCATAAGGGATTTCAATTCAATTGTAATACCCTTAACAAATTGCCTTAAGAAAGGACAATTCAGTTGGGGTAAGGAGCAGGAAGATAGTTTCCAACTCATCGAGGAAAAACTGTGCACAACCCTAATTCTATCTCTGGTAGATTTTGACAAAGTATTTGAAGTTGCAACAGATGCATCCATGGTGTGTATTGGAGCAATGCTATCTTAGGGTGATAAGCCTATTGAGTTCTTCAGTAAGAAACTCAGTGAAGCACATCAGAAATGGTCCACTTATGACTAGGAGGTCTACGCTGTCATTTAAGCCCTCAAACACCGGGAGTATTATCTCATTTCAAAGGAATTTATCCTTCACAATGATCACTTGGCACTCTGATGGATTTACTCCCAGAAAGACATCTCAAGAACCCTTATTAGGTGAGTCATCTACCTGCAAAGGTTTACTTATGTGTTTAAACACAAAGAGGGACACCTAAACAAGGTATCTGATGCACATAGCAGGAGGCACACACTAGTGACTACCCTCTAAATTGAGATTACCAGTTTTGACACCTTCCTTGAACAACATGCAACAGATGAAGATTTTGCAGCTGTCTAGACCCAATGCAACAACCATCAACTTGTGCATGGTTTCCATTTGCAAGAAGGGTATCTCTTTAAAGACAACAAATTGTGCATTCCAAAGACTTGCTTAAGGGAATATCTGATTCAGGAACTTCATGCTGGGGGACTTTGTGGTTATGCTGGTAGGGACAAAACCTTACTTTTGGTTGAGGAAAGATACTATTGACCTCATTTTCGAAGGGATATAACAAGATTTGTGCATAAATGCTCTATTTGCAAAAGAGCTAAGGGAGGCAACCAAAACACTGGCTTCTACTCTCCTTTGCTAGTTCCTACAACCATTTGGGAGGATCTTAGCATGGATTTCATCCTCGGGCTACCAATCAACAAAAGAAGAGTAGACTCCATTCTTGTGGCAGTGGACAAGTTTTCAAAAATGTCTTACCTGATTCCATGCAAAAAGGTCCATGATGCTAGCAACATAGCAACTATCTTCTTTTGAGACATTGTCAAGCTGCATGACATCTCTAAAATCATCACTTATGATCGTGATGTGAAGTTCATGAGTCATTTTTGGAAAAAGTTGTGGCGCAGGTTTGATACCACATTGAACTTTAACAGCGCCTATCATCCCAGACTAATGGGCAAACAGAACCATAGGCATCATGCTTAGATGCTTGACTCATGGAAGACCTCGAGAATGGGATATACATCTTCCTCAGATTGAGTTTGCTCTCAACAGTATCACAAATCGTACCACAAACCACTCATCCTTCTCGGTTGTTTACACCAAAGTGTCTAACTTTAGTATCGATTTGCAAGTCATACCTAACCCAAAGAGTAAAGTTGCCGGCGTGTGGGCTACTGATTATGCTCAATTTCATCAGGGAATTCGAGAGCACATAGAAAAAATGAATGCACAATACAAAACACAGGTAGATCAACATCATAAGCATGCACGTTTTGAAGTTGGTGAGCTAGTCATGGTGCACCTCAACAAACACCGGCTAACACAAGGCACATGCCTAAAGCTTTAACTCAAGAATTATGTCTCTTTCACAATTCTTAAGAAAATCAACGACAACATTTATGTCATTGATCTTCCTGAAGATTGGAACATTTCCAACAAGTTCAACATAAAAGATCTTCGCAAATACTACTCCACAGATGCAGTTGATGTGATCAATTTGAATTCGAGGACGAATTTGCTGATGAGGAGGAGTATGATGTAGATAGAAAGGATGAACAATAAACTGATTTTTCTTTTCATTTTCTTTTTGTTGTAATCGAATAAACAACCTTGGCGCTAAAATGCACATGGCTACGCACACGGTGGCCGTTAGGATGTTGGTAGCATTTGTGCACATGGTGTGTGTGTGAGTGGTGCTTAACGCACATGGGAAACGGTTGGGCCGTGTGTGCGCGTGTGAGTGCGTGAGGCTCTACGCACATGGAAATGGTTAGGCTCAATTCCTATAAAACCCATGCATGGCCACAGCTAGGGACACACCTCTTGTTTTTCCAATTTCGTTATCTTCTTCATAGAGTTTGTTTTGTGAGTTTTAGAGTTCCAACCATAGAGTTCTCTATAAATCAAAGCAATTATAAGTCCTGTTCTTGTTCCAATCTTGCTGCATCAGTTAGACTCGATGCCTGTAAAACCCGTGCATGGTCACAGCTAGGGACACACCTCTTGTTTTGTCAATTTTGTTATCTTCTTCACAGAGCCTGCTCTGTGAGTTTTAAAGTTCCAACCATAGAGTTGTTCTCAGTAAATCAAAGCAATTATAAGCCCTGTTCTTGTTCTGATCTTGCTGCATCAGGCAGTTTTCATCCATATAACTTATCTACTAGTTCTCAAAAGTCCCCTTACAATTTGTGAGTTTTTAAGATGTTGTTAATCAACATAGGGAATTTCAAAATTTTGCTCCAGAGTTGTTCTCTGTAAATCAAAGCAATTATAAGTCCTGTTCTTGTTCTGATCTTGCTGCATCAGGCAGTTTTCATCCATATAACTTATCTACTAGTTCTCAAAAGTCCCCTTACATTTTTTGAGTTTTTAAGATGTTGTTAATCAACATAGGGAATTTCAAAATTTTGCTCCTGTTGTTCCATTGCTCTGTGCTGTTTTAAACTCCTCTGGGTTTCCATTATTGGGTTTGTATCTTCCTTTTGGCCTTCTGGATGTCAATCCTCCCTTTTAGTGTTTACATACAGCATTAACCTGTAGTTTTAGTTGTACTTATTTTCAGTATCACTTACCCAGAAAACATTGGAAGCTGGAAAGTTGAATGAGAAGGTTCTCAAGCTATTCATTGCAACAGGTAGAGACGAAGTCCTTGCATTAATTCAGGCACATAATATCCGACTGAATCTTTTTCCTGTTCTTCCTACAAGTAAGCCATGTTTGCTTCTTCTTCTTCTTCTTTTTTTTTTTTTGAGTTCTTAACATGCAGCAAATTTTGGAGTATATATTTCTTATCTTCAAATTCTTTTTTGCAGGGTGTTCAGAGAAGAAGTTCTGAATTTTGTTGACATAGTGTGCATCAGTCTTTTGACTTTCTGAGCATAAACAACCTCAGTCTTAAGGATGTCTCTCCCAAGCGCCAAGGTTAAGGATGATGAGGTTGACATTGTGATTGCAGCCATTCACTCTGACCTGACATCATTCATGAATGAATGGAAGACAATATTCTCTCCATACCACTTGATTGTAGTCAAAGATCCTGATATGAAAGAGGAGCTCCAAATCCCTGATGGCTTCAATATTAGTGTCTACACAAAGTCTGATATAGATCGAAGTGTGGGTTCTACTTCCATTAAGTTCTCTGGTTACTCGTGCAGGTATTTTGGCTTTCTTGTATCTAAGAAGAAATATATTATTTGTGTTGATGTTGACTGTGTCCCAGCCAAGGATGAAAAAGGCTCCATTATAGACATAGTGTCCCAGCATATTTCAAACCTCACAACTCCAGCCACTCCTTTCTTTTTCAATACACTTTATGATCCTTACCGCAAAGGAGCTGATTTTGTTAGAGGTTACCCATTTAGCATGCGAAGTGGGGTTTCATGTGCTTTATCATGTGGACTGTGGCTCAATTTGGCAGACTATGATGCTCCAACACAAGCCCTCAAGGCAAGTCAGAGGAATTCACGATATGTGGATGCTGTACTCACTGTTCCATCAAAAGCCTTGATGCCTGTGAGTGGAATCAACATTGCTTTTGACCGTGAATTGGTCGGACCAGCTTTATTCCCAGCTTTGAGGTTGGGAGGGGAAGGAAAGTTGAGGTATGAAACAATGGAAGATATTTGGTGTGGAATGTGTACAAAGGTTATTTGTGATCACCTTGGACTTGGTGTGAAAAGTGGACTGCCATATGTATGGAGAACAGAAAGGGGCAATGCGGTTGACAGCTTGAGAAAAGAGTGGGAAGGGGTGAAGCTGATGGAGGAAGTAGTTCCGTTCTTTCAGTCTGTGACGCTGCAAGAGTCGGCAGTTAATACAGAGGATTGTGTTTTGGAGATTGCTAAACAAGTTAAGGAGAAGCTAGGACAATCTGATTCCTTATTTGGCCGTGCAGCAGAAGCAATGGTGGAGTGGGTGAGGCTGTGGAAGGCTGCAGGATCCAGTTAAACTTCCCGGTGAGCTAGTGTTTGCTATAGTTCGGATTTTGTGATGCGTCTGCTTCTTTGTTTCTCATATAGCTATAAAACTCAGTCTTCCTTTGTTCCTGACGTTTGATTCATTTATTACCTACTCAGAGATTATATAACCGTTATTATATGTGAGTGGGAATAATTGAGTATCATTGATTGAGTTATTTTCAGCTGTTTCATTTGTTATCATTGTTGTGATACTATATTATTTTCCCTTTTCCGTTCATACATAAACCCTACCAATAAATTTTAGTTTGAACTGAAGCAGAAGATTTCACTGAATACACGTTGACGAGAAAATAAAGCCAGTAGCGTGGATAAATTAGAACACTTTTATAACTCTTGCGTAAGGGTATTTTAGTCATGTTCTTTTAAGTTAGGTAAGTTTAGTTTTATAATTTTTAGATAAAATCATTCTTGTCCAATTTTTTTAAAAAAGATTTTTTCGAGGATAAAATTAGATTTCTCTTAACAAGAACAATAAAAACAAAAAAAATTATCTCCTTTTAAAAAAATCAATTCTCTCTTATCTTAATTTATCTCTTTCTATCCTGTCAGGCTCTTTTTCATTTTATTCTCTCTCTCTATGTACTTTCTCTATCCTCTCTTTCTCTCTAATTTTATTCTATTTGTATATTGGGGAAAAAAATTAATATTTTTTATAAAGAAAAATAGAGAGATATTCAAAAGAGATAAATTATTTTTATTTGATAATAAAAGAAGAGTTTTTTTTAATGTTATTTTTAATAAAAATGTAATGTATTTGATTTATGGTTGGCATATTTTTCTAAAGATCTTTGTTTTTAACTTCGCTTTTCTTTAATTGAAAATGTTTTTTTTTAAATCATTTTTATAAAGAAAACAGAAACTGTTTTGTTAGTATTACTTTTTTATTTTTGTGTTAATAAATATTTCTCTATAAAACCCGCGACTTTATCTAGTCTTTTTTTTATAATCTAATCTTAAATATAAATATATTATTTTATTTAACAAAAATGATGATAGTTATCAAGATAACAGAATTAACAAAATTAGTCGAAGATATTGATGCATTTTGTAGCAATTCAGCCAAACAAAAAAATCATTAAATGATGAGAATATTATCAATATATATTAATATTAAAATGATCAAAAAAGTATTCGTGTTGTGGTATAAATATAAATGATTGAAAGAGTTTGCGACACAATTAACAAACCGAACGAAGAGATATAGATTCTTCAAAGACTTTTCCTTGTCTTGTAGGGTACATAATAATAAACGCTAAAATAGAACACACGTCAAAAGTAATAAATATTAAAGTTTCATATAAATATAAAGTTATTAGCATAGAGAAATAGTTTGATTAGCATAAAGTAGGTAAATAGTAAAAGCTTTTTAATTAAAATTTAAGCTTTAATGTTTTAGAATATATACAACTTAAACTCAGATTGTACTAGCGTAACAATAAATCATGCATAACAGGTGATATAACGATGTAAACCTACAAAGAGATCATATCTATATAATAACATTCTCGAGTTGCTTATGGAAACCATTTGACACACTAAACAATTCACTAAACAATAAAGTAATTATAACTCTGGAAGAAATAAAACCATCAATATCTCTATCTAAATAACTTATTGTTGCCCCTTTTTTACTACCTCTATAACGATACATTTCGTCACTCAAACCCAAATTTTCTCCAAAACCAACACCACCCAATATGGTGTGATCAGAAATCGCATATCAATAAAGTGAAGAGAATAGTGCTATAAACCTTGAGGGTCAAAAATCTCAAATAGTGTGAAGGAGAGACATAGTCAAACCATGTATGTATAACCAATGATTTGATAACTTAGCTCAATAACCAGTCCAAACTCTTAATGTTGTGTCTCATATAGAAAACAAAATAGTTTTAAGCTCAACACTCAAACACGCTATTTTTTCCACAATACTGAAGTAAATTACGTAAGCTCTCCAAAAATAATTTATAAAACAAATGTAATTCTTAGTATAGATTTTGGCAGAATTTCGAAACATAAAACATGGTTAAAAAGAAGATAAGAATATGGGGTATTTATAGAAGGAAACCCAATGGTCGGCCACTCGCCATAGACCTCGCCAACCACCTCACCAAGGGTATGGCGAGGCACCTTGTTGAGGGGTGTATCGAAGTACCAAAAATCATAATTTTTCTTTTAAAAAATTGTATAATTATTATCATAAATACCTGCACTCAAAACAAACCAAAATTTGACACTCACGACCTAACATGCATATTAAACAACCAATCTCATAGTGTATGAAAAACATATTTTCAATCACAATGTTCCTAACTATGTGTGTATGTGTGCAATACTTCTCCTTTGGCTTTTCATATTAGAATACTGCATAACTAAGTACAGACATGTAGCAATCATCAGATGACCTAAAGTTGTTTGTTCCTATGAACAAAATAATGACACACTAAACTCAAAAAAAAACACATGCTCCAAATGCATCTATCTATCTTCTCGGATCAGCTCATCCACTTTGTCACTTTGAAATATGAGGGTCTCAACACACAGCACATTTGAGGCTCAATGACTTCAATCAACACTTATAACCTACACATACGAAACAAAAACATATTTCATTAATGTATCATGTAGAAACAATATGTAGTCTATCCACATACTATCATGTTTTCCCTACACATGTAAACACTTATAAGTAAAACACATGTAAAGTACACTATTCCTCATGACTTTATGCAACACTCCCCCTAAGTATATGCAAGTCAGGCAAAAACATATAGTGTAATCCTACACTCACCACCCATGCAACACATAGTATGGAAATAAACATATCGTTATGTACATAAATTTCTTTCCCTTTTTGACACAGAAAGTTTAAAATAACCATATATAAGGTAGGGAAGAAATACAAATATGCAACAATCCTAACATACATGCAACATGGTAGATAAGATTATGACAAGAAAACAAACTAAACAAAACAAGTGAAAGTAAAAGAATAGAGAACAAGGAACACAACAAACTCATTCTCATTAAGTAAACTTTATTTTACAAACTAAAGAATTGAAACAAATTAAAACAACAAGAAAAAAGAGAGTTCAATACTCTCCATGTCCCTCTTTTGTATCATCATCCCCATGAACACTATTGCAAGAAGATTTTCTAACATCGATAAGGACAAAAAGTAGTGTAGTCATTTAAGAATGGAGAAAAGTAGCATCAAACTAGTCAAATAAGTGATCGGGCTCAAAGGAAACATTATGTTCATCTTCACCAAACAAAGCAATCAAAGAGAACTACGAGAAATAGATGAAGGTCCAAAGCAATGAGGGCCTCTAGGACCAATATGGCAAGGTTTGAATGAGGTAGAAGATATTGGTGAATGATGAACACGAAGTGGTACAACAGGACGATAAGAAGTTGCCACACCCTGAACAAATCCTGATATCGATGCATATCCATGATATTCTGGTTAAGAGTACACAATTCAAAAGAGAACATCATTCAAGAGACGAGTAGACTCATCACTAAGAGGAACAAAAGTAGAAGGAGTAGAAGAAATTGGAATGGATATGCAACGTGTGGACTAAACAATGTTCATAGAAGAAGAAGAAGAAGAAGAAGAAGAAGAAGAAGAAGAGTAGATGAATGCCAAGACCTACAACTAGTAGAATAAAGGGAGAGAGAAAGAAGATCTCTACCAATACAGGTAAGAAGGATGTCATAAAAAATAATAAAGCCCCACCTAAAAATCAAAAAGGAATAGTGAATAGCAAAAGAAGGTTGAGCATTAGTATGAAAAATATTAGTTCTATAAATCATACTAACAAGATCTATAGAATCGTCGTTCAGGATAACACAGAGGAAGTGTCCTCGTCACTGGTAACAATATGAAGATGAGAACGAGGATGGATAACAACACTAACAAAATTAATAAGAAGACAATAAGGGACAATTAGTTAATAACGAAGGCATTACGAGTATAGGTGGGGTTAGGCACCACCATTTAGTTAGTTATCTCAATAAAATTGCAAGCATTCACAATATCAAAATCGTAAGAAAGATAGGTGGAAGCAATATTTTTAAACTCAAATGGAATGATAAAAAAAGAAGAAAATTGAACATCAAAAAGAGATGATAAATTAAGAATATCATCTCGAGAGAAAGTAACTCTACGTTCTCTAAGTACAAATGCGGTAGAGAAACTAGTAGTAGAAATAAGAGGTATGATAGCATAAAACCCCCTAAAAAACTCATCATTACACGAATAATTAAATAAGTAGAAAGAAGGCTAAGAAAATTAAGTAAACATTTCCTCGATCTCAAGAAAGTTATGGATATCGGTATGACACTCACCGAGAATGGGCACATTATTAGAGGGATTAGTAGGCTTAGGATGCTTTGACTTCTTAGCATTCCTGGTACATTTGAGGGCCGTTTTTGGTAAGAAATAGAATGTATGGTATACGAGTAAAGCAATTATGAGAAGGAAATAATTCTGAGGTATGAAGAAAATAGGTATTAGGGTCAATATATAGGCATAAGTGTACGTTCCCACGATCCTCGCCAACCCTCTCATTGGAATACTTGGAGAGAGTGTAAAACAGATGAGGTAAGGTGCCTCGACGAGGAGTATGGCAAGCTGAACATAAAAACTTGTAGTTTTGTCTTGAGAAGAGAGAGCATGAGAGAAAGAAAATGCCAAACCAATAAACACAATATTTTTATTTTCAAAACAGTAAAGAAAGACAAAATAAATAAGTAGATAGACATTAAATATACACAAAAGTCACACATATAAGTAATACAAACATAAGAAAGAAAAGAAAGAAAAGAAATAAGTAGTTCAACCTCGTACTAATCACCCAAAAATAATAATCAAACAACATCTCACTGTTTAAAAAATTTGTGAGAGGAAACTGAAGTAAATTACATAAGCTCTTCAAAAATAATTTGTGAAACAAATTTAATCTCAGTATAGATTTTGACAGAGTTTCGATACATAAAACATGATTAAAGAGAAAAGAAGAGAAGAACGAGAATATTTATATAAGGAAACCCAACAGTTGGCCACCTCGCCATAGACCTCACCAATCACCTCGCCGATGGTGTGGCGAGAGACTTTGTTAAGGGGTGTATTGAGGTGCCAAAAATCATAACTTTTCATTTCAAAAATTGTCGAGTCATTTTCATAAATACCTATACTTGAAACGAACCAAAAATCCCGCATTCACGACCTATCATGCATACTAAACAACCAACTCTGTGATTTGTGAAAAGCATGCTTTTAATCACAGTATTACTAACTATATACGTGTGTGTATTACTGATTCATAATAACCAATCTTACAAAGAAAAAGATAAAATATTGAGTAAAATAAACAGATATCGTATTTTACACAATGGAAGTGAACACATAGACATAAAATACAAACATAATTACAATTATAATTGATTATATTACTAGATTCTCTATGTATCTCAAATTTAAATAAATAAATAAATTATTTTCTAAAAAAAAGAATTTTAAAAATTGAAAAAAAAAACATGTCCCTAAAGCTTTTTCTATCTATAAAATGATAGAATTAGAATAAAAAATACAACTTATTATGAAAATTTCTATTAAAATAAAACTAAAAACATAACTATATCAAACAACACTAGTGACAAAACACTTTACAAAACCAACTCTTGGTATCACTATCAAAGAACTCTTATCCTTAATTAATCAGAGTATAACTTATTGATAGAATATTTGTTTGAATCAAGTATTGAACTATTTGAAAGAAAACAAATGGAACACGATGAATTGTTTTGCCTTTAAGAATACTATTGTTAATCAAATCAAAGAATCATATAAGAAAATCCTATATATCATATTTATCTAAACCGAATTTTAGTCACGACTTTTGTGCTATCTAATCCTATTATTATTTATTTTTCTTATGCATTGTTGGTTGTCATTGCACACAATGGTGTAATATAAAGTGATCATCAAATAAAATGTAGCTCCTCGAAAAAAATAAGGAACTTAATTATAACTTGATAACTTTTTGATTTAATTACATATTATAATTTATTTATAGATTAAGTTTAATTTTCATAATTTATGTAATAAAATTGTATTTGAATATTTTTTTATATCATAAATTATAGTATAATTATAACTGATGTAGCAAATAATTATTAAATAAAATATTAATATCTTTTTTTTTAACCTACGCATTTAATATATTAGTATCATAACTTATAATAAATAAACTTTTTTTTAAAGTTTTTTCCCTTTTTTATATGAAAAAATAAGTTGGGGTGATTTTAAGTAATTAAAATATATACTTACAATCACCACAAGTCAATGTCCTAAAATGATGGGTCCTATGGCTTTATTTGACCCATGGGAATAATTTTAGGTAAAATGCGAAAAACACTCAGCTCCATACACAATTAATACCTAAAACATCATTATTTCCCTCTATATAAGAACTAAGTCATTAAGACAAATCCTTAATACCCTCTACCAAGGACAGGGACAAAAAACAGAGTACATATTAAAAAAAAAATGGCAAGCTCTATCCTAGTTAATAGCCTCCCAAAATTTTCTTATGTTGGTGCAACAATTCCAAGAAGAAGCACCTACAATACTAAGTTGTTTTTGGCTGCTAGCCCTAGATGTATCCAAGTAAGTTCTACCTTAGCTTATAGTTATAATATTTGCTAATGAGTTTCTAAGTTGAAGTTCCATTCTTAATTAGAATTTAGAACCATTGATGAATCATAAAGTTAAACAAACTAGCTAATTCTCTAAAGGGCGTATATATGTATTCTTATAAGACACTGATAAATATTCTTATAAATTGCTTGAATGAAAGAATTTAATGAAAGGAAAAAAAAAACATATCTAAAATGTTCTATTGGTAGGAATGTTATGTAATTGAAATTTTGTACATTTTTTTATTTGAATTTTAAGAATGAAATGAACTGAATTAATTACACAATTTTGTGTAATACTCATCCCATAATATCTTTCACTTCAAGATGTATTTCCCATATCTTTTTTTTTATCCAATAGGTGAAAGATATTAATAAATGTTTATGCATGAATGTTATTAAATAAATAAAAACTAATAATATGAGTTCATACATAATAATACTCAACAAAACCTAAATCTAGATATATCTATAGAATTAGAATAAATAAAAGCACTTAATGATAGTGCATTCTACTGTCATTTCAGTTACAAATCTAAGAATCCTATATATTATACTATTAATTATAATATTATCATCTTTTTGGATACGAAAACAATAAAACATAATAATTGTTATTTTATGTATCTTATTTTTTTATATCTAATTTAAAGACAATACAATTTTATTTTAGATATTATCTTATATGATTTTATTATTTTAAAAAATTAATATTATTTAAATTCATTTCAATTCAATTTCATTATATTTAATCATTCCATTTTGATAAAAAAAAAATCAATAATAAAACTCCATAGAAAAAATAAGTGTAGCATCCTATACTTAACCTTTGAATTATTTGTATTAATTCAATTTCACTAATCTTACCTAGCTTGTTTGTAAACCTTATATCCTTTTCTTTTTGATTATGCAGCATAAAAAGTTGTTAGCCGTAAATAACATATTCAAACAGTTTTGATTAGCTTTTCACAAATTATGCTAATCGAAATTGGTTATATATATATATATATATATAATAGGCAAGTTCACAACAAGAAGCTTCAGCAACAACAGAGGCAGTGAAAAAAGGTGCAACCCATGCCCAAAAAATAGGTCAAAACCTCAAAGATGGAGCTTTCTCTACCGTTGAACAGGTATTTTAACCTTTTAAGTCATTTAATTGAAACAACGTTTTCTGATAAAAAAATTGTGCCAATATTTTGTTAAATCTCGTATTTGTTTGTAAAAGAAAGGTTAGTAATCAGTTATTTATGCGAGCAAAGGTAGAAGATATTCGAATCATAATGAATTTATGCTTTGACACCATGTCTGAAGAATATCATTATGTACAAAAATGTTAATAATTGTTTGTAAATAGAAATAAAAAAAACAAAGCAAAAATAGTTTTTTCAAAAAGTAAAATAAAAAAAAACAATTTAAAACTTCTAACCACAAAATATCAGTCCACGTTATACATTATCACTATTAAAAAAAACTTGATATATCGTTTCATTTTAAACGTTGTTTTATCATTTAAATTGAATTAAGATCATTTAGATCCGTTTAACGTTAAACGCAATTCAATTAAATACCGTTCAATATTATTAATATGTTATTTTTATTCTTATAATTTTTATGATGTTATTTTTTATAATTTTTCAAAATATAATTATTTACAAAAAGAGTTCGTGTTTTATTTAACAAATGAATTAGAAAATAAAATACCAATTTCAAAAAGAATAAGGGAAAAAAACACTTTAAAATCAAGCTTGTTACATAACGAGCCTTAAAATATCCTAAAGACGAAAGCTATTATACTTCCCAAAATATTTTCCTACAATTTAAGCTATTAATTAATGAGCTATATGACATTGATTGTTGTAGGTGACTGAGAAGGCAAAAGATATAACAGGGAAAGTATCAGTAACAGCACAAGAAGTGACAGAGAAAGCAAAGCAGACAGTGCAAGAGGTATTGGGTTCTGCTAAGGACACAACCAAAAAAGGCACTGATACAGTCAAGGCCGAGGCAGAAGCATCAAAGCAACACGTAAAAGCTAATGCTGAGAAAGTTGAGAAGTGCATGAATACCAAGAATGTCTAGCTAACTATTTATTAAGTTCCATCCTATATTGTGTGTTGTCTTGGTTTCTTGGTACTTCTTTTATTAGTTTTTTTTTTGTTTTTTTTTTTTGCGTTTTAAATCCAACGTTGTAATTGGAATTATAATTTGTACTTCCTTTGCTCGAAAAGTCAAGCACGTTTATAAGATGTAAAAAGGATATTATATCTAGTGTCAATAAGGCCTTTTATGTCTATCGTGTATATATTGAAACTTATATTTCAATGTATAAATTAATGTTATAATATAATATTGATTTTTTTTTGGAAAAAATATAAATAGTATTGGATACTATTCAAACGCATGATTTAAAATTGAATTATATCAATTAATTTTTTGATTAAGTATGCTTAGTGATAATTTTTTGATTTTCTTTTAATAAATTACTATCAAAATATGGAGTGATTCATGAATATTTAAAAATTATATTTTTGATTTAAAATTTGGTTTAGAATTTTTTTTATTTTCATAAAATATCTTTTAGAGAATAAACCGAGTTCTATCGTAACTATTCGAAGAAAATGATTAAAAAGATAAAATTTGTAAATAACAACCAAAAACTAAAGATTATTTTTTAAGTTTCTAAAAGAATAAAAAAAATATAGCATTATCAAACTATTTATAAATGATTTTGGTTTTTTCTTAAAAATCATTAAGTAAAAATTATTATCAAATATATTGGTGATTATTTTTACAAAAAATCATAAATCATAAAACTAATTATTTAATTATAAATTATAAATAAAATAAAACTTAATTAATTGAGTGAATATTATTTGAAATTTATAATTGACTTTTTATATTTAAATTTTCTTTGTTTATTTTCATATTTAAGTAAAACTAAGTAAATACATGTTTATTTTGGATTTTTTTGGTTTAATTGTATTTCATTTTGAAATTTATGTGAAATGATAAATAAATAATAAAGAAATAAATATTTTAAACATAACTAATTAAATTCTTTAAATCTTATAAATTTTTTATAAGTTCATAAAAAGACGAGATATGTATTAAAAAGAAGAAGATAAACTCCTCAAATGAGTTGTAACTTGAGTAAGGATTGGTCATGCTTACGTGCGAATGGAATAGCCTACGTAGTAATAATAGAAGATATAATATAATTTAAATTTAAATTTAACAATAAAAATAATAAATTTAATAATTAAAAGATATAGTTTAATATATATATATATATATATATATATTAAAAAGACTATAATAACCCTACATTTAATATTCATATATATCTATCAAATTTTAAAAGACCATCATCAATAACTTCATTGGAAATATGACTATTACCACTGACGATGTTATTTGAGGTTTAACGATTTCCATTTGAGACATCATTTGAAATCTAACGAACACCACGAGACATCAATTGAGTAATATATATATAATTTGAAACTAATTTATTTTTAAAATTAATTTTAATTTAATATGATAATTTAAAGATTTTTCATGTAAATCAATATTAACTTAAAGTATATCTTACATAATTATGTAAAATTTATGTATAATTTATAAAATAACATTTTATAAAACTCACATGTTTATGTACAATTTCTGTACATCATATAAAATAACTTAAAATATCAAAATGTTAGTAATAAATAATATTTTTAACATAATTTTATAGTCAATTCATCTTATAAAATGTACAGATTCATATATATTTTCTTAATATAAACATAATAAGAATTTGTACAAAATTATGTAAGACATATATAAATTAAAAATTTATTAAATTATATAAAATATTTTGTAAATATAAAAAATAAAAAAATATATTAAAAAATATAATATCTTTGTACAAAATATGACTTAATATATTAAGTTTTGTAATATATATTTTCAATAATTATCGTGCGTAATATTAGGGTTTTTAATATATATTTTCATTGTTTATGTCTACGCAATTTTGTACTATTTAATTTAGATAAATATATAAAAAATTTATATATAATTAAATATATTTTTATTTTATATATGTTTTATATTAAATAAATATGTATTAACTTTCATATAATTTATAAATTGTTAACATATTTTAAACATTTTAAAAAGAAAATTCATATAGAGTTTTAGAATTAAAAATTGAGAAAAGTATTATAAAAATTTCTTAGATTATATCATTTAAATTATTTAATCTCTTAGATTAGTTATTTAGTCACTTAATTTTGTAAAAATAATTAATTATAAATTATATTATTTCAATGATTTTTTTTAAAATATTATTATTTTTTTAATTAATTAATTAAATGTAATTAAAATATGAATCTTTAACAATAATAAATTTATAATTAATATGCAAAAAATTCATACAATATTTGTTTTTAATATTTGTTAATTATCGTTATTTTATTTTATTAAAAATTAAAATATATATTTAAATAATTTTTTATTTAAATTTTATTATTATTAATTTTTTCTTAAATAATTTTATATTAAAATTTACTTTTATCATTATTAAATATTTGTATTTTAATTGTATTTTGATCACTTATTAAAAAATAATATATTTAATATTTAAATGTTTTTTTTATAAAATTAAAAAATTTAAATAATATGTTTTATAATATAAAGGATTAAAAAATATAAATTACCTAATTTAATATATTTCTTTCGCATCTCCTATTTAAAAATAATACTTTGAATATTTTAATATTTTAAATTATTTGTGAAAAAATAGTAAGCTTTAAAAAAAGAAAAGAAAAAAATTGAAAGGTGTACGTAAATTTTATCGGTAAAATAATGGACAGCTAATCTGAAAGAAGAAGTTGACGGCTCGATGTTCAAGCGAGTAGCCGTGAAGCCCTTTCTTCTCCTTCCTAAGCTCGGTCGAAACAATCGCGCTAATTTTATCACACTTCCGAGCAGTTACTGGTCTCAACCCAAAACCCTAACCAAAACAAAATCCCAGAGCTTCTTCTCACCTTGCCGAACAGTAGCAATGGCGTCGTCTCCTTCGCTATCCGTTCAACTCAAGGAGAACATTGAGCTCACCGATACTGAGGAGAAGATTTTCGATAGGCTTCTTGGCACTCTTCGCCATTTCGGTCTCAACAATCAGCTTCGTGTTGCCGGGGGCTGGGTCCGGGACAAGGTATGTGGTTCTGGACTCTCTGTTTCGTTGGGAAGAAAATGGCCTTCTTGTTTTATTGTGAAACGTGTCTGATATTTTGATTATTTTCCTTCACAGCTTTTAGGTAAGGAGTGTTATGATATTGATATCGCTCTTGACAATATGTTGGGGAGTGAATTTGTTGATAAAGTCAGGGAGTACTTGCTATCTGTTGGAGAAGAACCTCAAGGAATTGCAGTCATTCCATGGTATGTTGAATACAAATGAAATAGAAGCATTTACTTGAAGAATGATTTTATGGAATTAAGTGGTTTACATCTATGGTAGATCTAGGTATCAGTATTATAATGATATAATATGTACTGGTTGCGGAAGAACTGGGGGGTTGGGGGTGGTCAGGTGGGGCAGAATTTTGTTCTATCAACTTGTAGTTTCAAACTATTCAGATATATTCAGATAGGAAGAGAAATAGGCGCATGGAGATTGCAATAAATTTTTTTTTAACTGCCATATATATGTAGTTTTGTTACAATGGAAAGGATATATTTAGTCCATTCCTTTTAGAGGATAATTGTGCCATTTCTGTTCAAGACCAGATATTTTGAATGTAAACTTTTGTATACTATTTTCGATTTTTACTGAATGTTGCTAATTGCAGCAACCCCGACCAGTCAAAACATTTAGAAACAGCAAGGATGCGCATATGTGATATGTGGATAGATTTTGTAAACTTGAGGTGTGAGGAGTATAGTGAAAATAGCCGCATTCCAACGAAGGTAAATGTAATCATAGTAGTGAAGTTTTAAAATTTCTGTAAGTTTTATGCTATCTCCTGTATGTCCATTGATGTATTCCCTGAGCAGTGTGGCTGATTAGTGAAATGAAAATTTATCGTGTTAAGTGTATGATGAATTGATGATTAAATTTACTATTTTCTTCCAGCAAAAATATGGGACAGCAGAAGAAGATGCATATAGAAGGGATTTAACCATTAACAGGTTTCAATTTTTGGGAAATCTGCAATGAATTTTTCCAAATAAGTAGTTTTTTTTTTCTTTTTTCAAATGTGACATTGTTGGTTGAATTACTTTTCTATTCTTAGTGAAGTTTTGTTAACTTGACAGCTTGTTCTACAACATTAACATCAGCTCTGTCGAAGATTATACTAAAAGAGGTTAGCATTTTGGTTTTAACTATATGCTGCCAGACGTGAAAAGATTAAAAGCCAATAGGGTGCTTGCCGGTAAATTTATCCTTGGATTCTGTATATCAGAGGTTTATCTTTGCTGTATTATTCTACTTGCTTTTGGTAGTTTCATATTTAATTATTTCCGCACTTTTTTTCCATTCCAAGTATGCTGGTCCAGGTTTGCAGTTAAAGTCAAGTGACGAAATGTTACATGCAAGTTAGAATAGTTCCCTTCAAAATATGTTGAACATAGGAGACCCATATCTTTAATTTTAAAGGCTACAATACACTAGCTATTCCTTTTTTTTAAATAGAACTAGGGCAACCCACGAAGTTGGTTCTCAATTTTTCTTCATGTTTTTTCAATAATTTATATATGAAATTTCAATACGTTGCAGGCATTGAAGATCTAAAATTTGGAAGAATAGTAACTCCCTTACCTCCAAAGGATACATTTATGGATGATCCGCTTCGAGTTCTTCGTGCTATTCGTTTTGGTAATGTCATTTTAAAGATGTTTTAGTATTACAGGAGCTCTATTTTTTTATTGGTAATGTCAAGTCAAGAGACTAAAATATACAAAGTTTTCTACCTTTGGTAACTTGACAAGTTTTAATGCAAAATCATCCATATAGTCCCCTGCCTTTTATTCTCCATTACAAAACTTTCTCCAAAAGGTCATTTGTCTAGCTTGTCATCAATTGTTATTGTTAGAAGTTGTTTGTTATCAACTCTCCCAAAAACTTAAGCTATTAGGAGGGTCAACTATACTTTTATATATTTATCACTCCCTACAAGTGTTGACTCTATACTTGTAATTAAATAATTGGGGTTATTGGGTCTTGAACACAAGACCTCAGCTCTAATATCATGTTAGAAGTTGTTAGTTACCAACTCTCCCAAAAGCTTAAATTATTGGGAGAGCCAACTATACTTTCATATATTTACTATGGCCTTGGCCATTTTTTCCTATGCCCTTACTCCCACCTCCACTCCCATCAAATGTGTTACACGAGTTTCATTTCTCCTACAATTGTGGTTCAAATGCCTTGTTTCATTGTCTAAGCTAAGTATTATGATCTTTCATGGTTGTTCTCAAACCCTCCAGTTTGAAAAGAGTACAATGCATGGTTTTTCCAGTAAATTTTCTTGAAATGCATGACAAGGGCTCTACAAGAAGGGACATTTGGTTTCATCACAATTTACAATGCTTAATTTCCTGAGAACTAGATGATGTCTTGTTGCACCATTCTCTTATTCTTTGTCCAATTCTTCCTCTTTTCGGTAAGTGATGGTGAAGAAGTATAATCCCTTTAATTGATCAGCCCATGGCTTCTTTATGTAATTCTGTATTAACAGTGGAAATTTATACGGCTTTGACTCGCTATTGTTACGTTAGGTGCAAGATTTGAGTTCATATTAGATGAAGAGCTGAAGAAGGCTGCTGCATCTGAAGATGTAAAATCTGCACTTGCTGCTAAAATCAGCAGAGAGCGAGTTGGAACTGAAGTATGTTGATAATATCTCAAAAGAATGTTGGCTTGTAGCCTGTTTATCATATGTATAATCTTTAAGGCATTGTAGTGGTTTTTATGAAATTATTCCGGATCTGATAGCGATGTAGAACTTCTCTCATTCTCAATGCAGGTTGATTTAATGATAGCTGGGAACCAACCAGTCAAAGCAATGACCAATATTTATGATTTGAATTTATTTTGGGTTGTGTTCTCTCTTCCTTCAGAGTTTGGACCAGCAATGTTAGAAGGACACGATAGGTATAATTACTTTCATCTTATCTTTTGTCACAAAAGCAGTATTATCTTATTTCCTATACATGTCCTTCAGAGTCGGTGTAAAAAAATACTATGTGTGTTAATAGTAATACTAAAATAAATAGCTGTAAGAATGTAAAATTTTGGAGCATTCAGATTGTTGAAGAAATGAGATTCTTTTAAAGTGTTTCAGCAATAATAGTTTTTGTTGTAGATACTAGAATTCATAATATCCACATGGCTGAACAAAGCATTAATATTAACGACCACTCTCTTGCTTGCTCTTTTCTCCAAATTATGTTTTCTTGTAATATTTTTATTTTTCTTTTGATTACTTTTCCATTTAATCCTCACTAATCATGTATTTATATTGGCTTAGGCTATGTATTGCTTATTTGGATGCGATGTGGAACCTTATTCAGCTAATTGGATCCTCTAACTTCGGTGTGAGTTACAAGTGTTTCTTCTTTGATCAGTATTCTATTACCTTTGTTTCTCTATAGCTGATCCTGTCATCATATAACATCCCACACCCCACCCCCCAAAAATAAACAAAAAGTAAAAGCCTTCAAAAATATAAAATAGGTTTATGCAAAAGCAAATATTAAAGGATTGAAATAGAAATAGAGGAGAACCATAAAATCAAAGAAAGATATTCTAATTCTCATTAATTCTAATACTAAAATATTACATATGTATTTATAGAAATAATAATACTAAAATTTTAATCCTAATATGACTCTAAATAAGACTCCTAAATTAATAGGGAAACATAACAGTAATTGTTTGGATACATCGGTTGGCCTGGAGCCCAACTCGCCTGGCTGCCCGAGCCTAGAAGACAACCCGATCCTAGGGGACTGTCTAAGCCAATTTTTGTATCCATGAGGTCGACCACCAATATGAGTTATGGGGTGGTCGACCTCGGTTTATTAATGTGCCTGTTTTTTACCCTTTTGTCCTTCATGACACACTTACATGTGTCTATCCTATATAATCGACACCTATACATATAAAATTCTATAAATACATGGACTCCTTAAGAGATCCACACATTCAAGCAATTGCTTTAACTTTTCTCTAGTTTCTTTATCTGTAAATCAGACCAATCCCAACATTTTGGCGCCTATTGTGGGGCTCAAATACTGAGGTCGAGCTTTAGATTCTGACTCCATATTTTCTAAGATTCACCCCGAATTCTAATAGAGATTTGAGAGACCAAATACTTGTTCCACTTACTAGCTATCCTCAAAATCATGATCATATGTTCCTTGTCACCATGGTAGGAATCCGTGCTGAAGGATGATTAAGACTAGCGAATGAAGAAGCAATGGTAGCACTAGATAACACCTCGCCGACCAATAATGAAGCCGAGACGGAGCCTAACCCTCATCAAGAGTTAGCTCGTCAACTCCTCGAGTTAAGAAGAGAGCTTGAGGAGACAAGGCGGGGAGAATAGGTTACTACGTTACCAATCAGGTGGGGGAACCTTTGATGATCGAGCCACCAACCTAATTGACAAAAACTGGCTAGAGGGCGTCATGCTCGAGCCTAATTGGGCAAGAAAATAGGAAGTCGAAGGTAACCCCCTTTCTTGCTTGGTGTGACCTAGCGACGAGCAGTGGATACAAGAAAGGATAAAATGGGAGGCGTGATTTCAGGCGTTTGGAATAAGTTAACAAAAAGTAGGAACAAGCTTTGAAAATAGCCAATAAAAGACATGAAAAAGGCAAAGCTCCCTATGATGTGGATAGGGACTGTGAACAACTATGTGTCTCCCTATTCTCCGATGAAATAGAGAATGACGAACCACTAGCCAAGTTCAATGCTTCTAAATGTCCTGATTATTTGGGTACTAAGGACCCTATAACACATGTACAACTCTTCAAGACGGCTATGGCTCCTATGAGCCTTACATAGGGAAAAAGAGATACCATGATGTGCAAGTTGTTTGCTGCTACCCTCTATGATGGCGCCCAAAAAAGGTTCAACAACCTCGCACCTCGCACCTCGTACCATAATCTCATTCTCATAGTTTGCCCAGTTGTTCATCACTAACTATGTCTGTAACAAACCCTTAAGGAAAGAATCACACCACCTCTTTTCAATTGTTCGAGAGAAGGGTGAGTTCATAGAGGAGTATATGAAACAATTTAGGGAGGAAAAGTTGGAAATCTCCCACTATCCTAGTTCAATCGCTATAGAAGCCTTTAGGTGGGGTCTTCTAAAGAATTCTGACTTGTTTTGGAGCTAACCAAGACAATCCCTCGTACTTTAAAAGAGGCATATGGAGAGGTAAGAAAATTCATCAATCTTGAAAGAGAGGTTCGATCAAGGGCTATCGGGTCGATATGGAACTTGTACTAGAGAAGGAAAAAAGGAGGATAAGTCTTGACAAGGCAATTCAGAATAGCAGAGTCAACAAAAATAAGCGTGTCACACCAAACGACAGGGCGAGTGAACAATGGTCAAGAAATATGGGACTTTGGGGGAGGTCATTCTTTCCTTTTAGAGGGCTTCCCTTGAGAGTGAATTTGGCTTAGGCTGTATTAAGGATGGAAGAGGAGCCAAATGTCAGATGGCTCCTGAAAATGAAGTCTTCACTTATAGACACATCTAAATGGTGTGCCTTTCACAAGGTTGTCAGCCATGAGACTAGAAATTGTAGGCACCTCAAAAAGGAAATTGAAGAGTTGTTGATTAGAGGACATTTGAAAGACCTTGTAAGAGGCAACAATGAAAAAGGAGTCCATCAGAATAGGCGAGAAGTGCCAAAACCAACCACTCCATCAAATAGCAAGACAGACCCCCACAACAAGCCTAACATTAGAACTAGCCATACTATACATGGAGGGCATGGAATTAGTGGGGTCTCAAACAACTCATGCTAGAGGTTCGCTATAGAGTTGTGCAAAGCCCCACATGTTTACACCATGGAAAAGGTGAGGACCTCTGTGAAGACCATTTTCACTGAAAAGGATGAGACCTCGTCCCATCATGAAGATCCCTTAGTGATCTGAGAATTGGATCCTGCGATGTTTGCCGAATCATGATTGATATAGGGAGCTCAGTTGGTCATCTTTTTTTGCCTACCGCAAGAGCCTTAGGAGTGAAAGAAATTGACATTGTAAGGACAGAGCTACCCTTAGTGGGATTCAACAACACCACCACCTATGTATTATGGACGTGGTACTGCCTGTCATGGCAAAGGTGTCAATAGTGATGACTAATTTTGTGGTTATTGATGTCCTAGCTCACTATTACAACGCTATCTTAGGTAGGCCTTGGATATATAAGATGAAGGCGGTACCATCTACCTTCTACCAAGTAATCAAATTCCCAACTAATGAGGGCACGAAACAGATAAGGGGGGACCAAGAAAAAGCTAGAAGTTGTTACAATGCTACCATGAAAGAAGTCACTCCCAAGTAGCAATCACAACAGAGTCTTTCCCAAAGGAGGTCGGGTGTTAAAAGTTTGACGAGGTTTGTCAACCTAAATGAGGTATGAGACTTTCCAATAGGAGATAAGGGTGAGAATCATCCTTTAAAATTGAATAGGGATCTGACAATAGAGATGGAGGAGCAACTTTCACACTTGCTCAAAACAAATTCTGATGTCTTTGCGTGGACCTCGACAAACATGCCTGGGATTGACCTGGAAGTCATAACTCATAGGTTGAATGTCAATCGAGAGGCTAGGCCTATTCAATAAATAAAAAGAAAATTCTAGAGGGATAAGAATGAGTAATCAAAAATCAGGTCACCACCCTTATAGAGGCAAGGGTTATAATGGAGGTTAACTACCCTCCCTGGTTGTCAAACATGGTACTAATTTGGATCGCCCCATATATGTGTGGCCTTTACAAACGTAAATGAGGCTTGTCCCAAAGATTGTTTCCCTCTCCCAAGTATTGATTAACTGGTAGACGCTTTTGCTGGTTTTGGACCGATGAGTTTCTTGGATGCATATTCCGAGTACCATCAGATCAAGATGCACCTTGAGGATGAGGAAACAACATCTTTTATCACCAAGGAAGGGACCTTTTGTTATATAAGAATGCTGTTCGGATTGAAGAATGCGGGCACCACATATCAACATCTCGTCAACAAAATGTTTGTAAATCAGTTGGGGAGAAACTTGAAAGCATATGTGGACGACATGATAATGAAATCAACTCAACCCTTGAATCACGTCAAAGACTTAGAGGGGTATTTTCAGTAATATGAAAGTATGGTATGAGACTTAATCCCAAGAAGTGTCTTTAGTGTTGTTGTAGGAAAATTCTTAGGATATCTTGTATCTGCCCGGGGGATTGAGGCCCACCCAGACAAGATACATGCCTTGGTGAACATGGGGCCACCTACCAATCTGAAGGGGATCCAACAACTGAACGGAAGAATAATGGCACTGAATAGATTTATCTCCAAATGCACGAACAAGTGTTTGCCATTCCTCAAGATACTGAGAAAAAACACGTCAATTTTTTGAGACTAGGATTGTGATAAGGCCTTTGAAGAAATCGAATAATACCTGAGCAACCCTCTTGTCCTGGTCATCCCTCTCCGAGGCAAGACACTTTACTTGTATTTGGTTGTGGCCCCCTAGACTTGTAACATCGTTCTCCTAGCTAAAAGAGACAAGGTTTAGCACCCCATCTATTATGTTAGTCAAATCTTGACAGGCGCTTAAAACAGATACCCAACCATTGAAAAGTTGGCCTTTGCCCTCAAAGTTAGCGCATGGAAGCTCAGACATTTCTTTGGCTTACATACATCGTAGTACTTACCTCCCAACTACTTAAAAGCATGTTGACGAGGCCAGAAGTGGCAAGAAGACTGGCACAAATTGCCATAAAATTGGGAGAATATAACATTAAATACATGATTAGAACAACCATCAAGGGGCAAGTGGTGGCTTAGCTTGTGGCCGTATTCAGCGAAACACCGAAAGTCATCAGTAACAAGGGACAAAAAGAAGTGTGTGGGGTGGATCAAAGGAAGAAGCCAACCTGATAAGTATTCATCAATGGAGCACACAACTTCAATGGTACTGTGCTAGGGGTGGTCATAATTGATCATGATAACAATTGCTTCGATATGCTACTTGATTTCTAGGCAACTAATAATGTTGTGTAGTACGAGGCGGCTATATTCGAGGTCATGACGTCAAAGAAACTCGAGGAGGATAATATCACCCTACATAGCAATTCTAGACTAGTGGTCAAGCATGAAGGGGTATCTGGAGAGGTTAAAACGAGAGTGCTCAAAATTTTCCAAGTTCAAGATCAAGCAAATAGCTCGAAATGAAATTGGTCACATCGATGGGCCACATTGGCATCGGTGTGGGAGGTCGACCATGCTCGAGTATTAGTAACAATCTAGGCAGGGGCAAGTTTGGAAGAGGTCGAAAGAATAGTTAGGTGTGTGGACACTCCTACCAACCCATGGTTCACCCTGATCTATAACTTCCAAAAAAGGGAAGACCTTCCCGAGGATCACAAGCTTGCAAAAGAAATCAAGGCCAAGGTAGGTCGACATATGATTGAAGCAGGTAAGTTATACAGAAGAACCGTACTCGGACCCAGGCTCTTGTGCATAGCCAAGAAAGGAGCCAAAAGACTGATGTTTGAAGCACATGAAGGAGAGTGCGACTCTTATTTAGGTGCAAAGAAGCTATCCCAGTGGATTATGAGGCAAGGCTACTATTGGCCCACTATGTTGGTAGACTATACAAAATATACTCAGGAGTGAGAAGTGCCAAAGATTTGCCCCATTATCACACATGCCTCCAAATACCATGACGGGAGTAGTAAGTCCTTGGCCGTTTTACAAGTAGGGATTCGACATAGTAGGGCCCCTACCTCCAGTAAAGGGACAAACGAAGTTTCTACTAGTGGTCACTGATTACTTTTCTAAATGGATTGAAGTAGAACCTCTGGGAAGAATACGGGAGGAGGTGATTCGATTTATCTGAAAGTCTATAATTTGTATGTTTAGTCTATCCAAAGAGCTTGTTACCGATAACGGGAGGTAATTTATAGGTTGTACCATGAAGTTCACCATCAAGTACAACATCAAGATGTGTCACTCAACATCATATTATCCCTAAGCCAATGGTCAAGTGGAATCTTTCAACAAATTGATTATGAACCTACTAAAGAAAAGGTTGGAGAGTGCAAAAGGAAGATGAGTTGAGGAGTTGCCTGAGGCATTGTTGGCTGTTAGGACGGGCCCTCAGGGAAGCACTAACGAGACCCATTTTTCCCTGGTCTATAGGACTCAGGTAGTAATACCAACTAAAGTTACGGTACCCACTGTCAGGTCGACCCTAACAAAAGAACAAAATGAGGCTAGTAGAGCTATCGAATTGACCCTCGTTGAGGAGAAAAAGGATGAAGCTTTGAGGAGAATAATTGAGCAGAAAAGAAAAGTATCAAATTATTACAACAAGATTGTGCATTTCAAAGTGGGTTCTCAAACGAGTTTTCCCTAACAAAAAGAAATGGATGGTCGACAAAATGGGTACAAATTAGGAAAGACCTTATCAAATAATTGAGGCAATTCTAGAAAGGGTTTACTTGTTGAGAATCATTGAAGAAGCTAAGGATGGCACAAGTTGGAATGCCAGACACTTAAAGAAATATTGTTGATGTATATTAATTTACTACTTTCATGTATCATCATTGTATGCATACTTATGAGGTAATTTTCGTCAACAAATGGTTCTTTTCTAGAAATCTCCCACTATTATATGTTATGGACTGATCACCTCGATTAAACCAGGTAGAACGCCCTGATACTTGTAAACGTCTTGAGTTGATCACTTTTGTCAGGAACTAGGTTTGCACTCTGGCGGTGAAGGGAGGGTTGAGCACCTTGGTTAAGAACCAGGTAGAGCGCCTTGACACTTGCAAACGTCCCTTGGTTAGGGAACAGGTTGGCACTCTGACGGTGAAGAAAGGGCTGAGCACCTCGGTCAAGAATTAGGTAGAGCTCCATCTCTCACTATTATGTGTCACATGTTGATAACCTCGGTTAAAAACCAAGTATAGCGTCCTGACACTTGCAAAAGTCCTGAGTTGATCACTTCGGTCAGGAACTAAGTTGGTACTCTAACGGTGAATGGAGAGCTGAGCATCTTAGTCAAGAACCAAGTAGAGCTCCCTCCTTCCACTATTATATGTCACGAGCTTATCACCTCGGTTAAGAACCAGGTAGACCGTCCTGACACTTGCAAATGTCTTTAGTTGATCATCTCGGTTAGGAACCAAATTGGCAATCCATAAATGAAAAGAGAGCTGAGCGCCTCGATCATGAACCAAGTAGAGCTCCCTTTCCCATTGTTACAAGCCACAGGCTGACCACCTTGATTAAGATCCATGTAGCATTCCAACACTTGTAAATTTCGTTCCCTAATAAAGGAAGAGCATGCACATAGAAAAAATATAACGATCGGGCATCACAAGTGCATTCTATTAAGAATATTTTTATTGTTTGAACTTACAAATGCTTTTGAAAAACTTACTAATACATAGCTCGGCCTCCTAAAAGGTTAAAAATTCCTCAGACGCTTAGACACAATCGATGTCTGAGTCATCGATTTTCTCGACTAGGGGCAACAACTTAGCCTGAATCTCAATAATTTTCTTTTATGCATTGGCCACTGTTTCGAGAGGAATAGACCTCAACGCGAGCACTGCACACTCCAATTCTTCAGTAACCTCTATTACCTTAGGAACTATCCCTTCAGATCGCTTTATATAGAAGTTCACCCAATAGGATTCCCTGTCCATAAGGGCGGCCATTTTAGTTAGGGTCCTCTCTCAAGCTTGAATTTGGGATAATTGCTTTTTACAAAAGGTGAGCTCACACTTGGTCTCCTCAAAAGACCTTAGCTTGCCTTCAAGTTTGAAAACTTTGGTTTTTAGCCTTCTAAACTCGTTCTTAAGTCTGCCATTTTTCACTTTCAAAGCTTGAACTGAATGTCTGTTGGTCTGATCAGAATCCATAAAGTTTAACCAAAAAAGATGGAGAAAGAGTTGGCCACTATTTTTTTATTGATTGGATTTAGCAAGTGTTCCCAACACCCTTTTATAGGAGATGACGCTAAGAAAAGGCTGGTGACACGTGTCCCAAAAATAGATGGGTAGGTCAAACATCATAAATACGCAAGACAATAATATAAATGTACAATTATGCAGACATTGATTTTTCGTTAAGAAAATTGATTCTTCATTAATAAAATTGTATTATAAAGGATTGAGCTTGTGACCACACATGTAAAAGTGGCATCGAGCTCGAAAAGTTAAAAAACATATAAGCCCATAGAATATACTAAAGGGTATCCTCGAGCCATATAAATCAATGGTCATCATTTCGAGCTAAAAGAGTAGGAAGACTAGATGTCTGAATACATGGATCGGCCTAGAGCTTGACCTACCAAACTGTTCGAGCTTAGGAGACAGCCCGGTTCTAGGAGACAATTTGAGCCAATTTTTGTATCCATGAGGTCGACGACCAGTTCGAGTCGTGGGGTGGTCGAACTCGGTTTATGAGTGTGCCTATTTTTACCTGTTTTTCCTTCCTGACACACTTATATGTGTCTACCCTATGTAATCGACGCATGTACATATAAAACTCTATAAATACATGGATTCCCTGAGAGATCCACACATTCAAGTAATTGCTCTAACTTCTCTCTGGTTTCTCTTTCTGTAAATCAGACCAATCCCAACAATAATTATCTAATATTAATAATATTAAATATCCAATATTCTAACTATTCTCTCAAGTAGAACATAGATAAGTTTAGATTGAACAATTACAAAGGACAATAAAATAGAAAGAAATAAAACCATAATAGATCCAATCAGTGGGGCAAAGACCACGCAGATCTGGCCGTGTTGATTCTGGTATTGGGTCATAGCAAAATGGTGGCAGGTTTGGTTGTACCAGTGGCGACGAGACTGGGTTCCTCGAAAGCAGCGGTGGCACAAACGAAGTAGAAAACAGGCTCTAGGGAATAAAGGGATAGCAGCAGATCAAATCAGGTGGAGCCAAGGAGAGGTGTGATGTTAAATCGGTCAAGCAATTTGTGATAGTCGAAAATCTGGGTAGTGTTAGCTGGTTGAGTAGGTGTCGATGGTGGCTGAGGAGTCCCGTCATGGTGACCACACACATTAATGCACAGTAAATTGTCTCTGTTGAAGGCTGAGCTGTTTTTGTTTTTTTTTCTTTCCTTTTTTCCATTCCAGGGAATTGATTAGTATATAAATATATTTTTAATTAAATAACAAACGTGGGAGAGGATAAAATTAAGATTTAGAAAATAGATTAACAGTATTCAGGAACGAACACGTCTCTGATACTAAGTAGAAATATAAAATAAGTTTTTGCGGAAGCAAGAAATAGGTAGAGAAAAGAACCATAAAATCAAAGAAAGATTCTAATTCTCATCCATTCTAATACTAAAATATTACATATGTATTTATAGATATAATAATATTAAAATCTTAATCTTAATAGGATTCTAAATAAAACTCTTAAACTAATAAGGTAACGTAATGGTAATTATTTAATACTAATAATATTAAATATCTAATATTTCAATTCTTTCTGCTTTGTTTGAACCATTATATTCTGGATTTCACTTTCAGGACGAACAAAGGAGGCTCTCCTTCTATGCTGCTATGTTCCTTCCACTTAGAAAGAAAATGTACAAAGATAAGAAAGGAAAAAAGGTATTTTCACTTTTTAAGTTTTTATTTTTTAACTTTCTTGTCATGATGAAACTCAAAAAAGATCTCATCATTGCTCAGGACCATTACATTCGTATCATTATAATCAGTTTGAGCCCATAATTGACCAAAGTGTCTTGTATAATATAGCAAAAACAGAATGCACATCATACGAATCTCATGAGCATTATTATCCCTGATTTTGTTATTTGACCAGAAAACCATGACCTCTTAGTAGAAAGTCGAAATGAGGATAATTCCAAAGTTGACACCAAATACAAAATCATCTTTTTATGTTTTTCCCCCATTCTTCTTCCAAATAGATTTTGCTTCATGTGTTAACGACTCTTACACCATGTGATTTAATGTAGTATTTCTGAGATATTTGGGTTATGTTCTTATTTGCATCCATCTTATAAAATTTGGCTAATCCATTATGGGACATAATACCCATGAATTTCTACCATTTTCTCTGTTTTGACTTCTGTTCTAAATGCAGATTCCTATTGTTAACCACATTTTAAGAGAGTCACTAAAGCGGAAAGCCAGCGACGCAGAAACTGTCAGTTCATTTCTTTCTTGTTTTTATTTTAGACTTGCTAGCATGCTGATACATTGTATATTTTTTCCTCTCAATTCTACAGGTTATAAATGTACACAATGCCAGTGAAAAATTTCTGTCCCTAATTCCTTGTATTGTATCAAATGAGGACGTCCAGATGACAGAGTTTGAAGGGGGAAAAGAGCTTGTTAATATCCCTGTTACTTCACAACTTCGAGTAATAACAGGTATTATACAGCTTGACTCAATGATATTTGCTTTATCAGCTGTAATTGAAACTTGTTGAGATGTTGAATCAATCTAGTATTGGATTGGATAATTCAGTTTGTTAAGAATCCAACCTTTTAGTGGTGCCCTGGAATTGATCTTTATTAACATGTGAGAATGCTGATCAATTATATATATATTTTTTTTGTACCTTCCAATTGCATTGTTTTCGTTATGGCTAACCAACCTCTCAATTTTACCTACCCAGGGTTTTTGCTCCGAGAAATCAAAGATTTTTGGCGAGTTGCCTTGCTAATGTCTACATTATTACATAAAATCAATTATGATGAAGATCTTCTAAGCAAGAACTTTCAGCTTGCCGAGCTAAGAGATCTATTTAAAGCAGTTGAGAATACCATTGTTGAACTAGGTTCGAGCAACTTATTTTAGTTTTTTTTTAATTCTCTCCATTTTTTACTGTTCACTTGGAAGCACAATAGTTGCTGCTCCTCTTTTATGGTGGTTGCAGTTAGATACAAAATTTCACTCTCTTTTAGTAGCAAGTGGATCTTTAAAAAAGGTTGCCATATTTTATGTGGTTTTGTCATGGTGCATCTAGGTCTTGAAAAAGTATGGGATGTCAAACCTTTGGTAAATGGGAAGGAAATTATGAGTGTTTTGCAGCTAAAATCTGGAGGACCACTAGTAAGAGAATGGGTAAGCCGAAAGCTTTGTGTATCTGTGCAACATGTCATTACATAACCTGAAATAATATTGTCATAAAACAACATTTAGAACGATAAAAGTATATTAGACTAGTACCCTAATTTTAGTGCATATATTTGCTTTGCAGCAACAAAAATTGTTTGCTTGGCAACTTGCTAATCCTTCTGGAACTGGAGAGGAATGCCTCGAATGGATGAAGCAAACCTATTCTAAAAGAGCGAAGACAGAGTAGCTTCCACTGCTATTACTTTTGATCTATTATGTAGCCCAAGTCATGCCTTAATTCAAAGAAATAGTTTATAGTCTTGGGTTCCTTTTGTCTTTCGGAAGCTCCAGGATGAGCTCCTATTGCGTTGGATTAGTTGCAGTTGACCAAATTCAAATGCAGTGGTTTCCCATTTCGATTCAATCTTGGCGGGAAAAAAACATGTAAATGTCTCCCATAATGTTAGTATAGTATGGTTGATGAGGAAAAACAGCTTAACCAAAATAAGAATTTTGTTATTTATCATTCTTTTGCGGAACAGAAAACTCTGTTAGGTTTATGTTTTACACTGAACATTTTCTAATTAGTGTTCCGTAGTATAAAGGGCAACAGAGGCGTTTCTAACACTATCTTTATGCTTTGGCATTTGACCATGATTGTTGAGATGAGGTCTCATTCAGGTGCGCCTTTATTCTGATATCACCAAAAAGAAAATATTCTAATTTTGAAGGAGCATTTTTATCCACTCATTTAATATAAATTTTGAGTTCAATTTGTTTAGCAGAAATAATAATTCTGATTTCAATTTAATTTCTAATCAAGTTGTCATGTTAAATAAAATGTCTCATCATTTTTTAATAATATTACAAGAGTCATTTTTATATTATAAGTTATATTATAATTTAGATAATTATTAATTAAAATAATAAAATTTATTTGTTTTATGTAAAAATACGTAGTGAATAGAATTTAAAATATATCTCAAATATATGTTGGTCGTAACCAATTGATTTGACAAAGCAATGAAGATTTAACTAAATTGATAATTTTTTAATTCAATGAAAATTTGAGAAGAAATATTTAGCCAAAAAAAAATTCTGCACTGCTTGTTGTTTCTTTCTTCTTCCGTTCTTCGTCCCACTAAATATCGCACGTGTTAAACCAACACACGTGACTTGAAGACAAAGCGAGAGAGATAGAGAGCGAATAAAGGTAGAATTAAATTGAAAAGGAAAAGGGAAAAACATGAAAGAGATAGAGACGTTTAAAATTGGAAATGTTTTGGAAAATGGGAAGCAAATGTTGCAATCAAAGTTGTTGTTTTGTTACAAATGCATTTCTGAACACTCAGTTGCCGATTAATGCTCTCTTTACTCAATTACAGTGGTAGCTCTCTTTCTCTCACTAAAAGTAAGCAGAGTTCCTTAATTAATTTATTTTTATTTATTCCTTCTGTTTTTTTATCAAATAGTTGGACTTTCGGCTAAGATAACCATGCAGAGAGAAATCGTTTCGCTGGAGTGTTCTTTTTCATTTTTGCGGTTAGATCATTCTCTGTTTCTTTGCCTTTTTTTGGATGTTCTGTTTCGATGTTCTTATCTATTTTATGGGTAAAGTACGTAATAATGAAAAGTTCAGATTTTTAGACAGCAGTTCTTAATATTTGCGTGTTTTTGTGGGCATTGTTTGTTTAATTGTGTTGAGAGTTCTGATTATGATTATATGTTTTCTTGATTGATGAGAAAAGATGGTACGATATTGAAAAATTGAACACATTTGTTGAACTTTATGAGTTTTCTATGGGGTTTTTTAAATATGAAAAGAGAGAGTAAAAAGTTCGATTCTTGGTTAATAGATGGAGCTGTGGCCTAGGGGTGTTATGATCTGAGTATTGGCTGCTAGCCATGTAGTCAGGTAGTGTTCTTGACTTCTTGTTTTACATTGAAAAAAAATGCCCATGCCATGAATCAACCTCTGAGATGGTGAGATTAATGGATGTCATTTAGCTGCTTTTGTTTTCATTTAGGTGGGCAAGAGTAGAAAAGGGGCTAAATAGTTTCAACTTGTGGTTAGTGTAATGATTTAATAGGAATTTTGGTTCTAGGTGCGCTTTTGGGTAATGTTTAACTTGTGTGATTTTTACCTGAATTATTTCAATAGAGGTGCTGGTTGGACTTTAAATAATCTTCAAAGTTCAATATGCCATTGGGACTTTCAGTATTGGGTATGAACTTATGAGCTTCTGCTTACCTTAGAATACCTAAGGGTAATATACATTTACTTATCTATATGTGTTAAGGTGGTTTTACTAAACTGTATCTCTCAAAGGTCTACCGTTTGATTGAATGATGTGAAGATGAGTGTGCATGTTCATTATGTTTTGTTAGGACTTTAGGTTTATATGGCTTCCCAATTCTTGAATAGAAATGTCTTACTTTTGAAACTTCCATGTTTTATCTATCTGTCACATATGTTGTGAACACTGGAAGTGATAGACGTAGTTCACTATTGTTTCTGATTCATAAAGTTCTTTAGTTTTTGTTGATTTTGCTAGTCTTGAAAAGTTACTAAAGTAATTTAGGAACTGTAGCTAAGATTAGAAACTGTCAAGAAAATAGATGAGCTATGGCCGTAGTATTTCATTTGTGATGTATAAGTTTCTTTAGCTTGTTTATTGATAGATTTTTGAATTATACTATATTAAAGTTGTTAGGAGCCGTGACTATGGTAGCAAACTGTTCAGTGAGATCGAAAACCTGTTGCCTCTTTATGTTCAGTGTATGAATTCAAACTAACCACACATGGAAATTGTTAGTTTCCTATAATTTTTGATTTATATTTTCTATAATTGTTGATTTATATTTTAGGGATATTAATCTTGTGTATATATAACTGGGATTTGCTATGATTTACTTTCCTTAACTAGTGTAAATTAGTTCATAGAAATCAAGATCAAATCAGAATCAAATCAGGATCTTTTTCACAGATCCTTGTGTATATATATGTATCCAAATTGTACCTAAGAAATAACAGAAAATAGTTTCCATTCTATTCTGCTTCATGGTATTAAAACATGGATTTTAAAACCTAATTTTTTTTCCAAATTTCACATTTCCCAATTTTTTTACATTTTCGGTTTCTACGAATTTCTAGCCTATTCTTTGTTAACATATTTTTTTTTGCATTTCTCTATCACCTCTTTGTAATATGTTTTTTACCGATCTCTCTCTCTCTCGAACTCGCATCCGCCATGACCAATTCTGAGTACAGTAATGAAAATCAAGCACTTCATGTGGCTCAATCACCTTCAACATCTTGGATAGTAGATTTAGGCATATTAGATCACACGACAGGTGATAGATCACTACTCTCAACTTATACTCAATGTTAGGATTATCGCATAATGCATATTACCAATGGTTTATGCTCAAAAGTTGTTGGAATAGGAACTATATATCTCTCATGCAATCTCATTCTACACTCAATATTCTTTGTATCTAATCCTAAGTGTAATCTAATCTCTGTAACCAAATTAACCCATGATCTTCATTGTAGGGACTTTTAATGCGTCATGAACTATTTTGGGAATCTGGATTTTGTCTAGAGTAGTAACAAATGCTTTGAATTTTTGGGAAAGTTTGGAATAGGATGTTGTGTACATAAGCGAACTCCTTTTCTCTAAGCAATAGGTAGAGATAAGTCTGGATTATATTCTACCACTTTTTCAACACTGTTTTTTGTGTTTAGCCTCACCTTGTGCTAATTCAGGAATTGCTGAGTTCAGATTAGACTCCAGGCTTTGTTGATTTTGAACAGGTTGTTGAGGTTGTTTTCTCCTAGTATAGACTTTTATTGCCTAATCAGGAAAGTGAAGATGTTTTGGATATATGGCTTACTTATCGGATGGTGAATTGGGTGACTCAAATATGTTTGGAAAGCCAACTCCTATCAAAGGGCTTGAAAGTGATAAAGACTCTAAGTTAGGTAAGTGAAGAATTAAATTGAGTGGACTTGGACTTGGACTTGGTATCGAATCAATGAGAGAAATCTAATCCCAATTTGTGATTCTTGGGTGTTTGTCTCCCCTTGAATTATCGAATTGGGAAAAAATGGTTTATCTTCAAAGAAGGTGATATCCATGGTGTGATAAACCTTTTTGGTGAGAGAAAAACATTTATATCCCTTCTTGTTTGGCGAGTATCCAATGAAGATGCATTTGAGTGATCTTTCATTAAGTTTATCTCGACTATAAGGATGAATATGAATAAACATAATGCATCAAAAAAATTTAAAAGGAATTTGGGAATATAACAGGTGTGAGTTTGGATATAAATCAAGGAGTGATTGCACTGAAGTTTTGAATTTGAGAACACATGAGGGCATTCTATTAATGAGATAGGTGGCCGTAAAGAAAACCTCGTCCTAGAATTTCTTAGATACATTAGATTGGAAGAGTAATGAACGAGCAACCTCAAGTACATGACGATTTTTGCATTCTACCACACTATTTTGTTGAGGTGTGTCCACGCATGAGCTTTGATGGATAATTCCATAAGATTGGAGATATGAATTGAGAATGCAGTTAAAGAAATCTCGAGCATTATCAGTTTTAAGGACTTGAATTTTGGCTTGAAATTGAGTTCTAATCATGCTATGAAAAGTTTTGAAGATTTGGCTGGTTTTAGATTTATCTTTCATAAGGAAGGTCCAACTTAATTGTGTATGATCATCAACCAACAATACAAACCACCTAGCTCTAGAAATATTAGAGATTTTGGTTGGCTCCCAGATATCACCATGGATAAGAGAAAAAATGGAAGGTTGGTATGGTCGTGGGATATATGTACTTTGAGCGTGCTTTGATAATTGGTAGACATCACACTGAAATAACTTTGCATTTTTATTGATAAATAATGATAAAAATAAACGTTTCAAATACAAGAAATTTTGATGACCTAAATGATAGTGCCACAACACGATTGCACTTGTTTTATTAAACTGACATATCGACGCATGAATCTGAAATGATCAACATTGGGGTCTGATACTATTTTTATTATTATTACACTGAGCTGGGACAAAAGAGAAGTCTATTTTGAGGAGATACAAGCCTGCACAAAGTTTAACATTGCTAATCATCTTTTCTGAACTCAAGTCCTAAAAAACACAAAAAATTACCAAAAAATTTAGTTTCTCTGCTACTCTAGAAGAATTTCATGCCTTTGAGAAAAATGACACATGGATCCTAATAACTCTATCGCCTAGAAAACAAACAGTTGGGTGCAAGTGGATTTTCTCAGTAAAACAAAAAGGCTAATGGTAGTATTGAACGGTTCAAAGCTCACTTGGTAGCCAAGGGCTATACTCAATCATATGGAATTGACTACTAAGAAACATTTGCTCTTGTAGCCAAACTCAATATAGTACGCGTTTTTTTATCCATTGTTGTGAACCGAGATTGGCCTTAATTTCAACTTGATGTGAAAAATGCATTTTTCAATGGAAACTTAATAGAAGTATATATGAATATACCTCCGGGGTTCGACACTAATTGTACGCGAGGCAAAGTCTTTAGGCTTCGAAAGTCACTATACGGGCTCAAACAATCACCCTGTGCATGGTTTGATAAATTTACAAAGGTGCTAAAACAAGATGACTACTTACAAGTCTCAAGCTGATCATACTCTTTTCATCAAATACTTCACAAACGGTAAGATTATTGTATTAATAATATATGTTGATGATATAGTTCTCACGGGAAATTATGAAAAGGAAATGAGGAGACTAAAGCTTCTCTTATCCAAAGAGTTTGAAATCAAAGACTTGGGACATCTGAGGTATTGTTTTGGGAATGGAAGTGGTTAGATCAAGTAAGAGAATTTCAAATTCCCAATGAAAGTATGTCTTAGATCTCTTAAAACAAACAGGTATGAATGGGTGTAGGCCAGTGGACACTCCTATGAACCCTAGCACAAAGTTGAAGCCTTGAATTGAAGAAATGGTTATGGATAAAAGACAATACCAACGCTTTTGTGTCACACACGTTCGGATATAAGTTTTGCAGTGAGCCTTGTTAGTAATTCTAAGCAATCCTTCAGAAACATACATGGAAGCAGTTTACCGTATTCTTAGATATCTTAAGAAGAACCCTGGAAAGAGACTAATGTTCAAAAAGATGCTTAATCGCTCCTTAGAGGTTTACATGGATGCAGATTGGGCTGGATCCCCCATTGACCAAAAATCAATTTCAAGGTATTGCTCCTATGTATGAGGAAATTTAGTGACATAACGGAGTAAGAAGCAATAGGTGGTGGCACGTAGTAGTGTCGAGGTAGAATTTTGAGCCTTAGTTCTGGGTATTTGTGAAGGAATCTAGTTAAAATGACTACTGGATGAACTCAAAGTTAACATTTTTGGTCCTATAGATACGATGTGTGACAACCAATCAACTATAGCTATTACTAAGAACCCTGTCCATCATGATAGGACAAATCATGTTGAGATTGATCGACACTTCATTAGCGAAAAGATAGAAAGCAATGTTATATCATTGAAGCATGTTTCATCTCGACTTCAAGCAACAGACATCCTCACAAAGGGCACTCTTTCGTCCGAACTTATTGAGCTAAGTTATAAACTTAGTTTAATGAGTATATACCGCCTAGTTTGAGGGATAGTGTAGGAGTTCAAACTAGCCAGATATAGAAATTGTTAGTTTCCTATAATTGTGGATTTATATTTTAGGGATATTAATCTTGTGTATATAGTTATGATTTGCTGTGATTTACTTTCCTTAACTAGTGTAAATTAGTTCCTATAAATCAAGATCAAATCAAGATCTTTTTCACAGATCTACTTTCCTTAACTAGTGTAAATTAGTTCCTATAAATCAAGATCAAATCAAGATCTTTTTCACAGATCCTTGTATATGTATATGTATTCAAATTGTACCTAAGAAATAATAGAAAAATAGTTCCCATTCTATTATGCTTCATTCATCGGTATGAATTTTTTCAGTTACAGTGTGGCTTTTTGCTTCACATTTTAGAAGGACTTTCATTTTCTAGTTATTGTTCTCAAATATACTAAATTTATAATGCAAGCTGTTTGATTCACTGAAGTTGTACACATTGCAGGTTATATGATTAACAATCAATGTATGCCTCAATCGACTCTTTGCAACAGAAAAGTGAATACTTGATGTTACAACTCTACATGCTCTAGGTTTTTCTTTGACTTCAGAGACTTCTTCTTGGAAGCTTTTAAAACTGCAGGAGGATTGCTTTTGGAAGTTTAAATGTCGTGCAGCCAAGTTTTTCTAACATACAAGAGAAAGCGGCTGACAAGAACTGGTCCTGCTCATGGAAATGGGTGTGACAGTTCACTTTCTACGTGTCCTAATGGGGATTCTTTTACTAGTTTAAAATTGCATGGTGATATGATTAATGAGAAAACATTAGAAGATCAGAAAAGTAATGGACACTTTTTAAGCAATAATGTTCATTCTAAAGAGAGATTGTCTTCGTATTCAACGGGGACTGCCACTAATTTGATTATTGATGTCATCGGATTACAATTGTCTCTCGAAAGGAGAGATGGCTTGGACTGTGACGCTGATAGCTCATGTATATTGAAAACATTAACCTCAGAGAAACATGATTCACTTGCTGAAAATAATAATACTGTCTGTGGTGGTTTGGTTAAGGAAACCAGGTCTACAGCTCCATTGATTACTTTTAGTCGAAAAAATAAAAGAAAAATGGAGGATAAGAGTGGTTCACTGGTCAATAAATATCAGAAAGGCTGTTCCAAAGGTCATGAAACAGATTCGAAGCCAGCAGCAGAGGTTGATGACACAAGTTATAGCTCTTGTCTTATTGAGGGCAAAGTATGTTGTTATGCTCTGAACATCTTTTTTTTCTTCCTTTTTTTCTTTTTTAAGGCATATTGGCTTGCAGAAAGAGTCTTGAAAAAAACCTTCTTATTAGTATTAATTTGGTTTGACAAGTAAATTTAAGAAATCTATCAAAATTATTGTGCATCTTTTTGAGTGATTAACTCTTGTATTTCGATTTGAGGATTATGTTTTTTGTGACTTCAATGTAGTGTTTGGTTTCTCTTGTAGAATTGCAAATCACCAATCTAGTTTGATACTATGACAGGTAACAGTAGTTGACTCTATGCCTCCTCATGCCAGGGTATCTTCAGAGGCTGAAATGTATGTGCATATGAACTTAAACTCTTAAAGCTGAAATCATTTAGTATTTTAATGCCCTGACATCCATCTAAAACAGTTTGATTCTTGAGAGTGAGCGGCAGCATGATGGGGAAAGTACATCTGAGAATGTACTGAACGTAGCTGAACGAGTTCCTGAGCACAGTGCTCAGGATGTGGTTCATATCCGGAAAGACCTTCCCATGGATTCTTTGGAAGCTCCCTTGGGCAACACCGTGAAAGCCTCCACTTCGGGAGCTGTAAATGCTGTTACACAAGGAGAGGAAAGTCATGCATGTAAAAGAGAGGAATCTAAAGCCATCTCAAATGATGGCAGGAAAGTGAAAATAGGTGGATCACTTCCGTTCTTGGATCTGTCTGTTACTCCCACTGGTAAAAATTCTATGCTAATGATGTGTGATTGAGTTATTGATTACATTAGTTCACACATTTATTTCAAAATACATAAATAGCTTAATATGTTCCACGGAATTCTCGTGGTAGATTCAAGTGGTGCCTTGGACTGTAATATCAACATGGATTCAAGTTCCCAAAATCCATCTTTCTATGGAAGAAGTAACGCAACTGCACTGGATGCTGTTTCTTCCCCAGAAGTGTCAGATGTCAGAAATGAGAGGTGCCTGTCTTTTCCTTCAAAGACACAAACAGATGCAACTGCTGGTGTAGAACGTACATTCTTGGAAGAATCTAGTTCCACATGCAAAGATAACTATAAATCTAACTCTGTTTCCATGAACTTGACCTGTAAAAACAAATGTCTTCAGGTACGCTAGTATCATACCCATAGTGCTGTCAGGATTGTTTATCTGTTTGCTCTACCTTTGACCATCTATAGTGTTTTTTTTTTAATAAATAATTTGAGTGATTTCTGATGGAATATTTGTTGATTTCTTCCTATCTTGTAATTGATGGTAGCTATTTCCAGAAGACAAATCCAATGAAGTTTTCCAAGTGTTAACTACTCAGCCCCACCAAACTGCTTTTACTGCCGCTGCAGAAGGGAAAGCTATAAAATTTGTTAACAAAAATAATAAAAAGAAAAAAAGATCTCCACCTAATCTGGGTCTGTCCCTGCCAATAGAGCGTAAAAGTACAGCAGCTGCATCCGCTAATTGTTTGACCACATTTCCTTTGATAAACTTGTATGGCGAAACAAGAGAGTTTTTCCAAGATGCAGTGCCTCAATCTTCATCAAACAATTTATCATCAGGTTTTAGACACGGGATACTTGACAACATTTTAACCCGTGACGGAGCTTTAAATGAAAGGGACAGTTTTCAAGATAATCTTAAGTCATATGCTACTTCATGGACTGAAGAAGAGTTAGATTTCTTGTGGATTGGTGTTAGAAGACATGGAGTGCACAATTGGGGTGCTATGTTGAAAGATCGGAAATTGCACTTCTCTACATTTAGGGTGGCAAGGGATCTTGCAGAGAGGTGGGAAGTGGAACAGTCCAAACTTTTCAAGGACATCTCTCCTTCACAGTCAAAGCATTCAAAAATACAGAGCTTTTCTTCAAACTTGTACAACAGCTTCCCTTGTCAAACAGAAGGGTCAAGGAAAGAGGACTCGGAAGCTGCAACTCGATTGTCACTTGGAGAGGTCTATACTTGTGGAGAAAGCAATGGATCTAGAAGGTCAAGGTTCGAGTCGCCTTATTTATCAACTAACTTGACTGAATACCTCCAGGGGCCTTTTCTCTGCCCTACTAGAGACCTTTTTGTTGATTATAGAAAAGGAAAATACGAGACGGAGCCTCCTAACCATTCAAGAGGCACAATTATGCCAGATTATAATCCTTTAAGAACCGATTCTCCTACAACTTCCATGGCAAGAAGGGGCAATTTGCCTCACTGGATCAAAGAAGCAGTTTGTGCGTACCCTTCTGGACTGACACAGCCAAATATACTTCCAGGTGTCTCATTGAGTTCTCAACCACAAAATTTGCATGCTACCTATCCATATTTTTTTCCTTTTGAGCTACAGTCTGGGCCAAGGAATGAAATGTACCATTTATATGGTGGTTCAAGTAGAGGTCAGTGTTTCAACGGCTCGACAGGAATTAGTCATGGAAAGGCTGAGGTGAGGAAAGCTTCTTCTCAAGCTTGTCCACCAGAAAACGTGATTGTTATCAACAGTGATGCCTCTTCGGAAGAGACAATATCTGATGATCATGGGGCTAGGAAATAGAATGGTTATAATTAGTACGGTTAATGCAGTTAATCACAGAAAGGTATTTAGCCTTATGTATAGTTTTGTACTTAACCCAATTGTACATATTTGGGATCATTTGAACTCATTTTCCCAGAAACAATCATGTAAGATTTGTGAGACTAAACCATTTTATTTTGTCACATGTTCAAGAATTATAGTGTAGCGTTTGACCAAACATAATATTTTTGTGTGCTTGGTATGTTACTTGGGAAGATAATTTACAGACAATGTTAAAGACATCCAAAATAGAAGATATGTAAAAAAGCAAAAACAAAAAAATTGTTTATGAACTCTAGAAATCAATGCTTGTATCTAAAACGATGCAGATTCCAGATCTGAGAAACCAATGCTTTGCTCTTCAACAAGTTCCTCTATCTTATTGCTAGTTAAGTGCATGTCCAATAGATGACCTCTGAATAACTGAGTGTGCTGATCAATTGGCAAACATCCCTGGCTTCTTCTGAATCCTTCTAATTCCATTGATACTTGTTTCATTGCTGGCCTCCTTTTTCCATTTAACTTTAAACATTGAGCTGCTAGCTCTGCAAAAGACTCGATAGTATTGTCCTTTCCTGCTTGTTTAGCAACCTGAGGATCCAAAATTTGTGAAAGTTGGTTTTCCTTGAACAATGATATGAAAGATGCTACAAGATTCTTCCCCTCATCTTTAGCAAAAGAGAATGGGTTTTCTCCTGTTAATAGTTCAACAAGTATGACTCCGAAACTATAAACATCACTTTTATCTGTGTACTGGCTTGAGTAGAAGTACTCGGGATCCATGTATCCAAAAGTTCCCTGTACTGCTGTGGTTAAGTGAGTTTTATCACATGGAACTGATCTTGATGTCCCAAAGTCTGAGATTTTGGCATTGTACTTCTCATCGAGAAGTACATTGGATGGTTTAATGTCTCTGTGGAAGATAGGCATTGAAGCTGCAGAATGCATATATGCCAAAGCTCCAGCAACATCACAAGCAATGCTCAACCGGGCTTCCCATGTAAGTGATGATTCAAGATCTTTCTTTTTGATATGATGAGAAAGTGTTCCATTAGAAATAAATTCATAAACCAATAATGGAACATCAGTCTCCAAACAAAAACCAAGTAATCTCACTATGTTTCGATGATTGGTTTGTGATAGTATAATTACTTCGTTAATAAACTGCTCAATTTGCTCTCTATCTATTGCTTTTGATCTTTTAACAGCAACTATGGTACCATCGAGTAACATTCCTTTATAAACTGTACCATTTCCTCCTTGACCAAGAAACCGACTGTTATTGTAGTTGTCCGTGGCTCTTTGTAGCTCCTCTGCAGTAAACAGTTTTGCTTTTGCACTGCTTCCATACGATGGGAGCTTTTCTTGCAGCAAAAACCCACCATTTAGCTTGAAAAACTCTTCTTTTTGGATTTGTATTCTCCTCCTCTTTAGCCATCGGTATAGTTTGTAGCTCAATAGAAATAGAACCAATAATCCAGTTCCAATACAAACACCTGCAAGACTTGACTTGTCAAATTACTTGTACATGTGACATGCATTTTTCATAGTTGTGATACTTTTTTTAAGTTTCATGGCATTCCATAATCGGACAGTTTTTGCAACTGAGAGAATATTTAGACATCGAAATTGAAATTCTCCCATCTTGGAATGTCTAGCGTTTCTCTTTTCCAGAACAGGATCTTTAACACGAAATTTTTGCTTTACTGATAAGAATTGGATGCTAATGCAAGGAGAACTGAAGTTGAAAAGTAGAAAGAAACACATACCTAAAATGGTAACCAACTTAACCGGAAAACTTCTTTTATTATCATTAGACTTGCAATTAAGGCCTCCTGAACCATTGTGACAGCTGCAGAAGAACAACCCAGGATTGACAGAACAGCTCTGGCTTTTCAGTGGAACTAACATGGGTGTAAAGGGGTAAATAATACTATCTTGCAACAACATATTTGCCTCTAACATGCTCTGAGTGTTAACCCCAAACCTCTCTCCAATAGAGGCAAGTGAATCATTCATGTGTACAATATATACCAACAGGGATATCACATCACTTGCTGTTTGATTATCACTGGGACAAGCACATCTAACTGGGACTGTCAACTCTGCCCCGATCGGAATATTTTCCGGGTCATAGTAGTTCTGCCCAATTAATGCCTGGCAGGTTGTCAAGCCTTGGTAAGTTTCACTTGCTGTCTTGAAATATGTATCAAGTTTTTTGACAGTATAAGGAGTGAGGTGTTGGAAGATGTTTCCTGAACATGTACACGAAATAGGAACTATAATCAACTTGTTGGTGGGAATCTTACTGGTTGATGATGATATATTGTTGAGTGAAGCAATTTCCGAGGCTTCAGAGCCAAGGAGATAGGCTATGTTTGTGGTTGTGTCATAAGGAGCCCTAGAATTGAAGGTGACAAAAGTCTTGCAGGACTTGATATGACCATCACAGAGGTACCCTTTTGATGCAGAAGGGTTACTAGAGCAGTTGAGCCATGTGTTGTTAAGATATGCTTGTTGGCAATAGACTAATTGATGAAATATTGAAAGAAATAAGAGAACAAAGAGTATATATGATGAGAATTGCTTCACTTCCATGGTTATGTGCTCCACGGTAGACCTAGACATATGATCGTAGCTATTTTCTTATAGTAAGAAATCACTGCTTGAAATGAATTTTACTATGATGCATATGTTGGGTTTTCCTCTTATTTGGAGGAGCCCAAGTAAAGCCCATGTGGCTTAAAAGCCCATGGAGTAAGAAGGGCAATTGTGTCATTTCATTTCTTTAATTAATAAACCCATTTAGGGTTTGTTGTGTGTAGAATTCTGCAGAGAAAAAAGGTGTGCAGAAAAGGCAGCAGCTGCAGCAGAAAAAGCTGCTCTCGTTTTTCGGTTTTCCCTCTCGGCCAGTCTTCATCAAGTATTCCGATCGAAGGCCATTTGTGATCCGATTAAGCTGAAATTTTGCAGGCATGTTCATGACTCAAGACTCTTTAATCTGTGCGGTGGGATTTGGATTTGACTCACCGGTTTGAGAAATTCTGAGCAGTGAACAGTGACTACGGGGTGGGTTAGATTTCTCCATTCTTCTTGAAATAATTGTTAGTTTCCAAGAAGTGTATTCTTGATGATGTTGTTGATTGTTTTGTCTCTGGTTTTACCTAGAGAGAACATTGTACAATTGTTTCTTGATAGTGGAAGTTTTGGAGAGGAGTCTGGTGGTTGTTTCCCTTCTGTAGGAAGGTTTTTCCACGTAAATTGCTTGTGTTGATTTTGTGCATGTTTCATTTTAAGCTCTATTTATTTGTTTCCTAAAGATTCACACAAAGAAGGAGAATAGGTTTAATTCCGCATGTTTAGAGCTTGGTTAAGTTCGAATTGAAATTGTGATTCTCTAACAAAGTGGTATCGGAAACTGTGGTTATTATTGTGGAATTTCTTGTGTTGAATAATGGAAGCAAATTTGAGTAGAATGATTACTTTGAATGGTTCTAATTATCACACTTGGAAAGGAAAAATGGAAGATCTCCTTTATGTCAAAGCAGTTTCCATTTCTAGGTGTTTGCCCTCGAGGAAGTGAGAAAAGTTATCGAAGAAGAATGGACTTTGTTACATCGACATGTGGGTATATAGGCGGTGGGTAGATGATAATGTTTTGAATCATATTAGTGGAGAAATACATGCACGGTCGCTATGGAATAAACTTGAAGAGTTGTATGCTTTCGGAAAACGGGAAATAATAAAATGTTTCTTATAAAGCAATTGATGGCTTTAAGGTACAGATGGAACTGGATTGACGGATCGGCCAGAATACGTTCCAAGGAATAATCAATCGATTAGGTGGAATGGGTATCAAGTTTGATGATGAGATTCAAGGGTTGTGTTTATTGGAGTGCGTTCTTGGGACTCTTGGGAAACATTTAGAATGTCATTAAGTAACTCGACTCGAATGGTGTAATGTGGATAAAGCTAAGAGTAGTGTTTTGAATGAAGAAATGAGAAGAAAGTCACGTAGGGTCTTACCGTGATGGAAGATTTTGGTTACGAAAGAAGAGGGAGGAGTAAAAGCGAGGTTTCGAGAACAAAGAAAAAGGAAGAAGCGAGTCTAGGTTTTCTAATATTGAGTGTCAAATCAACTGTGGCGTGAAAGGGCACGTCAAGAAATATTGAGGAGTTGAAGCGGGATAACAAGAATAAAGACAAAGAAACGAAGGGTGATGTTAGTAAAGAAAATGATCGAGTTGCCAGCTAGTTCGGAGAAGACTTTCTTGTTGTTTATAATGAAGATGTTGTCAATGTTGCATGTCACGGAGTCGATTGGGTTATTGATAGTGGAGCCTCAGATTCATCTACGTCTCGAGAGGACTTCTTTAACATCCTATCATACGGAGTGACTTTGGGACGGTGAAGTTGGGTAATGATGGCTTGGTTAAAGTCGTTGGTATTGGAGATGTGTGTTTGGAGATGAATAATGGCACGAGACTACTTAGAGAGGGTAAAGCATATTCACGAAATTCGTTTGAACTTGATCTACTGCAAGTAAACTTGATGATGAAGGATATTGCAATACCTTTAGTAATGGGTGATGGAAACTTACTAAAGGTGCTATAGTTGTTGCTCGTGGGAACAAACATTCCGGTTTGTATATCTTACGGGCGAGACTCTTTAAAGGCGTTATTAATCTTTGTGACGGATAATTTCGCGTCGAATTGTGGCATAAGAGACTTGCTTCAGTGAGTGAGAAAGGTTTGGCGTATTAACTAAAAGAATCTTCTTTCTGGAATGAATGATGTTTGTTTAAGAAGATGTACTCATTGTTTGGCGGGAAGCAAAATAGAGTTTAACTGAGAGTTCCTCCTGTGAAAACAATACATACTTGATTTGGTACATTCGGATGTATGTGGTCACATGAAGACAAAAACTTTGGGTGGTGCAGTTATTTTGTGACCTTCTAGATGATTGTTCAAAGAAAGTTATGGGTGTACACTTTGAAGAGCAAAGATCAAGTATTAGATGTGTTTAAAACGGTTTCAAGCCTTAGTTGAGAGACAAGCGGGGAAGAAATTGCGGTGCGTCGGAACGGATAATGGGGGAGAGTATTCGGGTCCTTTTGATGAGTCTTGCGGCATCGGGGCATTCGACATCAAAGACACCTCCCAAGACTCCTCGATTAAATGGGTTGGGCGAGAGAATGAGCAACGGGACATTGGTTGAAAGAGTAAGATGTCTTCTTTCGCGAGGCTCGAGTTGCAAGATCTTTACGGGGTGAGGCTTTGAATACGGTTGTACATGTTCTTAATCTCACACCGTGTGTTCCTCTTCAATTTGATGTACCAAACGGAGTTTGAATTTGGAAAAGATGTTTCTTATGATCATCTTCGCGTTTTTGGTTGCAAGGCATTTGTGCGTATACCAAAAGATGAGAGATCTAAGTTCGATGTGAAGACACGACAATGTATCTTTGTTGGTTATAGTGCGGATGAATTTGGCTACGGATTTTATGATCCGGTTGAGAAGAAGCTGGTAAGGAGTCGTGATGTTGTGTTTATAGAAGATCAAACTATACAAGATGTTGAGAAGATAGAAAAAGGAGTCCATCGATGTATAGCGATGATTTGATTGACCTAGATCAGGTTCCTTTATCGGTACGGATGGAACAAAATGTTCAAGATGACCCAGCCAGGGTTTAGATGATGTAGATATCTGGCGAAACGGATCAGCGGACTATTGATCGGTTGCGAGCAATTCCACCCGGGAGGTCTACCGGAGATCGACGTCCTTCCACGCGGTATGATACGGATGAGTATGTGTTATTGACGGATGAGGGGGAGAACCTCGATGTTATGCGAAGCAATGGAAGATGGAAACAAAACACATTGGGTTGGTGTATGGAAGATGAGATGCGATCGGCTGTATGACAATCACACGTTTGAGGCGGTAAAGTTGCCTAAGGGTAAGAGAGCTTTGAAGAACAAGTGGGTACGGGGTGAAGCGAGAAGAACACGATTCTGACCACGATACAAAGCTAGGCGGTCGTCGAGGGATTCGATCGGAGAAAAGGTATTGATTTTGATGATATTTTCTCTCTGTTGTGAAGATGTCTTCCGTACGTGTTGTTCCCAGGTCTAGCGACTAGCTTGGATTTAGAAATTGAGCAAATGGATGTGGCTTGCCTTTCTTCGTAGTGAGTTAGAGGAAGAGATTTATATGGAGCGAGGAGGGTTTTGAGGTTAAAGGAAAAGAGGATTATGTATGTCGGTTAAAGAAAAAGCCTCTACGGGTTGGAAACTGACACCCAACAATGGTATAAGAAGTTTGGAGTCGATTATGGGGAGTATAGGTTCAAGAAGACTACTACGATCATTGTGTTTTTGTGCGAAATTCTCGACGATGACTTTATCATTTTTATTGCTCTATGTTGATGACATGTTGATTGTTGGCGAGAAATTCTTCAAGAATTGATAATTTGAAGAAGCGAGTTGAGTAAGTCCTTTGCCATGAAGGACTTGGGGCCGACAAAACAAATTCTTGGTATTCGAATTTGTCGAGACAAGAAAAGAAGAAGTTATACATGTCACGGGAACGATACATCGACAAAGTACTTGAAAGGTTTCATATGGATAAAGCTAAAGTGGTTTCTTACTCCTTTATCTAATCAACTTTAAGTTGAGATCGAGTCAAGGCCGCTTCAGACGGATAAAGAGAAGGAAGATATGGAAAAGGTTCCGTATGCCTCGGCGGTAGGAAGCTTAATGTATGCAATGGTGTGTACGAGGGCCGGGGCATAGCTCGTACGGTTGGAGTTGTTGGTCGTTTTCTTTCGAATCCGGGAAGAGAGCATTGGGATGCGATAAAGTGGATTATGAGATATCTTGAGGTACTTCCAAGTTAACACTTAGCTTTGGAAGTGGAAAATAGGTGTTAGTTGGATACAACGATTCGGTTGGCAAGAGATGAAGATTCTCGTAAGTGCACTTCGGGTTATCTAATTACTTTCTCTGCAGTGGAGAGCGGTTTCTTGGCGGTCGAGATTGCAAAAGTGTGTTGCACTTTCTGACGGGGCGGAGTTTATTGCGGCAACGGAAGCTTGTAAGGGAGTTGTTGTGGATGAAACAGTTCTTGAGGAACTTGGTTTCAGCGTGAGAAATATGTGTTGTGCGATAATCGAGTTATTCACCTAGCGAAAAACTCGGCATTTCACTCAAGATCAAACGTATTGATGTGAGGTATCATTGGATAAGAGATACTCTTAACAATAAGTTGCTTGAACTTGAGAAAATACATGCGATGAGAATGGATCGACGTACGCGACAAAGCGGTGTCAAGAGAAAAACTTGAAGTTTGTTGTTCAATTGCGGGATGGCGGATCCCTCTCCGTCTAATCGGAAAGGGAGATTTGTTGGGTTTTCCTCTTATTTGGAGGAGCAGTAAAACAATGTGGCTTAAAAGCCAATGGAGTAAGAAGAAACGGCAATTGTGTCATTTCATTTCTTTAATTAATAAACCCATTTAGGGTTTGTTGTGTGTAAAGTGCGGAGAAAAAAGGTGTGCGAGAAAAGCGTGCAATGAGAAAAGCGCTCTCGGTTTTTAGGTTTTCCCTCTCCGTGATCTTCGTCAAGTGTTCCAGATCGAAGGCCGTTTGTGGTCGATTAAGCTGAAATTTTGCAGGCATGTTCACGACTCAAGCCTCTTTAATCTGTGCGGTGGGATTTGGATTTGGCTCACCGGTTTGGGGAATTCTGAGCAGTGAACAGGTGGTTCTGACGAATTGGGTTAGATTTCTCCAATTCTTCTTGAAATAATTGTTAGTTTAAGAAGTGTATTCTTGATGATGTTGTTGATTGTTTGTCTCTAGTTTTACCTAGAGAGAGCTGTTGTACAATTGTTTCTTGATAGTGGAAGTTTTTGGAGAGGAGTCGGTGGTTGTTCCTTTCTGTAGGAAGGTTTTTACGTAAATTCTGTGTTGATTTTGTGCATGTTTCATTTTAAGCTCTATTTATTTGTTTCCTAAAAGATTCACACAAAGAAGGAGAATAGGTTTAATTCCGCTGTTTAGAGCTTGGTTAAGTTCGAATTGAAATTGTGATTCTCCTAACAGCATATAAAGGAGGAAAACAGAAAGGATCTTGAAATTTGAGGTTCTTACGGTCACATGCTGTGGCATTTATTCTTTGGAGTTCTTCTGGTGGTTGAAAATCAATTGATGTTGTTGGAGTTTGAAACCAATGAAAAATAACACAATTTACATTGCTGTGTATAATTTTCACATACAATTCAACAATAGTTACAAGTGCATGTAGAGCGAGTGGAGGGGAAGTTGAGATCGAGTTTCTCCAAAAATAAATATGGATACCTGCCAATATTGACTTACCAAATTGCTAGATAAGCTTCTATAATGGTGTTTTTGGTCAAAGTGGTTCAGAGCACGTTTTCTATAAGTTTACTTTGTTTCATCTGAACTCTTAAGATTGATGTTAGATAGTAAAGTCTCTATCATAAAATAATCTTAACATCATTTCTCACACGAAACATTTTCCTTCTCAGTATTATTTTTATCAAATAAAATGACTGTCAAGTCGTTAAAATTGAAGATAAATAATATAATAATATAATAATAATAATAATTTTTTATTAAAATATTATTTTTTTTATTAAAATTAAAACTTGATAGCTTTACATGAAAAAAATTAATATTTAATAAAAAAATTATTAAAATAATATATTTTATTCTTTGTGTTATGGAGTAATTAAAATATATTTTTTATAATATAAGGAATAAACAGCACCACTTTAAAATTTGCTTTAAAATCTGGATACTTCCGCTTCTATCAGTTTTTTTTATTAATATTTAACTAAATATTGACACATACTTTACTCATATATCTTCTAATATATTTTACCAATACTCCTGTAGTGGGTAACATACAATGTTAAAGATAAATAAATTTGTAAAATAAATTACTTTTCCAATTTTTAAAATAAATTTTGAAATATATGAATATAAAAGTGTGATATTTGCATTTCTATAAAAATAATTATTTTTATCATTGTTTTATATCATAATCTAATTACCTCATATTAATAATCAAATTCAATTATAATTATTTTATCATATCACGTCTTCATTATATAACACTACTCTTTCTCTTTACCCAATTGATTTGATTTGATTTAGTTTTATCTATATTTTATTAGATTATTAGTTTAATGGTAGGATTTGATACTCTCTACTTCAAGTCATATATTTAAATCATAAAAAAATTAATTTTATTTATTTTATAAAATATACTACTTATATTTATTGATTTCTAGAAAATATAAATAGAATCAGGCAAAAAGAGGTCTAAAATCAATCAATACTAAAACAAAACAAAACAAAATTTTGATTGATTTGGGTTACTCTTTTGATTTTGAACTTTCTAGTTTTCTTAAGTTGTTCTGTATATAATTTTTTTCAATTTAAAATAAATTTTGTTCTACAAACTTAAAATTATATAATTTTTATTATATATACTATATCATAATTAATATTATTTTATTTTCTAATAGAAATAATATTATTTAAATATTAGAGTTCTAAATATTTAAAGTAATTTAAAGCCTCACACACAAATATTGTTATTTATTTATAATATGCATACTAAAACCAAAAAATATAGTTGCGATTGTAGATGAATAAAACGAAATATATGTTTGGATTTTAATTTTTGAAAATAATAATAATAAAGGGTTGAATAATAAAAATATATAAATTAAAAAAAATTAAATATAATAAAATTAATCTTATAATTATATAACTAGTATAAAATAGCCTATTTGTACTTTCATGTCTACCATGACTTCAAAAATGTCATTTTATGAGATCTATTATAAGTATAAATATACTTTCGGACATAATTTAATTCAATTATATATATAACAAATATATAATAACTTTTTGCCATTATTATTAATATTATATTTTTAAATAAAATTAATTGTTTTTAAAATAATAAATAAAAGCATAATATCTTAACTAGAAATTAAAATCTAAAATTTTAAAAGAATACAATTATAAAATTATTTTATCACTCTTTTTTTAATTTTTTATAAAATTAAAAAAATTATAAATTACTTATAATTATTTTGATCAACCTTCAAAATTTTAATATTTTTTAATTAAAATAAATTCTTTTTAAAATAAAAATAATAGCAATATGATTCGGTTACAAATTAAAAATTAAAATTTTAAAAGATTTTGGTTTAGATTATTCAATCACTCTTTATATATATATTTTTAATATTTTTAATATTTTTAATTAAAATTAATTCTTTAAAATATTAAATCATAGTCGTAATGAGTTAATTAAAAATTAAAAACTATAACTATAAAAGACTTCAATCAAGATTATTTTTAATCACTCACTCTTTCTTAATATTTTTAATTAAAATTAATTATTTAAGATAATAAATAAAAGAGATAATAGTTTAATTATTAATTAAAAACTATAATTTCAAAAAGACTTGATTATTTAATCACCTTTTCATAATTTTATTTTTTATAGAATTAAAAATTTATAGATTACATATAATCATATAATTATTTTAATCATACTTCTTAAAATTTTTAATTTTAATTAAAATTAATTCATTTGAAATAAAAATAACAAATATAATGAATTAATTAGGAATTAAAAACTATAATTATAAAAGACTTCGTTTATAATTATTTAATCACTCTTTCTTAATATTTATTTTATAAAATTTAAAAAGTTATAGATTATATATAATTATTTTTGTGATACTTCTTAAAAAATTTAATATTTTTAATTAAAATTAGTTTTTTCTATGATAATAAATAACAATCATCAAAACCTAGAATTTTAAAATACTTCATTTTGAATTATTTAATTATGATTAATTATTTAAAATACTTCATAGTTATTTTTATTTCAAATAAATTAATTTTAATTAATATTAAAGTTTTTAAGGAATATGAATAAAATAATTATATGATTATATGTAATTTATAAATTTTTAATTCTATAAAAGATAAAATTATGAAAAGGTGATTAAATAATCAAGTTTTTTGAAGTTATAGTTTTTAATTAATAATTAAATCATTATCTTTTTTATTTATTATCTTAAATAATTAATTTTAATTAAAAATATTAAGAAAGAGTGAGTGATTAAAAATAATCTTGATTGAAGTCTTTTATAGTTATAGTTTTTAATTTTTAATTAACTCATTACGACTATGATTTAATATTTTAAAGAATTAATTTTAATTAAAAATATTAAAAATATATATATAAAGAGTGATTGAATAATCTATATTAAAATCTTTTAAAATTTTAAATTTTAATTTGTAATCGAATCATATTGTTATTATTTTTATTTTAAAAAGAATTCATTTTAATTAGAAAATATTAAAATTTTGAACGCTGATCAAAATAATTATAAGTAATTTATAATTTTTTTTAACTTTATAAAAAATAAAAAAGAGTGATAAAATAGTTTTATTACTGTATGCTTTTAAAATTTTAGATTTTAATTTTTAGTTAAGATATTATGTTTTTATTTATTATTTTAAAAACAATTAATTTTTATTTAAAAATATAATATTAATAATGGCAAAAGTTATTATATAATTGAATTAAATTATGTACAAAGTATATTTATACTTATAATAGATAGAAAATGACATTTTTGGAAGCATGGTATGAAAGTACAAAATAGGCTATTTTATAGTAGTTATAAAATTATAAGATTAATTTTATTATATTTAATTTCTTTATTTTTATTAATTTATATATTTTTATTATTCATCCCTTAATTATTATTTTTCAAAAATTAAAATCTAAGCATTATACTTAGTTTTATTCATCTACGATCCCAACTATATTTTTGGTTTTAGTATGCATATTATAAATAAATAACAATATTTGTGTTTCATACTTTAAATTATTTTAAAAATTTATAACTCTAATATTTAAATGATATTAATTATGATATAGTATATATTATAAAAATTATATAATTTAAATTAAATTAAATTTGTTTTAAATTGAAAAAAATTCTATATAGAATAATTTAAAAAAACTAGAACGCTCAAAATCAAACAACTAACCCAAATCAATCACAATTTTAATTAATATTAAAGTTTTTAAGAAATATGAATAAAATAATTATATGATTATATGTAATCTATAAATTTTTAATTCTATAAAAGATAAAATTATGAAAAGGTGATTAAATAATCAAGTCTTTTTGAAGTTATAGTTTTTAATTAATAATTAAATCATTATGTCTTTTATTTATTATCTTAAATAATTAATTTTAATTAAAAATATTAAGAAAGATTCCGTGATTAAAAATAATCATGATTGAAGTCTTTTATAGTTATAGTTTTTAATTTTTAATTAACTCATTACGACTATGATTTAATATTTTAAAGAATTAATTTTAATTAAAAATATTAAAAATATATATATAAAGAGTGATTGAATAATCTATATTAAAATCTTTTAAAATTTTAAATTTTAATTTGTAATCGAATCATATTGTTATTATTTTTATTTTAAAAAGAATTCATTTTAATTAGAAAATATTAAAATTTTGAACGCTGATCAAAATAATTATAAGTAATTTATAATTTTTTTTAACTTTATAAAAAAATAAAAAAAAAAGAGTGATAAAATAATTTTATAACTGTATGCTTTTAAAATTTTAGATTTTAATTTTTAGTTAAGATATTATGTTTTTATTTATTATTTTAAAAACAATTAATTTTATTTAAAAATATAATATTAATAATAATGGCAAAAATTTATTATATAATTGAATTAAATTATGTACAAAAGTATATTTATACTTATAATAGATAGAAAATGACATTTTTGAAGCATGGTAGTCATGAAAGTACAAATAGGCTATTTTATAGTAGTTATAAAATTATAAGATTAATTTTATTATATTTAATTTCTTTATTTTTATTAATTTATATATTTTATTATTCATCCCTTAATTATTATTTTTCAAAAAATTAAAATCTAAGCGTATACTTCGTTTTATTCATCTACGATCCCAACTATATTTTTGGTTTTAGTATGCATATTATAAATAAATAACAATATTTGTGTTTCATACTTTAAATTATTTTAAAAATTTATAACTCTAATATTTAAATGATATTAATTATGATATAGTATATATTATAAAAATTATATAATTTAAATTAAATTAAATTTGTTTTAAATTGAAAAAAATTCTATATAGAATAATTTAAAAAAACTAGAACGTTCAAAATCAAACAACTAACCCAAATCAATCACAATTTTAATTAATATTAAAGTTTTTAAGGAATATGAATAAAATAATTATATGATTATATGTAATTTATAAATTTTTAATTCTATAAAAGATAAAATTATGAAAAGGTGATTAAATAATCAAGTTTTTTGAAGTTATAGTTTTTAATTAATAATTAAATCATTATCTTTTTTATTTATTATCTTAAATAATTAATTTTAATTAAAAATATTAAGAAAAGTGAGTGATTAAAAATAATCTTGATTGAAGTCTTTTATAGTTATAGTTTTTAATTTTTAATTAACTCATTACGACTATGATTTAATATTTTAAAGAATTAATTTTAATTAAAAATATTAAAAATAGATATATAAAGAGTGATTGAATAATCTAAACCAAAATCTTTTAAAATTTTAATTTTTAATTTGTAATCGAATCATATTGCTATTATTTTTTATTTTAAAAAAGAATTTATTTTTAATTAAAAAATATTAAAATTTTGAAGGTTGATCAAAATAATTATAAGTAATTTATAATTTTTTTAATTTTATAAAAAATAAAAAAAAAGAGTGATAAAATAATTTTATAACTGTATGCTTTTAAAATTTTAGATTTTAATTTTTAGTTAAGATATTATGTTTTTATTTATTATTTTAAAAACAATTAATTTTATTTAAAAATATAATATTAATAATAATGGCAAAAAGTTATTATATAATTGAATTAAATTATGTACAAAAGTATATTTATACTTATAATAGATAGAAAATGACATTTTTGAAGCATGGTAGTCATGAAAGTACAAATAGGCTATTTTATAGTAGTTATAAAATTATAAGATTAATTTTATTATATTTAATTTCTTTATTTTTATTAATTTATATATTTTTATTATTCATCCCTTAATTATTATTTTTCAAAAATTAAAATCTAAACGTATACTTCGTTTTATTCATCTACGATCCCAACTATATTTTTTGGTTTTAGTATGCATATTATAAATAAATAACAATATTTGTGTTTCATACTTTAAATTATTTTAAAAATTTATAACTCTAATATTTAAATGATATTAATTATGATATAGTATATATTATAAAAATTATATAATTTAAATTAAATTAAATTTGTTTTAAATTGAAAAAAATTCTATATAGAATAATTTAAAAAAACTAGAACGTTCAAAATCAAACAACTAACCCAAATCAATCACAATTTTAATTAATATTAAAGTTTTTAAGGAATATGAATAAAATAATTATATGATTATATGTAATTTATAAATTTTTAATTCTATAAAAGATAAAATTATGAAAAGGTGATTAAATAATCAAGTTTTTTGAAGTTATAGTTTTTAATTAATAATTAAATCATTATCTTTTTTATTTATTATCTTAAATAATTAATTTTAATTAAAAATATTAAGAAAGAGTGAGTGATTAAAAATAATCTTGATTGAAGTCTTTTATAGTTATAGTTTTTAATTTTTAATTAACTCATTACGACTATGATTTAATATTTTAAAGAATTAATTTTAATTAAAAATATTAAAAATAGATATATAAAGAGTGATTGAATAATCTAAACCAAAATCTTTTAAAATTTTAATTTTTAATTTGTAACCGAATCATATTGCTATTATTTTTATTTTAAAAAGAATTTATTTTAATTAAAAAATATTAAAATTTTGAAGGTTGATCAAAATAATTATAAGTAATTTATAATTTTTTTAATTTTATAAAAAATAAAAAAAAAGAGTGATAAAATAATTTTATAACTGTATGCTTTTAAAATTTTAGATTTTAATTTTTAGTTAAGATATTATGTTTTTATTTATTATTTTAAAAACAATTAATTTTATTTAAAAATATAATATTAATAATAATGGCAAAAAGTTATTATATAATTGAATTAAATTATGTACAAAAGTATATTTATACTTATAATAGATAGAAAATGACATTTTTGAAGTCATGGTAGTCATGAAAGTACAAATAGGCTATTTTATAGTAGTTATAAAATTATAAGATTAACTTTATTATATTTAATTTCTTTATTTTTATTAATTTATATATTTTTATTATTCATCCCTTAATTATTATTTTTCAAAAATTAAAATCTAAACGTATACTTTGTTTTATTCATCTACGATCCCAACTATATTTTTAGGTTTTAGTATGCATATTATAAATTTGTGTTTCATACTTTAAATTAATTTAAAAATTTATAACTCTAATATTTAAATAATATTAATTATGATATAGTATATATTATAAAAATTATATAATTTAAATTAAATTAAATTTGTTTTAAATTGAAAAAAATTCTATATAGAATAATTTAAAAAAACTAGAACGTTCAAAATCAAACAACTAACCCAAATCAATCACAATTTTGTTTTGTTTTGTTTTAGTATTGATTGATTTTAGACCTCTTATTGCTTGATTCAATTTCTATTTTTCAAAAACTTATTAAAGAGAAATATAAGTAGTATTTTTTATAAAATAGATATAATTAGTTTTTTTTTATGACTTAGAACATGCTACTTGAAGTATGGAGGATCTAGTTTTATCACTAGATTATTATCCTAATAAAATATTGACAAAACTAGATCGAATAAAATTAAATCAAGTCAAGTGGATCATAAATGTACAAATTATTATATACATAAAATGAAGGATTTAAATTATGGAATAAAGTAAAATGGATGTTAGAGGCTTCTAAAATAAATTGTTGTAGATTTACTTAAAAATAAACCCAAGTTATAAAAGCCCAGCCCAATCCATTAGAAAGATCGCCCGAAACCGCTGTACCTGTAGCATACGACGATTAGCCGAATTGGTTCCGGTTTCTTTCTCACCGCTTTGAGAAGCTGCTAGACAGCCGAGACCTGGAGTCTGCTAAACGTTCTTTATATTCTTTGGAATCTTCATTCGGGACGCAGAGATCGATCAAAACCTAGTGTGTCTCTTGAAAAAGGAGTGGGATTAGGGTTTTTGCTCAACGATTGGCTATCTCTGCGGGTCGAAATTATTTGCAGGTGCGATTTATTTATTAGCTTTTATTTCAGTGGATTGCATAAATTTTTCCTCTCTTTCCAGACATATCAATTCTCTATTTTTTTTTTGTGTTCTTAATTTTTCTTTTTTGATTTATTTGAATTGGAATCAGGTTTCATAGGGAAGCATTTTCGAAATTATTTGCTTCTCATAAATTTACATCAGTGGGAGTGTTCTAACTAGTGGTGTTAGCTTCATCATAATTTGAAGATGTCGTCCCTAAGGAACGCTATTAGCAGAAGGGCACATAAGGAACGATCTCAACCGTGGGTGACCCAATTCCTCTTTTTTGTTATAGTTTTCGAATATTACTCTTTTGCACTGTTTTAGATTATGTGTTTGTGGCCTTTAGGGAAGCAAGGAAAAAATTTGGGCTTCTTGAGAAGCACAAAGACTATGTTGAGCGTGCAAAAGCCTTCCACAAAAAGGAGGACACTATACGGGTAAATTTGCTTGTTATTTTTCACCCATGTGTTGGCATTGATTTATTTTCCTTTTTCTTGTATTTTCTTCCAAATTTATACTCTAAAATAGTAAGTGTCTCAAGTTTATTTCATCTTTCTGTTCCACTGCACAGAGGCTTAGAGAAAAAGCAGCCTTCAGAAATCCTGATGAATTTTACTTCAAGATGATCAAAACAAAAACTGCTAATGGAGTTCATAAATTAGAGTACTACTAGCTATCTTATTCCAATGTTTCTTTGGGATAGTAGCTTTATACTTACTGCTTATCTGACTTGCACACTTTTTTTCTTCAGAAGTCAGGCAAACAAATATACCCCAGAAGAGCTGATGCTCATGAAGACACAAGATATAGGATATTTGCTTCAGAAAATGCAGAGTGAGAAAAAGGTAAACAGTATATGTACCTATAAGTTTGTGGGATAAAGATGAATGAGTTTATGAATTGCTCTATAGTAATTACTATTTTGTTTTCTAATGCAGAAAATTGAAAAGTTGACTGCAATGCTACATTCTCTTGATAATCATCCCTCCAATAGACACGTCTACTATGCTGAAGACTGGTTTTAGCTCCCTTCCCTGATTCTTTTCTATAAAGATACAATAATTTTTTTTAAATCATATGGAATTACTTTTTCATTATTTCTTGACTGAACTTGGAGGAGGATTAATGGGGATAGATTGTTCTATTTAGTGCCATTTATATGTGAGTGTCTTCCCTCAAACACTCTGTAGTTGAGCTTCATAGACCTAATCGATTATCTCCAATGAACTCATATTCACAAAATTGTGTTCAACTTGACAATTCGAGGGTCCATTTCCCCGATAGGGATTGGAGTTGGCCATGCCCCTCCTAGTTTGATAGATTATTCCTCTTAGTATATAATTTTTAACATTTTTGAAGATAAAATAAGACGTTTGGTCCTTCTTATTGCAATAAAATTGTTATTATTATATACAAGTAAATAAAAATAAAATAATTAATATAATCTTTTATATTTATCTATCATATAAAATATAACTTTATTTATCACTAAGCAGTTGATAATACAAAGTTTGGTTGGTCCCGGTTCTCCTATGAAATAAATTTTGGTTCCAAGCCAACTTGGCCCCCCAAGAAGTTTGGCCTGCTTTGTTGGGTATCTGGACAGTTTCTTTAACATTATGCAGTTATTATTTTTTTTATCTCCTTGTTTGGTTCTTTTCATACCCTCTGTCTCTTTACCTTATATCCTCTGCTGACTGGGGAACTCCATTTGGCCCACCTAAGAAGTTTGCCCTGCTTTGTTGGGTATCTGGACAGTTTCTTTAACATTATGCAGTTATTTATTTATTTATCTCCTTGTTCGGTTCTTTTCTTACCCTCTGTCTCTTTACCTTTTATCCTCTGCTGACTGGGGAACTCCATTTGATTTTCTTTTCATGACACAAAGGCATTTGAAGATCCTCCCATTAGACTAAACTATTAGCGCTATAGATATTCCTTTATGTTTGCTTTTTTATTCACTGTGATCATGGTATATCATCTTGCCATCAGTATATATAAACTTTTATGAAGTTTCCTTTAAATTGTAAAGCTAATCCTCTATAATCAGTTAATCCTTTTATCGTCTGTTATAGGGAGGAGGCCAAAGAAATGCAATCACATTTGTCTAGTGGTGGAAGAGGGTCTGCTTCTAATGACATTCCTGAAAATATTAAAAGGTAGAACAGAAGTTTTAGTATCGTAAGTCGCTGTTGGCATGTATGCTTTGAAAGCTAACTTTTTCTTAAGAATGTGGTTGTTGGAGTCTACCTTATGAATTTCTACTTGAAAGTCTTTCTTATAAATAGACTTGTTATATAAGTGATGAGAGGAATTTGGTTTCTGAATCAGGTTAATTATGCTCTCTTTTTTCATTTCTTTATTCAGAGGCAGCATATATTATTTTCAAGTCTCACATTCTTGTACCTTGAGTGACAGGAAAACAGCTGCTTCCTACAGAGAGCTAGAAGCAAGGAGGAGTAGAGTTGCAGATTTGGAAAAACTTTATATGGATATGGCTATGCAGAAGGAACTACAGGTATTGGTGTGAAAACTTCCCCCGCTTCTAGTAGTAGTTAGGTCAATTGAACTAAGAGTGTTGGGACTAAGGTATTCTTTTAAATGACTAGAAAAAAGGTCGAAAACGTAAGCTACGTGAGGATGAGATTGTTTGTGAAACATCTAAACCAGTATTCAAATGGAGGGTGGAACGGAAACGTTGAGAAGGTCTGTATCTTATGTTAGCACATTTCTTCTTTATGAATGTTGATTGTTTAAACTTGTACTCTATTTAATATGCCACTTTATCATTTCAGGATTCTAGATGGAAGTGGTTCCATGGGAGTTCAATTTTCCTTTTAATTACTGCATTATGTGCAGAAGAGAATGTTTTCCTGTAATATGTTAGATCTACTCAAAAAATTTGACGCAGTATTACTAGTTACTACATTGTTTCAAGAGGAAAGAACGGATCCGTGCCCTGCGAGTGGGAGGCTTGGGGAACCATGTAACCAGCATCTGTTTTTTTATTCTCCATTTTCTTTTAATTGTGACATCAGTTAGAGAGCAAGATATTTAAACTTGTGTACTAGAATCAGTATGTTACATTCTTTTTTGTTGCTTTCATATATCCTAATTCTCAAAACGAAATATTTTCTATCCTATTTTTGCTGGTTTACAATAGTGAGTACTATTTTAGTTTTTTTTTTTAAATATTGCTGGTTTACAATAGTGTCTATCGGATTTTACGTAGCTCCAGATGAGCTGTAAATAGATGTCTCTGTTCTAGAAAGTGCTATTGTTGTCAAATTGAAGATGAAAAACTTAGAACCCAAAAAAGAAGAAAACAAGTGAAGATGAAAACACAGGGCAATAATGGCTTCAAAAGAAAAATGCTTTACATCTTCACTCCACTCCTCAATATCACCTACATGTCAATTTGCGTGTACCTTTTATGTTAAGTTCATATCATTCTCATATCACGCTACACTGATTTTGAATCCCAACTGGATATCAATACTGTTGAAGAGTTATAATGAACAGAAGGCATGGGGATCTTTAAAGAGAATCGTTCAAAAACTCAACTATAAGTTATTAAAAAAAATTACCAGACTTCGATTTTTAATGTTTGAACAAGTACTTTGAAACTTTCCTACTGATGTATTTCTATGGACATTTCTAACCCTATTGGGTTACGCCATAAAGAACGAAGCACCATATGAAAAACATCAAATTGTTTAGTAGGTCGGTTCAGTTCGGTTCAAAATGTCTTTTCACTTTCATTACCCTCTTCTGCAAGGTCAAGAACCTAGAGTATGGTCTTAAGTTGTGGGATTCTCTAGGGCATAATTTGTATAGAAAATTTGCTCCAATCAAGAACATCAGCAAAAGGCAATGTGTAATATTCAGAAATAAGTAATGGAACACACCCTGCTTGGATACATAGTCTGCAAAAGTCTTGGATTTGCAACTTGATACCTACTTGGGTTCAAGCAAAACTTGGTTCTTCCCATTATTTGATGGTAATTTTGTGTTTTAGAAGATACTCATGGTCCCATGGACTTGATTTCTTTGTATTTTTCTTCCAATTTTCAAATAAAATTCTTTTATGTTCCTACAACACGGGCAAAAAAGTTCATATATGAGGTAAGTTTGACATGATTGAAGGTAAAATGTAGTAAAAATCATAAATAATTAATTTAGATTGATTGAGTAATTTTTAAAAAATATTAATATATATCTAATTTAACCGTAATATATTTATATTATTAAAATCTAAATTTATTTAGTTAAATTAATACAATTATGTTGTAATTAACTAATAATGGAATCTTATGTTAAAACTTATTCATATATATTGAATAGTTTGAAGTGTTAATTGTATTAAATAAGTAAAATTACTCCATTCATCTTGTTTCTTCTTACTTATACTTTTTTTTTCATGAGAGAGAAAGCTCATTTCACATATCAATTTTTTTAGTAGATTAATAGTTATCTATTTGTTATTTTAAATAAATATTATGAGAATTGTTTTGTAATTTTTTTGTTATAGTAGATTTATTTATAACGTGGCAATTTATTTTATAACATTAGACATGTTTTGTCGAGATACTTTTCAAATATAAATTTAAATCTATTATTATTATTTAAAATTTCGTTACAATTTATAAATTAAAAAATTAAAGTATTTAAAGATAAAATTTTATTAAAGATTTATTATATTCTCTATTAGAATAATCAAGTTTAAATAGAAAAAAAATTAAAGATTATACTTTAAAAATATTACTGATTGGATTACATATTTTTTGTTACATCTCTAATAGTTATTTAATTTAAATATTATTAATGTTATTTATTCTAAATAAATGAAACTTATTTTTCATAAAAAAAAATGAAAGATTTAAATTATGGGATAAAGTAAAATGGATGTGTGAGGCTTCTAAAATAAATTTTTGTAGATTTACTGAATAAAACCCAAGTTATAAAAGCCCAGCCCAATCCGTTAGAAAGATCGCGCCGAAACCGCTATACCTGTAGGATACGACGATATGCCGATTTGGTTCCCGGTTTCTTTCTCACCACTTTGAGAAGCTGCTTGACAGCCGAGACCTGGAGTCTGTTAAACGTTCTTTATATTCTGTGGAATCTTCATTCGGGACCCATAGATCGATCAAAACCTAGTGTCTCTTGAAAAAGGAGTGAGATTAGGGTTTTTGCTCAACGATTAGCCGTCTCTGCGGGTCGAAATTCTTTGCAGGTGCGATTTATTTGTTAGCTTCTATTTCAGTGGATTGCATAATTTTTTCCGCTCTTTCCAGACATATCAATTCTCTTGTTTTGTGTTTTTAATTTTTCTTTTTTGATTTATTTGAATTGGAATCAGGTTTCATAGGAAAGCATTTTTGCGATTCTGATTCGAAATAGATTTTTTCTAGAGGGGCTTGTGGTTTGGGCTAGGGTTTGGTTTTCCAGTTCTGTCTAAAGTCTTCGTGCTTATTTCTGCTAAACGTACCATAGTAGGCAGAAGTTAACAATGGTGGAAGAAGGGAAGCATAAATCTAGGAGAGAAGAGTCGGATAAGAAGGAAGGGGATTCGAGAAGCCGTCGCCGGGATAAGGAGAGGAATGGTGAGAGACATAAGGATAAGAGAGAACGTGTGAGCAGGCGTTCTGAGAAAGAATTGAGCTCTGATTCTGACGAGAGGAATGGTCGAGAGAGTGAGACGGATAGAGGTAGGGACAGGGATAGGGAGAAGGAGAGGCACATGGACAGGGACAAAGATAGTACTCGGAGTCGGGATGATGAAAAAATAAGAGGCAGAGACAAGAAGAGTAGAGACAGAGAAAAGGAGGAGAGGGAGCAGGAGAAGAGGGCAAGGGAGAAAGAAAGGGAGAGGGAGAAGGAGCTGGAGAAGAGGGCAAAAGAGAAAGAGAGGGAGAAGGAGCTGGAGAAGAGGGCAAAAGAGAAAGAGAGGGAGAAGGAACTAGAGAAGAGGGCAAGAGAGAAAGAAAGGGAGAGGGAGAAGAGGGAATGGGAAAGAGAGAGGGAGAAGGAGCGAGAAAGAGAGAGGAGACTTCATGAAAAGGAGAAGCGTAGGGATGTTGATGGTGATGGAAGCTCTGATGAAGCTAAGGAGCATGATAGGAAGCGGAGGAAGAAGGATGAATATGATGATAATAAGATAAGAGAGCGTGAGCACGATAGTAGCAAGCATAGTAGGCACAAGGATGATGGCGATGAGAGTCCGAGGAAGAGGATTGCTGATGATGATTCCGATAGGAAAGAAAAGGAGCCTACTCGTGAGGAAGAGTTAGAGGCTGAACAGCGGAGATTGGATGAGGAAATGGAAAAGCGGAGGAGGAGAGTTCAAGAATGGCAAGATTTGAAGAGAAAGAATGAAGAAGCTGAAAGAGAGAAGCTTGGTGAGGCAAAAACTGATGAGCCCAAGTCTGGCAAGGCATGGACTCTTGAAGGTGAATCTGATGATGAAGACGTTCCATCGGGAAAAATGCAGACGGTTATGGAAATTGATGGAGAAGCTATTGATGATAATAATGAAGGGAAGGATGCAATGGATGTGGAGACTGAGAATGGAAGTGGTCCTGCTTTGCAGAATGGACCTGAAGACGATGCTGCTGAAGATGAGGAGATTGACCCATTAGATGCGTTTATGAACTCTATGGTTTTGCCTGAAGTTGAGAAGCTGAATAATACAATTGATTCTTCAATTTCTGATGATAAAATTTCTGACTCACAGAACAAGGACAAAAAGGATGATCAAACTAATGGTGGACAACCAAAGAAACGTGCAAATAAATTTATGGGCAGAATAATTCAAGGTGAGGATTCTGAATCAGATTATGGGGACCTTGAGAATGATGAGGATCCTGCAGAAGATGAAGATGATGACGAGTTTATAAAACGAGTGAAGAAGACAAAGGCTGAGAAGCTTGCGATTGTTGATCACTCAAAGATAGATTATGAGCCGTTTAGGAAAAACTTCTATATTGAAGTGAAGGAAGTCTTAAGAATGGCAGCAGAAGAGGTTGCTGTGTACCGCAGACAATTGGAGTTGAAGGTTCATGGTAAAGATGTGCCAAAGCCTATCAAGACGTGGCACCAAACTGGACTTACTAATAAAATCATGGAAACAATTAAGAAAATGAACTTTGAGAAGCCAATGCCAATTCAAGCTCAAGCACTTCCTATAATTATGAGCGGTCGAGACTGCATTGGTATTGCAAAAACTGGATCTGGCAAAACCCTTGCATTTGTGCTACCAATGCTAAGGCATATAAAGGACCAGCCTCCTGTTGTTGCCGGAGATGGACCAATTGGGCTTGTAATGGCCCCTACAAGGGAGCTTGTACAGCAGATTCACAGTGATATCAAAAAGTTTGCCAAAGTAATGGGGATCAGATGTGTGCCTGTATATGGAGGATCTGGTGTGGCCCAACAGATCAGTGAATTGAAGCGAGGTACTGAAATTGTGGTTTGTACCCCTGGCAGAATGATCGATATACTCTGCACAAGTGGTGGGAAAATTACAAATCTTCGTCGAGTCACTTACTTGGTAATGGATGAAGCTGATCGAATGTTTGACATGGGCTTTGAACCTCAAATCACCCGGATAGTTCAAAATATCCGGCCAGAACGGCAAACTGTACTCTTTTCTGCAACTTTCCCCCGTCAGGTTGAAATCTTGGCTCGTAAAGTGTTGAACAAACCTGTGGAAATTCAGGTTGGTGGGAGGAGTGTTGTTAACAAGGACATAAAACAGTTGGTTGAAGTGAGGCCAGAAAGTGACAGGTTCTTTAGGTTGTTAGAACTACTTGGAGAATGGTACGAGAAGGGTAAAATTTTGATATTTGTCCAATCACAAGAAAAATGTGATGCTTTGTTCAGAGATCTACTCAGACATGGTTATCCTTGCTTGTCGCTTCATGGTGCTAAGGATCAAACAGATCGGGAGTCTACTATTTCTGATTTCAAAAGCAATGTCTGTAATTTGTTGATTGCAACAAGTATTGCTGCTAGGGGATTAGATGTCAAGGATCTTGAATTGGTTATTAACTTTGATGCTCCAAATCACTACGAGGACTATGTTCATCGTGTTGGCCGGACAGGCCGTGCTGGTCGTAAAGGGTGTGCTATAACGTTTATCTCCAAAGATGATGTTAGATATGCTCCAGATCTTGTAAAAGCACTGGAACTCTCTGAACAAGTTGTTCCTGATGACCTTAAAGCTCTTGCTGATGGTTTTATGGAGAAAGTGCATCAGGGACTTGAACAGGCACATGGGACAGGTTATGGTGGAAGTGGCTTTAAGTTCAATGAAGAGGAAGATGAAGTTAGGAGAGCAGCAAAGAAGGCACAAGCCAAAGAATATGGTTTTGAGGAAGACAAGTCGGATTCAGATGACGAAGATGAAGGTATTAGGAAGGCAGGTGGTGACCTCTCTCAGCAAACTACTCTTGCTCACATTGCTGCCATTGCTGCTGCCTCCAAAGGTAGCTCAGCTGCAATGTCTACCCCTGTTGCTGCTCCTCAGCTGCTTCCAAATGGTGGACTGCCAGTTTCTCTGCCAGGTGTTCTTGGTTTAACATTACCTGGAACACCAGCTGTTGTGCCTGGTAGTGGGCTACCTGTTGCTGCTGGTGATGCAGCAGCTCGGGCACAGGCACTTGCAGCTGCAATGAACTTGCAGCATAACCTGGCAAAGATTCAAGCCGATGCAATGCCTGAACACTATGAAGCGGAGCTGGAGATAAATGATTTCCCCCAGAATGCTAGATGGAAGGTCACCCACAAGGAGACTTTGGGTCCTATATCAGATTGGACTGGAGCTGCCATTACTACTAGGGGGCAGTTTTTCCCACCCGGCAAAATTCCAGGACCAGGAGAGCGCAAACTTTACTTGTTCATTGAGGGCCCTACAGAGCAGTCTGTGAAGAGAGCTAAAGCAGAATTGAAACGTGTTTTGGAAGACATATCAAACCAGGCATTATCACTTCCAGGTGGAACCCAGCCGGGCAAATATTCTGTATTTTAAATGTAAGTTGTTTTTTCTTTTCTCTCTCTGTTGTTTTTTTTTTTTTTTGCAATTTAATTTGCACATTTATCTTGTGCCTGACTTTCACGTTATTTTTCATCGAGACTTTAACTAGTTAATTAATGCTTTCAGTTATTAATAGTGCCCGACTAGTTTTGCATATCTCTTCTTATCTGCTTTAAAATGTTGTTCGAGGTTGACATTCTTTAAATTCTATAACATCATCTATGAATTATGCTTGAGTGATTTATTTTTAGAATTTTGTTAACTTGTTTATGACTAATAAATTTTGGCTTGTTTACAACAGGGAACAAAATCCTTATAAAATTCTATTTATGCCCTTCCTCAACTCAATATGATTTAAAGTTTGTTGGACATTGGCATGTACTCCTCAATACCCTGTTCTTGTTTTATTCAGTGGATTCATGGTCTATCCTTAAAATACTAATATTGAACTATTTCATTTTCCACAATTTTTCCCCCTTGATTTTCTCTTCTTTTCTTGTTATGTTTATCACTTCCCGTGGCATGGGGGAGGTTTTAAGCATATGCTCACTTGAATTTTGTCTCTGCTGATCACCGTCTCCTGGAGATGCAATCATGGTGCGACACTCGCTCCTTTTATTCCTGTTTTACCTGTACGGCTTGGTTAATTTATAACTTGCATGTTTGTTTGCCAACTTTGCATTATTTTTATTAGATCTTTTTATTTACTTATAATTATTTTCTGTGTTTTATTTTCAGGCTTTCAAAAGGTAGACTTAATCAAACATAGGCATCATCATGGTGAAGGAGACACCACCACTAGCGGAAGAGAGGATTGCTACTAGTAAAGGATTACTACCCCTTCGTTCTCTCATTTTGTTTAAAGATATTTTGCTACTCGGACATCATCATAACCACTTTCTGGAGCTCTCTATGCACCTGGGTCCCGAGTTACATTGCGTGCTCTCCAGCTGCTAGAGAAATGTTGGTTAATTGATCTCTGAGGTTAACGGGTTGAGGCTGCTTTATGTGATTAATAATCCATCCGTTAATAATGTTTTTTTTTTGTACAATGAATATCTTGTTATTGATACCTACTACTGCTTCAACTAATATGTTTGGTGGTCTGTACTAATATATTTGATCCCGTTCGACTTTCCTGGGAAATGATGGCTTTGCTTGGTTTAGTGACAGGGAGACTTCGCTGATTTTCTGTTTGTTTCAGCCTGGGCTATCTACAGAACTATTTTGAATGGTAATAATAGTTCAACTTCATTAACATCTATTCTAAGTTATTTGTATTTAGACAACCAAAGTAACTGGTATTGCAGGCTTGCCTATTCGAGAGCTAAAATGTTTCAGGTTTGGAAGGTCAACAGATGGCATCATAAAGCTGTCACTATACATTGTGGTCATAGCCGTGGTTTCCTCTGTTTAGTTTACCAATAAGAATGGTAAGTAAACAAGGCATGTCGAGGCCTACCATTTTTATACGCATTAATTCTATTTGCAGTGGTAAAGGAAATATACTGATCCATTTATATTGTAACTTTGTATGCATTCTATGTAATTTAAAAACACCATCATTCTCAACATTCATTTCATTTCAACCAATATGAAAGTTCACCTTTCCATTTACAGACGCCTTCAAATATTAGGTTGTGTGATTGCACCAACCACAATCACTGTGCTTCTAACCTGTTCTCACTCTGCCGACTTTCAATCTTTTTTTTCTCCCCATTTCACTGTTACCATTTTTACATACATCCTCATCTCTTCATTCTCTCCAATTTGTTTCCCATTTTCCTTCTTAGTTATATTTTCCACTTTTACATTCTTTGTCCATTTTCTTGTCTGATTCTATCTATATTTGCTCTGTTTGAAGAAAGGAAGGATCTAAAAAGAAAAGATCTTTCTTTTAGCTGTTGTCTCTCTCTTTGATGATACCTTTCAATTGGCAAGAATCTGTTACTTGTACAAACTACATCTTGTGAAACATATTGAATATTTGATAATACATTTTGTAACTTGCTAAAAAATTCATCTTTTTTTTATCAACTACAAATTGTATAACTAAATCTAATTCTCTCGTATGTTCCTCAAAAATTATAATTTGTGTAGATTGTTCTCCAATTGAAGAAGAGATCTTGATGGAATTGTTGCAAAAAATTGAGTATAATTTTGTAACATGTTCAATATATTTTGATTAAATTATTGGAAGCATTTTTCATCCATTAACTCCAAATTTCCTAGTAAGAAAAAGAGCATTTGGAGTTATTTTATGTTTTTAAATTAGACATATTGGTTATTTTATTTTAAAATAATTCACTTTAGTTATTTTATTGATATATTTGTAGATATTTTTGTGTTTTCAGGTTAATCTCGATGGTTTTAAACGTTTTTTTTTCTTCATTTTTTAGACATTCTCTTCAAACATCTATAATGTTCTTGATGGTAATGTTTAATTTGACCTAATATATGTTATTTAAACAAAAAATTATCCAAAAATTTCAAGTGATTAAAGTGTATCAATTTTAATAAATGTGATTAATATGTTAATACAAATTCTAATGTTACCCTTGCTATTAGGTTTAGGAAAATTCTATTTTAAAAAAAATTAAGTTGCGTTTAGGAAAATTCTAGGTGCAAAGCTAACCTATTTTTATCTATTTAGAGTATTGTTAAATTCGCGTTTGTCTATTAGGTTTCGTCATTGAATTGACCTCGTCTTGATGCATTTCTCTCTTATAACGAAGAAAAACAATTTTCCTCTAGCGTCTTTCTAGTCTATCTAGATTTCTTTTATTTCTGCCTCACAAACTGACTTCCCTTCAACAATAAACTGGTTAGCAGCAGGTGGCTCTTTCATGGTTAGCAGCTCTACCAACATAACTTCAAAGCTGTGGTCCATTTGTTTATGCTTTTGAAACTCAGTAAAAAGTTAGTAGCAAAAAAGCGTTTTTGGATCATTTTATGTTTTTTTGATAGAAGCACAGCTGTTTTTTTTAATCGATTTTAATAGAAGCATAAACAAATATCTATGTCAGTAAAAGTCCCCTGTACTGTTGTGTTAAATTGAATTTAATCTAGTGAAAATTTGTATAAATTTGGAAAAGGTCGGTGGAAACCGGACACTTAAGAACACTCCAAATGAGTACATGTAGTATAAATTGACATGAGTTAATAATGAGATTTATGAGATAATTTAATAATTTTTAAAATTTATATTGTTTTATCTTAATTTTTAATGAGATGGGATAGTAATAAAATGATTTTAATTGATATATCTTATTTATATTTAATAGATTTAAATAAAACGAATAATAATATAATAACAATAAAAATATAATAAATAATAATTTATAATACAAGTTTAATAAAAAAAATGATATAATATATATTAACTTTAGGTTTAATAAAGTTAAATGAAATGAAATGAGATGATATAAGATAATATTTAAAAATATAATATTATATAATGAGTTTATTAAAGATATTAAAGGAGATTACAATTTATTTACTTTCTCTAAGTAATTGTAAAATAAGTTAAATAAGTCGTGAGGTAAAGTTAGTTTTGCCAACGCTGATGTATGTACCAAATTTAGATACTTCTACACTGTACCTTTCAACAGGGAGTATATTCAAAGATTTGATATCTTGTTGAATGGTAAGGATTGATTTTATAGAATGCATAAATGTCCCCTTCTAACTCACATGCTAAATAAATGCTCCCATGAAAGTGATGATGATTCAAGGTCTTAATGATGGCTACATGATTTTAGTTACCAATTAGCTTACACTTGCATTGCCGTAAAATATTGTTCTGTGATTTGTGAAGTTGAGGCTTAAAAAAATGTTTTGAGATTATAATAATGTGATAAAATAATGTTTATGCTTTTTATTTTTATGTTTTAAGGTGATTAAGAGTTTAACTTCAAATGGTTAATTTTTTAAATTAGTTCGTATATTATCCATAAAATTCTAAATCGATTTTACAAAATAAAAAGAAGAAAAAGAAAGAAAACTATAGGTAAAAAAAACAAAAAACAAAATGTCTTAATTTCATGAATAAATGTGATTATGGTTGTTTCCTTATCATTTATTTTCTTTCACTTATCACCTTTTTTTTATTGTTTTGATAACTCTAAATTTTGTTAGTCACTAAGACTTGGTATTGCAAGTTATACTATTTATCTATTTGATTTTATTTTAAGTATTTTATGATTATTTATGATTAATTATTTATAATATTTTGAAATTATCTAAAATTAAAATTTGAGTAACTTTTAAAAAAATTTAAAATTAAAGTTTGAGATTTTCATTTCAGACCACGACCAACGTTCATCCATATTTTACTTTAAAAAAACTTATCAATATTTAAAATATTTTTTTATAATATTACACGTTTGTCTCCAAACAAAAACCTAAAATGTTTAATATGTTTTTGAGGTTTATTTGGGATAAAGTAATTGCAATCATGTTTCATAATAATTTTAGTTTAAGATTTATGGTTAAAAATATAATTTTTAATTTTTTTAAACAATTACCCTTATTTACTGATAACAATCTATATTTAGTGATCTTTAAAAAAAATTAAAATCATGTATAAATTGTTTGGTAATGTTTTTTAATTTTTTTTCCCTCAAAGACCTAGAGAACCAGAAAAAAATAATAATTATAATTTTATAAATTCTCTCTTCTAATATTTATTTAAAAACTCAAGCTTAAATCATTAATCTATATCTGACCTACTGCTTTTCACTAAAGTTATGTGTTGGTTTGTGTGACTTCTTTTTGTAACAAGGCTCCACCGTTTTGCTTGCATTTTTATTGGGTAATTAGGAACTTGGCAATTTTTTTTCTAAAGCTAAATTACACAATTACTCTCAAACCATTTTTGCACTTGCACTTTGGATTCAGTTCTAACCCTAACCTTAATTTTGCTTTATCTCATATAACCTTAAAAAAAAAGGAAAAATAATAAAATAACAATTTTAAAATTAATAAATTAATAATAATAAAAATAGTAATCTTTATATCTATCTTCTATATTTTTATTATTAGAAAAAAAGTGAGTCGTATCATTTCATTTTAAACACGGTATAATTATATGCATTTTTTAAAATATGATAATTTAGATCTTTTTAATATCAAATTAGATTCGATTAGACCTCGTTTAATACTATTAAAGTATTATTTTTTTGTTATAAGTTTTAATGGTGTTATTTTTTTTTTGTACTTTTTTTCCGAAAAGAATATGTTTTTTCAATTATTAATTAGAAATTTAAAATGTGTATCTTTATGCATATTCAAAAATTGTATACCAATAAATGAAAATTTAATGAATTTCATTAATTATTTTTCTTAATATTGTAGCAATAAAGTTACAATCAAGAATTTATTTGTAGTAAAGTTTAGAAGTACTGATGATAATATAGTCATCTCCAAATAAATACATAATATTAATTGTCTGGTAATTGTTGGATAGTTGCTTCATGAATTTTAAGACCTCCTTTCCATTTTCCACTCCAAACTTCATAAAGACCAAAGTAGAGTTTCTTATCGGTAGAACCAGGAGGAACTTCAATAATAAGATTGTCTCCCATAGGAATTTTGAATTTCTTATCAGAATTAGCACCTCTTTCCAAAACCATCTTCTTCCAAAGGTACTTTCCTCTTTTACCGATCTTGGCCATCAAGAAAACTGGAATATTTTCCCAACCAAATGCATCTGTTGTGAGTGATACTTCGAAGTAAACTTGATACTTTTTTCCAGGTTTTAAATCTTCTGTTGAAGCTGTTACTTCTAGCCAACACACTCGTATCAACTCTGCAGGTGATCTGCACGTATTTGGGGTCGGATATTTTAAAATAGCTTTTGATTGAAACTACTTCTAACATAAGCAAATTCAAAAAAAAAAAGAAGATTAATTTTCTTGAATTTTACTGTAGTTTACCAAAGAAATTTGATTATATGTATTTCCTTTAATAATAATTGTTTTGTTTTTCTTAGATTATTAATTCATATAAGAGGATAAATAACAAATATGCTTTTTTACTTCTATAAATTATAAGCTTTAGTTTCTGAACTTTTTTCTTAATTAATTTTCACAAATTCAATCAAAAAAGAATTGTAACTTTAACAAGTTAAATCTAACTATTATGGTAAAATTTCAACACAATTTCTACATTTAGAACAAATTTGTGAAATTTAAGAATTTCTGGATAAAATCTAAAGAAAAACAGTTAGAAAATCAACATATAAAATTTGATATAGATATATAAAAGTATTCTTAGTAATTATTCTACCTAATAGCTTAGGATTTCACAATATATGTGTCTTACCCAATACGATCTGGTATTTTCCAGTACTGATCTTCCTTACCCCAAACATAGTTAAATGCTTGCGGTTTAAAATTGAATCCTCCTTTCTGCATGAAGAATTAAAATTGCAATATATATATATATATATATATAAATAGTGATATAGTGAAAATTAATCAAATAATTCACTAAAAAATATATAAATGGTGTATATAAGATAAAAATTACCCCATCTGGACTCACTGCCATTTCAAAAACCAAATAGAATGAGTGAGTTTGCCTTTTTTTTTCTTTTCTTCTTCTTCTTCTTCTTCGTTTATGATAAACAAATATGCTGTATGTTCTTTTTTGTTTTGATCTTTAAGGACTTCAATTGTATATGGTTCATTAGAAACCCTCTTTTATAGGATTGCACTAAAGAGGGGGAAAAAGTGATAAAAGAACAAGAATAATAAGAGGCTTGAAAAGTAACGTATGGACATAATAAAGAATATCTAAAAGAAATATTTATTACACGTTTTAGAATTTATAATTATAAAAATAATACTTTTATATTTAACTCATATATTTTTACGATTAAAAAAATTTAATAATAAAAAAAATGATTAATATACACTTGCACATCTTTGTTAGAAAAGGAAGTAGGTCTATTATTCTATCACGTAAAGAATCAAAGTTATGTTGTCAAAATTATTTTAGAAGCTCCTTCATTTGCTTTCAAAAAGAAAGGCTGTGGAGTTTAAATACATAAATAAGTGATAAATAACTATAGAATTTAGGGTGTACGAAACCCACACTAACGCACGCAATCCATCAAAACCAACCCCTATCCATTTGGGTTGGGTTATAGGTTTTGTAGGTCCGTGAATTGAGCATATAATCCGATCACCTAGAATCTAATTGTAAGAATTTTAAAATTTTATAAATACGAATTTAATTGTTCAATAAAAAGATGAATACATTATTTTTAATTTTTATTAATTTATAATTTAATAATTTAAATAAATTGATCAACCATGCGATTGCATATAAGAATAAAGTAAAAAGTGAAGAAAAAAAATAATACACGTTATTTTTAGGTAGAAATAATTTAGGTCACAACTATGACCTAAGAGAAAAATTAATGATCCATCGAAATATCTGAATTTCGACTATGAAAGCTAAATGTTAAAATACAAACTCAATTTTATGCTACCCTCCTTAAGATAGTGCTATAATGTACCTTACTTACTAATATCTACTTTGTTTTCATAATTTTTAATATTAGCGTGAGGGATTTTTAGATCAACGTTTCAATAAACTTCTCACCAATCAGATACGTTTACAAATCAATTGCAAAATGGTTAGTACAAAAACATAAGTGTTCATATGTGTTTTAGAACATATTTAATAATGAATAATCATAACTAAATAATTTAAAATATATATCACTTAAATCAAATCAACTAGTAAATTTTAGAGTAAAAAGATTGAGCACAAGTTCAAGAAAAATAGCTCATTTGAAATTAATTATCAAACCAAATAATTATGATTTGACACACACAATTATTTGATTTAAAAATTTGAGAACAAAAATAAAGAATAAGTTATAAGAATATATGATTAAAATATCATAAACTAATTAAGCTTATGAATCAATTAAACACAATTACTAATGTGCGATAGATTAACCAAATAAAGAAGCCCAAAGAATTATGATCTTATATTTACAAAACAAGAGATATAGATAAAAAAAGAAGAGAATAATATTCTTGGGTGATTGATTGAAATAATGAGCAATGGGTTTTATTTATAAGAAAAATTAAAACCCTTAATCGTATATAATTGATAAATATCTTTTTTATTACAAATAAAATTAGTAATATTCATTAATCAAGAACACTCATATTTTTTTTAAAAAATACTTCTTTTAAAGTATACTCATTAATCAAGAAGACTATTATTTAAAAAATAATCCTTTTAAAGTAGACTCATTAACGAAGAATACTCTTATTTAAAGAAGAGTTGTTTTTAAAAGTATATTTTAGACTATCTTTTATCTTATAATTTAGGTTATATCTTATTCTATATTTTAACTCATATCTTATCCTATATTTTAGCTTAAAATTTAAGATATATATTCGAAAAAATGAAACACATTAAAGAATAGGCTAAGTGTTGATTTCATAAATTGATCCAAATTTAAATAAATATTTTAGTAACAAAATTAATTTCAAATTTATGAACATGTAGTATTAAATAAATGAGTGTAATATAGTTATAATAGATATACCTGATTATCTGAAATATTGGCGTTTCTTAGACTTTGCTAGATAGACTTAATAACGAGTTTAAAAATAAGTTTACATGCAAATATTTTGTTTACAAAAATAGTTAATACTCACAATCTTGACAAAGGTTTCTAACTAATTCAACACAACTCGGTTATGTATAATATGTATTAAAAAAAGTTAAAAATATGTTTATATAATAAAATACTATTCTTTTGATAATTTTTAAGCATTATTATATTCTTATTCTTTAATCAAAATGTTTAAATTAAATAGATCCTTTAAATAAGTGATTAAAAATATTGCATACAACAATTTACATTCTTTCAAAACATTAAACATACTTAATTAATATATATTTTTTAATACATTTCAAACACACAAAATGGAAGGAATCAATTCTGATTCCTTTCCATTCTCTCAAACCAAACATCACCTAAGTGTTAATTTCATAAATTGATTCAAGTTTAAATAAATATTTTAGTAGCAAAAATATTTCTATAATTATAAACATGTGCTATTAAATGCAATAGTATAATCTTATGTGTCATAGCTATAATATATATACCTGACTATTTGAAATTCTAATGTTTCTTTAATTTTGCTTGATAGACTTGATAACGAGCTTAAAAACAAATTTATATATAAATATTTTATCTACAAAATAATCAACACTCATAATCCTGAGAAAGTTTTGTATAAAATACTATTCCTTTGATATTTTTTTAAACTATTACTATCTTTCTTATTCTTTAATCAAAATTTTTAAATTAAATAGATCTTTTAAATAAGTGATTAAATATATTGCATATAACAATATGCATTTTTTCAAAACGTCAAACATAATTAATATATACATTTTTTTATAAGTACCAAGAAACCAACCCAATCCAATCCAACCAATGAATAATGGGTTGAATTTGATTGAATTAAAATATGTATCGGTAAATTTTGGCCTAAATAATTATCGACCCAAGAACTACAAATTGAGTTGAAATGTGTAGAACTCGACCAACACAGTCTATATCTACTCATAATAAAATCTATTCAAAAATTATTAAAATACCTTTTAAATTTAAAATACAAGCAATTATAACCCCTAATTTTTGTTTTATTACAATATATTCTCCTAGAAAATGACATAAATATTTACAATAATGGATTTAATTGTTATTTTTCAAAACTATTGGATTTTTTTTTATTTTAGAAAATATCGAGAGATGTATTTGGAAATAATAAAAAAAATAGTATGATGCTAACTACATTAAGTTTTATATAATTGTCTAGCTTTTCTCTATGATTGAATATTTTTTTTACTGAGAATGGGGCTGAAAGATGGGCTAAATTTATAAATCAGTGATATTCACACCTCAACGGGTAAATGACAGTTAAAATATTTACAACTTAAGATGGCATTTAAATTAAAAACAAAATGGAGAGGAAACAATCAAATTAAAAGAACTTGCAAGGATATGTTCTCTTAAAGAAGCATAAATACACTTGTCTTTTCCTTTTGTAACAATGGCTTTGTTTCTTCATTTCTTAAAGTTAGTGGTATGATGTGAACAAACATGAAATTCACTTGGACATAAAATATCTGATATTACAATACACTTACAAATATGCGAGTAATGTAATTTATTTTTTTTAAATTAATGTCGTGATGTTTAAATCATATTGTTTCTTAGAATAAAAATGATAACAAAAATAAGAATTAAATTTAGTAAAAACAATTATTATTACTATATTTGTTAAATAATGTAATCAAAATCAGGATAAAATTAAAAATAAATTTCATGACATTAAAAATAAAACAACATTTTAAATTATTCCTCAAAAAGAGGAGTAAGTTTACACCAAATAGAAAAAATAATCATAATTTTTTTCCAAAATTATTTTTATAATATCAACCAAACATAACCTACTTAAAACATTTTTCTTATTAAAAGGAAAAAAAATATAATAATAAATTGGTGAAGTATTTTGTTTATAGTTAAAAAGGAGTCGAATTTACTCTTGTCTATAACAATTTGACACTGTACGAACATAGTTTTTAATTTTATGCTCTATCTCTTTTTTTTTTTGTTGCTTTATTCTGAACATTTATCAATTTTAATACTCATAGATTAGAAAGCATAAATTGAACTAAGCGTCGGCGGAATCAAATTATTATATTCCATAAGTTATAAAAAAATAAAATTATTATTATATTCCATACATTTTATGCCTTCCGCAAAAGCATGAGCTATAATATCCACAACACACGGTGGAATCAAAATTTTATCAAAACGACCCTTATGATGATCAAGACAACATGCTTCTCTTTTTTCCTGGTGTATGTCAAATCAATGACAACTCATTGCCTCATTGGAAACAAGTCTGTATCTGGCATACATATCCTTTCACTCACAGAATTTTATATCGACGGCTCAATTTTAATATATATATATATATTAAGAATTGATTTGAACAGTATGAAGTTTCTCACACAATATATATATATATATATATGTTTTTCTTGTAGTTTGCACGTTCAAAAATATAATTTACATATATTTTTTTCCCGTAACATAAAAAACATATATTTTTAGGAAGTAAAAAATGAAAACAAACTATATCATGTAAAAATTAGGGTGGTAACAATTACATTAAGATGTTCTGTATACAGTGGAGACTGGATAACACAAACTGTTCAAGAATCTAAGGCAATTCTAATTTAAAGATTTCCACGGATATTAATTTACAAATATTATATTTTTCTGATAATTAACATATATATTTTATTATTATTTCTGTTCTGTTTCTGTACAAGAGTTAAGATATATGTATACAAGAAAAACGAAAATTAAACAATAACCATAATTCCTACACATCCATGTTTTATGGCTCCATTAATATTATTGTATGCTCCATGTTTTACTCCACAAAGCATTAGTGTCTGACACTATTGCAGCACACACCAATACTCCCCTTCAAGTTGGTGCATATATGTCTCTTATACCCAACTTGTCAAATGAGTTATAGAAGTTCTTTACAGACACAGATTTTATGAGTATATCAGTCAATTAATCTTCTAATTTAACAAATAAAAGCTGAATAATATTTTCTTCAAGATTTTGTTTGATGAAGTTCTGATCCACTTCAACGTGCTTCGTACGATCATGTTGAACTAGGTTGTGAGAGATGACAATGGCTGCTTTGTTATCACAAAACAAGCTCATTTCAGAGTTAAGAGCAACACCAATCTCAGTTAGAAGTTTTTTCAACTAAAGGAGCTCACATATTCCCTTAATCATTCCTCGAAATTCAGTTTCAGCACTAGATAAGACAACTATCTTTTGCTTCTTGCTACTCCATGTAATAAAATTGCCCCCCACAAAAGTAAAGTACACAGTAGTATATTTCATATCCTTCATATTCCCTGCCCAATCTGAATCTGTATATCCAACGACTTCTAATTGACCATTTTTTGAAAAAATAAGTCCTTTCCCAGGGGAAGATTTTAAATAACGAAGTATTCGCATGACGACATCCATATGGTCTTCACTTGGGCAGTGCATAAACTGACTCACGACACTCACAACATAACCAATATCAGGTCGAGTATGAGATAAGTATATGAGTTTACCTACTAACCATTGATATCTCTGTTTATCTACTGGTACCTGGTCCACATATTCTCCAAGTTTATGATTTTGGACCATCGGAATATCAACAGGTTTACAATCTAGTAATCCTGCCCCTGTCAGTAGATCTAGAGTATATTTCCTTTGGGAAAGACATATACCTTGTTTTGATCTCGTTACCTCAATGCCTAAGAATTATTTGAGCCCTCCCAAGTCCTTCATTTCAAACTCATTTGACAGTTGTTTTTGAAGCCTAGAGATTTCTTCTTTATCATCCCCTGTAATGATCATGTCGTTTACATAGATTATAAGGGTTGTTATTTTTTCCAATCGATGTTTTAGGAAAAAAGTATGGTCAGAGTTGCTTTGTTGAAACCCATATTTTCTCATTGTTGAACTCAACCTACCAAACCATGCTCGAGGTGATTGTTTTAAACCATACAATGCTCGTTGTAATCTATATGCAGTTTCTTTTCCTGATGTAACAGTATATCCTAGTGGGATATCCATGTAAATCTCTTCTTCAAGATCACCAAGAAGGAAGGCATTTTTTACGTCCAGTTGGTGCAACGGCCAATCTAAATTTGCTGCAAGCGATAACAAGACTCTAACAGTTTTTAGTTTAGCCACAAGTGAGAAGGTTTCTTGATAATCTATCCCGTGTTTTTGTGTATATCCTTTTGCTACAAGCCTCGCCTTGTATCGATCAATTAACACATCTGCTTTATACTTAATGGAGAAAATCCACTTGCATCCTACCATCTTCCTCCCTTGAGGCAACTCGCTCAACACCCATGTGTTATTCTTCTGTAATGCCTCAAATTCCTCTTTTATAGCTTAAGCCCATTTTGGATCAGATAAGGCTTCTTCAATGCTACTTGGAATTTGACACGAGGAGAGTGTTTGTGCAAATGCCCTGATAGGTTCTGATAACCTTTAAGTAGATACATAATTTGCTATTGGATACTTGGGTTGTCGTTCTTCTCTTTCTAGGAAGTATCGATTTGGAGGTTTGCTTCGATTGTGTCTGAAAAGTAAAACATAACCAACAAATGTATCTATAGCATTAGTTTGTAAATGTGTGATAGGATAGCTTACCTCAAGAGTATTCTCAGCAGGAGGATCATTGGGTACTAAAGAGTGGAGGGGTACATGAACCACTTCATCTTCTGGAGATTCAATTACTACTTCATCTTCAGTTCTTGGAAGTTCAAGCTCGGATCTAGATAATGGCTCCTCCATATTATTGGCACAATCCGAGTATGCTGGACTAGTGTCTAATCTTTCAACCTCAAGCCAATTTCGTTCTTCACTATAACTCTCCTCCTGAAGAGTGTAATCGGATACCGGTGATGGGAAGAAATATTCTGATTCGAGGAAAGTGACATCCATAGTAGTATAGGTTCTTTTAGTAATTGGATCATAACATCGGTAACCCTTTTTTTGTACACCATACCCCAAGAATACACATCGAACAACACATGGATCCAACTTAGTTCGTTGATTTTTATGGAGGTGGACGAAAGCAACACATCCAAAAATTCGAGGCGGAAGCATCAAAATAGTAGGCAAGGGAAGATGATCAGATAGCACCTTTAATGGAGTCTGAAATTGTAAGGTTTTTGTGGGCATACGATTCAGTAGATACACAGCTGTAGTAACAGCATCACTCTAGTATTTATTAGGCATATGTGCACCGATTAGTAAGGCCCGAGCCGTTTCTAAAATATGCCGATTCTTCCTCTCTGTAATCTCATTCTGTTGTGGGGTTTGTAAACACGAGGTTTCATGTAGAATACTATGGTTGTCCAAGTATGTCCGAAATTGTTGATTAACATACTCCCCTCAATTATCAGACCTAAGTCTCTTAATTTTTTCAGAAATTTGTGTTTAAATGAAAGAGGTGAAATGTAGAAAATACTTTATCTTTATGTTTGAGAAGGTAAAGCCATGTCATTCATGTACAATCATCAACAAAAATAACAAACCAACGATGACCCGATGACGTAATGACCGGGGAAGGTCCCCAAACATCAGAATGTACCAAAGCAAAATGAGTCATACTTTTATTCATGCTCATAGGATAAGACGCCCTATGACTTTTTGCTAAGATACAAGTATCACATTTGAAATCTGAATGTGTGATATTTGAAAATAAACTGCAGAATAGGTGTTTTAAATACCCAAATGATGGATGCCCAAATCTACGATGAAATAGCCAAATCTGTCGTTCCTTGCTACCAACAGTGTGTTACATGTGATTGACTCTTCCAGAACTGAGGTCATCCACATAATATAGCCCTCCTCTCCTAGTACCACGCCCAATGATCTCCTTGGTGAGAATATCCTGTAGAAGGCAAAAAGTAGAATACATCAATACTACACAGTTAAGATCTGAAGTGACTTGACTTACAGACATCAGTCGGTTTGAAAGAGAGGATACAAGTAAAGTATTAGATAATGATAATGAAGGAGATAAAGTCATTGTTCCGACCCCTGTAACTGATAAGTGACCCCATTGGCATTGGTAACACGGCTCCGTCTCGGCTGAGTTGTATTGGAGAGATCTTTTGGGTCAAATGTCATATGATCCGTAGCTCTAGAGTCTAAAATCCAATCCTCATTATCACTACGAGTATGAAATTCTTTACTTGAAATACCTAGATCTTGGGAAGATTCAGTCTGAGGAATAAGGGATAGTGATGCAGTATTCGTAGCCACATCAACTTTCCCAGTGGTTTCCCTCTTCTTCTTTGTTTGAAGATCATTCCACCATTCTGGATACCCATGTAGTTTGAAGCAGTTTTCACGGGTGTGTTTGGAGTTTTCACAATGACAACATTTCATGTCAATAGACGGTGCATTTCCTGGAGATTTCTTGCTACCCAAAAAAGTTCCTGGTTTTGGTGGCATCGGATTATGGTGTCCATTGATCCCTTTGCAAGCCATAACTACTCCGGGTGTCGTATCTACACCTGTGATCATCACGGTCTTCCTGACCTCTTCCCTGCGGATGAATCCATAGGTTTGTTCCACCATAGGGAATGGTTTGATTTGAAGCACATCACTTCGAGTTTTGTCGAGTCTGTCATCAAGTCCATCAAGGAAGGTATACACTCGATCTTCCTATACGATGGAGTTGTATTTTTGTATGTCAGTCGCACACTCCATTGGATTAGGACGACATAAATCAATTTCTCGCCATAACCCTTGAAGGTCATTGTAGTATTTTTCAATGGATCCACCCGCCTGTTTCATACGAGTAACTCGACGGCGAAGATCATACACTTAAGGCGTGTATGTACCATCATAGTAGGTGGTAGCTGCAGAATCCCAAACCTGTTTAGCAGTTAGGAATCGAATAAAATTTACAATCAATGAGGGGTCCGTCGAATTGATCAACTATCCTTTAACAATGGCATTTTCAGTGCGTCATCTCCTGAATGAAGGGTCATTTTCAACAAGTTGAGGAAAATCCTCATTAATATATCCCAGTTTGTCTTTGCCAGAGATATACATCTCCACCACCTGGGACCACAAGGCATAGTTGGATCCTCCAAACTTGATACTAATAGGGGCAATCGACGCTTCAATTAACGAAGGTTGTGAGACGGTCTGAGCTCTAGTTAGAACTTCCGTCATTTTCGTCGTCAAGTCTTCCAATATGAAATTGGTGGTTAAATCTCTAGATTCTGCCATGAAATCTAAAAAAAAATTCTTTTGTTTTTCCTAACGAGCGCAGCTTCTTCGTTCCTAACCCTGATTCTTTTTTTTCGTGCGCAGCCCTTTCTTCATGCAACCTCTGTGGCGTTTTCTTCACACAGCTGCAGATAAACCTACAGCTCCAACCAGCCACACGCATAGACAATCGTAAAACTGTAACCCTAAAAAATGATTCTTATTCGCGCAGCCCTCCTAAAGTGGCGCTCTTCGTCTGATGCTTTCTTCTTCTTCTTCGTCTGCTGCTACTATAACGAAACAACGCCTTCCATTTTCGTCTATCCTAATTTTTTTTTCGCAGAGCAGAGTCAACCCTCCACCTGGTCCTCCGTCTCTGTGAAGCGGTGTTCTTCTTCGCTGCTTTGGCTAGACGGTTGCGAATCCAGTCAGCCAACAGCTACAACTAATGCTGAGCAAAAATGGCCATCTTGATACTAGATGGTCGCAGCACTGGTGAGTGGTATATATATATTTTTTAGTATTGTAACTGATCGGTTTCAACAAGTAAAAGAGATATCAAAAATCAGAAATCATGATGGTAGTAGAACAGAAACAGCATAGCAAGTAATTCCAGAATGGTCACACCAGAAATCAAAAACCAGAAACTAAGAATCAAATGGTCTGAGAACAGAGATCAGTGTAGCAGGTAATTCCATAAGCAATAACTTGCTCTGATACCATGACAAATATTGTATTTCTCTGATAATTAACATGTATATTTCATTATTATTTCTGTTCTGTTTCTATACAAGAGTTAAGATATATGTATACAAGGAAAAGGAAAATTAAACAATAACCATAATTCCTGCATATCCATGTTTTATGGCTCCACTAATATTATTGTCTGCTCCATGTTTTACTCCACTGAGCATTAGTGTCTGCCACTGTTGCAGCACACACCAACATTAATAAGCTAATTTTCACCAAAACTCGCTTTTAACTCATAAACTAACCACTTCAGTTAAAGGCTTGGTACCTCTATGGAGTATACTTATTTCAAAACCTCATCAACAATTATTGTTAGATCAAAAAGCTATTAACTAATAGCTTTTATTTGATTCCCATATATACGAATACAATTGTTCTAAACCATGAAAGTCAGATAGCTTTGTCTTAGATCACAACAACTACTTGGAAGATATCTCGAGCAATGTTGATAGTATAAATTTAACCTTAGATCTTCAAAATTTGATTGCCAAAGATAAGAGAAATCTTGATTTGGCTCTTACAATATGTGTCATTTCTCAAAAATCGATCAATTTAGAGTCGTTTCTACGTGCCAATCACAAGAATTGCATAAGATCTGGTGTACTTAATATGAAGGTGGTTGATTCATCAATAGCTTGTTGGTGATTCAGAAGTTACCCCAAGGTATATCTGGTTTGATTTAAAATTCTACTCTGATTTGGATTCACCTACACGACCTCCCTATGGATTGGATGATTGAATGCATTGCGAGGAAAATTGGTGAGAGAGTTGGCTCTGTTATTGAGATTGATAAGTACTCAATGTGTAGTGGCTCTATGCGAGCGCTCCAAATTCAAGTGAATTTTAACCTTAATTCAGCTTTTATTTCTACTGTATGGATTCCATTTATGATTTCTTATGGGTGAGTTGAGGTAAAATATGAGCGTTTCACCGAAGTTTTGTTATATGAGTGGTCAAGTTACACATCAATCTCGTTTTTGTGAGACTGCTAGTGTTGTTAACAGTGAATTTAGGGCGAAATATGCAGAGTATGGGGAGTGGATTTGTTCGGATATGAATATGCGTGTCACTAAAAATGTGCGTGATGCTGGTCTCAAGAAGAAGGATGATGGAGGCTTTGTTTTGGAGTGGGAGGTGATACTAGCAAGAATAAGAGGGAACCTAAACTTATGATGCAGAACAAGGAGAATGTTGGTGTTAATATTGGTAGAGGAAGGACTAATGGGTAGGGTAATTGTGCTAAAAGCTCAAAAAGCGGTAAGCAACCTAGGCATGGGCTTGAAGATGTCACTTTCCTGTGTAATCTGCAATCTGAGACCAGTCAGGTGTTTGAGGATGATCAATCTACTACTAGTGTTCCTATTGGACCTGATAGAGCTGATACCAATGGCTCTGGTTAAGCTAGGAGGTGTTGTTGAGTATTGTGTGGTTGTTTTCTTTCTGGTTGTTGGTTGCTGAATTTTTTAGGTCTTGGTTTATTAAGTTTCTGCATATGGGGTCTGTTTGTTGTTAATCTTTGTTTGTTCTATTTGTTTTCAATTGTTGGTGAATTGTTTTGATGTGTGATTGAGTCCGTTTTGCTCTTAGGTAGCTATTTGGATTCAATTGTTTAGCTGGATAATGTTAGTTTGAATTTTGTATAGCTTTCATTGAGTTTTCTGATTCTTAACTTTCTGTTAGAATGGTGTGTTGTAATTCCTAGTTACTTTTATTAGCTGTTGCTGATGGAATTCTTAGAAGCAGTGTGGATGTTTTTTTTCATGTTTGTTTCAGTTTGACCTTGAATTTGTCTAGCTTGCTTGGGCTCTTCAATAAAGTTTTCTATCTTCTATGACAAAAAAAACAAGGATATTAATCAATAGCTTCCTCTTGTATCTTCCTTCCCTGCATGCACGTATACTGGTTGAAGACATAAAATATCAACAGTAAGTAATTTTATTTAGCATCAAGAGGGTAGCAAACCAGGTGTATAGACTTTTTGTGATTGATTAAATTTTATTAAAATAATAAGAGATGTTAGATTTATAACACGAGTGAAACTAAGTGGTATAATAGTGCTCTCAAAGGATTTTCCTATCAATACAAGTTTTGACAATGTTTTTTGTTATCAAAAAAGTTTTGACAATGTTTTGTGCTTTAGTAGCCTTGTGAGCAAAGTTTAACTATGGATTTTACCAAAGTTCATGGTAAACAAGTTAGCCGAAAGAACTATGGAAAAAGCTGTATTTCAACTCTTCAAAATAATATCTGCATATTATTCGCTCGAGGAATTATTTATTACTTGTAGAGTACGCTGAAATAACACTTTAAGCCATTTTTTAATAAAATAGGAAAGAAGTTGGATATTTCAAGAAATGCAACTGATATTTTAAAAGCATCAAATACTAACGCCATAGCAATTAAACAATTTAGCTGACAATTTAATACTTCAAAAAAAAATTCATTTTTTTATTTTTGGTCAAAAATGCTCTAGGGTCTAAAAAATATAAACAATGCTATCAAATTAGCAAAAATTGCAATAGTAATAAGTCTACCTTTCAAGAAAAGATTTACAATTATCTTGTATTTTATTGACCAAAGAATGGTAAGGACACGAATCTACACTCACATCACTTACGGTGTGCCACATGTCATGCCACATGGCAAAATAACTTTGATAATGATGAAGCTATTTATTTTTCAAAAAAACTATACCATATAACACCTCATAAGTTTGAGTGCACATATGTATGAAAATTTGTGTATTTAGTATTTATCTTCATTGGTTTAGATTACCCATTAGGAATTAGTAACATGCATGGGACAAATGGAACAGTAATATTAACAATCATAATTAACCCACGCTAATTTCGAAAGGTAACAATTTTTCCACGATTTAAACATGTTTCTTATTTTTAGCATTTATTTAAAAATATAAAACACATGTTTTTTAAGTAAAATAAAAAATATAAAAACAAGAATAAATAAAATTTAATCTAATTATTCAAAATATTATGTTTTTATTATTAAAATTGTATTTTCTATTTAATCATATGTATATATAATAATAATATTAGTATATATTTGGTTTAAATATTACAATAACCATCCTCGCCTCACGTTTTATCGATTACAATTATTTTTGCGAAAAAACTTTCGGATTTTTGAAGATAACCACAAGTTCCAATTATCCATAGTTAAAATACTATCCCTAGTCCCATCAACATACTCTAATACCAATGAATATTTTCTAGTAGCTTTGATTCTTTTGTGTAAAGAGAGATAGCCTTTTCTATTTAAATTAATCATAATTGCATTACACGTGCACTACCAATCATAATCATAATATTAGGAATAACACTTTAGAAAGTTCTTACTGCAACTTCTCCAGAGCAATAGAAGCAGACCTTAGATCTTCAGCTGCAACAGGCTTGTGCATCTACAGTCAGCCCCAAGTTACATTAAAAAAACAAGGTCCCAATTCCATGGATAAAATTAAGCTACTTAAAATACAAAAGAAACAATCAAACAAACAACAAAAAATTCGGTCATGAATTGTTAATCTATAGCACAAATGACAACATCTCAACAAAACGAAGCAATCACATACAACTTGAGGTCTCTTAATATGCAAAAATTTGGGCCAGTAGGTTCAGATATATCTGTGGTACCATATTGTGTGAAAAACTATTAAACAACACCGAACTAATTAACTATAGTAACTGCAAGATCACATACTAGAAATTTAACTGCAAACTCGACTGACCACTAATGCCTACGAAAAATTGGCAACTTTAACTGCCAGCAAAATCAACTTCATGCATATTTAACTTAGTTTTCTTTTTCTACTTTGAGATTCTTCAGAACTAACTTGTTCTTCAGCATTTTAATTCCTCATTTGTAAACACATATTTAACACTCATGAAAGTACAAAGCCAAAACTTACAGCTTCCGCAACAGCTAGCCAGTGAAAAGAACGCACAAAAGGATCATCTTGGGAAGGAAGGCTGTCATGGCTCCAATATGATATGCTTTTAAATTTTGCATTCGACTCCCAACAATTTGTGCTCCCTTCAGACATATTTAAGGCTTTTCTCTTGCCAAGGCCCTTCTTTCCAAGTACAAAACCTGCACAAGTATTACTAAGTATGAACTAAATGATGACTAAATAAGTTAAAAGTTGTGAAAAGAAAGTGAACATGTCCACGAAGAACACTGATAGTCTGGGTACATATTCGAGGGCTGAACACACCCATTTTCATAATTTTCTATCAAATTCCACCAAATTGAAGAGTATAAGTACCAATACTCATGTTCATGTCAAGTCGTTTGGACACAGATACTTCGCAAAAAAAAAAAAAAAGACCAATAAGAATCCAAGTAACATAACCCACAACAAAGAAATACTAAATGCATTTAGCCCATGTTTTGGGCATGCTATATTACAAAGATTGAATTATTGATGACCACCATGTGACATCATAAATGACAACAATTATGCTTTATATTGGATTTCATTATATTGTAACACAACAAGAGAATCCATTCATTGCATATGGAGCAACAACCACTATTATAACCAGTAAACGAATCTACTAAAGACCATATCAGTTCTGAAGTCGCCACAATTACCAAGTGATCTGTCACTAGAAACTAGTATAAATTGATTCTCTGCAATAGTTCCTTGCTTTGGTATTTTGTTCAATGATTCATCTCACTGTCATAAAAGGTTTTAGTTTCCTATGGCGTGACACAGAGTACTCATAAGCCAACAAAGAGAGGGTATGTACTGTGCACTAGCATCATACTGAGTTTCTACAGGGATATTTAGAACATTAAGCAGGATAATGAAACCCAGTAGATGGCATTAGCTTTTTCTTCTGCTTGAAGAGTCCAGACGCGCTACAATTAGACCTTAGAAAATACGTGAGGAACAATCTCGGTAAAAAGGAAGCCTTTTTTTATTTTTTTCTGTCTTATCAGGATTTTGTAACATTCATGTCTATCTATGCTTACCAGGATATAGGATTTCATAACAAATAAGAAGAGTGAATCTGAGCTAACCATTTCTGTTCAGCATATAAACTGATAAAAGCTTCAATTTTGGATATTACAAAACATGATACTAAAAAACTAATTCGTAGAAACCCTCTATTGGTCACCAACATCATGTCTCTTCCTTTACGAACAAATTCTATTCTAGGATCCTTAAATCAGCTAAAGAATAGATCATAAAGCATTCGCAAACGTTATTAAAAAAAAGTTCCTAACAGTTAAATGGCACATCAAAAACCATCTATAAGCTAAAAAAGAATAAAATCTACATGTGCATAGTTTTATCTTGGATATAACCAAGGTACCAAATTATAGAGAGCGAGTGAGACAGAGAGATCGCATACCACAATACCCATCTGGGATGGACATGGTAGTTCCCTGCAACTTCCTTCCCCTGAAATGTGCTTCTTCCATCCTCAACCCATCAACTTCAATTCCTTTTTAATCAACATCCAAGATAACCCATCAAAATCCATAACAAGTATATTTGCAAATATTATTATATATGTAATATTACAAATTAGGGTTGTGTTTACCATTAGGTTTGGGTTTGAAGTAATGGGCAACATTGCAAGGGCCGTCGTATTTGATGGAACAAGGAAGCAAATGCATCAGACCACTCAGATCCTCCATTTTAACGGACTTATCACCACTGCCTCCAGTCAGATTTATGCTACCGTCAACTCCTTTCTCCGCCATTCGCAATCCAATCTCAAAATTATAAACCCTGAAACCCTTCTTACATTATTAAATGAGGCTGATCTATTCACTTGCCACTTTGTTCAAGTCTTTTCCTGCGGCTGCTGAAGTCTCTTTTATATATATATATATATACATGGATACATTTAATAAAAATGCATACAAATCATCGTAAATTTTTTATTTATTTTTAAAAACTATAAACATTTATCCTAATTTTTAAATTGATTATTTATTTATTGGAAGTAATCATATCACGTTACCATATTGTATATTTTAAAAAATATTTTTAAAATTATAAATTAATTAAAAAAATCAACTAATCATTTTTTAATAAAAGATTAAAGCTATTTATTAATATTTAGATATAAATAATATAACAAAAATATTATTTATTCATATAAAACTCACTAATATATATTTAAATACTAAATAACATAACATACATAAAAACAACGATAATTTTATAAAAAAATTATCAAAACATAAGATTTTTCAGCAAACTTAAAAACTCCATACCCAACAAACATAGATACGAAGATACAGTGTATTTGATATTTGTAGAATCAAATATAACAAAAAAAATATATTAAAACAATGATAATAGAATATTTATAAAATAAAAATATTATTAAGAAGACCCAACAAAAATAGATAACAAGAAATAGTATACTTGAATTAAATATAACAAAAAAATACTAAAATAGTGATAATAGAATATTTATAAAATAAAAATATTATTAAGAAGACCCAATAAAAATAGTATATTTAATATTCGTATAATTAAATATAACAAAAAAAATACTAAAATAGTGATAATAGAATATTTATAAAATAAAAATATTATTCAGTAGTAAGAAAATACTCACAATCTCCCCAAAGGAGGTACCTCCCCGACGTGCAATCAGATGAAATAAAAGAAAAAAGAGAGAGTGCAAAGAAACAGAGGAGAGACCTTTTGAAAAAACCAAACCAACCCAATTGTAATAACTTCCCCAACAGATAAAGCCACAAATTAATAATTCCACCCACTCCATTGACACTCAATCTTAATTCCTATCATTCTAGTAATATAGGAATTGAAATTGGATTTTAATAGGATATTGAAATTGGATTTTAATAGGATATTGAAATTGGATTTTAATGGGATGTGTGGGTTATATTAATTTGTGACTTTACCTGTAATGATAGTTATAAAGAATGCGAGATAATGAAAAGGATTAGGGATTAATTAAGATTTTTTTTATTGATTTATAATTTTGAAAACATCACTTAAAATATAGTTATCTATTTGGTATATCAATAATTTTAGTAAAAAAAATAAAAACAATAAATTTTTTATATATCATCATTTAATAATTATAAAACTATTATATAATTTTATTAAAAGATATATCACCTGAATTTTTTTTATCCCATCCTTAAATAAAACATGAAAAATGTTTTAGTTTTCAATTTGAAACAAAATAATACCTATTCGTTACGTTATAATTGATTCTTTATTTTAAACTGTCCTCATTTTATAGTAATTAAATCTCGTAAATAATTTTTTTTAATTAAAAAATGTCATATTAATTATGATAAATACAATAATTTTTTATATTTAATATGGCTAATAAATCATACATAAACAAGTATCAAAATGAATTCTTTTAAAGTTAATTTCTTTTTAATAATAGAACAAAGGGTAAGAATTAAATAAGTATGGTATTGCAAAAATTTCACCAATTACTCGAGTGTTGTGTTGGAATAAAATCTTCTAACTATACATCTTTTTTAAGCTCACGACAATATTTACAATTATGTAATCTTTATTTTTAATACGTTTAAATCACTATTTATATTATTATGTAATAGTTTATTTTCCCAATGTTCACTTTCATGCTATCCATAATATTTAAATTGTGTTTTTTTTCTTTCTACATGTATATATAAAAAATTTACCATCTAACTCGAATCAAAGATTATATAAATCCTATCATTTTTCATTTAATACAATATAACTTTTGAGGTAATTTTTATTATTCTTTTAATTAAAAAAACTTATCCAATTTCATTTTCTCATTTTCATACATGCAATAAATGGAGAATATTTTTTAGAATGAAAAAAAATTAAGAACGAAGTTTAGCATCATCCCTATAACTGTGCAAGAATTGTACTCAGTAAATTTCGAAGATGAATACAGTTTTTGGTATAAATTGAACATGAAACCACATGTATTATTCGGTTATAATTATATTAAAAATCGTACATAAAATTAATTATATTTATTTAATTAATTTATATATTTATAAATTAAATTATTCATTTTTTAGATTTTTTTTCTATTTTTTTTTTAATAATAGTCTCAAACAGTTACCAATACGTAAAAACTCAATCCCTAATCCTCCTCTTCGACTACACTTACCCAAACCCTTAATCTCTGATCCGTCACCCCTAACATAACACACTTCAATCCTCTCAAAACCCACTCATAAATTAGCTTTAATTTTTTTTTTCTATAAATCAACCATATTAATGGCTTCAAAAGACATCATTCATTTCTTTGTAAATCCAACGTACTAATAGCTTCAAAAGCCATGTTAATGGCTTCAAAAGGCACCTGTCACATATTTGGGTTGGGGGAGGGGTAAGCAGAGATACTAAACGTAGATTTTAAATTATTTTTTGTTCAAATTATTTAAAATGTTAAAAATGTTTTTTATTTACTATATATTTAAAAATATAAAAAAAATTACATTTTGGATCATTTTTTTAAATATAACATCAATAAGACTTAATTCAAAAATTATATAACTAAAAGTTACAAGATATGTATTACTACTCATTCCATCTTATTCCACCTTGTAAAATTTTACTTAACTCAAACATCTTTATAAATTTCATTTAAATTGAACACTATTTTAAAATTTTAAACAAAGATATGTTTCGGTTTCTTAATTTTGAATTTTTAATATTAAAATGTATATTTTTTAAATCTATTAGATTAAAACATTTTAATTAAAAAACAACGATATCAAAACAATCATTCTATAAAACTATATAGGATGTTTTGTTTTCCTTTTATTTTTATTTTTTTTTCTTTTATTTTATTGTTATTATTAACTATCATGTTAATTTAAGATTTTTAATATAAAATATCATTTATGCACTGAAAACAAATTATACTGAGATGCAATCGGTCATCACATTAGCACATTATTATACATGAAATGTTATCCATTAGGGAACCCAATTGACCCTTATACAACGCAATCGAAATCCCCCACTTCCAACTGCAACATATTTTTACGACACTTTCAAATGTCATATGCGCTTCTTTGATGAATGGTTTAAATCCATGCCACCACTATCTCCCTCCTTGTGGACTTTATATAGATTCCCATGTCGCCACCATCCATTGCCTCCTTTTAGATCAACATCGGGCAAACTTCAAATCTAGGGGTTTATGATCTGTTGAATTTGTTTACGATAGTTATAAAAATCAAATTTTACTCCTAAAAAATTTCATGTTTATATCACTTATTCAATTTATATAATTTAAAGAAAAATATAATAAATTGATGAATTTTTTTAATTAGTAAACTTTAAATGATTATTTAAAAAATTATGAAATTAAAGTATATATTTTCAATAATTTATGTCTAAGTTTCATCTCATTGGACTAAGTCTCATCGGTTTTTAATTTTCCATATGTATTAAATGAAATTATGTCTAATAAAGGTTGTGGTTGTATTGGAAGTTTGAAAAATATTTCATAGGGTGCAGAAGTTTATAAATATGCTCTTTTAAAATCGTAAATTTATTTGACAATTTTTTTTAAAATTTGCTTAAATTTGATCGATTTTGATAATATATGATCATTTAAAATCGATTTTGATATATTTAAGTCAATTTTAATATATTTTAACCAATATTTTTTTATTCTTATTAATTTTACTCGACTCGTAACGGAGAAAAGAAAAAAAACATACTACTTATTATTTTAATAAATGATAACTTATTTTTAAATTTTATTGTAATTTTACTACCAATTTGTGACTCAATAATAATTAATTCATTTATACACGTAAACACAATCCAGAGGAGATGTAGTTTTACCGAAGGTACATGAATATTGTAGCTACTAAAAATAACTTTATTGCAATTTTTGACATTTTAAATTATGTTTCAAGCCAAAACCCTTTACAAGTAAAATGTCACGGTAAAAAAAGGCGGTTGGTAATTTTTGCCTTAATTTATAAGTAATAATTTTATATGCCACTAGGTATCAAATATTATATAGATGCATATATTATTTGTTATTGATAGAATTTAATTAAAATATAAAAAAACAAAACACATAAATGATATTCAATGATATCAGGGACGAACCACCACACATAGCCTCCCAATATTTATATAAATTAAATATATTTTATATTTTTAATAGATATAAAAATATAAATATACTTTAACCCCATGCATAAAATATTATAATTTGCCTATTGGTATTTTTTATAGATAGTTTTCTTTTAAGAATATATATAAATATATATAAAAAACTTGTAAAATATGAATTTTTTTTCACATATTACCGTTATTTTTTTTATTTTTGAGTTGTTACTCTTACCAATATAATAAACCATTAAGTTATAATAACTAAATTTTATAACAATATATTACTATCCTGTTAATAAATAGCACTTTTATATTTTAATGATGATTGAATTGTATATTATTTATCATAAAAATAATAAATATTTATTTTAAAGATGTAATTTTTTTATTTTGTATTTTTTATGCCAATAAATTTTGAATAACATAAGTAAAATATTTCAGTTATTATAAATAAATAAAGGTTATTAAATATTATAATTTTATATATATATATGTATATTTTTAATATGTCAATTTTATAGAACGAATTATATTTATTTTAAATTTTATTTAATATTTTAATCCTGATTCGTGTACGTAGTGATGATGGAAAGGTTTTTCAGTTTTGAATCTTTAAAATGAATTGTTGATCGTATATGACAACACAGCCGTCAAGACCCACCAATTACGCCATAGGATTGTGTGAATCAAATAGGCAAAAGAAAAAACATTTTTGGGATGGAAATAACAAGAAATAGAGTTGCAAGCATAGTCTGTCTGACACAGACTCGATATCTGAAGAAAGTACTACAAAGGTTTGACATTGATGAAAAAACCAAACCAATAAGTACACCGCTTGCTCCTCATTTTCAATTGAGTGCATTGATGTCACCTAGCACCACCGATGAGAAGAAGCAAATGGAACGTGTTCCATATGCAAATGTCGTTGGTGCCTTGATGTATGCAATGGTTTGCACCAGACCTGATATTTCTCACGCTGTTAGTATGGTGAGTCGGTACATGCATAATCCCGGTAAAGGACACTGGCAAGCAGTGAAGTGGATTCTAAGGTACATCTATGGTACTGTGGATATTGGTTTGAAGTTTGAGAGAGACAAGACTGAAGGCAAACACCTAGTTGGATATGTGGATTCTGACTATGCTGGAGATCTGGATAAGCGTCGATCTACAACTGGTTATGTGTTCACAATGGTAGGAGGACCAGTTTGTTGGAGATCAACATTGCAGTCAACTGTAGCTTTGTCTACTACAGAGGCAGAGTATATGGCTGTAACAGAAGCATTCAAAGAAGCTATCTGGCTTCTCGGGTTGACCAAAGATTTGGGTATTTTTCAGAAGAACGTGGAAGTTTTCTGCGACAGCCAGAGTGCCATTTGTTTGGCAAAGAACCAAGTTCATCATGGTCGCACCAAGCACATCGATGTTCGATTTCATTTTGTTCGGGAAATCGTCGATGAAGGGAATGTTATACTCCAAAAGGTCGGAATTGCAGATAACCCTGCAGATATGCTTATAAAGGTGGTTACAGGGATCAAGTTTCAACATTGTTTGAACTTGATCAACATCTCTCGAGTTTAGAGCGCCTAGGGTGCATTTGGAGGCACCGTTATAAACTTTTTCGCCAAGGTGGAGATTGTTGAATATTGGCTCTAAAAGTAACAAATTAGTGGTATAATTTAAGAAAATTGGTGGCCTAATTTAAAGCTTAAATTATGGCCCAGTTTAGGGAAAGAGAGCCTTGATTCATCTATAAATAGGGAAGAGTTCATGCATTGAAGAACAAGGCAAAAATCAGAAAAAATCAGAAAGAGTATAAGTAAACTCAAAGAGAGAAAATACTTGTGAGTTTGGGAAAACACTTGAGAGATATTATTAGTGAGGAAATATGTATCTGTATTCTGTATATTTCCTACTCAGTTCAAATAATATATGATGCCTCCCGTGGACCTAGGCGAATTGCCGAACCACGTAAATTCTGTGTGTTCATTTTATCGCTTTGATATATTCATATACCACTATTTATTGCTTCCGCCAACATCAACTCTACTGTCTCTACAATTCCTAACAACAAAAGTCACGTCCCCTAATATTAACTTATATAACTCCCTATTTAATTAGAGTACGTTATATTTTTGTTATCATAAGTTATAAATATATTATTTTATATAATTTATATTATCACAATATAAATGTATTAAATGTCTATTATATTTATAAAATTAATTATATTATATGTTATTAGTGAATAAAAATGTTATTAATAAAAAGTAATTGTGACAATATCACTATCTTTTACCAATATATTTTTAGAAAAATAACAAAAATAATATTTTTAAAACTTGAAATTATAAAAATAACACATTTTATCATTATTAAAAATATATATAACACATTATTTTGTATTCAATGTTGTTCAAATTAAATTATAATAATTTTGACTCATTTAATTATAACATCATTCAATATTATTAAACTGTTATTTTTTTAAAAAAATAAAATTTTCATTAAACAGTAAAAAAAGATATACAAACCTAACCACAAATGCTAAGTAGAATCATGAGTCAACAAACCAAAAGAAACAAGACCTACGGAACAATAGAAGAAAACAATATTTATAAATCCTAGCAAATAGAACATACCAACCACAAAAGAATTCCACCTTACGTAAGCTATAGAGCTATCTAAAAGGATCTAATCTAACCTAAGTTTTTAGCAAAGAAGCTAGTAGAAGAAATTATAAATGAAAAAGTTCACAACTATATAGCGTAATCCTTTTGGTTTTGAGTATACATTAGCTAAAAAGTCACATAATATATCTATGCTTGATTATTAACTAATTGTTTCTTCATATATGACACAATTCTCAAGAAAATAAAAATTATCAGTGAAAAGAGCTTAACCAAACTATTAATTGAATTTTCAATATATATAAGTCAAATGATTATTGGATTTGAATCATATGTAAGACATTTTAATGTTGTACGTATTGGATAATAATAATTATGGGTTTAAAGTTGTAGTTGTTAGACTTGTATTCGAGAAGGAAGCATAGCCTTAAATCAGGAATGACATGCTTAGTGAATTACAAATTCATCACGAAGATTACACTCTTTTATATGATATTCCTGAAATGATGATTTAATGGTAATTATGACCCTGACAAATATATAACATTACTATATATGAGACATGTCATTGCTTCTACATACAACGTCGTGGTTATCGCATTTAGTTTACACGGATCATAGATTTTTCTCTCTTTGATATGAGTGTCTACCAAATATAAGATATGTGCTATTCGTTTTGTCGATGGAAATCATTTTAAACATGTAAGATAAGTCTATTCTAATGATATTATTTATATTTGAATTGTATAATTATTGTTAATATATTGATTTTTTAATTCCATATAATGCAAGTAGATTTACAATGAAGAGCTCTAATACCACCTATACACTCAACTTGACATGCATTTTATAAATAATGTACAAATAGTTAGAATATACCTTATGCAAATCAAATTGAAGTGTGAAGTTTACAAGTCACTGCAAGCATTTTCAAGTAGTATAATGACACATCCAACAATTGTATTTGATTTGAATTGTGATAATCATGTTTAGGTGTTACATATGCATTCATATTGGTAGTTATGTTAATATAATTTCTCTAATTCAAAAGGTTATTTAATATGACCGAGAAAGTAAATTTTATGTATCAACATTAATTTAAGTGGCAAAATAAAAAAAATTGAAATAAATATGAAATATTTCAATAAAATTAAATGTTGCAAAACAAAAAACAAACTAATAAATCTAAATATTTCAAGATGTCTTTAAATCCATAAATAATTATAAAAATAATCAATTACATTTTTATAAAATCATTTAATCATTCCTATGGCTTATTGATAGTTAAAATTCATTTGTTGTATATACGTCCTTGCAATGTTTGTTTCACCTTCTTTGTTGTTTTATACAATTTTCTCGAAGGTCGTTATTTTATACTTTTTAATCTCATTTTAAGAGTTTTCAATGCTTCTAACACACGATGTCAAATTAAATATTTTATTAACATTTGTTCAAATATAAGAATTAAATTACAACATATTAAAATGATTGGTTTCATACTAGCTCATCTTGTCATCGATGTTGGGGTGCATTATGTGGATCTTGCGTAGTCTGAGTCAAATTGCACTGGGGGTTTTGTACTTCCATATTTGAAATAGTACGATACCAATCCATATGATCTGAAGAGCTCTCGTATGGATATGATGCAGTTGAACCTCTTACTTATTAAGATACCACATAACATTTCCAACTATTCTAATACTGATACGCAAAATGAAATTCTAACCTGGACATTTTGGGATTAGATCATCTATTAACTTTAGAGGACTTTGTTGGATTAGGTGGAATAGTTTAGAAATCTCGAAATTGACATAAAACTTGATGACTATGATATGATTCTATGAATTTTATAAATCGAATGCCTCCATGAAAAATGTGATCTCTAGAATCTAAATGTCGCAAAGATCCCAAATGACCTAAAAATTGAGAATTAAACATCAGTGCTTAAAATTGAAATTGAAGTACTAGATATAGAGATGATGAAGATACATAAAAAACTATAAAAACATATATTACTTCACGCAATTTTAATAAGACCTTTTAATCTACTCGAGGGCATATGCACAACCCCTAATGCTACATTTATGAAAGCTAACTCGTGTAGTTTAGGTTATGAGATAAGTCACTTGCATGAAAAATACTCAAAAATTGATGCTTGTAATAATGTTAGATATCTAGATATTTATTTTGCATCATATCGACTATACGTTCCCAATTCTCGATACAAATAATCCAATGATGTTGCACCCCGTACATATTGGTGTACCCTATCTAAATCTCTCAATAATATCAAATATAAAACTGGTGCACAGTTATCAGTTTTGTCAACAAATAATGTACACCCTATTAAGTGTAAGAAAAATGCCCAAGCAACATGATCAATATTTTCTCACCCATATCCATGTACAAAGTTTTTAGCCAACTTAATTTCACGTATAAACCTTTTGAACTCGATTGTTTTTTTGCTATGTTTATACTAACACCCAAGTTATCCACTAGAAATTAAATAACATCACGTCTACTTATACAACTCTAGTTCAAGTATTCTCGGTGATCTGAAGTCCTAACAATTCATATACATCATGCAAGGTAATTATAATCTCACCAAAAGGCATATGAAAAGTGCTAGTCTCAGGATGCCATCTCTTAACAAGTCCTAACACCAAAATCATGTTTACATGTTTGTAAGTGACATAGCACAATGGTGCAAGGCCAAACTCATGTATACGTGGGCAAAACATTGAATTTGAGGTTAATTGAGACACAACCCGCTATACCCTCTAGGATGAGCTATAGATCTCAATACATCTTGATAATCCTAATATATAAATAGCAACAATTAACTACGATATTAAATTTATTATTTAACTATGATTGACAATTAATATAGAAAAGTTTAATTATACTTACATTCTTTGGTCATATATTTCTTTGCTACGTAAGTTTTAAATCTCTTTAGTACATATAAATTTGGTGGATTAACAAAAAATGAGGATGAATCTTATTTCTATGCATCTATACCAACATTGTGTCTCTTCTTCATGAGATTGAATCTTTTCTTCATGTTTCATTTCTACATAAATATCAGAATATGCATCGAACATTTTTATAGAAGATAATGTCGTATCCATATAAACATTTGAAAGCTCACCTATTTGTCATGATTTTCTCCTACTATAAATGAGTCCTTCAGCTTGATACATTTCTTCATTCCTTTTTATATGAAAAGTAACTTGTGGTTGTTTACTCATCCCTAAAGTAAGAACAACTCAATTAAATAGATATTTAAAATTGTAAATCTAAAATCACATTTAACAAAGCTCGTTATACCCACCCTATTGGTAATTCCATCAATAATCGTCTATTCAAAAAATTACTTAGTTTAGTCAATGCTCTTATACCTTTAATTAGAAATATTGCATAAAAAGAATCTATATAATCGTAATAACATGACCAATTATATACCATTTTTATTATTTTATTCCTCGTAATTTTTGTTTTGTTAGAAATAATTTTAACAAATAAATTCAAGTTTTGTAAAGATGAATAATGTGGTTTATATAAAAAAAAATGCTATAAGGATTCCAAAATAAGTTATACCGATTAAAAATGTAGCATTTGAAATAAATTTAAACAAATCCACATAATTATTTGGATTTTTCTTGAAAACAAACCCTAAGGGATGTTCAATACCTCATACTAAACATATCAATTATACTAATTAGGTTCGGTACTCCAACTGAATCCAACCAGTATGTTCAATACCCCTCACCGAATGTAAAAAGTCATTCGATAACCTTAATAGAATCCTATAAGGATGTTTTCTACCCCCAAACAAACATAATAGGGATGTTTGGTACCTTCTACCAAATCGAGACGGTGTTATCTTTTCCATCCTTTCATGATTTTTACAGACCAAAACCTAAAATTTCTACTATCATTCTATAATTACAATCCATTTTAGCAATATACATCTAAAAAATAATTAAAATTTCATTACATCATAACCAATTAGCCTTAAATTTTAAATCACAATCAACTAATGATTTAAAATATACCTAAACTGGTGGCTAGTAGGTTAACTAAAAATGGTGATTATTTGACTAAAAGTGATAGTTGTGGCACTTGCGGTGGTTGTGGTTGTGGAATTTTTGGTTATGGTAGTTGTGGCGCTTGCAATGATAGTGCTTGTGGAGATTATCAAAGTAAGAAGTCTATGAAGTGGGATGTCTGGGAAATGGCTCTTGCACTTGAGAATAAGGTTGGGTGTCGGATCAAAATTACCAATTTTCAAGTAATTCAAATCCGATTCAATCTAAAGTAAATTATAAATTATTCACTTCCAATCAGATCCGTTGTAAATGTCAATTCGAACACATCCAAATTTGAATCTAAATTTGATCGGATTCTTTGGATTGGATAGGGTCAAAATCATAATTTCAACCTATAAAATCAAATAAAATTTTAAAATAAAAATATTATTCATACAAATTCAATAGTAACTCATAACATGATTAAAAATAGTTCAATAAAAATGATCCAAAAGAAAAAGTTCAATATCAATTACATAATTTAACTCCAAATATCTATAGTTTTAACATAAATCTTAAAAATATTAAAGGTTAAACTACATAAAAATAAACTAAAACTTTTAAAGTGTTGTTCCCTCCAAAACTTTATTCTCCAAACAATAATAATAATATGAACTACTTGAAATAATTGTTTAAGGTTTAAGTCACCAATATCATCGAGAACATCTGTATGATTAAAAATTGAAAAGTTAGAAATATAAATAAGTTAATAATAAACACAATAATATGTAAAACACTTTCATTTTCACATAATATGAAAACAAATAAATCTATATATTTGAAAGTTTTATATAATACACTTGATTCTAGATCTTCAATTTCATTGACTTTTATATATCAATGATTGGAGAGGAACAAATCCAATTTTGAGTTCAAATCAAGAATTACATAGTTTTAAAAGATAAGAAAATCCTATATGGAGTAATTGTACGACCACCAGTAGAGAATGCAGATTCAGATACTACAATAAATACTAATATGACTAATATATCTTGAGCTATTAAAGATAAAATCTTAAATCTTGAAAAATGAACATTTTACCAACTTAAAAGATCAAATTTTTCATCATCCATAACAACTAATGTTTTTTGTAAGTATTTTTCCACCTTATATTTGTTTTCCATAGTCTGAACTTCTTTTAAATGTTTTTTTTTTCTTTTGAGAAGCATAAAGTTGAAATACATTTACTACTAAACCAAAACCTTTTATACTTATTTCTAAAGGTTGAGAAGATTCTTCTATGCTTGAAGGAAAATAAGTTTTATGATACTCCTCGTACATATATTTTAAAGTTTTTTTCACCCTTTTTGAACTTATTGATGTCTCAATCTCATACTCACTACACAATTCTAACAAACTTATATTAAAAGAGCATTCTTTATACCTAGGATCAAGTAAAATAGATACAAATAACATCATATTCATTTCATTACTCTTCCCTAATATTTGTCAAATCTTCATCATAATGTAATCCTCATATTTACTCAACGTATCAAATTAATCATAAATAAAACAAATATGATCTAAAAAGAAATTAGAAGTCATATACAATGATCCATAAAAACATTAAAGTTGCTTCATAAAAATCTTTCAAAAATTGGATAAAATGTCTTGCATTATCCCAATCAATTGTAGCCAAGGCTTGTTTAATTCCACCTTAACAAAACTCTTGATAGTACTGGGGTTCAGTTATCTCTAATATATCAAATGTGTTTTGAAAATATGTTGCAGAATCAAATGTCAAATAAGTTTAATTTCACTTTGTTGTAACATCTAAGCAAAAAGTTTTTAAGTAGAGTTTTTCTATCTCAATAGCACTCTTAAATTTTTGAATTATAATTGGCGATCCTCTCACATATCTTACAATGACACAAATCCTATTTATTGATATGTTATAGTCTTTCAAACCCTGCTCAAAAATTAAATTCAAAATATATGCACCACATTGCATGTGCAAGTATTTTGATCCTAAAATTGCACTATCCCACCCATTAACACATTTATTCAAATAAGTAAGTATAATATCATTAGAATTTGCATTATCAATTGCAATATAAAATTTCATATCAATGCTCTAATCTAACAAACATGTTTCAATAACTCTACTAAGTGTATTACCTTTATGATTTGGAACTTGAGAAAAGTTTAGGATTGGCTTTTGTAAATTCCAATCACTATCAACAAAATGAGTAGTTAAACACATATAACATAAATTCTGACAAGATGTCCATGTATCAGTGGTAAGACATATTCGTTGATTAGTTCTATTCAACAATTCGTTCAATTTCACTCTTTCAGTAACGTACAAATTCAAGTAATATCTTGCAATATTCACCGAGAAGGGATTTTAAATAAAGGTTGCAACTTTTCAATAAACTCCTTTATTCATTCACCTTCTACGTTAATAAATGACAATTCATCTTTTATTATCATCCTAACAAGTTTTCCTTACATCTTTCAACAGTAAAAGTGTGAGGTATAAGACTTCATTACTTAAAAAAAGCTAAAGTTTTTTGCTTCTTAAGCAGTCTACTGAGAAACTTATCATATCTCATGGACACGTACTTATATTGTTTCTTACAATATTTGCATATAATTTTGCAATGTTGCCAAACCTCTTATATACTAAAATGTGCCCATGCTTCACTACAAGATCTAGAAGAAACTTTTTACCTTCTTTTTTAGAAGCAATGTAGATATTAGGAAGTAGAGTACTTATAGGGTCTTTTGCTTGAGTTGGTTATGTTGCACTTTCATCTTTATTTCTTTCCCCAATCACATAAAATATATCTTTATCTAAAGTCATCTATATAGTTATAGAAAAAAGTATTAGATATTACCAATAAATAATATGGTCATTCAAATAAGTAATAAACATAGGTTAAGAAACATGTAAAACTAGATGCAACTGATGAAAAATCTATTGTTTTATTTACGCTAACTTTTCGATTGTTGTAAATTTGTCATCAAATGATAATGAAATATAAAAAAAAATCTATAATTCATTAAGATGTTAGCAAAAAATTGATATTACATTAGCTGAATGCTTTCATTAAAATGCTCTCTTTCAATAAACAGAAAAAAGAATCATTATAATTAAGTAATATATAATTGACAATTTCAAAATATAATCATTCTTTTACTTGATAGAACATAACTTTCTATAGCACTACTAGGACAAATCAAGTATAATACTTTGTGATTTAGCTCTTTACAGACTCATATAAACATCATCCATTCAATCAACCGATTAAATTCACACATCTAAAATCATCAAAATTTTATAAGATTTATAGGTAAAATGTTATAAGAATCATATTAAACAACAAAATTTAGTTTATTTTAGTTTAGAATTTAAAACCAAAATAACATATTGAAATCAGGGTTAAGATTATAGAATTTAGGACACCAAGACAAACATGCAATTAGACAATTCCCTTGAACTTTTACATTATATAGACTATGTTATAGAATACTATTATTGCATTCTATCATAATTGTAGGTTCTCGTTCTAATTCTTATATTTCATGGTTTGGATAATCAACTCCAAACTCTTTTTTTTTCAAAAAAAAAAAATCTTGTTTCTTTAAAATTGAATTTCAAAATGTTAAAATTTTAAAAATTTATTATCTGTTATATCAATTAATTTGGTATTTAAGGAATAAATATTAAAGTAGTTAAACTTGAAACATATCACTAGAACATTTTTAGAACAAATTCAATTTTTTGGATATATATACGAATCAACCCAACAAACACCTCTACAAGAAGCGTCCACAATCAAACAAAAATAGCTTCAATTTTAAAATATGTATATACAGCAACCCAACAAACGCATTTATGTCCATCAATATTAATCCAACTTGGCTATTCACCATCAAAAGAAAAGCTAGGACTTTGAAAGCAGAAACAACATCAAAAGAAAAGCTAGGGTTTTGACATCAGAGACAACATCAAAAGGAAAGCTAGGGTTTTGACAGCAGAGACAACATCAAAAGGAAAGTTAGGATTGAGATTACCTAAAGATGAACAATGACTAGAAGGAGATTAAGAGCAACGATTGGAAGGGACTAGAAAGTAGCGGTTGAAGAGACGCAATTGGAAATGGATGATGAACAATGAACTGGGAAGGTATGTATTGATGAAGAACAATGATTGGGAATGGATGATAAACAACGACTCAGATTGGAGTCAAGGACGATGAAGAGCAACTAGAAGAGAATTAGCTAATTAAGGATGATGAACAATTGAGGCGATGAGAAACGACTGCCTTAGCCTGGTTAGGAAACGTCAAAATGGAGAAGAATAATTCAATGTCAAATTTTGATAGATTAGAGTTTTGATAAAAAACAAATTTGGCTGTATAAATTTTTAAATAATTTATTTTAAAATGATATACCATAATATTTAAATTGAATAAATAATATCAAAATATTTATATTTTTATATATAATTATTTAAATAATATATTAAATATATTGTATTATATATATTTAAATATTTTTAATTTGAATTTGAATTAAAATTAGATACAATTTTGATTCAAATTTAGATAGAAATTAATCCAATTGGTTAGATTTGATCGATTTTTCGAATTTTTTAAATTGATAATATATTTTGTTCTCCTCGAAGCATAATCTACGGATGGAAGAAAGAATCGAGTCAGCCGGGTTTCTTAAGTGAAGTTTCGGGTCTATCATCATCGGCTGACCATTCCTTCTCCGGACTGCAGGTTCTCTAAGCAGTCCAGATCCAACTTCTTCCTTCGACTCTCATAGCTCTATTTCTTTCTTCATCAATTCCCCAATTACAATTACAATTACAATTACAATTCCCATTACTATTCTCATTCCTTTAGATCCAACTTTACTATCTACCGGGGTTTTTCCAACTCGGTATACCTACTCAGCCAGTAACTCACTCGTTCTCTCTCTGCTTGTCTGCTTTACATATCTCTATATGAATCTACAACGCCATGGTTCGAAGAAAATGGTAATCATGGAGTCCCAACCTTCCCTATCTGGAAGGCCACCTATTCAATCTCCAGGTCCTAGCAGATCCAATTCTGATGCCAATTCCATCACTAGCAGTAGTAGCCAACCCCAAAGCCTGGCTTCGATCCTCAATAACCCCAATGCCTCCGACTCGACATCGTGGGTCGGCTGGTGGTCTTCATCTTCTACCTACGTCGCACCTCCCGACTTCGATCCTCTTTCCTCCAAAGCCGCCTCCGAAGTTTCTCGATCCGATTTTCAGTCCTACCTTTCTTCGATCTCTGATTCATACCACCGGTTCGACGACATTCGGAAACATGAAACCAAAGAGAGCCTTGATTTGGACGCCATTGGTGGCCAAGGTGAAGCTCTTGTTGCATGCTTGAGAGAAGTTCCGGCTTTGTATTTCAAGGAGGATTTTGCATTAGAAGATGGTGCAACGTTTCGATCAGCTTGTCCTTTTTCTAATATTTCGGAGAATTTAGTGTTTCAAGATAAACTCTCTCATTATTTGGATGTCGTTGAGATGCATTTGGTGAAGGAGATATCGTTGCGATCGAATTCGTTCTTTGAGGCGCAAGTTCAGCTTCAGGACTTGAATGTTAAGATCGTTGAGGGTTGTAATCGGATACGAGAGTTGAAGGAAACTATCAGGCTTTTGGATGTAGATTTGGTGGAGTCGGCATCGAAAATTCACGAGCTTAATGCAAACAGGAGCAATCTCTTAGAACTTCAGCAGAAGCTCAGGCTCATATTATACGTCAACCAAGCTCTTTCCGCTCTTAAATTGGTAAACGATTATTATTTGTTTACCTTTTACCTTTTACCATTGCATATTTACTTACGATCATCAGAATCATGTTAAGATTGGGTATTTACTGGCAGGAAATTGAAAAATTAACTTTTTATAGTACTTCGCAGGTTGGTTGTTTATTAAAACTATACCAATGCATATATCTGAAACTTTCTTCCTAGCTACCTTTGTTATATAAACTCTTCAGTGGATATATGGTGGTATTAAACAGTTGGAGCCCCTAATTCTTGATTAGTTAAATTCTGTTTGTGTTATTTTTGCTCAGTCAATTGGAAATGCTCTCGTAATGGTATTACAAGTTCTCTTCGAATTTCAATGCTTTATTTGAAGTCATGTTGTTGTTAGTACCTTTACTTAGATCATGTTTGGTTTACAGTAGTAGGAATGATAACGAGAATGATTCAGGGTATTCTTGTATTTGATTTGATTGTTAATTTGGAATGGAACATAAAGTATTCAAACAGCACCATGAATGCTTATTCCTTCCACACTCTTCAAGAATACGTTGGAATGTTCTATTTTTCTCATATTTGTACAATCATTTATTTATTTTTTCTCATTTTTTTCATTTAAAAATAAAAGAAATATTATTTTCTAATTTCATTTCATCTATAATTTTATAAATTTTACTTTAATATTTATCATTGTTTTGATTCCCCTGCTCAAACAAATTAGTAATAGTAATATTGTTTTCGTTGAATTCCATTCCTATTATGTTTCTGTTCTATGAACCAAACATGAACTTAGTACTAGTTCAATATTACCCTATAAATACCTTCTATGTGACACTGATTGGTTGTCAATTTAGTATGAGATTCCTCTTTATTTTCTTTTGTGACTTCAAGCTTTTCACAAGTCAAAAGTTAATATCAAAGCACCTGTGACGCTTTACCTTGAGTGATGAGAATACCTTTACCCATGGTGCCATCCCTTACAGCTATCTCATTGTACCATGGTATTAGGTATTCCCGTTGTTATTGTATAACAAATTCAAACTGGGTAATATATCTAGAAGCTTTCATTCGAGGAGGAAGCTATTATAAGATTATTGTTATAGATGGGAACTCTGTTGATGTCAGCCGATCTACTTTTTCTGTCATACAGCTCGTTGCTTCTGCAGATTGTGCTGGAGCTTTGGATGTTACAGATGACTTGCAGCATTTACTGGTATGTCCTTGCACAATTTTTCAAACATTTATCAGCAGCAAGTACTTCCTAACTGTGTGTTAATAATTTTTATTAATGATGTAGCATGTTAGCCACTTTCTGCTATTTCTGTTCTTGTTTGATAGGATGAGGATGAACTTACTGGTCTACATTGCTTTCGTCACCTCAGGGAGAATGTAGCGGCTTCGATTGAATCCATAAATAGGTACATATTTTGTGTGATGATCATATTAGCCATCATAGCTAGATGCCAATGAACACATAGTGCTCTCTCTCCCTCCCTGCCCCTCACTGAAATGCTCCCTTCAGGCACATACATATTTACTTTCCAATAGAGAAAGTCAGTTTTCCTTCTCACAACACAATATGGGAATTGATTTTATGGTATGATATACTAGACAGTGTAGTTTTGTAGATCAACTCGAGTTATTTATATCTCTTGCTGTGTTAGATATTTTGTTACTCTAAATTCTAATGACCTTATAATTTATTCTCTTTTTAACGTATTCTGATTCTTTTTTAAAACTTAATTCTGATATTTTTCGTTGACTATGTTTTGTTTATTTTAGATGGAGTGTTGGACTAAGAGATAGTTGCCATAAATTATTTAAGTAGATAATGGTTATTGGGTGAAGGCCCTAAATGGTCACTTTGTTTAGGCCAACGGTGTTGTTTAGTCCATTCGTTTAGAAAAAAATGTTTTTAAATCTATTTATTTGTGAAAAAAGTGTCATTAAGTCTCCTTGTTTGTGAAAAATGTTTTAGACAATGACTTTTTTATCCCACTTTCTGTTAAATATAATGGAATAGCATATGTGTCACATGTATTTTTATAATTTTTGAAAGATATATACGTAAAACTAATATTTAATTGAAAAAATTACTCAAATTTTTTAAGAAAATTTTTCTTTTAAATTTAAACAAAATTTTCATTGTCTAATATTCAAAGTTACACATTAGATAATAAAAATTTATTTTAAGTTTGATCAAAAGATTTATTATAAAATTTCTATAATTGTTTTAATTAAAAATTACTTCATTAGATATATGTTATCGAAAAATACAAATATGCATGTGACACATGCGCTGTTCTGTTATAGTTAACGAAAAATTGGATGGGAAGTTAACTTTGTCATTGTCTAACGTTTTTTTCACCAAAAAAAATAGACTTAAAAACACATTTTCTAAACAAAAGAACCAAATAACCTCTAAGCCCTAAACAGAGGGATCTCTGCGACCCTTTTCCCAATTGTTATTTCTTCCTAGTGGAACTGGACGATACCCTGTAGTTTAGGTATGCATTAATTGATTAATTTTATTCTTGTAGCATTCTTTCAGCAGAGTTTATGCGTTCTTCGATACAAGATGGTGGAGAAACAGATATTGTTATTTTGTCCAAGGCTAAATCAAGGGCATCCTTGCCCATGAATGGAATAGACGATGAAGTAAGTCTGCTTTTCATGATCTATCTTCCATGCTCCCTTTTCTGGCTGGTTTCAGCTTAATTGATCTTCACTTGTTTTGATTCTCATAATTTTTCCTTCTATTGGGAATGCAATTTCTTCCAAGTAATTTCTTTATGCTGAGGTATTATGGGGTATGATTTCTTAATTTATTTTATTTTTGCTGGATAAATTTTATTCTTTATTATATGGCAAATATGGCTGACCTGATATTCCGAGAAACTCAAAATTTCTTTTAGGGAGATAGGTTGTGTATTTGTCAACTTTTTTTCTGTTATGCTGTGCCTTGTTTAATATTTAGTTGATTGTTGCTTTTGTTGATACAGATTCTGGCTGCTTCTATATTAAGTTCTGCTTTAGGGCGTGTTTTTAGTTGGTCTTTCAATGACTACTTTTTACCTAAACTGATTACCAGTGTTGACATGTGACAGATGAAGTTTCATGAGGATGATTCTTCTAATTTCCAGGATCGTCTTCTACCATTCATTATCGGATTGCTCAGAACAGTGAGTACTTCATTCTATGGTTATTTCTTAATGAAACTAGTTTTGTGCAAATCAACAAGTCGGAAAATAAAGAAAAATAGAGAAAGAAACTTTATGTTGGCAATTGTTTGGTGATTTGGAAAATCAGCTGCAGTATTTATGAAATATGAATAATTAAGGATGTGCGGAGCGGGCCGTAGAGGTTCCTTAGCTTAGATCATTTATACCATTTGGTCCTTTAGATTATAAGGGGTGATATTTAGTCCTTTAATTTAAAAAAAGGTTCAATTAAAGACAAAACACTTTAAAAAAATATTATTTTAATATAAAAACATTAAAAAAATATAATTTTTTCTTAATTGGCTAAAAAAATAATAATATATTAATAAAAAGATCATTAAAATAATGTGTTTTGTCCTTGATTGTCCATTTTTCTAAAGCCTATGGACTAAATGACTCTACTTATAATCAAGGGATTAAATTATATAAATGATCCAATCTAAGAGACCTTTATAACACTTTTCACTTGAACTAATTTAATGCTTTATTTTGTTTGTTTCTCATCTGTTAACTTTTATTCGTGAAATGATGCCCGAAAGTCTGAGACTTTTTAGGCATACTTAAGTTTATCAAGAAGTTATATTTAAATAAGAATTAAATGCTTCCCAAAAGTTATATAACTTTGCATCTTAATTCTTATGTATATGGTGTATTCATCCATTAATATTGTAGATGCTTACGTGTGATCTCATTGGTTTACAGTTACTCTTTGTTAATATTGATTACATCCATGGCACTTTCTCCTCAGAACCTTGAGTTCCTGCTGTGAACACTGAACCATCGATTATAACAGTACAACTTCTTTTGACAATAGATTTTTCATAGTATGTTCCTTACTTTCAGGCTAAGCTTCCTGCTGTTTTGAGGTTGTACCGTGATACACTTACTACTGATATGAAAAGTGCTATTAAAAATGCGGTTGCAGAGATGCTTGCAGTACTTCTTTCTCGTCCTTTAGAGGCTGATTTCATATCTGGGGAGCGAGCAGTAGATACAGATGGTGAGGATTTCATAACATTTTCATTTCATTATTTCTTTTCTATATAGTGTTTGATGCTCAGTTTCATCACTGCTAAATCATTCAGTGTCTCTATTCGTTACAGACTAATTCTGTTTCTGTTTGTCCTTCAACAATTTCACTACCTAAATGTTGATTTTGATGCAGGTACTGGTGCTTCTCTTGCAAGCAAGTTGAGGAGTCTCTCGTCTGAAAGTTTTGTTAAACTTTTAAGTGCTATTTTCATGATAGTACGGGTAATGCATACTACTTTTTGCATATGCTTCCTAAAAGTTTGAACTTTTAATTCTAACGCACTACTCCATACAAGTCTTTTTCTGAGAGCATTGAACATTTTAGATGTGTAAAGTTCATACTTTCTTGTTTTGAATTTATAGATACACAATTTCTTTATGGATCATGAGGAGGTCATTACTTTGGCTGAAATACTTTTATCTGTATGTAGGTTGGTTTCCCATCCAACTGATCAACTTGTAGGAAAGACATCCCCATTTCTTTGAAATGGTTGTTTTGAATCTGTAGATACACTTTCTTTATGGATTATGAGGAGGTCATTACTTTGGCCGAAATACTTATATCTATACGTTGGTTGGTTTCCTACCCGACAGACCAACTTGTAGGAAAGACATCCATATTTCTGTGAAATGAGTTGATGGTCATTCTTCTCTTTTGCTTAAATTGTTATGATTGTACATTTTCTCACTAATAATTGGTGTTCCATTAGATGTTTAATTTTTATTTTTTTTCATCTTGTTGCATTTGGAAGCTGAAGAATACTTGATTCTGTGTGCTTCACCATATTTGGAAATGGTGGACATTGGATGTTTTAGTATGGCCAGATCGTGTCATCATTGAATTTCATGCATAACCACAGAATTTTTTATGTTGAGCTCCATATGAATGCTCAGTTTATTTCTTCATTAGCAACTATTTGAGTGTGATGTCATAATTTCTTTTAGTAATTGCAGGCACATTTATTACGGGCTGCTGAAGTGAAAAAGGCCATTGAGTGGATTATGTGCAACCTGGATGGTCATTATGCTGCTGATTCAGTTGCTGCTGCAGCTGCTGAAACTACACATGATGGTGATGGTTCAAGTGGTTTGGTTCTGCCAAACTCAACTCAAAGAGGTATTTCCAAGGTTCCTTTATTACAGGGAAAATCAAATGATGCACATAGTACTTCAAACATGTCAAGAAATTTCAGGTAAGTTTCCTTCCATTCAATTGCAATCTTTAATAGTTTCTTATGTAAAATGTGCTTCATTTTTTTTGATAAACTAGTTTATGTCTGAAATAATTATTGTTATTTTAGACGCTTGAGTTGTTGTACCCCCTGCAGGAGATCACGGGGATGTGATATTTATTAAATTACTCATACAGTTCATTACTGTCATGTTTATATAGCATTCAGCTTTGGTCTGTCTGTGCTATGTGTCAGTTGCATCACCAGTATAATTTTTACATTTCTTTTGATTTGATCCTAAACAGAGCTGATGTCTTGCGAGAAAATACAGAAGCTGTTTTTGCAGCATGTGATGCTGCCCATGGAAGATGGGCAAAGCTACTTGGGGTCCGTGCTCTTCTTCATCCTAAGTTGAGAATACAGGAGTTTTTAAGCATATACAACATTACCCAGGACTTTATAACTGTTACTGAGAAGGTATTAAGTGTTCTTAGTTAATACTTTATGAATAAAATAGGTGTAGTTCTAGTTCTGATAGAACTGTATATGACATAAACAGATTGGTGGACGGCTGGGTTATAGCATCAGAGGAACACTGCAATCACAAGCCAAAGCCTTTGTTGACTTTCAGCATGAATCTCGAGTTAGTTCTAAAATTACCTTTAATATGTAATAATCCTAGCTTGTTGCTACCATGCTAATTCTTTGTTAGTTGCTGCAGATGGCAAAAATAAGGGCTGTGCTTGACCAGGAAACATGGGTAGAAGTGGATGTTCCTGATGAATTTCAGGCCATTGTTACTTCCCTATTTTCCTCTCAGTTATTGATATCAGAGGACCAAGATGGTGGTCAAGTTAATGTAGTAGAAAGTTACAGTGATGTGGTAGCAAGTAATCATGATTCACAAGTGGATACAGGCAGGCAGGCTGAGGAATTATCTAAGGACAACACTTCAAAAAAGAGGCGAACACCCAAAACTGAGTCAGCTAACACAGTGGCTCAGATTAACAATAGTAATGTAAATGAGCGTGGAAAATCAGCATCTCAAACCCTCTCATATAATGATGTTAGTTATCATATGGTTAACTGGTCAGTTTCCTTCTTTTGCTTCCTCGGTTTTAATTATGTATGTAATTGGTCAGTCACCTTCTGCTTTCTTGTTTGTTCCTTTTCTGCCCATTTGGTGTTGTGCCTCTACTCTTGCTTGCTTTAGAAGCTTTCATTTGACACCCTTCTCTCATAGGAAGGTCCTTTGATACTCTGATCTGACTCCGTTTTATACTTATTTGATGCCTTGTTTTTCTTTCACTTAAGTTGATTTACTGTGTTGGGGATTGTCATGTGCTTTTGGCTTACCTTCCACATTGGGAATAGGGCCATGTTACTCCTATTGTTGTGATATTTTAGTCCCGTTTATTTTAAGTTTGGTGGGTTTAGTCTAATAATTTTTAGATAGGGTCAATTAGGACAATTACGCAAAAAATTTCAGAAAATGGTTTTTTAAAGGGTAAAATTGAGTTTCTCTTTAAGACAAGAAAAAGGAAAATGCACCCTCTCTCTCTCTTTCTTAGTTTTTCTCTCGAGAATCCATCTAAGACCAATAGTCTAAGTCAATCAAACCCATCTTGGATAATTTTGCTAAGTCTAAGGACTTGTTCCTTAACCTGCATAATGATGCTGCTGGGACTATTTCCAGAATGAAAGGGAGAGAGAGAGTTTTACCCCTTAAAAAAATAACATTTTCTGAATTTCTCTGGTAATTTTGTCCTTAATTGGCCCTATCTAAAATTTATTGGACTACATCTATCAAATTTAAAAGAAACAGGACTAAAGTGTCCGTAACAAAGAGTTACGGGATTAATATGGCCCTATTCTGATACATATTTAACTAATTAGTTGTTATATTTATTGACAAACCTCTTCAATGAACTGAAAACCCTTTTTTTCTTCCTCTGTGTTTTACCTCAGTGGCTTAATATTGCTGAAGATGTTGTCAGAATACGTTGACATGAACAATTTTCTCCCAGCACTATCTTCAGAAATTGTGCATCGCATTGTAGAAATTTTAAAATTTTTCAATACTAGGACATGTCAGCTTGTCCTTGGTGCTGGTGCCATGCAGGTACTGTTCTCTTTTAATATCACCGTGCAAACCTTCTTTTTCCAATAAAAAGTGCCTTCCTGAAATTTGACACTGGAATTTATCTTGTACGACTAATAGCTCTGGAAGTGTCTAGAGTTTTTGAAGTTTGAATTTTTGCATATTTATTTTATCTACTTGCCAACTCCAACTTTCACTGACTTGTGCGATTACTGTTAGGATCAGAATCCCAGTTAGTGTAGAAGTACACACTTACAAACTTTTGAAACGAAGCACCTTGCTATTTTGACTTCACATCATGACCTTTTAATGTTTGTTTAACATGTTACTTTTTCTGTTTTATTTCGTCCTTGTAGCTTTTAACCGACTTTATGTAGTACTGCAGGTTTCTGGTCTGAAGTCTATTACTTCTAAACACTTGGCTCTGGCAAGTCAAGTTATCAGTTTTATATATGCCATTATTCCTGGTGGGTAATATACATCTTTTGCTTTGAGTCATTGTATCATGCAAATGCCTATTTATTAAGCTAAAATTAATACCGTCTGTAGAGTTGCGTAGGTAAACTTCTGAATTTTTTTTAAAGATGGATAGAGAGAACATATAATATATCATTTGCCTGCCTCCATATGTTAACCTGAAAAAGAACCAAATATGTTATTAGTAGAAACATAAAGTACGAAGAGTGGAAGCTAGAATTTTAGGGAATCAAAATAAATTGGAAGAGTGGAAGCTAGAATTTTAGGGAATCAAAATAAATTGGAGGAGAACGAGAAAATCAAAGAAAGATATTCTAGTTCTCCATTAATTATAATAGCTTAGTACATCAAACTTTATTGGGACAATAATACGACCATGAAATCTTAATCCTGATAGGACTCTCAATGACTCTCAAACTAACGAGGAAAATATCTTAAACATGATATTCTCAATATTAATAAGGAAACTAAATATTCAATATATAATATTTCAACATTATTTGCCTCCCATTATTTTTGGCTGGAAATTTTTTTTTGTTTTTTAATAGAAGAAAAATGTTGTTGTTTAGTAATAATAATACTGACTTTATTTTTTTGGTGTGCATGAAGAAATGAGACGAATTCTTGTATTAAAAGTACCTGATGCAAGAAAGGCCTTGTTGTTATTGGAGATTGATAGAGTTGCTCAGGTATGCGAATTGAGTCTATTTTGCAGAATCGACTAATGCCGTTAGCAGCAGTTTGTTTACTAATTTATGCATCTTTTTATTATGAAATAGGATTATAAGGTTCACCGAGATGAAATACATACAAAGCTGGTTCAGATAATGAGAGAAAGGTTATTGGCTCATTTACGGAGCTTGCCACAAATTGTGGAGAGCTGGAATAGACCAGAAGATGTTGACCCACAGCCTAGTCAGTTCACTCGATCCCTTACAAAGGTAACCCCCCTCTCTCTCCTCCGTTTTCTTTTTATTATGAGCTATTTATTCTCTTTTATTTTGGGTGCATGGCCACTCACATTGCGATTTTTTGTACAAAAAGGAAACTTTAGTATCCTAATCTTTAGTATTTATAAAAGGTGTACTTTAGTACTTTTTATCTTTTGCGAAAAAAGTCCACATTAGTCCTCTATTTATTTTTGTTACACTTCACGTTACCCAAAAAAAGAAAAAAGAAAATAGATAAAGTGTGCCATTTGACAAAGTTAATGGACTTGAGCATGCTTTTTTTAAGTTAGAAGCCTAAATGTGCAGAAAAATGAATAGAGGGCAAAGTGTTTTTTTTTTTAACAAGGGATCAAAGTTTCATTTTCAATAAAATATGAGAAAAGATAGGGGGCTGCTATGTTTCCCTTGTTTAATTTCTTTATCCTGAGGTTAGTGCTTTTGTTCAGGTTACTATTTTCTTTTTGGGATTTCGTTTGACTGGGTTATGGCATCCTTTCATGGTTTCACCAGGATCTGAAGGATGAAGTATTAAAGATCATATTGATAACTATCTTATTGCCAAGTGTTTTTTACACGTTGAATATCTTATAATTGCCTCTTTTTTGGTTTCATGGTTTTGAACTAACATGGATTGATATGGGGTCCTGTAGTAGTTATCGTGTTCCTATGGCATTATGTTTTAAACTATTAGGAGTGGGCCCAAGAGGAGCAATTTCTTATATTCTCTCATTTAGCCGCTTCTCTGTGATGCGGTTATGATTGGAGCTATGAGAATTCTGGGTTGGGGAAATTAGGAGTCAAAAGAAAAAAGCTTAATTTCTTTGAAGGCCCCTCTCTTTCAAATGTGGTACCTGTTGGTCTATACCAAATAGTAATGCTCGTGATGAGAACCTGTTTTGAACTAAGTTTCCATTGAGTGGGCTGGTTTGAATTTGTTTTCCTTATTTCGTTGTTATTTTCAGCATCTTTTTGGTAATGTGATTGCTTCCTCTCTTTCAATTGATTACTCTAATTTTAGTTGATCTAATTGACCTGATTGTTAGTTCAATTTGTTTCCAGGAAGTTGGATTTTTGCAACGAGTTCTATCTCGAACTTTACATGAGGTTGATGTTCAATCAATATTTCGGTGAGGCTGTTTTTTAACAGGGATGCAATTGATTGATGATTTTTTGCTGTCTTTTGTTAACTCTTTTTTGCAAGTAAAATGACTATGCTTTGATATTTCCAGGCAAGTGGTTGCTATTTTCCACTCTCAAATTTCAGAAGCATTCTCACGTATAGAGATAAACACTCCTCAAGCTAAGGACAGGTACTTTATTTGGTAAACTATATGAGATCATTCACAACTTCCCATGGTGTCTCATCTTCCCCCTTCTCTACATTGAATCCAGGCTACACAGGGATGTAAAACAAATTCTTGGATGCATTCGATCGTTGCCCACAAATAATATTAGCGAATCTGGTACTCCAAACTGGGGTCAACTGGATGAATTCTATAAGCTAAGGTTTGGGGATGATACGGGTTGAAGGTTGATCCATAAAAGTAAATTGGTTACTTCTTTGGAGATGATTAGTGATATATGATGATAACTGTTGGGGATGCCTAAACCAGTTTTTACCTATGCGTTTTCATTGTACCATTAACATGAGGTTTAAGGTTTGGACACCATCTCCTGTTTCATGCTGCTTGAAATTAAATTTCTCATTTCATGAGTGGTACCGACAATGTGATGGTCATTCTTCCTACTAAGTTCTAACAATAATTTTTTTCTTCCTTTTCTCCAGGTTTTGCATTTGTTCTCACTATATGTATAAATTCCTGTATTACATTCAATACTGGGGCTAGAAGGATCTTGTAACCATTTTTTTTCCCGTAATGGCCATGTTTCCAATATGTAAGGACTAGAATCCTTGATGTTAGTTAGCTCACCTGATTGCAGTTTTGGGGTGGAAATGTTAATTCAATTTATTGAACACGAGTAAAGTTTTCAAGTGTGATTTTTTTTTCCAGGGCCGAATCATCTCATCATTTTGTAAGATATCTCTTTGGGCACTATTTACATTATTATAAAATCATAAACAAGAAAAAAATTTGTTCCTTTTTTCTCTTTTATATTTCCGTCAATTGTTACGACACATCTTTAGATTTTCCCACCCTTTTTGCTGAACGCTGATGTTTGGGTGTTGCTTATTATTGCTTTGTATTAAATGATTCAGGTCTTACATTTTAACAAGAAAACCGTTAATTTTTCCATAATTTCAAAAAATCTGTGATGTAGCGAGCGTTTATATAAATTTCTGATTTTTCTTTTCATCCAAAGAAATTTCTGAGTTTGGTTATTGGATAAATTGGCTTAGCAATGATTTGCTTTTGTTATCAACTATTACTTTGTGCTTACAAAACAGTACTCGAAAATAGAAGCATGGTAATTGACTCAAGAAGACACCAAATAACGTAATACTACTACCATTAAACAAACACCAAAAGGACCTTCAAAGCTACTGTTCCTGTTCTTCAGAAAAGACCACCTCCATTGCACTGTCCTCAGCTTCGTGATCTTGATCATGCACCAGTAGAGGCAATATTCATCATAGAAGAAACATGAACCCCTTTGTATGCCTCTTCCCACCCTTGTTTCCTCGAGCTCCATACCTTTGGCATTCTCTTTATTCTTATTGCATGCTTGGTTCGAATGACATTAGAATTGAAAGGAAAGTAAACTATATTATTTTACTTCGTTTGATTTGAACACGAAATCAAATAATGAAATATTAATTAGTGTTTGTTTGCAATTGAAATAAAATAGAACGTAAAAGAAATAATATTACAATAATATTCATATATTTAGTTAAACTAGCGGGTATGGATCCCAATTGAATTTGTCTTGGTCATTTGGCTACAAGGAAGGAGACAGTGTTAACTCTTCTTCTCTAATAGACCATTGATCCGGCTGGTTAAGTCCAATTTGGAATTGAAAACGGAGCTTTATACTGCACATTCTATTCCAAAAGAGATAGTAATCAGAATTCCTCAAAATTGATATCAGTTTTCATACGCTAGGATGGATCCAATGTCCTAGGGTTTTCATGATGGGGTAAATTTATGCAGAGATTATTCGATTAAAGATAATAATAGGGATAATAAAATGGGAGTGAGAAACGAGTAATAGTGATTTATATTTTATAATATGAGTTAAGCTAACGGCGAATATTATACTTTTCGTTATATTTTTCAAAATTTTGTATCATATATTAATAAAAGGTGAGCAATTCTTGAATCATTAGTTTATGTCATTAGGATATTTTGATTACATAGTTTTTGAAAAGAATATATAAATCATTTGATTTTTAAAATTAAAACATTTTAATCTAATAACTTTATATTTATGTTACTAAAGTATTCATTTTAAAATTCAAGTTAATTATGTGTCTCTTACAAAAACTACATGGTAAAAATTTTCAAATGATATATGTTTAGTTATCTTTAGGGTAATTTTTCCTTTAATAAATATATAAATTTATTTGTATTTTTAATTTTTTTAATAGATTTATATAAATTTAAATTAAAACTAATAATAAGTAATATATTATAAATTTATATTTTATCTTTTAAGTTATGTTTTTATTTTTTTAAAATATTAATAATTCTCTTTTATAGAAATTATTTAAACTATTTATTCAACATGTTAAAAACTTAAAATCTTATAATTGTTTTATAATTTATTCTTATTATTTCAAAATAATTTATAATAAGATTATATTATTGTTTATTATAAAAAAGATTGTGTATTTATTATTGTATATATTGTTTTCTTCCTTTTATATAAATATTGTTTATTTTTATATTATGTATCAGCTTGGAATTTTATTTCCCTTCCCATAGTAAAATATTTGTTATTTGCATAATTTTTTTTATGTATAATATTTTTTATAATAAAATTAAAAATTACTTAAAAATTAAAAAATATTTAAAACATCATTTGGATCTTTGTTTTTTATTTAGGGATTATCATTCTTCGTTGTGATCCCTCATATATCCCAACAACATTTTTAAGTGAAAATGTGAGACAAATTCAAAATAGGAGACGAGTATTAGGGAAGGGATCCTTGACTGTGCTCTTCCTGTTTTCAATCCTACTATGCCCTATACGGTCTTTAAAACAAAAAAAAATTTAAAATTTATAATCATAAAAATAAAAAATTGATAACATTGAATAAGATATAATTAGATAGATTTCAAAATTAAACACATATAATCGGTTAAAATTCAAATAGTAATATGTCTTCTAGAGATAGTAAAACTATATAAGTTGTAAATAAAATTATTATCTTTATATTTATAAGTTTTAAAAGTACTATAAATATTATTTTCCCCAAAAAGTTACATAAAATAACGCACAAAATACTTATAATAACCAAAATAACACCCCAATAATATTAACATGATTTAATAATTAGATTTAAATATTGAACCTATCTAATTGATTAATTGACTGTAAGTCAACTTGAACAATATCAAAATGAAAATTGTTCAATGTGGAATTTTTATGCTAAATTTGTTTTTATAGAAAAAATACAAATTTAACATAATGAGTGTTTTTTTTTGTAATTATAAATTATAAATGGTGTTATAAATGTTCTTACCAATAAAAATCAATATTTCTTTCAAAGTTTCCGTACACATCACAATAAGAATGGGCACGTGGATGAGCGATAACAGTTATGTTAATAACCATAATCATTTCATTAAGATTTTGGATAATAACTTTCTCGTTATAAATGGGTAGTGATTTATTTACGATTTTAATTTTGCTTCTTATTTTTTAACATTTATTTAAAAATATATTTAATTTTAAAAAATTAAAATGTTAATATAATATTTAATTTATTACATTATTTAAAATATTGATATTAATATTCATCTTTTAGCTATTTATCACATGTTTCTTCGTAAAATAAAAAATATAAATGTAATTATATATATATATATATATATATGTATGTATAATAATATTAGTATATACTCAGATTTAGATAATTACAGTTTTGTTATTTCGTTAATTATTTTCGTCTCATATTTCATCGATTATTATTATTTTTAAAAAAATAATCATATTTTATTAAATATTTATAATTTTAATTATTTACGATTAAAATATCAATCCCTATCCAAAATTAACTTTATTCTCAAGTTACTTATTTATATTATAAAAAGGAAAAAAATAGTGTTTTATCAAAAATATTGAGATAAAAATAATTTACTTTGAATCCATGAAAAATCCGGCATCTAATAGGCAGGCGTTATGGTAAAGCTTTGAGTGATTGAATACAGCTTAAGTTGGAATATTTTCCAATGCAATTATCACTTTTTAATTGGTTGATACACGGGGAAATTGATTTAATGGGAATGGGATCAACTTATAATGCAGGGGCATAAATTGATCGGAATTTTATTACAATTTAGAATAAATATTTTCTAAATAAATTAAATTTGATTCGTTGCTTTACATCTTGATCAAAAGCAGTACAAAACAAAGCAAGTAAAATTGATACTTTATTTTTTTTAATCGTCATTAAAATATTATTTTTTATTAATAATTTTAAATTATCACATAGTTTAGATATAAAATGAATAATTAAGATTTAAAAATAAATATAAAAAAATAGATAAAAATAAAAAAATAATTCTAATCCTTGATATATATATATATATATATATTGTTTGGGTGAAATACTCAAAAAAAAAACTTTTAATAAAAATGTGTAAAAGTTTTATAATTATCGAGTATTACACAGTTTTTTTTTAAAATACATATTGATCCTAAGTTGAACATCAAAAATTTTTTCTTTATAAAAATAAACATGATCATATTTTAAAAGATATTTTTAAAATTACAACTTAATAACCTAACTAATTTCTTATTAGTTATCTCACACGTATAGTCATAATCTTTCGACCCCAAAGCACCTATAATCTCGAAAGAAAGACTTGAATGTGCGATGACCCCAATGACCAAAGAAACAAGATGGACACAATAAAGTTAAGATAGAGCTCATACGAGGATAACCAACTAATAGATATGTTATAGTTTTCATAGAAAAGTTACATAAGGGATAAGACTCTACCTTAAGGGGACACCGTCGTTGCATAAGGGACCATCCCACATCAATTGCTTCATGAAGACACCTTCAAGCAAAGTTTCAAACCTTAGGAGCCACTTTTATTTTTCACATTAATTTTCAAAGTAACCATCGAAGGAATTAACATTATGAGTATCTTGAAGTGGCCATCCCACTACCCCACATATAGATGCATAGGCAGAACGAACATAATAGACTCTAATAGAAAAGAAATTCCAATACCATTGGTCCCTCACATTAGTCCTCACTATTGGTATGGCTAGAGTACAATTAGTTATATAAGCTAAAAAACTTGATCTTGACTTCATCCCATTCCCGCTATACTACAACAATAGATCACTAACCCAATTTAAGTTAGGAGTATGGGAATAATGTGGTCAGTACCTCGAGATGCTAGGGATTCGAGGATCCTTTCAAATGTTTATGGCATGACCATAATGAATCTCCTACCGAAGACCATCTAGTAGCAACTGTTAGGCCTCCAAAAATCCACGCCAAGCCTACGAAGTGGAGAAACCATACTAATAGAAAGGAATGTCTCAAAGTAATAATATCAACTTTTATAAATCCTAGTCGAGAAAGTTAAGGTATAAGAGAATCCGCCAATATTGATTGGCTACCATGGCTAGGTTGAAAGCATGTAGATCTTTGAACCCTAGACCTCAAGAATCTCGAACGTCATATAATAAAACCAATGAATCTTCCTAAAGTTAGGTGATAACCCTATCAGAAATTCTGCATAACATTCTCAATATCAACACACAGACCCAAAAGTAAAACAAAACATTACATGGCATAGTTTTACATAGCACATGTCACAGACTTTAAAAGTACCTCTTTGCTAGAGAGAGTAATTGGGAAGTGCAATTATGAATCTTTTGATGTACTCTATCCAAAATGTAATTCAACCAAGCCCTATTTTCTCTTTCATACAACTTAGGAAGCCTCAAATAATTTCTTGAACTTAAAGTGAACCCTAATGCCTAGATAAGTCTGAATTAAGTTTTTATTAGCTATTGTAGTATTAGAGATGTAAAAATCTTGATTTTTTTAAGTTAATCGTCTAAATAGATACAAATTTATATTCATTGAGGATACTTTTTAATTGTTCTACCTCGACTATAGAGCTCTTGCAAAAAAATTATAAAATCATTTTCAAGTAAAAGATGAGAAACATGTGGGCTTGACCTACACACTTTTAGCTCTTTAAGTAATCTAAATGTCTCCTCCCTCCATGAAAGATAAGAAAATCCCTCTATGTTAACAAGAATAAGAAACAATGATAATGGGTCACCTTGTCGCATTCCTATCTTGGGCCTGATGAAACTAGTTAGCTCACCGTTGATTACACACGAATATGATATAGTAGAAACACAAGTCATCACCTTTATGATCCAGCAATCACTAAACCCAAGTTTTTACATCATAATTTCCGAGAATGCCTACTTAACCTTGGCATAGGCTTTACTCATATCCAATTTCAAGGCCATAAATTGTTAATTTCCCCTTATATGATTTTTCAAGGCATGTAGTAACTCATAGATTATCAGGATATTATTAGTTTTAAGTCTCTGTAGAAAAAAAAAACTTTATGTAGTAATAATCACATCATAAATAATTGCACCTAACCACTTAATCAATATTTTAGCAATTATTTTGTATAGAATATTACAAAGACTAATTGGTTTAAGTTAAGACATAAGTTTTAGGTTAGCAAATTTGAGACAGGAAAACAATATGACTATAACTCACAACATTTGCTAACATGCCATACCCAAAAAAACATTTTATATCATGTATTATATCATCAGAACCAATGTGCCAATATTTCAAAAGAAAACAATGAAGGCATATTGTCAGGTCCTAGCACTTGAAATGGATGGATTGAGAACACTACTGAGGGATCTTACTGTAAGTAACAGGTTTGATATGAGATGAACATTTTGTACATCAGTAACTCGATTAGGAACACATTGTATAATAGATTCATAGCTTTTCACGGTTGAGGAGTTAAAGAGTTCCATGAAATAGTTAAGTGCTATACCACTCAAACTCTCTTGATTAGTACGCCACATCCCATTGTGTTCTCTAAGTCAACAATAGTTATATTGCAATATCATTGGATAACTAAAGCGTGAAAAAATGCTGAATTTTTATCTCTTTATTTTAGCTAGTCAATACAAACCTTTTCACGCCAGTATTTTTCCTTTGTCAGATAAACAAGTTTTAGAGCTATGTAAATGGAAACATATTCAATAGACCCATGATCGTCCTCTTATTCCAACACCAATAATTTAGTACGAAGCTTTAAATATAAGAATTTAGTGTTATAACCACTGCATTTTTTTCCAATTAATAAAACCCCTAAGATACTATGTAATTTTAAGCTTAAGTTGGTACCAAATAGAACTTGAATACATCCCAATCCAAGCTTTATGAATTACATCCTCACGAGCAAGAATACCCACCCATCTCCACTCAAACCAAACCTGTTGGTGAACAAAGTTTCTTTTGGGCGAAGTAGATAATAAGAGATCTTTATGACCAATCACATTAACATCAATATGGAGTAATGTAGCATTTAGACAAGTTTCACACCAAGTTATGTGGATAAGACCCTATCGTTCCTTTGAAAAATTCTCTCATCTTCACTCCACTTATTACTCTAAGTTACAATGGGACCAATAAAGTCTAGATCTACCAACCTTGCTTCCTCAATAGAGTCTTTTAAATCAACCATGGAGGTTAGTGAACAAATCCTACCACAAACTTTTCACTGTTAGATATAATATCTTTGAAGTTACCTATCAATACCGCGTTATTACAAAGTCTTGCTCTCTATAAAATATTATGGAGTTACTTGCAACAAATAACAAATAATATCATCATAGTTGGCATACATACTAAAATCCACCCATATTGTGTCTTTCTCACTGTCATATATTGGAAATTCAATGAAATAGGATGTAGAGAGTCTGATAGTCAAGTCAACATCCTCGTCCTACAACACACATAAGCCACCATTTGTATTTATCGCATCTATACCATATAAGTTGTGTAAACCAGTTACCTATTTCAAATGTTGAAGATCGTTAACTTGATGTTTTGTTTCTAGTAAAACCATATTTTTTGGGGAATGAAATCGGTCAAATTTCTTAATTTTTTGAACTATCAGCGAATTCCCCACCCCTTGATGGTTCCAAGCTAGCATTTTCATTCAATTGAGGGCCATTTTGGACCAACATCCTACATGCTTTTGGAAATGTATTCCTTCTCAATACTCCTTTCATTGAATATCATTAGTCTATAATTTAACATTGCCTTATGTTTCCTTCCTTCAAGGACAAATTTTTGGTTATTAGGCTTTTTAAGTGTCATATGGCTAGGAGTCCCTCTTGTCAATTTGCACACTTCATGAAGGCTAATACACTAGGGAATGCAAGTATGCTGCATGTTTTATCATGGTTGCCGACGTTAAATTGAGTTGGTATGATCACACATGTTCGACTTGATGCTAGTTGTTCATCAGCTAGAAGGTTATCATATAGTTTGATTTTTAACCCTAACTTGTTTGATGGGTTGGAACCCAAATCCTCAATTTTCCTTGCCTTATTTTGAACGTCCAACACCTGTCCATAAGCATTAAAATTTCCTATCTCTTCAGTTGGTATTTTTCCTAATGAGGCATCGCGTGAATCAAAAAAATTGTGTGAGGAGCTTGCCATTTGCATCAGTTTTGGCTAATCATTTTCCACTAATTTGTTGTTGCTTTGAGATCCTTGAAACCTACCTTTCATTTTTCATCTTCCTCCAACATCGATTGTGTCCTAGATACCTTATGAGTGATCACCACCAGAGACACCTCTAGCCATCATGGTTGGGGGAATGGATGAAGCAGTCGTAGCAAATAACCACCTTCCATATGGTAGTCTACCATGGTGCAGCATACAACATTGTTGAAAGTGAATGGGTCATACACAAATTTCATGGCCAATGATCCCACACAGATGGAAAAATAGAGGTAGGAATTCTAATTTGAAATTCACCCAACTTTTAGGTTTGTTGCCAATCTATAGCATAACACCTCTTAGAATTGGTTTAAATACATGCATCCATACTCTAACTCGTATGAACTTGCCTTGTGCATCACCCTTTTCATAAGAATCACCTTCATGCTCGATGAAATCACCAACCTTTTTCACCATCATCTTTGATACGGACAAATTCTGGAGCTCATACAGTAAATGCCAAATTTGCACCTAAATAACAAATCTATCAAAGTTTAAATTCTCTAGATTTTAGTTGGCTACACAGCCTCTGAATAGCATAAGGCATTTATCAAATAACCATAGCCTTTCATTCAAAATGAATTCCATAGCTACTGCATCTTTGAACCTGAATTGAAATAGGTTGAATGCCAACTCACATACTTGGACTTGGCTTACATTTCTTCCCCAAGCAAATAACAATGCACCTTTAAGGCGTTTACAATTCACTGCCTTTGAAGCAAATACTTTCGCACATATGTTATGTTCTGTCACCAATGCATTTGTCTCGCTTTCCCCTAATAGATCTAGTATAACCACATTCTTATTCCTCAATCAATCTTAAGGACCGAAACAACTCTTTCACACTTGATTCCTCCATTAACATTGATAAGGGAATGAAGTAATCAAGAGAGAACAACTCCTACTATTTACGAGAAAAAATTGTATGATTATAGGTACATAAAATAACAAGTTAGAGTTTCTATGGTTAGATAGATGGGTATTTGTTTGTAATTTTACAATTGATTTCAATTCAAAAATGAAATCGCTTCATTAGACATGGGTAACGGGGCTTTGATATGTCAATAACAATTGATACATATGGCGGTGATCGTTATTGTAGTTCATTGGTGGTTCGTGATAATTGTTGTTTGGCTTGTTATGGTAAAAAAGATGGTTAGGGTTGATGCAATATTCTTAGATTTGATAGTTGTGTAAATATTAAGATATTATTTTATTTTAATGATAATATAAAGATTACTAATAATATATATAATATAAATAGATTTTAATCGAAGATAAATTAGCTATTAACATTAAATTTTAATTTTAACATAATTTTCCTAATGGTTTGACAAATAAGACTTAATTATCTAGTTCATTTTAAGTCTTAAGTTTGAACTATATTAATTACTATCATTTTATCATAAAAATTCATATTTAATTTCATTATCTTTTGATATATATTTTATAATTAAATATTTAATATATATTAGATTAAGTTATATTAAAATTTTCTTATTTGTTTATATGAATCCATAGAAAAAAAAACTAAATATTTTAAGAAAATTTTAAAAAATATAAATTAAATATAATTGATAATTATTTTTATTATATATTATTGTATTATAAAGATATAATAATAAGAATTTATCATTGAAGAAAGTATTTATTATTTATTATTATTCAAAAAAAATATAATTTGCATATAAAAACGAGGACTTTTTAAATTTTTGAAAATTATTTAAAAAATAAAAATATTTTTTATTATTTCATAAATACATATATAAGAGGAATATAATCTATAAAACGTTTTTTAATAGATGGGTGGGTTATTTAATTTTGATGATTTTCAAAAAATATGTATAATTTTCATGGTTGCATTATTCCCTCTTCACAAAAGAAGTTCCTCATTGAATTTTGTTTTTTGGGATTTGAACCTAATATGAAACTAATATCAAATTTAATAACAATAGTTAATCATTCTTATCAAAAATTTAAACTGTTAATAAACAGCGTCAATATCTCCTTATTCAAGATTGTCACACTTGACACAGGTTTAAAATCTACATTAAATCACATATATATTACCTACCATGTGTCACACAAATCGGATTAAATTATTCTTAGATTTAATTACTATGATAATAATTATTATTTTTAGAAAAAATAACAATATAGAATAAATATGTATATCTTTTAAAAATAATAGAATTTTTATATAAAATTTAATTAATATAAGATTTTCCAACAAAAGGTCCTTTCCCTTTGAAAAAAGGTATTATATTTATTATTCTTTCGGCATAATTTGGACAAGGGTAAAGAAAAAGAGAAGGTAAAGAAAAAGAGAAAGATTTGGTATGAATGAGACTACTGACCAACGCTAGCATATATGCTATTGCTTGGCTTTTCTACTGTTTTCTTTACTGGAGATTCATCAGATATTGAATGACATATGATCGTAACAGTTGATTTTTTCACGGTTTCCGACTAGAATGTTCAAAAAATTTAATTATTGCACCTTAAAGACATAAAATTTATTTAATAATATTAAATAAATATATGTATTCTAATTTTTTGTTTGAAGTTATTTTTTACTTTCAATAATTAAATGATCTGATTAATTAGATAATTCCTTGTACTATAAATAGATTGACAATTTTTTAATCATTTTTTGTTATACAAATTCTCTAAATTTAATGGTGTAAATTCTATATAACATTCTAACGTACTTACTTATTTTCTTTCTTTCATATTTTTAATATAATTTTTTATGTATATTAATTTTAATATTGTAATATTATTATCGTTATTATTATATATGTAACTTTATTTTAGGTAAGCATTTGTATCTTGATTATTGATAAAAGAAATCTTATCCATACTTAAAAGATCATAAAAAGGTATTTTAGATCAAAATGATATATACAACCATTTAAATCAATTAATAGATTGAATGAAAACAAATGATAATATCAACTTGAATGTAAATTTTTCAACCTAATCAAATGAACGAATTGGATTTGAAAAACTGAGAAACTTGTTGGCATGTGAGTAATATGGCAGATAACAAGGAAATATTAATGCAGGAATTATGTCAGATAATCAGCAGACAAGAATAATAATAGAAATTAATTTTATTATAATTTGTTTACTTTTCGTTTCTTTTTGTATACAAATAGAATACATTTGTACAGAAAATAAGAAAACAGAAATAATATGAAATATACATGATAATTATCAGAGAAACACAATATTTTGACATGGTATCAAAGCAAGTTATTGCTGACTAATGGAACTACCTGCTGATTGTAGCTGCGGTTTTCGGTTTTTCTGCTGCATATTTCTGATTTCTTGTGATTTACATTTCACATTCGATTGATTACTCGCCGCAGATTTTTGATTTCTACTGATTTCTTCACAACGATTTTTGATTTCTGGTTTACACTTACCCTCTGAATCTGATTTCTGGGGTGGCCATTTTGGTCTACAGTTTTCTAGACACAGGTTCGATCTATGTGGTCATTCTGACTTACTCATTGAAGCCGTATCGGTCTAATTGGTCTCCAGCCGGGTTTGCCTACGCGGTGTGGCCGGTTCCACCATCGATTTCTTGTTTGAAAAAGAAATAGAACACAATGATAACAGCGCTGATTGCTCGTTGGTGTGGAATTATCACGCTTTCTCTACTGTGAGCAACATATTTTTGGTTTGTCTCTCGCATGGGTAACCATACCGCGTGGAATGAGAAGGAAGCATTAGAGGCGAAGGCTGCGTGAGAACGCAGAGAAGAAGCTACGTTGAGGAACACAAGAAAAGAAGTGCGGCGAGGAAGAAGAAGAAGATTCTTGTTGAGGAGAAGAAGAAGTCTACAATTTGGAAAAAAATAAATTTTTAGGGTTAGCAGAAGAAGCTATGCGAATATGAAAAAGGAGGTTTAGGGTTACGAAATTTTTCTATATATAGTGTACGAAGTGTAAAAAAAAATTTAGATTTCATAGCAGAATCTAGAGATTTAACCACCAATTTCATATTGGAAGATTTGACGATGAAAATGACGGAAGTTTTAACCAGAGCTCAGATCGTCTCACAACTTCCGCTAACTGAAGCGTCGACTGCCCCCATTAGTATCAAGTTGGGAGGATCCAACTATGCCTTGTGGTCCCAGGTGGTGGAGATGTATATCTCTGGCAAAGACAAACTGGGATATATTAATAGGGATTTTCCTCAACCTGCTGAAACCGACTCATTTCGGAGAGATGGCGCACTGAAAATGCCATTGTTAAAGGATGGTTGATCAATTCGATGGACCCCTCCTTGATTGCAAATTTTATTCGATTCCCAACTGCGAAACAAGTTTAGGATTCTGCTGCTACCACCTTCTATGATAGGACAGACACGTCTCAAGTGTATGATCTTCGCCGTCGAGTTACTCGTATGAAGCAGGCGGGAGGATCCATTGAAAAATACTACAATGACCTTCAAGGGTTGTGGCGAGAAATTGATTTCCGTCGTCCTAATCCAATGGAGTGTGTAAATGACATACAAAAATACAACTCCATCATACATGAAGATCGAGTGTATACCTTCTTTGATGGACTTGATGACAGACTCGACAAAACTCAAAGTGATGTGCTTCAAATCAAACCATTCCCTACGGTGGAAGAAGCCTATGGATTCATACGTAGGGAAGAATTCTGGCAGACCGTGATGATCACATGTATAGATACGACACCCAGAGCAGTTATGGCTTTTAAATGGGTCAAGGCACACCATGATCTAATGCCACCAAAAACAGGAACCTCTTTGGGTAGCAAGAAATCCTCAGGAAATCCACCATCTCTTGACATGAAATGTGGCCATTGCGGAAACTCTAAACACACCCGTGAAAACTGCTTCAAACTCCATGGGTATCCAGAATGGTGGAATGATCTTCAAGTACGGAAGAAACAGGACACCACTTGGTGAGCCGCTGTGGCTACCAATAATGCCTCACTATCCCTTACTCCTCAGGCCAAATCTTTCCACGATCCAGGTATTTCAAGTAAAGTATTTCACATCTCTACTCATAGTGATAATGAGGATTGGATTCTGGACTCTGGAGCTACAGATCACATGACATTTGACCCAAAAGATCTCTCCAATACAACCCAACCAAGACGGAGTCGTGTTGCCAATGCCAATGGAATCACTTATCCAGTTACAGGAGCGGGAACAATGACCTTATCTCCTTCATTATCATTATCTAATACTTTACTTGTACCCTCTCTTTCAAACCGACCGATGTCTGTAAGTCAGGTCACTTCAAATCTTAACTGTGTAGTATTGATGTATTCTACTTTTTGCCTTCTACAGGATATTCTCACCAAGGAGATCATTGGGCATGGTACTAGGAGAGGAGGGTTATATTATGTGGATGATCTTACTTCAGGAAGAGCCAATCACATGCAACACACTGTTGGTAACAGGGAACGACATATTTGGCTATGTCATCTTAGATTTGGGCATCCATCATTCGGGTATTTAAAGTAGCTACTCCCTAGTTTATTTTCAAATATCACACATTTAGATTTCAAATGTGATACTTGTATCCTAGCAAAAAGTCATAGGGCATCTTATCCTATGAGCATGAATAAAAGTATGACTCCTTTTGCTTTGGTACATTCTGTTGTTTGGGGACCTTCCCCGTTCATTACGTCATCAGGTCATCGTTGGTTTGTTATTTTTGTTGATGATTGTACACGAATGACATGGCTTTACCTTCTCAAACTTAAAGATTAAGTATTTGCTACATTTCACCTGTTTCACGCATGGTTCGATTACACAATTTTCTCTAAAAAAATTAAGAGACTTAGGTCTGATAATGGAGGGGAGTATGTTAATCAACAATTCTGGACATACTTGGACAACCATGGTATTCTCTATGAAACCTCGTATTCACAAACCCCCCAACAATGTGCGGAGAGGAAGAATTCCAGATATTTTAGAAACGGCTCGGGCCTTTACTAATCGGTGCACATATGCCTAATAAATACCGGAGTGATGCTTATTACTAACCGTATCTACTGAATCGTATGCCCACAAAACCTTACAATTTTAGACTCCATTAAAGGTGTTATTTGATCATCTTCCCTTGCCTACTACTTTGATGCTTCCGCCCCAAATTTTTAGATGTGTTGCTTTTGTCCACCTCCATAAAAATCAACGAACTAAGTTCGATCCATGTGTTGTCCAATGTGTATTCTTGGGGTATGGTGTACAAAAAAAGGGTTACCGATGTTATGATCCAATTACTAAAAGAATCTATACTACCATGGATATCACTTTCCTCGAATCAGAATGGTTTTTCCCATCACCGGTATCCAATTACACTCTTCAGGAGGAGAGTTATGGTAAAAAATGAAATTGGCTTGATGTTGAAATATTATACATTAGTCCAGCATACTCGGATCGTGCCAATAATATGGAGGAGTCAGTATCTAGACCCGAGCTTGAACTTGCAAGAACTGAAGCTGAAGTAGTAATTGAATCTCCCGAAGATGAAGTGGTTGATGTACCCCTCCATTCTCTAGTACCCAATGATCCTCCTACTGAGAACACTCCTGAGGTAAGCTATCCTATCACACCTTTACAAACTAATGCTATAGATACATCTGTTGGTTATGTTTTACCTTTCAGACACAATCGAGGTAAACCTTCAAATCTATACTCCCCAGAAAGAGAAGAACGACAACCCAAGTATCCAATAGCAAATTATGTATCTACTCAAAGGTTATCAGAACCTATCAGGGCATTTGCACAAACACTCTCCTTGTGTCAAATTCCGAGTAGCATTGAAGAAGCCTTATCTGATCCAAAATGGGCTCAAGCTATAAAAGAGGAATTTGAGGCATTGCAGAAGAATAACACGTGAGTGTTAAGCGAGTTGCCTCAAGGGAGGAAGATGGTAGGATGCAAGTGGATTTTCTCTATTAAATATAAAGCAGATGGGTTAGTTGATCGATACAAGGCGAGGCTTGTAGCAAAAGGGTATACACAGAAACATGGGATAGATTATCAAGAAACCTTCTCACCTGTGGCTAAACTAAAAAATGTGAGAGTTTTGTTATCTCTTGCAGAAAATTTAGATTGGCCTTTGCACCAACTTGACATGAAGAATGCCTTCCTTCATGGTGACCTTGAAGAAGAGATTTACATGGATATCCCATCAGTATATACTGTTACATCAGGAAAAGAAACTGCATATAGATTACAACGAGCATTGTATGGACTAAAACAATCACCTCGAGCGTGGTTTGGTAGGTTGAGTTCAGCAATGAAGAAATATGGGTTCCAACAAAGCAACTCTGATCATACTCTTTTCCTAAAATATCGATCGTGAAAATGATAACCCTTATAGTCTATGTGAGACGACATGATCATTACGAGGGGGATGATAAAGAAAGAAATCTCTAGCTTGAGAACAATTGTCAAATGAGTTTGAAATGAAGAACTTGGGAGGGCTCAAATACTTCTTAGGTATTGAGGTAACAAGATCAAAACAAGGCATATGTCTTTCCCAAAGGAAATATACTCGGACCTACTAAATAGAGGTTGTGACTACTAGATTTTAAACCTGTCAATATTCCAATGGTTCAAAATCATAAACTCGGAGAATATGTGGACTAAGTACCAGCAAATAAACAGAGATATCAACAATTAGTAGGTAAACTCATATATTTATCTCATACGCGACCTGATATTGCTTATGATGTGAATGTCGTGAGTCAATTCATGCACTGCCCAAGTGAAGACCATATGGATGCGGTCATGCGAATACTTCGTTACTTAAAATCCTCCCCTAGGAAAGGACTTATGTTTTCAAAGAATGGTCAATTGGAAGTCCTTGGATATACAGATTCAAACTGGGCAGGGAATATGAAGGATAGAAAATCTACTGCTGGGTACTTTACTTTTGTAGGGGGCAACCTTGTTACATGGAGGATCAAGAAGCAAAATGTAGTTTCCTTATCCAGTGCTGAAGCTGAATTTTGAGGAATTGTCAAGGGAATATGTGAGCTCCTTTGGTTGAAAAAACTTCTAACTGAGATTGGTGTTGCTCCTAAGTCTGAAATGAACTTATTTTGTGATAACAAAGCAGCCATTGCCATCTCTCACAATCCAGTTCAACATGATCGCACGAAGCACGTTGAAGTGGATCGGAACTTCATCAAACAAAATATTGAAGAAAATATTATTAAGCTTCTATTTGTTAAATCAGAAGATCAATTGGCTGATATACTCATAAAATCTGTGTCTGCAAGGAACTTCTACAACTCACTTGACAAGTTGGGCATAAAAGACATATATGCACCAACTTGAGAAGGAGTGTTGGCATGTGAGTACTATGCCAGACAACAAGGAAACATCAATGCAGGAATTATGGCAGATAATCAGCAGACAAAAATAATAATGGAAATTAATATTGTTATAATTTGTTTACTTTTCGTTTCTTTTTGTATACAAATAGAATACATTTGTACAGAAAATAAAAAAACAGAAATAATATGAAATATACATGATAATTATCAGAAAAACACAATATTTTAAGAGAACTTAACTCCTAGTTTAAAACAAATAAGTACATTAGATTGGATTGAAAATTCTATAATTTGTTACATATGGAGTAGATAGTGCATGAGATTATCTTACCATATGCTTTGAGCATAACCTACCATGCAAAATTATATTTTTGTGTATATATATTGCTATTTTATGATTTATTAAAAAAATTATTTACCCTTTCATTATTTTAAAAAAATAATTAAATTTCATTAATAAAGATTAAAGATACAATCAAAATCTATTCATCTAAATACATCAATTTTTTTATAAAGTTTTTAATTAAATGTTTGATTATTTTAATTAATATATTAAATGTTTTTCAGAAACAGAATATTGATATTATATTATAATATATAAAATCTTAGATACAATATATATAGATGAAGATCAAAACTTTCAATAAAACTCAAGTGAAATATAAACATACATAAATCATCTTATATTAATATTTAGATAAAAAAAATCACCTAAAATAAGACTAGATAAAGGAATACAAATATGTGTTTTTATTAAAAGCAATGAAAATAAGAAGAATGGAAAAATTAGTCTATGGATCCTATATAGAAAGTAAATTAGTGAGAGACTTGAAAGAGAGAAAGAGAGAAGATATTAGTTTTTTATCGGGCATTGGTCATGAGTATATATATTACACGTGATAAATTAAATTTATGAATTAAATAAAAAAATATTTTTATTTATAATATTACATTTATATTATAATATTTTTAAAAATTGAGAAAACAAGAGTTACGAAGTCTTATTAGGCATGTTGTAAACAAAATAAAATTTAATCATAATTAATTTAATAATTTTCTTGGATTTTATAGCATTAAAAGTTATATATTTTACGATAAATGAAAAAAGTAATATAATAATAAAAGTTGATGCAAACCTATATATATTACTTTTTCACACCTTGTATTATCATATCAATAAATAGACTATTCTTGATTTATTTCAAGCCACAAATATGAATTACATTAAATATTATATGTGATATAAAAATCGCAAAATAACATCACAATAAAATTAAAAAATAAATAAATCATAACTATATTGTCTAATAATCTAGATATATGATAATTATAAATATTGGGTTGAGATCATCAAAGATGAATTAAGATAAATATATCAATTTCTCACTATTTTAATTTTATAAAGAAAGTTAAAAAGTGTGATTAAATAATTAAAATCAAAGAATTTTATAATTTTAAATTTTTATTTTTAACTAAGTGATTATGTGTGTTATTTATCATTATAAATAATTAATTATAAATTAAAAATAATAAAGTTTAAAAGAATTTGATCCAAATAATTGTACTAATATGTAACTATTTTAATTTTATATAAAAAATGCTATGAATCATGATTAAATAATTTAAAATGAAATATTTTGAAATTCTAGTTTTAATAAGTATTATTTATTATTTCGCGAAGAAATTTTTAATTAAAACATTAAAATTTTAAAGAATTATAACAAATTATATTTAATTTTTGATATTTTTAATTATATAAAAAGAAAAATTAAGAAAATATGATTATAAAATATTTTCAAATTATAATTTTTAATTCTTAATTAAGCAACTATGTTAATTATTTGCTATCTTAAACAATTAATTTTAATTAAAATATTAAATATATATTCAATACATGTTAGTTGTTCTTAATACAAATAGTTTAGACAAATAATTTAATCAAATGATTTTGATTTTTGAACAAACATAATCTAATAATATATGTATTTTTAGTTATAATTAAATATTTTTTTGATTTTAAGAATAACTTATTAATTTAAATTTCTATATTTATCAACATTTATATCTTTAAATAAATTTATTAAAAGTTAACTATAATTTATCATACTATTTATCTAAATCATTAGGTATAATTAAATAATTAGGAAACATTTATTTTTTTTATTTCATAATAATACATAATTATTATAATGATTATGAGTCTTTTGATTTTTTTCTTTTAAATTCTTACTAAAAGATAATTTATAAATTTTAAAATTACATAGAATCAATTATTTTAAAAGTTTTTTAATTTTATCTTTTAATTTCACACTAAAAGATAATTAATATACATAATCAATTATTTTTTATACTAAATATAATTTAAAAAATAAATTAACTAAAACTAAATTTAATTAGATTATGTAATATGAAATGCGTTAGATTGTTTTTAAGTATACTAACCTAGTACATATTTAATAAAATTTTAATTTTTTTAATTTTATAATAATAAATAATTATTATAATATTAATGAACAATGTGATTTTTATATAATTGTAAGTTTCATTAAATTTATCACATATAATCAAATATTGCATAAAAATAAAATTTTAAGATTCTTTTAATAAAATATAATCAATTATTAATAAAATAATTAGTATTTTTATGCTCATAGAATTCAAAAATTAAATTAAAATTCAATAGATTCGGGAGACTTTTAATTTTATCATTTAATTCTACAAAAATAAACAATTGTTATAATAATCATGAGTTTTTTAATTTTTTATATTTAAATTTTCATTGAGAAATAATTTTTAAATTTTAAAGTAACTTAGAATCAATTATTTTACGAGTATTATGATTTTTTTATTTTAATTATCTAACAAAAGATAATTAATACATATAATCAATTATTTTTATATTAAATATAATTTAAAAAATAAATTAACTAAAATTTAAATTATAATTGGATTATATTATATAAAAAAATACATTGATAATATGCTTTTTCTTAAATATACTAATTTAACATGTATAATTTTGATTTTTTTCTTTAAGTCTGAATTAATAGACAATTATTATAATATTTAGGATTCTTTTCATTTTATTTATAATCGTCAATTTCATTAATTTTTTCATCTATAAAATATTTAAATAGTCTTATGATTTTTTCTGTTATTCTTACACTAAAAAGTATTTATTAATACACAATAAATTATTGATATAGTAATATAATTTAAAAAATAAATTTAAATTTAACACATATTTAAAAAATTTATAATTTTATCTTTTAATTTCATAATAATAAATAAATACTATAATGAATCTTTTGATTTTTATTATTTATATATTCATTAATAAAGAATTTATAAATTTTAAATTTGAGTTAAATTAGGAGTTTATTGGTTTTAATAGTATCACTAAAAAATAATTAATATATATATATATATAATTATTATTTTTATATTAAATATAATTTAAGAAATAAATTAACTAAAAATATTATAATTAGAATATCTTATATAAAAAAATACATTAATCTTTATAATATATATTTTATCGATTAATATATTACATGTTATTTATAAATATAGGATGATTAGTGAAAATATAAATTCTCTTCTTTACGATAATTATAAAATTAATAAAAATAATTATATAATATATTTTTTCTTAAAATAAAATTAGTATACACGGCTGATGAATCTAGTTGCATAAGCTAATTGAAGTGTGGGTTCACCCACCCTTTGTCTTTAAATATGGGACCATTTGGTCAGGATCTCTAGTCCCACACTCTCACTCCTCTGGCCGAAAGTTCACAGATAGTTAGAGTGTAGCCATGGAGCCAAGAGAAGAGGCAGAGGAACTACAAAAGCAAGAAGAAGGACAAGTGATAAATCCATGGCAGGTATCAACCAAAGATGGAGGTAAAATTGACTACGACAAGCTCATCGATCAGTTTGGTTGCCAAAGGCTCGATCAGTCGCTCATCGATCGCGTTCAACGCGTCACTTCTCGCCCTCCCCATGTATTTCTTCGTCGTGGCGTCTTCTTTGCCCATCGGTATCTTTCATCTCCATCATATTCATTAGTGTCTTCTCTCATTGAATTTGACTGTAGCTGGGTGTGGCTTGGATGAAATTATGGACGTTTTTGTTTCTGATAGGCAGGACTTCAATGAGATTTTGGAAATTTTGTTTGATTGTGATTGGCAGGGACTTTAATGATATTTTGGATGCTTTTGAGAGAGGGGAGAAGTTTTATCTTTATACTGGAAGAGGTCCTTCATCTGAAGCTTTGCATTTGGGTCATCTCATTCCTTTTATGTTCACCAAGTATGTTCTTTGTGTTTGGTTTGTGAGAAAGTTTCATTTTTTTCGTGGTGATTTATTTTTATTTTGTTCGATGAGTGGTTTCAGGTATTTGCAAGATGCTTTTAAGGTTCCTTTGGTTATACAACTAACTGATGATGAGAAATGCATTTGGAAGGATCTTTCCATCGAAGAAAGTCAAAGACTTGCTCGAGAGAATGCCAAAGACATCATTGCTTGCGGTTTTGACATTACGAAGACATTCATTTTTTCTGATTTTGATTATGTTGGTGGGTGAGTATTTTTCTTTTATTTTCCGCCTACTGATATATGAAATTGATCAATGTATTGCAAGGTTTATTATTCCTTCTAATTGACATTTTTTCTTAAATGTTTCTGTTACAATTTCACACTATATTTTACCACAACAAACCCACAACACTGATTCAGCGCAATATTGAACCAATGAAAGAAGTAAAAGAACCTAAAAATAACAAGAAACCAACCAGATTTAAAGTGGTTTGGCCCCTATACTATACGGCCTAATCCACTGGAAAGGGTAAAAATATATCCACTATAATTCTAGTGTTTTTATAGAGAAGAAACAAAATGGAATTACAAAGTTAAAAACATAACACAAACAAAGGAATGATCCTAACACTCAAACTTGTAAATCCTCACAGAATTCTAAAGAAATACATAGCATAAACTAGACAAACACAGAGAGAATAATGGAGAAGAAGAGACACATCAATGGTGCTGAGGAGAAGAGAAGAAAAAATGAACCGAGCCACTGGAAAAACCCTAATGGAAGAGGGTGTAGATACATCCATGTAAAATGACCATTTTGTGCTTCGGCCTTATTCATAAATCTAGCGTAAATGTGCTTGAAAAAACTTCAGAAAACAGTCCACAAATACACATTAGTAGCCCAAGTGCCCATTACATAATAATACACAAATAATTATGTATTTAGCACATTTAATATATATGCATGCGAGTATGTTACCTAACATTACAAATGTAATGTCTCATATTTAATCTCTTTAACACTCCCAATACCATAGTGTCACAAAAATTAACAATCCTTTTTTGATCAACTTTGATTTATGAATTGCTAATTAATTTCAAAGTATAATGTGAATCGATGAGCAATGCTGAGTTTATAGCAAACAACTGTAACATTAATGCCTTGTAATTTTCTGCCAATAAGTGAGAATTGATGTTGCTGTAAAGTAAAAAACTTTGGCTCGAATCCTTTTGTATTTTGCCTCAAATTGATGGCTTTGATTGATTGCTTTATATATGTGTTTATTCTTTAAAGAAAAATGCCTCAAAAGTCCATTAGATTAGGTCATTTATATCGTTTAATTTCTCAAATTATAAATGGTATCATTTAGTCAATTAGTTGTGAAAAAATGGACCAGTTAAAGATAAATTATATTATTTTTATGATTTTTTAATTAAAATATTATTATTATTCTCTCAAGTGATTAAACTCAATTAAAACACGAGTCTTAAACAATAATAAAGTGACAATAAATATGAAAAATAATTTTACAAAATGTTCGTTTTTATATTTGTTATTTGCCATTGTTTTATTTTAATATTTTATTGATTTTTAATTATTATTACAAAATAAAAAGTATATTTAAACAATTTTTTGTTTGAATGTTATCGTTGTGGATTTTTTAAAAATAATTTCATATTAAATTTCACTTTTTTCCTTATTAAACACTCGTATTTAAATCATGTTTTAATCACTTTATAGGAATTAATAATATTTTATTAAAATATTATTAAATTAATATAATTTGTCTTTTATTGGACCATTTTTACATAATTAAGGAATTAAATAATAACATTTCTAATCTAGAGGACTAAACAACTCAAATGACCTAATATAAAGGACGTGCTTAGCACCTCACTCTATTCTTTATTGGGAGCATGTAAAGAGCTAAACAGTTAAGCATTTTTATGAGATATAGGAATAGGGAACCTGAATTAGCACCATCGTTTATTTTCAAGTCACAGAATAAATACAATTTTTTTCTCACTCCCTCTTTTTTGAAGGTTGCATCGAACTCCCTTATACATCTAAGTCCCACGCAATCCTTTGACTAGATAAACAAAACCCTGGCATTCAGTTGGCTGCTTTGTGCGATATATTTTATACTACATTAGTGATTTTTTATGTATTGTAATAATGGTTTACTGACTCTGTGTCAACATTTCTCACAGCGAATTCTACAAGAATATGGTGAAAGTTGGAAAGTGTGTCACATATAATAAGGTAATTTACTTCCCATAAATAATTTTGTTGTTGCATCTTCTTTTAGTTATTGAGATAATATGTATAATTTCATCAGAACTTCACTGTTCATTTTTTAAGATTGGCTTGTGATATCCAGGTTGTTGGTATTTTTGGTTTCACCAATGAAGATTATATTGCAAAAGTCACTTTTCCACCCATACAGGTATGTTGAACATCACATTGACTAAAGTTAAAGCAAATTGCAGTGGACTGTTGTATCTCACACATCTTTTAATGTCATGAGCTAAATTTTGTGCTCTTTTTGAATTAAGATGATGTAGTTGCTGAAATGTCTCTTTCTAGATATTCTTTTCCTTTTAGTTAATAAAAAGACAAAGGTTGATAATTGTCTAGATTTGCTTCTGAAGAGATTACCTATATTTTTCATTGTAGAATTTCGAATCAAGGTGCTTTGTTCAGGCTAAACCATGACTTGTTTTCTTCCTTTAATGAACTCTTTTTATTGTTTCCACAAGTTTTGAATGAAAAAGTCTATTTACCACAAGTTGTGGTATTACTAACAGTTAATTATAAGCTGAAAAAAGCGAGTCTTACTTTATTAGCCAATAATTGTCTCTCACATTAGTTATGGTTATACCTGGCATAAAGAATTGCTCTTTTTCAATGGCCATGTATATTGATGTGCAGAATATCTTCTGATTGATACATTTTGCTTTAATATGTGTTAGTGCAGGCAGTTCCATCATTTCCTAGTTCATTTCCACACCTTTTTGCTGGAAAAAACAATCTTCGCTGCTTAATTCCATGTGCAATTGACCAGGTATTGGTGTTTGATTTGCATTTTCTTTTGTAAATGCCCAAGTTTTTTTTTGGAACTCTTCCTCGAGCTTTATTTATAATGATCAAGGGGGTTGCATATACACAAATCCTAGTAGCACTATTTTTTGGTTGGATTAAGTATTATGACAATTGCAATCTTGTGGAATTGCATGTATTTTAATTTACGCAGGACCCATATTTTAGGATGACACGAGATGTTGCTCCTAGGATTGGATATAACAAGCCAGCATTGATTGAATCATCTTTCTTCCCAGCACTGCAGGTACTCATGTGATTTAGTGCACGAGTCTCATGCTTTCAATCTCTAGCATTTCTATCCCATGCAGAAGGGTGTTCATACTTTTCCACTTGGTTGTCAGTTACGAGTTTCTTTTAATAAATGCAGGGAGAGTCTGGAAAAATGTCTGCTAGTGTTTCTACTTCTGCCATATATGTGACAGATTCTGCGAAGGACATTAAGAACAAGGTATGCTTCAAAAAATGTTCTGAGTTGACTAACTATTTCAATCTGCTCTTTTTTTTCTATTAGTTTATTCACTTGTGCATTATTCTTGATTGTTCTGGCCACCATATGGGGCCCTATAGCGCCACTTTGCATATGTGCTTTTATAGCCTTTTCTCTTGGCCACACTCAATATGCATACCTGAAGCAGTTAAAAATGAAAAACTAGAGAAATTTTTTTTTATGGGCTTGTAAAGTAGATGCTTTCACTGCTTGAAAATGTGTACAATGATGAGAAGGGACCAGAAAATGAAAGAGAGATTATCAAGTCTTCCCCTTTTCTTTTGCAGTACATTGAATTGAATTTTTACCTTTTCCGGATATTTATGCAGATTAATAGATATGCATTCTCTGGTGGACAAGATTCTGTGGAGAAACACAGGCAGTATGGAGCAAATCTGGATGTATTTTTTTCTTCCTCTTTCTCCCTGCCTCCTGTTTATTTGCTTTCCAGTCGTTTAGACAAAAATTAGAATATATGCTTATCTCTTAATGGTTAAATTTGCAATGTAGAGGTAATATTTTTTTAAAAAAATCTCTTTTTATTCTTTCTACAAGTTTTGTTACTATTCTGCTATTGTGTATATGACCTATTGAGATGGATAATAATCAGGTTGATATATCAGTTAAATACCTCAGCTTTTTCCTAGACGATGATGCAGAACTTGAGCACATAAAAAAGGTAATGGATGCTTTATTTGAGTGGATTTTGATTTCTAGTGGCATGTTCTTTTTTACACAGTCCTCATTTTTTCCAAGATTTCTGTGAAGAATGGGAATTATGACTGCTTGGGTAAAATTTCTTGTTATGTTTTGCTTTTAGGAGTATGGTTCAGGACGTATGCTAACAGGTGAGGTGAAGCAACGGCTTATTCAAGTCTTAACTGAAATAGTAGAAAGACATAGAAAAGCCAGGGCTGCTGTCACCGATGAGGTAAGCTTATGGTATCCCTTACAATCAGCTATGATTCTTATTTAATCTGTCGCTGCTTTGGTCGGGTCTTATCTTATGAAGCTTGTAGGAATCTTTAGGATCTGTTTGTTTTTGCTTCTGATAGCAAAAAACGCTTAAGGATCAAACAAGAAAAAAATTATTAGAAGGGCAAGTGCTTTAATGGCTTCGAAAGCACATTTTGTGTTTGTAGAATATCATTCTTCCCAATTTTTTTTGAAGCCGCTTTTGCCTGAAACCACTTTTAACAAAAGCACAGGCACAAATGGCTTAGAAAGCACATTGTGTTTGCAGAATATGATTCTTCCTGAATTTTTTTTAATTTACTTTTTTTTTAAAGCCACTTTTGCCTGAAACCACTTTTAACAAAAGCACAGACAAACAAACCCTTAGTTGCAGTGTTTAATCTTGTGTATAGTTGCACCTGCTACAAAAAATTTCATTATCATGGATCGATATGGCTGTAGCTTATCTTTAGGTTACCTTTGGTATGAGTTATCTGAAGTATATGATTTTCTTCTTCTAGTCTTTGGTTAATTTTGTTTATTTATTGAGTAAAAGCTCTATATGTGAGAGTGGGAGGGGGAAGGGAGGGGAGGAGGAAAGAGATAAGGGAGAGTATGAGTATTGTGTCATCCAGATGTCATTCTAAATTGACTGAAAGGATTATGTCACACTTGAGTGTTGTGTGCGCATTAGCATTCAATTCATTGATGCCATCAAATGGATTGCAAGTGAATGTTTACGGAGCAAATTATTATCAATTGAATGCATTGAAATGGACTGAATTTCGTTATACATTACTTACCTGTTTCCTGTTAGTTTGTCTTTGGACTCAATGTGTGGAAGAGTAGCATTAGTCAGCGACTAAGTTATTTATTGGATTTATTCCAAATTATAATATAACTTTTGTAAATTTATATATTGTTTTTCTTCCCTGGAAAGACTTCTAAGTCTAGAACTATAGCATACTTATTCATATTGACATGTTTCCCATTGTCCTCTCTCAACAGATGGTGGATGCATTTATGGCTGTAAGGCCTCTTCCCAACATGTTCAACTAAAGCTATGGATTTTATATAAAAACTATTTTGTAACAGTATTCTGAAGAGAGTGGACACAAAGCTATGGATTTTATAGCATTAAGATGTATTATTATCTTTCCTTTGTAGGACTCTTGTGTACTCCGTTCTGTTTACAGGTGTGTTATGTTGTAGAAATACTGATAATTTGTTTGTCAAATGATTCAATACACAAACAAATCCCATTATGGTAGTACAGCCCCAAGCTGGGGAGGGAACTGCTGGAATCATGGTATCACATTTTGTGATATTTCCATCATCTCAGCAATCTTGCTCTCAAATTCGACAGTTGTGAGGGCATAAACAGCATTCCACTGTGTTAAATGTATAGCTGATGTTTTCGCTGCATAACGCAGACAAAACCACAAAATGCCTCCTCCATTACAGCTTTCTGTCTTTCCGAGAGAATTGTTAGTATAGGATACAATTTTCATGAATTTCCACGTGAATGATTGCTATTTGTTAAATGTGCGAACAAGTCTTATTGAAAAAAATATGGAGTGTATTGCCATGCATCAACTGCTGAGATACAGTTTGATGTCAAAGTTAGAGACATAAATAGAGAAAGTAAAATACTACTTTATAGAGCACAAATGACTCAGAAAAGCTCCCAAGTGTAAAAGGCAAGGAGTAGATTTCATAAGATGGAAATATTATGAGTATTATGTCATTGTACTCCAGGGTATACAAAAACAGGATAAATTCATTTTAAGTAAAATGTATACAGTTGATGTTTTATTGGAGATTATTAATGAGACGAGCTGTTGAGTTGACTACAAAACCTTCTGATGAGCAAAATCTAGTTAGGGCATTTGTTTTAAATTCACTTGCAGTAACCAAAGTTTAAACATCTCTCTCATATGCAATATTTATTAAAAATGTCAGTCCCAAATGATAACCAATTTGACGCAGGAGGGTATATCCCTTTGCTCACAGCTGTTGGAATCCACTCCACATGGTATGAATCCACTCTACATGTATGATATCGTTATCTTTGATTCATAAGCGGTAAGTTCAACGAGTCCATAACCATGATTTGATAATTCAGTAAAATTTTACGATTTTATTTTTAGAGATAAATTCCAAAATACATCACTATATAAGAGGATGATATTCTTTATATATAAATTACTACTTAATTTTTTAGATAATGTGATCATATATAAGATTACAATTTTGTCTAAATTTTGATAAAATTGTTCTGGATAGAGATTGCTCTCTTTGGTCCACAAGAGGTAAATTCAACGAGTCCATAACCATGATTCGACAATTCAGTAAAATTTTACGGTTTTGTTTTTAAAAATAAATCTCAAAATGCATCATACTATATAGGAGGGGACATTCTTTATAAGTATATTACTTCTTAGATACTTATATTACTACTTAACTTCTTAGATAATATAGACATATACAACTATATAGGAGCGGACATTCTTTATAAGTTACTTCTTAGATACTTATATTACTACTTAACTTCTTATTAGATAATATAGACATATACAAGATCATAATTTCGTCTAAATTTTGATCAAACCATGCTCATAAAAATTGATCAAATTTAACTTTTTAAATAACGTAGACATATACAATATCACAATTTCATCTAAATTTTGATCAAACTGTGCTCATAAAAATTGATCAAATTTAAGGACTTCAACCACATTTTACCAGTCTTTTGAACCTTAGTTTCTTGTTAATAAATATCAAAAAAATTATCATTTTTAGGGCATTCAAAATAATGATAAGTGATAATCTTTAATCATCCTCTTATGATGATTATTTACCTAATTAGAACTCAAATGTGACAATCCAAAAATTGAAGGATCAAATCTAAACCAAGTGAATCAAGGTGAAAAATACCACTCCAGACACAGCCTTGAAGAATTTGTGTTCAAACACAGTCCTCTCTAGATTCACATTGAGCCGCAACTATGAAGGTACACAAAGCTTATCATAAAAGTAAAACAATTGATGCAAACATTAGCTAATGATCCACAATAATTTCCCTTCAGTTAACTCACAATTAGCAGATAGCAAAAGACCAAAAACTTCAAAAACATTACTAAAAGCACAAATTTGATATTGAAACAAAACTAAGATTTGATTTGATACCGTAGTGTTTCTTATTTATTTTTGAACATGAGTAGCAATTGGCATCCTCATAAACATTAACTTGTCAACAATTTACCCTCATTTCAATGTACAGTGCAACCGTTTTAGTGCATCTTCAGTTTCCTTTTGGCCTGATCTCGATCCCTTCAACAACAAGACCACCCTTCCAGTTACCATACTTGACCTCCAAAACACTCATTTCCAGTTTTCCTACTTGTCCTTCGTTGTAGAAGAACTCACCCAATTCAATTTCCAGCCACCCATCATCTCTCTTACTCGGAATCTCGCTACGGTCTGGAGTTTCTCTAGGCACTGTCGTTTGAGACCAGAAGCGGTTACGATTAAATGCACCACCAAAACGCCTTGGTGCATTGCCATGTCTATTCCTACGTTCTCTATCTGGATCCAAATAGACAGACCGCTTATTAGCTTCTCCCCCAACAAATCCAACTACAGTCTCTACAGTTGATGGGTATTCAAAACCATAAGCACCTGGTGTTGCTTTGAACACAATGTAAGCAGAGTATAAGGTTGATGGTGACAACATTTCAACATCAATCTTGCCGCGAATCTCAAGCCAGCATACACTGATAAGCTCAGCCACTTCTCCAAACCTGTTTGAGATACATGCATCAATCAGATTTTTTATAGATCAAATAGTATTTTGATATGTTTTGAACCTGTAAACGAAAAAGAGATAAGTCTAAGGAACCACAATTTTATGAACATAATGTTACAAATAAGCGGCATAACATCGTGCAATGACAAAGTTTACAATGGATACCTAGACTCAGGTAATGGAATCCATCTCCAGTAAGCAGGAGTATCAGCCCAAATAATTAAGAGATCCCTAGCAGATATCATGTAGCATTTTTTCCCACTCCGTTTGTCCAGGAAAAAGGTCTAGACAATACCAAAAACCAATTAGATTGTTAAAAGGAGAAAATAAGATGCTTCAAAAATCATTACTGTTCGAAAATTTCTTGTTAGCTTGATGGTGGCTACTGTTCCTAAAAATTAAGAGCTTGTGAGTAAAATAAAAAATACAATCAAACAAACTATGAAACTAGTCAAATTTAGATGCTAAATGCACATAAATTTAAATACATATTTACAGTAGCATTAATTATGATGTGTCATGTGACATAATTTTCTTGAATAAAAAATAATTTCTTCATTTTAAAAGTGATTTTGGCTTGTGACACACTATAATCACTGTAATATAATTAGTGTACACGCAATTATTATTCATACTTCTAGAAATTAGTTAAATGTTATATACTGCATAAAAAAAGCATTCAACATCTACCAAATGATTTTGTACCACTGTCGTTGATGTTTGATTCATAGAATAGAATCGGAATAGAATAAAAATGAAATAAAATGTAAATAAAACAATTTTGTTTGGTTTGACCACTAAAATAAAAAAAGAATCAATATTATAGTGTTGGTTTATAACCGGAATGTAATGAAAAAAACATTGTATATTATCTTTATATCCCTATATTTAGTAAAATTTAAATAATATCATTAATTATTATTTTTTCGTCATATAAAATATATTATTGAAATTATTTTTTTCTAAATAATTATTACTCAAAAATAAAATATATTATTTAAATTACTATTTTTTAAATAGGAATTAGGGTTTAAGATTTGAGATTTAGAAATTTAAGGTTTAAGATTTAGAGATTTGAAGTTTAGGGTTACATTTGTGGGTTAAGGTTTAAGGTTAAAATTATTATTTTTCTAAATAGTGTTTAGGGTTTTGAAATTTAAGATTTTGAGTTTTGGGTTATATTTGTGGGTTAAGGTTTAAGGTTAAAATTATTATTTTTTTAAAAAAGATTTTGGATTATATATGTGAATTAAGGTTTAAGGTTAAATTTTTTTTTTAAATTAGTTTATGGTCTTAAGTTATATTTGTGGGTTATTAAGATTTAAGGTTAAAATTATTATTTTTATAAATAGAGTTTAGGATTTTGAGTTTTGAAATTTATGATTATATTCGTAAGTTAAGATTTGAGGTTTTGAATTTATGATTTAAGATTTAGTGTTTTATTAGTGCGTTAAGTTTTAAGTTAAAATTATTAATTTTTTAAATAGAGTTAAGAGTTTTGAGATTTAAAATTTAAAAATCAGACTTCAAGATTTATAATTATATTTAAAGTTAGAATAAAATTAAAAAAAATTATAAACGAGAATAAAATGATGGGACTAAAATTTGAAATAATGAAATGACAAAAAGCAAGTACGACCTTCCAGCAATTTATAGCCAAAACATAGGATTGCAGAGGATGAGTATTAATAAATCAAATAGGATAGTCCAAACACACAAAAATGGCTTTTTTACAACTTATTCTCTTTATAATGAATCAACCCGACTTCTACTCAGCCCCAAAACTCATCGCGAACCTTACCAATTAAAATCAAAATTATAAATTCCACAATTTCTTAACACCATATTAAACTTCCCTATCAATTGGCAAAATAATAATAATAATAATAATAATAATAATAATAATAATAATAATAATACCCAAAAGTCATTAACAAAAATACGACAGTGTAAAAAGTCAATTACCTTTTTACCATCATCGATGAGGATGGGATTGTGACAAAGAGAGAGATAGAGTTCTTTCTTGGAAGGGAAAAGGGAAATGGAAGACACCGATTGAGAGATAATAGATTGATACCCAATTGGAAGAAAGCGTTCCCAAACAGCGTCGGATTCAGCGGCCGACTTGAAGACCAAAGAAACGGCAGATAATCGGCAAGCATCAATAGGACTAGTCAAAGATATGATAATGGCTATACAACCTTCAGGTACAACATAAAAGTAATCAACCGCCTCAAAAATCTTGATCAAACCCTTGTCTCCATGTTCAGCATCTGATTCCGTCTTCATCTTCATTTTTATTCCCATTTCAACTTCGGTGTCATTTGCCATTCTGATGTGATGTGGTTGTTAATATGAATAAGCTATGCGCGTGTTTGAAGGATACATTATGACTTTGAAAACTGGTACTGTCAATGGTATTGGGATGTATAATGGTTGAGGTGTTTATATATATAGAGGAGACAACCGTTGAAAGCTTAGCGGTTAAGTCTTAGAAGATACCGTGGCAATGCCAGAGAGACAGAAAGTCTAAAAGTATAAATCCTTATTCAGATTCAAGAGGTGATATTTATTAGTGATGGAGAGTTTATTCCATACCATACTTATCAGATTAGATTATATATTAAAATTTTATAAAAATAAATATTATAATTTTTAAATTAAAAAGTATTATTTATTCTATTTTTTTACACTTTTGAAGAATTAAATATGTTTATTTAATTAAATTATAAGATTAATTTTTTTAATAACATAATTAATATTTTTAAATTTTATAAACTACAAAATTAAAATATTTATTTCTAAAAAATTAACAAATATTTGATATCTAAATTAATACGATATTAATAAACTAATATGGCTATTCAATAACGATTATCGGATCTTTAGAATATATTTTTTCAATAAATAATTGGACGGGCAGTTGTAAAGTTTTCGTATCTTAAAAAATTTATGTTAATTATTTTTTTTTAATTTTATAAATTATTTCATTTAGACTATTATTTTATATGTCAAAAAATTTCTATTCATTCAATATTTTAATAATTTTATGAAAAAAATTTAATTATTTATTTAATATTTTAATAATAAAAATTTATTTGATCTTTTTTGTTTATCAATAAAATAAAATATTAAAAAATAATATTATTTTATTCAAAATATTAACAGAAAATAATTTGTCATTTGTTTTGAAATTATTTTTATAAAATTAAAAAATTAAATAATACATTTTTTCTAAGTGATTAAATGATCTATTTACCTTGACTTAAGAGATATGTGCTTACTTTTGTCTAAATATTAATATCTCTTATATTTGTTTAAAAACAATTATTTATCAAATTGTAGTATCGTTGTAATTAATTATATATTGAAAAAAATAAATTTATTTTTTTATCAATAATTATTTATTATATTAATTATAATGATATCATAACTTATAACTTATAATATAAAGAATTGAAGTATTGAATTAATAAGAGTGAAAATGGAATTATTTTCATTCTCTTTATAAATTTTAAATAATTAATTCTTAATTTAAATAATTAATTTATTTTAAATTTATAGTATATAATTAAAAATTTATTCTTAACTTTAATAAATTTTTATTTTAAATTAGTTATTATTTATTTAAATAATTAAATAATTAATATTTTAGTAAATTTACTAATAAGAAAATAATAAGAAACAAAATGGAATAATTTTCACTCCCTTTTTAAATTTTAAAAAATTAATTCTTAATTTTAATAAATAATTTATTTTAAATTTATAATATAAATTAAAAAATTATTCTTAATTTTAATAAATTTTAATTTTATATTAATTATTATTTATTTAAATAATTATATATATTTTATTTTAATTAATTATAATTTTTAAATAGATATAGATAAAGTGATTGAGTTTTATTTGAAGTTATTCGGAAAGATTCTCTCATTAATTTATAGGGCCCAACACATAATGAAAAATAAAATATATATTTTGAAAAGACAATTAAGTCTTCGTTTTTAATAAAAATAATAAGGAGATATTATCTGATAACATTTGAATTTAAGAATATAGTATGATACAAATTTATTTGGTATCTTTTATTAAAAGATAAAAATTAAAGAAAATTAACGAATCAAAACCTCTCAGGTTTCTAGTATTAAAACAATAGCTTCTAAATTAATGTTTCAAAAACGTATTCATTCTCGATATTTTTATTTATAATCAATATTGTTTAAATATTAAAAAATTAATAAATAATAAAATATCATGTTTCTAAAATATTTTTTTTAAAATAATAATTTAACATAAAATTAAATAATATAAAAAATACTAATTATAAATATGAGATATTTTCTAATTAAATCTAAACTTTAATTAAAATATAAAGTAATAATTTTGATTACCGTAATATTCCACGCTTCTAAAATCAAAGTCTACTATAGTTATTTTTTTTATCTACACTGACCTAGAAGTAGTCTATTTTTCTTTGGATGGCTTCACTCACCTATCATTATATAATATTATTTAACATCTTAATTTAACTTCTAAAATATAACTTTTATTAAATAATATGAACTTATTTAGTATCTTTCATTAAAAATACAAAAATTTAAAAAAAATTTAACAAATTTATGATCATTTGAGAAATCTATTACCTTCCGAGAGCTTCGATTATTCGAAAAATCAGAACCAACAGATAATAAAATATTTTATTCATAAAATATCTCTTTAATAACATCTTAAATAATAATTTAACATAAAATTAAATGATATAAAAGATAACACTTATAAATATTTTATACTTAAAATTTAAATATAAAATAATAATTTTGATATTGTACGAATTCTACGTCCAGTTACTCTTTATATATAATAATGAATAGTTAATAGATATAGATATTTGTAACCGTGAATACTAAATAATACAAACTCATTTAGTATAATATTTCATTAAAAAGATAAAAATTAAAAAAAAATTGATAATTATGATTATTCAAGAGTCAGATAACCTTTTAACTTTTGAATCTTTCAGTAACTAGAATCTTCAAATTAATGTTATATTCATTTTTATTACTTTTAATGATAATCAACTTATTAAAAACTTAATAAAATATTTCATTCTTAAAATATATCATTTATATATCTTAAATAATTATTTAATATAAAATTAAATAATAATAATAATAATAATTATAACTATGAGATATTTTATACTTAAAATTAAAATATTATATAGATGATATATTTTAAGAATGAAATATTTGACTCTGATATTAAATGTAACTTTCATAAATATAGATGATCACAATGATAATATTTGACTATGATATTAAAAGAAACGAAATCATTTAATATCTTTTATTAAAAAAATTTAAAAATTAAAACCTTCCAAATTATAGTATTTGAGGGATAGGAGCCTTTAAATTAACGTTTTAAAAATATATTCATTATCATTGATACTACAACATGTTGATAGGAGTAAAGAATTAAACCATCGTGAGGCAATCTCATCCATGGCTTTATAAATCTTTTTCTTACCATTAACTTCCAGAATCATATTATACATTGTTCCAAAAACTACTTGTTCTTGAGCCTTTATCAATCTCGTAAACTCTTACATCGCATTCTATTTCTTATTTACACAACCAAAAATCAATAAATATATAATAGAGAAAAAAAAGTAAATGGCATATGTTAAAGTTTCATTTTCAAATCCATTTATATTGAGTACATTTTTTTTATATATACTATAAAAATATATATGTTTTTTTTAGTTTAAAAGTGCAATGCATATAAATGATTATTGTGTAGTGCAATCATATATATTATTTGTGGATGTTAAGACCCTCTACCTATAGATATGTAAATTTTAATTAAAAAAAAATACACATATATTAATTTTCTTACTAGTCAAACTCGCATGCGTTGTACTAGTTAATTTCTTATTTAATTGATAAAAAAAATAAAATTTAAGTTAATTAATAAAAATAATTATTTATGTATTTGAGATAAATATCATTGTATACTTAATTTAAAAAATTATCAATATTTTTACAACTATTATTAATTCATTACTTAAATTACTTAATTGATAAAAAATAAGATTTGAAATAATTGACTAAAAAAATGATAATTTTTATGTTATTTAAGATAATTAATGTTATATAAGAAAAGATAAATAATTGTAATCTAAGATTTTCAATATTTTAACATGATTTATAATTAATTAATAAAAAATAAAAATCTTAAAAAATAAGAATATTAAATAAATTATACAATAATTAACTACAATAATAATTATTGTTAAATTATGTGTGCAAATTATGTAAAAAGAAAAGTTTTTTTCCGTCGTTATAATATAAAAAGATATTGTTTTTAGATAAAAATAAAACTATTTTAATAACTTGTTTATATAAAAATTGAATAGAAAAAAGCCTTTTTCGTGTTGTGCTGTTGAATGGCGAAACGAGCAAGTTCGTCGACTTCGATGCTGTTTTGAGATGATGGATTGACTCCGCCAAAGATGATAACTGAAAATAGGAGAGAACTCAATATCATATTAAAATTCTTTAAGTTTGTAATTAGATTCCTTTATAAGAATATAAACATTATTATTCCCAATTAATCTTTTTAAAAAATAATTATTATTATATTAACAATATATTTTAATAAAATAATTATTTTATTTTGATTTTAAAATAATATAAGTAAACATACTCGAAACTAATACCCTTATTTTTTAATTAATTCTTTTTTCAATTCTTGTTAAATTTTATTACTGATTATTAAATATGTCATTTTTTATTGAATTGATTCTTAATTATGAATTAATAAACACAAGCTTAAATTTTATTTTTTGGAAAAATAGATAAAAATAATAATTTAATTACTTTAAAAAATAAAAGAAAATTTCCTTTATTTTATTTATTTTTGTCATTTTCTTTAAATAAAAAGATAACTACTTATTATTAACCTAAAATAAAAATTTTAATGAAATTAAATGAAAAATTAATTAAAATAAATAACTAAATTTATTACTTTTGAAGTTATTTGTTACCCCATTTTTTAAATTAGAACACTAATAATAAAATGATCTGAAGATAAAATTCATTGCACTATTATATACGAAGTCACAATCTAAATCATATTTTATTTAAAAAAAATTAAAAAGAAATAATTTAATTTATTTCGCATGTGAAATATATATAATGAAATGAAATGAATATTAAAAATAATTAATACTAATTTTCTTAAATGTTTCTTTTTTATCTTTATATATAGCAAATAATATTACTATTTTTCATCTTCATGAAATAATATTCTGTTTCTATACTTTATTTCTAAAATATTTGTAGTAAATATGACTAAAAATTATTAAATAGTAGGAGAAATATTTTAAGAACAAAAATCATAATATTAATATTAAATGAGTTATTCCCAACACTATTAATATTTAATGCTTGAGTTAATATTTTATTAGAAAAAGTAGATTTATAATTATCTTTTTCAAATAATTAAAGTTTTTGTTAAACATAAAATAATACACGTAGGATAATATTAGTTTTTGTCATTAGTTAAAATAAATAGAAATAAAATAGTGCATAACATGAATTAATAACAAGGGAGGATATGAGATTGAAAACCGTGTATAATAAGAAATTAATAATATTCTGATATATATATATATATTTCTCTAATGAAATGTACCCATATTTTATAGCAAAAAAAAGTTTGTGAAACGGATTTTTTTTGAATTAATACTTGTTATCGTCACACAAATTATACGTGAAATGAATACACAAATATATTTATCACAATAAGTAATATAATGATAAAAAAAATCGTTTCTATGAAAATTATTTTATTAGAAACTAATTTTTAAAATTAAAAAAATAAATTTTTTTTGTGTGTTTTTATATTTTAAGGAAACAAAATTAAAATAACTAAAAGTAAATAACAATAATTAATTAAATTAGATTTGGTAACTAAGAAGATATATGGGAAAATATCTAGTAATATTTAATCTCTCAATTTTCTAAACACGTGAATAACTAAAATCCCATCAATATAGTTATCAATTAATTACATTATCAATTTAATTTAACTTAGCATCTATTTCTCTCTCAAGTAAACTACACAACATATAGTAATTAATTTAATCACTCTTATGCCAATTAAATTGCATACTAATAATTAAGTTCGTCAATTATGAATCACATACATAATAATCATACATCTCTGCCTAGAAACTAGGCATGCTATTTAATCAAGTCAAACAATATAATAATTTTCTCAAATCTATTTTATTTATTATATAAATAGACTGTTGACCAAACAATTAATAGCATAAAATAAGATTAAATAATATAATTAAATTACAATTATAATTGAGGTAAAATATTAGATCATCAAATTGCGAAAATTGAGTTCATAAAATTCCTAGATTAATAAATTAACTAGACATAATTTTGTCCAAAAAACTCACATTTTTCATAAAAAAAGACATAAAAATTAATAAAAAAAGAGTAGAATATACAATAAATCTCTTGAATTGTAATACTAATTTTCTCTTGAATCTTTACCGAAATTATATATTATTTTCATTATTTTTGTATTTTTTTTCTTTTTAGTACTAAAAATTGATCAAAATTATGCTAATGATATCTCATTAGAGTTTATGGGATGATTGGATGCTTAAATATAACTCAGGTACAATTTAGACTATCAGATCAACTTCAGATTAAAGACTGAGATCAAAACAAGCAAACTGATAGCGAGAGCCAATCACAACACAACACGTGACACACTAAACTTATTGGGCGAATTAGAGCGCAACACATGGTAGGGGAGATTGTGCAATGAGATTCGTGATAACGGATGGTGCAGCGCACTGGTGGATCACGGGGAACAATCGCATGACGACACGTTTCAATGTTGTTTGATAGCGCTCGGAACTCGGATGGAACGCTTTGTTGACATGTGTCATACATTACGCGGCAATTTACGGTTCATTGTCTCAACTTGTGTGGCTTGCCAAATCATTTTTTTTTACTTACGTGGTAGTTTTGTGAATGGTCATTTGTTAAAAATCTATTAAAATTTTAAAAAAATCACAAAAAAATTCAAAAATTATATTTTCACACATTTTTACTCAAAAATTTATATTTTAATAATTTTAACTCTAAAAATATTATTTATTAAATAAAATAAATAAATATTAAGTAAAAAAATGCGTTAATGATTCTATTTTAATAAAATCATAAATACTAAAGAGAACGATGATTATATAGATGCTTACTTGTGAAACTATATATATATTATAATCATAATTTTATAAGTAAATTATTATACATATCATACCTAATTTAAGTAATAATATAACATTAATTTTTTTCTAAATGTAAAGAGGGAAGTCAATAAAAAAAACATGTGTCACATGTACAAAACAAAAGTATTTGAAAATGTATGCTTTTATTGCACAAAGTGAAATTATATATGTTAATATATTTTATAATTATTGATAATATATAAAATAACCCATTGAAAATGAGAGAGAATAATGGAATCACATTGTCATGGGCTAACAATTTCATTTGACTATTATCGATTGTCAATCCAATAACAGGGTTGAATGACTAACCTCTAAAAATTTGTTTGTGACTAGGTTTGTAAGCTCGCAAAGTTTTCTGCTTTTTAAATTCTTACTGATTTTTGTACTTCACTTCTTTGTTTCTTACGTGGTTTGTGTGTTGGTGGCTTGAGCTTATGTTGGATGTGACCTCTTTTATTTGTTTGAAGTGTAAAAAATTAGGGAAAATAATGAGTAAAAATTTATATTTATAAAAATAATATATATAATATTTAATTTATATATTTTTATTTTTTTTAAAAAAAACTTAATACATTATTTTTAATTAAATTTCGTACTATTATTTATATTTATTATTATTTGATATTATTTTTATTGTTATAAATTTAAAATTATTTTTTTAATTTTAATACCTACATGGGTGAGCCGGGTTACACCAATTCCAAAACTTCACATTGAACGGACCAAGTTGAATTTTTTAAATTTATTAAAAATTTAAAATTGGATCCTAAAATTATTGAGACTGGTTTTAATATAACTTTTTTTTAAAGTTTTAATAGTTCTATAATAAGTATTATTAAAGAAATATAATATATATATATATATATATATGGTTGGAGTTAAAAAGATCGCTAAGCCAGACATAGTAAACTAATGAAAAGAAAGATTGGAGAGCCTTTATATTAAGATATGTAAGAGACGAAGAGATACGTCGAAAAGGATGGAAGAGAGTTGAATTTTTTACGCAAAAGTAGAGGCTTTCTGAGGTGGCAACTAAATTGGCATGCATGTGTTGAGGAAGCTTACAATGCATGTCTAGTCTTTATCACATTTTTTATTATTCCCCCTTTTTTTTTTCTTTAACTGTCCTTGTCTACTTTAAAGTGTTTGGTTTTAAATTTATTATTTTATTTTAAATATTTTTATCTTTATTTTATAGATACATACATTTAATAAATATATAAATTTGATATGATTTTTTATTTTATTAATTCTTTTAACATATAGGCATTTAATGAAGTATATTTTTGATATTTTTTACTATTCATTTTAACTAAACATTAACAATTTATTTTGCATCCATATTTGAGTCCTTGAATATATTTGTAATGTTTTTTTTTTTACTTACTTTACACTTTCTTCCATCTCTACTATTCTTATATTATTTAGAAACTCAACAACTTTATTTATAATTGCATACTGTTTATCATCCAATTTTACGTGGGTTATGCCTTGTTCTATTCTAATAAATACAATATGCATTATTTAAATTTTGTATAAAGAAAAATAAAAAAAGTAGTATGCGATATACGGTTTCTTTAGTTTGTATGGAGAAAAAAAAATCAAATTGAGACATTGAAAAAAATAATTTGTATATACAATTTAATATATTATCATACATATCAAAATTATAGTCATATTATTACAAACAATATTAATATATAAAAAAAATATTTAAGTAAATGTTTTGTTTAAAACTTAGATAAACCTAATTTTTTATCATTGTTAGAATCATCACATACATAAAAGAAAAAGAATAACAAGAAAAAAAATCTTCATTTGAATTGATTAATAAAAGAAAAAAACTAAATATAAGTGAAATTGTTGAATCAATAGAGGTCAAATACATTTGCTTTGAATTAACTTCTTTATTCAATTTTAGCTTCAAATACATTTAATTTACATAACAGGGACATTTAATTTATATAGCAGGCAATATTATCTCAAATGTAATATTATCTCAAATGTAACTGCAGTTTGTCATATTTTTAATTATAACTATGAGGTTTATGAAATATCAAAAATATTCTTAAATTTTAATGATATTAATTTTTCATCCATTATTATTTAGATTACTACTTTTAGGTTTTGATGTCAATTTTTACAGATTGATACAATTTCTAATCGGGGGTTAATATTGATCAAATTAATGGTCTTTGTCTATTTATTGAAGATAATAATTTATTTAAAAAACTTATTATTTTTCTGTATAAGTCTAATTTTCTTTTATATTTATTACAATTGCATAATATATTATGTTCTTCGTTATATTGGTTGCTTAATTCTAATCCTAAATCTATTATTTGTCTTTTAAAATTAAAAAATATTCTTTCATTTGTTAAATCTAATAGTTCTAATTTATGTACTAATGATTCAATATTCATAGAATATTATCTTGATAAATCATATATGTTAAATGTATATTATTTTGTCTTATTCATATTATACAAGCAGATTTTTCTTGTGTACATATAATGTATTTATACTCTTCAAAGAAGTAGTATCCAAACATTAAGTTGTTGAATTCTTCTTCCTATATTCTTACATATTTTTGACTAAAATAGTCTTTTAATGTCCTTGATACAAGATGGTCTATGATGCTTGTGATATCTTTAATATAATATGTATAAATATCTAATAAAATGTTAAATCTTTTAAAATTTTCAAGACAAGTTTTATAATCTTCATCTTTAAAATATTCATTTAAATGATAGAGATAACCTTCATCAAATGTTTCTAATAGAATTAGATTTTTATTTTTGATTTTATTTGAAATTATTAGTTGTTTATTTGTAAAAAATATTTCCATTTTCCTGTTTTAGCAATATTATGTTTTATTGTAAGCAAATATTTAAATATTCAAAATTCTTAACTGGCTTAAATTTATAATAATTATACCTGAATTTGATAGGTCCACCACGATCTTCCCTTCTGTTCGTTTTCTTTTGTTACACGTGTTATGCCTCAGCTTTGCTCAAACCTCAACACCCTCCTGAAAATGGTGAACCTTATCCATCCGTACATAAATGGTGTCCAATAGTTGATTTACTAAAGAAAAGTATTTGAACTCCATTTTATTCATAGAATAATAATTATTACAACTTAAAGCCAATTAAGAATCTTGAAAGGGGTGCTTAGCTGCTCATAATTACTCGGTATAACATTATTGGTTTTGAGATTTCTAGATAGAGGGGTTTTCTATGCTAGAGTATTTCAGAGTAGAGAACTCTAGATTTTTGTGTGTTCGTGTGTATTCTGAAATGATAATAAGGGTTCCTTTTATAGAATAAGGAATCCATATTTACAAGACTAAAATTATTATTTTACCCTTGCTTTAATAATTCATTTGTTTTTCTAATTTAAAGGATAACCATTACTTTTTTTCTTGGCACATGCTGCCGACTAAGATTTGGGGTCTACATCTTTATTTCTTTTGTTGTCTTCTGCCGACAGTTTCTTTTCTTATTTTTCTTTGTCATTTTTTTCCGACGGATCCTTTGATGACGTTGATGATGACAGATCTTCATCTTCTCGGTCTTTGATGCAAAGAATGCATTTTTGGTCTTTGGTGGCTTTTCTAGCATAGAAACATAATATCTTCCTTGTTTCTTTACCAATTTCTAGGTTATTCCAATTAAAATTGGTTTCATATTTGGTAATTTTTTCACCATCTTTTTTTGACAGAGTTATGCTACTGTGGGAAATGATGATGACTTTACTAGTTGGATAATTTATTTTAATATTAGTAGAATTTTCAATCTTCCTAAGTTCATAGTAAATTTGGCTTAGCATTTTCCCTCTTGATACAAAAAGTTCTTCTGTATTGAATTCTTTTTCTAGAAGTGTCTTTGGTTTTGGAACTTCTATGTTTGTGTTGGAAATCCCTATCTTAATGAAGAGGTAGGGAGTAATATTTTCTTCCTTATTCCAGTCCATTAATGAACTAAAGAATACAAGTTAAACAAGTTTATCACCTGTTTTAATTTTTCTTCTAAAATTCTTTTTTTGCTTTTTTTAAATTTTTTAAGAAATAATTTAACTCACTTAAATTAATTACTGGATATAAATTTTCTATTACTCCTGTATAAAATGTTTTATACACAAATATTGGATCTGCTCCTTCCAATATTTTGAATTTACTTCATGTAGGAAATTCCTTGTTTGTAGTATAGAACTTCATATCTTTAATATGTTCTTGGGTAGATTTTCTAGCCAAATTATTGAGACTTAACCATTGTGGTTTGTTAAGGTTTCTACATTGGTCTTTTTCATCTTCAATGATTGGAGTAGTTCTAGGAGATGTCTCCCTAAATAGTACTGAACATTTTACTATTTTTGATGTCTCTAGAGGAGATGTTTCTCTAAATAGCATTGGAGGCCTTGCTATCTTTCAAAAATTTGTCAATCTGCTTAGAGCTATTGGTTGTTGTTGTAGTGCTACAGAATAATTTCTTACTATCTTCTCTAGAGTTATTAGTTTTGATGTTTTGTAGTTGCCATAACTACCTTAAGCTTCTATTCTGTTGGTAAAGGCTATATGATTTACTCTACTAATTCCTAGAATATATTTGCTAGCTTCTGCCCAGTTGTTGTAAATTCCTAGTTTTGGGCCATTATAGACCACATAAACTTTTTTATGTTCTTCTTTTTCTACCTCATTTGCCCAATTGATTTATGGTCTCTTGAGGTTGTTTTGAACAATTAAGTTCTTCCTGTTTTTTCTTGTCTCCATAAGAGAGTTATCGAGATATAACAGCTTGAGTTGTTCCTGAAGGATTTTTATCTCCTTTTCCTTTATCTTGATTTTGATATCATGATGTTCCATTCCTAAAAGCATAAAAATAATTAGAGGTGCTAATTCTCTGGTAAGGGCATCAACTAAACTATTTGTATGACCTAGAAGATGTTCAACATCAAAATTATAATGGTTGAACTACTGTTGCCATCTAACTAATCTTCCTTGTTTGTAATCACCCGCAATATTAGTTCTTAAGAAATAACTAAAATTCTTGTTATTTGTTCTAATAATGAATTTGGAGCTTATGACATATATTGCAGATTTCTTAATATTTTTTTTTAACAACTAAATATTCTTTTTCATTACTATGGTAATTTAATTCTAAACCTTGGAAAGATTCTGATGTATCTTTGTTATCTACTCTTGCTTTAAGAACTGCTCCTCAATATTCTTATGAAGCATCTGTTTAAATTACCATTTTATCATTTGGTCCTGGATGGTATAAAGTTGGTAAATTTTTTACCTTTTCTTTTACTCTATCCATATATAGAGTATCTTCTTCTATCAATTTATAAATATGATCTTTTTCCAATTTTGCTTATAATGGGTTTCTCATTTCTACAAGTTTCTTAATGTATACTTCTGCATATGTTAAACATCCTAAAAAATCTTTGTAATTAGTTTTTATCTTTTAATTCACTAGGAAAACCTTGAATATTATTAAGTATATGGGATTGTAGATTATGTTTTCCATCTTCAATTTCCAACCCTAAGTATTTAATCTTTTGTTGAGCAAGTACTACTTTCTTTTCAGAGAGTACAATGCCTTATTTTTTACATTCTTGTAAACTATTGATAATATCTAAATAATGTTTATTTAATTTATTACTGAAAACTAAAATATCATTTATGTAAACAAAACAAATATCTTGTAATTGCTTGAAGATGTTATCCATATGTCTTTGAAAAATACATGGAGTTTGTTTCGATTTAAATTGTATAACTGTCCATTGGAATTGTCCTTAGGGGTAACTAAATGCCATTAATTTTTGGGATTCTTCATCCAATCTTATTTGGAATTAAAACTCGAGAAGTATTTCTTTCCTTTTATTAATGATATTAGTTCTTCCTTTTTTGGAACGGAGTATCCATCATTAATGCTTTTTTTATTCAGTACTTTAAATTTTATTACCATTCTCTTTTTTTCCTCTTCTTTTCTCAAGTTCTTTTTCAACTAAGAATGTTGGACTAAAGTGAGGTGAATTGCTTGGTATTATGGCTTTTGATTCCAAAAGTTCTTGAATTTGTTTTCCAAATTCAATCCTGCCTTTTGAAGTATAAATCATTGGTTTTACTCTTATGATTTTGTTAGGATCTCTTAATTTTATGTTGACTATTGTTTTAGATTTATTTATTTTTGGATCCAAAGGATTTTTTGAACTAATTGTTTTTAATAGTTTTCTAATGCCTCTTAGGGCTTTGTCTTCTTGTGTTTCTTTGAGAAATGCATTTTGTTTATCTTCTATATCTAATGAAATAATTTCTAAATAAGGTTTTTGTTGGTCTTCTATCTCACCACGTTTTCGCATTTTATGTTGTTGCATAAAGTTGGGTTTGAGACAGTTAAAGCTTTTCTTATTTTGGAGATATAGATGGTATCTCCTTCTAAGGTTGTGAGATTTATTTTGTCGAAATGTTGTGTGAAAGGTTGATATTAGTTTAGGAAATTATTTCCTATTAATAAATCTACTCCCGTTTCATGTTGATATATTGTAAGAATGTGAAAGTTTTCTCCTCCTATCATTATATTAGTATCTTTTAATACCTTATTAAGTTTTATTGTAGTATTATTAATAGTTCTTACAATTAAATCTTTTGGCGCTTATTTCCAATTTTCTTCTAAAAATACATATCTACTGGCTATACACACACTAGCTCTTGTATCTATATATACATGTAAATGATAAGTGTTATAGCCTTTAAATTTTAGTCATACTTTAATGTAAGTACTATTTGGATTTGTAATATTATACAAATCATTCATCTTCTGATGAAGAATATAAATAATTTGAGTGTTCATATTCTAAGTCAATTATTTCTTCCTCAGTTTCTTCCAATAGATAGATACTATAAGTATTATCTATATCAGATTCCTCAATTGGTTCTAATTCTATTTTGAAAGCTTCTTCTAAGATTTTTGCTTTTGTGGAAATTCATTTTTATGTTGAAGTCTGCTTGGAAATTTGTTAGCATAATGTCTTTCTTCATTATAGACCCAACATCTGCATTTTTTCTTTACTGAAAGGTAATAATTCCTTTTTTCAGAAGGTTTATAATTCTTTCTTCCAAAATATCTTTTCTTTTAGTTTTCTTTATTAAATATCTTTTTATATTTTTTGAATTTTTTTGAATTTATATTTTTTTATTCATATTTCTATTTATAAGATTTTATATTACATCTATATTTCCCTAGTATTTTAAAATATCTTGTATCACAACAGATTTTATCATTTCCTCTTATCTGTTTATATTGTTTTTTTTCTTGACATTTAATAATGATCTAATCTTTAAGGCTTCTTATTCTTCTCCTACAATATCTGATATAGTTTATCTATTCTTTTGTTCCCAATTTTCCGTTAAGGTTTTATATAGTGTTCCAGGTAATTTTTGAAAAAATATTTTTTTATAAGTTATTTGCATAGAAGGTGGTAATTTATGGTAATACATTTCATATTCACAAATAAAAGAATGCAACACATGTTACAAATTTCCATATTTTATTAGATGCTATTTAGCTTCATTGATTTCATTTTCATTGGATTTAGATATAGTCTTTCCTTTATCTTCTCTAATAAATTCTTTGCATATTTCATTTATTACTGTATACAAGTATTCCCTTCTTATGGAAGCATTTTCTTACATTAAGAAATGTTGTTGATATGTTAAGTTTGAAAACCAAAGTCTAACATTTCCTGTCATTTTATGTGCTATAAGCACTTTACAGGTTGAATGATTTGTTTGGACAGTTTGAGAAGTTTGTATGAGCACATTCATTCCACTAGCTCATTCATCTAAGGATTTCTTCATATCTCTTATACAATCTAAATCTAGAAGTTCAAACTTATAATTATCATGGAGTTTGAACTCTGGTGGAATACTACCTTTAGTTCCCCAATGCAACCCTTCTTCCATTTTAGGTGGTTGTCTTCTTCTATCTGTGGTATCAGGTTATTCTAATCTTTGTCTATTTCTTTCTCCCCTATGTGGGTCAGATGTTTCTTCTTAGTAAGGGATTGGTAATGAAATTAGTTTCATATGACCTTTTGAGGTCATCTTTTTTGGTTTAGAATCAGTTTCACTGATTATTATCATATCATCCTATTATTTCATTATTCCTATGTATGTTGCATACATATTTTCTTAATTTTGAAAATTTCTTATGCATATCTTATTGTAGTTTATTATAACCATATTCCTTTATTTCCTTTTGTAATTATTTTTGTATTTCTATTATTTCCTGTAAATATTTTGTATTTGATTCTTGGACTAAATCAATTTCCTCTGTTAATAATTTATAGTTTTAAATAACGTTGCTTGATTTTTTTTGCTACACCTACTTGGCTTTCATTTACTTCTAAATGCATATTTTTATTTTATCTCTAAGCATTATTTTCTCCTAATATACAATCATGAACTAATGCCTTCATTATTTTGACTTCATTTTCTAGTTTTAACTTCTTTTTGGTTAGAAGTTTCTCCTTCATGGTCCATATATTGAACTATTATTACTATTTGTTAAAGAATATGCTACTAGATAATGTATTGAAATTGAATAATTTTTTTCTTTCATTAAATCTTCTCTTTTAAATTCATAAGCTAGATTTAATAATTGATTTATATTTTTATCATATATATTAATAGCAAATCTAAGATATTCTGTAAATTTTAACTTTTGATATCCTAAATTACCATGGATCATTCCTAATAAGATATCTTGCCTATTTATTATTCTATTATCTAATAATGCTATTTTTACTGGTATATATATTCCTAAAATGTCATATAAAGTCAATTTCATTACTAGTTTCTTACCAAGAAGGAACATCTGACCCTTATAGAAAAGAAAGAAATAGGAAAAGGTTAATAAAGCCTGACACCACAAATAGAAGAAGGCAACAACCCAAAATGGAAGAAGGGTTGCATTTGGATATTAGAGTTAGCATCTTATCAGAATTCAAACTCCATGATAATTATAAATTTGATCATTTAGATTTAGATTGTATAAAAGATAGGAAAAAAACATTAGATGAATGAGCTAGCAGTATGAGTGTGCTTATATAAACCTTCCAAACTACACAAACAAATACTTCAATCTGTAGGGTATTAGTAGCTCATAAAATGATAAGAAATGTTAGAATTTGGTTTTCAAACTTAAAATACCAACAACATTTATTGATGTAAGGGAATACTCCCATATGAAGAGAATACTTAGATGTAGTAATAAATGAAATATATAAGGAATTTATTGGAGAAAATAAAGGAACAAATATTATTAAATCTTGTGAAAATAAAATCAATGAAGCTAAATGGCATCTAAAAAATATGAAAATTTGAACATGTGTTACATAGATTCTTTTATTTGTGAATATGAAACACATTACCATAAATTACCATCATTTATGCAAACAACTTATGAGGAAATTTTTTTCTAAAATTTACCTAGAACATTACATAAGATCTTGACAAAAAGTTGGAATAAGAGAAATATGAAAATTATACCGGACACTTTAGAAGGAAGAATAAGAAACCTTAAAATCTAGATAATTATTAAATGACAAGAAAGAAAGAAATATAAATAAATAAGAGGAAATGATAAAATCTGTTGTGATACAAGATATTTTAGAATACCAAAAAAATATGTATGTAACATAAAATCATACAAAAAAATATATAAAAAATACAAGAGAGTTAAAAAAATATAAATTGAAAAAACAAGATTTTTAAAGATATAAAAGAAGATTTAATAGGAAAACCTATAGGAAAATATATTTTAGAAGGAAGAGGTATAAATATCCTGAAAACAAGAATTATTGACATTTAGGGAAAAAAATGCAGATGATAGATCTGTAATGAAGAAAGACATTATGCCAACGAATGTACAAACTGGCTTCAACATAATAAATAATTTATAAATGAATTTTCACAAAAAAGAAAAATCTTAGAAGAAGCTTTTAAGATGAAATTGGAACCAATCGAAGAATATGATATAGATGATACTTAGAATATTTATCAATTAGATGAAATTGAGGAGAAAATAACCGACTCAACATATGAGTGCTCAGATTATGATTATTCTTCATCAGAAGATGAATAATTTGTATAATATTATAAATCTAAATAGCACATACATAAAAATATGACTTAAATTTAAAATTATGTCAGTTATTATTAACACGTATATATATATATAAATACATAAGTTAGTATGTGTGAAGTAAGTAAACATATGTTTCTAGAAGAACATTGTAAACATGCACCAAAAAAATTAATTCTTAGAATTGTTAATAGTACTACAATAAATCTTAATAAATTTTTAAAAAGATATAGATATAATGATATTAGGAGAAAAGTTTCATATTCTTACCATATATCAACAAGAAAGAGGAATTGATTTATTAATAGGAAATAATTTTTTAAATTTATATAAAATTTTCACACAATATTTAGACAAAATAAGTATAACAATATTAGATGGTGATATCATTTATGTATCAAAAATAAGAAAAATTTCACTATATCAAACCCAACATTTATGCAACAACATAAAAAGCGAAACATGGTGAGATAGAGCAGCAAAGACCTTATTTAGAAAATATTTTATTAGATATAGAAGATAAAAAAAACTCTTTTATTAATGAAATACAGAACGATAAATCCCTAACAGGCATCAAGAAATTATTAAAAATAGTAAGCTTAGAAAATCCGTTGGATTCAAAAATAAATAAATCTAAGACGATTGTGAAAATAAAATTAAGAGATATTAACAAGGTTATAAGAATAAAACTAATGATTTATACTTTAGAAGACATGATTGAATTTGAAAAACAAATTCAAGAACTTTTGGAATTAAAAGTCATAATACTAAGTAATTTACTTTACTATAGTCCAACATTCCTAGTTGAAAACGAAGCTGAAAAAGAAGAGGACAAAAGAGAATGATAATACTTTATTTCAAAGAAAGAAGAATTATTATCATTAATAAAAGGAAAGAATATTTCTCATGTTTTTATTATAAAACTGGATTTTAGCAAATAAGAGTGGATGAAGAATCTCAAAAATTAACGACATTTAGTTGCTCTTAAGGAAAATTCCAATAGACTGTTGTACCATTTTGATTAAAACAAGCTCTATGTATCTTTCAAAGATATATGGATAACATATTCAAAAAATTAAAAAATATTTACTGTGTCTATATAGATGATATTTTGATTTTCAATAATGAATTAAATAAACACTATTTGAATATTATTAATATTTTACAAGAATGTAGGAAATAAAACATTGTACTCTCAAAAAGAAAAAAGTACTTGCTCAACATAAAATTAAATATTTAGGATTGAAAATTGAAGGTAGAAAACATAATCTACAACCCTATATAATAAATAACATTAAGGGTTTTCTAGTGAATTAAAAGACAAAAATCAATTACAAAGCTTTTTAGGATATTTGATATATGGAGAAACATATATCAAGAAACTTGTAGAAATGCAAAAATCTTTATAAGAAAAATTGAAAAAAGACCAAATTTGGAAATGAATCGAGGAAGATACTCTATATATGGATAAAGTAAAAGTAAAGGTAAAAATTTTACCAACTTTATACCATCAAGGGCTAGATGATAAAATAATAATTGAAATAGATACTTCATAAAAATATTGGGCAGTAGTTCTAAAAGAAAAATTAGATGACAAAGATGAATATTTGTATAGATATACATTATGATCTTTTCAAGGTCTAGAGTTAAATTATCGTAGTAATGAAAAAGAATATTTAGCCATTAAAAGAGATATTAAGAAATTTATAATATAAGTTATAAATTCTAGGTTCATTGTTAGAAAAGATAGCAAGAATTTTGATTATTTCTCAAGAATTAATATTACAATAGATTACAAACAAAGAAGATAAGTAAGATGACAACAATGGTTCAACCACTATAATTTTGATGTTGAACATCTTTCAGAAAATAAGAATAGTTTAGTAGATGCTTTTACTATAAAATTAGCACCTCTAACTATTTTTGTGCTTTCATGAATGGAGCATCTTGATATCAAGATCTTGATAAAGGAAAATGAGATAAAAATATTACAGGAACAAATCTAGCTATTATAGCTCAAGAAATCTCTTATAGAAATAGGAAATGATAAAAAAGAACTTAATTATTCAAAACAACTCTTTGAGTAAAAAAATTCAAAAAAAGAATATTCATTAAAATTTCAATCTAAAGAAGGTGAAACTTTCAAAGAAATAATTAAAAATGAAAAGGAAGAACCTAACAGTTCAAAATAAAGTAAAATATCTTAAACAAAAAGCTCAATTAGGTAGATGATGTAGAAAAAGAAGAACAAAAAAAGATTTATGTGGTCTATAATAGCCCGAAATCAAGAATCTATAACAATTGGGTAGAAACCAATAAATCTAATCTAGGGTTTAGTGGAGTAACTCATAGATTCTTCACCATCAGAATTTAAAGGCATTTATGCCAATTACAAAAACACCAAAACTAATAATTTCAGAGGAGATAGTAAGAAATTATTCTACAGCACTACAACAACAACCAATAACACCAAGCAAGTTGATAACTTTAGGAAAAATAACAAGACCTCCAGTACTATTTAGAGAAGCATCTATCCTAGAGAAATCATAGATAGTAAAGCATTTGGTGCTATTCGAGGAAACATCCCCTAGAAATTCATCAATTATTAAAGATGAAAAAGACCAATATAGAAACTTTAGCAAACCACAATGGTTAAGTCTTTACAATTTATCCAGAAAATCTACCCATGAACATATTGAAGATATGAAGTTCTACCCTACAAATAAGGAATTTCCTGTAGGAAGTAGATTCAATATCTTAAAAGGTTTTGATCCAATATTTGTTTACAAAGCTTTCCATGCATGACTAAAAGAAAACATATATCTAGGAATTAATTTAAGTGAATCAAATTATTTCCCAAAAATCTTTGAAAGAGCAATGAAGAACTTGAGGAAAGATATTAATGAAGGTGACAAGTCTATTCATCTCAAAATTTTCAGTTGACTAATGAATTGGAATGAGGAAGGATGAATCAGGCCCTACCACTTTATTAAGATAGAGATTTCTAACACAAATAAAGAAGTTCCCAAACCAAGGGCACTTCTAGAAAATGAATTCAACATAGAATAACTCTATGTACTAAGACGTCAAATATTAGACCAAATTTACTATGAACTTAGAAAGATTGAAAACTATTTTGAGATCAAAGTAAATTATTTAACTAATAAAGTCATCATTATTTCTCATAATAGCATTGCTCTTTCAAAGGAATATGGTGAAAAAATTACCAAATATGAAACCAATTTTAACAACAATAACTAGGAAATTGGTCAAGAAACAAATAAGGTATTCTGCTTCTATGCCAGAAAAGCCACCAAAGATCATAGATGCATTTACTGCATCAAAGATCGAGAAGATGAAGATGCATAATCATCAATGTCATCAAAATGACTATCAATAGAAAACAACAAAGAAGAATAAAGAGATGAACTATCGGTAGAATATGACAAAGAAAATAAAAATGTAGTCCCACATCTTAATCGACATCATGTGCCAAAGAAAAAAGTAGTGGCTACCATTTAAACTAGAAAAGAAGACGAATTAATAAAGGAAGGAGAAAATAGTAATTTTTGTCTTGTAAACAGAGATTCCTTGTGCTATAATAAGAACTCTTATTTTCATTTGAAGACACATAGAAATCATAGCACACACCTCTGAAAAAGACACAATGCTAGCATAGAAATACCCTCTATCTAGAAATCTCAAACCAATAAAGATATACTCAGTAATTATGAGCATCTAAGAATACCTTTAAAGTTCTTAGTTGACCTTAAGTTTGTAATAATTACTATATGTAATAATTACTATATTTTGAATAAAATGGAGTTCAGTTACTCTTTTCTAGTAAGTCAAAATTGGACACCATCTATGTACGAATACAAAAGGCTCACTATTACCTAGAGGGTATTAAGGTTTGAGCAAAGTTGAGACATAATTAGTGTAAGAAGATGACACAAACATAAGGGAATACCATGATAGACTCATTAAATATAGGTATAATAATCATAATTTTTAAGCCAATTGAGGATCTTGAATGTTTAAGATATTTAATTATACCAAGTGATAATGTTGATAAAACAGAAAAATGAAGACAAGAATATCACAATATTATGATAAGGAAAATTAGAGAACATTAATTAAACATGAAACAACAAATCTAAAAGAAATAAAAATATAATTTTATTAGAAAAGTTTGATAAAGACTATCTCTCAGTCTTAAATGATTATTTTAGAGATGAGGATTACAAAATTTGTCTTGAAAATTTTAAAAGGTTTAACTCCTTATTAGATATATACACAAATTATATTAAATTTATCACAAGCATAATAAGCCATCATATTTCAAGGACATTAAAAGACTATTTTAGTCAAAAATATGTAAAAATTGAAGAAGAGAAATTCAATAACTTAATGTTTGAATACTATTTCTTTAAATATTATAAGTACACTGTATGCACACAAAAAAAACTTGTTTGTATGTTACAAATAGGAAATATGCACTCAACACATATGGTTTATATGCACCTTGATAACTTAGTCAGTACATCGAAGTTAGATTAACTAAAATTTCACCATAGTAGTCTATGGCGATCTTCTCCCTCACAAATTGGTATCTGAGTCATAGGAATATTAATAAAATATGGTTAGAAAAGTTAATACCATTAGTTTTAATTACATTAATAATATTAACCATAAAATTTAGGGTTATTTTTAGAATTTTCTACTAACCTTAAAGACATTAGTGAAGATATGCTAAACTTCACAGGTAATTTAGATATATATCAAAAAATGAAAGAAGTAAGAAAATAATATTTGTCCAATTAAATTATGTTATCTCACACATAAAAAATTTCAACTTATGTGAAAATACACGTGAATAGAAAAATGCATGATTTTATAGTCGTAAATCTTTTTTTATTTTTTCTTTTCTCATAACTTCAAAATTGTGAATTCGAGACTCACTTGATGCATTACCTGTAACCTGTCCTATTAATATTTGTTGCTTTAAAAATATTCTTCCTATTTCTCTTAAACTAGAATAGAAGTAACTTTTATCTAAAGAAAAAATATTATTTGTAATTTTCTCACTATTAATGGTCACTTTAAAAATCTTCTGTCTATTCTATCTTTCGGTTAGATTAGGAGTAACTTTTATTGATAAAAATGCATTATTTGCAATTTTTCCCACTAGTAACTGTGACTTTAAGAAACTCCTCTTTATTCTTGTTAAGCTAGATTACGAGTAATTTCGATCCAAAAAATTACTCATATGCTTATAACTTATAAGGAGCAAAGATAAACATGCGTTTAAATGATGCTAACTACAATAAAATTGAGTATTTATGTTGGTTTTAATTTAACTCAAACTATGTTTTAAGTCGATTTTAAAATCTCAATTTGCTTTGGATTTTTTAAAAAAATGACATATTTTTGCACTAGTTAAGTTAAAAATTGATACAAATTTTAAGCTAATTTTTAATCAAAACCAACTTAAAAAATGCAATGTTTATCTTAAAATTACCTAAATCTTCGTTGTATCTTATATATATACAAAATTTTCAATTTAACAACATATAGTACATATTTGTATAATTACACAAGAAATTCAAATACTAGTTTACATTCGTTAATAAATTCAAAACTAGTTATAAAATGTATAAAATTCCTATTAAATGCATACATTTATCTCACAATAGTTAGCTAAATAATGAAAGAAATTTTTTATAATTAATCGTCATCATCTTCATCATCACCAACCATGAAAGGTAAAATATATGTCGGTTCATGTCTCTCGAAGTTTATCCATTGACTTGCTCTTGTATGTAGGATTTATTTTAAACTATTATAAATGATAAATAACCAATATTAATAATGGTTTATGTAATATGCAAAATATTTATAAAATAGAACTAAAGTTAGAAAACGTAAATGACATTACATCCTAGGTTTTGATAAATATTATATGATTTTTTTCATTAACTTTGTGACATAAAACCCATAAAATCTTATAACAATTTGCTAGACACACTGTTAATATTAAATTATGTTAGTTAAATATATACTATTTAATTCAAATTAATGAAAAAGTTAAATGTGATTTTATAAATTTAAATATATAAAATTTTCAATTAACTTGCATTTAAGTACGTACATATTGTAAGATTTGTTTTGTGACATTTTTTTTGTCATACCAAAATCCAAAGAATCTATATAATAGCACGTACAAAGATATATTTCATACACAACTAAAATCCAATAATAATTATAATAACTAAACCATGAAAATATAAGCTAACTTTGTTTTTGTTAATCCTTGTAATAGCAATTTTATAAATATAAATAAGTCAAAGTAACTTTTGATAAATTGTAATGATAAGCTTTATTGCTTACTCTTGTAACTCAGTTTGATACTTATTCCTTTTTAATTTCATCAACTAAGATGGTTCCAAAAATATGCATATAGATGAATTTCATTTTGTATAATCAACTCATCATCCAACCTCCTCTATTGAATATAAGCAAAGTATATAATAAAACTTACAATTATTTATCAAAATTATATATAAATGTGTTTTAAATGTGTTGGGAAAATCGGGTATATTTTCCCTATTCTAAGTAGTTACTATTCACTTATGATTTAAATGAATAGAACTCAAACTAACCCGACAAAATAATGCTATTGGAAATATAATGTTAAAATAAACTAAAACAGATATTGAAACAGAAATATTAAAGCAGAAAAATAATAACAACAGAAATTTAACGAGGTTCGGTATAAATGTTACTGAGTCCTCGGGCGTCGTTGACCACTTCCCTTTATCTCCAAATGAATGAACTTCAAAATTACAACTAATTGGGCAAAATTGAGCTAATCAATTACCGCTTACAAAAGAGAGAGGAAGATTTACAAATTTTGGGATGTTTACAAATGGTGAAGGAGGGCTTTATTTATAGCCCCAAATCCAACACCTATCTTACCGTTTCTAACGATGTGGGACTTTTCTAATTTTTCTCACTAAGGAGCAATATATAACAAATCTCCGCCTTAGCGACTTAGTGGTTTTAAATGATTTCTTCAATTGCTAGATCAACGGCCTTAACGCGGTCGGATTTGTAGGATGTTAATCAAGTCCGGACAATGTTTGAACTTGATTCATTCTACCACATGGTCAGTCATCATGCTCTGCGGGATTCTGCGTCGTACTAATCTTACGAACTAGTACTGCTTAGCCCCGATAATCTCTCGCACGAAATGATAACGACGTCAATGTGCTTTGTACGTGCATGGTAGACTTGGTTCTTTGCTAAATGAATAGGCACTACGACTATCGCTGAAAACACCTTGATATGTTTTTGACCAACTCCCAATCTTGACAAACCTCGTAACCAAATAGCTTCCTTCATGACCTACATGCCGTATACTACTGCTACATAGTGAAAAAGCAAGCGTGGACTGCAAGGTAGACTTCCAGGCGGTGCTAGCAAGGTAAACACATAGGGTAGTTGGCCAAGCGGCTTATCTAAATCTCTGCGTAGTTAGAATCGCAATATCCCATTGCCCACGTTGACCAATGGTATTATCCTGCGAAATACTAAACCAACATTTACGGTTATTTATAATATCGTAGAATCCATTTCTGACCAACCCGATGTCCTTTACCAGGATCGTGCATGTATGCTACAACACGCGACCGCGTGTGAAATGTCGGGTCTTGTACGCCGTGCATACATCGAGCTACTGTGCGTTTTGCGTATGGTACTTTTGCCATATATTCTCGTTCTGCATCATTCGAGGGAGATAATGGTGGGCAAGCTTAAATTGAGGAACTAGCGGAGTACTTACGAGGTTTTGTCTATTCATTCATACCAAAACGTTGTAGTATCGAAAATATTGACTACGGGTGAAACTAAGCTTCCCGTTCTTCACGTCTGCTTGCATCTCAATGAGAATCTTCAAAGCTTCTCCCCAAATCTTTCATCTCGAGCTCGACTTAGTTGAGCCTTGACTTTTCAATTTACTGTGGCTCTTCGATCTGCAATCAACATTATCATCGACGTCTGATAGGAGATAGAGGAAAGACTTCGTTTTGTAGCTTGCGAGAAAATACACTGATGATCGTGTGTGCTTACGGTATACTTTTGTTCTGCAAGCATAAAGCTGATCAAATCGTTTGTACCTGCCTTGGAGATTGCTTTAATCCGTACAATGATTTGTTCGACTTAGCAATTCTCTTTAATGACAATAAACCATACGGTGAGACATATATATTTCCTCTTCTAAGTCGTAGTGTAGAAACGCGGTTTCACATCAAGTCGAACTAGTTCCAAATCGAGTGTCTTTGCCAGGCCAACAAATTCTAATGGAAGAATGTTTTACAAGTGGAGAAAATACCTCGTTATAATCGATTCCCTCCTTGAGCGTAGCCCTTAGCAGCAACCTTGCCTTGTAGCGAATACCATCTTTGTTAGGAAATCCATCTTTCTTTGCGTACACGTTTGCATCCAATTGCCTTGCCTTTAGGTAGTTGTGTCAACTTCCATGTTTATTCTTACGAAGGGACAAAAGTTCTTCATCCATGGCTTCCTTCCATCTTTCAACTTCGGAGCCGATTGCTTCTTTATATATGGAAGGAACATCATCGTACCTGTTGAAAGTGCACGAACCCGCGTATTCTTAAGCGAGCGGTAGGTCTTCAAAATCCTTGTGTCAGTAGGTACCTTGACATTTTGTCGTCGTGGCTTTATCAAGCTGCAGTTTCTTAACACATTCTTTGTGGAGGTTCTTGAGTTAAAACCTCTTCATCGATTCATCTTGTCAATGGAGGATCAACTTATGTCTTATCTTCGCTACTTGGATTAACAATTTTGCTTTCAAACTCCACTTTGTTTCGGAGTTTGCTCCATGTTCTAAGTGCCATCAATCTTCTTAGTTACCTTTCTCAACAATGCGGATTCATCAAAGGTAACATCTACTTGCTAAAGATTATCTTTTTCGTTTCAAGGCACCATAGTCGATATCCGCTTAGAACCGGAAGGGATCCCCGAAAAAATGGATTTCTTGGCTCTTGGGTCCGACTTTGATTCGTTACGTGGTAGTATGCAATTGAACCAAACACGTATAAGAAATCGTAATCTACGCAGGTTTTCGACGTACCTCCATGGCGTTTGCCTTGAGAAGCGGAGACGATGGTAGGCGGTTGTGAGATGACATCGCATGTCACGGCCTCGGCCAATCTTGCTTGCCTAAACCGGCTTGACATTTGACAACGTACAGAACCTTTTCAGTAGTCAGGTTCATCGTTCTGTGACTCCGTTTTGTTGTGGTGTTTTGAATAGTGAAGTGTCGCACTTATCCCTTCTTCTTCACAAACTTTCATAAATGTATCATTTGTGTACTCGGTGCCATTATCGGACCTCGAATGCTTGATCTTTTTACCGGTCGAGTCTCGATCATCTTCTTCCACTTGAGAAAAATACCTAACACTTCATCCTTTTTATTCATGAGATACACCACGAACTCTTACGGAGAAGTCATCAACGAAAAGTGACATAATAATGTTTGCCAACTCATGGATGGAGTTCTTGTTGGCCTACGTACATCGGTATGGATGTAATCCAAAATGCCCTTTGTATTATGAAGAGCGGTGCCAAAGCTTACTCTTTTACGCTTCCCCAATACACAATGCTTTCACGAAATTCCAACTTAGGTTCTGCACCGCACCTTTTAACGAGGCCTTGCTTTACTAGAATACGTAAAGCTTTTTCACCAGACGTGTCCCAAGCCGTATGCCTGACTTGGTAGTTTCTAAATCTCTTTCTTCATCGAAGCTGCTGGCGATCTTGTCCCCGATAGCCGGTACTACCAGGTAGTAGTACGGGTTATTCTTACGAACACCTTTCATCGCCCGCAGAGTGCTCGAAGTAACCTTGATGCCCACGTTTGTATGGTCGCGGTGAAGCCTTTTGATTCTAAGACTTCCATGACGAATGAGATTCTTCCCGTATACGGAACATAATGAACATCGTCGAGAAGACGGTTGAACCATCTTGGATTCTTCAAACGAATTGTACCGATTCCCAAAACTTTGCATGGATAATCATTACCCTTGAAAACAACTCCGCCGTCTAGTTCTTCAAAGTTAAAGAACCACTCTTGTTAGGAGACGTATGGAAAGTACATCTTTGAATCAAAAATCCAATCACCGGGATGAGATGATGTTGACAAACCAATGCAAAATCCCCGCGAATACGAATTGCTTTCGACTCCACATGCAAATCGGTACACACGGTTTTTCCTTTCTTTTTGCGACTTCGGACAATTTTTTCTTCCAATGGCCTTTCTCGTGACAAAGGCACATTCATCTTTACCAAGTCTTCCTTTTGATAGAGATCTACCTCTCCTTCCTTTATGTTGTGTTTGCGGACGTCCTCTTCTGAGACAATGCCTGTTCTTCATTCTGCTTTCTCTTTTATCTTTCTTTCTAATTTCATAACTATACAAAAGCGGTACAAACTTCCTCAAAAGACACTTTATCCTTCGATGAGTAAGCTCGTAATAAGATGATCAAACTCGTGAGGAAGGGAGGCTAACAACATCGAGGCTAAATCTTCATCTTTAAAAGTTTCATCCATATTTAACAAATCTGCTACTAATTGATTAAAAGCGATAATGTGGTCATTTATTGTAGTACACGGGAAGGTATTCAAACCTGAACAACTTCTTCTTCAAATAGAGCCGATTTTGTCCCACTCTTTTCATGAACTTGTTCTCGACGCCTTACAACTTACTTGCGGATGTCTCCTCCGTGAACGTGTACTTTTTCTCTTGAGAGACACGAGGCAGGATTGTACCACGTGCCCCGATCGGTTGATATTTTTCCACTCTACTTCATCTGTTCCATACGGTTTGTCTTCAATGGCGATGTCTAGACCTTGTTGAAACGAGCATACAGAACTTCGCCTTGCCACGTGCAGAAATGGCCAGGGTTCCATCGAAACTTCTCACCTCGAACCTTGCGTTCATCACCATGTAGTTACGCAGCGTGGATGTGGCGCGCTTTGTTTGAAAGAAATTTTTCTTCCGCCATTTCTTCAAATTACAACAACTAGACTATATTCCCGATAGCGAAACAAACGGAATAAAAACAAATGCCTAGGGTAGAAAACCTTCGGCTACGATACCAATTGTTGGGAAAATCGGGTATATTTTCCCTATACAAGTAGTTACTATTCACTTATGATTTAAATGAATAGAACTCGAGCTAACTTGAAACAAAATAATGCTATTGGAAATATAATGCTAAAATAAACTAAAATAGATATTGAAAACGAAATATTAAAGCGAGAAAAATAATAACACCGAGAAATTTACTTGAGGTTCGGTATAAATGTTACCTAGGTCCTCGGGCGTCGTTGACCACTTCCTACATCTCCCGAATGAATGAACTTCAAAATTACAACTAATTGGGCAAAATTGAGCTAATCAATTACCCTTACAAAAGAGAGGAAGATTTACAAATTTTGGGATGTTTACAAATGGTGAAGGAGGGCTTTATTTATAGCTCCAAATCCAACACCCATCTTCATTCCTAACCAATGTAGGACTTTTCTAATTTTCTCACTAAGGAGCAATATATAACAAAATGTCACTCTATCTACACTTGATAATATCTTTACCAATACAATCTATATCAAATAAAGACATTAAACAATCAATTGTCATATTTGTAAACCTATATATATGGTTCAAATGGGACTTTTCAACTATTGTTTATTTTTTTCACAACTAAAATCATTATATTTCTCAAGTTTGTACTATAATTTTGGACCTAAATTGCGTTGTACTTAGTTGAGGATTTTTATTTGATTTTTTGCTCTTATTTTTCCTACATTATCTTGGGGTTGTTTACCATTTTAAAGATATACTTCAATGTTTCCTTAACATGTACCTTAGGGCTTTATTCTTAATAAGGGGGTACGTATAAGATGATAAAAACTTGTAAATAATTTAATAATTATTTAAAACTAACAAGATGCACTAATTGAAATAAATTGAATACATTGAAATGAAGGTAAATCTTGTGGAATTGTCATCTGGTTGAACTAAATAGGAGGTCAAGCAACAAATCAACCTTTTAGTTATCTTAAAATTTCAAAAATAATTATTTAAAACTAACAAGATGAACTAAAGATGATCATATGTTCTCTCCATAGTGATCCTATAAATGATTTCAATAAACAATTGATGTATCACACATCCTTACTTTAGTGCTATGGATCCAACATCAGCGTACCTCTTATTAATTACATTTGTCATTAATAATCCCTTACTCTAAAATCATAACTAACATATATTAATGATTAATATTATCATTTAAATAAAATATGTAATTTTAAAGAGTTGTTTTACGCCGTTTTTTTCTCAATTATGTTAAAAATCAATGCATATTAATTTATTTTATTTTGTTTCGATTTTATGGAACAACTTAAGCAAAATTGAGTCGATTGTTTCTAAAACCAACGCAAACAAAAAATGAAAATAGCTAATTTTGTTATAATTATGCTTTTTTTTTTGAATAACTACAATATTCACGTAGTCAGTGGGATGTAAAACCCAAGCCTTCACAACTTTACAACTTTAATTGGAGAACATAAGTTGATTATTGGGTTATGCTCTACTTTTTTTTATTTAGTTATTTAATAATTGATTAAAAGAATATATATATATATATATATATATATATATATATATATATATATATATAAGTTATTGGATTTCATGGCTAGGACGAATTACTTTGAAATATTTTAGGTGATGTTGATACAAGTACGTTAAAATAATATTGGAACAATATTATCGATAATCTGAAATTAACTGTTTGGGTTGAGTCGCAGACTAAGTCGTTCTCTTTAAGACCTTTCGCGGCTTTGATTAAATTTGTGCAAACAAACATAGCCTCGTCGACATTAGGATAAAACAACACAAATTTTTTTTATCTCGGCACTTCATTGCAATGATGAAGACCGAAATGCTAAACCTGAAAAATTTGTTACTTGAAAAATTGAAAAGTAATTTAGAATTATTGAGAGAATTTTTTTTCTTAGTGAGATGAGTTTGCAGATTGTTGTGTTGAAACTGAGAGCTAAGGCCTTTTATTTATAGGTTTCAAAAACCGTGTGACCATTATGATAATAACGGTAATGTTTGGGGATAGAGAGCGTAACAACCATTCTGAGTAATGAAAAGTAACAACCATTTTCTGAGTAAAGACGAGTAATGACAATTTTCTGTGTAAAGATGAGTAACGACTATTTTTGAATAAAGAAGAATAACAACCATTTTCTGAATAAAAGAAAACAATGGTCATATTCTGAGTAAACGAAAATAACGGTTGTTTTTTTTTGAGAAAAAAATGTAACAACCATTTTCTGAGTGGAAAAGTATTTTTTTTAAAAACAATTTCCAAAAAATAAAATGCCACCTCACCTCACACGGACTCAGACTCAGACTTGGCTCTACACGATACGACTGTTCGGTCGGACGGACGGCAGCGACGGCGTGCGCACATATGTGTTATCACATTTGCCTAGGTCCTCTCCCCTTCCACAAAAGTGGGTACCCCTTGGGGTCCAATCCCAATAGCCAACTCTTCACTATTTATACACTTTTAAGTAATGTAAAAAAAGTAATGTGGGATAAGGCTTCACTAATTTTTATAAACATTCATCTTTTCCAACAATCCCCCACTTGAATTTTATATAAAAATAATTTTCATCGAGCAATCGATTAATTAAAATTATAAAATTATGCATAAGCAAAAGGTGTCTATTGACTTGAAACTTTGCATAGTGTTGATGCTTTAGAATATACTAGAGTAACTTATAGTTTTGAGCTCTATCTCTAACAATCATTACACACACAAATTTTCCAAGGTGTAGTTCAAAAAGCTCGTGGGTTACGACTATGCATGTGTATCCCAGTATAGTGAACGCTCTAGTAAATTTTGCCCAAAAAATTTCTATAGGAAGCGGCCATACTTTCACATTGACAAAGGTGAGTCTATCAAGAGCACTCATGTAGCTATGTACTCCATTCCACATAGAGTATAGAGCTCATTAAGAGTTTTAACAATTAACTTATCATTTTCTATCGTTTCAGGACTTCATGCTTCTAACAATATAGAATGAGATTTCAAAATTGTATGATTCATCTCATATCACTTCATGACTTGTTATTACCCTTTGAACTTATTTCTCGGGTTACCATCACGAGTGACTCTTCATTCTAAGTGCATTAGTCCCATTCCCTTTGAGGTTTTGAAAACCTTCTCTCTCGGTAATCCTTTCGTCAAAAGATCTGCCAAATTTTCATCAGAACATACATGATCCACTCTTACAGCTCCCATAGAGAGAAATTCTCTAACAGTACTATGCTTACAAAAAATATGTCGTCTCTTGCCATTGTAGTAACCATTCTGAATCTTTGCAATTGCTGCGGTATTATCATTGTGGATCAAGACAGATGGTATCAGTCTTTCCCATAAAGGGATCTCAGCTAATAGACTTCTTAACTAGCCTACTTCTTCACTAGCAATGGCTAGTGCTATCATTTCAGACTTCATTGTAGATTGAGCCAATATTGTCTATTTCTTAGACTTCTAAGAAACAGTTCCACCAGCTATGTTAAATATATAGCCGCTAGTCATTTTGGCTTCTTCTGATAAAGTGTTCCAATCTTCATCATTGTATCCTTCTAGAATATCGGGAAACTTTTTATAATGTAATCCAAGGTATATAGTTCTCTTAAGGTATCTCATAACCCTTTCAATAGCATTCCAATGCTCTACACTAGGTCTACTGCTAAATCTACATAGTAGTCCCACAATATAAGCTATATCTGGTCTAGTGCAATCAGTAGCATAACCTAAGCTACCAATGATGCTCGCATACTCAGTTTGTCTAACATCGTTTCCAGTGTTCTTGAACAACTTTACACTAGAGTCATAAGGAGTACATATAGTTTTGCAGTTAAAGTAATTATATTTCTTTAAGATCTTCTCAATGTAATGAGATTGATCTAAAGAAATTCCTTTTTCAGACCTAGTAATCTTTATACCAAGGATTACACTCGTTTCTTCGAGATCTATCATATCAAAGTTAGCACTTAACAAAGTTTTCACATTATTCACAACATGAATATTTGATCCAAAAATAAGCATGTCATCCACATATAAACATATAATAGTGCAAATGTTATCTTCTAATTTATAATAAATGCATTTATCACTTTCATTTATTTTAAATTCATATGAGATAACTAGATTATCAAATTTTTCATGACATTTCTTAGGTGCTTGTTTTAGACCATGAATGGATTTATCTAGTTTACAAACTTTATTTTCTTAACCTGGGATAACAAAACCTTCATGTTGATCCATATAAATTTCTTCTTCTAAGTCATCATTTAAGAAAGTAGTTTTAACATCCATTTAATGTACTACTAAATCATGGATAAAAGTAAGAGAAAAAAGTAAGAGAAAAAAGTACACGAACGAAAGTTATTCGTGTGACTGGTGAAAAGGTATCAAAGAAATCTACATTTTCCCTTTGCCTATACCCTTTAACTATAAGACGAGCTCTGTACTTATCAATAGTACCATCAGGTTTTAATTTCTTCTTTAGTATCCATTTACATCCAATGGTTTTGCAACCAAGAGGTAAGTCAAGTAAATGCCAAGTCTTATTATACTCAAGAGTTTCCATTTCATCATTTATGGCTTCTTCCCATAAGTTAGTATCTAAAGAAGATAATGCTTCTTTAAGAGTTTAGGGATCATCTTCTAAGGTATAAGCATAAAAATCAAACCCAAAATCCTTAAGAGTTTGAGCTCGTTTACTTCTCCTAATTTCAGTGTTTATTTCCTCATTTTGTTCACTAGTTCTAGTTATGGGTAAACTACTAGAAGACGAGTCCTCACTATTTTTCAATTTAAAGGGAAACCTACGTTCATAGAAGTCAACATCATTTGATTCTATAACTACATGATCATTTAAGTCATAGAATTTATAAGATTTACTATTCACAGTGTATCCTATGAATACACATTCATATGCTCTACTAGCAAGCTTATTTCTTTTAGTACCAGGGATCCTAACATAAGCTAAATAACCCCAAGTTTTAAAGTAAGTTAAATTAGGTTTCTTATTTTTCAAAATTTCATATTGTGAAATTTTACTTGTATATTTAGGCATTCTATTTAGCACATAGCAAATAGTTAATAAAATTTCTACCCACCAATGGGAAACAGTATCAGAGTTTAATAAAATTACAATAATTGATTCAGTAAAAGTTCTATTTTTTCTTTCAGCTTTGCCATTCATTTTAGGAGAATAAGATGCAGTTTTTTCATGAATGATTCCATGAGTTTTATAAAAATAATTAAAGATATTGGAATCATAATCAGTGTCTCTATAACTTCGAAACCTTTTTATTTTTCTGTTAAGTTGATTCTCAATCTTAATCATAAATATTTTAAATATGTCAAATGCTTCACTTTTATTTTTTATTAGATATATATAAGTGTAATCTGAACATTCATCTATAAAATTTATAAAATAGCGTTTTCATTTCTTGTTAAATTTCCATCAAGTTCACATATGTCATAATGTATTAATTCTAAAGGTTCAGATTCTCCAACTATTGATTTATGTGAAGTTTTAGTTATTTTAGCTTGACTACAAAAATTACATTTTTCAAAATCATTCAAAGATAGTTTAGGAATTAGTTTTAAGGTATTCATGTTCTTGATCATGCATTTATTAACATGACAAAGTCTAACATGCCAAATATTAAAAGAACTCAACATATAAGCATAAGAAGAGGTTTTATTGATTTCAACATTTAATTTAAACATGTCATCAGTGGCGTACCCTTTCCCAACAAATATATTATTTTTAGTTATAGTATATAAATAAGCCCCTATAGTTTGAGTAAACCTAGCTTTGTTAAGAAGATAGCTTGAAACTAAGTTCTTTTTCATCTCTAGAGTATGCAGGACATCCTTTAAGATGACAGTCTTTGCAAAGGTAAACTTTAATACCACCTCACCAGTACCAGCAACTTTAGTGGAGTGAGAGTTGCCCAACAACACTTTCTTATCCTCAGAATCAGAATAGGACGTGAACATGTCTCGATCGTAGTAAACATGGCGAGAAGTACCAGTGTCCATCTACCACTCCTCGGATCCACCAAAAAAATTGACTTCAGATATCATAGCAATAAGTTGATCTTCAGTAAGGTTCGCCTATGGGGCAGGACGATTCCTGTTCTGGAAGTTCCTAGCCAAGTGGCCAGGTCTGTTACAACTATAACACATGAATGTGTTATTCTTTATGGGAGTTAAGGTCCATTCTGAGACGGATAGTTTATGTTTCTATTTTGGTGGTTTCAGTTTTGATTATTATTACGATTCTGAGTTTTCATATTTCTACCTTTAGGTTTCAGAATTGCAGAGGAGGGTTTCTTATTGGTACTGTTGTTTAAGACTACGAGTACTTCATCTCTTTCGTCTTGTTTTCGGACTTCTTCTATTCTTAAACGGGTTTAAGACTTTCTAAAGAAAATTCCTTAGTTTTATGCCTAAGTGTATTCTTAAATTCTTTCCAAGCAGGAGGTAATTTATCTATAATAACAACTACTTGAAATTGTTCATCTAAAGTCATACCTTCAGAAGTTATTTCGTGTGCTATCTTCTACAGTTCGTGTGATTTAGCTTCCATTGATTTTTCATCAATTATTTGAAACTTCATGTATCTACTGACATCATACTTCTTATATCTAGCTTCCCCAGTGTCGTACTTCTTTTGAAGTGCTTCCCAAATTTCCTTAGCAGACTTATTAGAGTTATAATAATCATACAAGTCATCAGCTAAACCATTAAGAATATAATTTTTGCACAAAAAATCAATTTCCATCCAAGTGTCTAAATCCTTAGTTGCAACTTCAGTAGAAGGATTAGCCTGTATTGGTTTTTCAGTAGTAAGAGCATAAACAAATTTTTTCATGGTTAAGAAAAATAACATTTTTTGTCTCCATCTTTTAAAGTGTAGTCTCGCAAAATGGAATGGTTTGTTGAGATTAGCAGTTAGCATTTCAATAAACATGGCAGATAGAATTCGTCTTAAAATTGTTGATACAAGTACGTTAAAATAGTGTTGGAACAATATTATTAATAACTTGAAATGAATTATTTGGGTTGAGTCGCAGACTAGGTTGCTCTCTTTAAGACATTTCGCGGCTCTACCCAAATTTGTGCAAGAAAACATAGCCCTGTGGTCTGTAGGATAAAACAACCTAGAATCTTTTTTTCTATCTTGAAACTTCACTGTACTGATGAAAATCGGAATGCTACACCTGAAAAATTTATTGCTTGGAAAACTGAAAAGTAATTTAGAATTACTAAGAGAATTTTTTTTCTTAGTTAGATGATGCAGATTGTTGTGTTGAAACTGAGAGTTGAGGCCCTCTATTTATAGGTTTCAGAAACCGTGTGGCTAATATGATAATAACAATAATGTCTCGGCTCGGCACGGCATGGTCGGTCGGTCGGACGGTGCTGACAACGATGGCACGTGCGCGACCATTTTCTGAGTAACGACCAATTTTGAATAAAGAAGAATAACAAATAAAAGAAAACAGTGATCATATTCTGAGTAAACGAAAAATAACGGTTATTTTTCTGAGAAAAAATGTAACAACCACTTTTTGAGTGGAAACGTATTTATTTTAAAAAAAATTCCCAAAAAATAAAATGCCACCACACACAGGTTTGGTTCAGCACGGTCGGACGGACGGCGGAGGCGGCACATGCGAATGTGTTATCATATTTACTTAAGTCCTCTCACCTTACACGAAAGTAGGTATCCCTTGGGGTTCAATCTCAATAGTCAACTCTTCATTATTTATACACTTTTTAAGTAATATAAAAAAGCAAGGTGGGAAAAGGCTTCACTAATTTTTATAAACATTCATATATTAGTTGACTTTTTTTAAATTAATATGATCTTAATATAAAAATTATTAGTTTAACAAAAATATGATCTCATAAGTGAATTTATCGAACACTCATTAAATAAATAATCATTAAGTGTATGAATTATCACACTTAATGTAATAAATAATTGTATTGTACAAAATAACTATTCATAAAAAAATATTTATAATATGAACATTTGCTATATATTGATGTAAAAAAAGTAAAAAAATAATAATTAATATTTATACTATCTAATAAGTTATCCTTATAATATATATGACTTGATTGAATTTAATAAGTATTTTACTTAAAAATAATTTATATTAGTTAACTAATTTTTTTAATGATATGAAACTCAACATAAAAATTATTAACTCAACAAAAATATGATCTTCATATAAGTGTATTGATTGAACACGGTTAATTATTAATCGTATAAATTATCACCCTTAATATAATAAAACCAATTATATTATACAAAATAACTATTAATAAAAATATATTTATTATATGAAAATTTTGGTATTTATTAACGTAAAACAATTAAAATAAAAAGTACAAAATTATGTTTCTTATATGAATATTTTGATATTTATATATGTAAAAATAACAAAAAAAAATCTTCGATCAAATCATTCAAACCTTTTATATACAAAGATAAAGATTATAAAAAGTTTTTATTTTATTTTAAAGATATTTTGATATTTATTTATATATAAATAAAATATATATTTATTTTAAGAATATATTAAACATTTCATGTATATATTTACGCATTTAAACACATCATTTTTAAAATTTATAATTAATATATATTATTATATTATAATACATTAATATAAAAATTCTCATTATATTTTTGTCTAAACTGAAAAAAAATTACATGTATTTGTATCATATTTTTTATATTATAAGAGTTCTTATTTTCCGGACCCGATTCACACATTGTTTTATAAAAAAATTAAATTATTTTTTAATATAAATTTCAATATAATTACAAATATAATAGAATTAATAATTAATTTTAATTAAAAATAATTACAAATATAATAGAATTAATAATTAATTTTAATTAAAAAATAATATAAAATTAATTTTATATTATAAATTATAAAATATTTTTATATATCATAATTTACGTATCAATTTTTTATTAAATTTAATTATACGAATATAATTATATTTATTAATAATACTATATTAAATTATTTATAATTTACCATCAAAAAATGACAAAAATATTTTCTCTAAATTATAACCAAAATTAAAACCTCATTTCACTGGTAATCATCTTTATTACTTTTTGAAAATGTAATTTTATATAGCACTATGGAACACTAAAATTATACTTGGATGGATAATTTCCTAATCATTCATGAAATTTTATTAAAATTAAAATGAAATAATATTAAATGGTATAATAACACTATAAAATATTATTTGTTATTCGAAACAAGAAAAAAGAAGAAGAAAAATAGATAAATAGATAAGAAAGTTGAAATAATTATTTTCAAACTGAATTTAAAAAACCCAAACCAAGATCAAATAAAACCTTCAAAATGTACACCATCCAATTATGAGGCAAATTAAGTATCTCACAGTTTATTGTTGAACAACCAATAAAACTAACATAGCTTTTTTCTTCATCATCATCATCATCATCATCATCATCATCATCATCTGTTAAACTTGTGTTTCTTGTTCTGATCGACCTGCTAGGGGGGGCCTTCAATTTGGTTTGAGGGACCCATTCATGCAGGCCTTTTGATTTTTCATTTCTTATCACGTACATTAATTTGTACAACTTCAGGCTTAATTAAGAAGCGATATCTATTGATAAAGGTTTGGAGACATGAGTTGTTTTCCATGTTTCAGAAGTCAGAGAAGTAAGAAATCAGTTAGCAAAAAGGAGGAATCAGAAAATAAAAAAGGAGTGCCTGTAGCTGAAGCCAAAGATGGTGAAGGAGAAAATAAGTTTATAAATGCAAAGACTTATAATTTTCGTGAATTGGCCACTGCAACTAAAAATTTCCGTCAGGAATGTCTTTTGGGAGAAGGTGGTTTTGGAAAAGTGTTTAAAGGAACAATTCAATCAAGTGGACAGGTTATTATTAAATTTTTAAATGTCTTTGTTTTGATTTCATATTATTTGTTTTAAGGAGTTTTTTATTTATAATAATTGACATTCTATTAATTAATAAATGGTGTTAGAATTTATTCAACATCTCACGTTTTTTAATTTAATAACCAATCTAATATTAATACTTTACTTAATACATACCACAATTTATATACATAACATTACTACTCTTTGTGTTTATAGGTAGTGGCTGTGAAGCAATTGGACAGGCATGGAGTCCATGCAAGCAAAGAGTTTCTTGCAGAGATTTCAGCTCTGAGTCACTTACACCATCCAAATTTGGTCAATCTTGTTGGGTATTGTGCAGATGGAGATCAAAGGATTTTGGTTTATGAATACATGTCTGGGGGTTCTCTGGAAAGCCATTTACTTGGTATCATCATAGACAATTTTCAAAAAAATCTTTCAAAAATTTAAGGCCCAAACTGTTATTACCTTATATGTTATGCATTATCAAAAACCAATATTTTGAGACATTTTTGCAAAATCTCTACAAAGCCATCTATTTTTTGTTTTCTAAATTCATTAATATGGAAGAACCAGTTATTATTAACATGTTTTGAATATATGATACATGATTACTCAGTTTTTCCTAGAAGTATTTGCTTTCTGTTCAACCCATCTATAAAATGGCAAGTGTTTACAATTTTATTTTTATTGTTTAGAAAATCGACCAAACAAGAAGCCACTGGATTGGTTTACAAGAATTAAGATAGCTTCTGGAGCTGCTAGAGGACTAGAATACTTACATGAGCAGGCAAATCCACCAGTTGTTTATGGCTATTTAAAAGCTTCAAATATATTGCTAGATGAAGAGTTTAACCCAAAGCTCTCTGATATTGGACTTACCAAGCTTAGCCCTTCAGGGGATCTCATACAAGGACCATCTAGAATTATGGGTACTTATGGTTACAGTGCTCCTGAGTATACAAGTACTGGTGAAGTCACTTCAAAATCTGATGTCTACAGCTTTGGAGTTGTTTTGTTGGAGATTATTACTGGAAGAAGAGCTGTTGATACTACTAGACCTTTTAATGAGCAAAATCTAGTTACTTGGGTAAATAGTTATTCATTGCTTTCTTTCTTATTCTTTAACTATGCTACCCCAACCCTTCATTTTTCACATAGTGTTTGTATCCATCATATACGTTGAGTCCATGTAACATAACTCTTCATTTGCAATTTGAACCTTTGATTCATCCTAACATTTTTATTTTTTATGCATGTGTTTGTGCAGGCACAACCTTATTTTCGAGATCCAAAGAAGTTTCCGGATCTCGTAGATCCGAATCTTCACGGGCAATTTTTAGAAAAAGATCTAAACCAAATAGTTGCAGTTGCAGCAATGTGCTTGCAAGAAGAAGCATCAGTCCGTCCCTTGATAATTGATGTCGTAACAACTCTTAGTTTTCTCACCACAATTCCTCCAGATGGTTTCTATCCTCCTCCAGAAGCAATCCCAAGTGAAAATCAACAAGACAAGAATGATCAAGATGATGGAAAAAGGAAAAGTTTAAAAGATGAGGATACATATTCAAAGCAATCAAAAAGTGATGTTTTAGAAGAGGATGATGAGAGTGATGCTGTCTCCTATGATGGGAAGGAATCTGATCACCAAGATGACAAAAGTGAAGATGAATTCGAAGCAATTAGTACAAAGACAAAAGAATTGGATTCAAAATCTAACCAGAAAAGCAGAGTCAGTACAGATGAAGAAGAAAGTGATGCCTCAAGCTATACAAGCAGCCCTAGATCTCTTGATACCAGTGTTTCTACAAGAAGCATTGATAGCAACAACACAAGTGCATCAAGTAGAAAGAGCTCCAAAGGATCACAAGGGCTGTCAACAGCTTTAGACCTTAAAGGAAAAGGAAAGAGTAGCAAGAGAGCATCAGTAGAAAAGTATGAATCTTTCAGTCAGAGCAGCAATTGGGGGGATCAACTACGACAACGGACGGGAATGCTACTCTTAGCAGTAACATACAACAAAAGCCGCAGCCTGATATGAAAGAAGGAGAAAGTAATAATTTATAATGAAAATTTCTTTCTAGCTTTAAAAAATGACCTTGAACAGATTCTGCATATTTAGTATAGTGGCTTTTTCTTCTTAAACTAGAAGCCTCGATCTTGAACCAGAGGAAATGTATAGGGTGATGACACAAAAGAAAGAGTGTATCTTACTTTTAGTATTTACAGATTTATGCTCCTTGTGTATAAAGCTAAGCCATTTATAGATATTTTTGAAATGGCAAATATGGTGATCACATCTTCACTTTTAATAGTAACTTTCCAAGGTATTTTGAAGAATTAATTATCAGGTTTAAACCACCAAGTACTTAAGAAGAACGAAGGATTACGTGTACGCTTCAAAGTAATATTCCTATTAGGCAATACAAAATATTGTTTAGTCGGTGGCATCAGTATCCATCCAAGAGAGTTTACTATAACAACAAAACACCAAATTGCATTTTAAAAAAAAAAGTACTCCTGTTTACAATAGAGTAGGTTGTGAATGCCTTATCCTGCTAAAAACTGCTCACAGCACAGGCAATTCTCCCATATCACTCTTAAGTCATCCTTAAGAGTCTCAGAGATCAAATTAGTATCAGCATTTTGTTCCTGAAACGTGTTAATGATTTTGATTAATAGCCAAGAATTTTATGAGAAATTAGCTTAAGCAGAAACAATCATTTTGTTCTCATGAAGTTCCAAAAGAACTAATTTCTTAAAACAGAATTATTAACTCATATTCAATATGTACACTAAGACTCACATGTAGGTAAATCGATCGACAGGCAACACCATTTGTACCAGAAATAAAGATAAACTTACCTGTAACATTGAAGCTACCTTTTTCAACTCAAGAACAACTTCTCTGGACACTTCCCCAGTGCAGGTTTTAAAATTAAATCGATCAGCATGTCTTACCTTCAACCTCAGTGATGGACTTACATATGCCGTTGCCATTATGTGCCAGACTCCAACCACAGTATATTTATCTCCAGAAGATGTCATGCAGAGTGGCCATCTCAAGCCACCCTTCACATCTGAATCTAGGATAGCAGAATTGATCAAATCTCTAATGCTTTTCATGTCATCATCCTGGTGAGCACAGAAAGTAAAGAGTGATATTTCCTTTCCTTTCTGGAAAACCAATGCTCTTAGTTTTATATAAAAGCAAGTTGCTGATCAAAACTTAGTAGAGGGTGACTTTACACTAAGAGAAGACAGGATTCTTTTAGTGCACAGCATGAGTCGCAGGTCCAGATTCTTTTCAAGGCATGACATGTCCGTGACCATGTGTCGCACCTGGTTGAGTTCAATCTGACATCGAAAAAACATATTTATACCAGAACCAGCAATCTTAAGAACAAAGTTCAGAAATTGAGTAAACAAGAAAAGGAACTCGGTACATCCTACTGTCCAGCAGGAACTCAGTACATTCTACACATCATTTATTGAAAACAGGACAGAGTCCAAGACCGAATATAGAAATTGAATTAATAAATACTTGTATCTTCCCATTATGTGGTTGGTCTTAAAAAAAAAGCACTAGAGTGATTTGACAAAGGAGTAGACACAAAACTGAAACTTACCTTGTAGATTTGAAGCTTTCCACAATCTTCAATTACACTACATTTGCAAGATATAGTTGCATCTGGTTGTGTGGCGTCAGTTAGCTATATAGAAACAGATGTAACTTGAGGGAATGACGACCAGTAATAAATCTTTGATAACCATGCATTCGGACCAGCATCAATTTAGTCCGGTCATTCTTTGATAGTGATACTTTAATCCCATTTCTTTTAAGATGGGTAGACTTAGTCCAGTGATTTTTAAAGAGTTAACTTAGTCCAATTTTTTAAAAAAATTATATTTTTTTCAAGTCTCTTGAAAATATAAATGAAAAACCAAAAAACTTCCTCTCCCCCTCAAAAAATTACAATCTCTCTCTCTCTCACACACACATCTCAATATATCTCAATCTTTCTCTTCTTATTTTCTTCCATCCCATTCTTTTTGTATTCCTCTAATTTATTTATATAAACATTACAAATTTTATTTTTAACTAAAAGTTGTTTGAATTTACAAATTAGGAGAGAAAAAAAATTTATATTTTTTTTAACGAAGAGAAAAAAAGACTTCTAGGAGAGAGACCAAGAGAAACTTAAATAAGAGAGATTATTTTTATTTGAGAACAAAAAGTGTAAAACAATATATTTTTTTGGGTTTTTAATGTTATTGTAAAACTCATAATTCACTCTCTTATTTTCATTAAAAGACACTACCTATTTATATATAAAGTTAGGGACAATCTTAGGTGATATACACCTAATACACAACTAATATATTCATCTAGTGATAGACACCTAATACACAACTAATCATCTTTAACACTCCCCCTCAAGTTGGAGCATAGATATTAATCATGCCCAACTTGTTACAAAGATAATCAACCCGAACCCCACTTAAAGTTTTCATGAAGATATCTCCGCTTGCTCTCCGCCTTCATATATCATGTAAATCAAACCTTGTTGAATTTTTTCGCGAACAAAATGACAATCAATTTCAATGTGTTTAGTTCGCTCATGAAATACAGGATAAGAAGTAATATGAAGAGCAGCTTGGTTATCACACCAAGATTTCACTGGTACTGAAGTTTTAAGACCTACTTCATCCAAAAGCTAATATATCCATATTATCTCAGACGCAGATTGTGTCATAGCCCTATATTCTCATTCTACACTCGATCGTGACACAACATTATGCTTCTTACTTTTCTATGAGACCAATTTTCCTCCAATGAAAAACAATAGCCTAATGTAGATCTTCTATCCACTTTGGAACCTACCCAATATGCATCTGAAAAACATTCAATATGAGTGTGTCCATGATTTGCATACAAGATACCACATCCAGGTGCTCCTTTCAAGTAACACAAAATTTGTTCTAACGCTATCCAATGATGAATTGTTGGGGATGACATATATTGGCTAACAACACTGACCGAATATGCAATATCTGGAAGAATCATGGTAAGGTAATTCAGCTTTTCAACCACCTTTCGATATCTCTTAGAATCTTTAAAGAGTTCTCCATCTCTGAGATAGAAAGATATATTTTTTACTCCTTGTGACTTCAACACCCAAGAAATACTTTAGCATCCCCAAATCCTTCGTGTAAAACTAAGTATGTAGGAAAGACTTAAGAGATGAAATTCCCGTAGTATCACTTCCAGTAATAACAATGTCATCTACATACACAACTAAAAGAATGATACCAAATTTTCCGATTGTTTATGTAACACGTAATGGTCGATTTGCTTTTCATCATACCAAACGTTTCTATAGCTTGACTAAATTTTCCAAACCAAGCACGAGACTCGTTTCAAGCCATACAAAGATTTACTTCTTGAGACGACAAACTTGCTCTAGACTCCCATGAGCAAAAAACTAGTGAGGTTGCTCTATAAACACCTCTCTCAAGATCACCACGAAGAAAAGCATTCTTGATATCTAGTCGACGCAAAGGCCAACGGTGCAAGTAGCTTTCTATAGAAATAAACAACCGAACATATGTCAATTTAGCAAATGAGGGAAAGTGTCAAAATAGTTCACTCCATAGGTTCGAGCATATCCCTTTAGCAACAAGACAGCCTTTAATCGAGTTAACCGACCCATCCGATTAACCTTAACCGTGAACACCCATTTGCAGACCGATAACCCGTATCCTCAAGGTAACCAATCAAATCCCAAGTACCATTGTCATCCAACGATTCATTTCCTCGATCATTGTACGATGCCAACCAAGATGAGATATGGCTTCGTGAACAGCTAGTGGATAGAAATAGAATCAAGAGAGGCAATAAAAGAGTAGTGAGGAAGACGACAAGCAATTATATGAAACAAAAGAAGAAATAGGATAAGTACATTGACGTTTACCTTTAAGGTAATGCAATAGGAAGATTATCGTTTAAGACCGGATCCGATAACGGTTTGTTATGCAATACATGAATCGAAGGTCTACGTCTCGACTCTGAGACTTGAGTTATATGAGCCCAACAGAACTGATCGAGACATGTGTCGTACGATGACAATGTACCAACAAATCATCATCCTCCCCCGATACGCAGTGAGGAAAAAAGACGAAAAATAAAGGTTCTTCCACGAAGGCGTAACATCAATCGAGACAAGATATTTGTTAAGACTAGGACAATAACATCTATAATCTTTTTCGGGAGACGAGAATAACCACAAGACACACTTCAAAGACTCGGGGATCTAATTTAGTAACACGCTGACGAACATCCCGAACAAAACAAGTGCTACCAAATATCCTGTGGTCAACCGAAAATAAGTGACTTATTAGGAAACAAAATTTTGTAAGGAATCTCACCACAAGGCTAATGTGAGTGCAGTACGCGATTAATAAGAAAACATGATGTTGAAATCAGATCGACTCAAAAAGGTTTAGAAACATTTATTTGAAATAATAAGGCACGGCAGCTAGAAGATTGCCTGTTTCACGTTGCTCGCCACTCTATTTCGAGATGGAGTATCAACACGTTAAGTTTCATGAAGATGCCATTTTGAACCGTATAAGATTGAAACAAAGCTCGTGTATATTCTTTGGCATTATCACTTCGTGAAAGTACGAATTGAAACATTAAATCGAAGTTTTAATCTCAACACAAAACGCGCTTAAAAAATAGAAAACAATTCTGTAATCCATTCTTCATTAAATATAACTAAGTTACACGAGAATAATCATCCACAAAAGTAACAAAATACTTAAATCTAGGTTTAGACAAAATAGGACAAGGACCCCAAATATCAGAATGAACTAATTCAAAAGAAACACTAGCACGTTTATTAACTCTTAGAGTTGAACTAAGACGATAATGTTTTGCAAATTAACAAGACTCACAATCTAATGAAGATACCTTACTAAACTGAGGACAAAGTTTCTTCAGTAAAGGAAGAGATGGATGACCCAGTCTACAATGCCTCGGCCGAGAGGTTACACTAGAGCAAGCGACATATTTCAAAAGATATTAGCGTGTCAAGAATATGTAGCCTCTAGACTCATGTCCCTTTACCAATAGTCTTCTTTGTCATAAGATCCTCAAATAAGCAACGATCCAAAAATGAGATGCAACAAGCTTAAGATTGCAAGTAAGCCGACTTGTAGAGATCAAATTAAAGGATAACCTAGGTAAATGTAAGACAGACGCTGCAGGGAAGCAATGAGCGAGTAGTAATCAGTGCTGCACTCCAATAACACGAGATGCGCCCATCCTAAGGTAACAAGAGAGGCATGGTAAGCTGTTATCAAGAGTAGAAAAGAGACTAGAATTACCCGTCATAGCGATCCGTGGCACCGTAATCAATAACCCATTTGGAAGACGAGGAAACGAGACACGCATATGATTTACCCGAATCAAGAATAAGAAGTGACAAGTGGAAAGCTGAATGCCTCTCGTACGAAGTACTCGACTAAACACCTCTTGTAAACAGGAGATCTCAACCGTAAAGTTAACCTCGGGACTTGGGCCTCAAAAGTGAGGAAGACCGACAAGAAAATTCATCATCGTCATTTTTTTCCCGTTGGCTTCATTAACCTTACATGGCTAAAAGGCATCAAACTATCAACTCCTCATAAGTCTTTTAAATTTCATAAAATAATTATGTGAGTTGATCGATCTTGTTTGTCAAGCACGGTGAAAAGCTTTGCATACCTCATATACGCGAGAAAGATTTCCTTTACCGTAATATACGAAATCCAAATAATCCATCAATTCCTTAACTAATTCACAATGATTGATCAAGTCAATTACATCAAGCTTTCAATAGAATTCCGAATCGCCAGTAAATAAGCGAGCATCGCTCTCTAAGCCACGTGTCGCTTTGGAATCATCTTTAAGAGGATCATTAGTCAAATGAGTATCTTTGTCGATACTTCTCGAATAAATTCTAATGATCTTGTTCCAAGCCAAATAATTCGAGCCATTGAGCTTATAGTCCGTGATTTTAGACATCACAGGGCCCATTACAACATTAGATTTCTTTTCAACCATAACTCTTACAAACGATAAGGCAGCAAGCAAACGAACAAATAAAATCCAACAACAGCAGCGACCAAACACGCAGCGAACAAGAACACAAAATTGGAAGAACCTAAACCTGAACAATCACAAACGATGAGTGCCAAACCACCACAGATGACGCAGGGGAACAGCGGAGAGCCACACGAAGTCGACCGGAGAAGAATTCTGCACGGACGCACTGTCACGCACCGGCACGTGGAAAGATGACAGAAAATCGCAATGGCGCGTGTGGCTCACTCACGCTACTATCCGGTGACGGACTTCGTGGTTTGGCCTGGCCGGCACGTTCTTCCTCCCCGTGCTTGCGGTGAGACGTGGTGGAAATTTGGATGCAAAGTCACGGTGACCGCGCGTGGCTCGCAGCCTTGTCTGACCGAACTTCGGGATTTGGCCGTCGGCTGCAAGGGGTTTTCCTCCCCCGTGCCTGCTGGTGAGAAAAAATGTGCACTCCAAAAGGGTGTTCCGAGTTGGAACTCAAACATGCACCAAATCCTTATTTGTGTTTACCCAAAATCAACCCCCAATTTGAACGGGAAAAAAAATTTCTCAAATTTTGTAACCCAAATGCTTTGATACCATGTAAAACTTAGAATTCACTCTCTTATTTTCATTAAAAGACACTACCTATTTATATACAAAGTTAGGGACAATCTTAGGTGATATACACCTAATACACAACTAATATATTCAACTAGTGATAGACACCTAATACACAACTAATCATCTTTAACAGTTATTTTTATAAGTATTATAAAAAAAAGTGATACTTTAAAATAATCATATTTTACCCTTAAAAAATATCATTCAAAAAAACAAAAGGATTAGATTGACTCTATTTAAAAATTACGGAATTAAACCTACGTAACTTTAAACAAATGGGATTAAAGTGCTTTTATCAAAGAATTTCGGGACTAGAGCAACCCTAGTCTCCAAGCATTCAAGAAAGTTCACCTTCACATGATACATATCTTTTTCCCTTTCAAAATCAACTCCAACCTTTAAAGCACCTTCCTTTAATATGTACTCCATATATGAATCAGGAACAGTTGTATAAAACAACCTCCTCAATTCTCTCAATGCCGTTAAAGTGGCTGATTTGTTTCCGACAGATTCTTGTTTAATTGAATTCCTGGACAACAAGCTTTATTTCAATTTTGTTCATAATACAATCAAATGTAAATGGTAAGAAAGAGAATATACTTGTCTGTAAAAAATGTAGCATAAAATTATGTGGATGTATACATGTATTAAGAATCAATTAGAATCTAACATTCATTAAGAAACTAAAAGAATATGTATATTGTCTCCGTTGACTAAGAAAAATTGATATATAAGGGATCCCAAGGTTAAAATAAAAATAAGACACTACATCTTTATATCCATACAACAAATATCTAATATCTTGACTATTCATATCACTGTCTTTCTTTTTCCTTAATGAGTTAATGTATCTGAATCCATAGTTGAAAAATGCTATTTTGAGACGAGCCTGGCTTAAAAAAAGTTCCGATGCTATAACCTCAGGTGATAAAGGCTTACACCTTTATAGTTTAAGCCTTAAGTCTTAAGACTTTTGTGCCCCAAGATGGTTGAGGCTTTAGCCTTAAATGATTAATTTTTAAAATTTGTTCATAAGTTTTCCATAAAATCCACACTTAGTTTCACAAAATTAAAAAAGGTTGAAAGCCATAGATAAATAAAAATAAAAAGGAAAATATCATAATCTCATGAACAAATGTAATTAGGGTTGTTTTCTTAATATTTTTCATCGTCCTTCTCCTATCACCTTTGTTTTCATTTGACTCCGACAACTCCAAATTTTATCAGTTACTAAATTGCAGTATTACAAATCACATTATCTCTCTATTTGACTATGTATATTTGTATTTTGACTTATGCTCCAAATTGATATTTGAGCAATAGAACCACAAGTTATATTATTTACTTTACATATTTTATGATTATTTTCATTATTAATTGCTTATATTAATATTTTAACATTATTTAAAATAAATTTTGAGTTACTTTCCATAATATTTATTACTTATTAGATTAAAAATTACTTTCATTAATAATTAATATTTATATGTTTTTTAAAGTTAAAATTTGAAGCTTACTTATCAGACCACCTTGAAGCTTAATACTCACCTTACTTAAAGAAAACACGTAAATACTAAAAATAACTTTTTACAATATTATCTAAATCAACATTTTTATTTATTCATATCAACAAATGAAGTACCAGAGGCCAGCGCAGTAAACAAATAAAAATGGCTTCACTAAAAGTATATGAAAATTATATGCATATGAAAAACATTATGGTACTTTGAATTCAATCATGGGCAACCCTGTCAGACACAAGTATTTCATATGTTGGTGAAATTTCTTGATGAAACTTGTATGTATCAATTTGGTATTAAAAAAAAACTGTATGAAGCTTGTATAAGCGCTTAAAGAAAATAATATTAGTAACGTGACACTTTAATAACTTTATTTTTACAAATTGTACAAATTAATCACTTTTTTTAAAATTAGTGCATAAAACCTTACTATTGCATTTTTTTACACTTTGGTCACTTCTTGCAAATTTGGTTTTTTTTTATCATTTTTTTGAAGAGAAAAACTTAGACAGAATTGAATTGAACTTTAGGACCATGAGATTGATAGATGTTTGAATAGAAAAATGTCTAAATTTTTTTAAAAAATAATAACTAAAATTAACTTAAAATAAATAAAGTGTAAACAAATATAATAATAAATTAATTAAAAAACATTAATTTAATGATATTGAGTCCTTTAGTTCCTGTAATTATATGATTTATACACTTTAGTTCTATAACTTTTTAGATGAACTCTATTAATCCTATAATTTAAAAACATGATTAATTAAGTTAAAAATTTCAAAAATTATGATTTTTTTTATGAAAAAAATAAAAAAATATATATTTTATAAATAAAAAATTAAAAATACATACACACAACAAGCACCCCTCTCCCTCTCTTTCTTTCTTTCTCTCTCTCCCTCTCTCTACTCTTTCTCTCTCTCTCTTCTCCTTCTCTCCCTTCTAGTTTAAAACAAAGTGGCTTATATGTCTAATTTGTGAAAGTGACTCAAGGTTCAATTTTTCCAATAACATTCATCAAAATAAACTTAATTTCCAGCATTCATTAAAAGAAGAATTGTAATTGTAATTAATTAAATTTTCAAGTTAACCACTAAATTATAAAGCAACACTTAATAAGTCAAAAGATAAAGCAACACTTAATAAGCCAAAAAATAAAGCAACACTAACCCATGAAAAAGAATCTTTCCAACTCTAGCAACCAGGCTTGGTTTTACTTCAACATTTTGGGACCCCATCTCATTCCTCAAACTTTGAAAAGAACTTAGCAGGTCTTCAAGCACATTTTCAGCTATGGATATCCATGGAGGTCGGGAACAGTTCCCACACCCTATACCACTTTCTGCAAAGCAACTTAATCAAACAGATCAATGTATTCTAAAATTTACAAAATAAAAAAATAAAAAACAAAAATATCGAAAACCAAAATACTAACGTTCAGCTACATCATGTTTCAATAAAGCCAATGGCTTTCCACCGAATTTGTTCTCAAAGAACTCCAACAAAACAGGCTCCAAATGAACACTACTTGGAAACCGGTCATTGTCTTCCAAGCCAATGGCAAACCAAGTGGATATAGCTTGGGCTGCATAGATAATCTTTCCAGCCTTATTTGAATCTTTTCTTGATGAGCTCAATTTTATATTCTTTTTGAATTGAGGAACAAGCAGTTCTGGAGTCGGAGACTGCTTCCGTGAGTCCTCTGAATGTCGTTTATGTGGGGGAATGTAAGCCATAAAGCTGTATTTTATTTTTGCTGTAATACAAATGACCATAACAATGAATAGAAAGAAATAGAGTGTGAATATTGTTGCAAAATGAATAAACCAGCACACTAACCACATATCAAATCCACTTTTACTCTCAGTACAGAGACACATGCAAAGCATGTGGTATACATGGACAACCAATACAAAGAATACATGTCTTCTATTAGGTGGACAACCAGTACGCATGTACAGCTAAATATTACAAAATTTATGATATCATAAATGAGTTTTTTTTTTCCTTTTTCAAAGGAAATCGTACCACCTTATTTGCGATCATAACTCATGAGTAATTGAGTAAGTAAACATGTTTACACATGGATAATTAGCTAAAGCCTAAAGGTAGTTACTTTAAAGTGAGTATCTATTTTCTTCTTAGATTTTTCAAGCTATCACCCGGATTCCAGAGGTTTGAGAAAGATTATGAGCTCTCCTATCATCTAGTAGAGTAAGTCCACAGTAATGCCCTTTCATTTATATCAGTAGATTCAGTAGCAACTGGAGATTACTCGCGAATGATAAAGAAATATAATATTATATAATAATAAAGGGTAATTCTATCCTTTTATATTGTAGAATACAGGATTGTAAAAAATATAATATATATAGTAATTATAATTCTTTTAAAACGTATGAGAATGGCTTCTATCATTAAACGTATTCTCTTCATCTTCCTATTATAACTCTAATTAATTCTCCTCTATAACATTTCATGTCTCATCCACTTCACCTTCCCATATGCACGTAACGTTTTATATGCACTTAATTACATCTCTCCCCTATATATAAACCCGGCAATAGTTTCAGTACTTCACCAATCATCATCAAAAGAAGCTTATCTGATATATATACATATATTTCTTCTTCTAAAAATGTCTTGCACTCAAAAGGCTATTTTATTAGCAACTATTCTAGCTCTGACTGTTCCACTGATGGTCAATGGTGCTCGACCTATAAGCTTCGCATCCAACTTAAAAACAAGGCTGAAATTGGATGAGGAACAGACAAACTGTTGGGACACATTGTTTGAGCTCCAAGCATGTAGTGGAGAGATAATAATGTTCTTCCTCAATGGGGAGACTTACCTGGGTCCAAGCTGCTGTGAAGCCCTTAGGACTATCAAGCACCAATGTTGGCCGACCATGATGAGTTCCTTAGGGTTTACCACTGAAGAATCTGATGTGCTTGAAGGTTACTGTGATGAAGCCGCTTCTCATAACTCTCCTCCATCTACTCCATCCACTCTGTTCACACCACCACCTCCATCTCCTTTGTCCAATACTACTACTCTGCCTCTTAAAGCAATTGATCCCACTGGAAACTAGCCTAGCTAGCTAGTATTTGCTATGATCTTCGAAATAGAAAAATGGACAATTAGCTAGCTTTGGTGATTTGAAATAAGTAAGGTCTTTTAGGGTTTTTATTGTCTCTGATTGTCTTGTTTTGCAGCCATGTATGAAAGTAATCTTAAATGAAAGTTTCCCTTTTTTTAGTTGCTAATCAACCCACACATGAACAACTCAATCGACTTTAGCAACTTATTCCAGTCACCTTTATAAAATGTTTTCCTTTCCCTTTCAAATAGTTTGTCATCGACCAAAGGTTGTACCCAAATCAAACATCTAAACCCTAATCATGCAAAACTGAAAGCAGCAATTTTTTTCCTCAAGTCCAATGGTAATGAAACTTCAAAAGCAACATATCACAAATACAAAAAAACTTCAGATTTTGAAATCAAAGTAACTGTAATCCTAGTTCTCCCATTTAATTTTTTTTTTTAAATCCTATTTTACTCCTTAATGAAACTGATAATCAGAGAAATTGCCGCCCAAAATGATATATTTTTGGAATTTATGGCCGTTAACTATCCTACTGCAATAAATTTCAGAGTGCTCATACCTTGATTGTTGTTAATGAAAGTGTTGCGTAGTGCACAAAAGTAAGGACAAATGAAGAGTGATAACAAGAAAGAAGAAGCCGTGAAGGCGACCAACCATGTAAAGTGCAACAAAGAGTCTTAGTGGAGAAGGAAGAATCTAGGAAAGTTTGATTAAAATACAAAAATATTCTTGTAAATATCAAGCTAATAGTTCCTAGGAAAAGGATGGGGTATACTAACTACTTTATCACCAATTTGTTATGATTTATTAAAATTTATTAACTTGTAAATCTGATAAATATAACATCATTTTTTATTAAGCGTAACAAAAATGAAGCAGTTGACGTTTTATGCTTCCTATGCATGAAAAAAAAAATGAAGATACTAGTTATTTGTTCATTGCATGTTTTTTTTTCATACATTATTATTAGAAAGACTATTATTTAATCAAAAATTTCAAGTAAAATAATGAAAAGATAAAATAAATTTATTTCAAGTAGATTTATTATTACTTGGTAGAGAATTTGAAAAGTATTTCAGAATATTTTTAAACCTACAAGAAAAGTCAAAATTTTCATTAACCATCACCTTACTTTGATCATGTTTTGATGTAATTTTTCTTTGAGTTTCTAAAATTTGGTTGTTATATTAGGTGGATCAATTTTTGATCTTTTGTGCTTTAAGTATTTGCTCAGATCTTATTAAATCTTTCTTATTTTAATGAATTAGTATTTAGTTAAAAGCTTAATTGTATTTTAACTTTTTAGTTGTAATTGTTTTTAAATTCCAATTTTCTATTTAATATTAAATGTATGGTGTGATTTTAAGTTATTAATAAAAGAATATTTTAACCCTTACATTAATAATACATAGTATAAATTTAATGAGTAAAAAACAAATTATATTATTATAAAAATATATCAATGTCATTTAGATAACAAAAATTAATATTTTTTTTTGTTAAATCTCTGTGATTAACAAAAATAAAACCAAATTTTAATAATTTTATTAAATATATTATTTAAATCATGTCACATTTATGTAAAAAAAAATGTTAAATTTTTACCTAAATAAAAATATAATATTTTAATTTATGCTAATTTTTACACTTACTAAGCGTTAGGCTCAACCAATAAAAGCCAACGAACCACTGAAAACCAATAAAAGACTGTTAGGCTAGTTCGAAAATTCTTTTTTTTTATTTATTTATTATAAAAAAAATTAATTTAAAGGAATGTAGAAAAATGATGATAAGGTGAATCATAAAACGTTTGAATGGAATTTTTTAAGAAGAACATTATCTCTCTCCTGGGGCAGTTGAATCGGCTATTTAGAAAATTTAACAAATCTTATCTACAGGTTTGTTATATAATAAACGTTATCATTATATAATTTGTTTATTTAACAGTAAAGCTAAATCTTATCGTATAAAATATAATTTATTTTATATAAATTCATTATTTTTAATAAATAAAGACGTACCTTTATTTGTTTAATTATTAAATAATATATTATAAATTATTATTTTTATAAAAATAATTACATGAATTCGTTAATAAACTTATTATGCTATGATTTTGAAGCCATAAAAAATAAGATTATTATTTTATCACATGAATTATTATGATATTTTTTTATAAAGATAATAGATTTATAATATATCATTTAACAGATACAAATAAAAATTATATTTTTGTTAAACGTAAATAACTAACCTTAATCGTAAAATATAAATAGTAAAATTATGTAAAATAATGGTAAGAGTCTAAACTATTTTTTATGTTTAATTTAGTTTGTACAAATATTTAATTTTAAAAAATATATATTTATTTATTATTTTATTTTACATTAAAAATAATATTTTTTTAATTTTTAAAATAATAAAATAATATAAAAATGAAATAAAATATTAATAAATAAAATTTTATAATAACTTATTTTGATATACGAAAACTATAAAAAGTAAATTGATATAAATTATTTTATAAAAATATTTATTATTAATTTTATATTTTATATTATATAAATTATTATTAAATATTATATATATATTAATTATAATATAATAATATTTATATTTAATTAATTTTTTTATAAAATATTAACATGTAATAAATAAAAGTAAAATTTAGGTGTGATTATAACTCATAAAAAACAGTGGCTTGAAAATTATTTTTCTTTCACAATTAAAGAGTTAATTAATATTTAGATTTTGATAAGTTAATATTATTTAAAAATTTAATTTTTTTTTTAATTATTAAAATAATTATTATTAAAAATACAATAATAAATTAATTTAATAAAATCTTTAAATATTAAGTAAGTTTATAAATATTGTTTTCGAATTACTATTTGATGTGTGTGATTTAAAAACACTTAACATTTCCTTACATATGTATTAAAAACAAAATCTAAGTAACCAATTAAACTAAATCTAACAGTCTTATCTTGTTAAGATATTATTTAGTTAAGTTTTTTTATACAAAGTAAGAGTGAAAGAGAGAGTCTTAAGATAATAGCATTTCTCTTACTATTAAAGTACCCAAACAGAACTAATTTAGTCTATCTAACCACCGTTTACTTTACTTCTAGTATTTTCTTGGGCTTAGCTAGACGGAGAGGATCTGAGAAGAGAAATGGCGCATTCAAAGGGAGGAGAGAGAAGGGTGTTGATGCTTTGTGGGGACTACATGGAAGACGCTGAGGCTATGGTTCCATTCCAAGCTCTGCAGGCTTATGGCGTTATAGTGGATGCTGTTTGCCCTGGTAAAAAAGCCGGAGATGTCTGTCGCACTGCCATTCACGAGTCTTCTGGCCACCAGGTTCAATATCGCTGTTCTTTCAGATCTCAAGCTTTCGTCTTTTTTCCAATACCCCATTATTATTTTTCTGTTTATAGATAAGAATGCTGCTCTTTTTTCCCAAATTACCAACTGAAGCACATTTTTCTTGTGCTTAGATGTTTATTTCTGCCCTAGAATTGGAAATATTAGTTAGGAGTCAAATGAGCTATTTCATGTTGACTTATTGGTCCCATTTTAAGCTTTTTTAGAGCTTCAATATTGATAACTGATACAGCTAATTGCTTATGAATGAGTTAAGGGAGATTTATTCCATAAGGTTTTAGAGGAGCTTACCACTTCAATGTCGTATTTGAACTTATATGTAAGTGTAACGACCATTTATGTATCTGAATCTCACCATCCGTTTTGTAGACATTAATGTTTATAATCGGCTTAAAGATCAGGTAGGCCTTAAATTGGAGCATATTCATAATCTAAAGAGCGAACATGGTCAATCTATAAGGGCCAATTTTGTTTTCCTATTATAATTGACCTATAAGTTTGATAAGTTGTACAGAATTTTCCTTTCCTTAAACTCGATTGTTTGCTCTTTTCCCCTTTGATTTGTTGCAGACATATTATGAGAAACGTGGTCACAATTTCACTCTAAATGCAATGTTTGATGACATTGACTGTAGCAAATATGATGGGTTGGTAATTCCTGGAGGACGAGCTCCTGAATATCTAGCCATAAATGAATCAGTTTTGGAAATTGTGCGGAAATTTTCAGATGCTAAAAAGTCTATTGCTTCTATTTGCCACGGACCGTTGATCTTAGCAGCTGCAGGCTCTGTTAAAGAGCGAAAATGCACAGCTTACCCACATGTGAAACCTGTGCTCATTGCTGCAGGTGCTCAATGGGTAGAACCTGAGACATTGGCATCATGTGTTGTTGATGGTAATATAATCACTGCAGCTGCATACAAAGGACATCCTGAATTCATTAACCACTTTGTCAAGGCTCTGGGGGGCAACATAACTGGTGCAAATAAAAAGATCTTGTTTCTTTGTGGGGTGTGTTTTCATTCTCTTTGTTATTCGGTTAAGCTATATCTTTTTAGGGAAATGATTTGGTTTACAATTTTCAGTATTTTCCATTTAAGGCACTATCACTTATCATCATTCATCTCCTTTCTCTGTTTGCAGGATTACATGGAGGATTATGAGGTTACTGTACCTTTCCAATCCCTCCAAGCTCTAGGGTGCCATGTAGATGCAGTTTGCCCTAAGAAGAAAACTGGCGACACCTGCCCAACTGCTGTCCATGATTTTGAAGGCGACCAAACTTACAGTGAGAAGCCAGGATATCTATTCATTTTAACAGCTGATTTTGATGGAATAAACGTCTCAAGTTATGATGCACTTGTCATCCCTGGAGGTCGAGCTCCAGCATATTTGGCCTTGGATGAGAAGGTCATTGCTCTGGTGAAGCACTTTATGGAAGCTAGGAAGCCAGTTGCATCCATCTGTCATGGACAGCAGATTTTAGCTGCTGCCGGTGTTCTTCAGGTAGTATTTGACATAATCTCTTTACTGAATCTTCATAACATATTTTGTTAATACAATTCTGAGGCTCAAACATTTCTTAACTGTTACCATTATATTTTTTTTCATAATGAAAAGTGATTCCTATGCTTTGTGTTTATGATAATTAGGAATTTGAAAACTGAAATGTGATCACCTGCAACAGATACTAAAGTAGGAAAGTTTGAAGCATTGAGAAAAATGTATGCCAACATGATTAACAGCACGATAGCAAGGAACCTGGCCTTTTTTTCTCAAGGCTGTTTTACAAAGCATTTGCTACAATTTCTTATAAATATATGAACTTTGAAGTATAAGTGGATCATCACTTGTGTTTTGATTCGACATTATCTTTCTTGCTAGCACCCCTCGGTCCCTCACATGAATATAGTTTGAAAGGTCATCACATGGAAAATTTGTCATAATAGAGAGTTGTTGGAATTTGAAGATAGGATGTTCGTACTCTTATTTAATATCGAAGAAGTGCATTCTAATCTTAGCCTCAAAAATATTTTTTTTTTCCTTATAAATCTGTGTCATTCCTTGTTTTAAACCATAGACATGTTTTATTATAAGTTGTTGGGAAGCCAACTCTTCTAAAAATTGAAGCTAGTAGTAGAAGGTTCAATTATGTTTTTATACATCCATCACATCCCCACAAGTGTTAGTTCTATGCAACATGTAAGTCAAACACCTCTAATTCAATAATTAAGGTTTTTGGGCCTTGAATACATTACTTTCAACTGTAATACCATCCAATTTAGGAAAATTTCAATCCATGGTATGAGATTTTTCGCTTCAGATCATAATTATGAGTTCAATAGGTCCACGGTTATGATTCACTAATTTGCTTGTGTTGTTTAGGATGTGAACAGTTGACGGTGGTAGTAGATATGTTGCATCCTTTCCTTCATGCTCATAATCTTTTTTGTTTGACTTGCTTTACAGGGAAAGAAATGTACTGCATACCCAGCTGTGAAGCTTAATATAGTTTTGTCTGGTGCAACATGGTTGGAGCCTGAACCTATACACCGTTGTTTCACTGATGGAAATTTGGTTACCGGAGCAGCTTGGCCAGGTCACCCAGAGTTCATCTCTCAATTGATGGCATTGCTCGGAATTCGGGTGACATTTTAATTGCTATACCCCACTGTATCATCCATCGTACTTGTCATAAGTTTTGTGCATGTGCAAATAAATAACGCCCGAACAGCCGGTTCATTTTGTATGTTGTATTATGCAAGTTAGCTTGCAAACAAAATGTTACTTCCTATAGATCCTTCAATTAAAAATATCTACTCTTTTAAGATAGTAAATTTATATCATATTCCCTCAGCTTTTGTAATGCAATTTAAAGGGCTAATTTTTTTAGTAATAAAAAGAATCATAAAATATGAAAAAAAGTTTGACAAATATTCTTGGAAAATATCATATTCCCTCAGCTTTTGTAATGCAATTTAAAGGGTTAATTTTTTTTATTAATAAAAAAAATCACGAAATATAAAAAAAATTGATAAATATTTTTGAAAAAACAACAAAAAATAGTTTTTTTTTTAATTTATATCCATAGAAATAGTGCTCTTTCCTATTGATTCTTATATTTTTACAATTAAAAATTTTTGATAAATTAATTTTTAATGTTATTTTGTTGGATGTCGTTTAAATTGAATTAAAGTTATTTAGATTCGATCAAAGTTTAAAATCATTTAATTAGAGTTTGTACGATATTGTTTCTATGTTATTTTTATTATTACAAGTTATTTGGTTTTATTTTTTATATAATTTCATTGTATTTCTTTAAATATAAAATATATTGCAGAAGTACTAAAAACTTCTCACCTGTGACAAAGCCTATTATTTAAATCAAGACTCATGATTTACATGGAAACAACCTCAATCAACGTTAATGTCTCATTCCTTGGTCCTTGGTACTCAAAGAATTAATTCTCTCTCAAAAATTGAACAACAAAATATCCTTAAATATTTTGATTAAACAAATTTTAAATTTTCATTCTCTTACTTTTATAAGGTATTAACTGCAAAAATTTAAAACTTATTAAATGCAAAAACTATAAATTCAAGGTTTCAAAACCAGGAATAAGGTAAAGTAAGAATAACTCTATCACGTTTGAATTAATTCCTTTTTCACAATCTTTATTCTCAAAATTATCCTCAAATTTTATCATAACAATAAGAAAATTTATTATCAAATATTTTCCTACAAATGTAATGAAGATTAAGGACGAAAACTTGAAAAATATAAAAAGTAGAAAAATGCAAATGAAAATAATGAACCGTAAATTTACGACTTAACATATCAGAAGTATTTATATAAAGGAAAAGAGTGTATGGAAATACTTCAAGAGCAGCATTAAATTACTCAATATCACTTATTATTTTTAAAAATCTAATTAATTATCTTCCCAGCGGTAGAATTGCTTTTTTTCAAAGAAAAAAAAAGATGGTTTCAAATGACGCATGGTTGATTTTATCAATGAAGCAACTAGCGGCAGCCGATCCAAATCCCAACTGCCTATGTTGTAACTATGCATGTTGGTCATATCGACTAATGCTCCAAGTCCGTTGACAAAGAATGTTAGCTTTTGAATAAAATTTTGGGAGAAGGATGCAGTGGTATTGTAGTTTGGGTAAGTGAGGATTTATTCATATAGTTTTTAATTTGAGAATTTTATTTTTATAATTTTAAAAAAATATTCAATTTATTTCTAAATGTTTACACTTTAGTCTAGAAAGGGTGCGCATAAGTCATCTAGTTTTTTAGTTTTAGAAATAAAATACATATTTTTAAAAAACAATTATAAGATTAAAATATTTTGATCGAAGACAATGAAACTAAAATATTCATTTTGTAAAAGCCATAGAACTCTTACTTCATTATCCTAAAATTATTTAAAAAAATTAAAAAATTAATATCTCAAAACTTATAATAATAAAATAGCATCTAATTCGAATAGTGTTAAATTTGACTGTATTTAACATCGAACATATTAAGCAAAATAATGTCAGAAGAGAAAATTTTCTCTTATGTATCTTATTCATTTTTACAATGGTACAAGGAATACCATATTTATTTTTTATCTATCTTCCTAATAACCGAAAGAAATTTGAAACAATAAAGAAGAAAAAAAACATTATTATGTCACGTAAATAATTATGTTGCATAATCAATTTGTCTACCACTATGCAACATAATCATTTGCGTGGTCCCTATATAATAATTCTTCATCTCCTCCTAAAGTTAAAGTTTAATGGATATCATACAAACCCAACTTGAACATTAATTTATTAAATTAAGGAGCTGATAAGGGTTCGGTGAATATGTCTACTATTTGTTCTTGTGAGGACACATGCTACGGTTTAATGAAACCTTTTTTGAAATGATTTATAACCAAGTGACAGTCAATATCTAGGTACTTTGTTCTTTCATGTAACATTGGATGTAAGAATATGCAAAACCCTATTAAAGACTTTCTAGTGTTGAGACATGATGGCTAATCAGCATCACTATAAGCTTACAAAGGAAGACTATTGTGACTAGGATAAAATAACTCTTAAGATGAGCACCATTTTAGGTTTCTCAATAAATGCATGGCTGCATCCCAATAATTCTTGTATGGGGTATTGACAAATTGACTCAATTGTTGTACAGAATAGCTTATATCTAGTCGATTGATGTTTAAATGCAACAACCTGCCAATTAAACGCCTGTATTTCTTTAGCTCAAGAAGAGGATAACCCTTTTCAAAACCAATTTTTGACCTTTGGGAAAATGTGTCTTTGCTGGTTTAGCTCCAAGAAGACCTGAATCAAAAATAATATCTAACATATATTTTTCGTTGGTTTATGACAGTTCCAGAAGGCCCTCTTGCAATTTCTAATCAAAGAAAATATTTTGCATAACTAAGATTTTTAATAGTGAATTGATGATCCAAATGTTTCTTAACCAATTCAATCTTCTTCTATGAAGTTCCTATTAGAAGAACATCATTTACATAAATGAGCAAAGCTATAAAAGAAGATTTAGTTTCTTTGATAAACAAACAGTTGTCATGAGCTAATTGTATTAATCCAAAACAAGTTATTTTCTTACAGAATTTGACATTTCATTATCTTGAGGCTTGCTTGAGTCTATGCAATGATCTTTTCAATTTGCAAACTTGATTAATTTTAGCCTTGTTGTATCCTTCAGGTGGTAACATATAGATATATTCATTCAAGAAAACATGTAAGAAAGCATTGTTTATATCTAATTGATGAATTGGCCACCCTTTAGAAGTTGTGACAGCAAGTAAAATTCGAACCGTAACAATTTTGGCTACGGGAGAAAAACTTTCAAAATAATATATTCCTTCAATTTAATTAAAACCATTTCCAACCAATCTTTCCTTGTGCCTATCCACACTTCCATCATGTTTTAGCTTCATTTTATAAACCCATTTTGATTCTATTGCATTCTTACCTTCTAGTAAGTATGATAACTCTCACATATTGTTCTTTTTTCAGCTCTTGATTCATGGCTTCTATCCATTCTGCACTAGTATTAGTTTGTTTATAAGAACTTGGTTCTTGAACATTGGGCATATTTTCAAAAAAAAAAGACATGTAAGCATAAAAAATATAGGAGATTTTGTAAAAGGGAAGGTTTATGGAGTATATGTTCTAAGATCTTGTGATTGAAAAGAGATTTTATCTGAAGACTTGATAACTAAATTAAAAACATAATCGGTCATCCATGATAGCTTACTTCTAATTCTGGTATTGTGTTTTTGAACTTCATTGTTTATTTGGGTTTTATGTGGATATTCTTATATGAAATTAGACAAATCGTGATTATCAGGATTATAAAATTCTTTACTTGATCCAAAAAATCTGTTTGTTTCTTCAATTTAAGTTGAGTTGTAGTATCCATCATTCTTAGTAACAATAAGCAACTCTAAGTTTTCATAATCAATTTCCAAATGGAAGCTAATGTATCAAGTAGCACTAGTTTTGATTTATATGGACCAACCAAATATTTGCAAATTGGCCAGCTTGAACAAAGCCTTTCATGCAACTTCTTCTGTAGATTTTATATGGCAATCAAGTGCTAGGTGAGAGGAAAAGAAATGATGTATTGTTAAGAAAAAAATGTTGATAACATCATTTATGTTCACTGGAAAATAGGCTATTGAAATTATTCGGGCAATTTAGAGAAAAGGGATATTTATGTCATACTTTGATACCATGAGCAAAATAATATTAGAAGAGAAAATTTTCTCTAATGTATCTTGTTCATTTTTACAATGGTATAAGGAATATCATATTTATTTTTTATTTATCACTACTACAATATGTAACTATGGTCTCGGTTATTAACCGTGATCATACATTTATGGCTAATGTCATAAATCGTTACTTATGGTCTCGTTTTTCTAATAATCGAGACCATAGGTTGTACCTAGGGCCACGATTTTTCAATAACCGTGGCCATAGGTACACCTTATGGCCACAGTTTTTTAATAACCAATGTTATAGACTTGAAATCAAAATTTTATATATATATATATATATATATATATATATATATTGTTTCCGTTACATTTAAATCGTGATTATATAAATCTCAATTAAGCTAAATTTCAAATATAAATTAAAAAATTAAGATTAATTATATTATATTTAAAATAGATATTACATTAAGAGTTTAATAGATCAATACAATAAAACACATATAATAAACACTAGCTAATTAAAGTGTTTCAAAAATATAAAAATATACATGAAAAAACTTTAATACTACTAACTAATCAAATTGTCTACGATATAAATCAATCTGAAAATATTTTGTCCCATTGTAATCTTGTTCTTCAAAATCTTCATCCTTTGACAACATACATTAATTTCCTCGTAAAAAAACATCCTCTAGTATAATCGAACATACCAACACCCAAATTCCATTAATATAATCCTGCATATACAACATCTAGAACACAAGTGTTCTCTCTAGTTATTTATTCTTAATATATAGGTTACACCATGATTATAGTGTCATAAAAATATCTATAATAAATGACACTGTGTGACAGTACCTATGAATATAAGCATCTACTATATATGAACATACCAATTAACATCCTAATTACATGAATATAAGTAATATCTCATATTTCCACGATAAGTTTTTCAATCTGCATATTTATGTTCCTACATAAACAACAAATGATCTATAATTCAATGAATTCAGTAATACACATATCAATAATAACAACAATATTATTATTTAGTACTACCCATATCAATAATAACAACATTATTATTTAGTACTACTCATATCAATTGCAATAACAACATTATTATTTAGTATTATTCGTATCAATTACAGTAATAGCATTATTAATTCGTAATACACATATCAATTATGCACAACAAAGAGACAGAAAAAGAGTCCTTGACAGCATTAAACAATACCTATGAATATAAGTATCTATTATATATGAACATACAAATATCTATATTATATGAATATAATCATGTATATATATTATGTATATATATTTGAGGTAGTGAGAGTCTCAAATAAGTATTTGAGGTAGTGAGAGTCTCAAATAAGTAATGATCTCACGCGTAATATTATAATTTATTTTGTTTAAATTTAAAATAAATATCAATTAAAATATTTAATTAATAAAAAATTGAATAAATAAAGTTTCCGATTGTTACGAGTATTCAATAAAATAAGTGTAAATTTTTCTAAATACTTCTGTTGTTTTAAAGAGTTGTAATTTATTTGACTTGATTATCATTGTATTCTCTTTTGATCATAATAATATTCAGTAAATGAAAAGAAAAGATGACATAAACGATTCCTTTGTTTTTCCGACTCATTTTTATTAATGTTTCTTATATCATTAATCCTCACTTAACGTACTCATATTCCTTTTGTTTTGGATATAACTGGAAGAAAGATACATAATAGAAGCTGGCCCTTGAATGCTCTCGGCCACTTTCTGCTTATGCTACTGAATCACATGCAACAATCATCAGATTTACATATTCAACTGATCAAGCTGGTTTGTGAGTTATTTTATATTCAATCTCACGTCTGTGAAGCAATTAGTTTTTATGGTTAACAATTAGTGTTTAACCCAAATATAAAATCGAAAAACATTTTTTCTCGTAATAACACACAGTTAAAGAATAATAGGTAAATGAACAACAACATTATAATTTTTCTTTTTTATTTTCACTTTTAAATTTTATAAAACTTAGAACGAGATTACTTTAATTTCTAAGATATTTGACTATGTCGTCAAACAGATCTTAAGTATCATGCGTAATACAATGAAAAAAATGCATTGGAAAATATTAGATAACATAAAATTAAAAATAACACTATCTAAATCTAATAAATAACTTATTATACATTTCAAAAAATATAGATTCATACATGAAAAAAATAATTCTAATTAAAATGTATTATACATAGAACTAATCCACTAAGAATTAACACATATATGAATTGATATTGTAAAAAAATAGAGTATTACATTTTTCCGAAATTGAGTCACCAGCAACGACAATAGAAACGGTCGGTCAATGAGGTGCAAAGAAGGGAATATGAACATAAACAAAATAAAGAAAAAAGAAGAAGAGAGGCCAGCGGAAGGAGCTCCTATAAATGTCGAACGAGGTGCTAGAAAAAAAGAGTTGGTGGAGGAAGTCGTTGACAATTTCTTGAAATGCAACGCAATGTTGTGCTATTCGATTAGAAAGCGAATGACACGAGCTCCGAATCTAATGGATGCATAATTTAGAAAAAAAAATTGTGAGATTAAGACAAGGTTAATTAATATTAAATATATATATATATATATATTAGTTAAGCGCGTGAATGAGATGAGACATAAGATGAAATTAATTAGAAAATTAGGCAAAAAAGCATAAAAAAAAGAGTAAAACAAAAGAGTGAAAAGAAATTTGATGTAAAAATTTGATATATATATATATATATATATATATTATAAAAGAAAAAAATAGATTAATAATAGAGAAAAATAAAAAAATTGTAAAATAATTTTTGTATTTATTTTAAATGAATGACATATAATATTTTAATATTGAAAACTCTGTTATTTTAATTATAATCATATTTATTTAATAATTGTTGTTATATATATTTAAATATTTTTATAATTTAATTTATAACTATAGTTATTGATAAAATTGAAGGTATATATATATACACTATAGTCTTGATTTTTATCAAACCGTGGCCAAAACCCTATAATTTCAATTTTTAAAATAATCGAGGCTAAAATCCCAAAACTAAAAACATATATTGTAATAATATATCTTCTTATTGACCGAAAAAAAATTTAAAATAATAACAACAAAAAAACATTATTATGTTAAAACATCATTATGTCAGTCAAATAATTATGTTGCATAATCAATTTGTTTAATATTATGTAACATAATCATTTGGGTGGTTCTAAAATAATAATTCTTTATATATCAAAATGACTATGACTATTTTTGTGTTACAAATATACTATTTTTATTGTAAATTTATATATATTTTGATAATAGATTTATATTATTAATAAAGATTTAATAGTAAATTTCTTATAAATTTAATTTAAGTGATAAATTTATAGAAATATATAAGTTATGTGGTATCATTATTTAAAGAGATTTATAAGAAAAAAATTTATAAGCTTTCTAGAAATTTTAATTAAAATTCAATATTTTTGGTTCTTGGTTTTCATCCCATATTCAAAAGCTTTCATTATTCCGATTTTCAGAGTAATTTCGTGATTGCTATTAATATTTGATTGTTTATACGATTTTTAATTAATTTAAATTGAAATTTATTCTATCACTTTTAATTCCGTGCATTCCAAAAATAAAGTGGGTTTTGATTTAATAGAAAATATCTACAGATTCTCACGCACTTCTTTTTTCGAATTCTACGTACGTTTTACTATCTTTATCCATAACTCACGAGACTTTAATATTTTGTTCTATTAATTTCATTGGTCTTTACTTTATTTATTTTTTTCCTTCTAACTCAAAGTTATCACTTGTACTCTTCGTATATATTTCTCTAATCATTCATCGATGACTATATCAATAATAAAATATAACACATCGTGTAAGCGATCCGTCCATTCTTTAATTTCTAATTTTTGTTTCGTTTTATTTTAAATAAATCATTTAAGTGTGGTTCAAACGTTTCTTTCGTTAAAGAGTTATAACTCATCGGTTATGATTAAATTTGATAATATTGCCAATATTTTGATGAGAAACATAACTATAAAAGAGTGTTATAGTCTCTAAACTCAACACACAATTCTAGCACAATACAAGATCTAATTTGAGTGTTTTAAAAAGCTTAGAAATTCCTAACACATAGAGCAAATCAATTTTGATTGTTTTAGAGTTTGAAGAACAATTTCAATGGTTGGAGGTAAGATTCTTACTTTACTTATTCTCGATCACCTTATTTGTTTATTCTATATTTTGGTCGATAAATTTTGCTTACATTTGTTATCAAAGCCTATATTACCTCTATCTTAATAAGTTTAGATTCATCTATGTTTTGTTTTGTTTCACCAAGTACCTTGAAATTGGGTTTTTATTTTGATGGATTTTGATGCAAATGAAAATTATAAATTATTTCAGTATTGATATTCTAATGATTTTGTGAATTAAAACGTGAAAAAACATGAAAAACATCATTACAATTTGACATTCGCATTCATTGTAATGATATAATTAACTTTTTATTTAAAATGAAGTTTTTGATTCAAACTAAGATCATGACTCACTTGAAAATTCAATTTTAAAAATTTTGATAAAAAGAATTTCGATTTTTGTCGCCAGAATTGTGAGAAACCGCTGGACCTCTGTTTGAGTCATGTGACTCAATTGGAGGTTGAAGATGAAGGAAATGACTTGTTGTTTCAAGAAGAAAAAAATTGATGTTTATGAGAATAAACCCGAGTCTCAGTGTATAGGGCTTCTTATTATTATATATTCAAAATTTGATTTTTATGTTTGACTAATTTTGATATTAAATTAAAAAATATATAATTTTAATATGATTAATTTATTTAACTTAGGTTTGTCATGTGTAGAATATTTATTATACATGTTACATTTGTTTAAATAATTTTTGGCACATTAAAAATTATTTATATTTAAATACATTATGCTTAAATTATTTATTTTGGTATTTGTATGTATAAATTTTGTAATTAATTACATATATATATATATAATTTGGTTAATAATTTATGCATAATGAAATTAATTGTTAATGACTCTTTATAAATTTAATCTCTACTTATATTATTTATTTTGCTGGTATAATTTATTGTCATTTCTTTATACATGTAATCTTAAGTTAGATAATATTTATACATTTGAAATTAAATTAATATTACTTATAGTTTTATGCAATAATTAAGCTTAATGATTTAGTTAATGTTTAAGTGATTCATGTAGTTTAATTAATTAGAGAGTAATCATATCATTTTTAATTAATTAAAACTATATAATTAGGTTTATTTATGATCACATTTAAAAAATTAACATTAATTTTAATTAATCATATGTAATATAATAAATTTATCCCGCAAAATTTTTTTATGATATTTTTGTATGATTAATTAGGATATAATATCAAATTATACTTTCTAATTAACCTACAGTGATTAAGAAAAGTAATATAATTTGATAATTTTATTGTAAAGTTAAAATGAATCTAATTGAATTAGAACTTTAGCCTATAAGCAAGTTTTATGTCATTAGATTCATATTTTCACATAATTTACATTGTTAAAGAATGACTTTTATTTAAGTCTCAAATTTTAATAAGCATATAATATTTTATTACAGTTTCACAACCTGTGAATTTCTCTGATATTCGTTATGATATTCCTAAATTGAAAGAAATAATTATAAAGTATGGAAGGAAAGAATTATCCTTCATCTAGGGTGGATGCATATTGACTATGCTATTAGGAAAAATGAACCAATTAAAATTACTAAAACCAACACTCTAGCAAATACCATGCTTTATGAACAATGGGAGCAATCTAATCACTTTAGCATGATGTTCATTAAGATTATGATCTCTACTGGTATTCGTGGTTTTGTTGATCAACATAATAATGTTCGGGACCTACTAAAAGCCATTGATGATCAGTTCGTCACTTCAGATAAGGCTTTGGAAAACACTCTTATTATGAAGTTATCTTCCTTAAGACTCACTAGTGTGAAAGGTGTATGCGAGCACATTATACAAATGAGGGATATTGCTGCTCAACTTAAGAATCTTGAGGTTGAGATGTCAGAATCCTTCCTAGTCACTACTACAAAAATAGGTATTAAAGTTGGTTAAAATCGACTTTAAACAAATTTAATGTCGATTCGCATAACCGACTTTAAATTGAGCGACTTAAAATGTAAAGTCGGTTCATCGTGTGAACCGACGCTACATGTAAAGTCGGTTCATCGTGTGAACCGACTTTAAGTTTTAAGTTGGTTCATCGCGTGAACCGACTTTACCCGTACAATTTATGATTTTTTTTATTTTTATTCTCATTTTTCATATTATTTAATATATATATATATAGCATAAAAAACTAAAATATAAATAATAATACAAATAATTAAAAATTTAAATATATTTAATTACTCGATAATTAAATTTATTACAAAAACAAATAATGTATATATATATATATATATATATATAATACATATAGTTAACTTAAATTACAAATAAAATAATGTCGTCAAAGTGTAATTGGATGCGATCGAGTAAGATTGGTTGGCATAGAATCTTAATTGGCTTTCACAAGCATTATGACAAGAAAATTAGACAAAAAAACAGGTGATCCATATAACAATTCATATTCCCCTACATACATGAGCATGTAAAACATCCATCAAACAAGCAGAGATTCGAGATAAATTCATATTTATAAACAAATGATTAATAAAGTGCTAATATGAGTTCGTAAGGAAAGTAGTAAAGAGATGAGATGTATTATTATATATAAAAAAACAACTGATCCATATAACAATTCATATTCCCCTACATACATGAGCACGTAAAACATCCATTAAACAAGCAGAGATTCGAGATAAATTCATATTTATAAACAAATGATTAATAAAGTGCTAATATGAGTTCGTAAGTAAAGTAGGAAAGAGATGAGATGTATTATTATATATAAATTTCCTAATTATTTGAATATATATCAAAACATACATAATACAAAATAGTTATCATTTTAATCATTTTACAAAATCATTTCTATACAAATTAAAAAATAAGTAACATGTTAGCATGAATATATAAAAACCAATCGCTTTGGTTGATTCTAATTTCTAAACATGTTACTATATCATAATTAAAAAGTAATATTAATTATACGTATGTAACATTATATAGAAGTATATAGGGACTACTATAGTAACATATATAACATTTTAACACATAAGTAGCATATATAAATAAAAATAATAATAGTACTTATTTTTTAGTTATTATTTGATTTTCCTTAATATATATATTATTTAAATTATTGAGTTTATACATATATATTTATAATTTTTTTAAGAGTCAATAGATAGCACGTATAACTTTTATACCAATATAATTTCTTACAACATATTATTTTTCCTAGGTTCACTCCTTAATAAAATATAATTATTTATATATAAATAAATTTATCCACGTACAGTAAACCCACAACATTTCAGATATTATTTCCACATAAAATAAGTCAAACATAATAACAAGCAAAATAAAAAACATACATAACTCAAAAATTTTATACAACATATATATAAAACAAACTGAATAATAAGCTGCAAAATTCTACTTAATAAAATATAATTATTTATAATATATAAATAAATTTATTCACACACATTAAATATATATAATCCATCAAACCCATAACATTTCAGATATTATTTTCACATAAAATAAGTCAAACAAAACAAACAAAATAAAAAACATACCTAAATCAAACATTTTTACAGAAAATAGGTATAAAAAATTTTAATATTTCGCTCAAAAAAATAATAGATCTGAAAGATAATAAGAAGAGGAATATAACTTACAAAACAACGTTGCAAATGGTGGTCGGAGGTGGCCGGAAATTTAAAAATAAGGTGGCACGCGCGAGAGAAAATGGAGGAGAGAGAGGAATAAAATAGTTTCTGCGTAAAAAATGACCCCAATTTGGATATATTAGGTGAATAGCGTCGGTTCACGTGAAGAACCGACGCTACACATGCGGATAGCGTCGGTTCTTTGCGTGAACCGACGCTATCTACATGGGATATCGTCGGTTCTTAACGTGAACCGACGCTACACACACGGATAGCGTCAGTTCTTCACGTAAACCGACGCTATTCACCTATTTAAAATTTTTTTTTCAATTATTATTTTATTTAGACTAGCTATGTATATATATACATATATAGAAATAGAAAAAATAATTATTTTAGAATAATATTTAATTAAAATATATACAAAATTAAATAAAGTATATTGTAGGTACATATATAAATTTAAATATCCAAACAAATAAACAAAATTATATAATTTTTAAAATTAATTGTCTAAAAAAAGGAAAAATGATACTATTCTTATCAAACTTAAATTTTAAAGAGTCAAATAAAATAATAATTAATTTTAATTTTTTTAATTTAAAAAATAGGATGTAACGTCGGTTAACGTGTAGAACCAACGCTATCCACGTTGGTAGCATCGGTTCGCCACGTCAACCGACGCTACGTCCAATGTGGATAGCGTCGGTTCTACACCGAACCGACTTTAAATTCATTATAAGTCAGTTTTTGGAAAAAACCAACTTTACACAACGATTTAAATACCCATTTTTGTAGTAGTGAGTGTATTATATCCTTAACACTTTCTCACATCAGTATAGGCCATTCAAAATCTCGTACACCACACATAAGGATAAACGGTTAATTAATGAATTAATGACCATATGTATCTCTACATGCTTCATAATGAGAGCGAAGTATTAGATGCCTTTAAGATCTTTTAAGGCTAAAGTAGAGAAATAATACGAAAAGAAAATAAAGCTCGTGAGATCAGATAAAGGTGGTGAATATTATGGTAGATCTATTGAGAATGGACAAGGGCCAAGTCTGTTTGCTAAGTTTCTTCAAGAGCATGGGATAGGTTCCCAATATACTATGCCTAGTTCATCATATCAGAATGGTCTAGTAGAAAGGAGAAACCAAATATTATTGACATGGTACAGAGTATGCTTAGGTACTCCAATCTTCCTAAATTCTTGTGGACTTAAGCCTTAAAGACGATTGTGTATATATTAAACCGAGTTCCTTCTAACCAAGGTTGTCTTAAAGATTCCATTTGAATTATGGAAAGGTTGGAAACTGAGTTTACAATATATGCTCGTTATGCCTATCTAAAGTGAGGATTTATAATCCACAAGAGAAGAAGCTAGACCCAAAGATCATTAGTGGGTATTTCATTGGATATGTCGAACAATCTAAGGGATATAAATTATATTGTCCATTTCACAATACTAAGTTTGTGGAATGAAGAAATGTAAAGTTTCTTGAGTATGACCTGATTAGTGGGAGCGATCAAATCAGAAATATAGTTTCTAATACTGATCATTTAGAGTGTCAACCTTCCACTTCATGAGATAGATTGATTGTTGTTCACAACATCTCTTAAGTACAAGCTGGTGTTGAACAACCAATCATTAAAATTTCACAAGTTATTGATAACATTCCAATAAATCAGACTATTCAGGAGATTCTTGAAACTTCTGAACGAGAAGTTGAACCTCATACTTCCCAAGAAGATGATGGTGCGATATTAAGAAGATATATTAGAACAAAAAATAGACAATTTATAGTAATTATGTTATGTATCTATAAGAATTTGACTATAACATTAGAGTTGAGAATGATCTCGAATCCTTTTCACAAGCCATGAGTTGCAAAGAGTCTAAATTGTGATACAATGCTATGAAGGATGATATGAGTTCCATGAAGAGTAATGGAGTTTGGAACCTTGTTGAGTTGCCTAATGGTGCAAAAGCCATTGGATGTAAATGGTATTTTAAGACAAAGAAAGACTCGTTGGGCAAAGTTGAAAGATACAATGCCAGATTAATAGCTAAAGGATTCACTTAGAAAGAAGGAATTGATAATACAAAGACTTTCTCCTTATATCTAAGAAATATTCTTTGCGCATTATATTGGCATTAGTAGCCCATTTTGACCTTGAGATGCAACAAATGAATGTGAAAACAACATTTCTCAATTCATACATAGAAGATAGGTTTACATGAAACGACCTGAAGAATTTCTCTCTAGTAATGGTGAAAATTTGGTTTGTAAGCTTAATAAGTCCACATACGGATTAAAATAAGCATCTTGCCAATGGTATTTTAAATTCCATGGAGTAATTTCTTCATTCAAATTTGTTGAAAACCCCATGGATCAATGTATTTATTATAAGGTTAGTGGGAGTAAGAAATATTTTTTGATTTTATATATGGATGATATTTTGCTTGCAACCAACGATAAGGGTTTGCTACACGAGGTAAAACAATCCCTCTCTAAAAATTTTGATATGAAAGATATGGGTGAGACATCTTATGTCATTGGCATTAAGATCTATAAAAACAAACTTCGAGGCATCTTAGGTTTATCTCAAGAAACCTATATCAATAAAGTTTTAGAGAAATTTTGAATGAAAGATTGTTCATCAAGTATTTCTCCTATTGTGAAAGGCAATAAGTTTAATTTAAACCAATGCCCAAATAATGATTTTGAAAGAGAACAAATGAAGAACATTATATATGCTTCTGATGTCGGAAGCCTGATGTATGCTCAGGTTTACACAAGGCTTAAGATTGCATTTGTTGTTGGAATATTGGGACGATATTAGAGTAATTCAAGTTTGGACCATTAGAGAGCTACAAAGAAAGTGATGAGGTACGTTCAAGGAACCAAGGACTATATGCTAATGTATAGAAGAACCGACAATTTGTAAGTAATCGACTACTTTGATGCGGACTTTATTGGCTGTGTTGATTCACGAAAATCAACATCTGGTTACATTTTCATGCTTGCCGATGTAGCCATGTCTTAAAGGAGTGCGAAGTAGTCCTTGATTGCTACTTCCACTATAGAGGCCGAGTTTATGTCATGCTTTGAGGCTAAATCACACGGTGTATGGTTGAAGAGTTTCATTTTTGGGCTTATAGTAGTGACTCTATTTCTATGCCATTGAGATTGTATTGTGACAACTCAACTGTTGTGTTTATGGCTAAGAAAAATAAGAGTGGTAGTCGAAGTAAGCACATCGACATTAAATACTTGACCATAAGAGAACGTGATAAGGAAAAGAAAGTTGTCATTGAGTATGTTAGCATTGAGTTGATGATTGTTGATCCTTTGACTAAGGGCATGACACCACTGAAATTTAAGGATCATGTAGAAAAAAATGGGACTTGGTTATACCATGTTAAGGTATATATACAGTTTATTATTGAAACTCTTATATATTACCATATTTTCTCATATTTATGCGCACTTTAATTTATTTGAGAAAATATATTTATATATGACCAAAAATATAGGATTTATTCATTAAATTTTGTTACCACATAAATACTTGAGAAACTAAATTCATTTAAGACATTTAAGATAATACTCTCTCTTAGAGGACCTATCACCACGATTCATGTGTTTATTTCTTAAGAAAGATAATCGATGGGATTAAGTTGAATGTTTGGACCAAGTGAGAGAATGTAACTGATTTGTCCATTCTCCAATTTTCAATTTTTAATCCATTTTTTCTTTAAACAGATCATTCAAATATGGTCCAAATGTTTCTACCATTGAAAAACCATAACTCATTGGTTATGGCTAAAAGTTGTTAATTGTGTCGATGCTTTGATGGGAATCACGACTAAAAAAAGGGTGTTATAGTCCCTAAGCTCAACACACAATTTTAACGCAATACACAATCTAATTTGAATGTTATTAAGAGCTTAGAAATTCCTAATACATAGAGCAAATCAATTTTGATTGTTTTGGAGCTTGAAGAACAATTTCAATAGCTGGAGGTAAGATCCTTGTTTTTTTATCCTTTTAGTTTGTTTATTTCACATTTGGGTCGATAAATTTTTATTACAATTTAAACCAAGGACTAAAATATCGACGATATCGTCAACATTATTGCGATATTGTACTTTTTTACACATTTTAATATTAAAACATAATATTGGTATTTTTTGGTTAAAATGTTGAAAATATCACGACATTATTGACAAATTATTATCGTCGAGAAGATGTCAATAAAAAAATCATATTTTGTTAAAATATCGTAGATGCTGTAGATATTATCGCAAAATTGTTGACAAAATATTAACAAATATCGATAAAATATCATTTCATATTAATTTTTTCATTTTCTAACTAATTTATATTTAAATTTATCTATTTATAATTTTCTTTTATATTGAATTAAAATATTATTTATTTAAGATAATATTTTATATTCCTTTTGATATATTTAATTTAATAATTTTACTTGTATAATTCTTTTTTTATAATTTAAATTCTATTATATACCGATGAGGTTTATCCATTTATAATAATATTAAAAATTACAATCTTAATGATTATTTTAGATTTTAACTAGTTATTATGTAATATTTTGACTAATTAGTTAACTTATTGATCAAATTGAATACCATAATTTTTATAAATATATGTGTCAAATAAAAAATTAGTTTAAAAATATAAAGAATTAATTATTTTGATATTTTATAAAGATTTATAAATAAATTCTATGATTTCTATAGAATTTTCATAGTTTTCTTAAACAATTTCAAAATTTTCATAGACAATAACAACATCTTTGTTATTTTCGTAAAATTTAATTCTAAATATTTAAATCTACATCAATATTTTAAAATTCGGTCTAAACAAGTTATACGGTGCTCTACTCAATTATATGTGATAGGATATTTATCATCTTATTATTTTTAGTCTCTTTATTATATTTAAGTTTTTTTTATGTATTTGTTCATACTAAATGTAAATAATATCTATGTCTAGTCTGTGTAAGAATCATAACAATAATAAATATCAAATATTATATGTCTTTGTTAGTTTATGAATCATAAATTGGAATACTATTGTTTATCTTTTTTATCAAGGGTTTTGTGTGACCAAGTTTTAATGTTGTAATATATATATATATATATGATGAAATAACTGTACGCTTTCACCATTCTTTACTCTTACTGAATTTTGAAATAAATGAGAGTTAAAACAGTGAGTCAATGACTATGAAATGTCAAAATCTCACAATAACAAATTTTGAGAGGTAGTTACGTTATTTGTTTACTTTTTGGTTCAAGGAGTTAGTTATGCTATTATTATTTATTTATTTTTGGTCACGGATTTAGTTTTGTTATTGCCTAGGCAATAAAACGAAACAATGCCCTTGGCCATAATTAAAAATAAATAAAAATATTCTCAAAATTCATAACAAAAAATAATATTCAATAATATTAAATATAATTTAATTAAATAAATTTAAATAATTATAATTTAATTTACACGATATATAATTAGATAGTTAGATAGTAATCAAAATAAAATAAAATATCTGATATTTTTTTATAATAAAAATATACGACATGGATGTTTTATGTGTGTTTCTAATTAAGGGTTCTAAAAAAAATAAAACAATTTAATTAAAATTATTTAATATTATCCTTGATTTTGAAATATTACAATAAATAAATTAAGAAGGATCTATCCTTTCTTAGTCAACAAATTGATTACCAACCCCATATTTGATGTGTCCTAAGCAAATATCCAAATTTGTAATGTATGATCATATCATTATAAAAATCTATTTATTATAAATATGTAATAAGTACAATTTATACGACATAATATTATTAATACATAATTATATTAAATAAAAAATTATCAACTTCATGACTACTTTTTTTTTCATTTATACAAGTTATGCATGTTTCGGCTTAATCTGTTTGGTTACTGCCAATATATGCGCGCATACACCACTCGGTTGGCTTCTTCTAGCTATTAATAAGTGTCTCTAACATGTTTCTGGTCATGGTTTGGCGGGTTGGTCGGATCATAACCCGAATTAAGTATAAGAGGTGTATATATTTTTTTTTAACCTAACCCAATTCGCATTGGGTGGTGGGTTAATAAGGATTTTGTCCACTTCAAAACGCAAACAGACTTATTTTGCAGCAAATAATGAGTAACACCACACCAACCATTACTTTATAACCCAATCAATCCTACCACTATCTAGACTCTTGACTTCTTCTTCTTTCTTTTTCTCCCTAAAAATATTTTCTCTTGATTCCAAGATATAGCTAGCAGCCACTTAATTTCCTTGTAAAATTTTCAAATTATTTCATTTATATATGTAGTAGTGGTGGTAATTAGATATTGATTTAGAAACACCATTACTCTATCTTTATATTTCATCGTAAAATAGTTTTATTTTTCAAGAATTTTTAAGATAACATTCATATATAATTATTAAAAATAATATGAATTTAAATAAAAAATTGATAAAAAAACCGTTATTTTCATAATTATTTTATAATCGTTATTTTCATATTAAAAGTGATAATGAGATATTGATTTAGAAACAATATTATTCTATCTTTATATTTTATCATAAAATAGTTTCATTTTACAAGAATTTTTACTATTATATTCGTATATAACAGATTAAATTTATCTTAATTCTTTATTGTTCGTAACAAAAATTAAAAGAGAACCCAAATCAATAACTAATACTAATAAAAACACACTATAAGTATTATAAATATTAAATTTTATTATTATTATAATTATTACTATTTATTGAAATGGTTGTAGATGAATTAACTTGGATATTGTTTTTCCCTATTTGCTAGAAATTATGGAGCTGGTATATAAATATATCCATGTGTCTAAACTATAACCATTAATCATTGGACACCTACAAATTTGAAGCAATCTAGGCAATGCCAGTTCAGTTGATAATGGAAGCCAATCACAAGTAATCCACATGTTATAAAAATTCAAACAATTTTTCCCCTCTTTTTATTTTTTTTTTATTTTTGCAAAGAAAAACAATTTATTCCGTAAACTTTATAATTTGTCAAATAATAATAATAATAATAATAATAATAATAATAATAATAATAATAATAATAATAATAATAATAATGCCTTACAGTTTTGGTTGCTGAATCTTCCGATGCAAAACATTTTGCTTCCCAAAACTGCTCAGATGTTGGTGAATTCATGGAGAGGATGTGACTAATTGTTATTAGCCAATTCTTAAAGGTGATTTAACTTTTGGAAATATAAGGCACACTTTATTGTATTAATAAAAAATAAAAATTATAATTGTTTTGAGTGTAAGTTTATGTATCATTAATATTTTTTTAATTTAAAACAAAAATTACATATGTCAACTTGAGGTGGCAGAAATTAAAAAAGATAAAATAATTGAATGTAATTTCATAATTCAATTAAGTTTTATCAACCAGTTGTTATCTACTCTCAACTTTGAAATAACAATTAAAAAAATTGCTTAATTCATATAAATATTGTTGTTTTTTATAAAATTAACATTAAGATTATTTTAATAATCTTTTATCACCTTAATAACTTTAGTAAAATTGTTAATTTAAAAATACTTTTAAAATTTTGATAACATTTCAACAAAAGATAAAATATAATTAAATTTCTTAGTTAATAATTAAAATAAAATTTTAATATTAATTTTATAAAAATAATAAGACACATGTGTTTCATTGAAAAACTATAAAACTTATAGGACCTAGTTTCAATAATTACAATTTTTTTAAAGTGTGATAAGTTTATTAATTTTGAGTATTTTGAAAATTGAATCCATTTTCTTTGAGACACCATGTCAAGAAAATGAGTAATTTAAATTTATTATATTTGATTAAAATATACTTTAATCTCTTAACTATTAGGTATAATAATATAAAAGAAAGAATTACAGATATTTATTTTGTAAATATGATAGATTATTATTACCCCATTTTTCAAAAAAAATAAAAAAAAATTGGTTAACTTGAATCATTTGTCAAAGTTTAGTGATTGATTTATTGATGTTAATTTAAGGATAAATAAAAAAAATTATTTTGTTAGGGATGAAGTAGAGATAGTTATTGATTATAATAATTTGCTTTGAAATCCCAGTATGCATTGCTGGAATTTTAAGAGCCTGAAAAAGTAGGTAAGATGAACATGATAGCTAGTAATCCTTCGTAAAATGGTTGTTAGCTAGCTGAACTGTCTCTTCAGCGTTTAGTTAAATTTCATGGACACGTTATATTCTTGAAGTCGTTGGTATTATAAAGTCTCTAAGCTAATAATTTCCCCATTTAATATCATTTATATTATCTTTCGATATAGTTTCAGTTTTACTTTGTAGCTATATGTATATATAGCACATTTTATAAAGTTTTATGTTTTACTAAAAAAATAAAAATAAAAATTCATGTATAGTATCTTATGGTTCTAGTCATTTAGCATCTGCACATAAAATTCAATCTTTATTTTTGGGGAAAGAATACTTTAATTTTAAGTTTCTTAATATTTAATTTTTATACATTTGGTTTAAAATTTGAAATTAGCTTTAAGTTTAATTTTAAAAGTACAAAAAAAAAGTAAGAAATGTAAAAATAAAAAATAAAAAAATTAAAATTAAAATTATAAAGAAAAAAGTAAGCGGATTAAAGTAAAAAAAAATTAAAAAACAAAGGGTGTAGAAGTATTATACATTAATTCTCTTAAAATTTCAAGTTTTTAAGTAAGTAAGTTCTAACAACTCATTTATACTTTTTAACATTCTTCTTCAAGTATATGTTACTTTATTTTTATAAATGTCCATTAATTGAACTTTTCTCGTGAGTGTTTTTTTAATCTTTTACGATGCTCATCAAATTTAAAAATTTTAATTAGCATTAGGAGTTGTCATAGTGATTTGATCTCAAGATCTTACTATTCTGATACCATGTAAGAAATTGTTGGGAAACTAACTTTCTCAAAAAACTTCAACTATTGGGAGAATGCCAACTATACTTTTATGTTGGAATAAATCATATTGAAAGTCCAAAACAAATTCTAGATACAAGCATCCTAGAATATATTACAAAACATTCTAGATTTACATCATGCCATATTATTGTGGATTTATGAATTCAAGTGAGATACCTGAATCTATTGAGAACGATCGTCTACTATTATAAATATACTACGAAAATTGATCACGAACAAAGAGATAGTTTGTAATTTTCACCAACCAAACCGTTTTAGTTTCTCAATGGGATTGTCGTCTCTCTTTCAGATGGAGAAAAGAGAAATTATTATATGATTTGGTGTATTGAAAACCATAATCAAAATAGTCTTTATATATTGCTCAATTGGTTCCCATAATCACTTAACTAAGGCAAAAAATTAATATCTACTAAATCAACCTATATTAATTTGAACAATCTTAGAGCTTATCAAATTTGACCAATTAATTTCGAACTATTATATTAAATAGTTAATATAATTAAGGAAGTAAAATATATGTTGTCTAATTTAGGTAGAAAATATAATTTCTTAACAATCTCCCATTTGGGCAACATGTTATTCTTGAATCAATTATATCACGATAATTTCTTAGGCGTATAAATGTATGCTATTTATATTTAGACTTCTCCTTAAACAATATAGTCCATCTTATATACTAGTAGCGGAACCACCGTGACTTCTATCACAATATAATCGTGAACAAACCACGATAATCACCATATTAATATACTCAATGACATAGGTCAAATATGAATGAGTAGCATAAAAATTACTTGCAATATGATCTTAGACATGCCTATTTTCAACTGGTCCTTTTTCATTTTTTATTGAGATCAATCCAAAGTCCTTAATGCAATACGAATATTGCATACAAAAAATATAAGTACGCTCAAAAATAGAATCATAAACCATCAACTTTATTTTGCATAAAACTAAACAATCAAATATCTAAAGTAAAATTCATAGAACATAAAAAATGACTCCCATTAAACTAAGGTATTATCATAAATAACACTCATATGAGCAGTGTGCTTGTGAAAGATCTTAGGTGTTACGCCCTTGGTTAATGGATCTGCATAGAATCTATTCCTATATGTTCTATGAAAATCTGCCAATCTTAAACTATCTCTTTAACAACTAGAAACTTGATGTCGATAAACTTTAACTTCCTTGAGCCTCTATTGTTATTGGAGTAAAGCACAGTCGAGTTATTGTTACAATAAATCTTTAATGGCCTATAAATGCCATCTATCACACACAATCTAGTGACAAAATTTCATAGAAATATCCTATGGTTGCATGTTTCATAAGGAGCGTTTGCTATCTTGGCATCCCGTAAAATCAGAGTTAGAGAACCAGATGACCTTTAAATTGTCTGATCTTTGATAAGTGAGTATGTATTACTTTATTCTCTTAAATAACACATCACGTGTTTGGATGTTTTCTAGTGCTGCATACCTAGATCACTCATATATCTTCCTAAACCTCCCACTATAAACAATATGCCAAGATGGGTGTAAACTTAAGCATACATCAAACTCCATACTATTGAAGCATAGGGAATCCTTTGAATCTCTTTCCTTTCAATATCATTATTGGGTCATTTTTTGAGACTAAACTTGTCTCTTTTAGCCACACATGTGTCTCCTAGTTTACTATCTTTCATGCTGAATCTACTCAAATCTTTATCTATATAACTCTCTTGTGACAACCCAAGGATACCTTGAGAACGATCTCTTAGCATCTGAATTCCTAATACAAAAAAGGTTTCATTAAGATCTTTCATCTCAAATTTATTTGCAAAAATTTCTTAGTTTCGTGCAATAAGCCAATATCCCTTATAGCGAGCAAAATGTCCTCAACATATAATACAAGAAAACATATTTTTACTCCCACTAAGCTTGTGATATACATCGTTTCGTCAATGTCTCTATTGAGAAACATAGTCTTGACATCCAGCTGATGCAACTATAGATTTAAATGAGCCACTAGTGCCTTTAAAGTTCTAAAAGAGTCTTTCAAAGATACCAGAGAGAAATTCTCTTTGTAGTCTATGTCTAGATTCTGAGTGAAGCCTTTAGCAACTAGACATGCCTTATATCTTTTAACATTACCCTTCGAATCCTTCTTGGTTTTAAATATTCATTTACAACTAATGGAATTTGTACCTTTAGACAACTCGACGAGATCACAAATGTCATTGTCTTTTATAAACTTCATCTCATTTTTCATGTCATTAATCCACTTCTAAGAGTTAGAAATATGCATGGCTTGATAAAAGTTGATCAAATCATCATCTATTAAACCAACGACATCCTCATGTTGTCAAAGAAAGATGATATAATCATCTAGAATTACATTTATCATCTCTTTAGCATATCTCCTTAATGGAACTTCTTGAGGTTGTTGAATTTTTTCTATAAGTGATGCTTGAGGAAGAATCTCATTGTTGTCTTAGTCTTGAACACCGATAGGTATAAAAATCTTATTATATTATTTTCAAAGACAACATTATTTATATTTTCTTCCCTCTCAAACTCAATATCCTTGAGAAATCTCAAGGTTGTTCCTATTTAAATAAGGATCTTGTTTTGGAATTGTATAACTTGTAACCTTGAGAGTGTTCAACAACTAATGAAATAGAAACTAACCATTATTAAGTCTAGTTTTATTCCATGTGGCCTATAAGGTTGTTCCTTAGATGGAAAACCCCAAATTTTTAAGTGCATAATGCTTGACTTCTTGCCTATCCAAAGCTCATAAGAGGTTTTGGCAATTGTTTTTCTCGGTACTATATTAAAGATGTACAATACAGTCTTTAAAGCTTCTTCCCAAAGCAAATCTAGTAAGGAGGAATGATTAATTATATTTCTTACCATATCCTTATGAATTTGATTTCATCGCTCTACAACACCATTCATGCTAGGTTTGCATGGAATGGTGTATTACAGAAAAATTCCACACCCATTGAAGAAAATTGCGAAAGGTTATAAACGTTATTCTCCTGATCTGTTATACCTCTTGTAGTACTTACCAACATGGTCTAATTTGATAACTTTATGTTTCTTTCCAAGTTTAAGTTCAACTTCAACTTTAAAAGACTTGAAAATGTCAAGGGATTATGACTTCTAATGTATCAAATATAGATAATCATGCGTAGAGTAATCATCCATGAATGTAATGAAGTACTGTTATCCATTCCATGAAGTCGTAGGGAATGGACCACATATATTAGTACGTATGAGTTCTAAGATGTCTATAGCACTTTTGACACCTAGTTTTTGTAACGTCTATTTATTTCTCCTTGATACACTCAACATAGACTTGAAGGTTTATCAAATCTAGGAGTTCCATAATTCCATCTGACACAAGCCTCTGAATTCTTTTCTTTAATATATGACCTAAATGCTTATGCCATAAGGTAGCAGAGATCTCACTTAATTTTTGCTTTATACTATGGGAACTTGTTTGCGGTATTTTATTATAGGAACTAACAACATCAAGTATATATAGATTATCAATTAAACAATTGGAACTAATAATTTGAATTTTGATAGAGACTAATGATGAGCAAAAACCGGCATCGCCGATCCTGCCAATACTTTGGTTTTATATTTATAAAACTCTCGCAAGTGCACGAATTATTTCGTAGAAAATGATAAGTATACTCCCAAGGTCGATCTAAGGAAGGAATGTATGTGGTTTTTAATTTATTATTCAAACTTTTAAAAACGAAATTAAATCCTAAACATCATGTCACAATATTTTGGGTTTTTTTGTGTTTTTAATCTAATTACAGAAAATTAAACATAGATTCAATAAACATTCATGCAAATTTTATCTTTTATAATGGTGGAGTATTTATGGATATAATAACTAAGTTAATTATGATTGCTCGTATTATTTAGGTTATTAAAGATATGAATTGATATTTATTGATTCTCCCTTTTTTGTATGAATACCACATTTGGTGGGGTTAGATATTCTTTGTTAACTAAACAAATCAATTAACACCTATGGGTGGGGTTGATAACTAATTTTGTTAATTAAATTAATTCCTTTTTCTAAGAGATTTAAAATGAACTATTTAAATGCCACCTTTGGTGGGGTTAGACAGTTTAAACTTTATTCAAGGTGTCCAAATTAAACCTAAGAATTTAATTATCCGAGTACTAACTTTCAAGTTTTAAAACTACTACTGAAAACATGTTGTCAATACATTTTCAGATAATAATTCTTATAAAAACTTTTGAAATAGAGCTTCACTCTAACTACCGGGCGATTGTACCAACAAATAAAAAAGCACTACTCTAAATCAGACCGGATAACTAAACCTTAAAATCTAATTTTCAGATTTAAGTTTGTAATGAAAAATAATATATTTCTCTCTAACATTCTTAATATAAAATCTTGAATAAAAATAAAATCAATTCATTTTAGAGATTTTTACCTATTTAATATTTGTAAGCATAACAACGTTATTATTATATCATTTTTACAACAAATACGCTTAAATTTAATCACAAACAAATTAAATATAACATGTAAGAATAAAGCATAAAAAATAACTGCAAAAAAAATAAAATCCTTACAGTACTTCGATGCCATTCTCGTTGCTAGAAAACCTCCAAACGGAATTTTCACTCCCATTTATTGAATCAAAAAGCTAATAAATTACAAAAACATAACTAGTTCTTCCCAAAAAGGGAAGAACTCTAAAACTAAGAGAAACTAGCTAAAACATAAGAAAAACTAAAAACTAAGAAATGGAGAGAAAGAAAGAAGAGAGAAGTGTGTTTTGAGGTGTGTTTTGAGGTGTGTTTTGAAGTGAAGAGAAGGGGGTATTTAAAGGTGAGGATGGAGAGAAAAAGTGGGTGAAAAAATGTTAAAAAATGGTGAAAACGCGTAGTGCAATTATGGAGGTCATTGATGACGTCAAAGATGACGTCACGGGGGTCCAGACGTGAAAAATGGGGCGAAATGGCGTCGGCATGCGCGGAGGGCAGCTAGGGCGCGCATAGGCGCGTGCGGAAGGCACCAGCAGCCGCGCGCGTGCGCGCGTGAACGCGATGACGCCGCGCGCGCGCGCGGATCTGGAGGAAGGCGCGTGTATCTGCGCGCGGACGGGCGCCATGCTGCGCGCGTGGCTCGGCGCTGGTGCGCGCGGGGTGGGCTGCTCCGGGCGCGATTTTCTCCTTTTTGACATTTTTGACCCTTTTTGTCCAATTTTTCCATATTTGTTGACCTTTTCCCATTTATTTATTAATATATTTGTGATGTATTGCTTCCAGTATTCCTTTTTGAGTCTTTAAGTGACGTTTTTAAGCGAAAATACCTGAAAAACAATAAAAATACCCGTGATTCCGCAAAAGACAAATTTATATAAATATATGATAAAACATATATATATATATATATTTTTAATCAATTAATGTGCATAAAATCATGGTAATTTTAGTGCTTTTTGAGCACTCATCAACTAACTTTATTATTTTTAAAAGAACCATAAAATTTTGATTTATCCAAACTAGAAATAGAAATTAAACTCCTTGTAAAATATTGTGCAACAAATGTCTCAAATAAATATAAATAAAATATAGTTTTCAATTGTAATATGAAAGTTCATATAGCCTTTACTATAACTTTATTGTCGTCACCCACAAAGATGAATCTTTTAACATTACTTAGCAATTGGCTCCTAAAGTAACCCTGCATAGACATACTTATGTGAATAGTAGAACTGGAATCTACCTACCAAGTATCCTTAGGTACAAAGGCTAAATTGACTTTAAAACAAACTAAAGCTAGAAGCATACCTTTTTTTACACTCCATAGGGCATATTTGGAATACTCTTTCATGTGTCTAAGCTTCTTGCAAAAATAGTAAGAAAACTCCTTATTCTGCTTCTTTTGTTTCTTCTCATGAGAAGAACCTTCCATAGTAACCATAACTCTCCTTCTTTTCTTGTTTTGAGAGGTTGATGCAAGTGAGCATTTTTAGTCTTATACTGCTACTCCTCTCTTCTTTTTGCACATAATGAGCTATAAACTCATTGAGGGACCATTTCTCTTTCTGAGTGCTATAACTCACTTTGAATTACCCAAAGTGTGCAAGAAGAAAGATCAAAATCAAGTGCACGAGCAAGTCCTCATATAGCTCTAACTTATGTGACTTGAATTTTGATACAAGATGAGAAGGAGATGTACTCCTTTATGTTCTCTTTGCTCTTATACTTCATCGCGGCTAGTTTAACTAAAAGGTTACTTGCTTCTAACTTTTTTGTTTTTTATAAAATATTGCTCAATTTCTTCCATGAACTTTTTGGTGCTCTTGCTTTTAATAATAGATTCCCAAAATACTTCAGAATGGAACATTTCTTGATCATCATGCACATTCGGTTAAACTGATCCTACTTTTCAATTTTTATCTCATTAGGATTTTTCAGAGTAGCAATGGGCCAATTTGATTGAATTGTAAGATCTAAATACATACAATCTCAGTTTTTAAATCATCTTATAATTATTTTATTATTTTATATCTTAATTTTTATATTAAATCAATAACTAACTTATTTTATTTTATACATATAATAATATTTTTGGTATTTATTTTACAGTATTTGTTACTCCAATCTTGTTTATGTCATGATTCAATTTAATAGACATGATACGTAAAACTAGAGAAATTTTATTTGTTTTAAGTGGGTTATAAATCTCACTTAGATATTAAATTTTTATTGATTTATGAAATATGAATTTTAATATTAAATTATGTGTAATTTAAAATTATTTATGAATGGTGCATATTATTTTTAACTAAAGATGCAAGTGAAAATATATTTATAAGAAGATATTTAGAGTTTTTCACTATGAAAGTGTACCCTTTTGTATAATATATATGAAAGTATAAGTTGGTGTTATTAGATTATTGGAAGAACTTAAACGTAGTCTTTCTTTCTAGTGTAACATCAGAATGTTGTTAATTTGGGTAGAAATATTCGTAGCAAGAGCAACAGAAACTATGCAAAGAGCAAAATAAACATCAATACTCATAAAAATAAATCAAAACATGAACAAATAATTTAAATTGGGGATCCATCTTAAGATATTTGTATAGTCGTAATACCTAATATTTGGATAAATAAATTGAATACAAGTGATACTTTCAGTGCAATGATTAAATATTGATAATTAATAATGTCAAACAACAGTGTTTCTTTGGACCGATTGTGGTTAACATGAAAATAAATAAATAAATGTATTTATAATCATCATGTATTTATCATCATAGGTGCATCGTTATTTGTACAAATTGTCTTCTTTTAGATTGAGCACAATTTGTATAAATAACTTCAAACAAAACATGTATATTTTTTAGTTAAATTAATGATCTTTCCAATAATAGTTACTTTGGAAATACGTTGTTTTAATCGATTTAATTAAAAATATTAGATAAATTAAGTAAAATAATATAACAATCATATAAAAAATTATATTTTTTATATGAATAAAAAATCAAATGTTTTACCTTGTATATAATCAAATCACTTAAAAAATTAATAATATCAAAACTATGATATATGAAACAAGATTGAAGATCTAGATCTTAGACAAGTTTATCTTAAGAAAATAAACAATAAATTAATTGACGAAATATAAAAATTCAATGAACATACTTTAGTCCTAAATTTAAAAAAATCTTAAAATTCAAAGAATTTCATACAAAATATAAATATTCTATTCAAATACCATACGAATAGAATATTCACAAATACTAATAATATAACAAAGATAACTTATCTTATATCACTTGTTGGAATAAACCATACTGAAAGTCATAAACAAATTCTAGATACAAATATCCTAGATCAGAATACTAAAACATTTAAGATCTATATCACGTTAAATTATTAAAAATTTATGAATTCGAGTGAGATACTTATATTTATTAAGAATGATTGTCTACTGTTGTAAAAATACTATGACAATCGATCATGAACGGATGAACGCGAACGAAAGAATAATTTGTCTTAGTTTCTTAATGGGATCGTCATCTCTCTTTTAGATGAAGAGAAGATAAATTATTTTATGATTTAGTGTATTATGGACCATAACTAATAGTATTTTTAGATATTTAATAGTTCAATTAGGGTTTTCATCGTTCTTTAATTAAGGTAAAAAAATTGATATTTATGCAATTAGTTTATATTATTTTAAACAATCTAGATATTTATCAAAATTTAATTACTTAATTTTAAGCCATAATATTAAATAGTTAATATAATCGAGGAATGAATATACATGTTACCTAATTTAATTTACTAACATTTGTTTTTTACATTTTTTTATTCTTCCACAAATATTAACGATATTAGTGTTATGTAATATATAGAATAAGTATTTACAAGTTAATAGTTAGAATTATTAGATCTGAATGAAAAAAAACCTTAAATTTTAATATCATTCTAAAATTACTTTGAAAAGAAGGTAAGAAATGAAAGTGAAAAATGTGCAAATAATAAAGGAAGAAAAAGATTATTCGTATAATTTAATCTAAATATATGACCAAATGAATTTTTTATTTTATAAAGATTATATTAAATTACATATATTAAAAAATATAAAATTAAAGCATTCTTTTTTTTAAACATATCGGATTTTATATGCTAAATACCCTCGACGAATAAATAATAATTAATGAACCCTGTAGAAAGATACATAATAATTTAAATATCGTTCTTATAGCTTTTAAGCATTAGTACACATATTATATTTGAAATAAAATACACAAATTTTTCCAATCAAACTCTCATAATTATTATTAATTTAAAGAGTAATCTATGAGTTTATTGTATTTTTTTAAAAAAATTATATTACCCATATATTTTGTAAATAGAATTTTAGATTTTATATACATTTAAATGAATTACATTACATTACATTGAATCATAAAATTGTCAGTAATAACTCCAAAATTAAAACCATGAATAGTGGTTGGTGTAAAATCTTTCACGAAAATATAAAGCCTTTTTATGGCGAATTCAATTAGGGTAATATTTTACAAAATTTAGTAAATTACAACTCAAATTAACACCTAAACTAAACGCTCAAAATGAGTATGGATTTAGAGCCATTTATGTCGCTCACATGGAATATCCATCCCTCTTTATATGGTCGCTTTCAATATTTTTCCTCACTGAAATGTAATGTGAAAATATTATAGCTACAGATCAAAAGCAACCTAATAAATTAATAACGTTTTAAGTAATAAAGTGATTTATTAATAAGTAAAAAAGGATTGTTCTGGTCTTCAGTACAATGTTTCAGTATTAGCAAAATAATAATAAATTGGGCATGGACTTGGCTGAATAAAAACTTAAGTAATACATAATTAGTTCATCACTTCATCTCAAAAAGCTACATTTCTGTTTATTGATACCTAGAATTTCAATACATAAATTTACTATTGTCAAGCTCATATATTGGGTTCTCACTCAAGCTTCTAATAGAGGAAGAAAAAAGCATTTAACTATAACTAGAAAGTTGATTCTTTTTAGAAAGAAAAAAAAAAACAAAATTTCATTAAACTCTGTTTTTTGTTTTTTTTTTGAACGATAATCATCAATTTTTAACGTGGATAGTCGGATTAAGAATTGAATTTTACATCTTTGGTTAATGACACCACAACTTTATCAACAAAAACAACTAAGATTAGATACCGATGAAAATGATTAGATGAGAAAATTGAGCTCGTATTTTTCGTTAACCTAGGTTCAAGAAAAAATTTAACTTGAGATAAGAAAATGTTTTTTAAATTTTTTTCATTTTTTTTAGATTTGGGACATTTTCCAATCCACAAAAATGTAAACTACTATTCCAATTTGGTGGATACTTTTGAGCTGTTTTTCTGATTATTTAAATATATATTAAGATCGAAGATCATTCAAATTGTAGGAGATTTAAACCAAAAGTGACGCTGCCAAACCAGTACACACAAGAAAGTGAATTTAGAAATCCAAAGATTTGCTTTTAAAAGAATCACATTTTAAAGCAGTGAAGAAATTATTCATTAATGATAATGTATTCAATATCAATAAAATATAAGATTAATGAAATGATTTTTTTAAAAACACAAGTAATCAGTATTCGATTAATAGATAGAGTAATATAATTAGTTTGCGAGAAGCAATGAATAACCTCCTGAAGCACAATATCAGAAGCAAACAAGACTAACTGGTTCCAAATGAATCTTTAGTTGGTTCAAGGTGAATTAGAGTCACCCAGTCCCAGCACCAACCCAACATACATGGCTTTAGAAATTTTTGTCAGTACATCTTTCGTACATTAACGAACAACATGTGTATGAACTCGCATTTGTTCACTTAATTAGTACTCGTGAAATATAGATATCAAATGAGTTGAATTAGTTAATTTCATTGATGTGAAAACTAAAATGTAAAACTTACTTAAAACTTATTTAATTTTTTTTATTGAATTCATTTAAATTATTTTAAACATTTAGATCATGTTAACGTTGTTTTGAGATAAAAAAAATTATTTAAAAATCAATTTTTAGTTTCGATTTGAAAAATAGAAATTAAAAAATTAAGTATTAATTGTTTAATAATTAATGCTTAATTCTTAATTTTTAACTTTGAGTTATGTTTAGTAGTTGGTTTGACCTCTCTTAATTAAACAACGACGTAATTATAATAAGTTTTTTACGTGTTGTTTTATTTAGTAGTCTACCGCTAAGACTCGATTCATGAACACAAATTCATTTTTTAATTTAAATTAATTATTAATTATTATAAATAAATAAATCTAATAAAAATCAGTTTACTTTTCTATAACATAAAAAAAATTGTGAATTTAGACCAGAAAAATAACACGAATAAACACGACACTCAAAATAATAATGGTAGCAATAATAATAATAATAATAATAGCAAAATAAATAAACTCAAAAAGGAGCAATGACCAATCACCATTTGGATAACCACATGCCACTTCAATGCACTACACGCAACTACTTCTACTGACTACTGGCTACTAGTTTGCCTTAGTATCATTGAACCATTAAAGACTCCCTATCTATATAAACCCTTTTTTCTATACAAGTCTTTGCATATCAAATCAAGCTTATTGGGAGTTATTAGCTCTTTCTCAACTCCCTTAAGCATCCAAATCAACTGTCATTTTCTTTAGCCATACCATGGCTAGCTCATTAGCTGTTTTGGGTTCATTTTTTGTTTGTAGTTTAGTCATGGTATTAGCAGCAACTTTTGCTCCTAATGTGGAGGCTCGTGCTTTCTTTGTATTTGGTGACTCACTTGTTGATAATGGCAATAACAATTACTTAGCAACCACTGCTAGAGCCGACGCTTATCCTTATGGCATTGACTATCCAACTCGCCGACCTACAGGCCGTTTCTCTAATGGCTTAAACATTCCTGACATAATCAGTACTATTGCTGCTATTTATATATCTCTTATAGTCTTCTTGTTTTTCAAGTTATATATGTTTTTACATAGGATGTGTGTATATTCCTTTCAGGTGAAACAATTGGTTCAGAATCCACACTGCCGTACTTGAGTCCCGAGCTAAATGGGGAAAAGCTACTAGTGGGTGCCAATTTTGCTTCTGCTGGTGTTGGAATTCTCAATGACACTGGAATTCAATTTGTAAGTCTAGCAAGTTTTTCAAACATTTGTCTGCAGTTTACTTTTTGTTACACATATTTAGTTTTCGTTTTGGAAAGTTAATGCTAAGATTAAGTATAAAATTAATTAAAATTGCAGGTTAATATAATAAGAATGTTCAGGCAATTACAATACTTTGAGCAATATCAGCAAAGAGTAGCTGCCCTTATTGGAGCTGAACAAGCTACCCAACTAGTGAATGAAGCACTTATTCTCATCACAGTTGGTGGCAATGACTTTGTCAATAACTATTACTTGGTGCCTTTTTCTGCAAGATCTCGTCAATATGCTCTAACAGATTATGTCAAGTACCTCATCTCTGAATACAAAAAACTTCTTACGGTAAATTAATCGATTAAAACACATTAAAAATCCGATTCCTAACTTTGATTTTAAGGTAAATTTCTTTGATCAATCTAGGCTAAATTGTATGTTTTTTAAGTTTGAATAAAAAAATGTTGGTTATAATGTACCATTGTTTTCAAATTTTAATTAAATTTATACATAGATCTACAAATTTTTAAAACTTACAATTTAGTCATCAAATTTTTAAAATTTTACACATGCATCTCTAAATTTTTAAACGATGCGATTTAGTTCTAAAAAATTTAAAATTTCATATATAGATCTTAAACTTTTGATTTACGTGAATGTATTTTTTTAATAACCAAGCTATTATCTACGTGTGAATTTTTAAAAATTTTGAGACTAAATTGTAGATTTTAAAAGTTTAGTAACTTATGTATAAAATTTTAAAAGTTTATGAATCAAAGTTTATGATCTATGTGTAAATTTAATTAAAGTTTGAGAACAAATAGTACATTTTAACCAAAAATGTTTCATAATTACAATTCGATACCACTTAAAAAAAACCCAACAATTTTGGTCCCATTTTTGCACAAACTTAAAAAACACTTACAATTTTGAGCCTCAAGTCCTCCTTAGTATGTAAGTTTTTTTTTTTTTTAATCTTTTGAAATTAACGGAGTGCAAATAAATATTTCAGAGAATGTATGAGTTAGGAGCACGAAGAGTGTTGGTGACAGGAACAGGGCCATTGGGTTGTGTACCAGCAGAATTGGCAATGAGAGGCATTAATGGACAATGTGCACCTGATCTACAAAGAGCTGCTGAATTGTATAACCCCCAATTGGTTGATATGATCAAAGAAATTAACAGTGAGATTGGTTCAGATGTATTCATAGCCGCCAACACAGGTTTAACCCACAGTGATTTTGTCACTAATCCTGGTGCATTTGGTACGTATCTAGTAACTTCATATGGCTTTTCATCAAATTATAACAAGAAAAAAAAATGGACACAAAAAAAAACTTATCTTTCTTAAGAAGACTCAAATATCCTCAAACAAAGTATTTTTGATAGAGGTTAGCTATGAAAACACAAATCAATTAATTATGCTAACTAGAGTATAATTACTTTTTAACCTTTTAATATTTTTGTTATTAAAAAGTTACAACACATAAAAAAAGAGAATTTTTTTTCATTTTTTTTATCACATATTTACAATTAATTGAGACATTGATGATATCAAAATTGATAAAAAGTAAAATAAAATTCTTAAAAAATTAAAATTGATTATCTGGATTGTATTATCACATTTTTAAAATAAAAATAATAAATCAACTAAATTATTCATACCTATAAAAATAAGAATTTCTATTTGTATTTCTCTTTTAAATTGCCTGAACCCCCACGTTTTAGAAGAGCAGATGAGCTCTAAGGCACATGTGAAAATATTTGCTTAGATTGCATTTGCTGAACAAACCCAATTTCTGTTAGTGGCAGAAAAAAATCCAACCAATACATTTATGAGTTTTACGAAGACAATTAGATACCTCCCTCAATGTCAGTAAGTTTAGGATATTGACTTTAAAGTATTCTAAATAGCTAAATATCACCGGTGAGTTTTATAATAGACTCTTATCCGATAATAAGATTAACTCATATACTTATAAATTTATAATTTTATTGATATTTTATCGATATTTATTTTTCATCTTTCAACGAACTCTAATAGTATATATTACTGAATGCATGTAGGTATTAACCATCCTTTAAGAAAAATTAATTTTTATCGTAATTTAATACATACATCAATACATATATTATAATTTAATTGGTAATATATTAGTATTATTTTATTATCCTACACATTAGTTTTATAGTAAATCAATAAATAAGAAATTATAAATTACTTAAAATATATATTATTACTCTTAATAAAAAACAAAAGAATATAACATTACCCTAAAATGCTAAATAGATGCACTTAATATTTGTCAAGGAGTTAGATAATCATAACAAAGAGCGTTATTTTACATTAATTTTTTCTTACACCAAACTAACAGGTGTTCACATAACTTACATTACATACACCATAAATCCATTGTCATATTAGTGTATTTAGACAATTATGATCAACTACTTTTATTTATCTTAATTTTTTTTATTATTAATTTTCTTAAATCATTAATATGACATCGGCTTATTTTATTGATGATACATTCAATTACACACACAAATTAATACAAAAAAAAATAATTTTTTTCCTTAAATATAGTTAATTAATATAAATGGAAGCTCCTAATTAATTTATTTTTAATTAGGATTTGTAACATCAAAGGTAGCTTGTTGTGGACAAGGACCTTATAATGGATTAGGGCTTTGTACAGCATTATCAAATTTGTGTCCAAACAGAGACCAATACGCTTTTTGGGATCCATTTCATCCATCTGAGAAAGCCAATAGACTGATTGTTCAGCAAATTTTGGGTGGAACAACGGAGTACATGTACCCTATGAATCTCACTACTATTTTGGCCTTAGATTCCAAAATTTGATCCATTAATTTGGGTTTATTAATTTCTTTCCCATTAGGTTTAATATTATAATTTTAATTTTTATCCTTACTCGAAAAATAAATAAATAAAAGGAAAAAAATATTTTAACTGGTGGCACATTTTATATTGAAATATATCAAATAGGTCCTTATCTCGTCATATTCATATTTATTGAAATTCAGGTTTTGTGTGCTCGCTAGTCAAACTGTCAAGTTACTTTGTAATTGGTTTTTTTTTTATTTTTGTCTGTTTTTCCCTACTAGCTTTGTAATTGGTTGATGAATAATTATTAATGTTTTCTTTATTTAATATAATAATATATAAAATACAAAGACTCGACCACCGTTACTTATAAATAGCATTCATCGTTATAGACAAGACATTCATTTTTCATTAAAAATAAATAATTAAACACATACATATACGCTCAAAACGGCATAGTTTTATCTAAAACTATTTTAAGCATGATTTTAACTTTTATAAATATTAAAGAATCAATTAATTGTTATTTTTACTCAAATAAGAAATTGCGACTTAAATAAAGGACAAAGACACCGCTTATAAAATCTTTTCATGATTCTTATATCAATTCGATTGAGTCAATCTCACGAATATGTATTAAAAAAATTATATAATAAAAATACAAAATAATATACTCAATGTAGTACGCAACTAAAATATTCAGTAGATATGAAATCTACAATCTATAGTAAACACACTAGTATCTACAATCTATAATAAACACACTAATAAATGTGTGTTTTAAAGTTTCCAATCCAAACTAGCAACAAACATACGTAACAATAAACACACTTATGTAAGGCATGAATACATATTAAACAATAAAATATTTTTAATCACTTTAAGACTTCATATGTGATAATATATTCGAAAAATAATGATTGTATTCTCACAACATGTTATCAAAATAAACATAATAAATCAATTAAAAAGTCCAATACTTAGGACACAATTAAGATAAAGAGATATAGATTTCTTAGAGACTCACGTTAAAATCACATGCTTATAATAGACATAAGAAATATAAATTAATCAAAAAATAAGCAAATTAATTTAACACATTATAAGTAATGGTTAGAAAGTCGTAGTCATGTTATACAAAAAAGAAAGAAACACATGCTATAATATATAACAAATGATCTTTCTAATCTAAGTCTACATCTAGTATGTTAGAACATATATGATAGAAACTCATAGTATACTAACTAACATATTGATCATGCATAACAATATTGAAGGGTACGAGACCCGATACACAATTAGATTAAAGAGATACTGACTTCTTAAGGACTCAACTCAAAAGCGTAAATCACAGGGAGACAAGCATAATTATAGTACATATAAACAAAGATATACCGTATCATAAAAAAACAAATATAGAATTCATTAAATGGAAAGCAGGTGATAAATATTAAAAACTATCTTATTAGAGTTTAAACTTCAGTATATAAGAACATATATCATTTAAACTCTAATTATATTAACCACACATTCGAGCATACAAAACATAATATATAATGAGATAAATTTATATAAAAATTCTATCTATGTGGTAACATCTTCGAGTTGTTTAAGACAAATTATTTAGTAACAAATAATCTATTAATAAATAAAACAATTATAACTCTAATAAAAAAATAAAACCATCAATATCTCTATCAAATGTGACCTCTATCCTAACTACCTATTGTTGCTTTTGCTTGCTGCTTTCTTAATGACCTGATTCAACACACGAACCTAGCTCACTTCCGGAGCCAACACCACCCAATGTGGTGTGATAAAAAATCATAGATCAGTAACAAAAGTGTAACTACTTCCAATCTTAAGTATCACCCTTAAACTCAAACAAGTTATCTCTTATTGCATACAACAAGAGATACATAAATCTGTTGGGACACAGCGGGTAAAAATTAAATAAATTCAACAGAGTAAAATAATGATACCAGTAATTTAACGTGGTTCATCTTTTGATTTGGGATACGTCCATGGGACAAACTCGGAAAAATATTTCTTCCACTAATAAAATTAATGGGTACAAAGTGAGAGACAATACAAAAAATTAAAATAAATCCAAAATAGTGACACAAGTGTTTCTCAAACTCACTATTTTATCGCTCATCTTTTAAAAAATATCTTCTTTCATTTTCTCACACACATAACACTATTTTTCATCAAAATAAATTGTTCATTTAACTTTGCTTTGTTTTTTTTTGTATCTTTCTAAGGTAAAAATATTATCTATTTATAAATAAAATTATAGTTAACAAAATCAAATATAATTAATAGGATTGTATCTATATTTCTTATTTTCTTTAAATATAATTAATGCAATTGGAATTATATTTTTTATTTTCTTTCTTATATATGAACGGAACTAAAAAATCAGCCAGATTAAGTACAACAAAGTTCAAACATAGTGTTCTACAAGGATGAACCATTGGCTGAGGTCCACTTTCATGCATCTTTCAGACCTTTAATTTAAATAATTATCATACTGACTTTGATTTGAAGTAAATTTTATATTTTTTATTTATTCATAAGATGAATTAAACTCCAACTTCATATGATAAAGCTAACTTTATAACCTACATTTATAGGTATATAAGTATCATTTGTAAAGTATATGTCCTCTTTGATTAAATTTTGTATTATTTTGAAAAAAGAGCTCAAAATATGCTATAAGCATGATAAAAATGACATTAATGGAAGTAATAAGCTTGAGGCTACAATATCGTTTCATTTTGAAGTTCAACTGAAAAATGTCTATAATGTAAAAGCCAACTAATATAAGGGGGGAAATAAATGAGAATATTATGTTATTTAAGTGAAAGATTGGGTCTTTGTAAAAGTAAAATAACTGGTATTCAAAATATTACAAGGTTTAAAGATAATAGTTTTTTTTTAATTTCCATAGATCGAGTAATTATATATGATTAGTTATATATATATATATATATAACTATTAAATAGATTTTACTAAAATGTAGACCAAGATCGACATGTATGTGGATGAGTACTGAAGGGTTGATACCATGTTTTTTTTTATTGATCAATTTGTTTTAATTTATGTAATTTAATTATATTATTATTATATTTATGAGCATTTTACTCTCTCTCTCTTTTCATTTTAATTATTTATATTTTTTCTTTATCAGACATCTAGGAATTTAAATTGATTTTACTTAAATTTTACTCCTAAAATCAAAACGGGTAATAAAAAATTAAAAAATCCAAAAATATAAAAATAATATGATTAAAACGTATAATATTTTAAAAAAAAAACCAACTTATTTAATTTTTGAAAATATTATACTATTTCGTTCACTATGTAATTCAAGTTGTATGAAATTGAAAGTGTTGAAACCACTTTCATATAAATAAAAAAACAATATTCAAATAAAAGTGAGTGATAAATGAAGTGAATTATAATTGTAGTAAATAAAATGACTTGTAATTACAATCAAAGAAAATGAAAGGAAAAGAAATAAATAATGATTGTTGCAATATTCAATCAAACCTATATGATACAAGCAAAATAAGTAATTTCATGCATGCTAACGTCTAAAAACACAAAACTATAAACTTTTAAAATATTTTTGCACTTAAAGAAGCTAATTATATTCTTTTATTAGAAGAGAGATATATTCTTTTATTCTTATATTTAAAGCGGTTATAAATTTTTTATCATAATAAATTCCTCTCAGATTTTACCTGTAAACTAATTTAGGTGAACCACATAAATATTTATATTTATTTTATCTTATTTTTTCAATTTTATTTTAATTGTGAGTTAGTTTTGATCAATAATTTATTAATAGAAATTAATTATCCAAACTTCAAAATTTAAACACTTAAGTGTGATGCGTGAAATTTATTGAAATAATGTTAAAGAAAATTTATATAAATATATGATCAAATTTTTATGTTTATATGCATGTATAAGAAATTTATATGGGTTCAATTGGCGAAAAAAATCTAGAAAAATCATATGAATTTTTGTTTTATAATTTTAAAGATTTTAATTATATAATTTTTATATAATTATATATTTCGTTATTAAATAATTTCATATCGTATAATAAAAAAATAATATGATTAGTAGAAATTTTATATAATTAGAAAATGTGAGTCTAAATCATAGACACATAATTTAATCTATATGAAATAATTTTAATTAAAAAATTATATATTTTAAATTTTTATTTCATATCAAATTAAAAATAATATATTTATTTTTAAAATATAATAAAAATATAAAAATAAATTAAATATTATTTTAAATAAATTTTATAATTAAAATTATTTTAACTATAAATTATTTTATTAAAATATTTATAATTAATTTTATTATATTATATTATACAAATTATCATTAAATATTATATAAATTAATTATAATATATTTTAATATAATATAGTATAATTTGATAAATATTATATAAAGTAATTATATAATTTACTAAATATTTTAAGATATTTATAAAATGGGAATAACTTAAATTATATAAATATTATTACCCAAACAAAAGCAGACGATTATTATAAAGTACAAAAGCAGAAAGCTTAAACCGCCTCCGGCTAACAAGTATAATCTACCGGACATTCTTATCCAATTCTACTCTCTCTCTCGATGTCCAGCTTTCTTTTCCAAAGCACACATTATTTCACCAACCGCCTTAATACTATCCTCTTCCCCTTCTCCCCCAAACCAAACGAAATTTCCTCCTTCGTCGTTTGCGCAACCACTTCGGTTCCGGAGAAGCGAACTCGAATCCGAAAAAAACGACAGCCTAAACCCAAGGACGATGATGACTCCACTGCCGAGAATGCTCTTCGCTTCGTCTTCATGCAGGAACTCATGCAACGTGCTCGGAACCGTGACGCTGCCGGCGTCTCCGACGTTATCTACGACATGATTGCTGCTGGCCTCACTCCCGGCCCTCGCTCCTTCCATGGCTTGGTCGTCGCTAACGCTCTAAATGGCGACACTGAAGCCGCTGTAAGCAAATTCAATTCAATTATTGTCTTTGGAAATGATTTTTGATTGAATTTTGAGAAATTGTTGACCAATGATTGCAATTCAGATGCATTCTCTGAGACGAGAGCTGAGCACGGGGCTGAGGCCTCTTCACGAAACGTTTGTTGCATTGGTTCGATTGTTTGGTTCTAAAGGTGGTGCTACTCGAGGTTTGGAGATTCTTGCGGCGATGGAGAAGTTGAACTACGACATTCGCAAAGCTTGGCTAATTCTTGTTGGTAAAATAGTGCATTGATTTATCTTGTGTTATATCTTATTTGATTCTAGGATGCGTTCATTGTGTTGATGTGGTTGTTTTGTTATTCAGAGGAGCTGGTTCGTGGTAATTATCTTGAAGATGCGAACAAAGTGTTCTTGAGGGGTGCAAAAGGTGGCTTGAGAGCTACTGATGAGATTTATGATCTCTTAATTGAGGAGGATTGCAAAGTCGGAGATCACTCGAATGCTTTAGAAATTGCTTATGAAATGGAGGCAGCTGGAAGAATGGCGACCACTTACCATTTCAATTGTCTACTTAGTGTGCAGGTGAGATTTTATATGATATACTTGTGTGCTTATCAGTGCACTTGTTTATTTGTTTCTTTTCCCCTTTATTGGAGCAGAATAAAAAGCTTAATTTTTGTATTAGGAGTAGTTTTAAAGTGGTATTGCGCCTGCAAATTTTTATTAAAATTATAAGTGTAACTCTTAAAGATGGTTGTTTATTTTGCTTTTGCTAATATGTGATGGACTAACTAATATGTTTTTTTTTTTTTGGGGGCGCTTAAAAATTTAGGCTACTTGTGGAATTCCTGAAATAGCCTTTTCAACGTTTGAGAACATGCAATATGGAGAAGGTTTACTCTTTTTTTTGCCCTCCCCTTTGCTAGATATTTTGTATGTCTCGTTATTTGTCATGTGTTTTAAATCCTGCTTGTGCTGAAGTTTATAATGAGAAATCATGGAACAAGTTTTCATTTTTTATTTTTTTTATCAGGACTTATTTTACCTTTTATTTTTTATTTTTGTATTTTCAAACATAATATTGCATTTATTATTGACAATATGGGTTCTAAATTGATGACTCAACATTTCTGTCTAGTTGGTGCAGAACTTCTCAGACTCCTTAGTTTGCAAACTTTACATTCTTTTACTTTTTTGGTTTTTTTTTCTTCCTTAGTATCAATATAATTGTGCTTAGGTTTTCTTTTGATAACAGATTATATGAAACCTGATACAGAGTCATACAATTGGGTAATCCAAGCGTATACTAGAGCTGAAGCTTATGACAGGTAATTTATATATTGCTGCATATGTAATCCCAGCTAATAATGTCTTCTAGTTTTCTGAGATTCAAATGTCTCTCTCTTATGAAGTATTCCAAGTTTTACTTGTCTACATTCCTTTTCTTTGGTACTAGACATTGTGCAACTGTAGTTCATTGTTTAGATTGTTGAAACTTATGAAATCTCAACTATCAAGTTACGGTATGTTATATCATATTTTTAGATTGTGGAACTGTTGTTCATTGTTTAGATTGTTGAAGCTTATGAAATCTCTACTATCAAGTTACTGTATGTTATATCATGTCTTTAGATTGTGACACTATAGTCATTGTTTAGATTGTTGAAACTTGTGAAATCTCAACTATCAAATTAATGTATGTTGTATCATGTTTTTAGATTGTGGAACTGTAGTTCATTGTTTAGATTGTTGAAACTTATGAAATCTCGACTATCAAGTTACTATATGTTATATCATTTTTTTTTCTTGTTATACATTGGCTTAAGAATATGATGTGTAGGGTGCAAGATGTTGCTGAATTACTTGGCACGATGGTTGAAGACCACACACGTTTGCAGCCAAATGTGAAAACATATGCGTAAGCATTTTAATATTGAGTATTTTTTCTTACAAAGAGGTCTTTATTAGTTTTTCTCATGTAACATTGCTAAAGTGTGGGCCTTCCTGACTAAAGTAAGATTTCGTGAACATATTGTTGGCTGCAATGCACTTCTCAAAGTTGATAACATGTCTTCGTTCTCAGGTTGCTAGTAGAGTGTTTTACCAAGTATTGTGTTGTAAGAGAAGCAATACGACATTTTCGTGCTCTTAAAAACTTTGAAGGGGGAACAAAAGTTTTGCACAGTGAGGGGAACTTTGGAGATCCTCTTTCTTTGTATCTTCGTGCTTTGGGCCGAGAAGGTACACATTCATATTTTGTTTTTATTAATCCTTTCACATCTTAAATTTGTAGGGATATGATTTCTTCTTCTTGCTTTACATCCATGCATTGCATTCTCTAACCTCTGTTCTTTATGATAAGAAGTTTGTTGGCAATATAACATCCAATTTGAGACTGATCATTCAGGAGAATCAGTTAAATACATTCTCAGAAAAAGATATCATCATAAAACAGATGTGATGTGTATGATGGATTTTGGACTTACCACAAAAGGATGTTGCCTGTGAATGTTTATATTACTAAATAAGCTTTTATTTCACATCCCTGCATGAGATATCTATAGTAGCATTAAGCTTGACAAGTATTGTAATTAAATATCTAACGAGGTTTTTACTGGGGATTGCTTCTTGTTGGTTTGCTGTTCACGTATGTACAAGTTTAGTTGAATTAACTGGTCTTTGTTATATTATTGAGGTCAAGCAATCTTTCTTTGCATTCTTGTCGTGTGTTACAACCTGAATTCTTCTGGGATGCTAATCGTGTTTGTATACAGGAAGGATTGTCGAATTGCTCGAAGTTTTAGAAGCTATGGCCAAGGATAATCAACCCATTCCACCACGAGCCATGATCTTAAGTAGAAAATACCGAACACTAGTAAGCTCATGGATTGAACCTTTGCAAGAAGAAGCTGAGCTTGGATATGAGATTGATTATATTGCCAGGTGGATTGTTAATCCTATGTTCTAGCTGCATTGTTTTTATATATTTTGAATATTCTCGTACGTAAGAACAATTACACGAATGACAATTATTTTTCTTACTCAAATAGGTAACCTATACCTATATGAAGGGTGGAAACGTCAACCCATAAAATTTTTTCACGAGTTCTATATCAATTCAATCAAGCAGGCATCACAACGTGAATTAAGTAATTAACATAGCGGAAGTACAAAATAACATTCTCAATTCAAGACACAACAAAAACAACCTCCAGTAAGAAAGGAGAAATTGCAATAAACACATTAGTGACCCTCATAGACTCCTTTTAGACTAGCAGTATGTATAAACATAACAAACATCACACAACATGCAAGATAGTCATACATACTGAAAAGTTGTAAGGGATTTCCTATCTCTTTAAGACCTCGTATGTGAGAACATATTCGGTATATGATGATTGTACTTTCACAGCATTCAATCATATATTACATAACAAACCATAAAGAGTTCAACACCTGATAGATTATTAGGGTAAGGAGATATAGACTCCTTAGAGACTCACACCAAAAATGCATGATCAAAAAGCATAAGTAATAATTAGAAAGCTATGAACATGCTACAAGAAAAGGAATGAAAGCATGCAACAACACAAAACAAATAAGCTTTATAATCAGGGTCTTAATCTATTATGATGGAACATACAACATGATAGTAGATCGTGCTTAAAAATAAATATAACTAGGTAGACCCATATATAACTTGATAGAAATTATAAACTCAAATACCTTTATCAGTCGGGACACCTGTCCTAATTGCCTATTGTTGCTCTCACTTGTTTACTCCGTAACAACTTGGTTCTTCACACAAATCCGGCTCTCCTCCAAAGCTCACATCACCAAAAATGGTGTGATCAGTAACCACAGACTAATAAAGTGTAAAGTGAATAAGAAAACGTTGTACGAATGCAACCATCAGCCGACACAGGACTCATAGCCACACAGGTTCCTTACATAAGACAAAGTTGCACGAGGATAACTACCAGCACTAGACGATACACGGCTTATATACAACTCACTCACAAACACCTCTCGAGATATTAGTGGTGATTTGGAAATAGAAAAATGAGATGTCAATTTGAAAGAGATTTGCTACATTTTCTGAATACCAAATAAGAATTAACGGGGTATCTATAGAGCTCAAATTTGCTACCTCGTCAACCACTTCACCAAGAGTGGTGGCGAGGTGTTAAAAATCACATTTTTTCGTTCCAAAAATTACCGAGTACTTTCCATAAATACCCGTACTTGAAACGAACCAAAAGCATAAGTGATAACGTCAGCGAGCGAGCGTGCTCCACTTAGCATACACATTACAAAAATCAACCCCGTGGTGTGTGTAAACATGCTTTCATACAAAGCGTTTCTAATTATGTGTGTGTTTATTACTGATCCGCAGTAACCAACCTTACACAAAGAAGGACAAATACATTAAATAAGAATAAAATAGACACCGTGCTTTGTACATAAAAAGTCAACACACAGACACAAGTATAACATGACTTACATATTTAAATTAAAGTAAATCTATACTCTTGTAAGATTTTTCGGAGTTCTATAAAGATTTAATCTATGTTCATGTACTTACCTTCCTTCATAAATGAATTAGATATGTTGCAGAGGGTGGGCTAACTGGTGAGCGCAAACGGTGGGTTCCTCGGAGAGGAAAAGTGCCTCTTGATCCTGATGCTGAAGGTTTTATATATTCGAATCCTATGGAAACATCATTCAAGCAGAGGTGTCTTGATGATTGGAAGATGCACCATCGAAAACTGTTGAAGACTTTACACAATGAAGGAATTGCTGCTTTAGGGGATGCATCTGAATCAGATTACATCAGAGTTGAGGAGAGGTTAAAGAAAATTATAAAGGGTCCTGACCAGAATGTTTTGAAGCCCAAAGCTGCTAGTAAGATGATTGTATCTGAGTTAAAGGAAGAATTAGAAGCACAAGGTCTGCCAACGGATGGTACTAGAAATGTTCTTTACCAGCGTGTTCAGAAAGCAAGGAGAATAAACCGCTCTCGTGGTCGACCCCTTTGGGTCCCTCCTATTGAGGAGGAGGAAGAAGAGGTCATTTATATGTTATAACTTTCTATTATCTTATTTTTCTTTAATTACCTCATTATCATCGATGGTTAAAATTTGTATTTTAGCATTAGGATTGATCTTCTAGATTAATATAAATTTTACTAGGAGGGATCGTTTTTTATTTTATTTTTTATTTTTTCTCCATCCCTCTCTCTATTTTAATTGTTAGTAGCAATATTATCTCTTGTTGGATTTGTTGAGTGCCTATTGATTAAAAGTGTGCTGCATGTGGTAGGTTGATGAAGAACTGGACGAGCTAATTTCACGAATCAAGCTACAAGAAGGAAATACGGAATTTTGGAAAAGCCGCTTCCTTGGAGAACATCTCAGTGATGATCATGTGAAGCCCACAGATATGGACAAAACAAAGGCTGCAGCTGTGTTGGTTGATGTAGATATAGAAGATGCTGAAGAAGAGGTTGAAGATGATGAGCCTGAACCTGAGGAGGAAGAGGAGGTAGAGGAAGGGGTAGGTGAGGGCGAGGGGGAGGTTGAGGGTGAGGGTGAAGTAGGACAATCTGTGAGTCAAGATGTAGAAACTGTAAAGAATAAGGAAGCTGAAGCTAAAAAGCCTCTTCAAATGATTGGGGTTCAGTTGTTGAAAGATTCCAATGAAACAACTAGAACATCTAAAAAATCAAGGAGGAGAGCTTCTAGAGTACCTGAGGTATGATAATACCTAAAGTACACTAGTTGGTGTCAATTTTGTATATTTCAGCTATATGCTAATGTTACCTTGTTATGTTTTCAATCATGGCAAGTGGCAGCAAGTTTCACATTTTCAGTAATATACTATAGATAATGACTTTTTGCATATGATTGCAGCCTGATGATGATGATGATTGGTTCCCTTTAGATATCTATGAGGCATTTAAAGAGCTCAGGGAAAGGAAAGTTTTTGATGTCGCTGATATGTATACAATAGCTGATGCTTGGGGTTGGACGTGGGAGAGAGAACTAAAGAACAAACCTCCCCGTAAATGGTCACAAGAATGGGAAGTTGAATTGGCAATTGAAGTAATGATGAAGGCAAGTTTCTGCAACTAATGCATCCATCATTTTCCACCTGCAAAAGCTAATATTTCACTCCTTTATAATGAATGTGTCATTCTTCTGCTTGATTTAAAACCATTCCTTTTTAACCGATTAATAAGACCTTGATCTCCGAGTATACCTTGATTATATAAAATAAGAAATCCTAATGGAAATTAGAAACATGATTTAACATAAAATGGTAGAAGTTTATTTAAACTTCTCTAACATTGATGCAAATCCAACTCTAATAGGATGGTTATCACTTATCTAGTATTTGAATTTAGATTTGTCTTTTAATTATTTAGATTATTATTTAAGATTTTATTAATGAAATAATTAGTTCATTTATTTAGTTTTGTTATTTTAGTCTTATAAATAAGACTAAGTATTGTAATTATTTTTTAGACTGGAATATTGAATTGAATATCTATTTCTTCTTCGTTATTTTTGTTTATCTTTTGTCTAATTTCTATTCTTCAAATCCTTCGTTTGAAATTTCTCCCCTTTCATCTATATCTCTAACTGTTATACATCAAAAATCCTAAATGATGTTATTCATATTCTCTATCATTTATGTTTTTTAACTTAGTATTGGACTGCCTTCCAGGTGATAGAGTTGGGTGGAACACCCACAATTGGAGATTGTGCCATGATACTGCGAGCAGCTGTAAAGGTCCCTCTGCCATCAGCTTTCTTGAAGATTTTACAGACTACACACAATCTAGGTTATGTCTTTGGAATGTAAGGCCATGTTTCTTTATTTAAACCAGTAGAAAAGTAAAGCCTTGACTATAGTGGTAAAAACAGCTTAGCTGCTGACTTTGCTGGATCTAAAAGCTTCTCTCTTATCCTGAGTGCATTATTTTCCTTGTTCGTCTATTTGGCATTCAATGGGTGGGGATGTGAAACATGAGCTTTAACATTAATAAGTTTTTGACATGTCATTTTTTTTAAACCGCTGACATGTCAATTTTTGAAACTCTTCAATAGAGCTTTGTATCCTTCAATCATAAGTTCTCACAACTAATTTTAAGTTGGCTCACCCAGCCACAACATCATTTCACGTATTACAAATATTGTTTCTGTTATTGGATATTAACTTCTCCTTTGTTGCAGTACCCTCTATGACGAGGTCATCTCTTTGTGTCTTGATCTCGGAGAGCTAGATGCAGCCGTTGCAATAGTTGCTGATTTGGAGACTACTGGAATTACTGTCCCAGATGAGACCTTGGACAGGGTCATTGCTGCAAGACATTTGAATGACAACTCTGCCAATGATGCACCAACATAGTTGTTGGTTTCCATTCTATGGTTCGATTCTGGAATCAGGAACGGGCCATGGATAGTACCATCTGCTGAATCACAGTTGAATGGCAATTATTTCAGTGATACGTCAACATATTTTGGCTTATTTTACAAGTCATTTGCCACTGGTCATGGCTAGTGGGTCTGCCAGCATAGGCATTTTGAGAGATGGAAATCAACATCAGTAGTATAGGGAAAGTGTAGAGTATGAATGTATGAGTGCAGCAGGTGAATTTGCCAGCGTTAGCAATTTTGAGAGCTAAAAACCAATGTCAGTAGTGTAGTGAAGTTGTAGGTTACGAGGGCAATTGTGAATTTGCGATAGTCTTACTGTTAAATTCGTCTTTGTTTTGATTTTTGCCTTGTGTTTCAGTAAATTAATCCTTATGTTCTTATGATGATTCACGGTTAATATCTGATTAACGAACTAGATAAAATTAGACATACACTAACCAGTAAAGTATGCTTTAAAACAGTATCATAGCTCCCACAAATACTTTATCACGTGGAAGAACCACGATGATTCAGAAACAATATTAATATTTAAACAAACAAACAAAATAAATTTTGCTGTTGCTCCCTTTTTTTGGGTATCCGATATTGGTTTTGAAGATAAGTGAAGCTAACCCAAATCAAGTTTAGTTTATTTGTAAAGTGTTTCTAGAAGCCATGAGTTGTAATTGGGATTGCTTAAGACAAAAAATTGCAGGCAGTTTTAGCAACCCAAAACATGATTTTCCTTAGGGTGGAAGATATCTTTTGTTCTTTTTGCTTGATCCTGAAGATTTACAAGGAAAGTGGAGGTGGAGTCATTATATCGCAGTTTAGAATAATATATAAACCTAGGATTTAAACAAAATTTTGTGGTAATTTTTTTTGAAAAAACTATGAAAATAGTAATTATAAAACTTATAACTATCAAATCGTGTCTATCTTTAATATTTTTACTATTAATTTTTATTTCTATCATTTTATTTTGAACATTGTTCAAGTTCAATTATTATTATTTATACTCATTTAATATTGAACATCGTTTAATTGAATCACGTTCAATATTATTAGGGTATTATTTTTTCAGTTAAAAGTTTTAAAGAGATCTTAAGCTAATATTTTTTTGTAATTTTTGATGAAAAAATTATACATTTTAATTCTCGTATTATTAAAATATCAATAAATAACCATTTTTTCATTATAGATGTGAGGTTACTCTATATTAGTTAACGGCAAGCTCTAAATATCATATAAACATGAGACGAGGTGTCAGAATTTGATTAAATAATATTCTTAAATATATAAAATTATAACAAATGAGATTATTACTTTTTTTCTTTTTTGCATTGTGATAAATCAATATCTATTATATTTTTGTAATATATATAATAATGATTTTAATTAAAGTTGAAGTTGACAGTCCCATAAATTTAAAATTGCAAGTATCATGCTTACAAGGAACTCAGTCAATTACATTTTTAATTTATGTTGGCATCCTCCTCCTACAAAAGTATATATTTGAAATATGGATTAAACAGATTGAGATTTTAATTTTACGGATTAAAATGAAAAGAATAATTGTATTGAGACAAAAATAAATAAAATGACTGTAAGGCGAGAAAAAATTAACATTTAATCCTACAAAATATAAATATATATATTTTTTATTTTCTTAAAATTTAAAATTTAGGGCTACTATCTCAAATAAAAAGAATAAAAGTAATAATTACTTAATTGAAAGAATGAGATTGTGCCTTGCACGTTTATACATGGGATTTGATCTTGGACAAACTCATCTCTCATTGGCTCATCGTGCCCAAAATGTGCTTAATTTTGCTAACTATGCTTTAAAAATGTAATTTTTTCAATGTGATGATTTCTTAGAAATACGAATTTTTCCCATTAAAAATGAGTCTTCCAGACAATACCAAAAAGGAAATTAAAATTATTTTAAGATCATTTTGTATAAAAAAAGATTTATTTAGAAAATTAAAAAAATAGATTATTTGGCTATTTATTGCATAAAAAGTAGAAAATCGCTACACACACATAAAATGTATTCTAAAATTGTGCTCCTATTGTGTTATTATTACTCATTTTAACTTCATATATTTTCAATAGCATGAAAAATAATTTTTCTTTTAGTTAAATTATATATTTAAAATAAAAAATTAATATGTTTGTTATTGCATTACAAACAAATTATATTAATAATAATTTTAATTTTTTTTAAATAATAATATTATTACAGTTATTTTTGTATTATTATAATAAAAATATATAAAATATTAATTTTATTTCTACTATTACTTCTTACCTTACTGCAGTGTACTAATAATAAACGAAATAATCATTAATAATTAATTTACGATTATATCATCAACAATTTCAAAGTATATTATGTATTTGTCAGAGAAATAATTGTACTAGGACTAGTTTGGAGTGTAAGTCACACATACTGATAATTCTCCAGGTCAGGTCCATACAATCGCTAACTAAGCAGAAAATTTACAATTTGAGCGAAAAAGGGCAAATATTTTGCAATAAATATACACTAGCAATAACATAATAGTAGATAGTAGTAATTAATACAACTAGCATTTTCCGAAGACGTCTCGCTCGGGATCTTGCCGTCTCAGCTCTTAACAAAAGCAAAATATAGAATGCCACTTCTCTAACCGTTCGAATTTGGTTTCTCTGCTGAAGCTGAAAACAATCGAAATGCGATTATTTGATTTTGTTTTTGTCAGATCGTGAAGAAGGCTAACTATTACTCCATTATTTCATGGCGGTTCCAGTTGAAGAAGCCATTGCCGCTCTCTCTACATTTTCACTTGATGTATGTTGTAATCATCAACCTTTACATAATTTGCTTCTATTGTTCCTTTTCTTACTCTAAATTTAGCAACGAATTTTTCAATTTGCTATGAAAATGTGATTATTATGTGTTATATATGAAGAATATTCATAATGTAAGATTTCTATGAGCTTTTATTTATTTATTTTGAATTTTACTATTTTAAATGAGATCTTCTTATTGAAATCGTTCAGTATCTTCTTACTGAAATCTTTCAGTGTTTTATTAGATTTTTCAGGCCAACTTTACGGATTTGAGTTGAGAAAATGAGTTCATTTTGTATGTATTATATAAGTCTTCAGATGAGCTCAATCTGTTCTATCTTTTCTGATTTTGAATTTTGTAGGATGAACAAGCAGAAATACAAGGACCAGGAGTTTGGGTATCCAATGAGAGAAATCAAGCTGCTAGTCCTATTGGTATGCTATGTTTTTAAATGCTTTCGGTTTCCAAACATCTAGTATTTACTCTTAGCATGTTAAAGAAAGTATAAACTGAAGTGTTGAATTTTCTATATGATAAGAAATTTGATGCTATATTTCTTCCATTTTATGTTCGATATGTAGTCTGGATAAATGCTTTGAAACCATAGACAAACCTAATAGAAAATAAAGAAATTAATTTTCACGAAGTTAGTGATTTTTGCAAATGTTCAACCAGTTCTAAATCCTTTTGCAATGCATGGTGTAGTAGGAGTATAAGATTATATAGCCTTTTGTTCTTTGGGTTTTTTTTTTTTAAGTTTGTTGGGCCTTATGAATGAATATATGGATCTCATGGTCAAGGATTGATTTTATGTTTTCTCCTTGCTACTGAATAGATAAATTACTATGGAATAAAGTCTCTTTTATCTCTCTTTCAAAAGTGATTCCTAATGTTATCACTTTATATTTCTAGAGTATAGTGATGTTTCTGCATACCGCCTATCTCTATCAGAAGACACAAAGGCTCTCAATCAGTTGGTATGAAGTTCTTTTATATCCCTTTTACTTTCTCCTTGAGAACATAGGAAGTATTATGTAAACTTGGTTTAAGCAGGTTATCTTTAGTCAGCTGGCATGATCTTTTTGCCCCTTCTCAATATAATTTTTATTAATTTTTCTACATGGTCTTTATTTGTTAATTTGTCCTAAATTTTCTATCATTGCTCAGAATGGCCTCATCCATGAGGGCAAGGAAATGGCATCAGTGCTTTATACATATCGTAGCTGTGTTAAAGCACTTCCTCAGGTAAAGTTTTGCTTTAGTTTGGACTAAATATCTCTTTTTATTCAATGTAATTTTGCTCTTTAAGCCATTATTCTTTTAAGTGGCACATTTATTTGTTTTGGAAGGGTATACAAATAGAATAGCTGTATTCTTTCATGCGTGCACGTGAAATAAGTGTTCATTGTCACTAATGTGTTTAAACCACATATCTATGGTAAAACTAATAAATAATAGTTCTTGTTAAGTGACTCTGCAACTCCCATGACTGTCCTCACATTTCTAGATTACCAATGTCTGTCTTTGGTGGAAATTATTTAGCTTCTAAACTCTCTAGCTTTTGCCTTCATTTTCTTATGCAAATATATCTTTGGTGACAATGATGTGGCAGCTTCCTGAGTCTATGAAACAAAGCCAGGCTGAATTGTATGCAGAAACTTATCAAGTTTTGGACTTGGAAATGAGTCGTCTGCGTGAAATACAGAGATGGCAAGCATCAGCTGCATCTAAAGTATGGACTCTTTAAGATTGTAACCTTTTGTTTCATACATTTTTTTTTGTTACAGGGGTTAAATTTTAACATTAGCATGAACATTAAATTGTACAAACAGCTTGCTGCTGACCTGCAACGATTTTCTAGGCCTGAGCGGCGCATTAATGGCCCTACAATAACTCACCTCTGGTTTGTAATAACATCCCTTTGTGTTTTGCATTTATTATTATTATTATTATTATTATTATTATTATTATTATTTTACGAGGGTAAAACAACTAGTCTGTATAATGCTTCTTTTTTTTTGCCTGTTTTGTTACTATCTTGTTCACAATTAGTGGATATTTAACATATGTTTGAGTTTGAGCTCCATCTGCCATAAGTTATGATCTTTATGTTGAACCAAAACATCATAAGATGATTTCCATTACCTGTCTTTCATCTAATTTTTCTTTGCTCCAGGTCCATGTTGAAGTTACTTGATGTTCTTGTGCAACTTGATCATCTAAAAAATGCTAAAGCAAGTATACCCAATGATTTTTCTTGGTACAAAAGGTAAGACTGTCATTTGTTACGTATCTCCGCATTCATGCTTTACTTCTTTATTTTCATTAATTGGTCCTGTTTCCTTATTGCTTTTCTTTAGGGCTGGTATTTTGAAATCCTTAGCAACTCATTTAAAAACATATGTTCTAATACTATGTCCTCTTTGTCACTTCAGTATTTTATAATTACTTGTATAGTTTGAATTTCTTCTTCTTCTACTAGTTTGAGTGTTGGTCCAATTTAATTGTTGTAACTTTTTATCTTTACAGAAATCACGTTTCTTCTAAAAAAAATATCATTTTGTTTAAAATTGGATTGTAGTTTTGTATCTATTTATTCTATGTTTCTAACCATGGATCAAAATATTAACAATATCCTCGATATAACCCAAAACAGTTTTTTTTGAAGGATACAAATATGGAAAATAGAGGAAAAATATTTTTGACAAAATAACTCTAAAATATCAACTTTTTATTACAAAATTGTTAATATATTCGAAAATATTGTGTTACATGTAATATTTTTTGTTTACTCAATATCATACAATATTGATAATATCTTCAAAATTTCAGTAAAATTAGCATGGATATCTTTATAATTATCGATATTTTAGTCCTTGATTCTAACATATTGGTCTTTTATCAGGACATTCACTCAAGTTAGTGTTCAGTGGCATGACACTGATTCGATGAGGGAGGAGTTAGATGATTTACAGGTGCATGATTGTTGCCCTTTATTCATGAAATTTAGGCTTAGGAAAGATGCCCTCTTTTATTCTTTAGCTGGTATCCCCAAAAAAATTAGAAAAAAAGTGTTCCTATGATCCATATGTACAATATTTTACAGCCTCATTAATTGGAGTAACTTTTCAACTGCTGCAGATTTTCCTGAGCACAAGGTGGGCTATCTTATTGAATTTGCATGTTGAGATGTTTCGCGTGAACAAGTATCCAGAGTTGCACATGTTTTAGATGATAGCTTTTATATTCTTCTTCCCCTCACTGCCCCCCATTTAGATGATGGTTCATTGTCATTACATATTATATAATGTGAAGAGAAAAAATTGTTATTTGTTAGTTTGGTTTATAATTTTGGCGAACTTCCCTCTAGAAGAGCGGTAAAGTATAGCATTAGTGTTCCTGGTTTAATTTTCCCACCCCAAATATCTCTTGGTAAAAAAAAATTGTCAACACCCTCTAGAAGAATGGTAAAGGTTTGACATTTCTATTGCCCCACCCAAGTATCGTTTGATTAAAGAAAATTATATAATGTGAAGGGAAAATTAGTTCTTGTTATTTCGACATTACTTAATGACTCAAATTTTTACGTATTTTTAATTTTCTTTGTATTAGTTAGTTACATATAAATAAGTGATAGTACGTTTCCATTCCCATTTGAGTACCTTGACTTGATATAGTGTGGAAGACATTCTTCAAGTTCTCATAGTATTCACTGTTGAGTCATTGGAGCTAGATTTTGGACTTTTATTCCCAGAGAGGCACATTCTTTTGCGTGTTTTGCCAGTTCTTGTTGTTTTAGCAACTTCTTCAGAGAAAGATAGTGAATCTTTATACAAGAGGGTGAAAATCAACAGAATGATAAATATATTTAAGGTAATATATAGTGAATAAAACTGACTGTCACATGGTTTATTTGAAAAGCTTGCATTGTTGATTTATTTGTTTTCTTTTCCTTGCAGAATGATCCTGTCGTTCCTGCATTTCCAGATCTTCATCTTTCACCTGCTGCAATCATGAAAGAGTTATCAATGTATTTTCAAAAGTTTTCAACACAGACCCGTCTTCTCACTCTTCCATCTCCTCATGAGCTTCCACCCCGTGAAGCACAAGAATATCCTGCCATCTTGTAAATGTTAATGCCATCATCTTTGATGCTTTCACCCAATAATATACTGTTTGAGCACCTGCTGATGCTTTGTTTATAGTTTTTTATTGTTAAAGATGATTAGTTGTGTATTAGGTGTCTAACACTAGGTGAATATATTAGTTGTGTATTAGGTGTCTTAGTTGTGTATTAGGTGTATGTCATCTAAGATTGTCTCTAACTTTGTATATAAATATGTAGTGTCTTTGAATGAAAATAATAGAGTGAATTCTGAGTTTTACATGGTATCAGAGCATTTGGGTTACAAAATTTGGGAATTTTTTTCCGTTCAAATCAGGGTCTGATTTTGGATAAACACAAATTAGGATTTAGTGCATTTTTGAGTTCCAACTCAGAACACCTTTTGGAGTGCACATTTTTTCTCACCGCCGGCACAAGGAGGAAGACCAACCGCCGATCAGCCAAACCCCGAAGTCCGGTCACCAGACGATCCGCGAGTGAGCCACACACGCCATACACACCACCGCGACTTTCTGTCATCTTTCCACGCGTTGGCGCGTGATAGTGCGTCCGTGCAGAATTCTTCTTCGGTCGACCTCATGTCGCTCTCCTCCATTCCCCTGCGTCATCTGTGGTGGTTTGGCACTCATCGCTTTTGATTGTTCAGGTTTGGGTTCTTCCAATTTTGTGTTTTTGTTCGCTGCGTGTTTGGTCGCTGCTGTTGTTGGATTTTGTTTGTTCGTTTGCTCGCTGCCTTGTCGTTTGTAAGAGTTATGGCTGAAAAGAAATCTAATGTTGTAACGGATATGGTGCCTGTGATGTCTAAAATCACGGACCATAAGCTCAATGAATCGAATTATTTGGCTTGGAGCAAGACTATTCGAATTTATTTGAGAAGTATCGACAAAGATACCCATTTGACTAATGATCCTCCTAAAGATGATTCAAAGTAGACATGGCTTAGAGAAGATGCTCGCTTATTTCTGTAGATTTAGAATTCTATTGAAAGCAATGTAATTGACTTGATCAATCATTGTGAATTCGTTAAGGAATTGATGGATTTTTTGGATTTCTTATATTCTGGTAAAGGAAATCTTTCTTGCATATATTAGGTATGCAAAGCATTTTACCATGCAGACAAACAAGATCAGTCACTTACAAATTATTTTGTGGAATTTAAAAGGACTTATGAGTAGCTCAATAGTTTGATGCCTTTTAGCCATGATGTAAAGTTCAACAAAGCCAACGGGAACAAATGGCGGTCATAAGTTTTCTTGTCGGTCTTCCCTCTACTTTTGAGACTGGTAAGTCCCAGGTTCTTTCTGGTTCTGAGATCTCCTCTTTACAAGAGGTGTTTAGTCGAGTACTTTGTACATAAGGCATTCCACCTCCACCTGCTCAATTAAATGGTGCTTTGGTCAGTTGAAGTAATAATTATGAGCATGGACAGTCAACTTATATGAACAGAAACAAAGGAGGCGGCTCACACGGGTTTAAAACTCGACCACAGGACCTAGGAGGTATTGTATGTCACTATTGTCACAAACCAGGACATATGAAACATGACTGTAGAAAGCTTCAGTACAAGTATCAGAAAGGTCACTCGACTCATATTGCATCCACTTCTGATACTTCTGAAAAATCGGTTCTTATCTCTGCAAATGAATTTACCAAGTTCTCACAATATCAAGAATCACTAAGGTCTTCATCACCTTCTGTCACTGCTATTGCTGATTCAGGTAAATCAAATGCGTATCTCATTTCCTCATCTTCCAAATGGGTTATTGATTCTGGTGCCACAGATCATATGATAGGTAATTCTAGTCTTTTTTCTACTCTTCAGTCACACACTTTTACCTCTACTGTTATCTTAGCTGATGGGTCACCATCTCGTGTTCTTGGGTCTGACACAATTACTCCCACTCTTTTGCTTCCTTTGTCGTCTGTCTTACATTTACCTAGCTTATCCTTTAATTTGATCTTTATAATTTAGCTTACTCGCAATCTTAACTATTGCATCTCATTTTTTCCTGATCGTTGCTTATTTCAGGATCTTATGACGAAGAGGACTATTGGTAAAGGATATGAGTCTAGAGGCCTCTATATTCTTGACACAACAATACCGAAATCTGTCGCTTGCTCTAGTGTAACCTCTCCCTTCAAGGCACATTGTAGACTGGGTCATCCATCTCTTCCTTTTTTATGAAGAAGCTTTGTCCTCAGTTTAGTAAGGTGTCTTCATTAGATTGTGAGTCTTGTCAATTTGCAAAACATCATCGTCTTAGTTCAAATCCAAGAGTTAATAAACATGCTAGTGTTCCTTTTGAATTAGTTCATTCTGATGTTTGGGGTCCTTGTCCTATTTTGTCTAAACCTAGATTTAAGTATTTTGTTATTTTGTGGATGATTATTCTCGTGTAACTTGGTTATATTTAATGAAGAGTCGTTCTGAATTGTTTTCTATTTTTTGCGCATTTTGTGTTGAGATTAAAACTCAATTTAATGTTTCAATTCGTACTTTGCGAAGTGATAATGCCAAAGAATATACATCAACTTTGTTTCAATCTTATATGGTTCAAAATGGCATGCTTCATGAAACTTCGTGTGTTGATACTCCATCTCAAAATGGAGTGGCCGAACGTAAGAACAGACATCTTCTCGAAACTGCACGTGCCTTATTATTTCAAATGAATGTTTCTAAACCTTTTTGGGCCGATGCAGCTTCCACGACATGTTTTCTTATTAATCGCATGCCCTCATCTGTTCTTCATGGTGAGATTCCTTACAAAATTTTGTTTCCTAATAAGTCACTATTTCTGGTTGACCCTAAGATATTTGGTAACACTTGTTTTGTTTGGGATGTTCGTCTGCATGTTACTAAATTAGATCCCAAGTCTTTGAAGTGTATCTTCCTTGGTTATTCTCGTCTCCAAAAAGGTTATAGATGTTATTGTCCTAGTCTTAACAAATATCTTGTCTCAATTGATGTTACCTTCATGGAAGACACACCCTATTTTTCCGTCTTCTCCTCCTGAATGTCAGGGGGAGGATGACAATTTGTTAGTCTATTCTATTATATCATCTGAACCTGTCTCTGATCCAGTTCCTGTTAGGCCTCCTATAACTCAAGTTTACTCCAGACATAGACCTTTTGATTCATGTCCTGCACCTACTCCTTCGTCATCAGATCCAGTTCTGAACGATGATCTTCCTATTGCATTACGCAAAGGTAAACGTCAATGTACTTATCCTATTTCTTCTTTTGTTTCGTATAATTGCTTGTCGTCTTCCTCTTGCTCTTTTATTGCCTCTCTTGATTCTATTTCTATCCCTAAAATTGTTCACGAAGCCATATCTCATCCTGGTTGGCATCATGCAATGATTGAGGAAATGAATGCGTTGGATGACAATGGTACTTGGGACTTGGTTGATTTACCGTCGAGGAAACGGGCTATCGGATGCAAATGGGTGTTCACATTTAAGGTTAATCCAGGCCCGTCTTGTTGCTAAGGGATATGCTTAAACCTATGGAGTGGACTATTCTGACACTTTCTCTCCTGTTACTAAATTGACATCTGTTCGGTTGTTTATTTCTATGGCAACTACTCACCATTGGCCTTTGCATCAACTAGATATCAAAAATGTTTTTCTTCATGGTGATCTTCAAGAGGAGGTGTTTATGGAGCAACCTCCTGGTTTTGTTGCTCAGGGGAAGTCTAGGCAAGTTTTTCGTCTCCGCAAATCTTTGTATGGTTTGAAACAAAGTTCTTGTGCTTGGTTTGGAAAATTTAGTCAAGCTATAGAAACGTTTGGTATGATGAAAAGCAAGTCTGACCATTCTGTGTTCTACAAACAATCAAAAGCTGGTATCATTCTTTTAGTTGTGTATGTAGATGACATTGTTATTACTGGAAGTGATACTACGGGAATTTCATCTCTTAAGTCTTTCCTACATACTCAGTTTCACACGAAGGATTTGGGGATGCTAAAGTATTTCTTGGGTATTGAAGTCACAAGGAGTAAAAAATGTATCTTTCTATCTCAGAGAAAATATGTCCTGGACTTATTAACTAAGACAGGAAAATTAGGAGCAAAATCTTGTAGTGCTCCAATGACTCCGAAAATTCACCTTACAGGAGATGGAGAACTCTTTAAAGATTCTGAGAGATATCGAAGGGTGGTTGGAAAGCTAAATTATCTTACCGTGACTCGTCCAGATACTGCATATTCGGTCAGTGTTGTTAGCCAATTTATGTCAACCCCAACAGTTCATCATTGGGCAGCGTTAGAGCAAATTTTGTGTTACTTGAAAGGAGCACCTGGACGTGGTATCTTGTATGCAAATCATGGACACACTCATATTAAATGTTTTTCAGATGCAAATTGGGCAGGTTCCAAAGTGGATAGAAGATCCACATCAGGCTATTGTATTTTCATTGGAGGAGATTTGGTCTCATGGAAAAGTAAGAAGCAGAATATTGTGTCACGATCGAGTGCAGTTAGAATATAGGGCTATGACACAATTTGCGTCTGAGATAATATGGATATATCAGCTCTTGGATGAAGTACGTCTTAAAACTTCAGTATGAGCAAAATTATGGTGTGATAACCAAGCTGCTCTTCATAGTGCTTCTAATCCTGTATTTCATGAGCGAACTAAACACATTGAAATCGATTGTCATTTTATTCGCGAGAAAATTCAGCAAGGTTTGATTTCTACAGGATATATGAAACTGGAGAACAACTAGGAGATATCTTCACGAAAGCTTTAAGTGTGGTTCGGGTTGATTATCTTTGTAACAAGTTGATCATGATTAATATCTATGCTCCAACTTAAGGGGGAGTGTTAAAGATGATTAGTTGTGTATTAAGTGTCTAACATTAGGTGAATATATTAGTTGTGTATTAGGTGTCTTAGTTGTGTATTAGGTGTATGTTACTTAAGATTGTCTCTAACTTTGTATATAAATAAATAGTGTCTTTGAATGAAAATAATAGAGTGAATTCTGAGTTTTACACTTACCAAGCTTGTGCTAGATGTCATATGCTAAGATAAATCGTACTGATAGAGTTTTTTTTATTACTTTATTTGTTGCTATCATGAAAATGGAATATTTTGGAAGTGTCCATTGTTTAGAATTTTTATATTAATTGTTCCTTTGGGCAGCTGAATATGGTAGAACTGTTAAAAGCAACAATATATACAATTAAGGACTTAAAACTAATTATCTTTATCCTCATCGAGAAACTTGTCTACCTTATTGTTTTTTTGGCTGTGAACTATTTGTCAAGATTTTTAACATATGTTAGTAGCTGTGGATGTTACAAATTCACGTCATAGATGAACTTTAGCTGTTGTGGATGTGGGGTATCGAAATTAACCCCTGAAAAGCTAGATATATATTGCTTGGAAAGTTCCCATAATATTATTATTTTCAGTTGCATCTTCCTTGCAAATCCTTCATCCTTGACATAATTACCTATCAGAGGCAATATCTGATCATCAATCACATTGGATCCATTCGTGCTGAGCATGATGATTTCACAATTCGCTTTGCTTCTTCCATGAGCCAGGTACTTCCTCTTGTTCAATGCCCATCCTTGCAGCATATATCTAATTTCTGTTTTCTCATTCATCACTTTTTTCCTTTATGCAGCTTTTGTTGTTGAAATCAACAGATAATGCAGATATTGAATGGTGCAAAGAAATTAAAGGAAACATGTATGACATGGTTGTTGAAGGTTTTCAGCTTTTAAGCAGATGGACTGCACGCATTTGGGAACAATGTGCGTGGAAGTTTTCTCGGCCGTGCAAGGATATCATTTCTACAGAATCAAATGACAGTTCAGCATCATTCTCTGATTACGAAAAAGTATGATATCATGCATATTATGAAAGAACAATTTCTCATTATAGCGTGTAGATGTACCATCTAGATTCTGATGACCTTCCAACCCATCACGATTTCTCTAATTTCAATATAGGCTAGTTTAAAAGCCCATTTCATTATGTACCACATGTCCTCATTGTTTTTCCCCCGAACTCCATAGACACTTTTGAATTTCTTTAGGGACTGCAAAAGCATGTTCCTGAGTTTTTATATGGTTTATGTATTGCTGATATGTTAGGCCTAATCTTTATTATGGTCACTGGACTAGTCAACGCCATTCACATCATTAACAATTCTAGGGTCGCAAGTTATTAGTATTGACCAGCCCATCATACTGAAGCTCTACTCCTGATCCATTAGCTAAAGCTTGGATCCATGTGCTTTGCTATTCATATTCAGCCTATGTGTGAAAAAACTTCGATGATGATGCATTGTAATTTAAAATTGGTATTAGTTGATGTAAATTGAGTGGGGGAAATATTTATTTTTATTTCTTATGTTTTGATTATACACTGGACACTAATTTATAATGGAGATTTTACAAAGGAAATAAATAAATAAATCTAAAAACTCTCTAATAATCAAGAACATAAAAACAAATAACAAATATTTGAAATTGTAATTGTTTTGACCCCTAACTAATAGGAAGGAAAAAATCCCATTGGTTTTGGGATTTCTACAATCCCGTTTAAATTGGATCATAAATGTTAATCATTTTCAATTTTTGAGAAATCATCGAAACTTTATTGAGGTAGTCCTTTGGTGAAAACGTTGGTTGATTGTTTCTTCGTGAGAATATAAGTCATATAAATGATTCCAACTTCAACTTTTTCTTTGATGAAATGTCTATCCACTTCTATATACTTGGTCTGGTTATGTTAAACTGGATTGAGTGAAATATTGATGGTAGCTTTGTTGTCATAATAAACCTTGATGGGTGTCATGGTATCAATTTGTAACTCTCAGCATTTTTTTAACCATCATCCTTCACATATCTCTTGTACAACTGCTCAAAATTCTACTTTTGTACTACTTTTGGTTACGATATTTTGTTTTTTGCTTCTTTAAGTTACTAGGTTTTCCCAGACAAATGTGCAATATCCAATTAACATCTGTATATATTTCTATATCTATGCCTTCATCCTTTTAAGTGATTTTTTGTTGATGAATGCATATGTTGGAGATTTTTTGAGGTATCTAAGGATTTTGTGTACCGCTTTTAAGTGATTTTTGTTGATGAATGCATACGTTGGCCAACCATACTGACTGTAAATACAATGTTGGGTCTTGTGTGGGATAGGTAAATCAATTTCCCAATTAACCTCTAATATAGTTCTTTTCCCAACTAACCTATGATATAGTTCTTTGTCGACTGGTTTTTCATTAACTTCTGTTTTCTTTCTTGATTTGATTGGGGCATTAGGTTTGTTTCCAAGCATACTAGTCTCAGCTAAGAGATCAAGTATATATTTTTGTTAAGATACTCTAATATCTCTTTTTGACTTAGTAACCTCAATCCCCATAAAGTAACGCATTTGTCCCAGATCCCTTACTTCAAATTCCGAAGCTAGAGTTTTCTTAAGTCTCTCAATCTCGGAATCTCGGTTATCTCTGGTTATGATAATATTATCAACATAAACAATTAGAATTGTTTTTAACCCTTTTGCAATTTGTTAGAAGAATACAGTGTAATCTGACTGACCTTATTGGTATCCTTATTCCTTTTATTACCTTTGCAAACCTATCAAATCATGCTCTAGGTGACTGTTTAAAGTCATAGAGGGACTTATCAAGTTTGCATGCTATGTTCTTCTCTCCCTGTTGACAAAACCTTGGAGGTAGCGTCATGTAGATTTTTTCTTCTAATTTTCCATTAAAAGTTGCATTCTTAATGTCGAGTTGTTGAAGCATCCAGTCCAAATTTGCTGCTAGTGATAATAAGACCCGAGCTGTATTTAACTTGACAACTGGTGCAAAGGTTTTTGTAGATTTTCAGAGAATATTATTAGTGTTGTACAGGCTGTAGAGTTAGTGTAAATCAAGCTGTATTTTCATTATTGTTACCAGCTGTTTTATTCCTAGAATTAGTGGACACTTTGTATTTCTATAAATAGATTGTATTATAGTGTTGTAGAGAAGAAGAGAAAACAAAGAATACATACTCCATTATTATCTCCATCTTATCTCTCGGAGTACATTTAACATGGTATCAGAGCATTTTTGAAATCTAGAAATCCAATTTTATGTTATATCAATTCACATCCGAGGAACGAAATTAAATCCAAATCCGGAAATCCGAGAAATCCGTAAATCCGAGAGAAATCCTAAAAAAGCAAAACCGTGAAATCCGAGCGAAATCGAGAATCCGCAGGAAGCGTAGCGAATCCGAGCGTAGCGAGTTAATCCGAGCGAAGCGAGAATCCGGAAAGCGGCGAAATCCATTTTCTACAAAGAACTTGCATTCCAGAGACAAGTAGAAATCCATTTTTCTGTCATTGTCCATCTCTCATCGTCATTGAGCCATCTCTCATCGTGTCGATGATCATCATCATCGCCATCCCCATAGTAAGTCTCGGTCTTGCCGGTCACGTTACACTTTGTTTTTGTTTTTTTTGTTTCAGTAGAGTGTCGCTTAATATATAACGGCAAACCGTCACTCGACCAGGCTAAACCTCGCCCGACCCGGTCCAAACCACTGAGCACAGTCAAACAGTTATTCAAAAAAAAAAAAAAAAAAAACGACCCACAATTTCAATCCACGTATAATCTACAATTGCAACAAATGCCACGGAAAACCTATAATTCTTGGTTCCACTGGACAATAGTCTTGGCGCATCACCAAATACAAATTAAATGGGCACAATTATCTTCGATGGTCTCAATCCCGTCATGATGTTTATATGTGGAAAAATGAAAGATGATTACCTTCTTGGCGCATGCAGCCTCCAAACAAAGACGATCTACAATACGTACATGGAAATCAAAACAATATGGTAATGTCTTGGTTGATCAATTCCATGACAAACGAAATTGGAGAGAATTTTCTTCTACAAAACCGCCAAAGGAATATGGGATGCGATACAAAGACACTTATTCGATTCGATAATATGTCGGGAACTATTTCGAGATCGAGAGATCCTCCACGATCTTCGCGAGGAGAGTTGTCGGTTACACAATACTTTAACTCTCTGCACTCGATGTTGTATGATTAGATCTGCTTTGAGGTTCACGAATGGACACTTGTCTGAGAGCATCATCTTGTACAAGCAGTTATTGACAAGAAACGGGTTTTCAAATTTTCTAGGGACTCATAAAGATCTTGATGATGTGCATACAGAATTCTCGCACAAAACCTTTGCCCGGTATTCGTGAAGCCTTCTCGAAGTCCGTCAGAGAGTCGAAAGAAAGTAATGATGGGTCCTCAATCTACAAATGATGGGTTCTCGATCTACCATTTCCGTGACCGGAGTAAGGATCTGCGACTTGCCATTCGAGGCCGTAGATTTCTTATAATACGTACAACCGTCCTCGTCGTGGAAGACCTTGGTGTGATCATTGTCGTAAACACGGTCATACTAAGGGAAACTCGCCGGAAAATCATGGTAAGCCCGGCTGATTGGAAACCACCCCACACAAAGACATCAACAAAGAAAGTCGTGGAAAAATTGCCTCTAAATCTCGAAGCGATGAGTCAACCGACCGCTCGTTTTAGCAAGGAGCAGATTGATCTCCTAGAAATTATTTGGACAATCCTTGACCACATCATCCGCCACTATATGGCTCGATCGGAGTAACACCTCAACGCTCTTAATGTGAAGCAGTTATGAGACCGTGGATTGTTGATTAGGTGCTTGAGACCACGTGACGGGTGATGCTTCTCTTCTCATAAATCTTAAATTCTACCCGTGGACACACGGTCCGAATTGCCGACGGTTCGGTATCCAGTAACGAGGGTGGAATTGGCCAAAATTTCAAACTCTTTTATTCTAGATACATTTCTTCTTGTTCCCTACACCCGTTATTGTATCTTGTATCAATTACTAAACTCACCCGTGATAAAAAATTGTATGGCTAAATTTGTTCATAACGCCATTGTGTGAATTTCGGGAGCTCGCATTCGGGGAAGATGATTGGCGGTCTTAAGGAATGCGCCGGGACTCTATCTCTCAACAGGTGAAGAACGCTTCAACAAGACAAGCCCACCAAGTTCTATCAGAAGTTTCTAATCGAATAAAGCTTTGTTAAACCTTAAGTCCAATAAAGATGGTGAAATCATGTTGAATCATATCGTTTAGGTCATCCTAATTTCAAGTATTTACGAAACTTTTTCCTTCATCATTTAGAAATAAAAATTCAGGGTTTTTCGGTGTGAGAAGTATGTCAATTTTCAAAACATGTTAGAACTTCATATCCTCATCTTCCACATAAAAAATCACATCCTTTCTCATTAATTCACACCGATATTTGGGGACCTTACGAATCAAAAACATCACCAGGGACACGTTGGTTCATTTCATTTTGTGGATGATCATACTCAACCACTGGTTATTCCTAATGAAAGAAAAATCAAGGCATGTCAAATTTTTAAAAATTTTAATACCATGATTCAAACTCAATTTCAAACAAAAATCCAGGTATTGAAATCCGAGGCAATGCTAAAGAATATTTCACTTCCACCCTTGCGATTATCTGTTAAGTCGGATTGTCCATCTAAGCTCACGTGTGTTGACACACCTCAACAAAAATGGGGTGGGTGAGAAGAAAGAATAGGCATCTTCTCGAGGTCGCCGGATCCCTCATGCTCACAACTTCATGTCCCTCAACATTTTTGGGGGGATCTTTGTTCTTACGACTACCTATCTTATCAATAGGATGCCATCTCGTGTCCTCTTATTTAAAACACTTTATCAATACTCTACTGAAATATACCCACACACTGAAAAATCGTGTCCCATGTTCCCTTTAAAATTTTTGGATGTTAGCATGTCTACGTACATCGTAGTGGCAAACTTGATCCTCGAGCCATCAAATGCATATTCCTAAATATTCATCATACGCAGAAAGGATACAAATGTTTTTCTCTATCACAAAACGATTCTATATACAATGGATGTCACATTTTTTGAACAATATCCGTACTATTCCAAATCATGTCATTCGGGGGGAGAACATAGCCAATGAATACCGACTTTTCGAATATCATAAGTACTCAGTCTCCCACAAATCCTATTCCGTAACCTCTACGAAAGTTGACTCAATATCTCAAATAAATACTCTTGTACTCCCAATGAATCCTCAACTTCTACCAACAGATCCAAACTTCCTTGTCCCAAACAACGATCTCCTTGTCTGCTACAGAAGGAAAACAACTCAAGAAAGAGCTAGAACCGAGCATATCTCGAGCCATTCAAGGAATCCAACCCGAGTACGTGCCCACTCCGACAATTCACAAGGTAACACCACCGAACCTCATTATTGAATTACCTCACAATGATTTGAATTTGCCAATTGCTATAAGGAAAGGTGTAAGATCACGCACAAACCACCCCATCTACAACTTTATTTCCTATAAAAATCTCTCACAGGGTATAAGGCATTTATCAATGAACCTCGATCAAATAGGGTTCCAAATTCTATTCATTGAAGCATTTCAGATAATGAATTCAAGACTATTCGTGGAAGAACTTGGTGCCACCTGTAGAAAAACAAGACTTGGGAGATCACAGAACTACCATCTGAAAACAAACCGTTGGATGTAAATGGATCTTTACAATCAAACACAAAGCGTACTCAGAAGGTAGAAAGACTCAGCTCGCCTTGTGGCTAAAGGATTCACTCAGACATAAACGGGCTTGATTATCGGGGAGACTTTTGCACTGTAGCAAAACTCAACACTATTCGTGTTCTTCTCTCCATAAAGCATCTAACTTGGATTGGCTCTCACCAATTAGATGTCAAGAATGCATTCCTTTAATGGTGGTGATCTCGAAGAAGAAGTCTACGTGGACATTCCTACTGGAATTGAATCTCCGTTCCAACCTTGATAGAGTCCGCAAACTTAAGAAATCCTTATATGGATTGAAACAGCTCCACGTGCCTGGTTTGATAAGTTCTCTAAAGTTACGAAGAGATATGGAGTGTGACAATCAATGCCAATCGGATCACACACTATTCGTCAAACACTTCTCCAATGAGAATAGTTATCCTAAGTGTATACGTAGATGATATTGTTCTAACAGGTAATTCTACAATTGAGATGGATAAACTCAAAGAATTCCTTGCCGAGGAATTTGAGATCAAAGATCTAGGACGATCTCAAATATTTTCAGGGATGGAAGTAAAGACGAGCAAAAAGGGGCATATCATATCTCGAAAGGAAGTATGTACTTGATCTTCTCAAAGAAAGCTGGAATGATGGGGTGTAAACCAACAGAACGCCCGATGGATTCTACAATAAAACTCGGAATCAAAGAAAATAGTACACCTGTGGACAAAGGTCGTTATCAAAGATTAACAGGAAAACTTCGTTTACCTATCTCACACTAGACAGGATATTGGTTTTTCGGTAAGTGTTGTAAGTCAATTTATGAACAAATCTCTTGAAGAACACGTGGAAAACGATCTATCGTATACTCGGGTATCTCGAGATGACACCAGGAAAAGGATTATATTTAGGTAAGAATCTCACTAGAAAAATTGAAGTCTTTGCATAGATCTTGTTGACCGAGGGCTCTATAGTGGATCGCAGAACTACCACTTGGATATCAGACATTCGTATGGGGAAACCTTGTAACTTGGCGAAGTAAAAACAACAAGAATCGCGAGTAGTATGGTGAATTTCTAGAGCCGTAGCTCATGGGATTTGTGAAGGAACGTGGTTAAGAGCTACTCGTAAGGCTCGGATTTCACGTTTCTAACCTATCGGCGTGCGTATGACAATCAATCAAGTCGAATAAGAATTGCGAAAAATCCAGCTTCATCGTGATCGAACCAAACATGTAGAAATTGATCGCCATTTCATTAAAGAAAAGATAGATGAAAAAATTGCAGACCTACTATATACATCTACTAAACATCAAATTGCGTATATCCTTACAAAGCATTACCCCGAACAATCTTGAAGAATTGAGTTGCAAGTTAGGAATGATTAATATCTATTACCCAACTCGGCGGAGTGTAGATTTTCGAGAGAATATTATTAGTTGTATGCATCTTGTAGAAAGTTAAGTGTAAATCAAATTGTATTTTCATTATCATATCAAATTGCTCTATTCTTAGAATTAGTGGACACTTTGTATTTCTATAAATAGATTGTATTATAGTGTTGTAGAGAAGAAGAGAAAACAGAGAATACATACTCCATATTATCTCCATCTTATCTCTCGGAGTACATTTAACAGTTTTAGTGTAATTGATTCCATAAGTTTGAGTAAACCCCTTAGCAACCAGTCGGGATTTGTAACGTTCCACAGTCCCATCAACTTTGTATTTCACAGTGAAAACCCACTTGTACCTTACAGTTTTGTTTTTCACTTGGTAGTTTGATTATATTCCAAGTGTTATTTTTTTATCAAAGTCCGCAATTCTTCTATTACTATTTCTCTCCATTCGGAAATTTCCTAAGCTTTTTCAATATTTTTTTGGAATGTTTATTTTATCAAGGTTAGATGTAAATGACTAGAATCTCAGGGATAAAGTTTTGTAAGACACAAACTTTGAAATAGGATAGAGAGTATAAGAGTAGATTCAGGATTATTTGTGTTTGAAGGAGACTCCAGGATATTCGGAGCTATTACCGGTTTGGGCTCTCGTAGTGTTTCAAGAGTGAGATTCTTCATGGTTTTGGTGGTCAACCATCGTGAGTAGACAAATATTTTCTTGTTCTTTTGTGTGCATGCATCTTTTGTTAAGTTCGAGTTTGGTTCATTAGAATTGAGTATGTTTGGATCAGGAAGAGTGTTTGGAAAGGGAAGATCAAAGTTAAACAATCAAGCTTCACTGATCTTCTCCCCTTGAAGAGAAGGTTGTTGAAAATAAAGTGTGTTTTCAAAAAACGTTACATCAAGACTAGTGTAGACTTTTTTGGTAGACGGGTCGAAGCATTTGTAACCCTTTTAATAGGAAAATATCCTAAAAATAGACACTTGAGTGCCCTCGAGTTTAACTTGCCTCGATTATGAGGATGCATGTGTACAAAAATCGAACAACCAAACACTTTGAGAAGGAGATAAGAAAAGAGACGAGAAGTCTGAAAACAATGTCTGAGTTTTTGAATAGGTGTTTCGAAAAAAAGAACACGATTTGACATTTTGTTTATTAGATAGGCAAGCGTTAGGATTGCATCATTCCAGTACATTTTTGGCATATGGGGAGTAAACATTATAGCACGTGCAACTTTTAGGAGATGTTTGTTTTTTCATTCGATAACTCCATTTTGTTATGGAGTGTTGACGCATGTACTTTGGTGAATTATTCCATGTATGAGATAATTTTCCAAAGTTGTATTGAAATATTTGGTACCATTATCAGTATGCAAAACTTGGATTTGCGTTTGGAATTGGTATGTTACGAACATTAATTTTCTCGTTTAGTAGATAAACCCAACACACTCGAATATGATCATCAATAAAGGTTATAAAGCATTTTGTATGTGTACGGGTCGGAGTATGGGAAGGATCTCATAGATCATTGTGAATGATAATTAATGGTTTTGATGGTGTGTAATTGTGTTTTGGAAAATACGTGCGACAATATTTTGCAAGTTAACAAATTTTACTTTGTAAATCAGATAAATTTTTATTTGAAATAATAGAAAGAAACAACTGTTTTAGATATTGAAAATTAGGATGTCCCATTCTGTGCCATTACATAATTTCACTATCTCTAGACATAGATGCAGAGCTACAATTGACAATTTGATACTGTCCATTCATATTAGATTACTAAAAGTAGTAGAGTTCCTCATATTTTTTAGTACAATCAATCGTTTTCTCTAATGATAGGTTCTAAAAAATACAAGAGAAGGAAAAAAAATTTAGTGGAACAATTTGAATGTTTTGTTCACTGACTTACAAACAGTAAATTGCATGATAATTTTAGAATGTGAAGAAGAGACTCAAGAACTTGAGTTAGAAATTTTTCTACACCTTTTTCCTGCAACTGGAGAGAACCATCTAACTTTTATTTTTAGGTTTCCAACACAGGGTAAATATGAAGAGAAAGAAAAGGTGATACGCATCAATCATATGATTTGAGGTGCCTGAATCAATAATCCAAAGTGTTTTAGTTCGTTAGGTGATACTTAAAGCTTTTAAAAAGTTACCTTTATGGGCTAGTGAACTTGAAGGAATATGTGCAGATGTCAGACTAGATGTTTGAAGGTTTGAAAATATTTGGTAGAACTGCTTTATTTGCTCTGGCTTGAACACTTCACTAGAGGTAGCTTTTTTCCTTTGAAATTCTGTAGAAACCTGATAGTGTTCGTGTTTATTATTGTAATGTCTTGGTTTCCAATTTGTCGGTTTATCATGTATCTCCCAACAGGTATCTTTCGTGGTCATTTTTACGACAATGCTTATACCAAGTATGCTTTTTTGTTGACTCGGATTGGAATTATTTTGTGGCCCATTTGAAGGCCCACAAGACAACAAGTCAACAACCCAAAATTTTCTAATCTAGTCCCATAATTATTAGGCCTAGCTCCATGTTTGGATAGCCCATAAGGCCCATTTTCGAATCCAAGAGCTTCATTGGTCGGATTGGGTTTTGAAGGCCCACGGTTAGAATGGGCTTACGGTGGATTAAGGGGCTTGAGCCCATGACTTCCTGGGCTAATTATGGCTGATAGAGGCTTGCACACATCATCTTTGGTGTCGTTCCTCATGGTAAACTTGTGCAAAGACTTCTCAAGTGGTCGGCAGAGGTCATCGGCCAAGTATTCTTCCTCTAATCTCATCTAATTCACAATTGAGCCCTGCAAGGAGTTCAAAAAATTGTTCGCTTTCGAGTTTCGATTTATGTAGTACACTTTCGAGTTATTGCCACAAGGTAACCATCTCCATGTAATAATCAGTCACATTTCATTTATTTTGTCGCATTCTCCATAGTTTGGTTTTGATTTAAAAAATTTGTGAATAATTCTCCTCGTCTGAATGCTTTTCTCGTATTACATCTTAGATATGTCTTACCGTCACTAGAAATAGATATGTTTTGTCGATTGAAGGGTGTATGCAGTGTATCGGCCAAGCCCTAATCATTCAATTTTTAGACCTTGTTGACTAATGTGTTGGGTTGATTAGGAGCAGGTTCTTCTGCTTCTTCGTTAAGGTAACCAAACTTTCTTTTACCATCAATTATCAATTCGATTGATTGTGTCCACTCATGGTAATATTTTTCATTGAGTTTTTCGACTATGAGTTGTGTTAAAGATGATTTATGAGTGTGTGTATTAGGTGTCTAACACTAGGTGTCTTAGTGGTGTGAGTTGTGTATTAGGTGTCTTAGTGGTGTATTAGGTGTATGTCACCTAAGATTGTTTGTATCTTTGTATATAAATAGGTAGTGTCTTTCAGTAGAAAATAACGAGAAATTACGAGTTTACGTGGTATCGAGCATTTGGGTTACAAAATTTGAGAATTTTTTTTCCGAATTTGGTGGGCGAGAATTTGGGTAAACAAATTAGGATTTGGTGCATTTTTGAGTTCGACTCGGAGACACCACTTTGGAGTGCGCATTTTTCTCACCAGCAAACACAGGGGGGAAAAACAGGCGCCAAACAGAACCCGACCCAGACGTCAGAGCCGCTGTCTGACGCATGAGTGGGCCCGCTGCGCCCGCCGCGACTTTACTGTCAAAATTCCCGCGTCTCACCGGCCGCAGGGGGAGAATAGCCATGGCAACCAAACCCAGTCCAGGTCGCCAGGCAATGGCGAGTGGGCAGCGCGCGCATACCATGATTTTACGTCCAAATTCCACAGCCCGTGACGTGACCAGTCAATGACGTGGCAAGTAGAATTCTTCTCGGCCTGAGACCCGTCACCTTCTCCTATAGATCCTGCGTCATCTGTGGTGGTTTGGCCTTCATCGCTTGTGATTGTTCCAGGTTTGCGTTTTCCAATTTGGTGTTCTTGTTCGGCTGCGTGTTTGGTCATTGCGTGTTTTATCATTGCGTGTTTGGTTCTTCTTGTTGTTGGATTTTGTTTGTTCGTTTGCTGTTGTCTTGTCGTTTGTAAGAGTTATGGTGAAAAAGAAATCTAATGTTGTAATGGATATGGTGCACTGTGATGTCGAAAATCCGCGGACCTAGCTAAATGGCTCGAATTATTTGGCTTGGAGCAAGACTTATTAAATTTATCGAGAAGTATCGAAAAAGATACTCGTTTGACTAATGATCCTCGCAAAGATGATTGACGGAGGCGTGGCTTAGAGGCGATGCTCGCTTATTTACTGTGATTCGAATTCTATTGAAAGCAATGTAATTGACTTGATCAATCAGCTGTGGTCGTTAAGGAATTAATGGATTATTTGGATTTCTTATATTACGGTAAGGAAATCTTTCTCGCGTATATGAGGTATGCAAAGCATTTGCAGATGCGGAGACAAGAATCGATCAACTCCTGAAATTATTTTATGGAATTTAAAAGGACTTATGAGGAGCTCGATAGTTTAATGCCTTTTAGCCACGATGTCGAGAGTTGACAAAGTGACGGGAACAAATGGCGGTCATGAGTTTTCTTGCGGTCTTCCTACTACTTTTGAGGCTGGCAAGTCCCAGGGTTCTTTGCGGTTACGAGATCTCCTCTTTCTGAGAGTGTTTAGTCCAGTACTTCGTACGAAGAAGGCACTCACTCCGCTTTCTTCCCGGTTAAACGGGTGCTTTGGTCGGCCAGAAGTAATAATTATGACGTGGACGGACTGACTTATATGAACGAGAAATAAAGGAGGTGGCTCGTACGGGTTTGAAACTCGACCGCGGGACACCGGAGGTATTGTATGTCCTTGTGTCACTGAGCCGGGACATACGAAACATGAATGTGAAAAGCTTCGGTACAAAACGTGAGAAAGGTCGCTCATGTGTGTGCATCCTTCGATACTTTTGAAAAATCGGTTCTTATCTCTGCTTGGATGAATTTACCAAGGATTCTCACGGTATCGAGAATCGCTGGTCTTGTCGCCTGCAGCCATTTCTTATTGTTGATTCGGGTAAATCGATCGTGTCTCGTTTCTTCATCTTCCAAATGGGTTATTGATTACGGTGCCACGGATCATATGACGGGTAATTCTAATCTCTTTTCTACTCTTGATCGCGCTTCTACCTCTCTCTTGTTACCTTAGTAGATGGGTCATCTCGTGTTCTTAGATGCAGCCTGATTACTCCCATTCATTTGCTTCCTTTGTCGTTAAATGTCTTACATTTACCTAGCCTATCCTTTAATTTGATATCGTAAGTAAACTACTGATCTTAAGCTGTTGTATCTCATTTTTTCACGATCGTTGCTTATTTGGGATCTTGTGAAAAGACTATTGGTAAAGGACATGAGGTTTAGAGGCCTATTCTTGACCTGTGGAAATACGAAATACATTCACAGTGTAACCTCTCAGCCCGGCACGTTGTAGGATTGGGTCGTCCATCTCTTCCTTTCTTGAAGAAACTTTGTCTCAGTTTAGTAAGGTGTCTTCGTTAGATTGTGAGTCTTGTCGGTTCTGCAAAACATCATCGTCTTGGATTCAAATCCAAGAGTTAATAAACGTCTTAGTGTTCTTTTGAATTAGTTCATTCGATGTTTGGGTCGCTTGTCTATTTTGTCTAAACACGGATTTAAATATTTTGTTACTTTTGTGGATGATTATTCTCGTGTAACTTGGTTATATTTAATGAAGAGTCGTTACGAATTGTTTTCTATTTTTGTGCATTTTGTGTTGAGATTAAAACTCGATTTAATGTTTCAATTAGGTACTTTCTGAAGTGATAATGCCAAAGAATATACATCGGCTTTGTTTCAATCTTATATGGTTCAAAATGGCATGCTTCGTGAAGCTTCGTGTGTTGATACTCCATCTCGAAATGGAGTGGTGAATGTAAACGGACATCTTCCGGCTGCACGTGCCTTATTATTTCAAATGAATGTTTCTAAACCTTTTTGGTAGATGCGGTTTCAACGCGTGTTTTTTTCTTATTAATCGCGTACCCTAAATACATTCTTGTGGTGAGATTCCTTACAAAATTTTGTTTCCTAATAAGTCAACTTATTTAGGTTGACTAGGATATTTGGTAGCATTTGTTTTGTTCGGGATGTCGAGTCCACGTGTTACTAAATTAGATCCCAAGTCTTTGAAGTGTATCTTCCTTGGTTATTCTCGTCTCCAAGGTTATAGATGTTATTGTCTAGTCTTAACAAATATCTTGTCTCGGGTGATGTTACGCCCATGGAAGACATGCCACTGATTTTAGGTCTTCTCCTCTCACTGCATGTCGAGAGGAGGATAACCGATTGTTAGTCTGATACATCACGTCATACGAGCTGTCTCGATCCAATTCTGTTAGGCCTTACATAACTCGAGTCTACTCAGGAGACGTAGACCTTAATTCATGTCACACTTGCTTCCTTCGTCATCGGATCTTGTCTGAGCGATGATCTTCACCATTGCATTCTTGTAAAGGTAAGCGTCCGATGTACTTATCCTATTTCTTCTTTTGTTTAGTATAATTGCTTGTCGTCTTCCTCTTTCTTTTATTGCTTCTCTTGATTATTGCTATCCCTAAAGCGTTATGAAGCCATATCTCATGTGGTTGGCATAATCTGAATGATCGAGGAAATGAATCGTTGGATGACAATGGTACTTGGGACTTGGTTGATTTACCTTCGAGGAAACGGGTATCGGATGCAAATGGGTGTTCACTGATTAAGGTCGATCCGGATGGGTCGGTTGCTCGATTAAAGGCCGTCTTGTTGCTAAGGGATATGCTCGAACCTATGGAGTGGACTATTCGGACACTTTCTCTCTGTTGCTAAATTGACATACATTCGGTTGTTTATTTCTATAGCGGTACTCGCATTGGTGGCCTTTGCGTCAAGCTAGATATCAAGAATGCTTTTCTTCGTGGTGATCTTGAGAGGAGGTGTTTATGGAGCAACCTCTGGTTTTGTTGCTCGGGGGAGTCTAGGCACGTTTGTCGTCTCCATGAATCTTTGTATGGTTTGAAACGAGTCCTCGTGCTTGGTTTGGAAAATTTAGTCAAGCTATAGAAACGTTTGGTATGATGAAAAGCAAGTCGACCATTACGTGTTCCTCAAACAATCGGCTTGGTATCATTCTTTTAGTTGTGTATGTAGATGACATTGTTATTGCTTTGGAAGTGATCTTACGGGAATTTCATCTCTTAAGTCTTTCCTACGTACTCGGTTTCACACGAAGGATTTGGGGATGTTAAAGTATTTCTTGGGTGTTGAAGTCACGAGGAGTAAAAAGGTATATTTCTATCTCGAAAATATGTCTGGACTTATTAGCGAGACGAGGGAAAATTAGGAAGCGAAAACCTTGTAGTGCTCCAGTGACTCGAACATCCACCTTACAGGGAGATGGAGAACCACTTTAAAGATTTTGAGAGATATCGAAGGGTGGTTGGAAAGTGAATGCCTTCTGGTGACTCGTCCGGATATTGCATATTCGGTCGGTGTTGTTAGCCAATTTATGTCATCCCCCGTGACGGTTCATCATTGGGCGGCGTTAGAGCAAATTTTATGTTACTTAAAAGGAGCACACGGACGTGGCATCTTGTATCGAAATCATGTGGACATACTCGTATTGAATGTTTTCGAGGATGCAGATTGGGCGGGGTTCGAAGTGGATAGAAGATCCACGTGGGAATGTGTATTTTCATTGTTGGAGGAAATTTGGTCTCGTGGAAAAGTAAGAAGCGAGAATGTTGTGTCACGATCGAAGTGCGAGAGTCGAGAATATGGGGCTATGGCCTGAATCTGCGTACGAGATAATATGGATATATCGGCTCTTGGATGAAGTAGGTCTTAAAACTTCGGTACTGTGAAATTGTGGTGTGATAACAAGGCTGCTCTTCGTATTGCTTCTAACCTTGTGTTTCATGAGCGAACTAAACACATTGAAATTGATTGTCATTTTGTTCGCGAGAAAATTCAACAAGGGTTGATTTCTACGGGATATATGAAGGCGGAGAACAAGCTAGGAGATATCTTCACGAAAGCTTTAAGTGGGGTTCGGGTTGATTATCTTTGTAACAAGTTGGGCATGATTAATATCTATGCTACAACTTGAGGGGGAGTGTTAAAGATGATTTATGAGTGTGTGTATTAGGTGTCTAACACTAGGTGTCTTAGTGGTGTGAGTTGTGTATTAGGTGTCTTAGTGGTGTATTAGGTGTATGTCACCTAAGATTGTTTGTATCTTTGTATATAAATAGGTAGTGTCTTTCAATGAAAATAACAAGAGAGAATTCTGAGTTTACAAGTTGGAAGGATGAATTCTCGAAACTTCCAGAACTCATATTTGGTGTTTCTAGTATTCTCAATCAGAGTTTTCTGAGATTGATTTTGGGACATTGTTGTTAATCTTAGTCATCATATGACAGGATTAATAGAACCTACCTCTGATACCATGTAAACTGATTGGAGAAAATATTTATTTTTAGTTTTTGTGTTTTGATTATACACGGGCCACTAATTTATAGTGGAGATTTTAAGATGGAAATAAATAAATAAATCTAAAAACTTCCTAATAATCATGAATAAAAAAAGAAATAACAAATATTTGAAATTGTAACTGTTTTGATCCCTAACAAGGAAAAAATCCCATTAGTTTCGGGATTTCTACTAATTGCAGTTTCTTCAAATATATGAGAAATGGTTTAATGACAACTCAGACGGAAGCTTCATCAGACAATGGTTTGTTAAAATTAAGAATGCATGCTACTCCAAAAGACATTAGGCATCTAGTTTTGTGTCATCTGTCTGCTTGAGTTTTCCATCATATGTTTGATGACAGTAGCTTTCTTTTTGCATCCATCAGGTAGTACGATATAATTATAGTTCAGAAGAAAGGAAAGCAATGGTTGAACTTGTTAGCTACATAAAAAGCATTGGGTCGATGATGCAGCGGTATGATACACTGGTAGCTGATTCTTTATGGGAAACAATACATGCTGAGGTGCAAGATTTTGTGCAGAATACACTGGCCACTATGCTGCGAACTACTTTTCGAAAGAAGAAGGATCTTTCTAGGTGGAACTCAGACAATACTCCTTTTTTAAATATCAAGGGTTAAGATGATTAAATTGTTTTTCCTTCTTATTACACCCCTAGAGAATAAAACAATGAATCATGAAATGAAATTACTTTCTAATATTTTTAAAGCTAATTTTCAGAAACCTTTTGTCATGTAAACAAGTTCCTCTGCTGGAATATTCTAAATTTCTTATCTGTTCGTGTTAACTATCAGGATTCTATCTGATATGCGGACCCTTTCAGCCGACTGGATGGCAAATACAAGCAAGTCAGAAAGTGAGTTACAATCATTACAGCATGGAGGTGAAGAAAGCAAAGGGAGCTTTTTTTTCCCTCGGTCAGTTGCACCAACAGCTGCCCAGGTTTTTCTTTTATTGAACCGTTCTCAATTTAAGATATTATTATCCTCAGTTTGCTAAGGTTATTTGAAAAAAAAAATTCAAGGGAAAAGATCAAAAGTGCCATATTTTTTGTATGAATGCATGGTTTTATACCTTTACAGATGTTCAAAATGCCTTCCCCATTAAAGGCCATAATGCCTGCTTGAACAAAGTAGCAAACATGCATGTAAGCCTGTTGCAGGCTAGGGCTTGCACATGTATACATGTGTCATGTAAATTGCTATTATTCACCATGCTTGCATGAGATAATATATGCAAGTACATACATGCATATTTTAAGTGTATGCATCCTGATGTATAAATGCGAAAAGGATGTATGGTTTTTCACTTGGAAAAATTAAACAAATTGTCAAACAGTTGTTTATTGACATATTTATGATTTCTTTGCACTGAGATTTAGCTTATTGATATTTTTATCCCTCCTATTTCTAGATTCACTGCTTGCAGTTCTTGATATATGAGGTGGTGTCTGGTGGTAATCTTAGGAAGCCTGGAGGACTTTTTGGGAATAGTGGATCTGATATTCCTATTAATGATTTGAAGCAGTTAGAAACCTTCTTTTACAAGCTGAGCTTTTTCCTTCATATATTAGACTACTCAGGTATTTTGTTTTCTAGTTATCATTTTTTTTAATTTGAATGGAACTATAAATGATTTGTTCTTCATATTATGCTTCAAATTGAAAGGACTCTTAATTTCTGAATTCATGTTCAGTGGCTATCATGAGCTGTAATAAAACTTAATTCTGACCTTTTATGCTATCTGCAGCTACTCTTTTAACTTTGACAGATCTTGGTTTCCTATGGTTTAGAGAATTTTATTTGGAATCGTCTCGTGTTATTCAGGTACAACTTTTAGCTCATGAAATTATGCTGATAGTTCTAAGATACTAGAGTCTAAATTTTTATACTTTTGCAAGGAAGCCTCTGTTCCTTTCACGTGTTATTGCACATGGACATGCATCCAACTGCATTGGGAAGTCTGTTTCAAAACTTAGCCGCATATGAAGTAATTTCTTGTGGTGATAGCCTTTCTTTCTTTTTTTGGCAAAGGACAAGTGTAGTTGGATCCTTTTTAAGGTTCAATTCATTTATGATATCAACTATAACATTGTTAGGAATTGAACGTAGGGAGCACTTATTAGCATAGATGACAGGAAACCACTGACAGCAGCATATTTCATTTGTATTGATTCTTCTCATCCTTATATATGCTCTTTTGTGCTGCTAATTGCTGTCTCATGAATATGCTAATTTGCATGCAACATTGAAGTTGAATCCCTTTTCTTACAGTTTCCTTTCGCATAATTCGGTCCCAGATTTATCAAATTTGTTGCTGGTGTGCAGTTTCCAATAGAATGCTCTCTTCCGTGGATGCTAGTAGATTATGTGCTTGTGTCACAGAACACAGGCCTTCTTGAGAGTGTTCTGATGCCATTTGACATATATAATGATTCAGCTCAGCAAGCATTGGTTGCTCTTAAGCAACGCTTCCTTTATGACGAAATTGAGGCAGAGGTCTGTATATTTTAGAACTGATTTTTAACACCAAATTTTCTGATGCGGTATTTGAGTTTTAAGTATGTCTATTTCTTAATATAATCTGCTAATAAATCATACAAGTAGTATTGAATGGACAACTGTTGCTTCCTTATCCCTATGATTTTCTTAGGCTCTGCATATTTTTGCTTCTTTATTTGCTAATATTTTTACAGGCTTTATTCACAAAGCCATCTCCAGATACTTATTATTATTATTATTTTAATTTCTGATTGTCTCAGGTGGATAATTGCTTTGATATATTTGTTTCAAAAGTCTCTGAGATTATTTTTACTTATTACAAGAGCTGGGCAGCAAGGTATATGTCTTTCCTCTAGAGAATTCACCTATGCAGAAAATAACACTTTGTGTTGGAGAAAAATATTCAACACTTTTGGTCATATCTTGCAGTGAACTACTTGATCCGTCATTCCTCTTTGCTTTAGATAATGGAGAAAAGTATTCAGTCCAGCCTATGAGGTTTAGTGCTCTACTGAAGATGACAAGAGTGAAGGTGAAACTAATAGTGGTTGCCGGTTTCATTTTATTTTCTTTAAATGTTTGTTGGGACATTCTTTGAGGCTTCTGTGAGTAAATTGATCATTTCTGCCGGTGGCTTTTTTGTTTCTTATAATGTCTCACTCAGTATCTGAACCTTCTTCATCAGCTTTGAATTCTTTTGGTGGCCAGCTTTTAGCATGAATTAGCTTCATCACAAGTTGACATAATTCAGACCAGCCTAAACGGTCAGCCACAGTAGTCAGGTCATAAGTTCCATATAAAAAAAAACAACAAAGCAGCAATAAAGTGCATTTCTAGATAGAATTTTGGCAAGAGGGCAATAAGACGGGAGATAGAAAAGCCGTTCCTTTGTAATTCAAGGCTGTTTTGGCATAGGGATATTTGGGAAATGAAGTAGGGGTTGGTAAAGAAGATAGTATGCAGGTTCACTTTATGTCATTGTATTAGATTAATACTTCGCAGGAGGCCTTGTCTGGATTGAATTGGCAGCAATGCAATGTATGCGGTAGACCAGTTTAGTTTTGGGAGCCCTATGCTTGAAATCAACTTTGTCAGTGCAGAATTATTTCTGATAGTTTATGTCTGGGGTGCTATTTATATCAACAGAATTCTAGTAAAATACTAATTGAATCCTTGCTGAATGGACAATTGTGACTTAGTCTAAATATTGCTGCTGCTCATAGAGGGAAGACAGAGAGGTCAAGATTATGCAGCTTGAATGGGTGATAAGGCAGGAGAATGCCAATATGTTAAGGCAGCTACAGACAAGAACAGGATAATTGCTTGAATGAATAACATTCGTTCTTAGCTTCCATAAGATGGCATTTTTAAACTTCTGCAGGATTGCCAAACTCTATGTTTTCTTTTATTTGGGGGAGGATATGCTCTGTACTGCAGAAGTAGTTCATAAGATTTTTTTTTAAAAATAAATTATAATTTACTTAATTTCTCTCATTGGTTGGCTATGGTAGATAAAAGGATATGAGCATGAGTGCAAGACGAATAGTTTATTTTACCAAAAGAGCACCAAGTACTTCTGGCAGCATGGAAGTTGCCTTTGCAACTAATATTCTAAGCTGTCATGCATTTCATCACTATGATCAGATGATTTGGTTTTCACTAAAATACCCAGCTTTAATGATACTTGAGTCCTAAAATAAATGGAACTTTGAGATAATAGATAGATATATTATTATGTAATTTGTCAGAGAGCAAAGTTATATGCTTGTCTATTGTCCTGTTATTTCATTATGATACTTATGTCTTTGCAAATGCTTCCTATAAATATAGGATTATTTTAATGTGGTGCCTTCTCTATATTGGACACTTTCTCCAACTTTAATTATTTTAATGTGTCCAGTTACTTGGAAGGACAATAAATTTGAGAAGTTTGATTGCGCAACGAATGAATAAAGTTTTCAGGGAAAATCTTGAATTTCTCTTTGATCGCTTTGAGTGTCAAGACCTATGTGCTATTTTGGTAAGAAATTTCGCTTTTATCACTTAGTTCTTTCTTGCTATGGGAAGCAATTTCCCTTTTCATACTATTTAACAAAGAAAAGATGTAATATTTTGGGTCCAGGAATTAGAAAAGCTGGTCGATATCTTAAAACATGCCCATGAACTGCTATCTAAAGATCTTTGTATAGACTCGTTCGTTCTCATGCTGAATGAGATGCAAGAGAACGTGTCTCTCGTGTCATTTTCTAGTCGACTTGCTTCTCAGGTGTGGTAAAATTGTGCTTCCTCTGTCTCCTATATGCTAGCTTTGTGTCTGTTTTTTCTTTTCATTTTTGAGGACTCTAGTCATACTTTTCATCTTTCAATTGTTCCTTGTAGAGATAGTTTTACTCACACTGAACGTTGGCTTATCTATGATTGTTTTGCATGTCTTAATATACTTTCATTCATTGTAGTAAGTTGTGGCCTTTTTTTTTAATATGAAAGAGAATTCTAGGCTGATGACCCCATCATTTTGTCTGATCAGTTTGCAAACCAACTCATTGAGAAATAATATTGATCGTACAGTTAAGTTTCATAGGCTTTCTCATTGGTTTGGAGATTTCAATGCATAATTATCCTTTATTTTATTTGTTATGATTAGTGAGATAAGTTTCCATAGGAACTGAAGAACCCTTCATTTCATTAGCTAAGGAATATTTATCTTTATAAACATTACTTAACTTTTATTGTAGAATGAAAAATGTAATGTGTATTTTCTCTTTATATAAATAACCCTTAGTTAGAAACAAACTTTTATTTTCTGAGCTGTTCATTGTCAGATATGGTCGGAGATGCAAAATGACTTCTTGCCAAACTTCATCTTGTGCAATACAACCCAACGTTTTATCCGCTCATCAAAGGTTCCTGTTCAAAAGCCATCAGTTCCCAATGCCAAGCCCAATTTTTACTGTGGTACACAAGTAAGAAACTATACTGGAAAAATTGCATCACGTGTCACTTTTCTTTTGCATTTACAATACTTTGAATTGGTGTACTTTAAGTGGGACACTTAGTCTTATTCTTCTTTTTTTGTGGGCTTCTTAGTCTCTTTACTTTCCACTTATTTTTTTCGTTTGTTTAGGACATTTTCATTATCAAACATCCAATGGCCTCATGCTAGTCATATTATAATGGATTCCATCTAAGTCCTCCCCCTCCCACCCCACCCCAACAACAAACACAAAACCCCAAAAAATGACAAAAAGAAACCGAAATGATAAAAAAATGACGTTTTTATACTTGTTAAAACTGGCAATTGTATCATTTCAATGTAAGGTGATTGAAGTGTCCAAAAGTCACACTGTCAGGGTTTCCAAAAGAGAGTGTTTCCTTTGGTACTAAAACTATTGTATTAATTTTAATTTGCTACCAAATAATTTTTGTGTCAATTTACTACTAATAGTATTCAATCTTGGTTCAAATAGGTATTCTGGTACTATATCGTTCAAATTTATTGGCATCATATTACATTTATCATATGTTCAAAATTAAGGTTGTTTTCGGAATTTAAGCATATCTGTCATGTGAGGAGCACATGTAAATTAAAGAATTGAGATTTTTTGTCCATAGTTGAACACATGAAGGGCTCTTAGATCCTAACGTTACCCAAGACCTGAATTTTAGGGTTGAATTTGGGGGCTGAGTTGAAATTTGGGGGCATTTTGGGATTTAAGTGAGGTTAGGCTCTGGCTGTTGATATAGAGCTTCAATAAAAAAGAAGGAAATATTTTCTCTGTTTTTTTTTAATTTACACGTGCTTCTTCTCGTGCTTAAATCCCCAAAATACCCTTAAAATTTCTGCATGTGCTAATCACTTGATCAATTTAATGGGATGACCAGTTAATTTGTATGGTATGGTAACGAAATGCATATTTGAAATACATTTGAATACTATTAATTGTAAATTGGCATAACAAATATTTTTGGTAGTAAATTGAAACTAAAAAATAGTTTTAGTACCAAATGAAATGTTTGCATGTACCCAAACTATACCCTAGTCAACGTGTCATTCCATATGTAATATGATTTTTATATTTCACCACCTTAAATTTGTTGCTGACTTGCTTCTATTATTTATAAATATTTTTTGCTTAATATAGTGAGAAGCATGGTAGACTACGTACCTTTTCTGTTTTGGTCATCAATGATGACTTGGATCGTTCTGATTTGAGGCCCTAATTGGAGTTTTTTTTTTTTTTTTGAGCAAAGGCTACCCTGAATTGCAGACTTCCCTATGTTCATGCTATACATAAGTTATGTAAGGTTTACTCGTGTATAGGTTGTACATGAGTTGTATACACCAGTACACAGACTATACCCGCAATGTTGGGACACTTTTGGCCCAAACTCCAAAAGTGCATTTTTAGGGCCCTAGCTGGATTATTATAGCCATATCTTTGCTTTATCAAGATTAATCTTTTCTTGCTTTCGTGCTGTAGGATTTAACTGCAGCTCATCAAAGTTTTGCCCTCTTGCATAGTGGATTCTTTGGAATTCCCCACATGTATTCTATTGTCAGGCTTTTAGGATCTAGATCTTTGCCTTGGCTTATTAGAGCACTTCTTGATCATATATCAAATAAGGTAGGGTGTGCCCCGAGGTACTCAATCTTTCAATTTATTGTTGATGTAGAATCTAAATTAAATTACTATGGTAGTTTAAAGTTGCATAAATGCTTTTTTAAATTTTAAACTGCTTTCTTGCCTATAGTTTGTTACAATTAGCAATTGTTCATGTTTTCCTGTTGTTATCATCCTTTGGACACAATTTCCTAGTTAAGTACTTGAAAATTGGTAAGCAATCAAAAACTGAGAGAGAATCACCTAAAAAAACCCTGTCATTTCCCAGTGTCCCTTTTTCCAGACATTAGTAAAAAAACATGTTGGAAGGATCATCTGTTTCTTTTTATAAAAGAATAGGTAATCTCAGTGTAGTAGTTAATAATGCAGCCCAAGTTCTAATTTTTGTGGTTGCATTGGTAGTCACATCTTTACCTCCATCTTGCCCGATGAAATCTGTTTTTGTGATGATGATTACTGGAAATTTTGTGCACTCTGATGAGTCACGCTGATTCAAATCCGTGTTTTTTTAATTTGTTTTTAATTTTTTTTATAAATTAATATTTCATGTACTAGCTTTCACACTTCAAGAGACCCTTTATAATACATTTCGAAATTCTTCCGGATGGCAGCTTGTCTTGCACTCTCTGGGATAATAAGTACTTTTTTATTTTCTGTGAACCTGTCCGATGATAAGGAATGTTCCTTGAGTACATCTTTTTTTTCCCCTTACAAGCTCCTGCATTTGTATTGACATATAGTTATCCGTATTGTTGTATTAGAAAGATTCTTTTATGTCGATGCCTACACCGTATAATCATATGTTAAATTTCAACCAAACTAAAGTTTAATGTTCCATCTAACACTTCATTTGTTTGCATGCTTCAGATAACTACACTTGAACCAATGATCACAGGATTGCAAGAAGCATTGCCAAAGTCCATTGGGCTACTTCCTTTTGATGGGGGTGTGACAGGTAGGTAACACTTCCATTGGAGTGGTCTACAAATATCTTTGGTTTTGGCAAGACTTGCACCTCCTCCTCCCATCCTCCCTTCTCTTCTTGAGGAGTATTTGGCTCATTTTTCCTGGTTTTCCTGTAAATTTTCTGTTCAGGTTGTTTGAGGCTTGTTAAAGAAAGTCTTAATTGGGGAACAAAGTCAGAGTTGAAATCAGAAGTTCTTTATGGGATAAAGGAGATTGGAAGCGTACTATATTGGATAGGGCTTCTTGATATTGTAATGGTTGGTTTTCCATTATTTTGAGGCTTGCGTTTGAATAAGAAAATGGAACTTACAGTTTAGGTCCATGTGTTCTGTGTTCTGCTATGGGTTTTGTGGAAATATATTCTAATGCAGGCTAATGTGATTCAGACTAGGGGTGTCCACGGTCCGGTTCGGTCCGGTTTTCCTTAAAAAAAATCTAACCGGACCAAACCGTTCATATTACTAGAACCGGACCGGACCGTTTGAAACGGTTTTAAAAAATAAAAACCGGACCGGACCGTTTGACTTATAAAACCGTTCGGTCCGGTTTAATTTCCAGTTTGGTTCGATTTTTTTTATAATTTAATGAAGAATAATGTGAAATTTTTAATATATTATTAAACCGGTCCGGTCCGGTTTGAACGGTTTAAAATTAATACAAACCGGACCGGACCGTTTGATTAGTAAAACCGTTCGGTTTGGTCCGGTCCGGTCCGGTTTTACGGTTTGGTCCGGTCCAATCCGGTTTTTGGACACCCCTAATTCAGACAAGGATTCATCAAAGTTTTGCATATAGAATTTGTTTAAAAATTGTCAGCATTTGATTTGATATTATTATTTAAATTTTTGTTGGCTTTTTATATTTGCAAAGAGATTTATGTTTTAGTTAAATATCAATATTTCTAGCTGCTTTTCCTTACTGTATAATCTCATTGGCTGAACAGAGAGAAGTAGATACCTCACACTTCATGCAAATTGCCCCTTGGTTGGGCATGTTTCCTAGCACAGAGGGGCAAATATTACATTCCCAAGATGAAGATAGCCCACTTGTAAGCCTCTTTAAATCAGCCACAACTGCAATTCTTTCAAACCCTGGATGCCCAAACCCAAGCTCTTTCAATACTCTATCAAAACAGGCAGAAGCAGCAGGTTTTTACACAATTTTATTTCCCCAATTCTCTCTCTCTCTCTCTCTCTATATATATATATATTTTTTTTTAATTTACCAACTTTTTGAAAGTAGACAACACAATTCAAACATTTAATCATGTTTTTGCTTGAAGACTTTAGACATTCTATTTGCTTTAGGTCATGTCCCATGTAAATTTAGGAACTTTGTGCTAGTACTTTGGAATGGCTATAGTGATAATTTAATTTTACCCATGATTTAACATGGAACTGGAGTTTCACCCAATTATACACCACAAGCTTGGCTTTTTCCTGGCTCAGGTAGTGCGCATATCAGTACTGCAGCTATTTAGCATTCAGCATTTAGATCATCATGGCAATATAACAAAAAGAAGGGAAATTATTTTTGGGAGTATGCAATGGAAGATAGAGATTACATCTGACAGCTTTTAGTGAATTTATTGAGACTGTAAGCTTTACAGATTGACTTGGGGATGTTGAATTTAGGGGAAAAAAAAGGAGAAAATGAACAGGTGAATTAGTGACAAGGAGGCAAGGAGCAATCTTTTTTTATAACACCTTGAAGCAGTGTATTGATCTATGATTCTGGAGTTCTTCATGGATACACATTAACTTATGAGAATTATATACGCCATTTGAAAGACTTTTTTTTTTCCCCTGCAGATCTTCTATGCAAGGCAAACATAAATACTGGAAGCATACTGGAATATGCCCTTGCTTTCACAAGTGCAGCTCTAGATAAATATTGTAGTAAATGGAGTGCTGTTCCAAAAACAGGGTTTGTTGATATTACAACTTCAAAGGATTTCTACCGAATTTATAGTGGCCTCCAAATTGTAAGATAAAACGAACCTTGTAGATTACTTTTCTAAATTACTGTCATTTGTAATTGTTAGAAGTTGTTGAGAAACCAATTTTCTCAAGAACTTAAGCTATCAAGAAAAGGATCAACATTGTTTTTATACATCTATCGTTCCTTACAAGTGTTGGCTTATTAAAAAAATGATCAACATTGCTTTTATACATCTATCACTCCTTTACAAGTGTTGGCTTTATGCACCATATAGGTCAAACACTTATAATTCAATAATTAGGGTTATTGGACCTTTAACACAAGATATTCAATTCTGATACCATGTAGAAGTGTTAGATACCAATTCTCCCAAAAGCTCAAACTTATAGGAGGTGGACTTGACAATTCATTTATACTCTTTAACAATAATCCATCTAATTCCTTCCCGGGATTTTTGTAACGTTAGATGGTCAAACTTTTAAGTGGCTTAAATTTTAATTTGTAGTTTGGATATATTAAGGCATTTTTGTGCAGTCACAGTTGGGCATATAAAGAAATTACATTAAATAAGCTAATTCAGTTGTTAAAAATAAGGGTAGTTTAGCACTTTTATAGTATCAACTATATCTACCTATATATAAGAAATCATTATACTGGTGACAAAGTCATTATTCTTACAGGAGTTCACAAAATATGGGATATCTGTATTACTGCTGATGTATTCTGACTCTTCAACATGTAGGGATATTTAGAAGAGTTAGTTCATGCATCGTCAAGAAATCATGAAGAGCTGGGTGACTCAGTAGCTTGGGGTGGTTGCACCATAATATACTTGCTTGGTCAGCAGTTACATTTTGAGCTCTTTGATTTTTCATATCAAGTCCTCAATGTTGCAGAAGTAGAAGCTGCGTCAATGACACAAACACACAGGAATCCTCCGTCCACCCAGGTATAATTTTTTTCTTTCTTTCAGAAAATCCATTTATCTATGAGCTTGGTTATGTTCTTGTGGTATACCTAGTGGTCTGATGATAAAGCTTACACCGCACTCATTTCAAATCACAAATTCAAATCACACCATATATCATTTTATGTATTAAAAAAATTGTAGCCACTTCTGGTTCCAATTTTGCTTTTCATTATTTTACCTCCCTCTGGTGCCTTCCATTTTATTGGCTTACTTACAAAATTGTGTATGGATTAAAAGTTGCAAAAGAACAAAAGCAAAGGAATAGTTAATCCATTCCTTGGTCTATTACCAATATTCGAATATGCCCTTAGTGTTTTCCTTTGGAAATCAATTCTGATCCCTTATTCAAGTTACTTATAACTTCCAAATTCATAGTCCGGAGCAACTCTTTGAAAAAATGCATGTGATTTATTGGACGGATACTAGAAATTTTTCTGCCCTAGACATGTCCCTTCCATATGAAACTAGTCACAAACGAAAGGATAAAGTTAACTAACACCATTAATCCATTATCATATTTGTTCCACAAATTGAGGATAAATTGTCAATTAAAACAGTCATCATCAAATGAAAGGCTTCTGTGAATTGAATGCATGCTATAGTTTTCTTATGCATCTTTGATGTTGTTCTTGACTACATAATATTAATGTGGAGTAGGGATGGGATGCCCTAATAGAGTCGATGAAGAAAGCAAGGAGGTTGAACAATCACGTATTTTCCATGTTAAAGGCTCGATGCCCCCTTGAAGACAAAACTGCTTGTGCTATCAAACAAAGTGGTGCTCCTTTACATCGAATCAAATTCGAGAACACAGTCTCTGCATTTGAAACACTACCACAGAAAGGAGTCTGAATGAATTTATTGATACCATCATATTTAATTGCCTTCTTTCCTGTAAATTCACTGCTTGTTGGTTTAAGTGTGTAGAGTATTGGAATTCTATTTAGGGAACTCAGGTTTAATATGAATTAGTTTTATTTCAAAAAAATGTTTCCGTAACTGTTGATGTTACCTCTATGTTTTTCTTTTTCAATATTTATAGGTTAGTACAGTTAGTCCGTAGTTGGGTTGGCAGATGTAAGAGTATAAGTTCGAGCATTGCCTTGGCGTTGAAATGATATTTATTCCCCTATACGTAGATATTGAGCGATAATGTTCTTATTATGTCTCCACGTATGACCATATTATACAATGAATCAGCGAAGAGTCTAACATGTTAATAAATAAGAGGGAGCCATATTTTTTTTAAGGAGGATTGGAATATAAAATATTTTGAAGGATTGAAAAGGAAAAAACTAAAATTTAAAGATATACTTAGTTGTGTTTGTTTTTCGGAATGTAATTGAATTGAAATGGAATGAGAATGAGAATGAAAAAAATATTATTTGGTTTGAACATTGGAATTAAAGAAGAAATTACAATTTGAATAGAATATAAAATATTATATATTATCTTAATATCTTTATATTTAGTAAAACTTAAATAATATCATTTAATTGTTATTTTTTCGTTAGATAAAATACATTATTGAAATAATAATTTTTTTAAATAATTTTACTTCAAAATAAAATTTATTATTAAAATTATTATTTTTTAAATAGGGTTTAGGGTTTTGAGATTTAGTGTTTAGAATTTAGGATTTAGGATTTAGGATTTAAGATTTAAGGTTTAGAGTTTAGGGTTTAAGATATAGGGTTTAGTGTTATATTTATGAGTTAAGGTTTAGGGTTGTATTTGTAGGTTTATTGTTAAAATTATTTTTTTTTAAATTAAGTTTTGGGATTTAAATTCTAGAGTTATATTTATGGGTTACAATTTAGTGTTAAAATTATTATTTTTTAAATAAAGTTTAGGGTTTAAGATATAGGATTTATGTTTTAGGATTTAGGGTTATATTTATGAGTTAAAATTATTGTTATTTTAAATAAGGTTTGAGGGTTTAAAGTTTAAGACATATGGTTATATTTAAAATTGAGGTAAAATTAGAACAAAAAATTGAGATAAGAATAAAATCATGATTTTAAAAGAAATAAAAAGAAATGATATTTTAAGAATTAATTTAATTCCATATAATTAAACATAAAATTGAAAGGAATTAATTTAACTTTCATTCTATTTCTTAATGAACAAAACAACGACTTAGAATTCTTAATATATCTTGTTTTGCATTTTGACAATGAAAGGTTCAAGTAGAAACAAAACCTAATACATGACAAGTAAAAAAATATATATATTTCAAAAATTAAATACAAGATCCTAATAAATATTTTAAATATTGTGAACTTATACATCAAAATAAATGATAAAATATTGTTTAAATAATATTCAATGAAAATAAATTTAAATAAAAAATATATATATGAAACCGTTGATCAAACAAGGAAAAAAAAGCTAAGGAAATCATTATGCTTTATATGGGAGAAAGCTTATTGGACGTACTATTGTTTTGTTTTCTATTCTGTGGATTAAATTGATGGTCTTTATATTAACTAACCAATTAATACATAAAGATTTTTAAAAATAAAATCTTTATTTTGTTATTTAAAAAAAAAATATTTTTAACAATAAGATTAATCTTATTTTATAGGTCCTACCTTGCATCCAAACAAAAAAAAGAAGAAGGAAAAATGTGACCTTAATTTTTTATAATTTTTGGATAAAATATATTTTATTATTTATAAAATTTAAGTATTATAGTATAAAAATAATCATACTTATCATATTATAAATATTTAATTTTAATAAATTAAAATTATTTATTTAATAATTATAAAATTAAAATATTTATTTTTATAATAATAAAATTCTTTATATTTAATTTATAAGTCATGAATTTAAAATAGTCATTTTTGAAAAGGAAACGGGACCTTTATTACCTTCAATCCATTCTATTATATGTGAGTAGGTATATTTTAGGAGAAATCAATTGAGATATATATCCAGCCCGATTGTATTTTAAGTTATTTTCATTTTCTTTATTAATTTAACCGACAACTAATTCGTATAAATCAGTCGAGGACACGTGTCAATAATTTAAAGGATTCTTCGGCAGACAAGATAAGCGGTCCAGATCACCCTTCACTTCCACCGCCTTCGCTTTTTCTCCATGTTTTCCCTTCCTCTCTCATCCGTGCCCAATATACAAAACCAGTGACAATTGTCTTTATAGTAAAAAGGTTCAATTGGCAAAGAACAATTTGGAAATTGAGCTCTTAGGTTTAGGGTTTCGTGAAAGATCGAATTTTGGATGGGCTTTGGTTTGATTTGGGGTTGGAATCGGGAATAGGAGAAGTAGCTATGGCGATGATGTCCGTACAAGGGGATGTACGACAACATCAGCAGCAGCCTCAGTTGGCTCTATCCCGAGCTACTAGGGCTCCATTTGGGTCCGATCGCGATGACTCTTTTGTGGTAAAGTCTGAGCCCCCTTCGTCGCTCGTTTTGGGGTCGTTCAAGGGTCCTGACTCCCGCGAAGGTTGATTTTCTCAGTATTTGATTTTATTTGTTTCGTTTTCTGTTTAAGGTGTTCCAAAATTGTTGAATTGTGAGAACGAGATAAATCTCTGAAGGGCTGTAGCGAAGTAGTTCTGTTAGCGATCAATTTATCATTAGAAATTGTTTTAGGGTTTCTCTTGTAATTCTTTGTTTTTATAGCATACCAAATTTTAGGGAATTTCAATAAATTTTACTTTTAGGTATGTTTTAAATTGTTCAACTGTTTGGAATTGGGGCTAAGGATGATATTGTTTTGACGATGTAGTTGATGAAGACTCGCATTTGACCAATGCACATCAGATGTACAAAGCTGGAAATTACAAGGAGGCGCTAGACCATAGCATTACCGTATATGAGATAAACCCGATGCGCGCCGAAAATTTGCTTCTTATGGGAGCCACATATTATCAGGTTTTCTTCCAATTCAGACCTGAGGTTTCCATGCAATTGTTGTAGTCATTTCGTTGCTCATTCTAATTGCATGCTATTTTTTCTATCTGAATTGCTGGGTTCAATTTTTATCTTGATGATAGGTAATTGATATCCAACCATAAATCTTTTCTGGTTGCAGTTGCATAATTTTGACATGTGTATATCGAAGAATGAAGAAGCTCTTCGAATTGATCCACATTTTGCTGAGTGCTATGGCAACATGGCAAATGCATGGAAGGTGAAATAATCATTTGTATTCGGCTAGTTTATTAAATTTCTTGTTCCTCTTTCGTTGCATGTGAGATTTTCATTATTTAAAGAGTGCTTTCCTAAATGCAGGAAAAAGGCAATATTGACCTTGCAATTCGCTACTATTTGGTTGCCATCGAGGTTTGTGTAACCTTGTAAACCGTCATTCTTTTAATCTTTTTTGTAGTCTGATTTCTGTTATTAAAGTTGTCATTTTTTATTAGTAGATTTATATATTAATATTTTTTTCACCATACAGCTTCGCCCCAACTTTGCTGATGCATGGTCAAACTTAGCTAGTGCTTATATGCGTAAGGGGAGACTGAATGAGGCAGCTCAGTGTTGTCGTCAGGCGCTTGCACTTAATCCTCTTTTGGTAAAATTTACCTGGTTTATTCTTGATTCGATTTGTTTCTTAATTTCCTTTTTATCCCAGGGCGTGGTAGTGTCTTTAGCATCGGAAGTGTTTATAATTTGTTTAATCTGTCAATTTTGACACAGGTTGATGCTCACAGTAACCTTGGGAATCTAATGAAAGCACAAGGATTGATACAAGAAGTAAGTCCAAATGAAGCACGTTCCTCATATTTATAGTGTCTTTGTATATAGAGGGTACATGGGGGGATCTATATTCCTAAGCTTTAAGGTTTTGGCGTCCTATATTAGTATTGTGTATATGCTTCATTATTCTCGCTTTATATCTTGGACATGAATCATCAAAATGATGCAAGAGTTATGCCTTGAAACTTTATGCAATCAATCCATTAGTAACTTGGTGCTCAGTTTCTGGTTATGCCATCAATCCAAACTCATCTCTGGCTCAAACCATATATGGGCTTGGTGAGATTGAGAAATATATAAATTGTCGTACTACTTCTTCCCAATGAAGTTAGTGATGGAAATAATTCATGTGTGAAGCTGTGCATGTGTTCACAGCTCGATACAGAAATGGTTGATCTTGTTGCAACTGGCGTCTCCAAGTCTCTAAATAATCAGACTTAACATTTTTTTTGCAGGCATACAGTTGCTATCTTGAAGCGTTACGCATACAGCCAACATTTGCTATTGCATGGTCAAATCTTGCTGGACTTTTCATGGAGTCAGGTGACCTTAATAGAGCCCTGCAATATTATAAGGTATGCACATGCTTGTGTTAATTCATATACTTTATTTTCTTACTATGTTTTTTTTGGTTATGTTCATTTTTAGTACTTATATCAAGCAAGATTTTCTAAATCTTTAAGTTAAGTGAGCTTCACATTTAAAATTTTCCTTCTGTGAAATTTTGGGTTTCAGGAGGCTGTAAAACTTAAACCTTCATTTCCAGATGCTTACATGAACCTTGGGAATGTTTATAAGGTAAGATCCATGCCTTAAACTGCATGTGTCTGGACTGTTCTTGGAGAAAAACAAGATCTTTATTTTGTCTTTTCCAGGCTTTGGGAATGCCTCAAGAAGCAATTATGTGTTATCAGCGTGCTTTGCAAACAAGACCTAACTATGCAATGGCTTTTGGTGAGTATCATTCGATTATGTATATTATTATTTGTCTCATGCTTGTGTTGTAGCTAGTCAAATGAGTTCTAGGATTTTTCCAGTTATTGAGTTAGCTCTGATCGCATGCTGATCTGGAACCATGAGCATCAAATTAGCTCTTTACTCCAAAGTGTGAAAGTATTTCTTGAAGTTTTGGGACCGATTGATTCTTCTACAAAAAGAAATAAAGGGTTGGAAGAGGGGCAGATATGGTAGTTTTGGTTTGAAGGTATTTGTTTGGTAATTTAATCTGTGAGGTGAAGAGAACAAGGACAAATTGAAACATATGTCCAAATTTTTAAATGACATAGCCGTAAGCAAGAGTGGATATCTGTTTCAGCCTTTGAAGGTAGATTTAAGCTGGCAAATATTATTGGGTTCTTCTCTCCCTAAGTGAGACCTGTTATTCTTACTGTTGCGTTTTAATAATTGTTTCTTCTTTTTAGTTTAAGATATCATTCATGTGTATTGGAGAGGAATATGGTGATTTAAGCTTTTGAGGTGAAGAGAACAATGGTAAAATGAAGAATATATCCAATTTTAAAATGAAGTAGTCTTTCAATATATCTAATTCTTTTTAGTAGATACAGATGTCCAAACCACACAGGGAATGTGAGGACTAATAGAATATGAATGATTGTCACGTGGCCCAATAAATCCTGGTTTCTTGAATTTAAGATTTATATGTTCTGAGTTCATTTATAGTATGGACTTGTTATTTAATGTTATATTTGCAGTAATTCCAAATGTAGACCAGGTTTGGGTGATATATATATATATATGACTCTGCTGTCTATTTTCTGACTACTAATTATATCAAATTCTGAAGGTAATTTGGCCAGCACACATTATGAGCAAGGGCAGCTAGATTTGGCAATATTACATTATAAGCAAGCCATTTCATGTGATCCAAGATTTTTGGAAGCTTACAACAATTTGGTTGGTTACTTTGCTGCCTGGATGACATTTAGATTTTAAATTTTAAGTGTAATTTTCGTTGACTCATTTTCTTCAACCACTTTTAGGGCAATGCTCTTAAAGACATTGGTAGAGTGGAAGAAGCAATTCAGTGCTATAACGTATGTATAAGTCTCATCTTGCTATCTTGGATTCATTTCCAACCGCTTGGGTTAAATTGCATATTCCTGAATTTTTTTTTTGAAGCAATGCCTTACTCTGCAACCAAGCCATCCACAAGCGCTGACTAACCTTGGGAATATTTATATGGAATGGTATGTGATCAAAATTATTTATGTAACTTGGTAAACATTCATTTGACGTTTAGATAGCTCCTGGTGGCGGCATTGATTTTTTACAAATCTCAATACTATATGTGCAGGAACATGGTTTCTGCCGCTGCTTCTTATTATAAGGCCACTCTGAGTTCTACAACCGGACTTTCTGCTCCTTTCAATAATCTTGCCATAATCTATAAGCAGCAGGTACTGTTTGGAGTAAAGATGTGAAATATTTCATATTTTTCGGTAAATACCCGACTATTCATTATAAAGCTGTGTGATGGGAAGAAGGCAACTAAACAAACAATTTGCACCCCTTTCCCAAAAAGCATTTGTTTTATTTTTCTGAGAGATGCTGTCTGAAGTTTTCCCTCTAGAGAATGCTCACTAAATTCTTGATTATCTAAATCTTCACCTCAATCTTTTTGACATAGGGAAATTATGCTGATGCAATTTCATGCTACAATGAGGTTCTTCGCATTGATCCATTGGCAGCTGATGGGCTCGTCAACAGAGGTAACACTTACAAGGAGATTGGTAGGGTAAGTGAAGCAATACAAGATTACATGCGTGCAATAGCTATCCGGCCGACTATGGCTGAAGCTCATGCAAATCTGGCATCAGCATATAAAGACAGGTATATTGTGACTGGCTCTCTTCCACTTGTTATGACTTGGTTTCACTATATTTTTATCTTGTTTGGTTCCTTGTGAAGCTTCTTTTAGGAATTTAAGTGCCCTTTAGTTTTCTACTTTTGGTCAGTCTAGGCCAAAGTTGAAATACATTTCTGTTGAATTTAATCCTTTCTGTTTGGAGGATTTAATTGAGATTTCAGATACAGTGATATTGGAAGCTTATAACAATGAGATGCGCATTCTGAGTCCTCAGGTCTTCTGAGAAGATATATTAGTTATATTCTATGCAAAAACTTCTGTACCATGTTAGTTCATTGACAGGAAAAAATCCTCAATGGTTGTCAAAATGATCTCTCCTTGTAGCTCGAGTTAAGATTTATGTATCTTGCAGTGGGCATGTGGAAGCTGCTGTTAAGAGCTATAGACAAGCATTGCATCTTCGAACTGATTTTCCAGAGGCAACTTGTAACCTTCTACATACATTACAGGTTCAATGATTTTCCAATAGTCGTTGTTAGGCAGTCTTAATATATTTAGTCAGGATACTGTCATTGTTGGGGGAGTTAGGTGTTTCTGTTTCCAGTAGTAAGGATGCCTTTAAACTTGAAAGCAACTAATTTAATTTGATTGGTTATTGCAGTGTCTCTGTTGCTGGGAAGATCGTGACAAAATGTTTGCTGAGGTTGAAGGGATTATCAGGAGACAAATTAATGTCTGACATCATGACTGAATTGCCCTTTTTCTTTTGATCTTTCTACTTAAACATAATTTCTCAGCTTATGCAAGTATTTTCCCGCTTCAGATGTCTCTTCTTCCCAGCGTACAGCCTTTCCATGCTATTGCCTATCCTGTCGACCCAAAGCTTGCCCTTGAAATCAGGTTACTCTTAAAAGTTGACTTTTTATCTTGAGAGTGGTCAATAAATTATTAATCATAATTCTCTCCACCTTTCTCTGGCAGTCGTAAGTATGCTGCACACTGCTCCATAATTGCTTCCCGGTTTTCTCTTCCCCCCTTCAACCACCCTACTACAGCTCTTGTGAAGCATGAGAGTGGAAGTAAGAGACTAAGAGTCGGGTATGTTGTAGAGTCTGTGTACTGAAATTGCACACTTTTATTTTACCCAACAATTTTGAAAGCTATTATAATCGTTTTGAGCTGCAGATATGTCAGCAGTGACTTTGGGAATCATCCCTTGTCACATCTTATGGGATCTATATTTGGCATGCACAATAGAGAAAATGTTGAGGTTTGTTATCTTGTAAATCTCATCCCTGCAGCTATTGGTCCTTTCCATTTGTTTCTTTTCTCCATTGTTTGTAGTGATTATCATATTTTTCTTATAGGTGTTCTGCTATGCTTTAAGTGCAAGTGATGGCACTGAATGGAGACAGCGTATCCAGTCTGAAGCTGAGCACTTTATTGATGTCTCTGCCTTGTCTTCGGACATGATTGCCAAAATGATTAATGAAGATAAGATACAGATTTTAGTAAACCTTAATGGTTATACCAAGGTATATTGCTTTTAATAACTTGTTGGGAGGGTCTGCTTTCTTTATTTATGCTTTTTCTTATTAACAACACTTGCAGACGAATGAGTATAATTGCAGGAGGAATGGTCAGATTGACACTTTAAGTTATCCTATATGTGCGATTTCATACTTGTGCAATTAACTGCTTGAAGTAATTGGGTCTTATGCAATTAGGTATTTTCAACACTGTTTAAAGACTAAAATAATGGTCAAATATTATTTAACCACATGTTCCATGCAGTATCCAGCCCATATAGTTTTAAGTTAATTTTATGATTAAAAGTGAGTGAAATTGCATAATTGGTGAAAGCTCAAGTGTCAATGTCACCATTCTCCCTAATTGTATGTGATTGCCTTTAGCTGCTTGTTATTGACTTTGTTTAAAATGTTTAAATATCCGTCAACATATTACTTAGCTCTAGTTCACTGTTTGAATTTAACTGTTTGGCCCTTTAACCACGCAGGGGGCAAGGAATGAAGTATTTGCTATGCAGCCAGCACCTATTCAAGTTTCATACATGGGATTTCCTGGGACCACAGGGGCAGATTACATTGATTACTTGGTCACTGATGAGGTAGGATAGGGACACTTCGGAAGCATTGATTTTATTTTTATTTATTTATTTATTTATTTATTTATTTATTTATTTGTTGCTAATATTTCAAAGCATTGGCTAACTTCTCCATTCTTTTGGCTGACCTGAACGAATTTCCTAATCACGAAAAGTGTTCTTATGTTTTATGATGATACATTCAGTTTGTTTCACCTTTACGCTTCGCTCACATCTATTCTGAAAAGATCGTTCATCTTCCCCATTGTTACTTTGTGAATGATTATAAACAGGTCAGTCCTAGGTTCACTATGCAAAGAATTTATGTTTATTATATTTTTGACAGCATATTTAATTTGTTTTACTAGTTTGGAATCTTATTATAATATCATATTTACTATCTTCGCAGAAAAACCAGGATGTTCTTGATCCTAAATGTGAGCATAAGCGTTCTGATTATGGCCTGCCCGAGGATAAATTCATTTTTGCATGCTTCAATCAGTTGTACAAAATGGATCCTGAAATATTTAATACATGGTAATATAGAATGGTCCTTAGCTGAAGCCTGAATGTTCCTTGGTTTCATGACGATATTTAATCGTGTTTCTTCATTGTAGGTGCAATATTCTTAAACGTGTGCCAAACAGTGCACTCTGGCTCCTTAGATTCCCTGCTGCTGGTGAAATGAGACTTCGAGCATGTATGAATAGTGGTCTTACTGATGTGTCAAGCACCATGAAGTCCAAAGTATTTCTTCTTTTGTGAACTTACTGTAACTGTTGGATTATCCAGATGCTATTGCTCAAGGAGTGCAGCCAGATCAAATAATTTTCACAGATGTAGCTATGAAGAATGAACATATCAGGCGAAGTGCATTAGCGGATTTGTTCCTTGACACGTAAATTTTTTTTATCCTTGTTCCTTCAACAATATTCTCATTCTACAACTCTACCCCCAAATTTCTTGATACATTTAGTCTTGTTGAAATTGTTTGGCATCTGAAGTGCTGATGGCTTGATTTTTCATTTGTAGGCCTCTATGCAATGCACATACTACTGGCACAGATGTTCTATGGGCAGGTTTACCAATGGTAACTCTGCCTCTTGAGAAGATGGCCACTAGAGTTGCTGGATCACTTTGTCTTGCCACTGGACTGGGCGAGGAGATGATAGTTAGCAGGTAAAAGCATTTCCAAATGACATTGAAATTTATTTACCAGCATTTTCGAAGTTTTCCTCTTCAAATAGGTGTACTACTCATATTCATTTTCTCATTATTGGTAGAGATATTTGATTAATGTAATGCTTCCTCTTCATATCATCTTAAGTTCTTAACTAGATCAGTTATTTATTTCAACTTTTTCTTTAATGTTGCATCCTAAACATTGATATCCATTTGTCGTTACCCTCACTCTTTGATGTTTTTAGTATGTAAAAATAATATGTAAAATAAAACTTACTCGTGATGCTTATTACTTTATTTATTTCAATAAATAAAAAAACATTTTCTGGTTTAAATTCTTACAGCATGAAGGAATACGAGGATAAGGCAGTATCTTTGGCATTGAATCGACCAAAGCTTCAGGCTCTAACAAATAAACTCAAGGCAGTGCGTTTGACTTGTCCTCTATTTGATACAACACGCTGGGTGCGTTTTATTGAATGTTATATACCTCCCAAGAAGTTGATTTTCCTTTATGATAAATGGAACTTAAAAGCTGTGAGATTGTTTTGCAGGTGAGGAATCTGGAGAGGGCTTATTTCAAAATGTGGAACCTGCATTGCTCGGGACAGCGCCCTAAGCATTTTAAGGTCATTGAGGATGATTTAGAGTGTCCTTATGATAGATGAAGAGAATCAGACGGGATTGTAAATAAAGTATCAATCGAGAGTATGGAGATACAAAAGTTACTACAAATTGATAACAATGATACTTTTATAATATATTTTACTATCTAGAAACGAATGCTTTATTTATTGTGGTCGCCTCCTCTCCCTGTATCATGACCAAAGCAAATTGCTACAATCTCCCCGAGACTACCCATAGTTCTGCAAGTTCTCTATGCAAGTTTCAACTAGTCTCCACCTAACCGGGTTCCTGGCAGGATGTGGTGTTTTCTGGCTTCTAACCACCAGACCTAAGTATCGTTAAGTTTCATGTCTTCTCATTCTCCCCAGCTCACTAATATTACCGTGTGTCATTTTTCGGTTTGCTTTTATCAAAGATGACTCAAACAGGCTTCTTTTGATTGTCGTTCTTCTGGCAGTGACTCAGATGGTGGTTCTCTGTTTGCGAGGCTTTTATTGTGGGTATAATCATGGTTATGAGAGGGCATTTTGAAAAAGCTTCGAGGCTATGACCTGAGGTGTTAAATTAAGGTTTATGTCTTTGGTTTGAGGTTTACGTTTTAAGGTTTCTATGTGATTTGAGGGTTTTAAGGTTTCTATGTGATTGGGGGTTTAGTCTCGAATGATTAATTTTTAAGGTTGGTTTATGGATTATTAATTGAATTTTCATCTAGTTTAACATAATTAAGAAGGTAGACGGTAATAAATAAGAAAAACAAAAAGAAAAATATCATAATTTTATTTATAGATTTTCTTAACATTCTTTGATCTTCCTTCACAGTTTCCCTCAGACATCTCCACCGGTTAAGTTAGGTTAATTTTCTATTTGATTATTTATATTTGTATTTTGCGTTCTATTTATATTATATTATGTATATGTATTTTGATTTTTAATTAATAGTCACAATTTGTACTATTTACTTTGATGTTAAATATTATTTTTAAAGATTTTTTTGAAGTTAAGCTTACCTCACCTCCTCAATATTTAAAAGAATCTTTTACACTTCTGTCTGTGTTTAGTCTTTTTATTAGATTCTTGTGAGCGGTAATGATACGATGGATCTTGGATTCAATGGCCATATGGTCTGTGCAATGGGAAGGTGATCCTTCAGCGCATAGGTAGAGCCCTTGTTTCATTAGATTAGGTAGCTGACTTACCTAGGCTCAAATGAAGTACTTGGATGGACTAAGCTCGTACCATGAATTGCTTCACAGCCATTATAATTGCCATTGTAGCACGTGTGTGGCCCAGCCTATAAGAAGCATGCAGACTTGGCGTCATCTCCACATTTCAATATATCATTAGCAATTCCTCATGAGTGTGGCTTGCTTGAATGTTGAGTTTCTCTGTAGCCAAATTATACTTGCAAGACAAGGCCAAAAACTTGACTTTATTAAACAAGTGAGAAATTTGTATGTTATTAGTAAAACTTGCTAGTTCAAAATGTTTTGAAAAGGCATTGGTTTCCTTTTTATTGATACCATAATTATGTGCTTGAATTCAATTAATAACAATGGCATATCACGTGATTCTTCGGTTCACTTCGATTGCAAAGACTCTTAAACGTATTTCTCGTCAACACAAAAAGGGTTTCACTCATTATGGGACTTAACTAAATGTCTTCCGATACAAGTTGATGACAATTCATGTAGCACTTGTATGAAAGTCAATACCATCTTGTTATGGACATGTCTTTTGTTTTGGTTAGGCATTGGTATCGAATTAAACCATATGTTTCATCGCTTGTGCATGCTCTTGTCAATTCTTTTGAGTTTTGGTCTTACAATCGTACTCCTCAAACGAAGTGTTTCATACGTTAGTTGGGTCCTTGATTTACACCAAGGGCGAACACTCACGGCATGAACTACCAAGATATCTAATCATGTTCGCTCTCATGCTTTTGCACTCCAACATCAGTATGGACTCAAAGAGCTGCCTTCGTTTTTGGCATTCCTTTGTAGATCTTCGAATTTCACCTCTACACATGAAATTTTATATACGGATATTCTAGGTGAATAACTCTCATCTCTATTAATTTCACTCTTGTCTCAATCAAGTGAAAGATTAAAAGAATAAAAGTCCTTTTTTTTCTTTTAGCTACTCAAGGCAAGTAGGTTGGTCATAAGTACCATCTATTGGTAAGGTGGATAGGACTTATATGACCCAATCATGCAAAGGCCTTACCAGGGCTTGTAACAACAAACTAACAATTGCAAAAGTCTATAGTTTCCCACTTCCTTCAAGCTTACGCATCTTACCTAAGGCGAGTAATGGATGTCTCTTGCTACTAAGGTGAAAGCGTCCAATAAAGCCCTATTTCATAGGTAAGATTGGGTCATCATGACCGGTGGTTGGATAAATCTCCCAACTGACGAACCAAACCGAACCTATGTCATGTATGTTCCATTTATATCCTTTTCAAGGGAGTCTCAAAAGCATTCTAAAAGTTTTGTATGTTCAATGAATGATTGGTCATGGATGTAAGAAAGTTACATATATTTCATGGTAATATTTCCAATTTATTTATTTATTTATTTATTTTAACTAAGTGAGATTTTATTAAAAAAATTAAAATAAAAATACAAAGAAGATCAAAATTGATTTTTTTTTAAAAAGAAACTAAAATTGGTACTGTAGGATGTACGAGGGGTTCTTTTTATTTAATGAAGATATGAGAAATAAAATAAGTTAAAATATATCATATATTTTAATATTCAAATTTTTAATAGTAATAAATAAAACTGTCTTAATTAAAAATTAAAAACTATAATTTAAAATATGTAAGTGATGATTATTTAATCATCATTTTATAATTATTGTTTTATAAAATTAAAAGATTATATATTACTTATAATTATTTTACTTATTCAAAAATTTAATGTTAATTAAAATAAATTATCTTTTGAATAATAAATAACAAATATAATAATTTTATTAAAAATCAAAAGCTAAAACTTCAAGACTTTAATTAATTTAAATTATTTTTTATTTAATACTAAATAACAATCATTAATATACATTGTTTAATCACGATTTTATAATTTTTTTATATAAAATTAAAATTATTACATATTATATGTATTTATTTCGGTCAAAAAATTTCTAAGATTTAATGTTTTTAATTAAGACTATAATCACTCCTAATTTAAAGTTATAATTACTTAAACCATTTTTTAATTTTATTTTCATTAAAATTGGAAAACATAATTGAATATAATAATTTTATTCATACTTTTTTAAAAATTTAATTTTTTAATTAAAATTAATTTTTTTAATAAATAAAATAATCATTAAAAACTAGAAGTTCAAACTTCAATTTAAATTTTTAATTACGATCTCATAAAACTTTTTTATATAAAATTAAAATAATTATAAATTATATATATTTGTTTAGATAAAAAAATTTCTAAACTTTAATATTCTTAATTAAAATTAATTATTTATAGAATAATAAATAATAAATATAATCACTAACTTAAAAATAAAAAATTAGAATTTTAAGTCTTTAATTTGATCATTTAATTAATTTCTCAACTTTATTTATAAAATTAAAATAATTAAAAATTATATATAATTAATTTGATGCATCTTTAGTGCTCCAAACCCAATACCAATGATTATACATACCTAAAAAAGTATTAATTTAAAAGTACTTAATTTTTTAATATATATTACATATTTTCTGTACCTACTTGTGAAACATTGATATAAAAAATTTTACGCTGTTTTTTTCAAATATTCAAACAGGGTAATAAAGTATTAGTATTAAAAATAAACTATATATTATATATTTATAAAATTACTAATTATTTTCCTAAAATATCATACCGTAAATGTATTATTACAAATATAAATAATTCTTTACTCAATTTACAAGTACAAATTTTTAACTACAATGCACCTATTGATGACTAGCACATTCTAAAAGAGAGACAGAACTTCTGAAATGTTTTTATGAACAATTGGACACTTAGACTAAAAAAAACCTGCGTTTGTAATATTTGCTGCCTCAAACCTCTCATTTTACCTGAAATAAAAAAATGCCAAAAGGTTAAAACAAAAAAACAAAAAGAAATATAGAAAGAGGAGATTGTAAATACCATTTTTAGAGAATAACTAGAGTCACTCCAATAATGAACATGAATGAAAGGAAGAGAGCAGCATGGCCCTTGATAAAATCAGCCACCAGTTGTATATTTGTGTTTTAACGCCACATATGTTTGAATGAAAAAGAACAAAAAATGAAACTAACATCCCAAAATGAAGGCATGTATTTCAGCCCAATTAGAGACCGTGTAGAGAGTACCACTCAATCCTTTCCAATTAGTAGACCTCCCTTCCACGGATTCTTTCTGTTTCTTAACCAAGCCCGGAAACAACGGAACAAACGAAACACCAAACTGTGTTGCCACTCTTCTGAGGCTGAAGCTTGAACCAATAACGATACCTACATCTGCTTCAAGCAGACAAAGCAAGTCACCCACTGAGTCTCCAATGTAAACAGTCAACTTTTTGTCCCCACTACTATTCTTTAAGATTGCATCAAATGCTTGAACCTTGTCAATAGGCGACTCCATTTTCTTAACAATTTCACCAGTGGATATAGAATCTTCATAATTAAACTCATTTGCATGTACATTCAGTTCATGTAAGCCCCCTGTTTCAAAAGAATGGAAGGGAAATACAAACAACAAATATGAAACATTCTTAAAGATCCACTAACTGACTTTTTAAATATACAAAAATTGTGTATTTAATAAGAGCAATAAAAAGCTTCAACATAATGCCAGGACAAGAATAGATGCAAGCCTCCAATAGATAGTTTCAAAACGTAAATATCAAAAAAAGAAAGGGTCTAAAGAGGAATGCTAAAAACTTGAAACTACTACAAAGAACAAATAGTTGAAACACTCCATCAATTCCACAAGAAGTGTATCAAGAAGAAATCCAAACTGACTTGCATGCAAAGCTGAAAGAAACACTATTGTCTGTAGGTACTAAGATACAAGCATATGAAAACTAGAGTTGACTCTGACATTCACAAAAACTAGTAAGCCATATATTTATTATTTTGTTCATCTTTGGGTTAACTATTTTTCCTCTTTTATAATGTTCTTTTTCCGTTCTGTTTCAAAACCAAAAAGAAGCTACAGTATACTGGAATATAAGCTCTACAGTATACTCAAGCACAAATGCAGTAAAAGTCTTACATTTATCAGTAAATGAAACATTTCATAGAAACAATTTATGTAAATATTGGCATCAAATATAACACTGCCATGGACCTACACAGGCATCTCATTTCCTCCAGGACAACACAAAAATGTTTATAAAAAAGTTTTTAAATTTGTGCAAATAAATAAGAAATTGGCCCGACTTAAAGAGGAAAAAAAGAATAAAAAAGAAAAAGAAAAGTCAAGGAAGAAGAGCCATACCTGATGAAAAGACTGACCTAATAAGATCACCACACCAACAATAAGACAGAATATGGACATTTGCATTTAACTTTTCATTCTTAACAACATTCTGAAAGAAAGCAATGCAACCATCTTGAAGGCCGAGGCGTTCACCAGCTCTTTTTATGTCCTCAAGATTCAGACCTTTAAGAACATTAGATTCTATGACTCTATTATTTGCCCTTTTCTCAAAATCCGAAAGTTGTGCAAGTGCCTTGCGCAGATCTTCATAGTTAAATTCCACTGCTCAGAAAAAAGAAAAATAATCAGGGGAAAGGCAATCAATCTGGTAAATCTCATCCAATGTTTGTCAAGAAAATTCAATCACACTAGAAAAACTGACTCAGTTAGTTAGAAGCATCGAACATGACATGTCGAAAAAATCATTATACCTTTTTCGGTTGGCATGATGCATTCTATGCATTGCTCGTATTCTTCTGTGAACTGAGTAGAAAGAATACCCCATGTGTTTCTAAGGTCAGCTGATGACATCCGAGCAATCTGATTTTCAGGTTGATTTTGAACAGGTTTAGGTACAGTCAATATTGCAATTTCTGCCAAAATGGCAGATGAATCGAGAACAGTGCAAGTCAAATCAAAATCAGAAAATATAATGAGCTGATCTTCCAAAGGGTTATGCTCTTTAATCAAAGGAACTACAGTGGGCTGAAGAAGTGGCTGAGCCGAAAAGAACTCTATTTCGAGTTTCATGGCTTGCTGATAAAGTTTTTCAATGATATCAAGCTCCTGGCCTGTCAAAGAGACACTCAGCTTATCAAGCAACTCTTCAGTTTGCAGAGCTGATGCCTGAATCGAAAGATAAAAATACTTGAGCTGCCGGACTAAAGAAAAAGTTTTAGCAATGTAAGAACATCCAGTTGTAATCCGCAAAGTATAATCATATAACCATGACAAACAAGGTAGATAAGCTCCATTATTCAAAAAGATAACAAAACCTGGAAACTTTCAGATGCATAGTTTTCAATCCACTTCATATACAGGTGACCATCTCCATCAGGATCTATAAGTGACTGAAATTCCTTACCAAGAAAAGCGTACAGCCTCATGCACGGAGTCACAGCACCAAGGGTGTAAGCAGCAACTTTAGTTTTCTCAAATGGAGTCGCAAGTTTACCAGGAGCTTTTATCCCTTCAATCTTTCCTGAAGCTGTTGCTAATAAGAAATCTGTGTACTTCACTGTAGCAGAGTTGATACTACACTCTTTAGCAGGGTCCAAACCCCATTCCTACACAAATTAAATATTTCGATGACTGACAATAACTGATCTAAGTCAAAAGAAAACCCCCAAGTCATGAAGGAAAAAAAAACAACAATCAGAATATCCATCAAGGCCAGTAGCAATTGACACTACATGGTTAAAGTGGTTCATTCACCACAAGTGGCAGAGGTTAAAAAAAATAATATCTAAATAATTAAAAATGTATTAGACAAGGTGTTGACGACCCCGCTAACAGCACCAAAAAAGGAGTGTGTACTAAAAAAAAAGAGTAAAACGACAAAAAGTTGAAGTCCTTATAGCTAAAAACGACAAAATAGAGAATTATGCACTCAACTCAGATCCATACTCTTCCATAGCAAGAGTAAACAAAAGTTTATTTAGCGATTCAAAGTCTAATCAGTGATACTTCCTACTAGTCAGATTAGAATCCTATGAGCAGGTAAAGAAAGGGGAGAAAAAACTGAATCATGACTAAAACAGGCCATTTTTTCAACAGTGATCTTTCTTCCACAGTCCTCCATAACTAGAAAAAGTAAAATTCAAACAAAGAGAGAGGAACTCTTAAAGTCTTTATAAATCCTTACCTGTAAAAAAGAATCATGCATTTTCAACTCCTCTAAAACAGCCTTCCTCAAGTGAGAGATTGCAAGTTTTGCATCATCGTCATCTGAACACTCTTCTGCTAATTCATATCTAAAGATCGAGAAAAAAAATGAAGAAATAAACAAACATATGTATAGCTGGCTCCAATCTTCTACATCAAATCTCAGTAAAATAAAAACTTTCAAAATCTCAAAACTGCCTCAACAGACTCATCAGCTTAGTTTTCATATATTCATGACACCCCAAGTAGGTACCCAAAAAAAGGGAAATATTATAGAGCTTTGACGAGCAACGATTCAATTTCCTAGAGAAGTACAAACTTGTTCAAATAATATAATCAGTTAATTACACCAAGACAAATAGAACTATTCGGATCAAAAGAAAAAAGAAAAATATCTAGGATATGAATATTCAGAATTTTCCTGTGTGTGTGTGTCTGTCATTTTTTGTTGTTGAAGGGATATACATCTCTTGATTTAAAAATTTAATAAATAGCCAAAGCAAGCTTAGCATATGAATATTCAGAATTTTCCTTTCCACTTTCTCAGCGCCCAAACACCCGCAATTGCACACACAGAAAGAGAGAAAGAAACATCAAATAACAAAGTGCAATGAAACTGGCTAAAAGTGCATTAATTATCAGACAGAAATTGATTAATTCTTAAAAACAAAGTTTCACATGTCATGTCTCGTAACCTGTCGGCTGTCACTGCATTTACACAGCACCCACGTGGAGTTGAAAAAGACTAAGAAAACCCTATTTTTGCTTAAACAGCTCAGAAACCACAAAAAAGTGCATATCGAGTTTGAGTTAAGTTCAAAAGGGCGATTAACGTTGTTTATGGAAGTCACTTCTAAATCTTTTTGCGATCGCATTCCAATTTCAAAAGAAAATGACTAGACAATACTTGTTCTATTTTCTGTTGAAGCATAAAAGGGATAACCAATAATCTTTATTCCTCGACACACTTCGTTATATCCTAAGCATATATATAAATAAATAAATAGAACGAATAAGAAAAGGATCAGAGCATATTCTTGATTTTATCCATATTCACACAAACGAAACAACTCATCAGATTTCAGAATCTACACGAAGTTATCTCCCAAGCAACCAAATAAACTGAACAATAATTAGAAGAAAACTCACGCTTGAGCGAAAGCTTTAAGGAAATGAACATCTTGGGAGATGTAATGCCGGAAAGATTCAATCCTTAGGTTGCCAGAAGCCAAACAGACTGCGAAAGGAGTGTAAGTAGAAAAAATCGATTCTCTCTGGAACTTGATCCAGAAGTGACGGCTGAGACCGAGCTCGTTGTCGACGGTGGACTTGGCCGACTTCGAAGGTGGTATTGACATTGCGGATACTGGAGACATCGATCTCGGTGGAGCTGAGTCCACACAGTAGGATCGGAGCGATCTGGAGAGATCGAATCGGGAGAGGAGGGAGTTGGTGGAAGAGAAGAGGAAGGTGAAGAGAGGTGATCGTAGTGGGGTTTTGATTGGGTGTAAGCTCATCAAAACGAAGAAGAGAAGAAATGTTTTCCTCTGTGAGAGAGAGAGAGAGAGAGAGAGAGCGCGTGAACTTCAATTTCTGTGTATGAGTTGGCAGTTGGGTTTTTTTTTATTAAAAATGATATCTTGTTATTTTTTATATTTTATTAATATAATTAAAATATTAAAAATAAAAAAAATAACTATAAAATTGATATATAGTTAAAAATTTTGATATAAAGAATAATTTAATGAACTATTATTACTAGTAACACAATATATTTAAAGGTTAATTTTTAATAAAAAATCAGTTACTACATCTTAAATGATGTTTTTCATTGCTTTTGATCATTCAAGACAAATAGATATTTTATTCAATAGTATGAATTATATATTGATATAAAGATAATAATATAAATAAATAAAATTACATTATTATATATAAAATAAAATAGAAGAAAGTAAAAATAATTTAAATTTTTATCTTTTATTAATTAAAATTATAAGATAAATTATTCATTAATTTAAATTACCATATCAACAACAACTAATAAATAATTTCTCATCCATGAAATGGGTTACAATTATTTTAGTTTTTGTGAAGTAAATATTTTAGTTATTTTGTTTTCATGAATACTCATCCTTAATTTTTCAACAATGATGCTTTTGTTTTATTTTTGAAAATATTATTTAGTTTTAATCTATTAATTTTTAAATAAAATTAATTAAATTAAAATTTTAAAAATATAACTTACTGTTAACTATATGACTCTCTCTCTTCTTATTTTTGCTATATTCTTTCAATTTTCTCATCTTATTGTATTTATATTTACGTATATCTAATTCATTTATATATAAATTTTAAATATTTTAAATTAATAAATTATAAGAGAAAAATTAATATTTTTTAATAAAGATAAATAGTGAGACCCATATGAGAGACTCAAATATGAGATAAATTATTTTCATTTGAGAATGAAAAATAACGAAATAATATGTTTCTAATGTTAATTTTAAGAATATTATAAAAAAAATATTATTTTTAAGAAAAAATTGAATTTACTCTTAGAAAATATCTATTTTTTTAAAATAATTACATTAGATTAACTTTATCTAATAATTATTAGACTATTAATCAACTTACAAGAAATGTGGTTACCCTTTATCAAAATATTACAATATTAAAGTTACCAAGCTAGAACTCGTATGGGAGCTGAATACGGGGAGGGCCACAATCTAAAACTTGAATTGATCAATCCGATGAGATACAAATTATTGTTTTTATTTATAATTAATAATTAATTTTTTTATACTTGTAATAATATTATATCTTTTTATTATTATAAATAAATAAATTATCTAAAATAATTTAATTTTTTATAATAATAAAAATATGTAAATTTAAATTTAACAACACTAACATGAAAACATACCATATAAATAAATAGAGCAAACTATCTACATGAATTTACAATAAATATTGGAGAAAAAAATTAAAATGAAATAAGTAAAGAGTGTGATGAGACAAGAGAGTATAAAGTCATTATGCAGAATTATAACCAGTTGTGCAATACGCACCCTTAATTATCACTTTTGCAATACTTATAGGAGTTAGTCAATCATTCACTCTTTACTTACACATTCTCATTTAAAAGGCATGACAAAAAAAAAATTTGAATAACCAAACAACTACTTGTGTATTGCAAGTAATAACATTTACAACAAATTAATATATTAATTACTTCATATATTAAAAAAAATACTAGCTTTTACAACTAAATGACCATGCATCTTCTTCTTTATCAAGTTTGTGACAAGCATAGCTTTCTTTGTCTTCGTCAATTGCCAAAGATGACTCTTGTCAAGAGGTAAGTTGGAGAAGATAAAAACATAAAAAGTTAAAATTGTTTTTAAATTAATCAAATTTTAACTTAATTTGAACTAATAAATATGAATCCCACCCTAAACTCACTTAAATTAACACGAAATATTAATTTAACTTTCTTTTTTATAAATTAAAAAATATATTTAATGATTAAAATTTATCAGTTCAAACAATATTACATAAAATACACAAAATGAGAGAAATAATTTTACAATAAATAATTTTTTTGAATAAATGATAAATTAACACTGAATGAATAATTATGCACATAATGTCCAAGAAGATAATACAACTCATTTTCCACATGTTATGTTACAATAACTAGTTGACAAGTATCTGACCTACATCGTGTGTGTCTTTTATAACACACTTATTATAATGGTGTGTGAAAGTACCTATTCCATTCTCAAGTCTATTTTAATATATTTGATCAAAATATTTTTTCTTCTCTTGTGAAATATTATGAAAAGTCAAATAAATGGTCTCCAAATGTGCCCATATCTATAACATTTTTGATATTGTCTTTTGCTTTTTTGAATTTGGAATAACATCAATAGTTGTTTCATATTTCTTACATGTTTTTCATTACATTAGTTATGCCATCTCTATCCATCTCTAATTTGTTTCTTCAATTGAAATTGAACTACGTTTGTAAGTTAATAACCAAAAGCTAAAATAATAAACAAATTAATTAACAAAAAATTAAATTAATACATGCTCACAAGTTATGAATATAATATAATAGTTATTAATATATTTCCTATCAAATCATAATCTACGTGTTGTTTTTATATTATTTATTTCTTTTCTAAAATTTTAGTTGTGATTTAGTTTACAAATAAAAAAATAGTAAAATGAACAAGTTATAACTTGTTTAAAACCTCTATGAATTTTGAGATAATGACTTTCTATTTTATTTTGAATGAAAATATATTTTTATAAAAATTACAATATGATACGAGAAGAAATGTGTTTATCTAATTTTAAGTTTTTAACCAATAGTATAAGTTACAACGTGTTATAGCTTCTTCTTTTTTATTTCGGGTTAACAAACTTGTTAGGACATGTCCAAGTTCATTAGAACTCAAGGAAATCCTACTACATATTAGAATCTATTCATATTTTGGTATGATAACTCTTATTTTTCTATCTAAACCAACTTGTATAAAACAAAACATGACATCTATTTCATTTTTAGTATCCAAAACCCACTGCTTGTATAACCAGACATATAAGAAAGGTAATAATCAACTAATAAGTGAGATTTGCTTATCATATAATCCTTTATTATTAAAAAGGTTACATAATAGTTTATAACACAACTAAGTTACTAGAGAACTATTTAATCACCAAACAACTTAAAAAAGGACGAGAAATCATACAAAATAAATTTGTAAACTAATCTCGATCTACTCTGAGATGATATTTAAGCATTCAATCAAAAACTATTATTGCATGAAAGGAAAAAAATTAAAAGAAAAATAAGATTAGTAAAAATGTTCAATGAGTTGACAAGTTTAGAAAAATAACAATTGCAGAACATATTTATTTAATCTTTAATAACTTAACTATAAAATTGATACAAATCAATACATGAAAGTATACACAAAATTTATTAAAATTTTAAATAAATAAATGTAACTTAAAGTATATTTATGCATATAAAATATTTGTAAGTAGTTTACATGTAATAATTTACTAAAAGAAAAACCTCATCAAACTCGCACTAACGGAAAAGCTAGTCATAAGTATACAAAGTTCTTTGCACATGTAAACGAAAAAGTCTTAATTACATGTATGTTTGTCATACGGACATAGACATGGGCCATTAATTATTTACTTATTTATTTATTTGTTATTTTTGAATTTGGAGGAAAGTGTTTGTTTGATGGTTTAAAATAATAATATTCACTAATATATACAATATATTGAAATATTGATGTTTATATTTGGATATAAATTTGAGTATAGAATTTTGAAATGACGTAATAATAATCTTCTAAAATATTATTGCTAAAAGTTGAATATAACTTTATATATTTCAAATCAAAATTTGTATTTATGTAGTAAATCTAAATAAAACTTCTGAATCACATGAAAGTCAATTATTTACTTTTTAAACATAAAATACTCATTTTTTAATAATAAATAAATAAATTTGTGAAAACTTAGTAGACTTAATTATTATGAACACAATAGACAAGTAATTACAAGATTTAAGTATTCACTAAATCAAACGGCTTTCACAGTTCAAGAACGATCAATAAACACCGTAAAAATATCATTTACTATTCATTTACAATTATAAAATTAAATAATCTATAATTTTCAAACAACTAAACTTTCAAAACAAGACAACTTACACTAAAAATTAAGTTTTAAAATAAAGTTCCATAATTTTTAAACTAATATCATATTTATTAATTATTTAAAATCATCAAATTTAACTAAAATGTAATAGACATCAAAATATTAGTTAACATAAAGATAATTAATAAAAATGAATTACTTAATTATTACTCATTTTTATTAAAATTTAAAAAAATTCATGGTTTTTAAATTTGATCTTTTCTCAAAAATAATTAATACACACAAATAAATCATAGGAGACAATAATATATTGACAAAAATATTAAATTCACATTCTTTCATGAATTAAAACTATTAAAAATTACTATTTTTAACATAAATTTTAAAGAATTATTTAATTTAAATACTATTAAAATAATGAATACTAAAATGAAAAAATTATAAATTAATAAAGAAAAAAGAGAAGTTTGATTTAACACCTCAAATGTTACAAATGGTTATAATTAAGTAGGGATGGACACGGGTCCGAGCAGAGACAGTGTTTGATATAATTTTTTTTAATCAAATTATAAAATCTGTACTCAAAATTGTCCGAAAATCGTTATGGTTCAGGGATGATTTTTTACTCGTATGTAACGATTCAGGACGGTTATTAAAAAATATATGAAAAAATAATTTTTCCAAATTTCTTAAAAATTTTCTTAATAAACATTAATTATTAATTAATATATAATTTAATTTAATAAATATATTAATTAATTAATTAAATATAATTAATTTTTTGGTAAGAGTAGGTACAGTTATCAGTATAACTGTACCTAAACCATACCCATTATTTCATGTTCGATTTTTATATAAAAATCGTACTCATTTTTAAAAATTATCGGATAAAAATCGAACCAATGGTTCGAATAATCGAATATGTTGCTTTTTTTTTATTCATAAAAATAAGTGAGAATTTTGTAAGAAAACCCCACGTGTGTGTGGTGGCTACTGTATCTGTTTTATTTAATAATATATATATATATATATATATATATATAATATAACAAAATAATAAATTAATTTTAGATTAAATAATTAATATTAATATTATTAATTTTAAATAAAAAAGTTTAATCTCCCATCGTTGATTTAACAATATTAATGTTGAATTATAATTGTAAGAAAAAATCTAATAAAAATAAGTAAATAAATATAAAAAATAATTTATGTAATTAAATTTAACAAAAGAAAATTAGGGTCTCAGAACACTACCTCTTAAAAAAATTTAGTCCTCAAAATTTATTAACCTAACTAAAAAAGTTTTAGATACTTTATGCAAATTAGATATTCAGGTTACCTCGTAGATTTTTCTATTACATGGTTTTTCCAAATAACTTTTACCAATGGATTGTCATGTTTTGAAGAACCTAATCCTTTCTATCAAGAATTTTTACTAGTTTCTTTTCATAGGTTATATCTTATCTTAATTCAATAGGTTAAGGTTCCAAAACATGGGAACGATCATATACATATTTTTGACCATACCAATGTGTTCTATCACTTTCTATAGACATATATATTGAGGACTCAACTTGTTTCTTTTCCCAAATCGGACAACACTTTTCCATGGAAATAATTTCAAAAACATTCGATCTCTAACTTTAAATTCAACATCTTTTTTTTAGATTTGCATAACTCTTTTGTCGATCTTGAACAATTTTCAATATTTTCCTGATTATTTAAATCTTATCACACATCATGTCAACATATTCAAGATGTAAAAGTCTTTGTTCACTCACTTCATCCCAATATATTAGTGTTGTGCATTTCCTACTGTTAGAAATACTTAATGATTGTATTCTATTATGTGATAAAATGAATATACATGATGCCTTTATATAAGAGTTATAAATAAACTAGATATGTCTAAAGTAAATAGATATACATTAGCATATATATATATATATTAGCAGACATGTATATATATATATACACATTAATATGTTACTAGATATATATTAACAACCCCCCTCAAACTCAAGGTGGATGTGAGACCAGCTTGAGGTTGTCAACCAAATTATGAGTGCATCCTTTGAGAAATGCCTTAGTGAAGATATCTACAAGTTGATCGTTGGAGGAAACATGGAAAAGCTTGAGAGCACCATGGACAAGATGAGAGCAAATAAAGTGACAATTAATCTCGATGTGTTTAGTCCGTTCATGGAAGACATCATTGTGAGCAATATGAATGACACTCTGATTGTCATAATAAAGGGGAGTTGTAGAAGATGTGGACACACCCAAATCCTTAAGGATCCATCATAGCCAAATGAGCTAATATGTGGTATCAACAAGAGCACGATATTTTGCTTCAGTACTGGAGCGGGCCACGAAGGTTTGTTTCTTACTTCGCCAAGAAATCAAAGCAAAACCAAGGAGAAAGTAATAACCTGTAGTGGACTTGCGATCAGTGGGATCTCCTGCCCAATCAGCATCGGAGAATGCACGAAGTACTAAAGGAGATTGAGCTGAGTAGAAAAGGCCATGGAAGATAGTGCCTTTCAAGTATCGTAGAATATACAGAACAACAGCATAATGAGTCGATCGTGGAGTAGACAGATATTGGCTCACCTAATGAACAACATAAGAAATTTCTGGACAAGTAACTATAAGATAAACCAGGTTGCCAACCAATCATCTGTAAAGATAGTGATTAGACAATGGTTGTCTCTCCGATGGTGTCAGATGCGCATTAAGTTCAACTGGAGTGTCAACAATCTTGCTGTCAGTGAGACCAACTTGAGTTAAGAGGTCAGATGAATACTTAGCTTGAGTAATATAAAGTCCATCTGTGGAACGAGTGATCTCAAGACCCAAGAAATAGCTTAGATGCCCAAGGTCTTTCATCTCAAATTGCTGACTAAGAAAATCCTTGAGTTCTTAAATGCCACTGAGGTCATCACCAGTTATGATCATATAATCTAGGGATGGGCAAAAAAACCGTGGGTTTAGTTATCCACGGTTATCCGAACCGACGGTTCGGTTTTTAACCGGTAAATTTCGAGGAAAAACCGAATATGAAACAACGGTTACGGTTCGGTTACGGTTATACTAAAAACCGTACCCGCCCATACCCGAAATTAATTAGATTTAATTAATTAAATTATATATTAAATTATAAATAAAAAATTAATTATATATATTTAATAAATTAAATTATATATATATATATATTTTTTTTTTCGGGGTTTTTTTCATAACCGTCCCGAACCGTTACCCGCGGGTAAAAAACCGTCCCCAAACCGTAACGGTTTTCGGGTGGTTTCGGTTATAGGTTTTAAAATTCAGTTCGGGGATGGTTATATCAAAAACTGTCCCCGCCCATCCCCGTGCCCATTCCTAATATCATCCACATATAGAAGAAGCAAAATAGTGCCTTTATCATTACGACGAATAAATAAGGTAGAATCATAAGGACTGGCAGTGTAACCCAAGCGAAGGATGGTGGAGCTGAACTTGGCAAACCATGCTCGTGGAGCTTGTTTAAGGCCATAAAGTGTACGTCGAAGGCGAAAAACCTTATTTTTTCAACAAAAAGACCAGGAGGAGGTTGCATATAGACTTCTTCATGCAGATCCTCATTAAGAAAGGCATTTTTAACATCCATATGAAAAATGTCCCATTTACTAGCAGTGGCAACAGCTAAGAGGGTACAAACAGAGGAAATACGGGCAACTAGAGCAAAAGTCTCTTCATAATCAATCATATACTCTTGTGTAAAACCTCTTACTACAAGACGAGCCTTGTATCGATCGATGGACCCATCAGAGCGAGTCTTGATCTTATAGATCCACTTACTACCAACCATAGACTGACCATAAGGGAGATTAACCAAATCCCAAGTATGGTTTTTGGTTAATGCATCAATTTCTTCTTTCATTGCAATCTGCCAAAAAGGGTTAGTAGATGTCTCACGATAGGTGTGAGGCTCATGGAGTGTAGCAAGGGCAGTGTAACAATGATAGTCAAGTAAATGTGTAGGAATAGATCTTACCCGGGTTGAGTGGCGAGGTGGAATTTCTTGTGGAGGATCTTCAGGCGGGGCAAGAGTAGGGGTCATATGTTCAAGGTCGGGTAGCTCGTTATCAACCTGTTCTTCTACAGCCTGTCTAGGATAATCATCAAAAATATCTGAAGATTGAATAGTGAAGTCCAAGGGTGGATTAGGAGTATCTGTAGAAAGAATATGAGACTCATTTGGAAAGATTTCTAAAACATTTGAATTAGTTTGGGAAGAACGAAAGTGAGAAATTTTAACAAATAAGTGGTGTTCCCAAAAGAAAACATTTCGAGAAACACGAAGGCGATGTGAGACAAGATCATAACATCGATACCCTTTTTGAGTTTCACCATAACCAATAAAACAACAAAGTCTAGATTGAGACTCAAGTTTGTTGTGTTCATAAGGCTAAAGAAGAACGAAATAGGCAGATCCGAATGAGCAAAGGTAATGATAGTAAGGAGATGACCCAAAAGGCGCTCATACGGAGTCTGATTATGAATGACAACGTTTGGAATGCGATTAATGGCATGAATAACATGAAGAGTGGCTTCACCCCAAAATGGGGTAGGAACTTTGGTAGAAAGAAGAAGAGCACGAACAATGTCAAGAATATGACGAAGTTTTCTTTCGGCTCGATCATTTTGTTAAGAGGTTCCTGGACATGTTAGATGATGTACAATGCCATAGGAGTGTAACAGAGCTTGAAAAGCATTTTGAGTATATTCAAGAGCATTATCAGATCGACAAGTTTTGATATGTTTGGAGAATTATGTTTCAACCATTTTTGCAAAGTTACTGTATATTTGTAAGATTTCAAAACGAGATTTCATTGGAAAGATCCAACTACAACGAGAAAAATCATCAATAAAAACAACAAAATATCGATATCCACCAATACTAGTAACAGGAGAAGGTTCCCAAACATCAGAATGAATTAACTCAAAAATATTATTAGAGATAGATTTACTATTATTGAAAGGTAATGCTAGCTGTTTTCCTAACTGGCATGAAGTACAATCAAAATTATCTTTGGATATAGAACCCAATCGACCTTTAGAATAGTAAGAGAAGATAAGAATGCCAAAGTGTAAGAGAAGATAAGGAAGAAACTGCAACAGTTGCAACATTAACAAAGGCAGGAGCAACATGTGGAAGATGAAGATTGTTTACGGGAAACATACGCCCAACCCTAGGACTGGTCCCAAGGTCTTGCCCCATCCTCGGATCCTGCACAATACACCCATAATAGTAAAAAATAAGGCGATATCCTAGTTCAGCTAATTGTCTCACAGAGCATAAATCATAGAATAAGTCAGGTATATGGAAAACCCTAGGAACAGAGAGGGTGGAGGTCGAAACAAAACCTAGACTATTCCCATGAATAGTGGAACCATCAGCTATATGAATATTAAGGGGATGTGGTGCAGGGTCAAGTTTGGAGAATAAAGACGAGTGAGGTGTCATGTGATTACAACATGCAGAGTCAAAAAACCAAGTTGGAAACTTACCGGGGTATAATTGAGAGAGTAGTGGAAAGAGATGCATTACCAGCCATTTGAACAGCCTGAGTTATGATCTTCTGTAGTTCAATAGAGGAGAGGTTGATAGTGGATCTAGAAGACTGGGACTCTGCTAAACTAGAAGGCATCAGCGAAGTAGGCTCAGTATTAGCAACATCAATAGTAGATTTGTTGCGACGGTAACAAGTCTCAATGGTGTGGCCATGATGCTTGCAATAATTGAAGAACCTTTTATTGCTCTGCATGTGACGATTGTAAAAGCTAGAGGAATCACCTGATTGTTGAGGTTGCTCAATGATAGGAGCAAGATGAGTAATAGCCAAAACATTAAACTTATTCTGGGCTTGAAGGGTTGCAAGCCGAGCTTCTTCTCTAACCAACTCATTTACAGCAGTATCAAGAAAGGGAGGAGGAATGCGATTAAGAAGCTGACCTTGGATGGGCTCAAATTCCTTGTGGAGTGACATCAAGAACTCATAGAGACGAAATTCATTCCTATTGTAGCATATTGCTGAGCATCTGTTGAGCATGCCCAAACTGGATCACAAAGGTCAATTTGGTCCCAAAGGAAGCGAAGTTGATCAAAGTATTCATTGATAGATTGCCCTGGTTCTTGTTGAAGTCGATGCAATTCAACTATTAGCTGATATTTCATGGATCCGTGAGTAGTGGAGTACCTTTTGGCCAATATATCCCATGCTGATTTGGCATCATCAAAGTTGCCCAACAGATTGGAGATGGAGGGAATGGAAGTACTCCGAATCCATGTGAGGATCATGTGATTGTGACTATCCCATTCAGTCATGCGACGAAGAAAAGTAGTATCTTTTTCACTTGCTTCTTTAACAGGAATGATAATTGCACCAATACAATAATGCCAGAGCATACGACCCTTAAGAAAACTGCGCATAGCTTGAGACCATGACAAGTAATTCTTAGTCCCCTTCAATATAATATTGATAGGACAAGAAACAAAAACATCCTTTTTATCCATTTGGAAACACAATATGCAAAAACGAATTGCAAAAACGAGATCTATGCGAAAAATTGAGTAAGGAGGACATGCGCTATGAAAAGTCAACGATTAACGATCAAAGTCAACGGGTAGTACGGTCAACATGGGTAGCAAAAGTCAACGGGCAGCATGGTCTCGCAAAATTTCAACGGGCAACATGGTCTTGCAAAAGTTCAACGGGCAGTATGGTCTCGCAAAAGTTCAACGGGCAACAGGCTCTGTGACGTCATCTGGATGCTATGATGATGTCAGCCCTAAGGAGTTACTAATGACGTCACAAGTAGAGCGCGGCATGATTGGCACGTCAGATCCACCCGTGATTGCTGTTATCGGTGCGTACGGGCGCTTGTGGATGCTTATGACTGTGATACTCCCACGGTTATGTAGATCGGGTCGCGGTGATGACAGTGGTATCTGTAGATAGGACATCGGGTTAAGATTCACGGTGGCGGTTTGTTTCGGTGGTGGTGCGTGAAAGGACGTGCAGATTGGTTGAGCGGCGCGTGAGGGAATGTGGGATGTTTAATGGTTGCGATACTTCCACGGTTGTGTAGATCAGGTCGAGCCGATCATAGTGGTATATGTAGAAAAATTATCAGAACAATATGCACGGCATCAGTGGTGATTGCAGTGGTTTGTGTGATGCAAAACTCCTTAACAACGGCGACTATAGTCCCAGAACCTAAGGACAACGGCTGAAAGACGTCGGAGGTTCAACGGTGAATGATTGCAACGACTATTGTAACAACAGAAGCTATAAGGGTTAAGTAACACCAGAAAAGACAAGACTGCTAGAAAGACAAGAATAGTGGCTCTGATACCATGTTAGAAATACTTAATGATTGTATTCTATTCTGCGATTAAATGAATATACATGGTGCCTTTATATAGGAGTTACAAGTAAACTAGATATGTCTAAAGTAAATAGATATAGATATGTCTAAAGTAAATAGATATACATTAGCAGATATATATATACATTAATATGTTACTAGATATATATTAACACCTACCATACAAAGCTTCGTAAGGAGCTATTTCAATACTCGAATGGTAACTATTATTGTAATTAAATTCCATTAGTGGTACAAAATAATCTCAATTGCCTTTAAATTGTAAAGCATATACACGTAATATATCTTCAAGGGTTTGAATGGTTCTTTTTAATTGAAATGCAATACTAAATTTCAATTTTGTTCCCATGATTTTCTATAAACTTAGCCAAGATAAGGATGTAAAGCACGGGTCTCTATCCGAGGAAATCCTATTAAGAATGTTGATTTTATTGGTAGAAAATGTATTGATTTAGTCAAACTATCAATAATAGTCCAAATGGCATTATGACCTTTTTAGGTACGAGGAAATCCTATTAAGAAATCCATAGTGATGTGTTCCTATTTTCATTTAAGAATAGGTTGTGGTTGTAATGGTTAGAGGGTCTTTAGTGTTCTGCCTTCACTTGATGGCATATTAAATACAAGGATACAAATTCTGCTATTGCTCGCTTGATTCCTTTCCACTGATAATGATTTTTCAAGACTCAATACATTTTAGTACTCTCTAGATGCATGGAATAAGCATAATTATGAGCCTTTTTTAGAATCTCTCTCTTCAGGTTCTTATCATCGGGAACACACAATCTATTGTTAAGAACTAAAGTACCATCATCTCGAATAGTCAACTTCATCCCTGAATCATTTTATAGCTCTTTTTTTAGTTGGACTAACATGGGGTCTTGAGATTGGGCATCATGAACTCGATCAATTAAATTAGGTCTCGTCCAAAAACTAGCCAATAAAACTCCCGAGTCATCAACTCATAACTATATATCAAGTTTTTCAACCCAATAAATAAAGTAAAATACCTTGTCTTTAAATAAGTTAAGGAACTTGTTTATTTTTCTCCTAATAAGTAATCTCTCTCCTTATCTTTTGCACAAAAAAATATTGCTATCGGTTCTAGATAATGAGTAAGATATTTGAGTTCATACGGTTTGAGTTTTCTAGAAGCATAAGCAATGATTTTACCATATTGCATAAGGACACACCTTGATCCTTGGTAAAAAGCATCACTAAATATTATGAATCCACCATTTCTTGAAGGAAGAGTAAATATTGGAGTAGAGGTTAATTGACCTTTCAATTCTTGGAAACTCTTTTTGCACTTATCATTTCACTCAAGCTTTATATTTTTTCTTGTCAAGTGAGTTAATGGTAATACAAGCTTTGAGAATCCCTTGACAAATCAATGATAGTATTTAATTAATCCCAAAAATATTTGCACGTCAATCACATTGGAAGTTCTTTCCCAGCTAAGCACAACCTCTAGAGGCTCAACATAGATCCCTTCTGCTGATATGATATGCCTCAAAAATATAACTTGTTCAAACCAAAATTAGCACTTGTTATACTTGGCATATAGTTGTTTTTTCTCTTAGTGTTTGCAATACAAATCTAAGATGATCTTCATGCACTTTTTTATTTTAAAAATATATTAAAATATCATCAATGAAAACAATAACAAATCTATCCAAGAATAGATGAAAAATTCGATTCATGAGATCCATGAAAGTAGCTGGTGCATTACTTAAACCAAAAAGTATGACTAGAAATTCATAATGACAATAACAAGTTCTAAATGTAGATTTTAAGATATCAAATTCCTTAATTTTTTGTTGGTGGTAACCAGACTGCAAATAAATGTTTAAGAACACTTTTGTATCTTATAGCTCGTCAAAAAGATCATCAGTATGAAGGAGAGGATACTTGTTATGTATGGTGACCTTATTTAGTTGTCTATAGTCAATACATAACCTGAAAGTAGCATCTTTCTTTTTCACAAACAAGATAGGAACACTTCATGGTGACATACTTGGTCTAATAAAATCCTTGTCCACCAACTCTTGCAAATATATTTTTAACTCCTTCAATTTTGTTTGAGCCATTCAATAAGGGGCTTAGGAATGCCTGGAATTTCCTTTCTATCGGTAAACTAGGAAGTTATTTAGGAAAAACATCAAGAAAATCTTGAACAATGGAAATATCTTGTAATTGAATCTCTTTAACACAAGTATTAATAACACGAGCCTAGGAAGTTATTTATGAAAAACATCAAGAAAATTTTGAACAATGAAAATATCTTATAATTGAATCCCTTTAACACAAGTATTAATAACATGAGCCTAAGAAGTTATTTATGAAAAACATCAAGAAAATTTTAAACAATGGAAATATCTTATAATTGAATCTATTTAACACAAGTATTAATAACATGAGCAAGGAAGGGTGAACACCCCTTTTTCAGTAATTTATTAGCAATGATAAAAGAAATTATACATGAAAGAAGCATTTAACGCTCCCTAATGGAACTAATGCAAGATTTTTCATTAACGTTGAAAAATACCTCCTTTCAAAAAACAATTGACAAAGACATGGTGATAAGCTAACCAATTCATTTCCAAAATGGTATCAAACTCAAGGATTTAAGGGGATTAGATTAGATAATAACTCTTTGTCACCTATTTTAATAACACTATTTTAATATACATTTCTTATTATCATGAACTCCCAAACTGGTGTAGTTACTATTAAAAGTTGTTCTAATATAATCAAACCAATATTAGAATTAATATAAGCTATAAGTACATGAAAAGAAAGAAATTGTAGTACCAGAATCAATTAAAACATGTACATCATGGTCAAAGATAGACAATGTGCCCATAATCACCTATAAAGGAGCCTGCACATCTTGATGGTTGCAAGATTCATCAATTACATATGATTCTAATTTTAAGTTCCTCAGAATTTTCAAGATCTGATGTTTCCAGATTGTGTAATTATGATTATCCAGTTTTAGAGCTATTAAAATGTTATGGAAAGTGAAGATACTTTGATCAGCTTGAGTTAAAGCTCTCCTATCATCATCAGAGTTTGTAAATGTAGGATTTACAACTTGTGGTGGATTGTTAATTATATCATTAGATCGTGCATGTTTCCTCCATGGAACAAATCTTCAAGCTAACCGAGCATAAGACTATGATACCGTATTAAATCTTAATTAGATCAGTGATTAAGAATTCATGATCTTCTTCAGCCATGGTGATCAACACAAATGCAAGAATGAAGTTGAAGAAAAGAGTGTTGGTGTGTGCTATAACAGTGGCAGACACAAATGCTCAATGGAGTAAAACATGGAGCAGACAATAATATTAGTGGAGCCATAAAACCTGGATGTGCAGGTTTTATGGTTATTGTTTAATTTTCGTTTTCCTTATATACATATATTGTAAACTCTTGTAAAAACAGAACAGAAATAATAATGAAATATACTGATAATTATCAGAGAAATACAATATTTTGACATGGTATCAGAGCAGGATATTGCTAACTAATGAACTACCTGCTGATTTATGATGAAACTACCATTTTTTGATTGCTGATTTGCAAATTTGCAGATTTGCTGATTTGTTGATTTCTGATTTCTGATTTCTGATTTCTGATTTCTGGTGTGGCTACTGATTGTAGCTGCAGTTTTTCGTTTTTTTTAGTTCTGATTTCTGGTTTATATTGGTCCCGAAGCTGTTTCTCCGAAGTTGTTTCTGGTTTCTGATTTCTTATTGCTGCAACCGATCAGTTGCAATACTGGAAAAAAAACAAGCAAAACAACAACAGAGGTTCAAACCTGAGGGGATGGGTAGACAGTGCAGCCTCACCAGTGCTGCGACCATCTAGTATTCAGAGTCGCCATTTCTGCTCAGCGTCAGTTCTGTCGTCGCAAACTCAATAGAACCCTTCAGGGAGCCATACTGATCTAAGCTGCTCGTTGGAGCCGTCGCTTACTCGTTGGGGCTGGTGCAAAGCAGAAGAAGGGCGCCGCTTCACATGGAGGACCAGGTAGAGGGCTGACTCCGGCTAGATGCTTGTAGTCGGCTAGGGCTCTTCCATCAGAAGAAGAGAGGCGCCGCAGAGGGCAGCGTGAAGAAAGCGCAGAGGGTTGCGCGGCGGATGAAGAAGAAGGGATTTAGGGTTACGAAGAGGGCTGCGCGAAATGGAGAGGGAAATGATTTAGGGTTACGGATTTTTCTTCATGGCAGAATCTAGAGATTTAACTACCAATTTCGTGTTGGAAGATTTGACGGTGAAAATGACGAAAGTTCTAACTAGAGCTCAGATCATCTCACAACCTCCGCCAACTGAAACGTCGACTACTCCCATTAGTATCAAGTTGGGAGGATCCAACTATGCCTTGTGGTCCCAGGTGGTGGAGATGTATATCTCTGGCAAAGATAAACTGGGATATATTAATGGGGATCTTCCTCAACCTGTTGAAACCGACCCCTCATTTAGGAGATGGCGTACTGAAAATGCCATTGTCAAAGGATGGTTGATCAATTCGATGGACCCCTCCTTGATTGCAAACTTTATCCGATTCCCAACTGCGAAACAAGTTTGGGATTCGGTTGCTACCACTTACTATGATGGGACAGACACGTCTCAAGTGTATGATCTTCGCCGTCAAGTTACTCGTACGAAGCAAGCGGGTGGATCCATTGAAAAATACTACAATGACCTTCAAGGGTTGTGGCGTGAAATTGATTTCCGTCGTCCTAATCCAATGGAGTGTGCGAGTGATATACAAAAATACAACTCCATTGTACAGGAAGATCGAGTGTATACCTTCCTCGATGGACTTGATGATAGATTGGATAAAACTAGAAGTGATGTGCTTCAGATCAAACCATTCCCTACGGTGGAACAAGCCTATGGATTCGTCCGTAGAGAAGAGGTCAGGCAGACCGTGATGATCACAGGTGTCGATACGACACCCGGAGCAGTTATGACTTTTAAAGGGGTCAAGGGACACCATAATCTAATGCCACCAAAAACAGGACCTTCCTTGGGTAGCAAGAAATCCACGGGAAATCCACCATCTCTTGACATAAAATGTGGCCATTGCGGAAACTCCAAACACACCCGTGGAAACTGCTTCAAACTACATGGGTATCCAGAATGGTGGAATGATCTTCAAGCACGGAAGAAACGGGACACCACTGGGCGAGCAGCGGTGGCTACCAATAATGCCTCACTATCCCTTACTTCTCAGGCCGAATCTTCCCAGGATCCAGGTATTTCAAGTAAAGTATTTCACATCTCTACTCGTAATGAGAAAGATGAGTGGATTCTGGACTCTAGAGCTACAGATCACATGACATTTAACCCAAACGATCTCTCCAATACAACCCAGTCAAGACGAAGCCGTGTTGCCAATGCAAATGGGGTCACTTATCCAGTTACAGGAGCTGGAACAATGACCTTATCTCTTTCATTATCATTATCTAATACTTTGCTTGTACCCTCTCTGTCAAACCGACTAATGTCTGTAAGTCAGGTCACTTCAAACCTTAACTGTGTAGTATTTATGTATTCTACTTTTTGCCTTCTACAAGATATTCTCACCAAGGAGATCATTGGGCGTGGTACTAGGAGAGGAGGGCTATATTATGTGGATGACCTCAGTTCAGGAAGAGCCAATCACATGCAACATAATGTTGGTAACAAGGAACGACAGATTTGGCTATGTCATCGTAGATTTAGGCATCCATCATTCGGGTATTTAAAGCACCTACTCCCCAGTTTATTTTCAAATATCACACATTCAGATTTCAAATGTGATACTTGTATCCTAGAAAAAAGTCATAGGGCGTCTTATCCTATGAGCATGAATAAAAGTGTGGCTCCTTTTGCTTTGGTACATTCTGATGTTTGGGGACCTTCCCCGGTCATTATGTCATTGGGTCATCGTTGGTTTGTTATTTTTGTTGATGATTGTACACGAATGACATGGCTTTATCTTCTCAAACATAAAGATGAAGTATTTGCTACATTTCACATGTTTCACACCATGGTTCAGACACAATTTTCTGAAAAAATTAAGATACTTAGGTCTGATAATGGAGGGGAGTATGTTAATCAACAATTCCGGACATACTTTGACAACCATGGTATTCTCCATGAAACCTCATGTTCACAAACCCCACAACAGAATGGGACTGCGGAGAGAAAAAATTGGCATATTTTAGAAACGGCTCGGGCCTTACTAATCGGTGCACATATGCCTAATAAATACTGGAGTGATGCTGTTACTACAGCTGTGTATCTACTGAATCGAATGCCCACAAAGACCTTACAATTTCAGACTCCATTAAAGGTGTTATCTGATCATCTTCCTTTGCCTACTATTTTGATGCTTCCGCCCCGAATTTTTGGATGTGTTGCTTTTGTCCACCTCCATAAAAATCAACGAACTAAGTTGGATCCATGTGCTGTCCGATGTGTATTCTTGGGGTATGGTGTACAAAAAAAGGGGTACCGATGTTATGATCCAATTACTAAAAGAAACTATACTACCATGGATGTCACTTTCCTCGAATCAGAATGTTTTTTCCCATCACCGGTATCCAATTACACTCTTCAGGAGGAGAGTTATGGTGAAGAACGAAATTGGCTTGATGTTGAAATATTAGACACGAGTCCAACATACTCGGATCGTGCCAATAATATGGAGGAGCCCGTATCTAGACCCGAGCTTGAACTTCCAAGAACTGAAGCTGAAGTAGTAATTGAATCTCCAGAAGATGAAGTGGTTGATGTACCCCTCCATTCTCTAGTACCCAATGATCCTCCTGCTGAGAACACTCCTGAGGTAAGCTATCCTATCACACCTTTACAGACTAATGCTATAGATACATCTGTTGGTTATGTTTTACCTTTCAGACACAATCGAGGTAAACCTCCAAATCGATACTCCCCAGAAAGAGAAGAACGACAACCCAAGTATCCAATAGCAAATTATGTATCTACTCAAAGGTTATCAGAACCTATCAGGGCATTTGCACAAACACTCTCCTCGTGTCAAATTCCGAGTAGCATTGAAGAAGCCTTATCTGATCCAAAATGGGCTCAAGCTATAAAAGAGGAATTTGAGGCACTGCAGAAGAATAACACATGGGTGTTAAGCGAGTTGCCTCAAGGGAGGAAGATGGTAGGATGCAAGTGGATTTTCTCCATTAAGTATAAAGCAGATGGGTTAGTTGATCGTTACAAGGCGAGGCTTGTAGCAAAAGGATATACATAGAAACATGGGATAGATTATCAAGAAACCTTCTCACCTGTGGCTAAACTAAAAACTGTGAGAGTTTTGTTATCTCTTGTAGCAAATTTAGATTGGCCATTGCACCAACTTGACGTGAAGAATGCCTTCCTTCATGGTGACCTTGAAGAAGAGATTTACATGGATATCCCACCAGGATATACTGTTACATCAGGAAAAGAAACTGCATGTAGATTACAACGAGCATTGTATGGACTAAAACAATCACCTCGAGCGTGGTTTGGTAGGTTGAGTTCAGCAATGAAGAAATATGGGTTCCAACAAAGCAACTCTGATCATACTCTTTTCCTAAAACATCGATTAGGGAAGATAACAACCCTTATAGTCTATGTAGACGACATGATCATTACAGGGGATGATAAAGAAGAAATCTCTAAGCTTCAAGAACAACTATCAAATGAGTTTGAAATGAAGAACTTAGGAGGGCTCAAATACTTCTTAGGTATTGAGGTAACAAGATCAAAACAAGGCATATGTCTTTCCCAAAGGAAATATACTCTGGACCTACTAGCAGAGGCAGGACTACTAGATTGTAAACCTGTCGATATTCCAATGGTTCAAAATCATAAACTCGGAGAATATGTGGACCAAGTACCAGCAGATAAACAGAGATATCAACGGTTAGTAGGTAAACTCATATATTTATCTCATACTCGACCTGATATTGCTTATGCTGTGAGTGTCGTGAGTCAGTTCGTACCTTGCCCAAGTGAAGACCATATGGATGCGGTCATGCGAATACTTCGTTACTTAAAATCCTCCCCTGGGAAAGGACTTATGTTTTCAAAGAATGGTCAATTGGAAGTCCTTGGATATACAGATTCAGACTGGGTAGGGAATATGAAGGATAGGAAATCTACTGCTGGGTACTTTACTTTCGTGGGGGGCAATCTTGTCACATGGAGAAGCAAGAAGCAAAATGTAGTTGCCTTATCCAGTGCTGAAGCTGAATTTCGAGGAATGGTCAAGGGAATATGTGAGCTCCTTTGGTTGAAAAAACTTCTAACTGAGATTGGTGTTGCTCCTAACTCTGAAATGAATTTATTTTGTGATAACAAAGCAACCATTGCCATATCTCACAATCCAGTTCAACATGATCGCACGAAGCACGTTGAAGTGGATCAGAACTTCATCAGATAGAATCTTGAAGAAAAGATTATTAAGCTTCCATTTGTTAAATCAGAAGATCAATTGACTGATATACTCACAAAACCTGTGTCTGCAAGGAACTTCTACAACTCACTTGACAAGTTGGGCATAAGAGACATATATGCACCAACTTGAGGAGGAGTGTTGGTGTGTGCTATAACAGTACAAATGCTCAATGGAGTAAAACATGGAGCAGACAATAATATTAGTGGAGCCATAAAACCTGGATGTGCAGGTTTTATGGTTATTGTTTAATTTTCGTTTTCCTTATATACATATATTGTAAACTCTTGTAAAAACAGAACAGAAATAATAATGAAATATACTGATAATTATCAGAGAAATACAATAGTTTGACAAAAAGCAACAATGAAGAGCAATTGAGAGAAGTTTTGAGAAAGATCAGAGAGAGAATTGAGAGAAAATGTAGAGTATTTGTGATGTAATTTGTTTTGAATTTCATTCATGACAACTATTGTCTAAACCTTATATTTATAGACAATTACTAATGATAACTGTTACATTTCAGCTTCTTTAATCTTTTGTTTTAAATGACTAATACATTGTTTAATATCTAGCTACAATTAAACTAATCATGATAGTGACAATGATCATGTAAATTTGATGATCACGCCTTGAGCTTCACTAGCAACCACTCATGTGCATCTTGAGCTCCATCAGCACTACCAATGTGCGTTTCAAATGACATGTCAGCTAACTAACTTGGTTGGATCCCCTTGTGCACAAAAAGAGACACTCAATTGCAGCATGTTCACTGTTATTCAATTGCTGCATATTTTATGTGCATCTGTGAGTGCACGTGATTCTGCATAGTGCACAATTGTTGCTTGGGCTACATTTCATTTTGTATATTTCTCTTTTGCTTGTTTGTTTTCAATATTTCATGCATATAACTCTAGGCTCTAGACCTCTAGCATATAGTTATGTTAATGCAAGCCAAGATAATTTCTTAGCATCCTTATTTCTTAGATTTGGTTGTTCGACACAATATTAATTCAAATAAGCTTTTATTGGAAAAAATAGATGGTTGTAAAGAAATAAATTCAACACATCCAAGATAACTTTCCAAATCAAAATAGAATAAAAATAACACCAAAGATTTTTTGTGTAAAAAAACCTTCCTAAATGAAAGTAACAACCATAGGACTCGTAGGTCACTTAAAACTTCCACTATAATAAGATGTGATTACAAACTTCACCTTTAGGTGGATCTCTCACAAAAATATAACAAATATGTATCTTTAATTTGTGGGTTTTAACTTCACAAATTAACTCTCTTAATTTTTTTCTTTAAGAAAATTTTTAGTTGAGATGAAGCAAGGGTTTTATAGAGTCAAAGCTCCATCCTTCTCTCCGGATTATACGGAGAAGTTTTTGAATTTTTTTTCTTCTTTTCTTCTTCTTCTTTTGGCATCATCTTTGTTGAATAAGATTAATCCTCTTTTTTTTTTCTTTTGGCACCACAATCTCTCTCTTGTTGTTGGCCCACATAGTTGGACCAACAGCTTCCATGAAATAACGTCTCACAATTTTCTTTGATAAGAAACCAACTTCATCCTTAGCAAGAACGTGTAGCACTCCCCGTTTCAGTTTTACTTGCTATTCTCCAACGTTAATGGGGAATCTAGGATTTGAATTCAGATGGAATATCATATAAGTAAGAAGAAATAATACTAGTTATTTATCCATTATTATCTATTTTTAATTTCAAATAAGTGTAAATATGTTTAAATTATTGAGTTTACATTAAATTTTTTTTAAGATTAAAAGTTTAAAATGTAGGAGAGATACCATTTAATTTTATGTACGTAATTTGTCTATAATTTTATTAATATAATAATTAAAATTTTATTTATAAGAAGAGATGATATGAGGTTGTTGTTAAGATTAATGTCACGCATTGATTAAATAAAATGATACTATAAAATTTATAAAAATTACAATTATTTTCATTCATTAGTTCTCATGAACTTTAACACGTGTCGTTCTTAATGTTTATGTTTTTATGTATTTATTTATTTTAAGTTATATATTCAAATCATATAAAATAGCAATCATTTTATAATAAATCAAATGATATATATTAAATCCTAAAAGATTAAGTTCCCTAATTGTTTTTGTTATGATACAAATAAGGGAATAATATATTCAAAACTCATGTTTTGTACTATCATAGCAAAAACATCTCTCTTTCTTTGTATATTTTAATATAATAAAACTATTTATTTCTTTAATATAATAATCTTCAATGATGTTTTTATAAATATAAACATAAATTTGATTTAAGGTACGAGATACTTTATTTTGTTGTTGAAGAGACCATTCAACTATATCATTATCTATACTATTATAACTTTTAGGTATCGGTAAAATTGTTGAAATTATGTAAGATTGGAAAAAAATTTCCTCCAAGTATTGTTTAACATGATACATCATTAATTTTTCCAAGAATAAATTTTATAATATTTTAACAATTAATCTCAATAATTATATTCTTGGAACCTGTAGCATTTGCTAGTACAATTATTAAGCATATTTCTTCAACAAAAAAAGCATCTATCTTCCTTCTTTCTTTCTTTTTCGCCCACGAATAAAATTTAATTAAAAGGGAGAATTCTTTTCCCTATAAATATTCTTTTATTTGCTCTTACTCTAGAGAAGGGAAAGCATTTTGAATATGTGGTTCTAATTTAAAGCACACATGCCATTTTCTGTGTCATTTTTTTTTTTAAAAAATTACATATTCTCCATTCACGTTTTTGAAATACAATTTTAAGTCCTATGCTCTATTTTACTTTACTATTGGACCCAGTCTAGCTTAAAAGACTAAATTTTTCTTCTTAAATCATATAACAATTGTTAGTTATACATTTTCCTTCTATATATTACAAAAACTAAAAGTTCTAAAGTTTAAAAATGATAAGGGGAAAGATCAAGAGCAAAGTGAGAAAGAGAAATTAAATTTGAGAACATCACAAGGAAAAGAGAGATGGTTTTGACATCAGGATTCAAGAGTGTGAGAAAGAAAGGGCAGATGTTTTGTTTTTTTAATTTTAGTAATATATGTTTTTAATTGAATTAACTTTAATAAAGATTTCTTCCTTTTTAAATAATTAATATATAGTTTTTATTTGAAAAATGAGTATAATTTTTACCGATTTCAACTACATGTAATATATTATTAAAATACATATTTTATTTTACTTAAAAATTATGAAGACAACCATAGGTAAATAAATCAAGAAATCTTAAGTATATTAACATCTTCTTAGCACACATACCATGAAATCCTTCTCTTATAAATTTTATTAGGAAAATATAAAAATAAACATAAAAACACAAGTAATTCAACAAAACCTATATCTAAGGGAGTTCTTAAAATCTAAAAACACAATAAAATATGCAAATAATGAAACATCTCACCACCAAATCATAGTACAAAATGCTAAAGACTTAGAGGCTATAATATCAACTATAGAAGTACCCTTCCTAAAAATATATAAGCAACGAAACTCTATACAAGTAATTCTTTTCAAAGAATCAATCCAAGCAGGGGTATCAATACTAGGACACTAAAAGAAAGTTGGTTTGAAAAGTGTAACCATATATATCAAATTTGATTCTAACCAGAGTTGCTTTCAACTAAACAACTCGACACATCTCACCACATAAATAAACACTACAAGTTCTATTTCAAAAGCATGTGCAATGACAAATATAATACAAAAACAATCTGATCCAAAAGCTCGGAAAGTCTTGCAAACTTTCATACATCTCGCTAAGCCTAAGGCTTTAAAAACTATACCACCATTGTTAACCTTCAACTAATCCTAGAGAGGTGGCTACTAAACAATCTTTAAAATTTTAAAAATATTAGATAAAATACTCCAAATTCAAAATCTACAATGAATTTGAAATTCAACTATTATATTTTTCATTGCACCACTTTATATCGTGACAACATTTTTGATAAATCTTCCTAAAGTAGTAAAAAAAACTTGAAATATGACGAAAATATTATTATAATAATATTGATATTTTAATTGACTAAATAACCTAAATGATAGAAGATATATCTAATCAATTTTTTAAAGATTTTAAATTTGTTAATACTTACTCTATAGATTTTAAATATGATAATATCTACCGTAAAGATTTGAAATATGTGGGTTAAGTTACATGAAATTTTAATTAAGCTTTCTTATTTTGTTATATTGAAACAAAATGTATATAAAAATTATTGATTTTTACAAATTTAACCATGGAACAGTAAGAGTCAACGGATCAAATGGTGCATTTCCGAAATGAAGGAACAAGATTGTAATTTTATTGAACCTCAGGGGTGTGATGGCCTAACCTAGAGACTGTTCTTAAAGAAAGGAATAATATTAACCAATTAATGAAGTGATGTAGAATTTTTCTTTTCCTTTTTTTTTAAATGATTAGTTGATTTTATTTACTTTCAAGTGATGCAATTTAAATTTATTTAGCTTTTCAAGTGATAACTTTAATCCATTATTTTTATTTTTATTTTAAATATTTTAATATTTTATAATATGATTTTAAATAGAATTTATAAATGTTTGAGATTTTTATTTTATCCACGAGTAAAAAGAATTTATAAATGTTTGAGATTACAATAGAAGCGGCATTTAAATGGCCACATAGAATTTTAGGTCGTACTGTAATTGAATATTAAGAAAAGAAAAAAAAAACATTAAAAGGTCATTTTACAAAGTATGGTTAATTTCTGTAGGAAATGTGTAAATTTTTGTTTTAAAATATTTTTTTTAAATTAGTTTATGATTTAGAATACCTCTTCTATTGTATTGAACCAAAATTCAAATATCACTTGTATAATTTTTATTTATTTAATAAAAAATAAAATTTTAATACCTTTTTTAAAAAAAATTACAATAAAAAAATGTAAAGTTTTTTTAAAAAATTACATTAAAATTGTAATAAAATTTCAATACCTTTTTTAATTCATTTAAAAAAAACTCATTATATAAAAAAAATTATTTTCTTAATTAATTACCATTTAACTTATAATAATAAAATCAATTAAACGTGTTTAACTTAGAAAAATTAAGCATGGATGATTTCTTTAGAAAATGTGTTCATCTTTTGTTTTTAAAGTTTTTTTTTTTGTCTTGAAACAAAATTTGAATATAATTTTTATTTATTTAATAAAAAATAAAACTTTAATATCCTTTTTAAAAAAACTACAATAAAAAAAATGTAAAATTAACAACTGAAATAAAAATAAAAATTGAAATATTAATTTTCAAAACTTCTTTTTTATGTTTAAAAAATAATAAAAAAGTAAATGTAAAAATTGAACTTAATTCAAGCTTTTTTTTTAAATTTAAAAATAAAATTAATTACAAAACAGTCGTCAACTTTAGGTCCACTAGATTCCCATTCACCATCGCATTGTAAATCGTCCCCTAGCCTATAAATAGCGGTAATCAATGACAAGGTAGGCAATAACAATTTCTATCCTCAGTATTTCTTGCTAGTGCTCCTCCATCCAGCTTCCTAAGTAGATTAAAGCTACAGGTTCTCTTTTTCATATTCTTTCTTTAAAAATTTGCTCATTGCTAATAAAAAATCTTATCCTTGCCTTCCTCGGTAATTTTAACTATGTCAAATTTCTAAGTAATTTTAACTATGACAAATTTCTAAGTAATTTTAGGATACTTTTATTTAGAGTTTTTTTTTTGTATTATTGGAGTATTATATAGAAATTTTATGAACTATTCAAAAAAAATTTAAACTATAAATAATTAGGTATTATGTTTATACAAAGTATACTAAAAAATAATCAACTTATTAATATTAAAGAAGTTTTCTTTTTTCTTTTTTCTCTTATTCTCAATTGTTAAGAATAATTTTTCTTTTTTTTTTCATTTAGAAGTTGAAGTCCTCCTATTCATGATATAAATGAATATTTTTATGCTAACCTTACTCTAGAATTGATAGAGTACTCGTATAAAGATAAATAACATAATTAAACTTATCATATTCTAGATTTATTAGAGTGTTTGTCTAGATAATAGTTTTCTTGTGTTTGTTTCATAACACAAATACAAGAACCTCTTGTTAAAGGGTAAGTCTGAGAAGTTTAAATTTTGTTTATATTTTTCTTATTTAACGTGCTTTCATATTAGTAGTGTATTCGTAATTACGGTGGCTTGTGTAAATAAATCCCTCCTATATACTCTTATATGAAATTATATGATATATTAAATTAGGATTTGAAAAAGAGACCGAATAAACCATTTGATTTTCAGGACAAAACATATATATATTTTAGTGAGGAATTTTGTATTTTTTTGGGTCCTGAAAGCGCTAATCAGGTCTCAAAAGCATAAAGTAGGCTTCAATGATGCTCGACATGCATTTAATTCACTGTTGGTGCAGATTGAAAGTTGAAAAGAAGAAATGAGAGATGCTCTGCTCATACTTGAAGTGGTCCGCAAGGAAGTGGGTGAAGATATTGATAAGATGCTCGCAGACTTGATTGACACAATGATTGTCGATATCACTGGCGGGGTTTCCAACTCATGTGACAATTTATTTGGTGAGCCTATCACTAATGAAACTGTTAATAAATTAGTGCCAGCGCTTCGAGGGAAATTCACATACCTTGATAGAGCACGTCTGGCTCTTGCTGTGAAAAACAGTAAGGGAAGGTTCGATGCTGCTTGCAACCATGTGAAGATGCTAAAGAAGCAAATGGGGAATGGTGTGTCCACACTTTGCCTTGTTTACAATGCTAGTGGAGACACCATAACACTTGCTACAAATTATGACTAGTTTGGGCACATTGGGCGAGACCCTTACCCAACACACATAGGAAATGGTCAGTGGGCTGCATTTCTGCACGAGAAAAGAGCTCTGGTACCAAGTGGATCTGTCGCAGCTGTTGTGTATCGTGGTAAGAATGAGGTTACCCCCTTCTTCCCATATGACTGGATGTTGTCCTGGCATAACCCATGGTAAAAGATTACTCAGAGCAATACTGTAAGCCAATAATCTATTATATCGTGATTAAATCCACTTTCCAAATGAACTCAACCTTATACCTCTTCATATTTCCCAGCTGATTAAAGTCAAATTCATTTATAATCAGTTGGTTTCATTTAGGCATGTGTTGTTTTTGAAAAAAAAAAGAATGTATATCATTTTTATGTTATTTTATTAAAAATAATAATAATAATTACGCATGAAAAATATATATTAATTGCATGCAGGTACTTACTGAGATATGTGAAGGAGGTCACTATGACAACAATTCAATATGGGGCAGAATAGAAAATAAACTGGAAGGAGGTCGATCAACGTGCAGTGCTAAGTACAAGAATGTTAAATCAACTGCATCGATTAGCTCTTACACATCTCCAACAGTTGTGACAGTATTGTTGTGAGCGGAAGCAATAAATAGCAGTATATGAATATATCAAAACGATAAAATGAACACACAAAATTTACGTGGTTCGGCAATTCGCCTAGGTCCACGGGAGGCAGCAGATATTATTTGAACTGAGTAGGAAATATACGTAATACGGTCTGATTTTCTCACTAATAATATCTCTCAAGTGTTTTCCAAAACTCACAAGTATTTTCTCTCTTTGAGTTTGCTTATACTCTCCCTGATTTTTTCTGATTTTTTCTGATTTTTGGATTGTTCTTCAATACATGAACTCTTCCCTATTTATAGATGAAGAAAGGCTCCCTTTCCCTAAAGTGTGTCATAATTTAAGCCTTAAATTAGGCCACCAATTTCCTTAAATTATGCCACTAATTTCCTTAAATCATGCCACAAATTAGGCCACTAATTTTCCTAAATTATGCCACTAATTTGTTACTTTTAGAGCCAATATTCAACAATCTCCACCTTGGCGAAAAAGTTCATAACGCTGCCTCCAAATGCGCCCTAGGCGCCCTAAGCTCGAGAGATGTTGATCAAGTTCAAGCAGTGTTGAAACTTGATCCCTGTAACCACCTTTGTAAGCATATCTGCAGGGTTATCTGCAGTTCCGACTTTCTGGAGTATAACATTCCCTTCATCGACGATTTCCCGAACAAAATGAAATCGAACATCGATGTGCTTGGTGCGACCATGATGAACTTGGTTCTTTGCCAAACAAATGGCACTCTGGCTGTCGTAGAAAACCTCCACGTTCTTCTGAACAATACCCAAATCCTTAGTCAACCCGAGAAGCCATATAGCTTCTTTGAATGCTTCTGTTACAGCCATATACTCTGCCTCTGTAGTAGACAAAGCTACAGTTGACTGCAATGTTGATCTCCAACAAACTGGTCCTCCCGCCATTGTGAACACATAACCAGTTGTAGATCGACGCTTATCCAGATCTCCAAAGATAGTCGAATCCACATATCCAACTAGGTGTTTACCTTCGCCTTGTCTCTCTCAAACTTCAAACCAATATCCACAATTACCGTAGATGTACCGTAGAATCCACTTCACCGCTTGCCGGTGTCCTTTACCCGCATTATGCGTACCGACTCACCATACTAACGGCGTGGAAAATATCGTGTCCGGTGCAAACCATTGCATACGTCAAGGCACCAACAGAGTTTGCATATGGAACACGTTCCATTTGCTTCTTCTCATCGGTGGTGCTAGGTGACATTAATGCACTTAACTGAAAGTGAGGAGCAAGCGGTGTACTTACTGGTTTGGTTTTTTCATCAATGTCAAACCTTTGTAGTACTTTCTTCAGATATTGAGTCTGTGTCAGACAAACTGTACTTGCAACTCTATCTCTTGTGATTTCCATCCCAAGAATTTTCTTAGCTTCTCCAAGATCTTTCATTTCAAATTCTGAACTCAACAGAGCCTTCAATCTGTCGATCTCCACCTTGCTCTTAGATGCAATCAACATATCATCAACATATAAGAGCAAATAAATGAAGGTACCGTCTTGGAGTTTCCGAAAGTATACACAATGATCAAACTGACTACGTGTGTACTTCTGTTCTCTGATGAAGCTATCAAAGCGCTTGTACCATTGTCGCGGTGATTGCTTCAAACCGTAAATTGACTTGCTCAGCTTGCAAGCCCAATTCTCTCGTCCTGAAATTTTGAAGCCATCCGGTTGAGACATGTAGATTTCTTCGTTCAAAGTACCATGGAGAAAAGCTATTTTGACATCGAGTTGAGCTAACTCGAGATCAAACTGTGCTACCAAAGCCAATAGTATCCGAATAGATGAATGCTTAACAACTGGTGAGAATACCTCATTGTAGTCTATTCTTTCTTTCTGAGCATAGCCTTTTGCTACCAGTATGGCTTTGTATCTGATGTTGTCTTTACCAGGAGCATCTTCCTTCTTGGCATAGACCCATTTGCAACCAATAGTTTTCTTTCCTTTGGGAAGTTGAACCAACTCCCAAGTCTGATTCTGATGTAGAGACTTCATCTCTTCATCCATTGCCATTTTCCACTTCATACTATCAACTCTTTGCACGGCTTCTCTGTAAGTGCATGGGACATCATCATCAATTACTGGAAGTGCGAATGCTACCATGTTTGTGTATCTGGTAGGCTTCCTAATCTCCCTTCTCGGTCGAGTAGTGGCAATAGATTCTGGCTGCTGATTAATCGGTAGTGATGGTGAGAGAACCTCCACCTCAACTGAGATCTCTTCTTGATCATCAATTTCATCTTCACCACGATCGGTAATTGGTGCAATCTTTTCTGGATCTTCCGAAGTCTCAAGCATCACCTTAGAAAGAGTATTTGGACTTTCATTCTCTTTCTCTGAATTTGTTTGTCTCAACATAACAGACTCGTCGAATGTAACATCTCGGCTTAAGACGATCTTCTTGGATTCACCACACCAAAGTCGAAATCCTTTAACTCCTTCCTTAAAGCCCAAGAAAACAACTTTCTTTGCTCTCGGATCCAGTTTGGATTCACTAACATGAAAATATGCAGGACATCCAAATATTCGCAATGAATCATAATCAGTAGCAGGTTGTCTAGACCATACCTCTTTAGGAGTTTTTCCATCTAATGCAGTCGCAGGAAGTCTGTTGACTATATGAGTTGCATATGACAAAGCCTCAGCCCAAAATGCCTTGCTCAATTTGGAATGAGATAGCATACATCGAACTTTCTCAACCAAAGTACGATTCATTTGTTTTGCAACTCCATTCTGTTGTGGTGTACGAGGAACTAAAAAATGTCTGATTATCCCTTCATCTTGATAAACTTTAAAGAAAGGATCTGATTTATACTCGCCACCATTATCAGATCTGAGCCTTTTAATCTTCCTGCCTGTCTGAGTCTCGATCATTTTCTTCCATTTAAGAAAGATATCCAGAACTTCATCTTTGTGACTCATAGTGTATATCCAGACATATCTAGAGAAATCATCAATAAAAGTCACAAACCAACGTTTACCTCCAAGTGAAGCATTCTTGGAAGGTCCCCAAACATCCGTGTGAATATAATCAAGAGATCCCTTAGTACGATGAATGGCAGTGCCGAACTTGACTCTTGTTTGTTTTCCCATTACACAATGCTCGCAGAAATCAAACTTTCCAGTCTTGGCACCTTTCAAAAGACCTTGCTTCATTAAGCCCTGCAAAGTTTTTTCACCGACACGCCCTAAGCGTACGTGCCACGCGGAAGAATCATTTGCCTTTTCTTCAGAACTACTTGAGACAGCTGCCCTTCCTGTAACTGTACACCCATCTAGGAAATACAAGTTTGCCTTACGAGTACCCTTCATTGCTACAAATGCACCTCGTACAACTTTCAAGACTCCATTTTCCAATGTTACCTTGTAACCATCAGAATCTAGAACACCTAAAGAAATAAGGTTTTTCTTTAGGTCAGGAATATACCTTACATTTGTAAGTCGTCTGATTGTACCATCGTGCATCTTTAGTCGTATTGTTCCGATCCCTTTTGTCTGACAGGCATTGTCGTTGCCCATAAGCACAACTCCTCCATCGAGCTCTTCAAAACTCGAAAACCAATGTCTGTTTGGACACATATGATAAGAACATCCAGAATCAAGAATCCACTTATCTGAGTAGGTTTTTGATGATGAAACTGAAAAGGCTGATTCTTCATCTTCATAGGCTTTCTGTGCAACATTTGCATTTGACTTGTCCTTGTTTGGACAATCTTTCTTCCAGTGCCTTTTCTGGTGACAATAGGCACACACTGCCCTTCGCAGGACGTCTTACGGATGACTCTCCTCCGGACTTTGATCTAGATTTCCCTACATTATTTGATCCGCCGCATTTTTGTTGTTAGTCCTACCTATGGCTGCCGTCAATGCTTCCGATATTGAGTCTGTGATCATGTTGATCCTTCTTCCCAGGTACTTCATTATTTGCCAAAGCATTTGAAACATCTACGAACTTAACCTCATCCTTTCCATATAACAGGGTTGTGGTTAAATGCTCATGCTCTCGGGTAATGAATTCAACAACAACAAAGCTTTATCTTCATCGATAATTTCAACATCTAAATTTTGCAGATCGGCCAAAATTTTATTGAAATTATCTAAGTGCTCAATCATAGGGGTACCTTTCTTGTATTGGAAACGGAAAAGTTTCTTCTTCAAGTAGAGTCTGTTCTCAATACTTTTCGTCATGTATTTGTCCTCTAGTTTCTTCCAGAGAACTGCGGCTACATTCTCTTTCATGACAAAGTACTTCTGATCTTTTCCTAAGCACAGTCGAATTGTGCCACAAGCTTGTCGGTTGACATAATTCCAATCTTCATTTGAATAATCTCCTGGCCTAGTCTCCAAGGCTATATTAGATCCTTCTCGGAACAATAGATCTAATACTTCACATTGCCACATGCCAAAGTTATTTGTGCCATCGAATTTCTCCACCTCAAACTTTGCGTTGGACAACATAGTTCTTCAAGTAGAACTTGGTTTTCCATAAATTCTATGGTCAACTTCTTCACCTTCTTCGATCTCTCCTTTATCAGCCATAAGTACAAACTGATAACAGAAATTTTGCACTTACAACTTAAAACAGTGTTTTTCCAAATTTTATACCTTATTTGAAAAAACGGAGTCCGTAGTTGAATTTGGAATGGTCCAATTAGCTAGGAATAGATCCAACTCAGTTGAAAACGGATGAAAAATAGACCAACTCGGTTCAAATATCACTAGTGACTGAGTTGATTCGGTCTAACTCGGCGAGTTGACTCGATTCTCGGCACAGGACTCCGGCAGCTTCTGGCGGTGATTCTGACTTCCGATTTGAGCGATTCTTTCACCGTTGCGTTCGTATCGTTGAGAGCTTCGATTTGATATATAATACTGCTATATTTGGCTCTGATACCAATTTGTTGTGAGCGGAAGCAATAAATAGCGATATATGAATATATCAAAGCGATAAAATGAACACACAGAATTTACGTGGTTCGGCAATTCGCCTAGGTCCACGGGAGGCAGCAGATATTATTTGAACTGAGTAGGAAATATACAGAATACAGATACAGATTTCCTCACTAATAATATCTCTCAAGTGTTTCCCAAAACTCACAAATATTTTCTCTCTTTGAGTTTGCTTATACTCTCTCTGATTTTTTCTGATTTTTGCCTTGTTCTTCAATGCATGAACTCTTCCCTATTTATAGATGAAGAAAGGTTCCCTTTCCCTAAAGTGTGCCATAATTTAAGCCTTAAATTAGGCCACCAATTTCCTTAAATTATGCCACTAATTTCCTTAAATCATGCCACAAATCATGCCACAAATTAGGCCACTAATTTCCCTAAATTATGCCACTAATTTGTGACTTTTAGAGCCAATATTCAACAAGTACTTACGGTTGGTGGTGCCTGAAATGAATAAGATAGCTAGTAGCTAGTGTGCATCATCAGAATTTATATCCAAATATATATAAGATATGATATAATGGATACATAACCAAACAAGAGGTTTAGATCAGCATATTATCTTGATGTTATTTATGTATGTGTTTGCAGCCTCTCCAAAAGTTAGGAGAAATCAACAATATGTTATATGTTTATACCTAGTACGCAGTACTGCTATGTTTTTGTGTGGTTGTGCCGATTAATAGCACAAGCAATTAAGCACTTCTATATCTTATATTGTGTGATAACAAAAAAGATATATATACATAAGTGATTCTCTAGTGCCCATTGCAGGAAACAAGCAAATAATAAACCAAAACATATGAATATGTTATGAAAATGAATCCATAGATATTGTTAATATTAAAAATATACAAGCAACCACACAATGAAAACCAATCTAACAAATAATACAACCGAGCTCTAAAATAGATATCAAAGATAAAGAAATGTAAAGCAAGAGTAAAGGAAATAACATATAAATCATGGGTCAACCCAATCAATGTAGTGAATCTACCTCACTTCTTTACTCTTTCAAGAAATGAGTTCCAATAGCTTCAAATTGAGATTACAAATACTAAAGAAGAAACAAGATGAAAAAAATCACTTACTTTAAAAAATAGCACTTGAAATGATCTCTCAAACTCACACACACTCAACAATGGTAAAAAGCCTATCCTTTCTTCTCTAGCACACAAAATGAACTCTCTCAAACTTATAGGGCTCAATAAACTGTACCTTATGACCTATTAGAAGTTTACCCATCCAAAAGACTTGGATCCAATCTACATCAATTCAAAATTCCAGCCAATAATTTTCTTTTTTTCATTTACAGTTTATCAATTTGTGGTCCGGTGAAACCGGCCAAACCCACTTCTATGATTTTCTAAATCATATCATTGCAGTCAGACATGCAAACTATACTCGATTCTGCAACTCCAAAGACCCACACGAGTGTATGGTAATGTCACTGGGCTATAAACACTGGGCTTTCAAGTTCTATAATCATAGGATCAAGAAAAAGCCTAATCAATGGTGAGTTGGTTGCAAGATCCAACTCAAGTAACAAACCATTAGGACAGCTCAACGAAAAGGTAATCACCTGCTGTAACTGATGAACATTCTGTTATTAACTTTAAATAACCAAATGGTCTTTCCACATCAATGTTCTCTGAAAATTATTTCATATATAACGCATGTTAATCCACTCAAGATGATAGGCCACAAGTTTGTTTCACTTATTCTAGGAGAAAGGGCAATACAGGTAATACATAAATAAGTGCTGAGGTGTAATTCTGTTATGAGTTTGTTTAAGATTCGATTGTGAGGGATGTTATAAAGCTCCTTAATTTAAGGAGCAAATTAAGGAGCAAAACATGGAGTAAAACATGGAGTAAAACATGGAGCAAAACAATGAGCAATTTAAGGAACCATTAATTTAAGGAGTAATTCAAGGAGTGAATTTTCCTATAAATAGATGTGTAATTGTAATGAATTAATCATCCAAAGTGTTCATTCCAATTGAGAGAAAAGCTTAGAGAGAAAAGCTTTTGTGAGAGAAAATTGAGAGTAATTTTCTTGGGTGTAATTGGGTTGTGAGTTGTGAGTGTTGTAAACACCTTGTGTAATTTCTCCCTTTTCAGTAAAAAGATCACGTAAGCAAGATTGGCCGAACTCCGTTATCGAATTTTGTGTGTTATTTTTCTATTCTTGCTTTCTCATAAATATAACTTATCGGAAATTTGCGTTATTTCCCAACAACGGTATCGTAGCTATTGGTAGTGATTTACGTCAATTTTCCGAAAGAAATCATCGAAACGATCCAGAGGAAGTCGATTTTAGTGGGAGCAATGGCCGAGATGAAGGAAGGGTGAAACTCGAGAAATTTGATGGCACTGATTTCGGGTTTTGGAAAATGCAGATAGAGGATTATACGTATCAAAGAAATCTATATCAACCTCTCTCGGGAAGAAGCCGTAGGCTATGAAGGAAGAAGATTGGAATCTTCTGCAGACAAGCCCTCGAGTTATTCGATTGACGTTATCCCGTAATGTTGCTTTTAACATAGCAAAGGAAAAGACCACGGCGGGTCTTATGGCGGCTCTCCAATATGTATGAGAAGCCGTGACCTCGAAACAAAGTGCAACGATGAGGCGCTTGTTCAATTTGCGGATGGTGAAGGTGCATCGGTAGCTCAACATCTCAATGAACTCAACACGGTTACAACCCGGTTGAGTTCGGTGGAAATTGAATTCGATGAAGAAGTACGAGCATTGATACTTTTGTCTTCTACCAGAAAGGAATGCTACTTGTCACTACTGTGAGTAGCTCGTCGGGAAGCGAATAAGTTGAAATTTGACGATGTTCGTGATTTGGTTCTCGGTGAAGAGATCCGACGTAGAGAGACAATGAATCGTCAACCTCTTCGGTTTGCATACGAGTCAAGAGGAAGAAATTCAACCAAAGGAAATGGACATGGTAGAGCCGACTACCGAGGTAGATCAAAAGACAGAGGTCCAAATCCAGAATCCTAATAATTCCCATAGCTCGAAGACTATCGAGTGTTGGAATTGTGGAAGAACCGGGCATTACAAAAATCGGTGCAAGAGTGCAGAAGGACAAACAAGTGAAGGCAGAGGCAAATGTTACTTCCACCTCGGGAGGAGACGATGCATTGATATGCTCTTTGGAGAGCAAGGAAGAATCTTGGGTGTTAGACTACGGAGCATCGTTCCACGCTACTTCACAAAAGAATTCTTCGAGAAATGTCCCAGGAAACCTTGGAAAGGTATATCTTGGTGATGATCAACCATGTGCTATTATTGGCAAAGGAGTAGTGAAGATTAAGTTGAACGGATCTGTGTGGGAGGTGAAGGATGTCGCATATTCCCGATCTCGAAGGAACTTAATCTCGGTGGGGCGGTTGGCCGGTGAAGGCTACACTACAATCTTCCATGGTGATGATTGGAAGATTTCAAAGTGGTGCAATGACAGTTGCTCGAGGCAAAAAAAGTGGCACTCTTTACATGACGGCAGAGGCACGTTGTTCAATTACGGTTAGCAAGCAATGAAACACCAAATCTATGGCACCAGAGACTAGGCCATATGAGTGAGAAGGGGATGAAGATTATGCCTTCGAAGGAAAACTTCCAGGTCTACGGTCTACGGAGATAGACATGTGCGAAGATTGCATACTTGGAAAGCAAAAGAGAGTCGGCTTTCGGACAAGTTGCGAGAATCCCAAAGAAGGAAAGGCTAGAGCTTATTCACTCGATGTTTGGGGACCAACGACCGTCTCATCTATTGGTGGGAAACACTACTTCGTGACTTTCATCGATGATCACTCTCGGAAGGTATGGGTTTACTTTCTAAAGCATAAGTCCGAAGTATTTGAGGCTTTCAAAAGATGGAAAGCTATGGTGGAAAATGAGACGGGTTTAAAGATCAAAAAGCTCGAACCGATAATGGTGGTGAATATGAAGACACCGGATTCAAAAATTTACGCTATGAGCACGGGATCGAATGGAAAGAAGCTGCCGTGCACGCCTCAACACAATGGTGTAGGCGAGCGTATGAACCGAACGTTGACGAGAAAGAGCCGAAGCATTCGTATACGGTCGGGTCTAAGAAGCAGTGCAGGGCGAAGCGGTCAACACGGCACACTTGATCAACCGAGGCCCATACTGTTCCATTGGAGCATAGAATACCAGAGGAGGTATGGAGCGGAAAAGAGGTGAAACTATCACATCTAAAAGTTTTCGGTTGTGTAGCATTTGTGCATATCAGTGATCAAGGCAGGAATAAGCTTGATCCCAAATCCAAGAAATGCACATTCATTGGCTATGGAGAGGATGAGTTTGGCTACCGCATTTGGGATGACGAAAAGAAGAAAGTTATCCGTAGCAGAGATGTGATTTTCAACGAAAGGGTGATGTATAAGGACATGCATAAAATAGACGCCAATGACTCGCAGCGAGAATGAGTCAAGATTTGCGGATGCGAGATGATGTCCCGGATACTTCCGCATGCAGAACCAATTGTAACAAGTCCTCGGCGGAGGAACTTGTTGGACAAAGCAAGACACTGACATTCGACACACCACAACCTCTTACTCCAGCTCCCGTATTGAGAAGGTCTTCTCGACCTCGTGTGCCTAACAGAGATACATGAACTATATGTTCTTGGTGATGGAGGGAGCACGAATGCTATGATGAAGCTTGTCGGACTCGAGATTCCAACAAGTGGGAGCTTGCTATGAAAGAAGAAATGAAATCTCTCATCTCCAACCGCATACGGAACTAGCCGAGTTACCTATGGGAAAGAAGGCACTTCACAACAAATGGGTGTACCTACCGAAAGATGAGCGTGATGGTTCCAAGAGATACAAAGCCCGCCTAGTTGTCAAAGGGTTTCAACGAAGGAAGGAGTTGACTACACCGACATTTTTGCTCCGTTGTGAAGCTCAATACTATCGGATCGGTATTGAGTATTGTAGCCATCAAGATCTTCATCTTGAACAGTTGGATGTGAAGACCGCATTCCTTCATGGAGATTTAGATGAAGAGATATACATGTACCAAGGTTTCTCGAGAAAGGGGAAGAAGAACATGGTGTGCGAGACTTAAGAAGAGTTTGTATGGCTGAAACAAGCCCCGAGACAATGGTACAAAAATTTGACGCACCTGAAGGAAGGTTTCGAAGTGCAATCGATCATTGTTGCTACTTGAAGAGATATAGGTCAGTTATATCATTTTACTACTTTATGTTGATGATATGTTAGTAGCAGTTCGGATATGGATGATATTAAAAGGTTGAAGCGACAATTGTCAAAAGAATTTGACATGAAAGACTTGGGTCCAAAGAAAGAAGATTCTTGGAATGCAAATCACAAGAAATAAGAAGAAAGGATCCTCAGTTATCTCGGGCAGAGTACATCAATCGTGTTTTGCAAAGATTCAACATGGGCGATGCGAAGCCGGTTAGCACACCCTGGCCGGTCATTTTCGCCTATCCAAGGATCGGTCCCCTCGTGAGGAAGAAGAGAGAATTCATGGCCAAGGTTCCTTATGCCTCGGCCATTGGAAGTTTGATGTACGCAATGGTGCATGCAGACGAGACCGGACATTGGCCGTACGGTGGGAGTTGTTAGCGGTTTATGTCAAATCCGGGAAAACTCATTGGGAAGCGATCAGTGGATTTTGAGGTATCTGCGAGGCACCAGAAAAGTGCTTGTACTTTAGTAAAGGAGAGTTAAAAGTACGGGTACGTGACGCAGACTTTGGAGGTGAAGTTGATCACCAGAAGAAGCACCAGGTTATATATTTCTTGTTGGAACTACGGTTAGTTGGATGTCACAAATACGAGAAAATTGTCACTCTATCCACTTCTGGTGAGTATGTAGCGAAGAATGGCGAAGCTAGTAAAGAGATGATATGGCTTCAAGGTTTGTTAATTGGTGGGATTCAAACAAGAGAAGAATGTTACTGCGTAGTGATAGTCAAAGTGCAATACACGCGAAGAATTCAAAGATTTCATTCTAGAACAAAGCATATTGGACTTCGTTATCACTTCATCGATCTACATTGGAAGATGATGTGTTAATCGGAGAAGATTCAGGAAGCAAAAATCCAGCAGATATGTTAACAAAGGTGGTATTTGTTGACAAATCAAGTTGTGCTCAACTTCAGTTGGTCTGTTAGAGTAACAAAGACTAGAAAAGCTGCTGCATTGATCAAGGTGTGAAGACAGATTGAAATCAGTCTTCAAGTGGGAGATTGTTATAAAGCTCCTTAATTTAAGGAGCAAATTAAGGAGCAAAACATGGAGTAAAACATGGAGTAAAACATGGAGCAAAACAATGAGCAATTTAAGGAACCATTAATTTAAGGAGTAATTCAAGGAGTGAATTTTCCTATAAATAGATGTGTAATTGTAATGAATTAATCATCCAAAGTGTTCATTCCAATTGAGAGAAAAGCTTAGAGAGAAAAGCTTTTGTGAGAGAAAATTGAGAGTAATTTTCTTGGGTGTAATTGGGTTGTGAGTTGTGAGTGTTGTAAACACCTTGTGTAATTTCTCCCCTTTCAGTAAAAAGATCTGCAGTCAGGAGACGTAAGCAAGATTGGCCGAACTCCGTTATCAAATTTTGTGTGTTATTTTTCTATTCTTGCTTTCTCATAAATCTGGCTTATCGGGAATTTACGTTATTTCCCAACAAGGGAGGGGTGTGGGAAATTGGTTATAGAAAAAGCATGTGTGCTATGTAAGAGTTATTGATTAATTTGTTTGAGCTTTGCTCTTTTAGAGAGTTTCAAACCTCTTGAATGCTTGGTGTTTTTTTACTGAATTTCCTCATTGCTTAATAATACATCATACCTCCATTAATCTTACTAAAATTCTCTGTTATTGTTCACGTTCTTATCAGTCAAAGCATTGACCGGATTTTAACAGATTCGGTACTTACAAGAGAGTAAAGACTCCATAATTAAACTGATAACAACATAACTCTAGCATATGACAATTATGTTGTTAAGACAGTTTCTTAGCAGCTTCACTTCTCATTTTGGCGCAATATTCAAATAAGCTTCCATCAAAACAACGTCTCACAGCCTCCTTTGATAAGAAACCAGCTTCATCCTTAGCAAGAACATATAGCACTCCCCATTCCAGCTTACTTGCTATCCTGCAGTATTAAAAAGTAGTAGTTAATATCCTTTGCGGGTAAGAAAACATAGTAGCTTATTAGTTATTACAAAGTCTCGTAGTGGGACTAAGGTGGAGAGACCAGCCGAAGAAATCAAATGCATCACGATTTGCTTGAGTCATGTGCCAAATTTCCCCAAATGTAAGCTTGTCGGGTACTGTACGAGCATATTTGCTGAACATGATCTCAAAATTTGCTGGGATATACCTGCAAAAATGTGTAAAGCTCTAATACGATCTAATGCTGTCAACTGTTAGAAGGAACACTAGTTGTTTGCCATGATACTCAAGTCAGATTAATATGGTTTGTAACTAAATCTAGACTTCACATGTTGAAATCAATCAATGATACAATCCAAAACAGAAGCTATTTCTATATTATATATTAGCAGTCCAGCCCAATGACTAATGAAGCTCAATAGTCCCTTCAGACTCCAAAAAATTTCTTCAGGTTCTATCTCAAAAAGTTCAGGAACCCAACTTACCGATAAACTCAAGTTGATTGTCATATTTATACTATGAGATACTTTTTTGTCTCAATAACAATAACTACAAAGATAGGACCTATTAAGAAATTTGGATAAAATGGTATAATCACAAATTCTCCCTCGCAAGATCTTTCTTAGCAGAATATCAAATAACAGAGAAATAGATAATACACAACATAAGAATTATAGTGGAAACTCCAAATTAGAGAAAAACCACTTCGTTGTCAAAAGACAACCAGAGAAAAATTCACTATGTGGAAAATTGTTACAACCACACTCTCAGTAATTTTCTCACACACTCAAAAGACAAGAGCAATTACAAGCCCAAGAGAATTTTCCCACAAAATTCTCTCACTTAAGAACTTCTCATACAAGCTTTTCTCTATTTTTGGGATGATTATCAATGAAGAAATGAAGCCATGTTTATAGCCTTCAAGTTCTCATTTCATATGCCAAACATTTCTTCATTCAACAAAATTAGGCTACCTAATTTTCCTATTCTTTATTCAAACAAGGTTAGACACCTACATCTTTGACAATATGGTAAGCCACCTTCCATGAATTTTCTTCTAAATTAGGCACCTCCTATTTTGACTAACAAACCTAATATTATTTTTAATCAATCATAACAGGACCAACTGCCTCTCAAGTATTGAGATATGATTGTGTAATAAATTACAGTCATTAATTCTATTCCATAACTATATATAGAAAGTGCCGATAATTATACCTGATGGCCATTCCTTCCCTTTTTCTTCGTTTGCAATTGTTATAGAAATCACAATACATAATATGTAGGCTTTATTACAGAAGAACTTAACTATTATGGCCAATGCGGTAGCTTTTTAAGTTGCTTACAATCTACATAAAGATTACTTAATTATGTATAGCTTCAAAAAAGTGGCCATAACTTTGTATCAGATTAAACATAATGTTAGCTCTGCTCTACACGTTGTGTGCACTAGAGTAGCTTGTATTTTAAAGGTCTCTTATATTAGGCCATTAATGCAGTTTGTTCCCTTAGAATAAAAATTGTGTCACCTAAAGCCGTACTACTATTTTTATTCTAGTTTGGACCCTTAATTTGCAATTTAATTATTATTCCCACTATACCCTTAACAAACACAGTTTTACATGTGTCCAACCGGACACAACAAAGATGGACAAACATTCAATTTTGTTGGACATGTGTTTAACTTGACTCCTGCGAGTAAGGTCACCAACCGACCAAACTACGGTCAGTTGGAACCGAATCCAACTTGGTTCCGACAAGTGGGATCACTATCCGATCAAAATACGGACAACTTGACAACTATCCAATTTAGTTGAATATGTGTCTAACTCAACTCCGGCGAGTAAGGTTACCGACCGACCAATTGGACGACTGTTTAGCTCAATTAGACAAGATTATCGGCTGACCAAACTTGAGTTAGTTGAACAACTGTCCAATTCTGACATGTCAAATTGAACAAATATCTGGTTAAAATTAAATCACAATTAGTCAATGAAAACTAAAGTCATTTTTGTCACTTTTTGTATAAAGTCAAGTGGGAGAAGGTCATATGTGATTTTAAACTAATATGGGGTCATCACAACATATAACTCTTCTTTTGATGATTTTTTCATTAAAATATTATTTTTTTCGGTCAAATGATTAAAATGCAATTAAAACACGAGTCTTTAACAAAAATTAATGTTAAATTTAATATGAAAATATTTTAAAAAAGATTATCAATAATAATATTTCAACAAAAATTATTTAAATATATATTTTAATTTTTTAAAAAATAAAAAATCAATAAATTTTTAGAATAAAATAGTAAAAATCATAAAATATTAAAACAAATATTGTGTGATTGTTAACATTAATTTTCACCATATTATTATCATATAATCATGTTTTAATCGTTTAAAAAAAGGATAATATTTTAATATAAAAAAATTAAAATAATATATTTTGTCATTAATTGACTCATTTTTCCAAAACTAAAGTTCTAAATGACATCATTTATAATCTAAGGGATCAAATGACACAAATAACCTAATTTAGGGAAATTTTATTACAATTCTCTATATTTTATTTTATTTTGCCTAATATACTATAGTTCAGCTTCTAAACTCTAAACCACCAAAATTTTGATTGGTTAATTCACTCCTTTGTACAAAGGAGACCAGAACTTCATACTTCAGTGACTAATAAGTCTTATACACTCGATTTTAGTTGAGCCCAGTTTTATGTTCTGACCTTCCCTCCGTATCATAGACTCCTGAATCACTTCCATGTTTTGCCTTGTGTATATTTTGTATGTATATTGGGAAGAAAGGAGAAGGCATCCACGTCTGCATACAAGACGCAATACAAAAAGGCGATGACAAATTTATTGAGAAATAAACACAGCAGGTTTTGCTTCTAAGTAATTAAGGTAATAACTTACTGGAAGGGTGGCATAACTCATTGCTACATGAATAAGAATCATGAGAAAGAGAGAAGCAATCACATTGAACCCGAGGGCACGAAATCCTGTAAAATTCTTTGAACTGAATTATTTTGAACAACAATTACCAAAATTTTGATCTTTCACATTTTACAATCGGTTGGATATATATTAGTTGATCAGTAGATCTATTCTAAGCGCTGTCACATTTTGAACATGTTTAAAATGGAAAATGGTTCTTAATAAACATGAAAGAGAAATCTTCTCTAATCAATTTATTGCTTTAATTACTTCCTACAACGTTCAACTTGGACAAGTAATCCGTACATACTATATTCCAACTCAAATACAAACTAAATGTTCCACTAATGATGTAGGTCGCCATTATTGTCTCATTATCACTGCGTTACCACTCAAATATAAAACTAAATGTTCCATTAATTGATGTGGGGATCCCGCTTAATTTGAAAGATATATATATATATATATATATATGATGACCAATAAAAAACGGACATGCTGGTACCAGCGGGATGCAGACTCGGTGGTTACAAATATAATTATTTTGTTATATACCTGTATATGTCTCCATAGGGTAGATTATACCATCATTGTCCTGATCAAAGAAGGCTGCATGTTGTTGAAGCACTGACATATTGTTGTGTTTATGGTTCCGAGTGCCATGGATGTTCTCAATATCAGGTGCAACGATTGCTCGAGGCATGTCTAAAGACAATCAAAATAATGCATATCACAGAGTTCAATCAATACAAAGTACTAAACTTATCAAAATGTTGGTAATAAATTACTAATAACCCGGTTAATGAAATGAACTAATTTAGACTAAGAACGATACTTATTAGAACTGTGACAATGCCAATGCATGCTTAGTCAGCAAATTAAGGCTTATGTGATTAACATGGTCATATAAGAAACGCCACAGAAGGAGAAATTCATTATCTAGATCATTTCTCTGGGGCAAATACACAAACACATGATAGTCACCCTTAAATGGAATGAAATTACAGAGAAAGAAAAATACCCCATGTTTTGATTGAGGATAAATATGACAAAAGCATATAAAAAGACATCAAATTCAAAGGAAACTAGAAGATGGGTAGTGAACATTACAGGGTTTAGAAAGCTTAGTCTCCAGATCAGTGCGAATTTTCCTCTCTGCAGTAATGGGTGCCTTTTCAGCCACAGTTTGCATGGAGGTTTGATTGGCTTGATTGGTTGCCTCAGTTTCCATGATCTTTAACTGATCACTCTCTGAATAATATTCCAAAACTAGTCCAACTCTATAGGAGCTGCCAAGCTAAATAAGAGGAAGACTTGAAAGGGTATTACAAATCCAAAAGGCACAATAAATTCTCCAATTGACTCGCAGAATTGCTCGCTGAATAGAGTATTAGTGGATATGTGCGTGGGCGCTTGCACTCATTGCTCAAGACACATGTTAAGCCTTATCCCAATTGAGCAAATTATAAGTTAAACTCTCTATGGCTCAACTCAACTACTGTCCAACATCCCCACACAGAAATTGAGTTGTTCCCTCAATCGCTGTGGATTTCATGAATTCATCTTTAATAACCAATGAAAAATAGACTAGTAGGTGATATTACTGTCTCGATATAAATATGAAATCTTCCTAAACACTTATAAGTACCTTAGTTATTGGTATTCTTCATTATTAAAATATTTTATTTTATTACCTAATTTAAATATTAATATTCTTTTTAATTATTTTAAATAGTGTTTTTTTTAATTCAAAATTAATCACATATACCTTTCATAGCAAATTAGACAAAAGAAAATTATGAAAATTAAAAAAAAAAATTGACAATAGCAGAAGGGCATAAATGTTGGTACTAATTCTTCCTCAAGTTGGATGTGGTTCCCTGGATTATTATCCTGCACATGAAGTATATCAGTCTTCAAAATAGGTAATAAAACACACATTGAATAGTCATTTAGTTGCTCAAATAACACAAATATTTTAAATACAAAAACATAAAATTTAACAATATTAATTGAAAACTAGTACATATATATTATAACTTCACTTTTTAATTTTAATAATTAATTATATCAAAATAATAAAAATATAAAATAAAATTTATAAATTATTTGACGTGTTATCCTCAACAATTTTTCATCTATTATACTAGTTTTCATTAAAAAAAATCTCGAAAAAGTTTTCAAGTTCATACATTTACCAATATATATATATATATATATATTATATTCATTTACGTATACATTTTCATGCAGAGATTAATACAAAAACATATAAAAATAATCCATTCATTTTATACTATACATTTTGAGAATAATGAAACAAAAGGAACAAAATACATGATAAAATATATTTACCACATTTTGAAGGACGAACAACAGACAGACCTCGCGTGTTGGTGGCCTGGTGAGGGAGAGGGAGGGGTGCAGATGGCTGGAGGCTGGGCATCCCAAGTGGCGCTATTGGTGGTGACGTCGCAGCTGGCGGAAGGGTTGGAGAAGCTTGCTGCTTTGGACAACTTGCACTATGCGCGCTGTTGAAAGAAACGATGGCTGAACAGCCGTCTGAGGTAGGCGACTCACGGTGGCTGAGACGAGTCAACTCACAGTGGCTAAGGTGAGCTGAGCAGAACTCGAACGGCGCTGGAGTTTGGATAAAAAATGTATGTTAGGCAGATAGGAGGGGGAAAAAAACGAGATTGATTTGTTGGAATTAATTTAATTAATTATAATTGGATTTTTTTAGGGTGGTTGAGTGTTTTTTCCCGCCTAAAATCCATTTATCATTGCAGTGAGTATTGAAACTAGACGGAAATTGATCACTTGATATGCAGATGATCTATTTTCAGGGGTAAACTCGATCGACCAACGTGAAACTCAGCCCCAACAGCAGTATAATTAAGTTTGGAAATTATTATATCATACCATAGACTGCTTTTTTCTCAGGAAGCATCTCGTTGATGTTTGGATCATTTCTTTCTTCAGTGTCCTTGACTTCTTCTCTGTCAAAACTCTTTGATAACCCTGAAATCGAAAGTACAATTTTTATAGTAATAAAGCAAATTAGCCTCGCTTTTGGTTGGAATGGGAGGGAAGCGCAACTTCACCATTGTCTAAGTCACTCGCTGTTCATAAAATATCGCCACAGATAAACTCTATTGCAGAAATATTTAAACTATTAACAACTCGCGTCCGTCACTATTTAAAAGTTGTTTGCTGTCTGCTGACAAGAGAATCTAAATTTACTACAAGCACAATTTTTAACACTGTGATTTTGTTATGGTAATAATTTTTTACCTCATATCGAGCAGTCAATTACATTTTTGTAGCACTAAAAAAATTAAATGCATCCTAACACAATCCAAACGTTAAAGGGTACAATATATATATATAATATTTTAAGTTTCATACATTAAGTTGGCCTGAATCTTGATAGTATTTGTTATCTAAGTGATTAGAGTTTTGTTGATTAATTTGTATATTAACTTATTAGAATGGAATTAAATATATTTTTAATTAAATTAAATAATTATTTAATTAATTAAATTTTGATCACTAGATAAACTTATTTGTGAGAACTGAATTATACATATATCTAGACTACAGAAACCAAATTAACAAATCAATAAATTTAGTTCATATAGAAATGAATTTTTTTTTTTTTTAATAAAACTAAAATTTTTATTGCACTTAGAACAATTAGAACAAGCCTATTGTGAATTTTTTTCCCCTGCAATAGCCAAAGAGATGGTACGAAGTGTGCCTTTTTAAATCAGTTTAATGTTTAGTCTATTTTACTATTCATTCGACGACATACTATCTATGTTTTCTATTTTAAGTTCTTTCTATATATCTCTTAATTTCTCGAGAGTTTAATGGGTTTAGATGATGTAATGTTTGAACATTTCTATAGAGTCTCTACCTTAGAGGCTCGTAGACTTGTGACTAAGTTTTGTTTATGTTTTTTCATTATATTTGTAATTTATATTCGAATTATTTTTCACAATGTATACTTTTTTGGTTATTCTCATGGATGTTAAACACGAAATTTTTTTTTTTTTAATGTTTTTGTCATTTTTCTTTACTTTACATTTTTTCTTAAATATGTGCAATATATTTTTTATGATTATTTTGGTTCTTTGGTTTATTTTATAGATCTTTTACATGTTTAATATCATTTTTAACAAAATGTTGATTTTCTTGTTTTTTTAAATATTTTCGAGCAATATTCCCAACAATCTGGTATCAAGGTCTTCATATTCTTATTGACTTTCATGGTTTCTAAATTTTCTTTTGAATTTTTTTTTGTTTTCATTATTGCGTCCTTTGGTCTTGTTTTTTAACAATTTAGGCGATAATTGTTATTTTATACATGTAAATTTATATTTAATTAATTATTCTCGTATCTTATAATTATTTATTTTATATTTATTGGAAAAATATAATTTTTTTGAAATTATTCTTAAATTTTTGTGTGGATTGTTTTGAAATTTTTTGGATACTAACTTAAAAAATCTCATAGATTTACGTAGATAGGTCGATCTCCAGGAAACAACGCTACACATGTTGTAATGATAGTTGCTCTTAGAGCACTATGTGTTGTCCCGCTTCAATGACGTGGCTCAACTTGCCCTAGATTCGCATGTGTTACACTGTCCTTCCTTAGTCCACCATATCAAGCGTGTGACACATACTCTCTACATGTGTGAATTTTGCCTTTTGACTTTATTTAACCACTTTTCTCTCACTATTAGGGGTGTCCATGCTCTGGTCCGGTCCGGTTTTGCCTAAAAAAATGTAACCAAACCAAACCGTTCATATAGTTGAAACCGGACCGGACCGGACCATTCGACTATCTAAAATGTTATAACCGAATAGTTTGGTCCGGTTTGGTTAACAGTTTTGAACGGTTTTTAACAATTAATAATAAATAAATATGATTCAATTTAATATGATATAATTTAATAGGATGCAATCAAATATAATGATCATTTATAATCATACATAGATAGATATTATTGTTAAATACATAAATAAGATGTTATCAAAATCTAAAATAAAAAAAGATTAGACATGAACAAATGAATTCCAAATATCTCATTTGCAAAGAATTCTTAAACATATACAAACATCAAAACTCAAAATCAAAAACAATACATCATTAGATAATAATATTTAAAACTTACCCATTATTAATCATCAACGATCATTGTAGTGTCTTTAATGAACTTTACAATCAAACAAAATCAACATCTTCATAAATGTCTAGGTCATCATTGTGATACGGTAAGAGAACATTGTCATTATTAATGGAAGAACGAAACCAATTTTGACTACATACTAATGTCTCTACCATTTTAGGATTCAAAGAACTCCTAAATGGATCAAGAATGCGCCCTCTTGTGCTAAAAGCTGATTCTGATGCAACAGTTGAAACTTGAATTACTAACACATCAGGTGCAATGAGAGAGATGATAGGAAACCTAAAAGAATTTGCCTTCCACCATTTTAATATATCAAGCTTATACAACATGACATTTTCACATGGGGTGTTCAAATATTTCTCAACCTCGGTTTTCAATTCCAAACTATTTTTCTCCTCTAAGCGTTTAAGAAACTTCAACTTTCTTGCTTCCTCAGATGAAGGAATACTTCCTATTACATCTTGTGATTGAGTCACATTAGATTGAAAATCTTTTCCATGCACTAACATATAGTAAGCTTTGAACAGATCCATAAAAGTATTTTTGACATTATCTCTCAATTTTTGAACAATTTCTAAATCATAAATCTCTTCAAATAAGAATTCCAAATACTCTAATTTGTACCTTGGATCAAGTACAAATTCAACATACAACATCTTATTAGTCTTGTCTACATTTCCCCAATACTTCTCAAATTTTGTTTTTATGCTAATAGCCATATTTTTTAACAAGTCATCAGAAACACACCATGTAAGTATTTGAGATTGAATTTTATGTAGTTCTATAAAATATAAATTTGAAGTGGTGCATAAAGATGCACTAAATGCTAAAGTATAGTCATAAAAAGTTTTCAAAAACTTGACAAAAACACAAGCATTCTTCCAATCATCTAATGTTGGCGGCCCAATATTCGATTGCTCCTCATGAAAATAAGAAATAAAGTTTGTTCCTTCCTCTTCTTCAAGACGATCAAATGCTTTTTGAAAATCTAAAGAAGATTTTAACATTAGATATGTGGAGTTCCATCTTGTAGGCACATCTAGCACGACACTTCCTTTGGACTCAATATTTTCTTTAATAGAACACATTTTAAACTTTTGTAATCTCAAATGAGATGATCTAACATATCTCACAGCCCAACGAATACTCATAATAGTACTATGAAGATCTTTAAGTCCCTCTCTTACAATCAAATTCAAAATGTGAGCACAACATCGCACATGAAAGAACTCTCCACTCATAACAAGTCCATCATTCCAATTTTTTAGCTTCCTTTTCAAGTATGACACAGCAGTATTATTTGAGGAAGCATTATCAAGTGTTATGGTGAATACCTTACTTATACCCTAATCACGCAAACTTTGTTCTATCACTCTCCCAATTGTATCACCTTTATGATTCTCAACTTGACAAAATTTTATAATTCTCTTTTGTAATTTCCAATCTTTGTCAATATAATGAGTAGTTAGACAAATATAATTAATATTTTGAACTGAAGTCCAACAATCACTAGTAAGACAAACTCTTTGCTTTTCACTTATGAAAAAGTTCTTCAAACTTTTTTTCTCATCTAAATAAAGTTGAAACACATCTCTAGAAATTGTTTGTCGAGATGGCACATGAAACTTAGGACAAATTTCAGATATAAAGTCTTTAAATCCCTCACCCTCAACAAACATAAAAGAAAATTCATCAATAATAATCATTTTTGCCAAAGCAATTCTAGCACGTTTTGCATCAAATGATCTGACAACTAATTTATGAGTTGTCCTATCATCCTCTCCTTTTTGTGTTTGAAAACTTAACATCTTTTGTCCTTTATCTACTTCTTTAGGAATCTTCTTACATAAATTTTTGAAGTGATGTATCATTGAAGTAGTTCCATTCCTAGTGGGATGGCGGCAAAGATAACCTTTTTTACAATAATGACATGTAGCTCTAGGATTTTCCACATCATAGGGTAAAATATATGAAAAATGATTCCATATTTCTGACCTAAATTTTTTTGGTTTCTTCATATCAGATTCATTATCAGGGTGAACATTACTTACTTCTATTCCCCTTTTTGAAGATGAGTCATTTAAATTCTGTGGTGGATTTTCCATTTCATTCGGATGAATTTCAGGTTCAATGTCTTCAATCATAGACATAGCAAAGTCTGTAAATTGACTTGGTCCAATAAACTCATGTACATCATCACCTATATATAGAATATAGATTAGTACACATTCTTAATGTATTAAAATATTACTTTTTGTAATTGATCAAAAATCATTTCAAAACTAACATAATATCAGTCACCAAAGTGTAACATTCTAGCATAGGACAACAATCTAGGACATTACCTTGAATTTGAGGGCTTTACAAAATGTTTGGTGCCACTACATTAAAACGATGGTAATTTTGTACAATTGAATGCTAATAAAAACTGTTTTTTATTATTTATTAACTTTGTGGATTAATTACATTTAAAATATAATTATCTGCATAAATATTTAGTTTATAGCTGCATTACCTGCATATATGATATCATGCGTTAATGAATTAATAATACAGTTTGGTATTCAGAAACTTTATACAATCTATAAGAATATTAATTTAAACATTGTTTATGTACATTTTAAAAATTAAGAAGTAATATGATTTAATAAGAACCTATAAAACAAAAACACCACAATTTATGTACATTTTATGACAAAAATATAGCTTATATATAAATCACATATAAAAATTTATATTAACAAATCAAGTTAATAAAAAAACACATTTAATTGCAAAGATCAATGTATTCTGTGAACTGTGATTATACTAAGGCAATTTGTAAAGATCAGATTTCAGACTAACAAAAAACTGCCATACCATTCAGATTTCAGACTAACAAAAAAATGACATACCATTCAGATTTCCAAATTTAATTAACTTTCTAGATCAAACAAATACTCATAACAATTTGATGGGAATTGGAATCAGATCCAACAGGTAAAACATAACTCTACCTTCTAACAGAAGATCACGATGGGTATAAGAAAGGTGTAATGCATCCTGATGATTATAATTAGCTTAAACTGAAAAATGAGTTATGTACATGTACATATTCTTGATGACATAGATTTTTTATTCTCGGGGGTAGACCTGTACCTCTTGAAATTCATAATGATCAAACATTAATAAAATAAACTATATATATTTAATCTATAAAGATAACTTAATCAAAATAATTAAGCTATAAAAGAGGGACAACATACGAACAATTTAACTGAAGTTATAAGTTATAACAATATTAATTAGTTTCCACTTTCCACCATTTTAAAAAAATGAACTCTGTGAGAAAAAAATTGTTCAAACTTCAGAGTTCACAGTTCAAAGTATTCAGACTAACAAAAAAATGACATACTATTCAGATTTTAGAATTCACACTCCAGACTTACCAATTCCCATCAAATGACATTGTTGTCATGACACGACGCGACGCGAGGAGATGTGGTTAGTTTTTGGTGGAAACGACGCGAGGAGAGGTGACTAGTTTCTGGTTGAAGTAACATGTGAAACAATGGCTAACTGTTGGTGGAATCAACACGAGGAACGATGGCTAGTTACTGGTGGAAGCGATGACGGCCAAACCCAGAGCGTAGACGAAGAAGTGGCGAAAGCAGAGCGTAGACGGCGAAGTGGTGAAGGACTGAAGTCGAGAGTAAAGGAGAGAGTCGAGAGAATTATTTTTAAGGTTAAGGTTAAGCGTTAACGAGTGACGGCTTAACCCTAAACTCGAAAACAAAATATATATATATACTAGGGTTTATAATATTTTAAATAATAAAAATTATTTATTTAATAAAACCGGTCCGGTCCGGTCCGACCAGTATATAATATTTTATTACCGGACCGGACCATTTTAAAATCAGTTTTATTTAATACGGACCGGACCGGACTGTTTCATTTACAAAACTGCTCAGTTCGGTCCGATTTGGACCGGTTTTTCGGTTTAAACCGATCCGGACCGGTTTTTGGACACCCCTACTCACTATGACACTTAAACATACAAATTTATATCCATTTTCTCCTATCCAATGGTCCTAATTTATTATGAGCTTAAAAACCTAATTTCTTATATATAAATACTCAAACAATACTCCATTAAATGGAGGATCCGCCAAAAGTTACAAAAATTGAGAGAAAATTTGAGTAAAAATTTATCTTTATGTCATTCTTATCACGAAGGAAAATTGAAGAAGAAGTTGAGATTGTTATTTTTAGTTCCTTAGGCTCCAATATTTTATCAAAATCATTTTTTCTCTCTACTATTTCTTTATTTATGATGAAATATTTAATTTTTTATTGAGTTATTTGAATTTCATGACTAGCTAAATATTTAATGTAATATTGTGTAATTTTCAAGCCCTACACTAACCTTCTTATCTTTATTTTTAGTATTTTTTTAATTCTTGATGTGTTCAATTTTATATTTAAATGTTAAAACATTGCATGTTATGAATTAAAGTGATCTACCAATTTATTGTATATATGTGTTTATTGATAAATCTTGAGTTTGATACGAAATTGCTACTTCTTATAATTGAAGTGATAAGTTGTGATTTTTAATTATTATGATTGAATGCTTATGTTAAAGATTATAGAACAAAATTAATCTTACCTCAATTATTATCTTTTTAGATTATAATATAATGAATGAATTAAATTTAGAACTTGTAATTATAAATTGTTTAGGATTTATTTTAATTAATTATTGAATTATTGATCATTTTTACTTAAATAAATGCAAGAAATCATAAGCCGTATAAGATTTCTAAAGCTAAATTTAGGGATTCAAGAAGTACTTAAAATTATGAATTTGATTTAAGAGTTGAGAAATTAATTTATATTTAATGAATGATTAATTAAATTATAGGTTAATGACGAGTATAATCACATGATCATAAATGATTTTAATTAACTTACTAATAATAAACTGGTAATTAGAAGTAGAACTCTTAACAATATTTTTCAGTTCAATCCTTACTTAATTATATTATTATCCATAAAATAATTATTTTAAGAAAAATAATAAATTAACTTTTGATGTGTTCTTTCACGTTAGGGTTTGAGTGATACCCTAGATTGTTTGTCTTCTTAGGAATATTGTTTTTAATTTAGGATTTCTAATATCTTAAACCATTTCGGTGATCTTTCATCTAACGATTAGGGTTTGTTCATACCCTTAAGCGTTTCATATTCACTGGATATTTGTTTTTGAATCTCTTTTTTTATTTCAAATGATTGACTCTGTAACTCAGCAACTTAATCACGTTGAGTTATGTTAGGGTTAAGTTATTAATTAGGAATTGTTTTTGCCACTTCCAAATATGACAGTGACTTTTGTTCACTGGAATAGAAAGAAAACAAGTATGCCTGGTCTTTTGGCGCAAACAGAAACATATGTTGCCATGTATTCTAAGGATATACCCAATGCTGTTACTGAGGTTGATAAAAATAAAATTGAGAAAAAATGTCTACATGATTATATACTCAATTTGTTTGATAAAGTTCTTCGAGAAACATCAGATCAAACCATTGCAAAGGAGATCATTTTTAAACTTGATGATCTTTATTTGAAAGAGACTTTCTCAAAAAATTCATTTGAAACTTAAATTTTACTTTTAGAATGAACTCATTAAAGGATCTTGAAACTAATCTTATTAAATTTTAAAAAAAATTATTAGTAATTTATCGTTTAAATAGAAATTGAAACACAAGCAATCTTCTTGTTGAGTTCATTGCTTAATATATAAGTATAAAGATGTACCTAATAATGGACGTTGTAATTTATGTTTGGATCTTGTTATTATCTCTAATCATAGAATAAAAGAATTGAAAATTGTTTCTAATGATAAAGAAAGTAATAGTGAGGGTCCAATTGTAAGAAGTAGGCCAGAGAAAAGGTCTAAATGAACAAGAAATAGAAAAAGGTCAAGGTCAACAGAAAATTCAGAGAATGAGTATTGAGAAAATCGTAATTCAACTTTTGTTCTAGTCATTTTACATTTAGTATTAGTCTAGGATCATACAAGGTTCTTCTTTGAAATAGCTACTTTGTCACTATGTTTAGTTTATATTAATTTTTTTATGTATTAATTGTGGATAATTATATGTACCTTAGCGGAAAAATTCGACTTATCTACTATAAATAAACATTGTGTTTGTGTAACTACGTGGGGACGTGAAAAAAAAAACACGCATTCAATTTTTAACGGATAAATTTTAAGAATGTAAATGATTTTAGGTAAAAATTAAACCTAAAATAACGGGTACGGTTATATTAAAAATCGTACCCACATGTATTCGAAATTAATTATATTTAATTAATTTATTTATATATTTAATAAATTAAATTATATTTGATATTAATTATATATATTTAATAAATTAAATTATTATTTTTTTGTTTTTTTTTCATAACCGTCTCGAACCGTTATCTGCGGGTAAAAAATTATCCCCGAACCATAACGATTTTCGAACGGTTTCAAATATAGGTTTTATAATTCAATTTGAAGATTTTTGATACAATCTTCTCCGTGCCCATTCCTCCGTGCCCATTCCTAAGTGTGTGTCAATAAAATTTTACATGTTATGAAAATAAACATGTTTTTTAATGTTATATCAAAATAAACACATTTTTTACGGATAAGTTAAAAACTAAATTTTATTAAATAATTTAATCATTTATATATAAGATAATATTTTTATTTATTTATTTTAAATTATATTTATATCAGTTTTTTAATAAAAAAACGATACATTTTAACGTAAATGAGACAATAGGCAAATTGTCCAAAAAGTAAAATAAATGTGATTTTCTACTGTTTCTTTTTTATATAAATTTCTACACAACTACAAAAGGATAGAGTCACTAATACAGTAATTTGTAGTACCAGTAAGTATACCTAACACATAAAAAAAGTGAGAGCTAGAATATTCCTTAATCTTAAAAATAAAAAATAAAAAGAAAGAAAGAGACTGATTCCTGACTCTTCACTCTTCAATACTTTATTCCTAGCCAACCTTAAAAACTCATTATATTCTTTTCTTTCCTTCGTAAGTTCCAGATCTTTAATGTAGTTAATGTACATATAATATTTATGTTTAAGTTTTAATTATAAATATATGAATAATATAATTATTTTAACAATTTAAGACATTATCTTTTTTTAAAAGTCAGTCTCATAAATCATATTGATAAATAGGTTAAATTATTTTGTTGCTCTAAATTTTAATTAATTTGATATTCAATTTTTTTTTATTTTTTGACTTTATAATTTATTTATTAATTTTTTAAAACTTTACGGTTACACTAAACCATAAACTTTTAAATAATAATATTTAAAAAATTTGCAAAACTTTTAAGAGAAATTAATATTTTATTTACTTAAATAAAAAATATCACATTATTTAATAAAAATAATTTTAATTTATCTCTTTCAATTCTTCAAACATACATAATAAAAATCTAAAAACAAGAATATCTAAATCTAAAAACAAATAAATTAAAACATAATAAACAACCTATTAAAATTTAAGTAAAATAAAATTTTCATTAAATCAAAATTTAGATGCAATGAAACTATTATAATTTAATTTATTAAAATAAAGTAAATAAAATTAAAGATGTTTGGAAAAGACAACTCTTATATCAAGAAACTCTCTTCTTTTGATAAGAAACGAAATCAAAAAACACTTAATTTTTTTTTATTTTTTTTAAAGGAGAGAAAGGGAGACACAAATATAGAATTATTTTTCTTTATCAAAACTGGAGCAGTAAAAATATGTTTAAAAACATATATGTGATGTGATGTTGATTAAAAAGTTTACGAATAACAAAATAATTTTCTTATTAATAAAACTTAACTGTAGATTTTCTCGGGAAATAGTTATTGAATTAACGAGAAAATAGTGAAAGACGATTTAGAAAATATATTCAATTACATGTTCCAGAAGAACCGTCTTTTTCAATTGGGTGGGTTTGGGTTGTGAATAAGATGCACCGTGTTATTGTCACATTGCTAGTGGGTAAACGCTATACTGATTGTGACTGCACTACGACTATGATTACGTGGCTGGGTTGTTTTACTCAGATGGGTCGTTTGTTTGTTTCTTTCTTTCTTGAGAGACTGAAATGGTTAGCTTATTATCAATGCCACTTTCTCTCTGTTCTATCTTTTCTAATAGAAATGCTTTTCTTTTCAGATTTACTGAAATACCCATTTGAATTTTTGGCCTAAATTACATTTCTTTATAATTTTCTTGCCAAAATTGGATTAAAAGTTCACTGTATTTCTGGTTTTAATATCAGGTAGCTTTTGTTGATTCTATCTTCTTCTTTTTTCAAACAGTGTTGTTATCGTTTTTGGCATGTGTCTCTCTGCATAGCTGTGTAGTCCATTTGTTAAGGCTTTCTTTGTTTTTTTTCCTTCCTTTTTCTATGGGCTGATGGTCAGCATTTAATGGAAGGAGAACAAAATATCTTCATTGAGTCTCTGTCTTCTTCTTTTTTCCCCTGCATTTTTTTCTCTCTTTTTTTCACTATGGTTTTTTAATTTGGTATTTAGTTCTGTAATTTCAACTAATTTCCTCTTTCAGTGCCTAGACAGTACATGTGAATAATTCTTAACTTTTGTGGCGTTTGTCCATATATGCTTTTTTTTTTCAATAACTGTTACCGACTGTAATTTTCTCTCTTCTTTTTCCACAAATATTTATACGTTCTGATTTTTAAAGAACAAATCTCTTTATTTTGCAGCTGGAAGGAAGATAGAGATGGACCACTTCAAATTAAAGGTGAAATGAATGGTTGAGATGAACAATTCATAAGTGATATGACACCATTCTTGTGGGAGTAGTTGGTGATAAGCCCAATTCCCAACTTTCTTTCTCATTACCAGTACACAGAAAGTACAAAAAGTTTTTGCCGATTCACGTGACAAAGAGAAAGATGAAAAAAGATTGGAGTTACTTCATATGATTGGAGTTAATGAGTTGGTATGCCAAGAAATTTTGTTATTGGGTTTAGAAATTTAGAGAATAATCTTATTGGTTTTTTTGTGTGTGTTAAATTTGAGTAAAGTTGTGGAAGTTAAAGAAAAATGGAACCATTAAATCACAAATATCTTGAAAGAGTTGTTTCACAAAGGGCTCTGCAAATGGGTAGTTCATTCCCATGTCAGATTTGCGTGGTTGGGTTTCTTTGTGGAATTTGTCTGACCTCTTTATTTCTAGCCTGTTTGACATCAGTTGGTACTTTTGAGTTTGGTGGATTTTCGTTTTCTGCTGGTTCGTTTAGTCCTTCACAAGGAAATTCAAGCTCTGAGATGAACAGTGAGTAAAATTTTCATGTCTGATTTTGTACTTCTTGAATAATTGCAATTCTTTGTGTGTTTATTGATTGATCTTTGACAGTTTTCATTTCTGATTTTTTAGTTCTGTTTAATATTTTGTTTTCCTTTTCATTTCTTTTTCTCTAGCTGCCTTTGCTTGAATTTGAAGGGAGCTAACTAGGAATGAAGTGCATGAGCAATTAAAAAGTTACATATGAATTAGAAGCAATTTGTGAAATATTTGACAAACTAGAAATGTTTGGTGGATATAAACATATAATGAATTAATGAAATAATGAAAATCGGGTCTAAAATCAAGGGGTGAAAAAGAAGGATATATAAGAATGATTACAGCTTGCATTCAAAGCCATTTAAAGTAGGCTTCTTGAAGAATGGATTTGGCATTTACTAGTCTATGGATAGGAATTAGATTCTGCCCACAAGCACTTATCAAATGTGTTCCCAATTAAACCAGAAGCCCCTACCTTTTTTAAAAAAAAAAAAACCTATTACACCCTCACACACACCCACTTCTTCTCGGTTCTCATTTGAAGCATATATTATTGCACTACAAGATAATTAAAACCGCTAATTTTTACGTAGAATTTTATTCTCTTTTTTATTTTCATGTAGGTATTACAAGTTTTTCTTTGTATTCTTTTCCTTTTTTTATTATTTTATATTATATAAAGTTGTTTGATCAGTGAATATATTTTTTGAATGTTCTAAAAATGAATTACAAGTGTTAATTATGCAAAATAAGTTATGCTAGTTGATTAACTTTGGAGAATGTCATGTCCTTAACTATTGATCGTTTACATAAAACTGAGTTCAAAATCAACATAAAAGAAGAGTTACCTTTCAGATGAATCATGGATTTAGGTCTTTGTGCTGAAATCTAGAAATGGTTACGGTTACAGGTACAGGGTGCAGATTCAAACCAAAAGAGAGAATAAATCTTGATCCTGTTAGAAATAATGAAAGGATCAATGATGAGAGAGCCTCGTTATTATATTCAGCTTGGAGTTCTTTATTAACTGAATCAGCAGGAACTAAGCAGGTTCTCAAACTTGGACTAGACAGAAGTAGCCTGCCAAATGCCCCACATTTGGAGAAATGCAAGCTGAAAGTTCCAGTAAATAAGCGCCTTGACAACCGTGACGGGATGGAGACCTTCCCTCCTTGGACTAGTTGGAAGGGCATGTTGAAAATGTATCCATCAGCTGCAACTAATGAGGGGTTCAGTTATTTCAACCGTCAGGCTACATCTGAAGGTGCTTATCCTCCATGGGTATGTGTCTAAGGTTATTGACTCTATAAAGAACCTGTTAGAAGATTCTTAATAATCAATTTTCCTAAAAGTTGAAGCTCTAAAAGGGTAGGTAACAATATTTTGGGTCTTCACATTTAATATTCTTGTAAAATATTTGTAGCCTAAGTTTAGGATCATGTAACTTTGTTTGGGTTACAACACATATGCACATCGATCAATTTTTATGAGGTGAATGGTCCAAAACTTGTAGTTTTTGGTAGGTATACCTCACCTAACCTGAAGTATACACTTATTGTTATAAATTAGCGAATGCAGAAGAGGAAATTAAGAATTAATTTGGATTTACAAATAAATAATAATAATTTATGGCATAATAATAGACAATAAGAAAATAAGTAACATACAAATATTTAAGTATTTCAACCTTGTGAAAAACTTACTCCACTTGACACACAAATTAAAATTCATTAATAATCAAATAAAAAATAAAAAACATAAATAGCTAAAAGCCACTCAAAAACCAATTTCCTCCAAATACACCAAAATAATCTCTCAACAACAAAACGGTGACAAGCAGGATAACATTACCGAAATAAGTAGAAGCTTAAATGAATCCTACACAAGTTCTATTCACCAGACCAAAAGAGATTCCAAATATTGGTGGCTAAATGGCTTTATGCCATTCCTTCTTTTAGATGGCTGATGGTTTCTATATGAATAATTCATGTATTGTCGGCTGTGGCTACATCATAAACCCAATGAATCTAAGCTTTTATATATATATATATATATATAAGCCAATAACCCTAATTCAATTAGGAAACTCAATAATAGCATCCGAACTTGATAAGGAACAATATATTTTATATTCATAATTCTATTAGGAATAGAATCCTAATTATTTTAAATATTTTGAAACCAATTAAATAATAATTATATATTAAGATCAAGATGTAAATAATGGACCAGTTGCTACTAGTTTGAGATGCAATAGGGTGTCTATTGGCCATGAATTATGATTAGTTTTCAATATATTGCAAACGTTGGAATCACATATATATTTTGTAGTTGCTTATATTATATAGGATGAGTTTATACAGAAGTCTCTTAAATAAGGTCATTACAACCAATTTATCCATCAAATTAAAAAATAGTGTTATTTAGGATAAATTATATTCTTTTAATAATTTTTATTTAAAATATTATTATTTTCTGTCAAGTAATTTAAACACAATTAAAATGAGTCTTTAATAAAGATAAAAGTGAAATTTAATATGAAATACTTTAAGAAAAATAACAGTAATAAAATTCAAACAAAAAGTTATTTAAATATATATTTTAATTTTTAATAAAACATTAAAATAAATTAGTGGCTATTTTTGACTTTAAAATCATTAAAATCATTAAAAAATCATTAAAATAATATAATTTGACTTTAATTGGCTATTTTTACAAAGCTAAGGAACTAAATGACATTGTTTCTATTATGAGGGACTAAACGACACAAGTTATATAATCTAAGGGATTTATGTGGCATTTTTCTTTACTATATTTATGGTGTAGGTACCTTTGAACTATCCCTATTATCGTTTTAGTATCTTTTTAGCCTTTATTTTATATTGAGACATCAAATACCTCCTATTTAAGCTATTGGTACACATTTGGTTACTTTAAAAAGGAACGGTACTTTTAAATTATCTCATTCATTGAGATTACTATATTTGAGAAAAAAATGTAACAAAAACCTAAATAGGGGTATTTTATGTATCCTAGTTGAGAATAAGGATAAAAAATGGTACCAAAACAAGAATGGGTTAGTCCAAAGGTACTAATTCCCTGTATATATGCTCGGTTGTTATTCTGCTATGGTTTTAACCATTTGCAAACTTTTGCAGATAACTGGGTCTGATGA